>OW443314.2:23699339-24949339 GCA_937001585.2 Brachylomia viminalis
ATCCTTGTAGCGACTTTAATGTTATGTTAACACTGTGTTATATTTTGAAAAACAAGAATCAGGCTGACTTTGTATTTTTGGCCGTCATTCTTTCATATTGTGTCATAATAATAAAAGTCATTAATTATCATGAGTACTTTAATCTCCTTAATTTTTTTTTGCTAATGCATTCAGCCTCCATCTGTATATTCGTTTTGGTGGAATCTATCTAAGCACGCACATAAATAATTGAGTTGTTCTTGTTTGACTTACTCTATTGTGTATAGTCTAATACGTAAGCTCTGTGCTCCCGAGCTTTCGGTAGCATTGCTTGCGTACGGAAGTGCATTTTCGGTAGGTAGGTATTAATTACCTAGTCATTTCAAAATGGATTCTCAAATATTTAGATAAGTTCAACAACCAAGACCCACATATTATATGTATGTTCGGTTTAATGCTAACGTAACGTTCATTTCAAGAAAGTTATATTATGTTAAATTAACTAATAAACTATTGTCCATCCATACACATCATACGAAAAGAGGACACAAAAAAAAAGAAGAAGGGAATATTTCGTGTTAATAATTGAGCAAAATAAATTATAACACCGCCTTAATTTTCACTTTTCTTTGAGTCCCTAAGCACGGTGAATAGAAATCTTTTGGAGAGTTTCCTAATGCTTCTAAAACTGTTACGGATAGCACGAAACTCAGTGTTATTATTGCGCATCTTAATTAATACTTCAGTTCAAAACTTATTTATTACGACATTGCCATCTTTTAGAATGCACCCTCTGTACGCAATAAATTGAGAATGACCAATTTTTCTGATTAACATTCAAACATAAATAAAATCAATTACGATACCTGTATGATACGCACCATGTCGAGCCACCAAATGATAGTTTAATCACTGAGTAGATAACTTAAACGAAACACAATGGAAAACCCGACCTACATAATGGAAAATCTGACATAATGTGCCATTAATTACAATTTAATGAACCGCATGATAGTGCGTCAAATAGAATAGATAGGTAAGAGTACCACGTAAAAGTGACGTGCCAGAGTGGTTGAAATAGAAAGGAGTAAGATTGAATATAAGGAGTCTAAGGAGGATGAAGAGCATCAAGTTGAAAAAGAAGAACAAAGTTTCAACGAAGTGCCTACAAGACAAGACCAGTATGTCGATTCTGTTAAAATCTTACAGTAAATACTTAAATAAAGTGAGCGTGGAGTGAGACTGAGCTGTCAGTGTCATTCCATTGATGGAATAAGGAATAGGAAATAGGGGGGGGTTAGGGGGGATTGGGTTTAGGGATTGACTAAGCATTACATTTACAATCATAATCTAGATTTTAATAATATTTTTATGCTAAATTCTATTGCTAATTTTATATTATTTCAAAGCTAGTATTTAAGGGTCATAAGTGTGTGTGTGTGTAGTGTGTAGTGTTTTAGTGCTTATAGTGACTTGTGGTTGTATTGTTTTTATAATTTGAATTATTCTTGTAATTTCTGTTGATTTAATTTTGAATTCTGTGACCTTGACTATTTTTATCTTTTAATTTTCGTTCATTATAATTGCACTGACATTGTACTTTAATTTTAATTTTGTGACGTTTTTATTTAATTTTCATTCATTTATTTATTTCATTTTGAAGAAGTTGAAATTTCAGTTACAGCTATTATCCTATGACCGTAGGCATTGTGCTAATTTTATTTTATTGGATGTAATATGGGTCTTGCCTGAATTATTTTTTTATAAACAACACATACTATTCAGGGGATTTTTTAAATAAAATAGCAAAACAGAAATTCAATCAGATTGTTTTTTTCGTAATCTAGCTATTAAAGAAAATGCACATGGACACTGTTTGTTATTATGGACCCATTGTTTACTGATTAAATAAATGCAATCCCAACAAGGCCCAGTCGCGCTACGAGAATAGAGTGAAGTGATAAGATCACTACACTCGCGCATCGCACTCACCGACTCACTTCACGTAGCCGAATTACTTCGGCGCAGCATTGCGATTCTGTAACCATCTCACCGTGAAAACTTAGGTGAAGTGAGCGTGGAGTGAGCTGTCAGTGTCATCCCACTGATGCTAGGGATTGACCTAGCATTACCTACATTTACAATCATAATGGAATTTTTAATTATGTTTTTTAATGTTAGTTATGTTGATCATTTTATGTTATTTGTAATAATAATCTAGTATAAAAGTGTCTAAATATTATTATTTAGAGTATTTTTTTTTATAAAACAGCAACACAGAAATCCAGTCAGAAACTAGTTTAGGAAATCAAAATAAAATAAATTATTTGAGTTTTAAACTGAATGGCTGTTTTATTAAAAAAAAACCCGTAAATAGTAATTTTTAGCCACTTAAATAGTAGCCTTGAAATAATATAAATTGATCAACAGAATTTAACATAAAATCATAATTAAAATCTCTATTATGATTGCAGGTAAATGTAATGCTTGGTCAATCCCTAGCATCACTGGGATGACACTGACAGCTCACTTCACCTAAGTGTTCACTTCACGGTCACATTTTTACAGAATCGACATACAGGTGGTAGCTATGACTACGAGAATCGGGTGAAGTGCTACTGATCACGCCGCGCTTGTGCGTTGGGCGCTGTCATTAATTACTTATTTAGAGCTACTAAGTAACGCTAGGTTCTTGGGCATTATAGTTGATAACCAACTTACATGGAAACCTCATGTTGAAGAACTATGTAAGAAACTTAGCAAATCCGCATATGCTCTTTTTCAACTGTCAAAGAAAGTTAACAGTCATGCTCTTTTAACAGCGTACCATGGATTGGTTGCCTCTGTTTTGCGGTATGGCATTATTTTCTGGGGGCGGTCCACTGATAGGGAGCTGGTATTTAGACTGCAGAAGCGATGCATTAGGTCAATGTGCGGTCTTAAGACAACTGATAGCTGTGTTCCCTATTTTAAATCGTTAAAATTTTTAATTTTTCCTTCTCTAGTTGTTTTGCATCCTCGTCAAATTTCAGGATACCTGTTATGAAAGACATATAATCAAATAAAATTACGATCCTGCTCAATAATTAATACATACTTGTTTTTTTAGGTATTTAAGTTTGACAGTATTTCAGAATACTCCACTTTCAAAGAACAAAATCGCCCCGTTGCGTATGTGGTAGGCAGTGTCGTACGACTATGTCGCTGTGTGCATGCGTTACAGTTACAGCGCAGTTCATCACACGGGCCCTACACATGCCGATTTCCGAAAAATACAAAAAATAAAAATAAATACCTACTTATTTTATTATTGATTCGTGTCGAGAATCATTAGCATAGTTACCTCCTCGAATTTGACGAGGATGCAAAACAACACCTTGTATATAATGGATACGGCTTTATATGTGAAATAAAACTCACATCAATTAAAAAAACTATCAGATGTCAGGAAAAATCCAATACGAACTCAATACATCAATCAATAATGTCAAGTAAAATGTAAAACCGCACTAATGAAAAAAAGTATTTTTGGTATTGCCCCACTCATATATACTACCTAATATTATAAAAAATATGACTACATTAAAATTTAAAAGAGCGCTAAACGAATTTTTAATTATGAAAACTTATTACACGATTGTCGGTTTTCTTAATGATGATTCACTAACTGATTGACATACCGTTATTCTGCTGACACGCTGACATTTATAATAATATTTATATTGTAATTCCACTGATATGTCACTTATTGTTAATTTTTATTTTGGAATTGAAACCTTTGCATGCCCATGTGACATATTTTACATATGGAGAACTTTATCATAAAAAAACACTAATGTATACTATACCCATGTTTGCAAGGAAATAAATGATTTGATTTTGACTAACATCCCCGACGCGCTACAGAAGCGAGGCAGCCCCAAGAGCACCCTGAATGCGTTGTTGTATTGGACGCGTAGAGCGCTGTACTGTTTCTGCGTGTGATTCATCCACAGACTGCCAGTATAAAAGGACGTACAGAATGCCCTCAATAGGGCTATCTTGACGCCCCTCGAACACCGAGCAAATCTGCGGGCTATCATATTTGCACGAACAGACAGCGCCCTACGTTCCCTTTCAATGTCTGCATCGTCTTCCAGGTCAGTGGTTAATAAATGCCCAAGATACTTAAACGTATCAACTCTATTAAGTGCGAATTTATTGAGCTCAATTGCCGGTAAGTAATCAAGAAAAGAAAGAACGTGTTAAAGTTCGTGTTATACAACAAACCATGTTCTTCAGCATACTTTTCACAGATGCCAATCAGCCTTGACAAACCATAGACAGAGGCGCTCAGCAGTACCATATCGTCAGCGTAACTGATATTGTTTAGGCACACACCTCCAATATGGCAACCGACATTCGTGCTGCTGAGCCTATCTATCAGCGCATTAACATACAGGTTGAAGAAGTTCGGTGAGGTTAGCCCCCCTTAGGGGTGCATGTTGAAGAGCCTCCTCGTGGCGCACCCTGGGCAACGTCGGCTCCAATTTCTCCCAGTGCGGATTTGGTGGACAATTGGGGCTGGCGGCTAATCTTCAAGAAGCGGGGAAAGGTCATGGTTCCAATCACCGATCATGCTTGATGGTCGGTGAAGGGAACCGGGCTACAGAGGGTACGCCCACTCCTCCTCTGCTTACAGAGGGAGGTGAGTGGGCGTAGACTGGGCAGGGCCGCCGCTGCGGTTTAGGCGGTCCTGTCCCGGAGGGAGGCAGCGGCGCGCGCGCGGGGGGATGATTCTCTCGCGCGGCGCCGCTCCGGAGAGGGGGGGGGGGGGGGGGTCGAGGAAGACGCCGGTCTGCTAGTTACCTCCGGCTCCTCCCGGGTGGAGGCCAGCAGGCGGTGGGTGCGGGGGCGCCCTTTGCCTGTATTGCACGGGCCTCCACCAGTGTCGGATGGGAGTGGCCGGGTATCCCCGGCCATTCCCGTAGACCCCCCAGTTAAATGGGGGGCATGCGGGGCCCGCCAACTAGGCGGCCATACGCCGGGAGGGCTGTGGAAGCAAAGGCTGAGCCGATTTCCCATAGCCCTCCCATCACGGCGTTGTGGGAACACCGCCGAGTTTTAGTGGGTATACTGTCGGTGGCGGATTCCGACAGGAGTCCCACATACCCCGTCTCGTACCCCACGAGCGGGGATGCATAAAGCATTTCTCAGCGACAAAAAATTGCATAGCACATGTGTGAGCACTATGTACCTACTATAAAGCTTACTGGATGTGCCCTGGCGGCTGAGGTAAGTCATGCTCACTCAAATGTCTCACTGGTGGTGACGTGTGTATTGGATCATTAAGTTCCCTTCAAAATGGTTGAGCTGAATGGTGCTGATCCATACGTCATGTTCGTGAACGGGTGCCATCAGTAGGCACTGGTCATCTCTTAGCTGACACGGCTTATTTTAATTCCTAAATTGTTTTTTTTTAATCTTTTTTATTACGGACACTTTTAACGTGCACGTCTTTCTACAGCATTCTCACATGTATAATTTCAACATGAATGATGTAACTACTTTTTGTAACAATATTTTGATTTAAAAGAGTGTCCATGGAGTTTATGCCCGTTCTTCTCCATAGGTACCTACTACGCTTTGGAATGGGCAACTTATCTTTCGGACTGACCGACCTCTTGACAATTCAAAATTGCCTGTAATTGGTTTATTTGAAATAATTGCTTTGAGTTTGAGTTTCAGTTTGCCTCACGTCGTACTCCCCACTTGTATGGGGTCGAATAAGCCCCCGACCATCGAAGAACATTGTAGGTATAACACCAGTAGGCATTGAAAGATACGCATCACTTAGTATGGCACTGTCGCTTGCTGCAGTTTTTGCTACAGCAGATCATATCAAACCAAGTCAAATGCCTTCGAGAAGTCAAGGAAGCAAGCAAAGACAGTTGTACTTCTATCAGTGTAGTACTTGACAGCCTGCTTTAAACACATTATAGCTGTTTCTGTAGAGAGACCGGCTTTGAAACCAAACTGGTTATCATGTAAATTCAAGTACTGATCCAGCTGAGTGTTAAGCAAACTGTCAAGCACTTTCGAAATAACAGTGGCCAATGAAATGGGCCTATAATTGTTCTTATCTCTGACATCACCGGTTTCATTCTTAATAACTGGCACCACCACCGTTTTCATCATCCGCTCAGGCAGATACGCATGTTCTATACACAAGGATTACACCATGGCTAAGACTCTGGGCAAATAATAATCAGCATGCTTAAGGTGTTCAATACGTAAATCATCGTGGCCTGGAGATTTGTCCCTCCACATGGACATAATGACGTGTGTTATCTCCTTTTCCGTAAACCAGACACTGAACTCCTGACTACTACAACTAGCACTGCTTGTAAACTGTGACGGTCCCAACGGTGACGAAACAGCGAAGTGCTGCCTAAATAGCTCGGCGATCCCTGTGACATCAGCAGTACCGCTGACACTCACCGGCAGGCCCGGCCTACTATTGAGTTTATCGGTGGACTACCAAAAACCGTGGAAGTTGCCCATATAATGATGCGATGCCAACATGTCCATTTTAATTTGGTCACTATTGTTCTGGCACCATCGTAAGCGTGACTTAATTTTTTGACGTGATAACGTCTTATAAATCAATGAACACCGGCTGCATGCACGAAAAAGTGTAACGTTCCGTAACGTTTCTTGTCAAACTCGTACTTATTGATGTTAAGACTGATGCCGTAAGTATTTAGGCATTCGAGTACTAGTTCTAAGTGGCGGCGGCAGCGGTGTTCTTCCTTATTTCTCGAGTGTACGAGCAGATCGTCGACGAAACAGAATACGTTGTCGTCTAATCCTCGTAGAACCTCGTACGTGAAACGTTGAAAAGACTGGTAGGAATTTCTTAAATCGAAAGTCATGCAGGTAAATTCGAAAAGTCCGAAAGGTTATTGCTAGGTTATTGTTAGGTTATTGCTGCTTTTTGAGAATCTTGTTTTGTGATAGGTATTCAGAAGTATACCATTTTCAAATCGAGTTTCGAGAATATTTTCTTGCCGTGGAGTTGGTTGGTATGTTAAATCTTGGATTCGTGGAATGGGGTATCGGTCGGGAACGGGGACGGCTTTGAGTCTTCTGTAATCGCCACATACTCGAAGTGATCCGTCTTTCTTCTTCACCATGTGAAGTGGACTCGCCCACGGCACCTTATTCTGTGCCCACGGACTGTTTGACGGCTTGCATATTCCCATCTCGATCTTGCACTCGAATTCGAGTTTTGCCGCCTTATATTTGTCAGGCGGTAGAGGGCACGGCCGTGAGTAGTACGGCGGCCCAGATGTCTCGATGTGATGTGTGACGTCATGCCTGGCTGGTGACTGTGTGACAGGTACTGTGTCACTACACCGTCAAGGATGTCTGGTACACCGGTGTACCGGCAAATCCAGCTGATTTTATACTTTATTTCAAATATTGTACGGCGAACCGCACATGGGTATTTTATTGCGAAAAGCTTAATCATCAGTTTTACGCGCTAACGCCAAACGACCCAAATTACATATAACTTAGTACGTGTTCAGATAGCAACTAGTGCCGTCGCGCGTGCTCCCTCGCTCTATTAGCAAACATTTGTGACATTTTGAACAATACACAGTTTCTGTGAGCATTTCAGTCTATCATTTATAACATCCCAAACAGCAATCTCTACATGGTCCTTCGAGCCATCGGGCGGGACCTCGCGAATTTCTGATAGTCCTCCGTCCGGAAGGAGTTGACTAGTGTTAAAGCAAACCAAAAATTAGTGAGGACACTCGTTCGTTGAACTATTAACATTGTGGATAAGCAGTCCGCACCGGAGCAACAAGCAAGCATTAGCAAGACGTCAGCAGCAGTACGTCGCCAGCAGCAAGGGAACAGTTTCAGCAGCCTGCAGAGCTGTTTCTGCAATCATCAACATCTATCAAGCAGCCGTAAGAAAGGAGAACTCACGTAAGATCTTTCCTTTTTTAATTAACATAACATAAGCAAAGCAGTCCTTTCACTAACACAATGGAGGATCTTTACGGTTCACAACTGGAGATTAGTGAAGCGATGAAGAAAATGAAAATCAACATTAAAAAGGACGGCGCCGAAAGAAAGACGGATGACTATTTCAGACGCCGTTCGGAGTTACTTGAGAGTTACTGGTCAGACTACCAGGACAATCATTTGCGTATCGTTGCGAGTGGGGTCAGAGAACATAAATATTTTCAAAATTCTGAGCATGAGCAAACAAGTCAGCTATACGCTAGCATTAAAACATTAATCGCCGAGCAAAGCTCGGGATTAGCAGTGAGAGTTATTCCTCCATCACCGAACAAACGATCTCAACCCAAACAGGAAGATCGTCAACAAGAACAAGCAGAAGCAGTGCAGAAGCAGCATAGGGGTCCGAGCACTAGCCAAGCAATGATTTCAAAGGGCTCAACTAGTAAACTCGATGACATGGTTCGCAAGCAAGCGGCTAATATCAAAGCCTTTAAGAGGGCCGTGAGTAACATCGACCTAGAAGACCTCAATGAAAAGTGGGAGCTAGAGGACGCCCTCAAAACCTTACAATCAAAATGGAAGCAGGTTGATGAGCTGCACTGGGAAATGGACGGAGAAATGTGTGGCGTAGATGAAGAGTACGACATCATCTACAATGAAAATGAGAAAACATTCATCAATCACAAGAAATCCATCAACAAAAAACTCTGGTCAGTTTCACACAGAGAACATAGTACTCCACAAATGGATATTCCTATATTTACAGGGAAATATCATCAATGGTACTCATTCAAAGATTTGTTTAATGAAACCATACACAACAATCGGTCATTATCGAACGCACAGAAGATGCAGTTTTTGAAAGGAAAGCTGCGTGGTGAAGCAGAGAAGATTATACAACATCTTCCAATAAGCAGTGACAACTACAACACATGTTGGGAGCTTTTAAACCACCGCTATAATAACAAAAAGCTTATTTTTAACTCTATCATTAACACCCTACTCAGTTTACCCAACATGCAACAGCAATCTTTGAGTCAAATTAAAAAATTGCATGACGTCACTCTTGAAAGCATACACGGGATAAAAAATCTGGGTGTCGACATCAAAACATGGGATCCACTCCTTGTGAACTTATTGTCACAAAAATTGGATCAGGAAACTTTTGGGGATTACGTCGATTCATTGAAAAATGCAAGAGAGCTGCCGGTGCTACAAGAGTTTCTCGACTTCTTAGAGAGCAAGTTTACAAGTCTAGAATCTTCGCGTAGAAAACATGAGAGTCATGCGCAAAAGGCAAATCTAGACACAAGAACATCGAATGGAAAAAATCCTCATAGCAACAATTATCATAGCAACAGCCATAAATCATTCTCCAAAGTATTACACGTGTCGGCACAGCATAAGTGTCCGCTGTGCGGTCAACAGCACGGCCTATATAATTGCAAAAGGTTTTTAGACTCGAGCAATGAAAACAAGCTAAAAACAATTGCGAAATTGAAAACATGCATTAATTGCTTATTCGATCATAATGGTCGACAGTGCATTTCTACAAAACGGTGTCGCTATTGCAATGGAACGCATAATTCAATTATGCATGATGCTTGCACAAAATCTAGATCAGCATCGTCCAACAGCGCAGCCGTTGCCAACAGTCAGCTAAATAATGAGGACCCAATAGTGTCTGTTTCATCACATGTCACTGGGAATAAATCAAGCACTAAGGAGGTGATGTTAGCCACTACTTTAATCAAGGTTGAAGCCATTGATGGGTCTCAGCAAGTCTTAAGAGCCCTGATAGATCCGGGTTCACAAGTGTCCCTAATCAAAGAAGATGCAGTGAAAAGGCTAGGATTACAAAAATCGCGATGCAAAGGGATCGTAATGGGTATAGGAGAACAAAACAACAAATGTAAAGGTAAACTAACTATTCACTGCTCATCAATACAAAACAACTTTTCATTTAATACAGATGTGCTAATTATGGACAAGTTACTTGATAATTTACCTATCAAAACATTTGATCGGCCTAATTGGTGTCTAGAAAACTTAAAATTAGCAGATCCCGAATTCAACTCAAGCAGGCCAGTGGACTTGTTACTTAATGCCAACGTCCATGGCATAATATTGCTGACGGGATTAATTAGAGGCGAAAACCCATCCCAACCTATATTACAACAAACACAACTGGGATGGATTATATACGGAGGTGGTGAAGAAACAACGTCATATCAATGCAATGTTGTATTGAGCAACAACCAAGACATTCAGCGATTTTGGGAGGTCGAAGACATCAGTGAAGAATCGCAAATGTCGTCAGAGGATCAAGAATGCATAGACTTTTATTCAGCAACAACAAAACGACTTGCAGATGGGCGTTATGAAGTCAGACTACCTTTAAAATCAGACGCCGAGGAAAAGTTAGGGTTTTCTAAAGAAATGGCTATAGCATAGTTCCTAAATCTGGAACGAAAATTCCAAAAGCAGCCAAACTTAGCAGAACAATATAAATCCTTTATAAAGGAATATCAAGCATTAGGACACATGGTTCCTAATGAACACAACAATAACAAGCAAGCAATATCGTGTTACCTGCCACACCACGCTGTACAACGAGCTGAGTCGACAACAACGAAACTTCGTGTCGTATTCAACGCGTCTGCCAGGATGTCTAGCGGGCACAGTGTCAATGATCTGATGTTGAAGGGTCCGAATATGCAACAGGACCTTCAAAACCTAATCATCAAGTGGCGTCAATATCGATACGCATTTACCGCCGATATCGAAAAGATGTATCGGCAAATAATGGTGAATGAAGCAGATCGTCGATATCAGCAAATAGTATGGAGAGATTCGCCATACCAAACAATCAAAACATATCAACTAGCAACGGTGACTTACGGCACTAAATCAGCACCCTTTTTAGCAATGATGACCTTGCGACAATTAGCAAAGGATGAAGAACAGAAATATCCGGAAGCATCCAAGGTCTCAACAGAATCATTTTACATGGACGATCTGATCCACGGTAGTCATTCAATACAGGATGGTAAACTACTTATAACAGATCTCAACAAGCTACTAAAGTCGGGAGGTTTTCGATTACGAAAATGGTCAGCAAACAGTTCGGAACTCCTGGCAAACATTGATAGCAATCAGAGCGAAGGAGAAATTATATTTCATATCAAAACAGATAACACAGCAAAAACATTGGGAATACGGTGGAATGCAACCGATGATGATTTTACTTTTAAATACAATTTAGCAAAAAATTACACAACATTAACAAAGCGAATGCCTTTGGCTGAGATATCCAAACTATTTGACCCGTTAGGATGGATATCACCAGTAACAACAAAATTAAAAATACTATTCCAGAGACTATGGGAAAACTACCTGAACTGGGATGAAGAAGTCCCTGAAAACATTAAAAACGAATGGAATACGTTACAAACAGACATAGTAAACATCAATAACTACAAAATACCACGATGGATCGAATATCAACCTCATGACATCATCGAACTGCA
Organism: Brachylomia viminalis; assembly: GCA_937001585.2. Lineage (NCBI taxonomy): Eukaryota > Metazoa > Arthropoda > Insecta > Lepidoptera > Noctuidae > Brachylomia > Brachylomia viminalis. The sequence goes on from OW443314.2 coordinate 23,710,868, forward strand.
CGGCTACTGCGATGCGTCGACTAAAGCTTATGCTGCAGTTATTTATGCGCGTATCAAAAAACATAACAAATCTTCAGTAGTATTGGTTGTGGCTAAATTACGATTAGTTCCGGTTTCGAAAAGCGTGTCATTGCCGAAATTGGAATTTTCAGGAGCGCATCTACTAGGAAGATTGATGAACAAAGTTATCAGCTGTTTAGGAGACCTTAATTTGCAGTTATTTGGGTGGACAGACTCAATGGTTGTCTTGGGCTGGTTACAGGGCGATCCCGGACGCTGGAAGCCGTTCGTAGCAAACAGAACGAGAAGCATTACTGAAGTCATAAAACCAGATTGCTGGCGATATGTTAAATCAGAAGAAAATCCAGCGGACGCAGCAAGCAGAGGAATTCTACCATCTCAGCTAAAAAATCATAGTCTGTGGTGGCAGGGTCCTAGCACCTTGAAAACATTCGATGCAAAGGCATCTTCAAAACCAATCTCTTTTACAACAGACCAAGAACTTAAAACGAAATATAGTCAAGGTCACAAAACAAATACTTTAATAAAGCAGCATCTAACGACAGATTCAAATAGCATTATTGGGCAACTGTTGGATAAATACAGCTCCTTCAGTAAAATTGTCAAAATACTTGCGTGGTTATTACGCGCTACAAAAACAATGCCATTACATAATAACGCCACAACAATTAAACATAGTTCATTGCCGTCGTATCTCACATTACTTGAAATGCGAAACGCCAAGTTATTAATTGTTAAGCATGTACAAAGAACAGTATTTTTAGAAGATATAGAATACTTAAAAAAGCATGGTAAGCTAAACAACAAGAGTGATCTATTGAAACTAGATCCGTTCATCGATCGAGAAGGTATCCTTCGAGTAGGTGGTCGCCTAAGAAAGGCAGATATTGGGATGGAGATGAAACATCCAGCAATACTACCAAACTACAGCCGATTAACAACACTTATTATTAACCAAGCTCATCTTCTAACTTACCATGGTGGGCCTCGTTTAACACTAGCAAACATCCGCCAGAAGTATTGGATAATCGCAGGTAATAGAGCTGTCAAGAAAGAAGTTAGAAACTGCGTTATTTGCAGAAAACATTCACCAAGAATGCAGCATCAATTGATGGGAGATCTGCCAGAATCCCGAAGCACACCCGCTCCCCCCTTCTATCATACCGGGGTAGATTATACCGGCTATGTTGAGGTAAAAAGCAATAAAGGACGCGGGATAAAAACAACAAAAGGCTACATAGCAATATTTGTGTGTATGGTGACCAGAGCTGTTCATCTAGAATTAGTGTCCGACTTAAGCAGCTCTGCGTTTTTAGCAGCTCTACACCGAATGGCAGCCAGAAAAGGAGCTCCCTGTCACATATACAGTGACAATGGAACTAACTTTGTTGGAGCGAACAGAGTTTTACAAGAGCAGTTTCACGATTTACAAAGCATGGTCAACAACAATGTATCAACAGAACTAACGGAATTGCAAATACAGTGGCATTTTAATGCACCATCCTGGCCAAGTGCCGGGGGTTTATGGGAAAGAGCCGTTAGAAGTCTGAAACATCACCTCAAAAGAGTGGTTGGCGAGCAGAAGCTAACTTTTGAGGAAAATTCAACTATCTTAGCAAAACTGGAGTCATGTCTAAACTCTAGACCGCTGTGTGCGTTATCCGAAGATATAGAAGATTTGGATGTACTAACTCCAGCTCATTTCTTAACTGGAAGGGCAGGAACATCAGTCATCGAAACAGAGCAAGATGCACGCACTAGGTGGACTCTATCAGCAAAAATTGCACATGACATCTGGAAAAAATGGAAAGCAGAATATTTAGCAGAACAGTCGGTGCGCCCTAAATGGATGAAAAATCAAAACAATATTGAAATAGGGCAACTAGTAACTATACAGGATGACAATCTCTCTCCAGGGACGTGGATGATGGGCAGAGTAATAGAAGTCCACCCTGGACAGGACGGTCTCGTTCGTGTAGTATCTTTAAAAACAAAAAACGGTGTCATAAAACGACCTATTGTCAAAGTATCGATTCTACCGATTCCAACTAGCAAGCAGGAAGAGATGGAAAAAGGACAAGACCAGAACAAAGATGGCGTAAGAGAAGCCAAGATAAAAGCAAGCAAACCTAAATCATTGTTTACATCAATGGCAATGTCTTTGATATTTGCTATGTCATTGATAACAACGTCGCAAACAACAGAAATAATATCACCATTACCTAACAACATTTCGTTATATTTTGACTTAATCGATAACATGCAACTTGTAAGCGATAAATGGACCCTCGTTGTATACTACAATATGTCTCCATACTGGGATGGCATGACAACAGCAACAAAGTTCCTGAACTATTTAGATCAAACATGCAGCACCTTAACAGACACAAGTCGCTGCGGTATGTTACTACTCCAATTACATCACGAGTACTCGGAATTACAACATTACAACCGACTCCTATTGAATCAGCATTTTGACACGCACGCCAGACAGCGTCGCGGTCTTATCAATGGGATAGGCAGCATTGCAAACGCACTGTTCGGGGTATTAGACGAGAGTTTCGCCGAACAGTATAAAAAAGATATACAACTTATAAAACAAAATGAGCATCACCTAACAAACTTACTTAAAAATCAAACATCTATCGTTGAGGCTGAGTATAACGTGCTAAAACGGACTGAACAACATATACAACGGCAGCACAAAACCATCAACAAGCATTTAAACGAGCTAGATCGAGCAACCAATATAATAAAAGAAAACCTAGACAAGTTAAGCGTTAGTCAGGGTTTCACTCTGTCAGCACTAACAGCAGTCAATTTACTTCACAATCTAAAAGGAATTCAGGATACTCTACTGGATACAATAACAGACGTTTATCATGGCAAATTCAACACTCATTTATTGACTCCTGATCAATTAAGAAATGAACTACAGTTCATATCTGGGCAGCTGACCAAAGACGTGACCATACCGGTGGACAATATACAGTCAGACCTTAGGTCAATCTACAGCATGCTGAGAGTAAAAGCAAGAGTAATGACGGACTATGTCATATTCGAAATAACATTTCCATTGTCTAGTAGAGACAGTTACAAGATTTATAAGATCCTCTCAGTTCCTCATCAAATCGGTACCAACATGCTTAATGTCATGCCGAAAACAGAGTTCGTAGCAATAAATTTGAGAAAGGATGCTTATGTAACAGTATCATTTACGGAGCTTCAGCTATGTCAGCATAATGAGCATTCATATTTATGTACAATCAACAAACCAATGAACTATCTTCCTATTGACGAGAAGTTCTGTAAAATCAACCACGACAACAATCAATGTGCAGTCAGCAAATCTCCAATCTCAATCAGTGATATGTGGATTGAACTGAGCAATCCATCTAAGTATTTATATTTTTGCTGCAACACTTACCCGATCAGGATCATCTGTCAAGATCAAGTTACCTACAAGCAAATCAGTGGAGCTGGTACAATTAGCTTGAAGCCTAAGTGCATCATTAAAGGCAAAGACTTTGCTCTATACTCCCGTTCCCACTCGGAAAACATCTTAAAAACTGACCCTAAAATAGAAACTCCACAGATAACCGAATTCCATAATTTAGTAAACATTTCACTGTCAGTCTACACGGAATCCGTAGATCCGCTAAATCAAACATTACAAGACATCGGCAAGCAGATAAAACAGTTGAAAACGGCTACGGCAAACACTTCCGAAGAGATCGACAGAAACAATCAAAACTTATCAACACATGACGTTCACCAATACGTCATTTGCTATATCTTGCTGGGCGTGGCCATCGCAGCAGCAGCGGTGTTCCTGTGGCGCTGGAGGAAGGCGTCTACCAGGGGCCCCACGCACACGGAACCGACAGCTACATTCTCGCGAAACATCAGTTCTAGTGAAGTGAATCATGTGAAATTCCCGCGAAAGCAGAGCATAGTGGCTGACCGTCAGCCCAGTGAAGTGAATGTGATAGCTAGTAACGCTAGTTTAAATACTGTACATGATCAAGCAACGTCCCCTAGGCCACAAAGACGTAAATTTTACACTGGGGATGATATTGTTTAAATTTTTATTATCTTTTATATTTTTTAATGTGTCATTTTCGCCCGGGAGCATGTACGGCGAACCGCACATCGGTATTTTATTGCGAAAAGCTTAATCATCAGTTTTACGCGCTAACGCCAAACGACCCAAATTACATATAACTTAGTACGTGTTCAGATAGCAACTAGTGCCGTCGCGCGTGCTCCCTCGCTCTATTAGCAAACATTTGTGACATTTGAACAATACACAGTTTCTGTGAGCATTTCAGTCTATTCTATCATTTATAACATCCCAAACAGCAATCTCTACAAATATTTTTAATATTATGATGAAAGTTAGTTTTAACCGATTTTTAATATGGTACAAAATGATCCGGAGGGTGAAAACTAGCGGCTTAAGCTCCTAATCTGACACTAAGGTCGTCAATCCCGTGAATAATGCAATCCACAGCGCGTTTGCCTTCGATACTACATCGGTTTAGTAACACAACTTTTTAATAAAAATATTCTTCTAGAGAATCGTTAAATTTAGCGCGTTTGGATAACACAGTTTGAAGCACTCAACCATAATTCTCATTACTAGGGAACGCTAATTTCAATTTCTCTTGCCGTTCGTCGCAACTAAATAAAACAGTAGGCAAACCCTCATACCATTTCTGTGCCATTCCCTTTAGTTTTTGGAGAGCAAAATGAGCAGTTTTTTTCGTCTGACCAATTATATATTAAAGCACATTCGTTGACTGTATCCATCCATATATCAATCGTCTGATGTTTGCGTTCCGGGTCGAATTCAGGAATGGTGTTATGGTTAGACAGTTTTTCAAAACCCGTATTTCTATTGTTTGCGGCTTGCAATGCCTGGACTAGCTGTGTAGCAAGTACCTGTGCTGCATAGACAGGGAGCCGGACGCTCGGTGCCACCATTACCATTGCGTCCATTGCGGGGAGGACACGGCACAACACACGCTCGCCGAGTGTGTAGCTTGGGAGGAGCAGCGCCGTGTCCTCACAAATGAAGTAGGAGGTGATCTGTCGCTGCCGGCCGTAGTGCGGAGGATGGTCGGTAGCGCAGAGTCGTGGGACGCGGTGGTGTCCTCCTGCGAGGACGTGATGTCGCAGAAGGAAACTGCGGAACGGGAGAGGGAGATCTCGACTCCCTTCCCCGGCCGCAGAAAGCGCACCGGGCGCAGGAGAAGGGCGGACAACGCCCTTTTCCGGCACCCATGAATGGGTCCAGGGGCGTGGGACTTGGGGAAGTCCTCGCCCCCTATTTGATGGACCCGAGGCGGAGGCGCGCGCGGGTGTCGGCGCGCGCCTCTGAGGCGATGCACGGGGTAGTTAAACACCTCACTACCTCGTGCAGGAGACGAGGCCCGGACAGACCGGTCCAGCACTAGTGTGGGGCTGCGGAAGAATTTGGATTCCCGCGGCCCCGCGCGCACGTGCGAGGAGACACCGGGGTGGTTTTAGCCGGTAAGAGTCCGGCACGCCCCTCCGCCTTTTCCCCAGGCGGAGACAGTCCATGAGGATTTCCCACCGTAAAAAAAAAAAAAAGCTGTTAGACTGAAACCGCATCATTCGGGGCAGAGACGGAATAAGTTGGTTTTGAGTCACCGCGCTCTCCAGGATTCCGGTTCGGCGATAAGCGGCTGCATCTTCGACTGCGCTGGTTGCGATTGCATCGGCTGCTACGGCGTTGACTGCGATCACAACGGCGACGGCCGCGTTGATTCCGCCTGCATTGACTGCGACTGCGTCTGTTGCAACTGCAACTGCCTCTGCGTTGACTGCGACTGCGACTCTGTCGGCTGCGACTCTGGCAGCTGTGACCGTGTTTGTATACAAGCCCACGTGGCAGCAATGGAGAACCAGGTCCGTTGCACATGCTTGCATCTTCATGATTGCGTCGTGTGTTATGGTTAAGCGTTTGCCACTCTATAATTTCAGGATGTCGTTTTTGTTCAGCAGACGGCGTCCGCAAGCATCGTTCATCGAACACATTCATATTTTAACTGTATCAATGCAGAACGACCAAACTTACTTATGTAGGCTTGAATATAATCGGCTGTAATGACCAACCAACAATATCCCACTTCTGAAATGTGGGGTAATTCAAATAAAATCACTTTTAGACAGAGTAACTTATCACTTTCAATCAAACTCAAACGGTCTTATTACAAAACAAGGTTTATCTTTAGACGTGGTTTAAACCATCGAGCATGTTTTTGTAATAAGAACCTAACAAAAATCGAAATACAGTTCCTTTTACAAAACTGACAACTTAGGCAGGTCTTAGGTTGTCAATTTTGAATTAAGAACTTTACTTAAGTCGGCATAAAGTTCTAAATACAAAAACTGGCTCGAAGGTTTAGGCTCCGGGTTAAGTTAGATCGTGTTTTGTAATAAGACGGAAAGCATTTATTTCAATTAAACCATTTACAGGCACTTTTGAATTGTCAAGTGGTCGGTCAGTCAGAAATATGAAGCTAGTTGCCCATTCCAAAGCGTAGTAGGTACCTATGGAGAAGAACGGGCAATAAACTCCATCAACTTACTTCCAACACGGTTGGCAACAGACTGCCTGTTAGAGCGAATGCGGTATGCCGGCAACCAACAAGAGTGGGGACCGGATGTAGCGCGTCACCTCTTTTGGTAAAACAATATTATTAATCTAAATTTTAAATACAATCGGAAACAATTCTATAATTCTTTCAAATATTATATTTAACATAACGGAATATAGAGGAATTAATTGATGCACAACTTTAAATGTAAAACCAATGTTTAGTAAAACAGATATTGAACACAACAAGTACCGCCATCTAGTATTATAAGATGACAGTCATATCAACCGTAAAAATGGCTGTCATCATACCAACAAAATAATTCAAAAAACAATATAATACTCTTCTCAAATCAACCGCCTATCTTATTATTAACTAAATTCTAACAAATGGGAAATAAACACCAGTAACATTATTATATATTTGACGGCGCGAGAGTGGGTTGGTACGGGTTCTATGAGGTAGGTGGGTACTCGGGCAAACCAGTAAAACGTAGTTTGAAGCACAAATCACAGTCATGTTTATTCTGTGGGTAATTTACAATGGTAGCAAGGAACAAAGGCTTGTACGGTGAACGTGACAGTTTCGATCGTATGATCTGAACTATATGGCGCCAGTTCCAGCAATCCGAATCTAGCCTTCTAGATCGACTCTGTTCGCGTGTATGGCGCGAAAATAAAGCGCCACCTCACGGCGTTCACCGTACTAACCGATCAACCAATGAGAATTAAGTTGCAGTTTAACCAATATTATGAAATCAACGGATAGCAATATTTTGATAATGTTGTCGTCTTGAAATCGCTTGCGACGACATATTTATAAAGACTCATTCATTAGTAATGAATGAGTCTTTATAAATATGTCGTCGCATTGAATCATTACGGAACATATATTTATTTTTTATTATATTATCAATTTCAAGTTTGGCTTGAAATTAACCAACATCTTAACGTTTTACATCTTCTATCTTATTAGTGAATGGCTCTGAAGTATCTTCACTCTTTTTTTTTTCTTTTTTGGCACCCGATTTGTCTTTGAAGTCGGAATTAATGATTGCTGGTTCAGCGCCTATTGATGACAAATTGTTACTGTCTATAATCAGTGAAGATGTTGTTAGTGGTTGAGCGTTATCGGATTCTTGGTTGATTACTTGACCATTATTTGGGGTATTGACAATGGCGTTGGTCCCTTGATCACCTTGGTTTGGTACTTGTGGTTGCTGGTATCCATTTGAGCTACTGTTTACTGCAACTGATGGCTCTAGTTGTATATTCTGGTTGCTGGCCATGTCACCCGGGCTTTCTACATTCATTGCTGGACTTGGATTTGTGACCGGTGGATTAACGTTGTATCCGTTTGGGATAGACATCTCAACTGCGGGCTGTAATGGTGTGTTTTGCTTGCTTACTGTTACTCCCTGATATAGTGCATTTGGTCCTTCTGACTGATTTGATTCTATAGGCTGATTGTCCCCGTTCATGCCATTATTGACTGGCATTTGTATTGCAGGTTGTGGAGTATATTGGTAGTACATAACTCTCTGGTTAGGCTCGTCAACCTGTTGTCTTTGACTAGTAACCGTTGGCTGATTGTATCCATTGTTGCTAGTGGTACTCGGCATATGAATCGCTCCCTGGTATGGTATATTTTGCCCTTGTCTTTGATTTGTTACCATTGGTTGGTTGTATCCATCGTTGCTATTGCCAACTGGTAGTTGAACTTCTATTTCTATAGGCACGTTTTGGTTACCCATCATACCTTCTTGATTTGGTGCATTTTGGCCTTGTCCCAAATTTGATACTATTGGCTGATTGTATCCGTTCGTGCCACTGTTTACTGGCAGTAGAACTATTGGCTGGTATGGACCATTTTGATGGCTAAATAAAGCATCCTGGTTCGAAATGGCTACTGCTACCGCATCCTCGCCTTGATTTGCTACCATGTTTGCCTGAACGTAGCCGTTTAAGTCGCCATTTAGTAACTCTGCTGGCTGAGCAACTGTATTCGGGTTTGCCTGATAAATAACCACATTGCTTGGTAAACCGTTATTTGACATACCATTATTGACTCCTTGATCGGTACCCGAACCATAACCATTAGCCATGGCATTAACAGAATTGGGCACTTGGACATAATATATTGGACCATTGGATGCTTGATTCGGGATAGTAGGATAAATTACGTTTGTGTCTGGATTTTGGACGGCAGGTACAGCTTGTACATTATTAGGGACTGTATTTGCAATTATGTAATTAGTTCCCTGTCCTTGGTTCCCATTCTGTGAAGGTACATTGTTTGCTTCTGAGTTTACTACTACACCAGGTACTTGTATAAACTGTCCATTGGAATAGATTGTAACATATCCTGGGTTTTGGTTACCTGTATTCAAATTCATAGTAGATTGTCCAGGGGTTGGTATAGCATTATTATTACCATTTAACACTCCCATTTTATCTTGTGTTATTTGAACATTTGTTGGTATAGAACCAGGCTGTCTATTAATAAATTGATAAACTGGGTTTTTAGTTTGTCCCGGATTGTAAGGAACATATAATATATTGTTGCCAGGGAAATTAGCATTAGGTGTAATTACTGTACTTGGTTTAGGATGGTTTTCATGTAAGAGGTATACGTTATTCCCATTATCATCTTGTCCAACCAGTAAAAAATCCTTCATTTTTTCCAAACCTACTTGCTCATTGTGTTTATCGGCTTTTTGATCTTCTTTCTCGATCTCATAATTTTTTGGGATCATTACGTCAGAATTAATGTCAATTGTTGGTATTTCCATAGAATTTTCTTCGGATTTTTGGACATTTGAAATATTTTTATGATCTTGTTTTGGTCTTTCTTGTGGGTTATTTCCGTTATGTGGTTGATATCTATGAGCGTTATAACCTGGATTTGGAATGTTTAACACATTATTTATCCCTGGCATTTGATCCCAACTGTTTCCTTGAAAATATGGATCTCTATGATAGTACGGGCCATAATCTTCATAAGAATCTTTTTCACGACTGTCATAATAAAATGAGTATTCATCAGGATTACCAAAATGTTCAAACCATGTGTCATCGCCGCCGTTGTAACCTATTATTTTGTCTCTGGGACCGTCTGTGATGGGTCGGGCTGGGTGCGGAAGCCGTGGGATGTGGTCAAAAAAAGGCAGATGCAGCTGAGCCTCTGCTAGAACCACGCATACCAGAGGTAGCAGAACCTGTAATAAAGGTATAAATACAGTATATTACACTGACAATACAAATGGCATGACACTGACAATAACTTTGAATGTTGGCTGTTAATATAATGATTCAATGACCATTATTCGATATTAATACACCCTTGCAGCGACTTTAATATAATGTTAACACTGTGTTAAGTTTTGAAAAACAAGAAACGGCTGACGTTGTATTTTTTGGCCACCATTCTTTCACATTGTCCCATAATAAAAGTCATTCATATTTATGAGTAATTTAATCTTCTTAAATTTCTATTGCACTCAAACTCCATCTGTATATTTGTTTTGGAGGAACCTATCCGAGGGGCCTACTCAAATGTCCTTTCTTTGGTATTGTTCGTCGAATCGTTGAGCTCCTTAAGTTCTGAGTTGAGCTGCACGATTGCTGACAATTGCGTGCACTGACTGGACAGGTCCACTCAATCTGTGTGGTTCTTTCCTCAAAAGACCATTTCAGACACCGATCTACATAGCCTTCACATGATCTGACCAAGATTCTGTCTGGACTTTAAAAGAGACTGTGACCTCTGAGTTTGTTTCGGCCTTTCTTCTCAGAGTAGTCAGATAGGAAACGCCGACCTCATCTAGTTTAAAAAAAGAAATATGATTGACCTGTAAAAGTGTTTGTAAAAACCTACTTACAGAAATAAAGTCATTTATCATTTATCATATCTTTGCACATATGTACATAAATAATTGAGTTGTTCCTGCTTGACTTACTCTATTGTATATAGTCTAATACGTAAGTCCTGTGCTTCTGAGCCTTTGGTAGCATTGTTTGCGTATGGAAGTCCATTTTCGGTAGGTATCACCTAGTAATTTCAAAATGGATTCTCAAATATTTAGGTATGATCGACAACAAAGACCCACGTAGATGTTTGGTTTAATCAAAACGTATAATGTTAATTTCAAGTACATTATAATACTCGTATCATAAGTTAACTGATAAACGTATGCCTCGATATACTTCAAACAAAAGAGGACACTAGAAAAAAAACACTACGAAGTGTAAAATAACTTTAATTTCGAATGTCGGTGTCTTTGCTTTTTGTGTTTTCGTAGCTTGCCACCCACTTCCGAATTTAAAGTAATTTTTCACTTTGTAGTGTTTTTTTTTGGAAGTCGGTGGTTTTTTGTGAATAACTTTTATTTTTCACTTTTTAGTTGAGGTACCTACCCCAAACAAAGTCGTTTACCACTACTTGCAATGTAAATAACAGTGACAGGAAGTTAATATTACAACATCATCAACATGTAATACACTAAGTGGAAAAAATACGTAATAGAGCTGACTCAAAAACCACTCATCGAAACTAGACAAAATGTTTATGGGACTAATCTGAAAGTATATTCATTATTTTAAATTAAAAGAAAATTTTCCAAATCGGTTTAAAAATGGCGTAGTTCTGACGAAACGAACATAAAAAAATAAAAATAAATACAGCCGATTGACAACCTCCTCTTTTTTTTGAAGCCAGCTATAAAGAAGAAAGGAATATTTCTAGTTAATAATTGCGCAAAAAAATTATTAACACTGCCTTAATTTTCACTGTTTTTAGAGTCCATATGCACGGTGAAAAGAAACCTCTTGGAGAGTTTCCAAATGTTGCTAAAACTGTTACGTATAGCATGAAACTCAGTTTTGTTGTATATATTGCGATTCTTATCTAATACTTTAGTGAATTTCAATTACAAAGCGATGTTTAGTAATTTTTATGAAGTGATATTAATAAAATTAACAAAACTTATTTATCTGCGACGTTTCCATCTTTTAGAATGCACCCTCCTAATGCAATAAATTGACAATGACCATTTTTTTCTGATTAACAACATAAATTAAATCAATTACGATACCTGTATGATGCGCGCCATGTCGAGCCACCAAATGATAGTTTAATCACTGAGTAGATAATTTAAACAAAACACAACGGTAAACCCGACCTACCTAATGGAAAAACCGACTTAATGTCTCATTAATTATAAATTATTGAACCGCATGATAGTGCGTCAAATAGAGTAGATAGTTAAGAGTACCACGTAAAAGTGGTGTCAGAGTGGTTAAAATAGAAAGGAGTAAGATTTAATATAGGGAGTCTGAGGAGGATGAAGAGCATGTAATTGAAAAAGAAGAACAAAGTTTCAAAGAAGTATAAGACAAGACCTGTTGTAATTTGAATATACGGGCGAATCAAGTTAGTTGTGAATTTGATAAACAATAAATTAATCAACACAGAAAGTGAATTCATTTACACGGAAGCAAAGATACACACCATTAAAATCAAAAGTAGGTAGCATCTTGAAACAATCGCTACCTTAAATAAAGCACACAAAAACAGGTATTTACCGGTTTAAACAGAAATATGCTGGTCCAGCAGACAAACATACCTTAACAAACTGGGCTCGATCCCAAATTCACTTTTGCAGTATATAAACACATTAATTATTCATATTCACCTAGTTACAGGGTCATGTTGCCCACATGAGTTGCTCGTGCCCAGAGGTCTACCCAACCCACAGTGGAACGAAAGTTTAGTATGGAAGAGGTAGGACTTAAGCATTTCCGAGAAAAAAAATGTCTAAATGGTAAATGATTTTATTTCTGTAAGTAGGTTTGTACAAACACTTTTACACGTAAATCATATTTTAAATGCTAGATGAAAAAAAAAAAAAAAAAATGGCTGCAGCGGTTCCTATCGGACAACTCTGAGAAGAAAGGCCGAAACAAACTCAGAGGTCTCTTTTAAAGTCCAGACATAATCTTGGTCAGATCATGTGAAGACCATGTAGATTGGTGTCTGAAATGGACTTCTGAAGAAAGAACCACACAGTGTTTCTACAAACCTACTTACAGAAATAAAATCATTTATCATCTAGGCGAAGTCCGACGAGAGGGGGAAGACACCATAACTCTATAATTGGGCCAGCTTATGTATTACCGGGAAGGTGACCAACAATCCCAAGGTGGCTAGGGTTCCTCATACATAAAGCCCTCACTGACAATGTTGTTGAGATCTCCAGTGTATCAACCAGGGTAGCGTACCTCATACTTAAACTGACCGAAAGGTCTTACAGGTTTACGCACTGACGTCGGCGCACTCGGATGACGCAGTAGACCACGAAGCCGCACTACAACGTTGTCATGGGAGACTTCAACGCTAAAGTGGGGGTACGCAATAGCAGCGAATTGAAAGTTGGTCCACAGGGTTATGGAAGCAGGAACCATAGAGGGCAAATGCTCGTCAACTTTTTGGAAAAAGATGGGCTCTTTATTTTGATTTATTTATAGTTACTTAAAACGGTACAACACCAATTACATTAAGTAACATAGAGACAAATTACAATTACGTTGGCACTAATATAAATAATCTTAAAACTAACATGGAACAGTAGACTTCCTTGCATACTTGTGCAATGTCAGACGATATTTATTTATTATTTATTTATACTTTCTCTCACAGAACTCCAGACATATACGCATAATTTTAATCAATTTATCCGCAAACACATCACATTCAGGGTTGGCAGCAAGAAGGGCATTCAGCACCTTTAGACTACGACAGACTGGGGATTCGGCTTTGGCTACAGATTTGGCTGGCAGTAGCGCAAACAGATTGTGCCGGCGCGGCTCTGACGGTGTCCGATGTATTTGTCGGGCACAAATAGTCGGCAGAAAAGACCATGGAGCTCTGGGCAGTTGATACGTCCCCGTAAGGTCTTACAGGCTACGCTGAGTTGATCAAGGCCTCTTCTCACCTCCAGCGAGTTGAAGCCCAACGTCCCTAAAAGATAGTTAGTAGGGTACATGTAGGGAAAGAGTGGTATAATCTTTGGAAGAAGCACCTCAGGAAAGTTAATTAATGATTACATTCTATAAGAAGCTGTTCTAAAGAAAATGAACGTGGCAAAGCCCTGATACTGTGACAAAGAACGAGATAGACTTCACCATGACGGATAAAAAGCACATATTCAGAGACGTCTCTGTGGTCCACAGGTTTAATACCGGTAGTGACCACTGACTCCTACGAGACTCTCTGAACATCAACTTTAAGCTAGAAAGATCCCGTTTGGTGAAGTCTACGCTCCGACCTAACCAGCTCCGAACCGATGTGGGATCAGAACAGTTCCAACTTCATCTGAAAAACCGATTTGCTGCTCAGGAAACCACGATTGACGTCAACGAGGCCCTACAACAAGTGGTAGAAATCCTAATGGAAAAAGGGTCAAAGTTCTGTTAGCTGCAACGTACTGGTACGGAGTCCAAACTCTCGGGCGGAGATTCTTCGGCTAATGGATGAGAGGCGGAATGACGTGCATGCCACTTCGTCAGAGAAGCGGGCTCTCAATCGAAATATCAGCAAGCTGGTGCGACGGGACCTCCGATGCTAGAGCATCGCCGCGCCGAATAGAAAAGGTTATAAAGCAAAACCGGGGGTCCAGTGTATTCGCGCAGCAATTGAGGAGCCCCCATCTGACGAAGCTTAAAACATCTTCTGGCAATACCGTCACTTCAGGGTCGGATATTATCGCAGAGATAGAGGACTTCTATGGCCGAATATATGACTCACATGCTGTACGACCCCAACCTAACAGTGAAGATTCCCGAGCCACATCGATCTTGACGAGACTTGACGAGATCGAGATAGCCCTCAACCAACTTAAAAATGGAAAAGCCCCGGGTGATGACGGAGTTACTTCGGAGCTCTTGAAAACAGCAGGAGGCTTGAAAAAAAATAAAAAAAAAACGCTCCTTAAAAACTACAGGACCATAGTAGTTTTTAAGGTTTATAAGTTTAGGACCATATCGCTTTTGAGATGTCTCAAAAGACGATTCGAGACTACTCTTGAAAACAGCCTATAGACATGTGTCTATAAGCTGTTTTCGAGAGTAACCTCGAATCGTCTTCGTTTAATCGATAGATCGAGAAGACTGGATGAATTTCAACCTTCAGAGCAGGCCGGGTTTCGATCGGGTTACGGGACCATAGACCACATTCACACAGTGCGGCAGGTTATACAGAAAAAAATAATAGATACTTGGTTTTATCTGTATTTAATGTTAAGTTTTTATGAAACCAATTAGACACAGTATTAAAACCATTCTGTGCTACCTCATAGACCTCGGCCTTTGATTTAGCTGCAAACTGTAGAGCTGTGTCATCCGCATATGAGATAATTACACCATTTCGGAGTGTCAAATTGCACAGGTCATTTATACTATAGATTAAGAACAAAGTAGGACCCAAAATACTGCCTTGTGGGATACCATAACAGCTATTCTTAAGTTCAGAACTCATGCACTACCTATTTTTACACACTGATGGCGGTCGGAAAGGTAATTAGATAATAGTTGCAATTGTACTCCCCGTATTTCCAGCATTTCCAGCTTGTTCAAAAGCAAGGTACAAGAAATTGTATCAAAGGCCTTGGCAAGGTCTAAAAATATCCCTATGGTGTAAATGCCATCCAGATTTGTGCTTATAAAATTTGTCAGTTGGTGAACAGCTTGGCTAGTTGATCTTTTTGGCCTAAAACCAAATTGATGATCAGAGAGTGATTTATTACTTTCAAGATATTTTACAAATCCACGGTTTACAATTTTTTCCAAAATCTTTGAGAGGCCTGTTAAAACTGAAATTGACCTGTAGTTATTATTAGAAGTTTTGTCTCCAGCTTTAAATTCAGGGGTTACTACGGCTTTTTTAAGCAACTTAGGAAATATTCCTTTTGTTAAACATAACTGAAAAATGTCAGACAAGGGAGGGGCAATGACGTATTTAAATCTTTTGAGTATGCTATTAGGTATGTCGTCACATCCTACGGTACAAATTTCCTTTAATCCATGTATTAAACTTACTACCTCATTAACATTAGTATCTAATAAGACAAAAGAGTTTCGTTTTGCATATTTTTTTTTATTTTATTTATTATGGGATAATAAACCACTACAACATATTTAATACAACAGGTTAAACAAAACTTTAAATAGTAATGTTGCAGTCAACTGCATTATCCACAGATAAAACATTTAAAGATCAGTGGTTGCCACTAGACGAGCATTACCAAAATTAACAAATATTTTGAAATAAATAAATATGTAACTATATAGCTAGCTATAGCTACAAAACCAAATCAGATCACAAACAATTTCATTTAATTAAATTATGCAATAAAAAAATATTAATAATAAGATTACAATTTAGATAAAAATTGTATAATATTAGATTTAAATTTATTTTTTGAGCATGCAAATATATCAATATCAATGAAATTTGAATTATAGGATTCCAACATTCTATGAATAGGGCAGCGCAAGCCAGAGTTCGTACGACAAGAATTTAGCGCGAACAGAGTACGTGCACGAACCTGACGCACATGAACTGTACGGGGGACAGAATAACACAGCGCACTCGTTAGATCAATGGCATCAAAGTGATTGTGAACTATATCATGAAGCACGTTGGCCTCCAAGTATTTACGCCGGTTCTCCAAACTGATAAGCTTATACTTATCAAGAAGTTGGGAGTATGACAGATAAGTCTTAGTCCCATAACATCTGTAGTACATAGTACGGAGGTACTTGCGTTGGACCCTTTCTATACCAACTACGTACTTTTGATAGAAGGGGTTCCAAATAGGGACCGCATATTCTAACTGAGAGCGAATCAGCGTCTTATACAAATAGAGATAGGTTGAGGTACGCTTAAATTCTGTTGAAGATCTCATTACAAATCCATACATTTTAAAAGCACTATTGACTATGGCTTCGATATGCTGGTTCAAGGACAGTTTGCCATCAAAGAGAACACCTAGATCCTTCACTATAGAAATATTATTTAAGGGGATACAGTTAAGGGAGTAATTGAAGTTGAAGATGAAATTATTCTTAGTAAAGTGTATATAGTGACACTTGGGGACACTAAGATGCAGCTTATTGGCAAAACAGTAGGCAGTCAGTCTATCTAGGTCCTCCTGAAATGACTGGCAGTCGTCCATAGTACGTATAGCTTGAAACGCCTTCAAGTCATCGGTGTACATCAAGAATTTGGATTTTTTGAAACATTTCTTAATATCGTTAATATAGATAATGAATAATAGCGGTCCCAGAATAGAGCCCTGTGGAACTCCGGAAGTAATATTGACAGAGACAGACTGATAACCATTAACCACAACCCTTTGTGACCGGTTTTTAAGGTACGACACAAACCATCGCAATAAATTTCCGCGTATTCCATTATAAGCTATTTTACTCAGGAGAATTTCATGATCGACCCTGTCAAAAGCTTTTTTGAAATCAGTGTAGACCGCATCTATTTGCAATCGCCTATCAACATTTTCAAAAAGGTAATTTGCAAATATTAACAAGTTCGATGTCGTAGATCGGCGCTTAACAAACCCATGTTGTTCAGGAATGATAACATTATGCAGAAGAGCGTAAATCTCGTTGTGGACAAGTCTTTCAAAAAGCTTTGACAAGGTCGGCAGAATCGAGATGGGTCTATATTGTTCAACGTCGTGCCTCGAGCCACCCTTATGCACTGGGGCAATGTTAGCTCGCTTCCACACCACCGGGAAAATACCTTCATGCAGACATCTATTAAAAAGGATATAGATCGGCTCACAAATACTATCAGCCGTAGCCCTAAAAAAGGCCGCTGGAAGACCATCAGGACCTGCCCCCTTAGAGGGGTCCAACCGTTTCAACTCACTGAGTATTTTTGATTTGTCGATAAACAAATTACTATTTAAGCTAGCATTATCTGCGCTCTGCTGTGGCGGACCCCACGTGTTGAGCGTCGGTGATACGGGCTCAAATACGGAAAAGAAAAAGTCCGAAAACATATTGCAGATAACATCAGGATCACTTGATTTGACATTCTGGTACTGCATCATGGACGGAATGCCTGACTTACTTTTACGGTTAGAAATATAGGACCAAAAATGCTTTATGTTACAAGACAGACTATCTTCAACCGAGTTAATATAACTAGAATAACAATATTTACACTTATTACAATATTTATACTATATTCGGAGAAGTCATTATAGTCTTTGACGTTACTGTATTTTTTCCACTTTATCCAAAGACGCTGCTTCTTTTTAAATATTTTAATTAATTGTGGCGTAAACCAGATTGGGAAGTCAAGTGATCTAGTCCTTGCAGGGGGGACTAGTGGGCTAATTATGTCACTCAACATACTATAGAAAGCCTCCACGGCCTCCTCCGATGATAGATTGTCGAACAGCGCTGACCAATTGACCTCGTCCATGTGTTTCTTGATGAGATCGTAATTAGCTTTACGGAAATTATATTTATTAATCGTTTTTCTCTTCATAACATGTGTAGATAGGCTAACAGGTGCGGTTACAACAAAAGGGGGGTGATGGGGGTCGACTGGTAATAACGGATCACTAGGGTGGCCAGTCGAACAGGAAGTATTCGAGATAAACAAATCCAAGATCTTTCCTCCACTGTTAGGCGTACTGTTATATTGGTGAGCATCTAGCGAAGACATGAGATGCGTCAGATCAGAGCATATAGGGTGTGTACAAACACATGCCATACAGGCCTCACGCCCCACCGCTATCGTGCTCCACGTGACATTCGGAAGATTATAATCACCGACGATGTAAACATTCATGACGTTAGGTGCATTTAAGGTGTCCTGTAGTAAGTCAAAATGAGATGTATACACATCGGAACTGGTCCCCGGCGGGATGTACACTGCGCTGATGATATGTATCTTATGTTTATCGTTTTTGCATGGCAGTGCTACCATGAGGTGCTCAATTCACGCCGAGGGCCTACAATGTGGGTTATTGGGAATAACGAGTGAGGCCGATTGAAGTTCACGCAGTATTGCAATGAGCACCCCACCCCCATCTCGCTTCCCCGTAGCATCACGATCCCGATCACAGCGAAACACAACGTATCGAGGGTCAATAAACTCGCCATTCGCTATTTCTGGCATGTCTTAGTTTGGCTTTGAATGGAAAAAGCTCTATTAGATAATAAGGTTTTTTATGCTAAGCTTTTTCCTACGTTAATGAAGAAATTGTTAGCTTTATTTGCTGCTTCGGTAGGGCTTACCTCGAAGATAAAAGATCCAACGCCGGTTCGGGATTTTTTGACCTAATAGTGTTAGTTTCTATGATTTTCCATATAAGTTTACTGTTTTTACCTGCTTTCTGTAGTTGTCTGTAATCATATTGGTTTTTTAGCTTTTGCAACTGATTATTACAGAAATTCCTATATCTTTTGTAAATACTCGATAATAATTCACTATCCGGTGCTTTTTTCGATTTTTGGTGTAGTTTATCTCTATGTCTGATACAGCGAACAAGTCCGGGCGTAATCCAAGGTTTGATATTACTATACTTTCTAGGTATTTCTTTAGTAAATGTATTTTTCCTTATCGTAGATCGTAAAAAATCAACAAAATATTGTAGAGAAAAATTTGGATCATGTGAATTGTAAACGGGGTCAAAATTAATCCGCGAAAGTCAGTTTCAAGACTCGTCATATTGAGTTTAGTATAGCTACGCATGCAGTTATTTCTAGGTGAAGATATTTTCAATGTTAGTAAAACAGCTTGATGATCGGTAAGTGACGAATTAGTAACCAATGTTTTGGGCGGACTTTTTGATTTTATAAGGATAAGGTCTAGACAAGAGCCGCTCTGGTGGGATGGGTGATAATGAGCTGGTGATAGTTCATGAAATGAGCAAATATTCAGGTAATTATGTGAATGAGTATCGATTTTTTCGGCAGCAATGTTTATGTTGATATCACCTACCAGTACGATATTTTTAAACGAAGATAATTTTTCTAAGTTACTATTAAGCGAATCCAAGAACCCATGAATATTTTGGGACGGATGCCTATAAATAGTCATAATTACTGTATCGGGAATAATTTTAATTACTAAATAGTTGCAGTCTAGAAAATGGGGTTCATCCACGGAGCAGATCTACTAATGTTCTTAAATTATTTTTTAAATAAACCACTATGCCATCCTTCTGGTTGAATCTTTTGTCGCTTTTGTGAAGATTAAAGCCATCGAGAGTTGGTATATTGGCCGTTTGTTTGGATAACCAACATTCAGTTAGAACGATACTATGTTTTTGCATTCCTCAACATTACAAATTTTAGCTTCAGACACGGAAAACCCATCTAGATCACATATTAGCTGATTGGACATAATAGAAATTATATGTAAAAGTCCTATATATGTGCTTAATTGACTAGGTATTCGGCGGCGCTTCTAGGCGCCTTCATAGTCAATGGAATTCATGTAATTGTCTTCTGCATATTTACGTGCTGGGCAATTTACATCACCAGTTGGATGATCGTTTTTCCTTTTGAATCGTCTGCAGGTCGCACATTGTGGCGGAGAACCTTTATTATTGCATTCTTTGAAAGAATGTCCTGTTTCGCCACGGAGGTAATAAGTAGGGCTCGTTTCTCTGCAAAATTTGGCTGCGTGACCGAGCTGCTGGCAGTTGAAACACCTGGTCACAATAGTGAAATCTCTCACTGGACATGATGCCCAGTTTATGAAAATTCGGCCTTGGTCCATCATAATTTTCCTAATATTAGCAGAAACTTCCAATATATAATTGCAGATAGGAAGATCTTTCTTCCCTAACTTATGGCTAAGTTTCAAACTTTCTAAAAAGGACTCATGAGTAATGTTCGGCAATTTATCTGTCAAATTTTGGACGTAAATGCAATCAAATACCTCTTTTTCAGTCAAGGCTACGGGGACACCAATGACAGCAATCCTAGGACGGCGTTTGGATGGTTATTCAACTGAAAGGCCTGAGGAAACTAGCTTCTGTAAGGTTTTTAATTTATCAATGTCGTCTTTGTCGTCCTAATGATGACGCCTCCGTGTCTAATTTTTCTTAGACCGCGGACATGGAGTTTTTTTTCGACAGAGATTGGTGACACGGAGTTTTTGGTCGAATGCATTTTTCCTTCCGCCACAATTGAGCAAATTTCGGTCAAAATTGTGTCGATGGACCCAAGCTATCTCTGAATCTCCGACGTGGAGAGGATTTCAGTCGGTAATTCGTTCTCCGTGGCTGCTAGCGGTGCTGGTTCTGTAGTCTGGTTTAGATCGGCAGGCGATGGCGTCGGTGGAGGAGTTCGTCCTACCAATTTGCTGCGGCCGAAGGGGCTATCTCCTGGATTAGACATACTACTAACACCGAAAACGCTGATTGTCTATTAAAACTAGTTAGTTCATCTTTCACAACGAAAAAAGTTTTTAGTCACACTCGTCACTTACACAATTTAAAACTGACTCCGCAAATTATTGCAATAACATTATTCGTAATTACTTAAATCTTGACGTTCAAAAGTGCATTTTATGTGCCTATTTGAAATAAATGCTTTGACTTATTTTTTTAGGGAGAACAAACAATTGTACATTATATATTACATCTAAGATTACATTGGAAGTGGGTTAATGTACAATCCACGACGTTTCCACAGATTACCTATGATAATGATACAGTAAAGACACATTATTCAAGTTACACAAGCACAAAGAAGAAGACAGGAAGAGAAATAAGAGGCTGTACTTATTTTAATACTAAAACCAACTAAAAGAAGATACACTAAACGTTACGCAAATGTAGACAATTCACTAAATATTTCTTAAATTTTTGGCGATCCAAAGCGAATATATCCAAATTCATAAAATGTTCATTATAAATTTTAGCTAGTCTATGGAGAGGCGCCCGTTCACCCGCGTTGGTACGACAAGGTGTCGTGGCAAAAAGCGGATAAACGCGTGCCACCCGTCGAATAATTGTTCTGGGCACTACATAAAATATATTATTAACTACGAGTAGGTCTGAGCAGTCAATCTTGTTGTGCAACAGATCATGAAGCATCATGGTTTGAAGCAACAGTCGCCTTGATTCCAAGGTAAAAAGTTTAAACTTTTGTATGGACTGAGTGTGGTTGCGCCAATTAAATCACAGATTAAATTTAACTATTTAGCAACATTACAAATTGGTTGGTAATATATCCCTATCTCCCATCCCTTCCTTGCACGGAACCTATCGTACTTGTGGAAGCGAGATGGCAAGGTACGGCGGAAGTGATCCGTCATTAGACATTCATAAGATTTTGGTTCGTTGGCTATGAACCTGTGTGTCGAGAACATTGCGTTCCTAAGAAAAACTACAAAACTGGTGAAACTTGGTGTTTTGTGCGTGGAAACCGCTGTGAATCTTGCTGAGGAGCTGCCGACGACGAAATCAAGGTACCGTGCACCCCTGTAACCCTTAAGATAGACCGATTTCACCCTGTGTCTCCACGCGGTCTTACAACGTCCCGTTTCATTATTTTCTAAGTTGATTTTGTTGCTTTTATTTTGATTTCCCGCGAACCCATTGGTCCTTCGTACCGGATTCCACCTGGAATCAGTGAATAGCCAACCACCCCCCTATCCTGGGTCAATTTGTCGCAAATTCCGCAATTGTAGCCGCGCCGGACGCATGTGCCGGTGAGTTAGGTTATATATCGTAGATTCTAGTAAACCCCGCTAATATAGTAGTAAATTCGCATTCTTGTTCATATCGTATCGCCTCGTCGTGTCGTATCGTCGTAATCTAGCAATTAAGTTAGATTTTTCGCAACCGCAAACCTAACAAATAAGTTAAACAATCGTATTACAACAAATACTTATTTCGTGTCGTGACCCAGGAACATAACAAACATCTTAGTGATTTCGTATTAAAATATCGTAAATTTCGTATATCGTTTCGTATTGAACTGCATAATAAGTACTTAGGTAATTATCTCGTTAGTAATATCCAGTCAAAACTGGTTCCGTAAAAAAGCAATTCATAACTTCACTTGTCCTGTTGATTATATAATCGTGCGTTCACAAAATCATTTATTGTAATTTGTGGAGTGTAATCGATTCACAGTCCTTTCAGAACTACTTGTCGTAGATATTTATTTAGTCGTAAACCGCTAATAAAATATGGCGGACGCAACTCTAAAAAGATTAATATCGAAACGCGATCGGATATTTGCTCGCATGCAAGCCATATCTGACCAGGCAAAACGAATCGACTTAGAAGGATTCGATAAGGAGTCCTTCTTCTGTGACATTAAAACAGTTGATTCATTGCGTGTGGACTTTGAAAACATATTGGACCAAATTGTTGCCCATGAGCTCAAATTAAATCCTGACTGCGCTGTCTCCTATCAAGCGCTGTCTTCATTCGAAGACCTTTTGGGCCGTGTAAAGCGAGCTGAAGAAAAACTACTAGTTCAATCTCGTAATGAGGTCAAAAGGTCACCTCGATTACCTCCTATTGAAATCCCCGAATTTAACGGAGACCATAGAAATTGGCCATTGTTTATCGCTAGCTATAAAAACGCAGTGCATAATAATATTTCTCTGACAGACTGTGAGAGGTTATATTATTTGTTAGGAAAGTTAACAGGCAAGGCTCGTTCAATATGTGCGGGTATAAATCCATCAGCGGAGAACTACCCTCTTATTTTCGATTCGCTTTGTAAAAGGTATGAAGATAAGCGTCAGTCCGCAACTTCATACTTAGATCAATTATTTGAATTTAAATCTATTTCGGCTGGAACCCCAAATAATTTAGAATCATTTCTCGATAAATTCTCGTCGTCTGTAGCCGCTTTAAAAAACACAAAGGTCAATGACCTCGCTGATTTTGTTTTGTTACATATCGCTATTAAGAAACTCGACCAAGATACTGTGCGTGCCTTCGAAACTAATTATCAACTAAGATCTAATAGTTCCGAAATTCCATCTTTTTCCGATTTGGATTGTTTCGTTCGTGACCATATAAAAATGTTAGAACGTACTTCATCATCTGTTGCTAGGGTCACCAATAATAAGAAACCACTCGAACGTAAGTCTACCGTCGCGTACGCCAGCACCTCTGGTCCCGAGAAAACAACAGGTGGTCTATGCAGTGAGCAACATGACTACATTTATAAATGTAAGATATTTAATAGTAATAACCCTGATCAGCGTTTTAACTTCGTAAAGTCTAACAATTTGTGCATAAACTGTTTAAGTAGTGGTCATCGTGTCTCCGCGTGCGAGTCAACTTCTAGATGTAAAAGATGCCACCGCAAGCACCATACATTATTGTGCTTTGGGGCCCAGCAAGCCGCTACTGTTGCCAATGCGGCACCTAGTGACGCTAACGCTGCCTCCGCTCGCGATGACGTCACGCTGTGTGCGTTATCAGCTAATAATGAGGTTGACCATTTATCTCGATGCCCCACGACGGTTTTGATTGCAACTGCGCGTATTATTGTCGTGGATTCTCATGGTAATAAGCACTTTATTCGTGCATTGTTAGACAGCGCTTCTCAAAGTAATTTTATCACACGTGAGTGTTGTCAACGCTTAGGTTTAAACATAAATAATCGACCTACTTGTTCCGCCGTGAAAGGAATAGGCGGTTCAAGTAAAACAATTCAGGGTTCCGTAGAATTTAAATTTCATTCTCGCTTTGATCGTAACATAAATTATAGTGTCGACTCTTTGGTAGTAGATAAAATTACTGAACATCTACCAACTGCCACGGTTAATTCTTCACTCTTGTCTAACTTCAAAAACTTGCCGTTGGCAGACGACACATATTTTTCGCCAGGCCCGATTCAAGTATTGATCGGTGCTTCGATTTACCCACACTTACTCTTGTCGAATAAAGTTCAAGGACAGCCGCCATATGTATCACCGCTTGCTTTAGAAACTGTCCTTGGCTATGTTATAGTAGGTGACGCGCTGGTCCGTGTTGATAGCAACTCGACCGTTTCATATTGTTGTACAGCGGACCCGTTGGACTCTGCAGTCCGGAAATTTTGGGAATTGGAGGAGGTGGATGTTCCCCCTGTAGTCAGCTCGGACGACAGGGAGTGTGAGGAGTTTTACACACGCACTACTACTAGAGATAGTGACGGTCGATACGTGGTAGCTCTGCCTTTCAAGGGTGATGTCGAATCCCTTGGTAACTCACGTCAAGCAAGTGAACGTCGGTTTCACTGCTTGGAAAGGAAGATGCAAGCTTCTCCACAATTAAAGGTCGCGTATGATAGCGTCATCCTCGAATATTTAGAAAAGGGTTATATTTCACCTGCAAATTCTGATTCTTCAGAAATTTCGTATTTTATTCCGCATCATGGGGTGATCAGGGATGATAAGGTCACAACCAAACTTCGTGTCGTTCTCGACGGTAGTTGCAAGACTACCTCCCGCATTTCGCTTAATGACCTCTTGTACGGTGGGCAAAACCTGCAAGGGAGTTTGTTTAATATTATCGTTGGTTTTCGTTTGTTTTCCATTGCACTCTCCGCAGACATTCGTCAGATGTTTCTTAGTATTGGAATCCGAGAATCTGATCGGCGTTTCCAACGCATTTTGTATCGCTTTTCCCCGCAAGAACCTTTACAGGTTTATGAGTTTAATCGTGTTGTTTTCGGGCTTAAGTCTAGCCCCTTCCATGCGCTGCGAACTATTAGGCAGCTGGCAGAGGATGAGGGTGACTCCTACCCTCAGGCTAAAAATATCGTCACTTCAGGGTTGTACATGGATGATTTCGTCCATTCCGTCCTCACGGAAGAGCAGGGCATTTCCACTGCCTCGGAGATGATAGGTCTCATGAAAGCTGGTCAGTTTGAATTGGTTAAATGGACCAGCAACTCCCAAGCCGTTTTAGACTCGATTCCACCCTCGCATCGCCTGCTAGCTGTCAAAGAATTCGACGAGTCCGACCAGCAGAAAGTACTAGGCTTATGTTGGTCGCCTACGTCAGATCACTTCAGCATGAGAGTCAATACTCCCGCACAAAATTGTACGAAACGAACAATATTATCGTGTGTCGCAAAATTATGGGACGTCATGGGATTTGTCGCACCTGTCGTCCTGTACGCTAAACTTCTTATCAAGCAGCTTTGGCTGCGTGATTGTGACTGGGATGATACCCCACCTGAGGATTTAGTCAGGCTGTGGACTCGCTTCAAGGAAGAGCTCCCATTGCTCTGTAATATTAAAATCCCACGTCACGTTGGTATCGTCGCCGATAGTGTGGTCACTATCTTGGCCTTCGCAGACGCCAGTGAGAAGGCATACGGGGGAGTGATTTACTTCCACGTCCAAAATAGCGATAGCAATATTGTTTACTTGCTAACCGCTAAATCGAAGGTCTCACCAAAGAAAGTCGTTTCTCTCGCTCGTCTGGAGCTTTGTGCTATTCTTGTGCTAGCTCAACTTATAAAAAATGTCATAGTCGCTTGTCAGCCCCGCATTGTTCTTCGAAACATATTCGCATTTTCGGATTCGACAGTCGCGCTCTGTTGGGTACATTCGTCGCCCCATCGGTGGAACACCTTTGTGGCTAACAGGGTGTCGAAAATACAAAGCGACTTGTCGCCACAAAATTTGTATCACGTGTCCGGTACGGACAATCCCGCAGATTGTCTGTCACGTGGTCTCACGCCTTCTCAAATTGTTGACCACACGCTTTGGTTCAGTGGTCCTCCGTGGGCCCATTTGGACGTCTCACAGTGGCCTGTCGTTCCCTTCAGTCCTTCGTCGGTGCCTGAAGCGCCCGAAGAGAAGAAGCTCTCGTTACTATCCGCTGTACCAAATGAAAGATCTCCTATTCTTTCTTTGGTCGATCGCATATCGTCCTGGAGTAAATTACTTCGAGTAGTAATTTACGTCTGTCGTTTTGGCGGGTTGTTACCTGTTAGATATCGCATTTCAGCGTCGGATTATGACTTCGCTGAACTACTCGTTCTTCGTGAGCTTCAACGCCTTTATTTCTCCACTGAGATTGCTAGACTCGGGGAAGGCAAGGATTGTAGTCCTGCTCTACGACACTTAAAGCCGTTTCTCAAGGACGGACTCATTAGAGACGGAGGCCGTTTAAGAAATTCGGATTTAAGTTATGAAGGGAAATACCCCATTTTGCTTCCAAACAAGGATCCCGTTTTGAATTTACTAGTCGAATACCATCATACATTAAACTGTCACGCAGGTCCCGACCTGCTGATGTCACTCTTACGTCAGAGGTATTGGATACTTTCTGCCCGTAATTTAATTAGGAATAGAATCCATAAATGCATTCCCTGCTTTCGACTTCGTCCTAAGACCAGTTTCCCTGAAATGGCGGATCATCGCTCTTGTCGTGTCGTCCAATCCGCTAAGCCGTTCGTTCACACGGGCACGGACTATGCCGGGCCGTTTAGGGTTACAATGTCTCGCGGTCGAGGTGTTCGTTCTACCAAAGCCTACGTGTGTCTGTTCGTTTGCATGACTACACGCGCCGTGCACATTGAACTTGTTGGTGACCTTAGCACAGCACATTTTATGGGCGCTTTCAAACGGTTCTTGTCAAGGCGTGGCCCAGTGAGTAGGATTTATTCGGATAACGGGACTAATTACATAGGCGCTAAACGCAAACTTTCGGAACTTCACGAATTTCTTTGTTCGAAATACCATAATACTGAATTTGGTCACATGCTAGCTGAGAGTCGCATAGATTGGTCCCTCAATGTCCCGACTGCTAGTCACTTTGGGGGCAACTGGGAAGCTAATATTAAAAGTTTAAAGTCGCACTTGTATCGAGTCATAGGTGACACTATTCTCTCATTCGAAGAATTAAGTACCGTTCTTACCCAAGTCGAATCGGTAATGAACACTAGGCCTCTTTGCAGGACACTGTCTAGTGATCCTTCGGAACCGCTAGCTTTAACTCCAGCGCATTTTTTGAATCTCACACCTTTAAGATATTTGCCTGCCGAGGAAATAGACGAGAGAACTACCGTCGCTAGACATGAATTGCTAGATAGACTGGTACAGTCGTTTTGGAAGCGCTGGAGGAGCGGTTACCTCCACACCTTACAATCGCGTCGCAAATGGAACACGCCGGTCGATCCGGTCGCTGTCGGCACGGTCGTGATTCTTATAACTGATAATTCGCCTCCACTACACTGGCCGTTGGGTGTCGTGGAGGAAGTTTTCCCGGACTCCACAGGAGTCACTCGCGTCGTTCGGGTTAAGACGACGACTGGCTCTTACTTGCGCCCCGTCGTTCGTCTTTGTCCGTTACCCAACCAATAGATTGGGCAATTTCCTCATTTAGGTTAGGCTAACGTTAGTAATTAGGTACTAGTTTATTGCTTAGTTTATCGTTTAGTTTCATTAATTAGCTTCAATTCTTGAAGGCATCGCTTCAAGCCCGGGGGGATGGTTGCGCCAATTAAATCACAGATTAAATTTAACTATTTAGCAACATTACAAATTGGTTGGTAATATATCCCTATCTCCCATCCCTTCCTTGCACGGAACCTATCGTACTTGTGGAAGCGAGATGGCAACGTACGGCGGAAGTGATCCATCATTAGACATTCATAAGATTTTGGTTCGTTGGCTATGAACCTGTGTGTCGAGAACATTGCGTTCCTAAGAAAAACTACAAAACTGGTGAAACTTGGTGTTTTGTGCGTGAAAACCGCTGTGAATCTTGCTGAGGAGCTGCCGACGACGAAATCAAGGTACCGTGCACCCCTGTAACCCTTAAGATAGACCGATTTCACCCTGTGTCTCCACGCGGTCTTACAACGTCCCGTTTCATTATTTTCTAAGTTGATTTTGTTGCTTTTATTTTGATTTCCCGCGAACCCAGAGTGTATGAGATTCGTTCCAAATGACATCTAAACTGCATTGATCTTAAGAATTTGCGCTGAACTTTTTCTATAGCAAGATTGTATTTAGCATAATAATGGATAAGTTCACTCTTGGTTAAAATTACATTTCATAACTTTTTTAATTGTGTCCAATAAAGAACAACCAGGCATACAGAAGTTCATGATTGAGTGTCCTGGTTATTGATTTGTCAACAAGTGGCCTAGATCCTTACCGATTTCATCACAAAATAATACTTTTTCTTTATTTACAGTCGGTTTAGGGGAACAGTTACTAATTGATAATGGCAAACTGACACAGCATTGCGGTATGGTAGTATCAGATATTGTCAATGGATGGTCCGGTGTGGGTTCAATGGGTGGTGCTTGACAATGTTCACAATCGTTTGTTTGTGAGCTTACCAGCTCATTCATTGCTAATACATATTCCCTCATTTGGTTTTCAGAGGCTGTATATTTGTTGGTCATAGAAGTAAGTTTCTCCTGTAGTTGGTCAAGTTCATTCTGCAAGTCTTCTGTGTCAATTTGGTATTTCCTAGTACTGTTTTCTAAGTTAAATGAATACATACCTAATTGTTTCAGTAGATGTAATCTATCTCTGTTATGGTTTACACTTTTGATGAAGAACTTTTGTTTTTTGACCATTTTCTTAGTTTTAACTATATATTTGTTCATTTTTATGTATTTTTTAAGTTTATTTTTACTTGTTGGTAACCATCTCAAGTCTCATTTTGAAAAAGGAATTATGCGATCGTATTTAGTTACCATGTGCCTTCAAAACTTGTGCCGACAAATTTCTTTCTAATTTCCAACGAATCAAAACGAAAATATAGACCCTTCTATAGAAAATGTAAGGGAAGTATCGAGCACATGATTTCCCGGCTAAATCAGATGCTTCAACCTGTACAAATCCTAGTCCTCGTAAATGTTTTGAGGGTCTTGGTAACCGGCAAAAAGAAGACGCACTGAAGACGCTATTGGATGCAGTGGTAGCAGCATTGTTCAAAATTGGACAATTATACCCATTGGATTTCTATCTGAAGAGGCATCTGAGGCTAGAAACAAAGATTTTCGAAAATATAGAAAAAGGGCATTCTCTAAAATGCGCAGTATCTCATATAATGAAGATATTGTGCACAATCTGTTATTATCGTCTGACTGCTTACAAGCGTTCGTCCAACGAAAAAAAAAGAAAAAAATCCGTAAAAGAATCTTCTTTTACGGAATTTTATGACCTAGCTGATTCCGAAAAGAATGACACCGAATTTGTTGTCAATGGTTTAGCAAACTTAGTTCCAAATCTAAATCGAATAACGATGACGAAGATGATGATGAGGAGGATGATTAAATTTGATTTTTAAATGTTATAGCACGGCAGGCCAGCATCAATGACTTTATCCGTCATGCTCTTGTCGCCGCCGGAGTGCCAGCTGTTTTAGAACCCAAAGGCTTGGCGCGCGACGATGGGAAGAGACCAGACGGAATGACCATAATGCCTTGGAAGGTAGGTAGGCCTTTGGTGTGGGATGCAACGTGTGTCGACACCCTTGCGCCTTCCTATCTTCCTAGTACGGCGGGCTGTGCGGGGGCGGCTGCTGCGGGGTGCGGAAAACCTCAAACGGCGCAAATACTCACCACTTTTAGGGACTTATGTGTTTGAGCCGTTTGGGGTTGAAACACTAGGGCCATGGGATCCAAGTACCCACTTAGTTTTCCGAGACATCGCCAAGCGGTTGGTCGACTCTTCACGTGACTCGAGGGCTGGCCAATTTTTTTGGCCAAAGAAACAGCATTGCCATACAACGTGGCAATGCTGCCAGCCTTTTGGGCACTTTTCCTGTTGACAGCGATGCGGACGAACTTTTTGATGTGCTTTGATTTTTTGTATTTTTTTTTACATACTTGTACATATTATTATTGTTTTAAGACTTAGCTATCTAAATTATGTTAATAGTAGTTCAGGTTAAGGTTTTAATTGTAATACATTTGTTGCTAATAAATTGATTATTTAAATGTTCTTAGATTGTGGTTATTATAATATATCTATGTGTCGATAAACTTAATAAATAATATAATAAGCGATTTTTTTTTTGTATATTATAAATCACCCTACATCACACCCTGTATCAGAAGGTAGACGTTTGGCGCACAATGTGCGTGTGTGTGTGCTCAGGCACTAAATCCAGCTCATTGTATGTGATTATGATAGACCAAAACTTAAAACAGGACCAAATCCAGGAGGCAAAGAGATTTAGTTTTTCAAAATGAGGCTTTTTTTTCTCGGAAATGCCTATGTCCAACCTCTCCCATACATTCGCTCCACTGCCCGTCCGTTTGCGCGGTGATTTCCCGAGGGTAACACTCGCATGACGTATAGGCAACGCGATGCATATTTACGCCGACTCGAAGGCTTTGGTAGGTACAGTAAGCAAAAATTATAGGTATGCTGCTTGCTGCTTACTACAACTCATTTGTCTAGGAAGACACTATGCTTGCCAACAGCAGTATCCTCAGTTAGTCTTATCGTAGTGGTATTTTAAAAGTCGAAGTAAGTCATACCTAGAAAGAATGAAAGAAAATATTTTCTTCACAAAACGTTATTTATAAATTGTAAATTTTATTTTTTCTTAAAAAGCACTAGGGGAAGGTGGGGGGACACCGGATAGTTAAGAAAAAGACACAATAAATAAATCACTATGTTATTTATTGAGGTAATCAATGTCATAAATGTTTAAGTTTACCTTAGGCATAACTTTGGCATAAAAATATTTGAGATCAATCTTAGTAATTATAAAATATTTATTTTTTTGATAAAAATTATAAATCCGAATTCACCCCATACCTATGGGTCAAACCGGATAGGCATTTTTTATTCAAGGGGTGAATACAGATACTAACAATAAAACTAAATAATCATATTATTCGCAGTTTTTGCATACAAAAAATAATATTTCTTGTTCAGAACAACTGATGCAACTTTCTTGAGCCCAATTTAAGACAAGCAGTGCATTGGTACCATTCATCTGTGGACTTAGTTTGACTGTACTTTTCGCCACAAACCAAATAGTCCGAATCCTCCTGATAGTTTTCTTTATGCGTCTTTTTACTGATACCTTTACCTTTGCTTTTTTTGTTTTAAGCGTTCGCGCGTATTTCACTGCTAGCTAGAGCGAGATAGCTGTACGTGGAGTAATTAAATAGCAACTATCTGGTTTCACCCCCTGTCCGGTTTCCCCCCACCTTCCCCTACTTATTCAAAAATGCTTACTACATACTTACTTTTAATTTTATAGCTTGTGTTATTATTGCTATTCTGCACACCTTACTCTTGCGCTGTTTGTACCTATGGGTTATGGGTTATGTTTTATGTATCGGAATTCGGAATCGGTTTCAGAAGGATTTACTTCGTAACGTTAAGTTTTTCACTAAAGTCGTTGAGGATTGTGGATGTGTATATTTGCGAGTCAAATTGGCAAGAAACTGCGTCTTGTTTTTTCAACCGTTTGCTTAAACCACACAAACATATACGTCAACCAGATAATACCATAACGATAGTTGCTGAATTTGCTTCAGTCGTAGTCGAAAACAATTATCTGTCTGCGGCACGCGCTTTTAAGGCCCTACCTTGAAAATAAATAGTAGTTTGATGGACGTGGCTTATTCCTCCCGCACGCGGGGAGTGGCGATTCTATCTTCCGCGGTCGGCCGCCACGCGTCGCCGTCGTCGTCGCGTCGTCGCCGCTACAAACTTATCTGAACCCTGTCTACGTCTGAACCAGTAGCCAAAAGTGGAACTAACGAAATTACTGAGTGGGATTTAAAAAGGTTCCTTACTTAGCATAGGCTTTGGCTATGTATTATTCATGTCACTGTCGCACAACTGTCAATCTAAAAGTGCAGGATAAAGACGGAAACATCTATAAGAAAAATGTGCATGCTGTTGCATGTTGGAGAAATTTGACAGTTTCGTGTAACCTGATGTGCTGGCGACTGTACATGATTTAAAATTAAAATGGAACACACGCATATTTTCTTCAAGATCGATTTCGTATGGCAGTGGTAATCTGTATGATTTATGCCCTAATTACATGACATATATTTTAGTAATGACATTACATTAAGTACTCCGGTTATACGAAAACCCAAACCAATGTTATTTTGTTGCTATATGTTTTTTATACGTTTTTAGTTGTTATTTTAATCGTAGTTGTGTTTTAGTTTTAACTTTTTCTTAAACAATTATTTTGGGGTTAGGGATGATTGAAGATAGGCAGCAAATGAAATTTCACAACAATAATTTCTTAAGCAGCCTTCATAACATTAGAAGGAGGTTTAGTATTATTGAAAACAGTCTGAGTGGAACATAATTGTTTGGATCTTATTTGGGGTTTATGTATGAAAAGTTATAAATAACCAAAGTACCTATAGAAAGTACTCTTTTAGACCTTTAATTGGCTACCAAATACTATATATTAATTTTAAAAATCTGGTAACCCTTCACATCCGCTATAGGCCGCTATGTTGAATTTGAGGTGACGGCATATAGCATATAAGCCGCGGAACAACATGACTCTTCCAAGTTCCAACGAAACCTCGTTTTTCCAACTACGACGAGTAGTTAAGGAGCTATGAGGAAACAGATGAACATTTATACATACATACATAGCCTGTTAAAGCAATACCCTTCTTTGGCTTTGCCGTAGTCGGGTAAGAACTCGCCGTTTTACACAATTCAAATGCGACTCCATTTCTTTTTTGTGTTCTATCATTCGTAGGGACAGTATTTGACATATTGAAGTATTGTTGACGTATTTCAAACCTAAAAATGAATCATAATGTATATTTTAGCCTATTTCTTTATAACATAAACGATTATTATAAGTTGTAGATATAAAAAGAGACGTTCTTCTCTAGAAAATAGAATGCTTACCCAACATTACTTTGCATGGCGAGAATAGATTGTTGCTGCTGTTGCTGGTAATGCTTTAGTGAAGGTGGTGAAATCGACTGACTAATAACATTATCCAAATAATAAATAATTCTCGTAAAATTCGTTCATGGTTTCCCCTGGGCAGATCCTCCTAACGTCGCAGGTTCTGTACAGTTTTGGTTTTTTATTTCATTCCATTTTCATATTTATTTTAAATGTCGTCACGAAATAATACTAGAAAAATAATGTTATATTGTTTAAAGTCACAAGTATACACGCACACAGAGTTTAAATACCTATTCAACACTAATTGTATTAAATCATTACTTTGACTTGCTAGCTATTGACTTATTCTGTAAAAACAATTATTTAAATTGTCTATTATACAACAACAACAGCATCAACAACAGTGCAACAGTATCTGAGGTTACAAATACAAAATTTCTAGGTATCTTTATAGATTCTAATATGTCATGGAAAACACACGTAAATAGTGTATGTAGCCAATTAAATCAATTCTCTTATGTCCTATACATGCTTAAAAAAGTACCTAACCAAACCACACTACTAAGTGCTTATCATGCCTATGTGGGATCCACTCTATCTTATGGGAT
Organism: Brachylomia viminalis; assembly: GCA_937001585.2. NCBI lineage: Eukaryota > Metazoa > Arthropoda > Insecta > Lepidoptera > Noctuidae > Brachylomia > Brachylomia viminalis. The sequence continues at coordinate 23,745,018 of OW443314.2, forward strand.
ACTTATATTGGGGATACTCAACTGATAAAGAAATTGCGTTTAAAGCACAAAAAAGTGTATTAGATCCATATGTGGGATACACCAAACAGATTCATATAAACCTCAAGATATTAACCCTCCCTGCTCTATATATCTACGCGGCCTCAATTTTAGTTAAATCAAACATCAGTAGCTATGACACATTAAGAAGCAATCTAGACTTAAAAATACATTACGCAATAAAACATGGGACAATACAACAAGGGATGTTTTATTGCGTAATGATACTGCAGTGTGGGATGTTTTATTGCGTAATGTATTTTTAAGTATATTGCTTAAAAAAAAACGATTGCTAAAGCAATAGTTTTTTTTTGTATGGGCATAAAAATATATAATAAGTTAGGTACCCATAGACATTAAGAACCTACATTCAATTGGTATTTTTAAAAGGAAGCTAATATACTTCCTGATTAAAAAGGCATATTATTCTGTAAAAGATTTCCTTGAAGATAAATAATAATTATTATATTATAATTATTGTGATACATAAAATAATTGGATATATATAATTTATAAGAATAGTATGAGATAAAATAAACTGTATGAATAATGATAATTAATATAATATAATGAAACTGCTGTACTGTAATATTAAGTAAGTAGGTATGTCTACATATTTGTTCCTTTTCTTATATTTATAGACATTTCAATTGCAATGCCTTAACAGGCAACTAAGTTCTTCTTAGAACTTAGTTGCCTGTTAAGGTACCTGTAACCTACCGATTGTTAACCTCTTCACAAGTCTGTACAATTAGTTCGCAATAGAGAATTTGAATAAAAAAAAAATTAAATCACGTAAATTTGATCGCACCGATTTGCAAAAAAAATTATAGATTCAACGTCGTTGAGCCCCACCGGGCGACTGATATCTGAACGAACGAGAGTGATGACATTAGTTTTGATAGGCAAGAGAAGGGATAGCGGTAATGTGTATGCGCTCGGAATAAAACATCGTATGTGCCAAAACGAATTGCCGTCTTTTCGAAATAAAAAGTAAGTATTATTAAAACCAAAACTGCTTTAATACGATTACCTACTCTTTATGTTTGAAAGTAAACTCCATTGAATAACTCATAAGCGTTACGCCTTACCACTCAAAAAAACATAAATAATGATAGAACTTTGCATTTTTTTTTGTATCGAGAAAAGTTTACTGTGTCGTGTATTCCTTTTATATACCTACACGATCACAAACACACACACACACAAGTACACCCACACACACAAGTTCACCCACGCACACACCCATGCACGCCTTAAACTGTTTTTCCTTCTTTATCTTTATTTTAATCATTACTTTAAATAAAAACTAAGCTACATTATAATCACTCGGTAGATCAACACAACTCACAAGTTATATTAATCCTATTGCATTAACCTCGTAGCAGTCATAGCTGAACACTGTCTCATACATAAGACACAGGTAACCCTAGTTTAAGAGGCAGGGCTCACCAATTATTGTTTACAGATTTCTGCAGCATAGATTATTGCTCTGTACTTACCACCTCCTACGATTAGTTTTAACAAAGTATATTATGCCTTTTACCTTTACTTTTTTTTGTTCCTTTTGTTAACTAATTTTGTTAATTAAGTCTGTTACCTATTTGGAAATAATAAATAGTTTTATTATTTATTATATTATTATTTGCACGACCTGGGGATCTAACTCAAGATAGGCACCACGCTCAGCAATCGCGCTTTCGACCGCTAGCCCAACGAGGCAGAGGCAGTGTGAAACAGAACTGGTGAAAATAGTCTGGAATGATACGCTCAAAACTCAAACTCAAAGCATTTGTTTCAAATAAAGCAATTACAGGCACTTTTGAATTGTCAAGGGGTCGGTCAGTCAGAAAGATAAATCCAAAAGACGGAAAATCTGTTTACACAGTCTGGTAATAATATAAGTGTTCACGGTAGGTATTTCTTGCCCGTTCTTAGCTTCATCTGTTTATCTGACCGACTTGACAATGACAATGCAAAAGTACCAAACATTGGTTTAATTGAAATAAATTTGAACAATAAGCAGGTGCAAGAAGTTTATACTAACCAATTAAAACCACACTATGCACTTTAACTACAATGGCCAATAGATGTCGCTACCAGCACCGGGTAAGACCGAGCACCCTCGAAGCGCCGTAACATTACCCCACACCATAGACTACTAATACTAACCCACACTCAACACTGCACTTTATCCTCACAGCACTACACGTACCCGAGTACTGCTGCACTCAAGTACCCGTACTTTACTCCAAAGTGCTTTAGCTAAGTACAGCATCTAAGTACGAGTTTACCTATGTTCTGTTAATAATTGGGTCTGAAAACGTACCTATGGATGGCGATTTGTAACGCTGCGCTACTTACAAATTGAGCGCTTTGATTTAATTATTTGAATGCTTAAACCCAAAATTCTAATTCTAGATCTCCTGAAATGTGTATTTCATTTGACAATTGAGGTTAGTTTTCGTTGATGATTTGTTCAATTACAATTTAGATAATAATCAATAATTGTTGGAAAAAGTGGTGAGATATAAAGTTTAAACCTTCTAAATTCAGATGAATGTGTTACTTAATCCATTTAGTGAGTCATTGCGTAAGAGTTTTACCTGAACATTTGTTTAAACTTTTATCAGATGCTTTTTCTGTATTCTTTGAAAGGCGAGGGAGAGATGTATAAAACACTGTACCCAAACACTACTACTAGTTTTGACAGTTAGTAGAATTCTTACTTTTACTTGGAAATTATGTACCTAATGAATTTAGTACCTACCTTTTTATAAATAAATTTTAATTTAAACTGAAAATTAATTACCTATTTATAAACTTTTATAGAGCGTTCTTTGTTCGCTTGACAATTTATTATTACGGAGTAAAGGAGTAGGGTATAATTGGGGGTTCTGCATCACTTGCTCTCGCGTGCGCTCGAACTGCGCGATGCAGAAGCCCCCCAATTATACCCTACTAGTGCAGGTCATCAAGTGCATATCATAATCAATCACAAAAAAGCTGTGAACATGCTCTGACCATGACACATCCTGATAGTGCCAGTCCATGAGTCCACTACCGCAGAAGTAACAAGCTGCTACATCACATAAAGTGGACAAGACTCGGAACCGGTTTAAAAATTACCGGTTGATACCGGTTTATTTCGGGTTTCCTCCGAACTTTTCTTAAGAACGCGAACGTTTTAAGAACCTTAGATTAACCTAAATAAACCGGTTTATTCAACGAGCGGCATGTCGGTAAACGCGTTGCAACTTGTGACTACTTGTAAGGATGCCACGCATAGCGGCGCGCTACGTAGATGTACTAACCGGTTTTTATTGCTCTAAACCTTTTAATCAAAATAAACCTTTTTGTAAATGCTCTTTCAAATACCGGCTAGAAAAAAAAACATGCGATACATATATAATAACGGTTTGAAAATTTAACCGGTATCTGAGCCTTGATAGCGGACCCGCCTACCACCCCAACCTTGGATACGGATACATTTTATTTAGCTTATTTCATTAACAGCGATGGCATAAGTACATACAACTTCCTTTTTAGAATTTCATCTCAGGTATCCGCGACGGTGTGGCGCCATTGACCAAATTGGGATGGGAAGGAATTTGATTCCACGTGTAAGCCGCAATAAATCAATTTGAACTCTATGTACCGAGTACATAGAATTTATTTGATAGCAAGCTTTTCTTGTTTCTATAAGGAATAAAATTGAACTTTAATGACATGCTGCTAGTTCATATATAAGAGTGAAATTAATATAAAAATACATTTAATTTGAAACAATTCGTGAGAGCATTTCTGTAAGATAAATCTAAATAAAATGTCGGTGAGTATATTTTTCTTTTAAATATTTATAATCATTCTGTTATCGTAAAATATTATCTTATGTTTTTTTTTGTTTCAGGACTCTGAAGATCTTTTTAATTTTATTGCAATTCCCCCAAAAGAGCCAATTGCAAGCGAGTCAGCTAAGCTCAATTTAAAAAGAAAAGGGGAAATCTCATCACCCCCGCAAAAGCGCAAGCGGATCCAAGCATACTCATATACCAAAACGAGGGCTCAAAATACATTTTCTACGCGGTCAAGGACGATCAAAATTGAAATTTATGAGGCTGACAATCACCCTGATAAACCTTGCGAGTGCAACGCAAATAAATGTGTGCAATATGTAATAGACAATATGACAAGTAGTGATATTTACTTAGATTTAGAAAATATAATTGGAAAAATTCACGAAAACATATAGATAAAAAAATATGTATGATTTCATAAACTTTTACAATTGTATGGAAAAGTATTTTTTTTAATGTTATTATCTGATTTTATAGGTTTGTAGCATAAGATTGTATCTGTATAATTATACTGTACCTACACATAGATAAGTAATAATATTATAAGCTTAATAATATATTATAAGTTCTTGCATTAAAATATAACTAAATCCAAAATATTCAATAATAAAATACTAAAAGTAATGGTTTCAAACGACTTACTTATTCTTATAAATGTTAAAAATATACATAGGTAATATTATGCGAACTTTGCAAAAATAATTAATATTTGTTTTAATAGTGCTTTAATAAAATGCCTTGTTTGTTTGTATTACAAATAATTTGGTTTTATTCATAATCCTCTATTGCTGTCGGTTCGTTGTCCATAAATTTGTGAGGTCTCATTGAACTGGTTTAATAAATGTTTATTGTTGATAACCGGAGTTAGTTGGCCCCTCATTCCATTAAGGGCCTGGTAAATGCTGGTGACCTTGGCCATATAAATGCGTAACGAAAATATGAATATTTGAAAAAATCGCAGATAAAATTATGGATAATAAAATAGTCTGTTCATACAAAAAATATCATGAATATATCTTAACTAGTTTGAAAGTAATATCACTTTTAATCCTTTGGGCAGACATTAATTCCGGAATTTATTTCATAAAGTATTTACTACAATACTAAAAAACACACAAATACATAGAATTTATGTTTATTTTAAACACATATTTTTTGCATAACTTACTTGCATTATTTGAAGGTGTAATAACAGAGTTAAATAGTCCCTAAAATCATATATCTGCGCCTTAACGATTTTCGTCTCGAATTGCTTGTTGCAGCGCTATTATGGATAAAATGATGAGTAAACATAATTCCTAATATGTATCATCCGGGAGTGTTCATACATGAGATTAGTAAGAGAAATTAGTATAAATAAAAGTATGCTTTGAGAGCATTTGTCATAGGGACCAAATTGCATGAGCAATATTTATCATATATATTTTTTACAGTAACTTCTTACATCGAATTTGCATAATGAACACGGCTTAACTTTAAAGGTGTATAAATGTAGGTCTCCCACGACTGTGCTATTACTTTTAACGTTACGCTTGAGAGCACATAGTTAATTGCTTTCGCATTTTGTCGTTATTGTGACAAAAACTACATTGTGATATTCTGTGCTAGAATCCTGCAGTAGCAAAGTATGTAAGTACCTATTAATATTTATATATATATAATTTTTTTAAAGTTACAATTTCACATCTGAGTTCTACATTCTCCACCGCCTAATTATTAGTACTTAACTTATCATCATATTAAGTAGTCTGAAAAAAAGTAGTGTGTTATTTTATTTTATAAAAAGCATTGATGCAAGCCAAGCATATTATTATTATTATTTGACTTACTTACATTGTTATCAGTTTATTATATTTTTAATTATTAGTGCTCGCCACTCATACACATTGGTCTACCGATCGCAAGCTCGGTTGCTGAGAGTAAGGTTCTGGCTTTGAACTCCAGATCGTATAGTTATTGGGTTTAGTTAGGAAATTTCCAGTAGCAGCCTGGAGTTTGGATTGTGTCCGGTTTATGGCAATAGGCGAAATGTGGATGTGTGGGTGTGCGCTATGTTATAATTAGTGGTTACAACCACCAAACAGAGGCTCTGGGGTCAATTTCTAGTGTTATAGATGAAGTTAGAATTTTTTTAGTAGCCTTTAGTTTGGAATCATGCCTAATCATTTAATCACGAGGGTTAAGTACACGCGTGCTTTATCCTTTAGTTACAAGTGTGACATTATATTGATATTATTATAATTATTTTTCAGGGCTAACAATCCGTTTTGGTCGCATGAAGAGGACTTGGAGCAACCTTCGACAGCAGGTAACAGCGGTGGTTCTAAGAAGAAAGCTGTACCGGCGAAGCGGGCTAAAAAAATTCTGAAGAAAAAAGATCTGCCGGTGAAAAATCCATTTGCAGAGCAATCAGATTCCGACAGCGACGCGAAGTCTACTACCGCACCAGCTGTCAAACGAAAGAAAATTGCTGTGCTTCCTGACTCTGAGGTAAGTTTTTGCTATTCCTAGTTTAAAGTTGGTTAGCTTCAATTTCCAAAAATCTATCAATTAACTCAGCTTATCACAGTCCTGGACATAGGCCTCTCCCATAAAAGTACAATTAAGAAATTGTCAGAAAGTCTTTGTTTATAATAAATTATTTTTACTTTGATATGTAAGAGTGGTGAATACACATTCTACATACACAGCCTTGAACTTGGGTGGTACTTAGACTCGACATGCGCTATTACACACTAGATGATACATTGTAATTTAATTATATTCCAGGATGAATTACCGCAACAGCCAATTCGAGCTGCGACTCTGAGAAGTGCATTCTCTCAGCGCGTAGCTTCGGGATACTCATACCAGTCTGACCCGGTGAAAACAGGACAATACTACTTCGAATTGCGAGTGTACAACACTCGTGAAGTTGAGCGACTACAATACAACGAGCGCTGGAAACAAGCACTCATAACTTTGAAGCTTGCTACTGACCAGAACACAGGTGTTTGGGCTGCATTAACTGGTCTAGTCAATGCTGGTCGGGATGAAATGAGGGAAATTCGCCCGGTACTGTATACTAATCCGCAATAAATTGTGTGTTGACTGCAACTTTTTTCGTACAGAATTATATAACTTTTTATATTTTAATATTAGGTATAATTTAATCACGTTTTTTCATAAGTTGGTTATCATTTAGTTTTATAAATTCAAAAGATAACTAGCAAATATGTTATCTCTTAATATTCGTTATTTGTCATAGGTACAGCTCTCATATTATTTTTTATCATTTGATTTAAAAATATAAGTCTTCTAATCTTATTAATGTGTCTTGTCCTACAGCCATTTTACACAAGAGAAATGAAAACTGAATAAATTACAAATGAGATAATAAACTGATTAAAATTACACATGAGAAATTAAAGCAGAATAATTTTGTTTTAATCTTATTAACGTGTCTTGTCCGACAGGCATTTTACACAAGAGAAATGAAAACTGAATAAATTAGAAATGAGATAATAAACTGATTAAAATTACACATGAGAAATTAAAGCAGAATAATTTAGTTTTAATCTTATTAACGTGTCTTGTCCGACAGGCATTTTACACAAGAGAAATGAAAACTGAATAAATTACAAATGAGATAATAAATTGATTAAAATTACACATGAGAAAATAAGCAGAATAATTTTGTTTTAATCTTATTAACGTGTCTTGTCCGACAGGCATTTTACACAAGAGAAATGAAAACTGAATAAATTACAAATGAGATAATAAATTGATTAAAATTACACATGAGAAATTAAAGCAGAATAATTTTGTTTTAATCTTATTAACGTGTCTTGTCCGACAGGCATTTTACACAAGAGAAATGAAAACTGAATAAATAACAAATGATATAATAAACTGATTAAAATTACACATGAGAAATTAAAGCAGAATAAATTTGTTTAATGAACAATTAGAGTTTTGTTAAATAATATTTTTATTTAAAAATTGAATTGAATATATTTTAGAAATGTTTTTTTGTAAAGACTGTAATATTTATGTTTCAAAGTTGGCATCGCATAATAGAACGAATATTCATAAATCAAATCGCTTGGCGAGTTCTGAGTTTGACCATGTTCAAGTCATTGCTTCTGCATTTAAAAACAGGATTATAAGTTATAAAATAAATTCGATTGTTTTCACTATTACTCCTGAGACGTTTTTAAGGCAAATTACGAGAACTGTGTATGATATCATAGAAAATGCTATTAAAAAACATAAAGCAATCAAAGTAAATTTTGAATTGTTTGTTTCATACATTTTGCCCAAAAATAATGAAATATCTATGAAATCTTTTAACACAAAATTTAATATTTTAGTGCAGAGCACTGACATTGCTGATATTTACTTAAAATGTTCTGAAAAACTAATATCTAAATGTTCAGAGTTTGAACTTTCAGAATCAGGTTGGACGATTAATTTTATAAGTCATTTGGAAATAAATATAAATAAGTACAATCCTCTAAGAGCTGGAACTTACTTACAATTACCTGCAGTCATAAGAAATACAAAGTCATGTTTAAACATACATAACAATGATAATCACTGTTTTTTGTGGTGTATTGCAGCCCATATGTATCCGACTACACAGAATCCTAATCGTATAAAATCATATCCGCACTATACGACGCTCTTTAATATAAATAATTTAACATTTCCTCCGAGTTTTAACGACATTAAAATATTTGAAATAAATAATCAATTTATTAGCGTGAATGTTTATGGCCTTGAAGCTAATAATCAAGTAACTGGTCCTTTATATGTGACAAGTAAACGAAAGCTTATCCATGCTAACCTATTATACATTTATAAAAACGGAAAAGCGCATTTTTGTTTAATAAAAGACTTTAGCCGCCTTCTGCATCGTCAATTAACTAAACACAAGTCCAAAGTATTTTTATGCGATGAATGTTTTTTATATTACAACCATATAGATAAACTGATGAATCACGGGTGCGGTAAAAAACAAACGGTTTTACCTGAAGAAAATAGCAAATTACATTTTATGAATTTTCAAAGAACTCAAAAAATACCTATTGTGATATATGGCGATTTTGAAAGTTTACTTTGTGTATACTCAGACAAAAATAAATCTCTTTTTACTGAAAATGTTCAAGCTCATAAAGCATCCTCGTTTGCCTATTACATTTGCTGCAAATCTAACCCTGAACTGAATGATTTTGTTAGTTATAGAGGTCCAAATTGTGCGCAAAGATTTGTTGAAACAATAAAAAGTGATATAAAAAGGCTTTATAAAATTTTACTAGATGATAAGCCAATGTTACCACTTACCCCCGAGGAGTTAACTGTCCATAATGAAGCTACAACCTGTCATATATGTAAAACTGAGTTTGTTATGAATGATATAATAGTTAAAGACCATGACCATTTTACGGGTAAATATAGAGGTCCTGCCCATAATACTTGTAATTTAAATTTGAAAAAATGTCAGTTTATACCAATAATTTTTCATAATTTATCTGGTTACGATTGTCATTTATTTATTAAAGAATTATCTGGTATTCTTGGTAGAATTAATTTGATTCCAAAATCAAAAGAAAAATATATATCGTTTACAAAGTTCATACCGATTGATAAAACTAATACAGCACAGTTAAAATTTATAGATTCATTTAATTTTTTGAGTACTAGTTTAGATAAATTGGCTAACACTTTACATTCGAACGATTTTCATAACATGCGATTGTATTTTCCAAATGAGGAATTTTTTAAATTGGTTCGTAGAAAAGGTGTATACTGTTATGACTATATAGATACATGGGAAAAATATAATGAAACTCAACTACCTGAGCAATCAAAATTTTTTAACAAACTTACCGGAGAAAATATTTCTACAGATGATTATCAACATGCTGTAACAGTGTGGAACGCATTTAAAATAAAAAATTTGGGAGAGTATACGGATCTTTATTTGAAATGTGACGTTCTTTTACTATGTGACATTTTTGAAAAATTTCGAGACATGAGTTTAGTTTATTATAGTTTGGATCCATGTTTTTATGTTTCATCCCCATCCTTAAGTTGGGATGCTATGCTTTTATACACTAAAGTTGAACTTGATTTAATTTCGGATGTGGACATGTATCAAATGTTAGAAGAAGGAATTCGTGGAGGCCTCGCTCAATGCTCAATGAGATATGCTAAAGCTAATAATAAATATTTATCAACTTACAACAATGAAAAACCTAGCACCTATCTAATTTATCTAGACTGTGTTAATTTATATGGATTTGCTATGATGCAAAAACTGCCTATGCGAAATTTTAAATTTCTGAATGAAAATGAAATAATCGATTTCAATATCAAGAATGTATGTAAAATGAGTGATCAAGGGTACATTCTTGACGTAGACTTATGTTACCCAACCAACATTCATAATGCTCATTCAGACTTACCTTTTGCAGCTGAAAAGTTTTCCCCTTTACAAAATCAATGTAAAAAATTAATAGCAAATCTGTATAACAAACATCGCTTTGTAATCCATTATGTGCATTTACAAGAATGTTTGAAAAATGGTTTAATTTTACTTAAAATACATAGAATACTATCATTCCATCAAGATAACTTTTTAGAGCCATATATTTCTTTAAATACTTATCTAAGACAAAAGGCTAAATCAGATTTCGAAAGAGACTTTTTCAAAAAGCAAAACAACTCCATTTTTGGGAAAACGATTGAAAACAAACGTAAACAAGTTGATGTTCGACTTGTACAATTATGGAAAGATGCGTTAAATACAACTAACAGATTATGTGGGGCAGAAAAATATATAAGTGCTCCAAACTTTAAAGACTTAGCAATTTTCTCGGAAAATCTAGTTGCTATTCAGTTAAATAAGACAAAAGTTATTTTAGATCGTCCCATTTACATTGGTTTTTCTATTCTTGAGATTTCCAAAACACATTTATATAATTTTCATTATTCTGTTATGAAAAATATTTATAAAGATAATATAAAATTATGTTATACGGATACCGATAGTCTTCTTTACCATATAAAAACTGGTGATTTTTACGCTGATATGAAAAAAAATATTAAGTATTTTGATACAAACAATTTTGGGGAAAATAATAAGTATGGTATACCAAAAGCTAACGGGCAAATACCAGGTTATTTTAAAGATGAAATGGGAGGAGAAGTAATTTCAGAATTTGTTGGTTTACGTGCTAAGTTGTATTGTATAAATTCTGAGAAAAATACTATTAAAAAAGCAAAAGGAGTTACCAAGCCAATAACAAAAAAACTGGACATTGAAAAATATAAAAGAGCTTTAAATTATAAAGAAAACCTAAGAGATGACATGTATGTTATACGATCGAAAAATCATCAGATTTTTACTCAAAAATTAAATAAGCTGATACTTAACAGAGATGATGATAAAAGACAACTGATAAAAAATAGTTTTGAGACTGTACCATGGGGGCACTATAGCACCATACTTTAATTAAGTTTTATAATTATGTTCTATTGTGTTAATGTAACAAAAAAAAAGATTATTTTTACAACGAATAAATACCTATGTTAAATTTTTGTTTGTTTGTTTTTAATTATAAATTACCCTATCCTAACTTTATTATGAACTGAAAGGTAAATAAAAGTAGATATGATATGTAATAATATATTTTTATTCAACTAAGTAATAGAACACAGAATTATATAAAATTGAACATTGTCTTAGAAATAAGATTCACAATTGATTAGCTACACTTATTTTTTTTACTATTTTACTAATCAAATATTCAGTTTCATCCATAATATAATCACAAGTGTCCCTGACTAGGTACTGAACACAAGTACTATCATTTTCACTGCCACTCGTTCCGATTAGATTGTTGCTACTTAGATCATTAATAGATATATTTATCACATGATGTGCTTTTCCTGGTTCATTCCGGATAACATAAGATGAAGAGGATGTAGCAAATGGTTTTGGTATCATATTTTTTAAAGAAAGCTGAGATTTTTTCCTTTTTTTAATATTCATATTTTTCTTTTCCTTCTTATTATTTTTTTCCGGTTCACGTTTCTGAGGCGCAGTTTCAACCGCATTGGATTTATTCATATCTTGTGAAAAATATAATGATTTAACAATATCACCATTATCTTCCACAAGATAAGGATTGTTCATTTTCTGTAAATATAAAGAATTACATTAAATTAACTATACCGAATGGATTAACCATAAGCATTTTTTTTAATTTCACAAAAATAATACATACCTCACAAAAAAAATACGGGCTTATTACCGGATCGCCATCATTGAGATTTGCAGAGTCCCCCTGTAAAAATAAATAAATAGTAAATAAAAGAAAAAATCAAATCAGCTATAAATACATACAATTACTTATAGTTAAATACTACATACCTCACGTAATCGGAATTGTTCGTGTTCTTCAGAAATCACGTTATCATTGCTCAAAATGTGGGGGCTATAGCATGGCGAAAGAGACATAATTCTGAAAAAATAAAATTGTATATAAAGTCAGAAGTACTTACCGAAATTATTTTTAATTTGGTTAATTTAATACTAAAACTTACCTTCACTATAAAAAAAAATATTATTACAACTTGAAATAAGTAAGTGACTGCTTTTGCTAGCTGCAACAATTATATAAACTGTTTAATTACTCTGACGTGCTGATTGTCTCAACAGGTTGTTTAGAAACTATATTTGCGTTCCAATATATGCATTATACTTATATTTAAATATATATATATATATATATATATATATATAGAAGGATAGTTGTTTTTGCAAGTAGTAGGCAAGATGAAGTTGATCAAACAACCCATATCCCTGAATGTGAAAAATATAAATTTTAATGACTCTAGTTGTCAGATCAGACACAGCGCTTTATTGCCTAATACAATTCGTTGCATAATATGTGGACCCTCAAACTGTGGTAAAACAAACGCTATGATCAGTTTACTGCTGCATGAAAATGGGCTTAAATTTAAAAATCTTTATCTTTACTCGAAAACTACTTTCCAACCAAAATATCGTTTTTTAAGTGAAGTATTAAGAAGAGTACCTCAGATAAAGTTCAATGAGTTCAATGACGACAAAGATGATAGAGCTCCATATGAAGCTTTAACGAATTCAGTTTTTATTTTTGATGATGTTGTGTGTGAAAAGCAAATAAACATTCGTAATTACTTCTCTATGGGAAGACATAAGCAAATTGACTGCTTTTACTTATCGCAAACCTACTCGAAAATTCCGAAACAGTTGCTACGTGATAATGCAAATTTTCTTATAATATTTAAACAAGATGATGTGAACTTAAAGCATATCTATGATGAACATGTGAATTCTGATCTACCGTGGAATCAGTTTAAAGACATTTGTAAAACTGTTTGGAGTAACCCTTATAATTTTCTACTTATTAACAAAGAGTCACCATTAAACAATGGAAGGTACAGACAGAATTTTGATATTTTTTTAAACTTTGAATGAAGGCTCATTCTTATAAATGAATTACATACATAAATGTTGTTAGTATTATTCCTTTCTTACCTGAATACAGTTGTTATTTATTGTAAGATGGAAAAAAATATTAAAATGGAATTAGTGAAGTCTGTCGACTCCATAAAGAATAAAATTAAACAAATGAAAAATCAGGAGCATTCAATGAACTTGTCACTTGATAAAATACTAAAACCTGTCACAGATCCTCTAAAAACTCTAGTTGATTCTAATAGATATGCAGAAAAATATAATAACATTGAAAATACAACTCTGAATAATTCTGAAGGAATGGAGTCCCATGAAAATAATACTAGCTCATCTTCAAAGATCAATGACTATTACGATCCAAAACCTAATTCTACACAATTCGTCGAACAAAATGCTAAAAAGGAATCGATAGATAATTTAGAAATGTCATTAGAGGGTGATGATATCTTTGGTATTTATGATGGTATTAGTATACCGTTTGGAATTAGAAGTGAAAATAAAACTTTATTAATGGGTAACTCAGCAGTATCTTTTTCTAAAATTGATAGTGTGAATAACGATAGTACCATTTTAATTAAAATCGGCGACAAGGCTTACAATTTAACGGCTGGTCTAAGAGAACTTTTACTCCGAAGAAAACCTGATTTAAAGTTAATATCGGGCGAAGATAAACTTGTCTATAAAGATATATTACATTATACAAATGCCCATAAAAGAGATTTTAATCCTAAAGGTCAAATAAGAGGTGACAAAGGCATAAAATATTGTAAAATAATCAAACCCCTATTTTCCGAATCGTCAAACCATGATAAACTTGCGCACGCTAAACTTGGAGGAAACTTACCAACGCTAAAAAAATACAAAAACAACACCGACTTGGTATATTGGGATGATCCTAACGAATTAGTCGAGAGATTGAAACTATTAGTAGCTTCAAGAGATGCTGGCAACACAAACCATGATAATGAAATTTTATCGATAGTTGAAGAACTGAAAGAAGCTGGGATAATTAAAGAATAAATAGTCATAATAATATGCTTTGCATTCAGTATTATACATAAATTCAAGACAGTTGTACTGAATTCTGAACATGAGCAAAGCCGACGTGGTAAACGAAATTCATAAAAATGCAAGAGTAAACTTTCCACGAAGACATGTTATTATGAAAGATATAGACGACCTGTGGCAAGCAGATTTAATTGATATGCAATCAATTTCAAAAGAAAATAAAAATTACCGATTTATTCTTGCTGTTATTGATACTTTTTCGAAATATGCTTGGGCCTTTCCTCTGAAAAGTAAAACCAAAGATGATGTATGTAACTGTTTCAAAATTTTCCTAGCTATAGGACGTGTTCCTAAAAATCTGCAAACGGATAATGGAGCAGAATTTTATAATAATAAATTCCAAAAGCTTATGAAATCTTATCAAATTAACCACTATTCAACCTTCTCAACAAAAAAGGCTTCGATAGTTGAACGATTTATCAGAACTTTGAAATCTAAACTTTATAAGGGATTTAGTTTAAAAGGCAACTATAATTGGGTAGCTAATACCCTTAATGACGTTATTTATAAATATAATCACACTTACCATCGGACAATTGATGAAATCCCCGCTAACGTGGATAACATTAATAAAAAACGAATATTAGAAAGATACTTAAGGTTGGTAAAAAATGATAGTACAAGAAGCAAAATTAAAGTAGGTGATTATGTGCGTATCAGTAAGTACAAAGGAACATTTGAAAAAGGATATACCCCCAACTGGTCATCGGAAATATTTAAAATTCGAAAAATACAAAATACAACTCCTATCACCTACTTAATTGAAGATACAATCAGAGGTCAACCTATTTTAGGAGCATTTTATGGGCAAGAGCTTCAAAAGACAAAACATCATAATGTATATCTAGTCGAGAAAGTTCTGAGAAGAAAAGGAAACAGGGTTTTAGTAAAATGGTTAGGTTTGTCTTCTACTGAAAACAGTTGGATTGATAAATCGAATATATTAATTTAAATAAAAATAACATAACAAATAACTCAACAACAAAGTCGATGATGAAGCGTGTAAGTATTTATTATAGTGCTCGATTCAGATTCATTAGTCTTATGATGTGTATTGGAGAGAGTAGTCTTCTCAATTGGCTTATAAACAATTTACCATTTGAATTACACTTACCAGGATACAATTATTGTGGGCCTGGTACAAAATTAATTAAAAGGCTTACACATGGAGATAAAGGCATTAATCAATTAGACGAATATTGCAAAGAACACGATATTGCTTATCACAAATCATCAAACTTAAAGGATCGTCACAAAGCTGACTTAATTTTGTTAAAAAGGGCAAAAGAGCGAGCAGTTGCTTCGGATGCGAGTGTATGCGAAAAAATCATGGCACGTTTAGTAAGCAAGGCAATGTCTACAAAAATTAAAACCGGCTCTGGCCTAAAAAAAAACCACAAAGAGTGTTCTCGGAAAGTTACATCGGGAAAAGGGTTAAAAAATAAATTTAAAAATGTTATTAATAAAACTAAAAGACATATGAAAAAATTAAAACCAAAATGCAAAAAAGTGGCAATAGAATTAGCTATGGCCGCAGCTAGAGAATTAGCTGATGATTCATCCATTAAACTTCCTAGGGTTATTCCTATACCAAAAACTGGTGGGGTATTACCTTTGATTCCTATTTTTGCTGGATTATCAGCGGCGGGAGCGTTAGCAGGCGGTGCAGCTGGTATTGCCAAAACCATAAATGAATTCAAGTTAGCTAAAAAGCTCTTGGCTGAATCGAAGAGACACAATGAAAAAATGGAAGCTCTTTGCATTGGAAAAGGATTACACCTTAAACCGCATAAAAATGGGCTTGGAATTTTTGTATCAAATAAAAAAAACTAAGATATCGGCTACCCAAACGAGCCTTAACTAACTTTGACATTTTGAAGTATGGAAATAATATTCCTTATTTTCGAGGTGTATTTATGAGAGATGAGCTCCCTAAACAATCTTTTAAAAAAGAGTGTGGAGTGGTTAATTTAGATAGTTCAAAAAATCCAGGTTCTCATTGGGTAGCCTATGCTAAAAATAATGATTATATTGAATATTTTGATAGTTATGGAAATCTTAAACCTCCAAAGGAATTTATAAAATACTTAGGTGCTAAAGTATGCTATAATTATGATAATATACAACGCGACCACCCTTATAATTGCGGACACCTATGTTTACATTTTTTAAATAATTTTTGGTGTAGTCAAGGAATAAAATAACAGGATCTTCTAAATGTATTCAGTCTGCAAGCATGTCTATAGCGGTAACCATCTCTGGAAATAAATCAGAATTGGATACGTTCTTTCAACCACCTTTGGATTTATCTGGTCAATATGAGTGTGGTTTGTTATACTTTTCAGTATTAAATTCAATACCAAATGCGCGTATTAATAACGACATTTTTCCTATGATCAGAATCGAATGTGATCTTGTACACGGTTCATATTCTAACGGGCTACCAACTCATATTATTCATGAATTTGTATCTAATACTGCTACAGGTCACCGAATCATAGAAATACCGCAAAACGTTATTTACTTTCCAGTGAACAAAAATACTATTACATCAATATCTATTAAGATAGTTGATCAATTTGGTTTCTGTATTAAATTTAGAGAAGAACATAAAAATATTGAACTACGCCTACATTTAAGAAAAACAAAATGATATTATATTATAAAAACCCTGTAGTTAACAAAAAGCGCCCTATTTCTTGTACAACCACTAAGGTGCAAAGACGTAAGAAAAAAGTTATAAAGTTAACAAAAGCAAATAAAGATTTTCTTAAATCCCTAGGTTTTAAAGTATGAATATACTACAGATTACTGAATTACCGCACTTCGATACTTCGATTGAAAGTTATGAAGTCCATTCGTACAATCCCTACAACAACAGCTTTAGAGAAAACGATGAAATCAGAATTCCCATACACCAGCAAGACATATATGTGTTACCGTCAGCCAGCTCAATTTACGTCGAAGGACAAGCTAAGTTCTTGGGTAAAGATGGTAATCCTATTAAGAAAACTATTACGTTCAGTAACAACCCTGTTATGTTTTTGTTTCAAGATATCAGATACGAAATAAATGGTATAGAAATAGATCGCATAAAAAATTCTGGAATAACATCGACAATAAAGTCATACGTTTCACTGAATGATGGAGAAAATAAAGTTGCTGCCTTGTGGGGTTGGAACATAGATGGATTTAAAAGCGATGGTAATTTTAGTGCTATTGTACCTCTTAATAAGATTTTAGGATTTGCAGAGGATTACAATAAAATTGTGATAAATTGTAAACATGAACTTATTCTGAATAGAAGTAACTCCAACTTAAACAGTCTTATAGTAACTGACGATGTTGCACATTTTCAAATAGATATACAAAAAGTGCAATGGCGGGTGCCGCATATAAAAGTATCAGATCGCGAACGACTGATACTTCTTAAACATTTAGAAAGAGACAAATCTATTCAGATAGCCTTTAGAAATTGGGATTTATACGAGTATCCTTTGCTTCCTAAAACTACAAAACATTGTTGGTCTGTTAAGACTGCTTCGCAATTAGAGAAACCTCGTTATGTCATTTTTTGCTTGCAAACCAATAGAAAAAATAATAAAATCAAAGACAGTTCTCTGTTCGATCACTGCGCGGTTACTAACTTAACTTTGTTTTTGAATTCACAATATTATCCTTACGAGCCTCTAAGCTTAAATTTTACCGAGAACAAATACAATATATTATATGAAATGTATGTGAAATTTCGTCAGTCGTATTACAACTGTCCTGCAGACCCGTTGCTTGACTTTATCGGTTTCAAGGAGAAGGCTCCTCTGTTTATCATAGACTGTTCAAGGCAAAACGATAGTTTGAAAACAGGTCCCGTAGATGTGCGATTGGAGATTGAATGTTCAGCACCAATACCAGATAACACAACTGGATATTGTTTAATTATTAACGATCGACTTGTGGAATATAAACCTTTGAGTAACATTGTGCGCAGGTTATCATGAATGCCATTGTAGATGTTCAAGGTTTTAAAACAGAAGCAAATGAATTCATAGTGAAAGAAATTGCAATATTGTGCGATAATAAAATACAGGTGCTTTTGATTAAACCACCTTTTCCATATCACGAATTGACAAAACAAGAAAGGAGGCAAGTAAATTGGATTGAGCGTAATAGAAAGATATATTGGAGTGAAGGATTTGTGACTTACTCAAATCATCAGAATTTGATTGTAGATATTTTAAGAGATAAAAGTGTTTACACCAAAGGTTTAGAAAAAGTGTTGTGGTTAAAAAATATTTCGAATAATAATAATATAAATAATTTAGAAGACAAAGGCTGCCCTAGTTTGTTAAATCTTTATGATCAATATTTATATTCTCAAGATTTGTATAATTGTATTTACCATGAAAAAGTATGTGCTTTAAAAAATGTTCTGTGTTTAAAAAAATGGTGTTATGAGAATAAATGTTTTAAATAAAATGTTTTATTTTTTTGCTTCAAATCATTATGTCACTATAGTTACCATACTTACTCCCCCCTCCCCTCCTAGAACATCTAATGAATGTCTATATAATGCTAGCAACATAATACGATTTCATTATATTTTTATTAATATTTGTTTGAAGTACTTATTGCATGACGAAAATGTTAAAAGAAAACTACAATCCTCGTTATGACATGTATCATACGCAAAAAATGCGTTTACATTCATTTAATTATTATTGGGCAACAACTGACTCTCAGAAAAGGTTAGTGATGGAAATGGCTGACGCGGGATTATTTTATTGCGGTAATGGAATTAATGATAGAACTGTATGTTTCTCATGTGGAGGTGTTATTGAAGAATGGGAGATTTACGACGATCCTTGGATGCAACATGCTATAAACTTTCCTCATTGTTTTTATTTGACCGCTGTGAAAGGAAGGGATTATATCAATAAGTGCCAGAACCAGAAATATTAGCTACAATGCAAGATTCAATTAAATATACTTCTGAAGGCTTAATATTAGCCACAGTGCAAGATTCAGTGAAATTTACTTCTGAATGTAAAAAAGATGTAAAATATGATATTATGTACTTGATGACCTACATCAGACACCCACTCGGACCGGTAAAAATAATTGAAAATCCTGTATCAAGCGCTCCACTGTGAATAAAACACACAATACGAAAAAATTAAGTGAAATGAAGTATTATGAACTATATCGCAGATCTGTGAATAAAACACACAATACGAAAAAATGAAATGAAATGAAGTATTATGAACTATATCGCAGATCACGATAGGTATAATTGGGGCTTCTGCATCGCACAGCTCGAGCGCACGCGAGAGCAAGTGATGCAGAACCCCCAATTATACCCTACTTAAAGGAATAAAAGAAATGATAATGTAATTAACACTAGTCAAATAGAGTCTACCACAATATTAGTTTTGTTTCAACATTCAAACTCTAAATTACGTACGTTATATGATAACTTTTTAAAACATTAATTAAATTTATTTGCGGTTTTTCATTTGCTATGTCAATGAAGAACATCGAATGATTAATTATCTAACAAAGGTGTTTTTTTCATTAGGAATAAATTAATAAAATCTTTATAATTCATGAGGGATAATACATGTTTCAAAAAATAAAACTTTGATCTTCTTTGCTGTTATTATTCAATTAATGCATTTTTAATAAATTCCTCTTCAGTGAATGATGGGCTTTAATTAATTTGCATTCCACAATGTGTAGCTTAGGTGGTAAATTAAAATTATGTGTGATCCTGATCATTATGGACCCTCTCGGACACAACAACAAATAGTAGGAGAGAGGAAGCTTTGCTATCATTTAACTATCTTCTAAACATTAATTCCAAATTAAATAAAAATTTAAACAAGTCAAATAAAATCAAATAAAGTAAAACAAAACCAACCAACATACTTACTTACTTTTATTCGGGGATAAAGTCAAAGTCAAAGCATTTATTTCAAATAGGCACTTAAAAGACACTTTTGAACGTCAACATTTACATTAAAATAGAATTGATTCTAGTCGCCCCTTCCAAAAGGTAGTCTCGTATGGAGAAGAATGGGCAAGAAACTCCACCGTCTCTTTTAAAATGTGTTACAATATTTTGTATACATTAATTATATAATCATACGAGTATGTGAAGACCTATACACCTATAACAAAATTACCCTACCACAATAGGTAAAAAGAATTTAAAAAATGTAGCAATGACAAATAAGTTAATTTTGTGATAGATA
The DNA here is from genome assembly GCA_937001585.2 of Brachylomia viminalis. NCBI lineage: Eukaryota > Metazoa > Arthropoda > Insecta > Lepidoptera > Noctuidae > Brachylomia > Brachylomia viminalis. Next base: position 23,765,744 of record OW443314.2, read on the forward strand.
CATGGTGCTCACATATTTACAAAAATTGTAAAAGTAGGTATACTATTTTCCAAATTATTTAAACACGTAATATGTCAGTGTGTGAGTTAAAGTAATCACAGAATGTAAATCAATGTCATAAAAATAATAATAAACTATACAATTAAGTAGCAACAAGTATGATTTTGTCTAGACCCTAGATAGTCCTATGGAGCTGGACCAGCATGTTTCCAAGCATTCTTATCTTGGATATGATCCTTTAATTTGTAATATGCTTGTTTACAAAATATGAGTTTTAAATTTTCTTTATATGACAAGGTATTTTGTTGTAACATTTAACACAGTAGATACCCCATAAAAGATGTACCTTATGTACTTTAGCTAATCTGAATTTGCGATAAAAAATACACTTTATTTTACTTTTAATTTTGCCTTCGACTTTACACCACTTCAAACGTGAATATAAATATTCAACAAAAACTACTTAAAATTACTACAAATAACTCTTCTAGTTCTTCTCTGCAGCCTCAGCTGGCTTGTCATCTGTCTCCTCCGCCGATCTCTCAAGCCTCAACTCTTGGCCGTAGTTATGATATATGTTGGCCAACAGCTGGCAAAGGTTGGAGCTGGACTGCTTTCCAGATAGCGCTTGGATATTCGGATGATCGCAAGGGAAGTGACCTAGGACGTATAGCAATGGATTTTCGGGCTGATAGTATCCCACACTTGGGTAGGAGTTACTACTTCCCATATTATTGGCGTAAAGTTGCAGGAGCCGGATCAGATTTGCACGTGTGCCTTCGTCCATTCCTGGTTCGGGCAGCATGATGAGGTTTGGTTTCTTACGGCCATCCAAAAGTTCCAGCAGAAGATGGCTCAGGTTGCCCAGGTCTGGCTGGCCCTTAATGTCCTCGTCCACGTTCGGAATCAAAGGCGGGTTTTTGTCACCAGGTTTTAAGACAGCGAGCAGTAACTTGATGAGGGGTCCAATGTTCTTGGGTGGATGAGAGTTGCTGTCTGGGAGCTTCAGGAGGCCAATAAGGCCGCTGTCAAATCCAGGATGGCCTGGGTTCGGCTTTCCAATGTGGGTTGGCTTGGGGAGTGTTATGTGAATGTCGGGTATAACTGGCGGTTCATGATGATGATGATTTGGGTGCTCTGGACGGGGTTCAGGCCGAGGTTCCGGGCGGGGTTCTAAGAGGCCACCTTGGTGGGGTTGACGAGGAACATCATTGTGAGGATCTAAAGGAACAGGGTGGGGTTCAGGCCGGGGTTCCGGACGGGGTTCAGGTTGGGGTTCCGGGCATGGTACCGGTTCTGGCTGGGGTCCCGGACGGGGTTCGCGCTGGGATTTCGGGCGGGGTTCAGGCTGAAGTTCTGGACGAGGTTCAGGCTGGGGTTCCGGTTGGGGTTCAGGTTGGGGTTCCAAGAAAGGTTCAGGCTGGGATTTAGGGTGGGGTTCCGGGCGCAGTTCCGGACCGGGCTTCATGGGAACGTCTGGGTGCAGTTGAGGTTGAGATTCCGGGCGAGGATTTGCAGTATCTTTATCATCGTCAATATTGGGAACATTTTTTCCGGGGCCGGTAGGCTTATTGTTCGGGTATGGATAGTTAGGAGGGTAAGGGTAAGGTGGGTAAGGGTAAGGCGGGTAAGGGTAAGGCGGGTAAGGGTATGGTGGCGGGTAAGGGTAGGGATACTGTGGGTACGGGTATGAAGGGTTGTTAATACCGCCCATTGACAGTCTGTTGTTTCCAAGTATGAGTTTGCTGAGATCCAAAGATCCTGCATTTCCACCTCCGATGCCAAGCCCGCCAGGATTCTGTATGAGCGTTGGCTGGCCGTTGATCATTACGATGATGTAGGAAGGTACGTTATCCAAAGCATTAGCGTGCACCATGATATGGCCGCCTCCTGGCAACAGAACCGGTATCATCATTGAGTTGTTCTTCTTGCCATCATCCTTGTTGTCTTCTTGATCAGGTATTTCAATTGATGGCATATCCCCAAGTCTTCCATAGACATCGGGCATCGTTCCGGGTATCATTTGGTCACCAGAGTTAGGTAATATATCGTAGCCAGGAAAAGTGGGATCGGCTTGCGAATGATCTACGTCGATATGTCTAGAAATATCCGGGATTGGTATCGGCTGTTTAAAGTGGGGGTCAATATGTCCTGATATATCTGGTTTTATATCTGGCTCTAAACCACCATGATCAATGAGATGTTCTGAAGGCTCAGGCTTTGGCTCGGGAAGCAGTCCATCATGGTTGTTGACACGCGCGCCAATGGATCCTTCACCTAAGGGTAATTTATCGACAATTAAATCGCTGGTATCGGGTTTATGAATTTCATAATCATGATGATGGTTATGATCGGGTTCAAACCCATTTGCGTATATATTATTACGATTTGGCTTACCTAAGTCATCGCTTCGCAGCCCTCCATGGCCGTTGTTGCCATGGCCATCGGCATCATCCCCACCTGGTGACAAGCCGTTAATATTAATATTGTTATCGTTGGGTTTGCTATCATCGCCACCCGGGGATAACCCGTTAACGTTTTTAGAACCGTGATTGGAGTTATTATTATCACCGTCTGGTAATAATCTGTTTCCATATTCAGTAGTCCAGTATTCATGTCATCGTGGCCCGGTTTATCCTTATCATCGGGTAACATTCCCTCATTGTTTAAATAACCATCATCATGAACGCTATTTGGTGAGTCAATTGATGAGGATCCATCATTTTCACTAGGTTCTTACCCATTTACATTGACACTACCTGTTGATTTGTCTAAATTAATGTTACCACCAGGCAGGTTACCACCTATGTTGCCATCTAAATTGCCACCTACGTTACCATCTAAGTTGCTATTTAAGTTGCCATCTACGTTACCGTCTACATTGCCGTGTACGTTACCATCTAAATTGCCATCTTTGTTACCATCTAAATTGCTATCTATAGTACCATATAAGTTGCTATTTATGTTTGCATCTATGTAGTTATTTAGGTCACCAGGATTAGTTTTATCTTCGCCTCCACCTGGTGACAACCCATTTATGGACCCATCTGGCTGCTCGTTTGAACCCGTTGGCGACATGCCATTTACGTTAATAGTGCCATCAGGATTTTCTCTCGACGACGCACAGACTGGTATTGGAGTCGAAAAGCTGGCCATTAATCGAAAATCCAAACATTTAAGCATAACGGTGGCACTTGGTCCCAAAACAGGTAGATAAATGTGACGTCATTTGGCATCATCCCCACTGCAATCGGCTATACCAGTCGGGTGTAACAACATTCAGCACGTAGCACTCGCTCGATACGATCGGACTTTGTTCACTGCGTTACCGTACATCAACACAGTCGCGTTGCACTTTCTTATACTTTAAGTGATTTTAGTTGAAATTGTTATTATGGAAGTGTCTGAGCAAGGTATGTACTTTATATAGCACCTTTTTTACTTGTTAAATATTGTTACTTTACTGTATTTTTGCCTTCCTAAAAATACATCTAAAAATGAGTGCACTTTTTCCTAAGTTTTAACTTAAATTGATATTTTAAATACATTACACTCATTATTACTGCATCAAAGTTATGTCATATGATAAATTAGAATGTCTATTTTCACATACGACTTCCAAAGTTTTCCCGAGTTTTCCCCAAAAAAAAATAATAAATGTAGAGAAGCCATAAAAAATTTTGCTTATTTCTTTTTTCCCCAGTATCTTAGCCTTCAGTCATAACAATGACTAGAAAAGAACTGCACGAGCTAATAAGAAGAAGCCCAAAAAGGCTTTTTAGTGAAAAACTCAAAGATTTTGAAGTCAAATTATTGGAAATAACAAAGTGTCCCGCTGAAAAGTTGGCCGAACTCAAGCAGGCCATTCGTAATTTCAAGACTGTTTATAAGCGAAAATGGCTGCTTCCAGGGATAGCAGCCGAGACTGACGGCATAACGTCCCTTCCAAAGCACGTAGAAGTTTGAGAATTCAAATTTGAACACATTATAATCAGTCACCCATCTAAATAATGACAGTGCCAGATGTTGCTTAACCCGTACGTTCGTAAAAAGGTCAGAAAACGCCACTAGGCCAACGAACTCCTCAAATAGACACATCAAAAGCACATAAAAAGCAATAAATATTATTGGCCAGCTTTTCGACTCCAATACCAGTCTGTGCGACGGTGCATCACTGTTGATATTATCATCGATATGATCAAGCTCTTCAGGATCCGGGGTTTTTCCATTTTTATTACTTTAGAAACATCATCTGGCTTATCTTTGTTCACAGCGCCTGTTAAATCCACTCCTGGGTCTGACACTGATTTGTTGCTATCAGGGTTCCCGTCATCACCGGGTGACGAGTTTTTATCCGGTTCTGGATCAACTGAGGGCGGAAGTTGATGTGGATTATAAATCTTCGTTGTAGTGCGGATTGAAACCAGCGAGTCACCACGGTTGAGAAACCCAGCTGTCTGGGTTTCTCAACCGTGGTGAATGAACTGCTGATGGGTGACGGGGATTGTGTGGTTTATTTAGGTGATGTCTGTTTGAATAGTGATTCATTTCACACGGGCGTTCATCTTCGGCATGCCACCGATGGTAAGGGTTACGGTTACTCGGGGCTAGCTAGATCGCCCCAACATGAATGTATAAGTACAGCCGTGGTGGGGCGACCTGGACTGCCAGGCACTTCTTCTCTTGCAACCGAGCGGGTGGGCTGGTTGCGGATAGCCTAACTCCGGTTGCGGGACCGAGTGTTCATGGTCGATCCTGCACCCGGAGCATCTTTGTTCAGAGATCCTGGACAAGAGAAGTTCCCGAAGGCCAAAACCCAGGCTCAGGGTAACCTATGCACCTTTTTCCCATGTTCCTGATCGCCAAACCTTCTATTCTTCCTTATCCATACACCCTTTCCATCCCAAATCCCTAGGCCAAATCCTAAACCTTTTTTTTTTTTTGACGCTGAGAAATGCTTTATGCATCCCCGCTCGTGGGGGAAGAGACGGGGTATGTGGGACTCCTGTCGGAATCCGCCACCGACAGTATACCCACTAAAACTCAGCGGTATTCCCACAACGCCGTGATGGGAGGGCTATGGGAAATCGGCTCAGCCTTTACTTCCACAGCCCTCCCGGCGTAGCCTAGCTGGCGGGCCCCGCATGCCCCCCATTTAACTGGGGGGCTACGGGAATGACCGGGAATACCCGGCCACTCCCGTCTGACACTGGTGGAGGCCCATGCAATACAGGCAAAGGGCGCCCCCGCACCCACCGCCTGCTGGCCTCCACCCGGGAGGAGCCGGAGGTGACCACCAGACCGGCGTCTTCCTCGACCCTCCCCCCCCCCCTCTCCGGAGCGGCGCCGCGTGAGAGAATCATCCCCCCGCGCGCGCGCTGCTGCCTCCCTCCGGGACACGACTGCCTAAACCGCAGCGGCCGCGGCGGCCCTGCCCAGTCTACGCCCACTCACCTCCCTCTGTAAGCAGAGGAGGAGTGGGCGTACCCTCTGTAGCCCGGTTCCTTTCACCGACCATCAAGCATGATCGGTGATTGGAACCATGACCTTTCCCCGCTTGTTGAAGATTAGCCGCCAGCCCCAATTGTCCACGAAAACCGCACTGGAAGAAATTAGAGCCGACGTTGCCCAGGGTGCGCCACGAGGAGGCTCTTCAACATGCACCCCCCAAATCCTAAACCTAAGGTGACCCCCATGTACCCATACCCCTTTCACTAAATGCTTTCCCTCCTATCCTTACATCCTGTCGGTCCCAGAGGAGGGGTAACCTCGATTCCAAAAAAGCTCACCCCCCAAAAGAAAAAATGCAGAAGGACAATGACTCTACCCAGGTGGGTCCCGGCCAGGCCGGGGAATCCCACACCGCTACGGCGGTCAGTCCCCATCGTATTCTGGGGGGCAACCGACTGCACCTCTTTGCCGCGCCCTTCAGCACGGCCGGCTGCTGTCTCAGCGCCCACCACACAGGCAGCGATTTACGCGCCAAAACACACCACGACGGCCGCGAATTACGCGCCAAAACACACTACGACGGCCGCGACTTACGAGCCTAAAGATCCAACGACGGCTGCGACCAACGTGCCAACACCCACACGAGAGGTATGCCTCCCACGAGCCTCTGGCAACAGAGCATGGTGCGGAACAGCATCACCAATCCTGATAATGACCATGACCGACACGGACAGAGAGGGACGGGGAAGGATGACGGGCCTGGCAGCTCTACCACTTTCCCGGTTGATGGAGTACGACTGCTGGAGAAGCGCGGAAAAATCACAGCCCAGGAAAAGAAAATAGGCGACCGAAAGCGTATTATCCGCGAAAGCACTAGCCGTCGCAAAGCGTGATCGGACGCCGAAGAGGTAGTACGCGACTAACCATGAGTACCCGAATACAAAACCCGGCACGCAAAGCAGCCGGAAGCGGAAACACGCGACCAGCCGCAAGTACGCGAAGGGGTAACCCAGCGCGAAAAGCGGCCTGACGTCGACCCGAGCGAGCGGGGGCAAGTACGCGAAGGGGAAAACCAGCGCGAAAAGCCTTCACACGCGCAGAGTCTGCCGGGGCCGCCAGTCGATCCCAAAACTCAGACAGAACCCACGACCGACCTCGACCCAGAAAGCACAAAAGCAGGCACCGATAGGTGACGCATCTATCCTCCAGATAAGCCCCTACCGTACGGCGGAGGTAGGGAGGCACGCGATGGTATTTCATAGCCTCCCGAATACAACTCCAGGGTAGGGTGTTGAATGCGTTGGAGATGTCAAAAGACACCGCCAGCACCACCCCACCCTGGGACACCGTCTCCTTCGCTAGGGCCCTCACGCGCATGATGGCGTCTATGGTGGAGCGCCCCCGACGAAAACCGAATTGGTTGTCGTCCAGGTTCGGCCCCTCCCTGCACAAGTGGCTGACGAGGCGATCTGCGATAATGCGCTCAAAAAGTTTGCCCGCCTCGTCGAGCAGCACTATGGGCCGATACGCGGACGGCGAGTCCGCGGGGCGCCCCTCCTTCCTGAGCAGGACCAGCCTCCCCTCCTTCCACACACTGGGAAACTAACCCTGCTCGAGACATGCCGTGAAGAGCTCCCTCAGCTGGGGCTCCAGCTCCTTCAGAGCCAGGACGAGAGCTCGACCAGGAACTCCGTCGGGTCCGGGCGCTGTGTTCTTAGCCCGGAGTCGTGACACGGCTGCTCTCGTCTCTGCTTGCGTCACCTCGGGGACATCGATGCTCTCCTCTTCTGGAGAGTCTGTGGCTGAGGGCGAAGCCATCGCCGGGGGAACGTGTCCCGCTCGCTCAGGGAAGAGGGCCGATACTACCGCCTCTAGCAACTGGAACACAAGACAACCTGTACCAAGGCGAAACCCGCGGCGCACCAACGTGCCCGGGTACAAACGCCTCCTAGCTTCCCTACTAGCCAGGCATTTGTCACAGGTAACCTTAATGACCGTGCACAAGTGTACATAACTATCGGAATACTTAACCGAAGCTTACCATGCATGCTGCCCTTAGCTTGCTAAGGGCGCCAAAAACCAGCAGCGAAAGAAATCCCTGGTGGAACGTTGAACTCAGTAAACTCAGAAACGCACTACGTAAGCAATTCAACAGAGCCATTTGCCAGAGCCAGAGCCCAGATTTGGGTAACGCATGTGCTCTTCGAGTGCACAGGCGTTACCCAAATTAGGACAGAAACTCTCGGGCCACCCAGAACTTACACAGATGTTCTCAACAGACTCGGTGACTTAGTTAACTTCTGGAGGGAGGTGGGCTGGTTGGAATAACCACCAACGGCCGCCATGGCCCACGCACAATGGTCCACCTGAAGGACTAAGTGCGGTAACCAAAACCCACTAACATACATAGAACATAGAAGGGTTACGGAATCGTCCGTAATACCTACCACGAAAGTAGCGCTGTCCGCCGTACGACTGCACCGCCACTGTGACCAGCAGTAGAAGCAGGATCTGTGAATAACAATGGCCATGGTAATTCAAAGTGGATTGTATGAGATGATTATTGAAATGGGATTTCGGTGTTAATCAGATTCAGATTATAAAAATCAAAGGTTTATACTACAGTGTTTCTTTCAGCCCTATTTTGTATTTTTTTATGTCAAGTGACAAAACATTACCATTACACTAACAAGAAACGAGTTCACACCTATCGCTAATTTAAGAAGTTGATTCCTAATAATATTGGCTCGCACAGATCGGCTCATCCAAAGGGTCCAAAACGCTTGTGCTCGGTTTTGTTATAATATTCCTCCCAGAACTCACGTAACTCCATTTTTAAACAAACACTACACATTGAAAATGAAATCGAGACGTAAACTACATTTGGCAAGCCTTCTGTTTGGTGTAGTTAGATACCAGAAACCAGACTACCTGTTGAGTTAGATAGAGAGTAAGCGAGAATGTGGGAGAAGGCAATGCTCGCAGCAACTCTCGACCCAGTCACATAGGATAGATGCGTTTAGAGGTAGCTTCCGTTATGCGGCTTCCAAAGTGTGGAATAACCTGCCACCACCTATTCGAGCAACTAACACGATCGACTCATTTAGAAGACGCATACGGCAGTACCTCATGGATGCGCAACGGAAGCTAGACATGACCAATTTAAATATTTCATAGATATTAATTTATGATATAGTTACCTATTACCTTGTCGACGACAGTCCATTGTGTTTTTTGCAACCATACCATTTTATTTATTTATTTTTAAACACCACTCTATGATTTGATTATCTATAATTATTTTTAACAAATATCTAATCGTTTTTATTATTATTTGTTACACATATCTATCTATTATTATTAAAATATTTACACTCACTATAATACTGATTTACATCCGTAAGACGTCCTCGTAACATAAGGTTCAGTTGAAAACCAGCGCCAGGCACTAGTTGTCTGGCATTTATGCTGAAATGGGCCTATTTGGCGCAGCCGCGAGGCACACAATACTATTTTAAGTACTTTCTGTTTGTCTGTTTTTGTGTAATATTGTGTGCTTTAACCTGGGTCAAATAAATTTATTTTCTTTCTTTCTAATAGTAGGAGCCATTAGTTAAAGCAATCATCTCCCGCTACAATCATCTCTGACCACAATCATCTCCCGCCACAATCATCTCCCGCCACCAATCATCTCCCACCACAATCATCTCCCGCCACAACCTTCTCCCACCACAATCATCTCCCGCCACAATCATCTCCCACCACAATCATCTCCCGCCACAATCATTTCCCACCACATTCATGTCCCGCCACAATCATCTCCCGCCACCAATCATCTCCCACCACAATCATCTCCCGCCACAATCATCTCCCGCCACCAATCATCTCCCACCACAATCATCTCCCGCCACAATCATCTCCCGCCACCAATCATCTCCCACCACAATCATCTCCCGCCACAATCATTTCCCACCACATTCATGTCCCGCCACAATCATCTCCCGCCACAATCACCAATTATTTATTAATTTTATGTTAGGTAGCAACTCCGAAGTCAATAGTTAACATCAGCTAAGGATTTTAGGAATTTAAAACACAAGATTCTTTAAGATGATGTAAAAGATAAAAGAGGACTACGCTACATCCAAAACTAAAGAATAGAATTGATAAAGCAAAAAAGACGATTGGCTCAGGAGGAACATAATTTAAAATTATGACTAGAAGACGTAAAAGTACGACTAGGTACATAACAAGACCCTTAAAGTTATTTCCACTGAAATAGTTTGAAACAAGGTTAAATCTAGCACAAAATATCATGAATTTCATCGCACAATTTATTTATTTATATATTCCTTATTGTACACCACAAAAAACATAACAACAAAAATAAAATTGAACACTACTTAATATACAATGGGCGGCCTTATCGCTTTCTGCGATCTCTTCCAGGCAACCTTGGGCACCTTCCACAATCCACGGGCGAATCTCCTCATACACATACATCATACATTTTAGATGAATCGTCATTATAAAAAAGTCTCCCGATGAAATATACAGAGTTATTGGTAATATGTCGACAATCCATAACAGGGATGTAGGAGAGGTCATTTGCAACCAAATTGCGCCTTATGCGCTAATGTCAACCATTTCCGCGTAATTTGGCATTTTATATTTTTTGGCGGTATGCAAGTTTGAAAATGTATTTTAACAAACAAAGCATTCTTTTGTTTTTAATTATTATTAAGTATCTGCTTCTACTTCAATACATAGTAATCAATCATAAAATGACATTTAACTTTAATATTTTTTAATTCAGAGCACACAATTTTCATCATTTTGGGCAGGTTATTTGACTTAAGTGGTTGATTTCTGCAAAAAAAACATGGATACACTTTATCGACAGGACATTCCAAAAACATGTAACTACAACTGCTCAGCTATCCAACGAGATATAATAAAATACCAGATATCTTCAAAAAAAATATACTGAAGATATCTTCAAATTACTGGAAAATGGTTGACATCTACATAGGGGTCATAAGGGGTAATTTGGTTGCAAATGACCCCCTTAATGGATTGCCGTCGTATTACAAATAACCCTGTGTATATGCTTTGATCTAACGCTACGTGCTAAGAGTTTTGTAAAGTATTGCCAATGATATCTTTTTTGTAATAAAGGCATGAAATTCTGATAGAGTTAAAATAAATGGACTAATTGGAGCATGATTAAAGAATACCATGAAGCATCGGTTATTAATAGGCCTCTCTATATGATCTCGTGGATGAATAAAGGATTATTTAATCGTACGTTCAGTAGCAGTCATCTATGCAATGATTATAGGGCTGAAAAAACAATATTTTTCAGTAAATTATCACCTAACCTGCTTTTCGTTATTTTAAGAACGGTGTCGATAATAATAATGAATATCACAATAAATTAAGCCATCTTATTCTCAATTAACACAAAAGAGAGCCTAATTTTAAAAAAAAAAACGAACACGAACAACGAATTACGAACATTTTTAATTGATAAAGCATACTACACGATCCAAGATTTCTTGAATTAATGACCATTTATTAGTTTCACTGTATTTTGACATGTATTAGCATTGACCATGTGTAACTTTCACTGTATTTTACGTTTATAATAACTTTTACCATGCATAATAATTCTAAATTTGAATGCCAATACCTACACAATTATTGTATGCCTATTAGGCAGGACCTGCAGGACATATTGATACTTCAATATATTGTTAAGATATGTACCTTACATATGCCCACAATAAAGATACTTTGACTTTAATTTGTTTGCATAGCAATTTACAATGAAAAAAAAAAGTAGACTAGACAAAGCTACGCTAGTATTAAATTGTTTTTCAAAGCTGACATCAAAAATATACAGGTATATGTACTGTTTTGAGTGGTCGGTCATAAAAAAATATAAACCTAGTTGCCAGTGGGCAACTAGCTTTATATTTTGCCTTGGAATGCCAAGGCGTAGTACCTTTGGAGAAGAACGGGCAAGAAACTCCATGGACACTCTTTTAAATTATATTGTTATATAAGGTGTATCTATTCATACACGAAATATTTTAAGATTCACACCTACAGCTGGCACAGAAACTATAAACACGAAAAAAAAAAATTCTCGAATGTTTTTTTTTTATTTTACGTAATTATTATAATTTTAAAACTGCTTGACACATTTTGCATAAAACCTTTATACTCCTATTCTATGAATGACCTGCCCGACGCGGTGAGGGTGGTGACGCGCCGCCGCGCGCCTAACCGAGGCGTCTCGCTCTCGTCTATTTTGTGTCAAGCAGCGTGTTGGTGAGGTTGTGTTCACATGTATGTCTCCGCGCGACCGCGCAAGCACCTGACGGTTACCGCACTCCACAGTCTGTGTGCTGCCGGGCACAAACACTTTTTTTTTTTTTTTTTTTCGGGGGGAAATCCTCATGGACTACCTCCGCCTGGGGAAAAGGCGGAGGGGCGTGCCGGACTCTTACCGGCTAAAACCACCCCGGTGTCTCCTCGCACGTGCGCGCGGGGCCGCGGGAATCGAAATTTTTCCGCAGCCCCACACTAGTGCTGGCCCGGTCTGTCCGGGCCTCGTCTCCTGCACGGCGTAGTGAGGTGTTTAAGTACCCCGTGCATCGCCTCAGAGGCGCACGCCGACACCCGCGCGCGCCTTCGCCTCGGGTCCATCAAATAGGGGGCGAGGACTTCCCCAAGTCCCACGCCCCAGGACCCATTCATGGGGGCCGGAAAAGGGCGTTGTCCGCCCTTCTCCTGCGCCCGGTGCGCCTTCTGTGGCCGGGGAAGGGAGTCGAGATCTCCCTCTCCCGTTCCGCAGTTTCCTTCTGCGACATCACGTCCTCGCAGAAGGACACCACCGCGTCCCACGACTCTGCGCTACCGACCATCCTCCGCACTACGGCCGGCAGCGACAGATCGCCTCCTACTTCATTTGTGAGGACACAGCGCTGCTCCTCCCAAGCTACACTCGGCGAGCGTGTGTTGCGCCGTGTCCTCCCCGCAATGGACGCAATGGTGGGGGCACAAACACCTGCCCTCACCTCCTGTTACTTGGAACCTAACAATATCACTGGTGAACTGTAGTGGACGTACGAAAATACACCTCTGCCTATGTATCTTTACTGAGAATGCAGGCGCGACGGTGTTAAAAATAAACCAACGTAGGTAGACTTCGTAACTAGATCTAGTGTTATTTTAATAGCTTTTCGCTTACAATATTAATAAATGTTATAGCGTGCGGCAGAATGTAAACAGTGTCATCTGTGTCATGGCCACTGAGAGTGCTTACCCGGCCGCCCGTAAGAGGACGCTCGCGCAAGCTCCACTAAGTTGGGATTGTGTCCCCGGCTATAGTGTGTATGTATGTATACAGGGTGGCCGGGGAGTTGACGTTCAAACGTAAAATTCAGATACTTTATGATGAGGAGTATCCGAATCACCCCCATGTATGTTCTAAGATTTTTCGTAGTTTTCGAGATAGAATTTTTTTAATGTTTTTTTTTCGTAATTTTCACCTAACATCAGTTTTCGATTTTTTTCTCGTTCTGTTGAACATTTCTGGTAACCTAACCTAACCTAACACCCTAAAAAATTATGGTTTATCTAGGAATTGCAGAACTTGCTTAGAATTTATTCGAAAGTTCAAAATTAAGATTTGATTGAACCCAAAATCTCCCCATTTAATTTTGATACATTGAAAATTTGTCAGTACTGAGCTCACAGCTACAGCAAATAGAAATCAAAAACTAAAAATAAACTGTGGCAGCTGAGAGATGACCAGTCCCCAACTGACGGCGTCCGTTCACGAACATGATGCATGGATCAGCATTCAAAAAGAAACTGCATTTAAGGCACAAAAAAGATGCATACGGTCTATTTTTAAATTAAAAAGCACGGATAGCTGCGTGCCATATTTTAAACAATATAAATTATTAACCCTACCAAGTTTGTACATTTTAGAAATGGCAGTGTTCGTAAAATTAAACCAGGAGCGCTTCGCACGAATGGCTGACGTATTTCCACGGAATAGGCGTGACAATAGTAGCCTATGTATCCCTAGTTCTAGAACAACTCTGATGCGCAAGGGTGTCTGCTGCATGGCACCGGTGATATATAACAAAATACCAAGTTGTTGGAAGGACTATACTTTTACATTATTCAAAAAAAGACTTAGGAACTTTTTAGTAGATAAAGCTTATTATAGGGTTGAAGATTTTTTATTGGAAAAAGACGTTGTTTGACTAGTTTATATATTGTATTCAAATAAGTATTAGAAATGTTGACATTAATGATATTATTGACTGATGAATCAGAATTATTTTATGTATTGAATGAATTGAATAGTTGAACATTGATAATTATTAGTGAATGATGAATTAGAATTATAATATGTATTTTAATTGTAGGTAATCTCTATACTTTTGCATGCTATGTAATTGGCAAAATATGGCTGTTTCTGTATTTATATTATGTACCACCATGACTTGTACCCGTATTTGCAAAATAAAATATCTTTATCTTTATCTTTATCTTCAGCACCATACAGCTCAACCATTTTGAAGAGAGCTAAATGATCCAACACAGGTGCCACCGTCAGCGAGACATTTGAGTGAGCATGGCTTCTATCAGCCGCTAGAGCACAATCAAGTCAATGAAAGACATTACCCGGTAAATGGTAGCTCGATAGTACATAGTACTAACACCTATCCTATGCAATTATACAGGGTGTTTGGTGCATCGTGTGCTAAATTGAAATGGTCGACTGGGTGGTCATCTGCTATCCTTTCAGACCCCTTAACACTTCTCATGCCCTGTGGATTTTTTTCATCGACTTTTTATTGTTTTATTTAAAAAATACCCAAATTTTACATTCAAATACAAATTTAAAAAAGTATAGATCGTAGACTCTGAATTTTAATTTTATTTAGATGTGTATTGTATTACAGTACTTTTAAATTCAAAATTGGTGACATTAGCCATCTAGTTTTTTTTTTATTTACTTTCAAATGTAACAAAACTTATCTATTTGAGGGTAGATTTATATTAGTAACATTATAGTGAACTGTCCATGGATAAGTCTTGTTATAATCGAGTTACGTTTGTGTCATTTTGAAAGTTTTAAAAGTCAAGTCATTAGTCAAGTTATCAAGTCATTTTGTGTTTGACATTAAAGTGAATTGTCAGTTCAATATGTTTCGACATGATTCAGTCTTGAACGAGGCACCGGAGTGAGTTGTAAGGTTAGTAAAATATTGTGAAATAAATGTACTGAACTATGGTGAATAAATTATATAATACATATCGTTTTTGCGTTGATTTATTTTGTTGTTTGAATTCTATGATTCCCTTCTGAGGTATGGTTAAATCTCAGAAATGGGATTCGCGAGACATTTTGTTTTGTGGTGAACCACCCCACGAGCTCGACCGCCGAAACAAAACTATATTCGTTTAAAAACAGGAAATCAACGCAATTACAAGAAGAAAAATAAGAAAAAGTGTGGTTTAACATTACATGATATCATTGTGACCCCCGATTTGGCCGATTGAAGCGGATGCGATCCACATGTTTTTATAAAAATAAAATATATTGTTGATGGTTATGATGTGTGGTCGCTTTGAAACTGATAGTTAAGTAGAAATATTAGTTTAAAATAGCAATCAAGTATAATTAACGTCAAGGGACGATAAAATCTTCATAAAATTATCAACAATTTTCGTGATAAACACAGATTTAAAGAAAAAAATAAACACGTGGCTAAATTTTTCTTGTAATTATCAATTTTGCATCCCCTCGTTGGAGGTAGTATATTAGGAATAGAAATACAAGTTAAAAAGTGAAATATAGTGAACATAATAACAAGAAATAAATATAGAAACCCAAAATGTGTCGCCATTTTTGTGATGCATACAGATTAAAAATATAATAATGCTAGACTGAAAATAGTTATAAAATAGTTGTAAAATACCTACTTCAAAAATTAAATTCAGTGACTTTGTTTTGCAAGATTTTTACACAATACATAAACAATATGTTCTGAGTTCCAGGAAAATGAGCGAAAAAGAACCCAATGCGGATTATCGACGAACCAGCAACCCTTCCTGCAACTACGAAAGACAGAGGAAAAATAGTGAAGCATCCCGTAGTCGAAAGCGAGACCTAGGAGAAATCGAGAGGCGCAGTCGTAGCCGCAGTCGCATAGCCGTACGTCCACTGTGGGCCGTGGTGATGGCCAACAACAAACGCAAGGAGCTCGGCAGCGCAGTCCAGCTCGTGATCGGCGGCACAGCAGCACAACGCGTCAGCAGCTGAGAAGCCGAAGCACAAGCAGCACGCGAACACTACTCGAGCAGGAACGTGAGCTGTCCAGGGAGAGGGAAAAATTAAGAACCCTTGAAAACCAGGTACGTAAAGAACGGGAAAGAGTAATGGAACGGAACAGATCACGTAGGCGTTTCGAGACGCCTGAGCCTGGCCCGAGCAATCGTAGGCAGACAAATGCTGGCAATAAAAGTTCAACTCGGTACCGTTCCTTAATCACTCCCGCAAAACGCATGCCCAGTGATGAAACACATGAAGCACATGAAAACAAGAAAACTAAACTTATGACTACGGACCTGTTTGAGGATTTCTTTTTAAAACTTTTGAAGTCTAAAGCAGGGGATGGTGAATCGTTTTCGAGTTCGACTTTTAATAACGTCATTCCAGACTTGGACCCCATGTCGAAAGAACAGACTATTAATATCTGGCTCGATAAAGTCGATGAATGTTCCGAGATTTATAATTGGAACGATAAGCAAACGGTTCACTATGCCCTGCCTAAACTCACCGGACTGGCTAAGACATGGTTCCAAGGTCTGCCCTCTATTAAGCATACTTGGCTTGAGTGGAAGTCGATGCTTAAGGAATCATTTCCTGCAACCGAAAATTATGCGGAACTTTTGACAGAAATGCTTAATAGACAGGTACGCTTAGCTCCGCAGCATACGCTGTTAGAAAAATTCGTAATTTAACTGACATAGAGACAGCCCGTTTAGTGTACTTTAGCTATTTTCATAGTGTAATGTCGTATGGTATTCTGTTGTGGGGAAATGCCGCCGACATTCAGACTATCTTTGTTTTGCAGAAAAGAGCTGTTCGATCAATTTATAAGTTAAGCCCGAGACACACTCTCAGAGAGAAATTTAAGGAAATTAATGTAATGACTGTGCCTTCACAGTATATTTTTGAAAATCTTTTATATGCCCATAAAAATATAAACTTGTTTAAAAAATACAGTGATATCCATAATATAAATACTAGGAACAAACACAGCTTCGTTGTACCTACAACAAGGCTCAAGAAAATAGGTGGCTCGTTCAGATGTCAATGTATACGCTTTTATAATAAACTTCCAAGCCACGTTCAAGATCTAAGCCTTAATAAATTCAAATCATTCATTAAACGTAAGTTGTGCCAGAAAGGCTTTTATACCGTTAAGGATTATATTGAGGACAAAAAGGCTTGGGATTGAGTTGTTCCAATTTTCTGCATACTGAATGTTTTCTTTTATTTCTGTTACATACACTGATAAATTGATAATTATTATAACAGAACGACTTGAATACTTACCTTGAGAAGTACAATTTATTGTTTTAATAATATTGTGAATTTGAGGACTATGTGGGTCATTGTTTCAGTTTTAATCATGATCTGGCAGTTTAAGTAGTTCATGCGGCCTACCCAAATGTCCTTTCTTTGGTATTGTTCGTCGAATCGTTGAGCTCCTAAAGTTCTGAGTTGAGCTGCACGGTTACTGACAAATGCGTGCACTGACTGGACAGGTCCTCTTAATCTGCGTGGTTCTTTCCTCAGAAGACCATTTCAGATACTAATCTACATGGTCCTCAAAGATTATGTTCGAATATTTATATACACATTGACATTCATGAATTTTATACATACAATGACATGAGTAATTACTTTGTAAAGTATTATATTATTTAAATTATTGTGAATGTGAAGATTATGTGGATTATTACTTTTTTTTATTTTATTTCTTAGTTAGTTTCACGATCTGGCAGCTTGAGTAATTTATGCGGCCTACCCAAATGTCCTTTCTTTGGTATTGTTCGTCGAATCGTTGTGCTCCTTAAGTTCTCAGTTGAGCGGCAAGATTACTGACAAATGCGTGCACTGACTGGACAGGTCCGCTCAATCTGTATGGTTTTTCCTCAAAAGACCGTTTCAGACACAAATCTACATGGTCTTCACATGATCTGACCAAGATTATGTCTGGACTTTAAAAGAGACTGTGACCTCTGAGTTTGTTTCGGCCTTTCTTCTCAGAGTAGTCAGTTATGAAACGCCGACCTCATCTAGTTTTAAAAATATGATTGACGTGTAAAAGTGTTTGTAACAAACCTACTTACAGAAATAAAATCATTTATCATTTATCATTTACGCTCTGGAGAATCTTATGAACTTTATTATTTTGGTAAAATTAATTTACTGAACAGATGTAAGATATTTGGAAAGCAAGCAGTGGATTGTTTACTTTATGGGGTCGAAGACAGGGGAGTTCGTGTAGGTGCTCAAGCAGCAAAATTTTATAAACCAGAAGATGTACTTGAGTTCTTTAAAACCATTAAGTATCATAATAGAAATCAGTCGGACTTTAACAAAGATTTTTATAAGGATAAGCGTCCTAGCAGTACAACTGTAAGTAATAACTCGGCAAAGAATACATTTGACTAGAAAAGGGGTAAAATACGAATCAATTGTTGCTATTGACAAAATATATCCGTGGTTGAGTTTTGATGCCCCTGCTTGCTCATCCAGCGATAACAATGACTATGAAAGTGATAGTAATTAAATTGAATAATATTATTACCTATTTAAATGTTAGGGATTTTTATGAACAAATTGATTTGTAGCTCAATTTTATATATGATCTTTAGCTTATGATTTGCCATGATTACGATGTACTAGCTAAATGGTGTCTGACATATGAACTTGCCAGTCCCTTAGAGATAAGTGAGGGTATTTTGAGTCGGGCAGGATTGGCGTTGGGATTCGCCGCCCATGATTGGCTCAAATTACCGCTGCCGATGACGGAGTGACGGTGAAGGAAGTAGCCACACTTCGCTCGGCAATAGTTTGAGTGAGATGAGAGAGGGTGCGTTGAGCCGGGCAGGATTGGCGTTGGGATTCGTCGCCCATGAGTGGCTTAAAGTACCGCTGCCGATGACGGAGTGACGGTGAAGGAAGTAGCCTCACTTCGCACGGCAATAGATTAAGTGAATGTTTGAACATTGCGGCTAAAGCTGTGTGAGAGTGATGGAAGTAGCTTTCACATCGCTTAAGCTATAAATTAAGCGAAAACTCATGATTTATCTGGAATATTTTTATTTTATTATTCATGTAAGAGTAAATAAAGTATTGTTTGATAGACAGAAAATACTCTATTGTACACCAAAACTATGACACACTTCACAATAACAAGGAACGAAGGGACTCGTTCTTGAAGGATGGCCGACTGTAACAAAACTTATCTATTTGAGGGTAGATTTATATTAGTAACATTATAGTGAACTGTCCATGGATAAGTCTTGTTATAATCGAGTTACGTTTGTGTCATTTTGAAAGTTTTAAAAGTCAAGTCATTAGTCAAGTTATCAAGTCATTTTGTGTTTGACATTAAAGTGAATTGTCAGTTCAATATGTTTCGACATGATTCAGTCTTGAACGAGGCACCGGAGTGAGTTGTAAGGTTAGTAAAATATTGTGAAATAAATGTACTGAACTATGGTGAATAAATTATATAATACATATCGTTTTTGCGTTGATTTATTTTGTTGTTTGAATTCTATGATTCCCTTCTGAGGTATGGTTAAACAAAGTTCGGACTTCAATTAAAGCTGTCCATGTTACAGCTAATTACATGGCTATAAAAAAAGCGACCGGGATCTTCCAACTCCCTCAAAAATGCTCTAGTCTATCCTCTTGCTAGTGATGTGCCACATGCCATAAAAAGTCTATGAAAAAAATCCACAGGGCATGAAAGGTGTTTAGGGGTCTGAAAGTCAATTTGGCACACGATGTACCAAACACCCTGTATAATACAAAGGAGATTGAGTTTATACAATGCAAAGTTAGTCTTACAATCTTCAGCAGCTCCAACAGTATTTTCAAGTGTTAATCAATTAGTTGTGGTTGTGGAGCAGGACCAGCATTGAGCCAGGCATTTTTATCAGCGATATAATCCCCCAACTTATAATATGCCTATCTGCAATGTGTGCGTTTTAAACAACATTTGAATTTTGTTTCATTCAGTTGAAGTGTGTGGGGAGGTATTTTATTGTAACATCTAAAACAGTACCCCATGAAAGATGAGTCTGTTTTAGCCAGTGTGGAACCTGCTTGAACTAGTAGGTCCATGTTTCTAGTACTGTAATTATGTCTTTCCCTCTTTTACTAAAAAGATGTATTTTTTTTCTTACGTACACAATATTTTTATAGATATATTGACAAGGTACCGTCATGATCTTAATAATCTTCAAAGTCAACGTCAAAGCATTTATTTCAAATAGGCACATAAAAGGCACTTTTGAACGTCAACATTTATATTTAAATAGAATTGATTCTAGTCGCCCCTTCCAAAAGGTAGTCTCGTATGGAGAAGAATGGGCAAGAAACTCCACCGTTACTCTTTTAAAATGTGTTACAATATTTTGTATAAATTCATTATACTATATATAAATGTGAAGACGATGCACCTATAATAAAAATTACCCTACCACAATAGGTAAAAATAATTTAATAAACGTAGCAATGATAAATTTAATTAAGTGATAGATACATGGTCTTCACATATTTACAAACATTGTAAAAGTATACGATTTCCCAAATTATGTAAACAAGTAATAATAATAAATAATTTTATTTCAGACCACTTAGTCCATTTTGGTTAGTATACAAACAACTTATAAACTAATGCTAGTACTTAAATCTACCGGAAAATAATTACAAAATTAGGTCACACACTACATGTACGCAGTGGCATGTAGGCGTATCCAATGTCCCAGTATGGGGCTGTCCCACCTGTCCGCTATAAGCTTCAGAATGCTTTTGGGGCTGACGCGAATCCGCTGCATGATGGATGCGCAGCGTTTACGCATGAGTGCAGGAAACCCATCTATTCCCCCCTCTGCAAACATGCCCGAAGCACTGCAGTACCGCGGCAACCCCATCAGCACCCTGAATGCATTATTGTACTGTACGCGCAGAGCGTTGTATGTCCTCTGCGTGTAGCTAACCCACAGACTGCATTGTATACAACGACTGACAGTACGCTGTAAATAGTGTAGCCTTAACAGCAGTCAAGCAATATGTCAGTGTGTGAGTTAAAGTAATCACAGAATGTAAATCATGTCATAAAAAATTATTAACTATACAAATTAAAGTAGCAACAAGTTTAATTTTGTCTAGACCCTAGATTGTCCTATGGAGCTGGACCAGCATGTTTCCAAGCATTCTTATCTTGGATATACATCTTACAGTTCCCTTAGAAAATCGCGCCTGCGGAGATTATAAATATGGCTCTGATGGCTCTTTTCTGCAGAATAAAAAGAGACTCGACGTTTGCAGCCCGTTCCTAAAGTAAAATACCGTAAGACATGATACTATGAAAGTAACTAAAATAGCGTAGCCTTACGGTATCTACATCAGTAAATTGACGGATTTTTCTGACAGCATAATGCTGCTGAACTTAGCCATCCTGCCAGAGAGGTTAATTGAGGAGCCCATTGCAGCCTTGAGTCGAGCGTGACAAATGATTTTATTTATGTAAATAGGTTTGAACAAACACTTTTATACGTCAATCATATTTTTTTTAAACTGGATGAGGCCGGCGTTTCCTATCTGACTACTCTGAGAAGAAAGGCCGAAACAAACTCAGAGGTCACAGTCTCTTTTAAAGTCCAGACAAAATCTTGGTCCGACCATGTGAAGACTATGTAGATCGGTGTCTGAAATGGTATTTTGAGGAAAGAACCACGCAGATTGAGTGGACCTTTTCAGTCAGTGCACGCAATTGTCAGCAATCGTGCAGCTCAACTCAGAACTTAAGGAGCTCAACGATTCGACGAGCAAGACCAAAGTAAGGACATTTGGGTAGGCCGCATAAACTACTCAAACTGTCAGAACATGATTAAAGCTGGAACAATGACCCACATAGTCCTCACGTTCACATTAATTAAAATAATAATAATAAATAATGTTTTATTAAGGTAACACCAGCGCTAGTCGTACAACGTCCCTTGGTAAAACTATACGTGTAAGATCGAGTAAGATTTTACTGGTGTTAAAATGATTGAGCGTTTGATTAAGCTTTCTTTTTATACCGACTTTAAAAAAGGGGAGGTTCTGAACTGTTATGTTCACCAATAATATACGTATATAAGTATTTCGTAAGACAGCTTTTATCGCGACACACTTTCACTTCTTGAATTTTAAGCGCAACTATCACAACAATCTCTTCACAATTACTACAATTAAAATAATATTAGTAATTGGCTTACCTGTACAGTCTTCGCCATGTTTGCCTAAACTGTGCTCCAACGGTGGACAGCACAACCATTTAAAGAAAGTTTCTAATTAACAGACAGTACATTACTATCAACAGATAAATGTCCAACCGACCGCGAATGGCATTTAATATGAAATTAATTGATTATAGCATTACTGAGATATCTTACTTAGGAAGGTCAAGTTTTTGAGTTTGAAGATGCTATTGAGATTCAAAAGAAGTGTATCTTTATTTACTGACATGTATGGTTTAATAGAAGGCACAGTCTTATTGTGGTTTAAAGCCTTTTTCATACAGCTCTCATTCTCAATTAATTAATTACCAATGTTAACGGTTTGCCTTCGAATTGCTCAAGAATTTGCGTTGACAGGGGAGGTTCTCAAGCTGATCTCTTAAGAGGACCCGGAGTAAGTAAGAAGCCCTGCGGGGTAATTGCGTAACACGCTATCGTTAGCAATGGCTTTCAATTTGACAGTTCAACAAGTTCATTGCGTTATTTATGTTGAGGAGCAGACAAATTCTTCGAACATATAAAGCAATGGATCAGCCTTTTTGAATAACCTTCAAAATAAATCAGATTGCGGTTGATAGTGTGTTACGTAATAGGGTACTGGTCTTATATCCCCGAAGGCAACGCCTGCAGAAGGTTCCCGCCGACTTAATTTTTTATAGACTCTCGGTACAAACCTACCTGGCAGGCAGTCTTGTTAAACACCGGGTGAAGCTGCTGTCAAACCTTATTAATGATGTGATAGATTAACCGATTCAAAACAACAACCTACCTTAATTTGATGTGAGACTCGATAGCGGATTAATAAGCTTCAAAATCAAAATCAAAAGTCATTTATTCAAATTAGGCTGAGAATCAGCACTTTTTGAACGTCAAAATCACATAAGACAGTCCCCCCAAAACGCCCACCCTTCAGAAACTGATCTAGCGGAGTAGAAGATTTATATTAAATTTTGTGTGAGGATTTTGAGTTAATTTACCACAAATACTTGAGAGGGGTCAACCCCCGAGAGGGGTAAAACCCCGACTGCACATAAGCTGCTATGTAGTAGGTACCTAAAACGCAACTTTTTTTGCTGAATCTTAGAATGGAACCCAAGATCACATGCTCATGTTCTGCAGTCACCAGTCACACTTACTGCCACTAGACCAACGAATGTTTGTATGTGTGATAGCTATGTACAATTTGTGTTTATATAAATTATTTACATCCAGTGAAAAATAAAGAACATAATAAAACAACAAGTTGGTAAAAGGCTAATTTATTCAGTCTCAAGAATCACAAGTATTTACATTAAGTACATACAATTAAGAACTATTCAATTTATTTACAGACCCGTTTACTTATAACTAAACTTATAGATAATACTAAAAACTAAATTAATCAGAATCCGTTAAGAAATAGCCGAAGTCAGTCCAGTAACAACAAAAATGTATTTTATGGGATTTTTTTTTTTTTACTAATATCAGTTCAGTTTGCTTCTAGAGGTCAAAGGCTCCTTCTCATAGGGAGCCAACGATCATTGATCACCACATGCGTGTTTACATTTCAGACTATTAAGGTATTCAGTCCAGGTTTCATCACAATAGTTTTTTTCCCTATAAGTCTGTTTTATTTCAGATGGTACCACAGCAAAGTCACTTTGAAACATGCGAAGTTGGACCCGTTATTTGATGTTTTCGAATGGGGGTCGGTTACCTTCGGTGCATTACTAGATTTTCATGACTTATTATGGAAGTGTATGAGGAGGAATGTTTATGTCCTACAGTGGACGCACACAGACCTTCAGGTTTAGAACTACAAACACTAACAGTTGTTTCAAATAAATGTATGTTGAGTAATAAAAACAATGTGATATAATGTTAATAACATTAATATTTCTATTTATAGTTATCGTTACACAAATCGTTAATTGATATGTATTTATTTATCGAGGTATCGGGTAGCTTTATGTGTGTGTGTTTATTAAACAGTGTTATTTTATAGTCTTCTGAAAAACTCTTTTTATGCTCGATGTTATGAGAGCCAAAATGTTTTAACCTATTTGCGTCCAAGGCTGAAGTTATACTATTCGTGAACAAATGACTTGAATAAGCTTATCAGCACCATTTTAAGAGTAAGGGGACGACTTGAGTGTATCCCGGATAGGTCACAGCGGGCGCAAGAAATCACAGAATAGTTCAGAAAGTTGCTTCTAGTTTTTAAATCTTTGTAAAGTAATTGAACAATGCATTGGCTATGATTATATGGTTTTTATAAGTTTGCTCAACAGTAAATTATTAAAAGATATGATGTTTGTTATAGTGATCGCATTTGGTATAATAGTAAGGGCTCTTAATACTAGCGGCTAGTTCGCCGGGACAGCCGCAGGGCCTGCGCCGGGGCTCCGCTGTGGGACCGGGAGCGACAGAAGTGTCACGCGACACGGGCAGGGCAGACCTACACACCCAATAGTGAGGTTAACTACACATAGATGGCACCACTAGCTTAAAACTAGACTATAAAATAGAAATAGTAAATGGAACTTATGTTTAAGAGAATAAATGTGGAGTAAATAAGATTATTTAATTTTTTTTTAATATTTCTAATAGTTTAAAGTTGTGTATATGTGGCGCCATCTATATAAGTTACCAAAATATAGCTTCTACGTAAGTTTAATTATTTGCATTTTGTGTACATAATCAACTTAGAATACAAAGTTGTTACTGGGTTTTAAAAATACAGCATGGAGGGGGAGCGTTCTAGTACTTTACGTGTTATAGTTTCAAGATATTACCCCCTCCCCCCCCCCTGTCCGCACCTACCCCCCCTGCTGCCGCGCGCGCGTGGTGTCGGTGAAGCGGATGCTACAGTCGCGCACGGCCATGTTGGGGCGCAGGAAGTCGGCCAGCGAGCGCGCGTGCGGCGCCGGCCGGTCGAAGGGGAAGCCCATGGCGCGCCGGTCGGGGTACTTGCGGTCGCGGATGCCGCAGTACGACGCCGCGTCGTTGCACGCGCCCACGAGGTCTTGTTCGATCTGGGGAGTCGGTTGCCAACATTAACTCCACGACTTAGTAGATACGATCGTATGGCGATCTTTTGGCGCGTTTCAACAAATAGACGTGCAACGCTCAGGACCTTTTTTGTTTTTTATTTAAAAATAGTATTTTTGAGACAATATTACACATCGGACATCACACAAGAACATAAACGAAACGCTCGGAGCCTGTGGTTCCATAGAACTGTCGCGATTCGTGATGGCGCCATCTAGTGACAGTACCGTAGCAAGTTTGAAAGTTATGAGTTAGAAGAAGTTAATATTCATTTTATTACACTTATAAAATATACCCTTATTTTATGTAGAGAAGGATGTTTTGATAAAATTAAGATAAGTACGTTGAATTTATTAAGGTGTAAAAATCATTCAATTTTCGCGATTACTAGTTCAAATCAAGTCACGATCTCATCTCAGCGACATTCAATTTCAAAAACTTGTCAAAAATGTAGGTTTATTAAAGGTATTTTTATACGCTCATAAACATTTTATATAAATTTAGTTTCTCAGTAAATGAATTATTGGTAATTCTTAATGAGGAATAATAAAGTTCTTTAACCACATATTTGACAGATTAAAACCGAGATTATAATCCGAACCTATCATAAAGAAAATGTTGTATGTTTATGTTAATTACAATAAACGCGCTCTAATTTTTAAAAAGCGTAACAAATTTTAACGGAACTTGTCTGCAGAGCTCAGTTTTTAGACATGGATCCCTATCGCAAATAGTATCGGTGTAGTACATACCCTGTCATCGTTCCAGTTGGACACCATAGCGAAGAGTACGAAGGGGTAGCCCTGCTCGGTGCCCTTGGGGATGAGCATGTGGTGCGGCCAGCCGCAGCCGCAGAAGTCGAACTGCGCGGCCTCCGCCGTGCCCGGGTCGGCCGGCCGGCCCGACTGCGGGCGAGAATGTACAGATATTGATGAATACAAACCTCCACTAACCAAAAGTGACAAAAGCAATGGAATAATTATTTGGAAATTACAAATGATCCCGATCCGATCCGAATCATCCGATCTTTCCCGGAAGCTCCTCCATTTTATCGAGTTAGCTAGTATGCACGTGTTGCCGCTCCAACCTACTCATCATAACATTGTCGGCTATGACAGGCTCAACCTTATCCGCCGCACCTCGAATCCTTCCCTCGTTTCCTCCCATGGTCAACATGACGCTCGGCTTTTCTCATCAAAACAAAATTTTCCTTTATATCCTGAAACCTCCCAAACCTTAACCCAAGGTTCTGTACAGGCGTTGTTTTACGCGGATGAATGTTGAGAAACTCGAGTACGACGCATCTGTGGTCGGAAGTCATTTCAGTTGACGACAAGGTTGCTTCCATGCTCTCGTCAAAAAAGTGAAGTTAAAACTCGACCCTCCTGCACCATGGATGACAATAGGAATACAGATAGCAATGCAACGTAGGGACCGCGCGTTCCGTAAATATAAAAGGGATCGTACTGATGAGAACTGGACACTATTCAAGGCTGCACGGAACAAACGTAGTCAGATGATAAGCAATGCTAAACGCCGCCACATTCTAGATGCCATCAATTCTTCGTCTTCTGCCGATACTTGAATTTTCGTATTTCTTTGAACACTTGGTATCGGCCAACCCCAGACATTTAGAGCTTCCTAATTCAATTTACGTAGACGCTCTTAAACGTTATTTCTCCACTGCTTCTACCACGGATCGTCTAACCAAGCAAAAAAACTCTGTCCCTAATATTTGGTCTATCGCGTCCTCATAAATTAATCCTTTCAGTTTCATTCCAGTTGAATCAGGAGTGTTATAAAAAACGGTGGGATGTGACAATATCACCAGTGGTATGATCATAATCATTCTGGATAATCTTCTACCCATGATTACCCACAGTGCAACCTTCCCTGTACATCGAAAAATTTGATAGGGTCTTGATAGCCATTAAAACCTAGTCTGACAGATTTGGTGTAGTAGTAAACCCTAATAAGTGTCAGGCGATCATCATTGAGAGTTCTCGGAGTATAAGTAAAGTGGGTGGTACAGCATTGCAACCAGTTCTCTTCAATGGTACGGTGGTTCCATTTAGTACTGACGTGTAGGACCTAGGCTTGCACTTTGGTAGTACCCAGAACTGGCGTACCCAAGTCGCTAGGGTAAGCCAGAAGGTTACCGGAACGCTGCGGGCTGTACCGATCAAAAAATGTATTACCATATATTACGAAGACAACGCTTGTGCAGTCCTTAATTTTCTCTGCCATTGATTATGGCGATGTGTGCTACTATGGCCTGAATGCAGCTCTCCTCGATAAAGTTGACCGTCTTCTCAATAACTGCATACGGTTCATTTTCGATCTGCGTAATTATGATCATGTCTCTGCGCATCGGTAGCTTCTAAAGTGGTTTCCCATGCGCCAGTGCAGAGAGCATTAAGTCCGTCTCTGTATATTTCTGTGCTTGAAGTATTAAATAAATAAATATCCAAAAATCTAAAGCTGTTGAAACAGAAATAATGGACAATTCTTTTAATGTTCCGCTTGTTTCTTTGAATGATTTTATTTTGACAACATGATGACCCAGTGTCAAAATCAAGTGCTTTTAAAAGGAAACAAAACATAAGCTTATAATTCTTCGACGACATTTATCTGTTTGTTTTCTGACTGTTTATATATTCGCCCTACATTACATTTCAGAAGCTCACTCTGTTTGAACTTGCTAGTACCCTGTGCAATGTTATGCTCTAGATACACACCTGATCGCGGAAGGTCCTCTCGTAGGGAATGGTGACGGACGAGTCCAAACTGCGGTGACGAATGATGTTGTTGCCCGGACGTACTGCAACATTACAACGTGCAGTTAAAGACAATGTGCAGTTTAAATAATGGTCAGCAAGCCCCAGAGGTTGGACAAACAGTTCCGTGGCTGAACGAATGATTGATAGACTAAATAAAACACCGAAAATCTACTTAAGAAAAATCTTAAATTCATTATTTCATTTACTGATAGACTCCGCATAGCCTATACCGCTGGGTCTAGCAGTAGGAAATTACGTAGGTAAGCACTAAGGAAGGATTATTGAACATTCATCCCCTAAAGGGGTTAAATATGGCATGACAGTCTGTGTGAAAGTTTGTCATTTTTGCTGGTGAGAAATCCCACACAAAGCTTGTGGAAAGATAAATAATAAAATAGACGTACACGTTGAGTGTCCAGTGTACAGCAAATATAAATGTAAAAAAAACAATCCATAATAAAATAATTAAAATTAGTTACATCATTAATGTTGAATAATAGGTATAATTATATATGAGAACGATAAATAAGACGTACACGTTGAGTGTCCAGTGTACAGCAAATATAAACTTAAACAAAACAATCCATAATAAAATAATTAAAATAAGCCGTGGTGGCTAAGAGATGACCAGTCCCAACTGACAGCGCCCGTTCACGAACATGACGCATGGATCAGCACCATTCAGCTCAACCATTTTGAAGGGAGCTAAATGATCCAACACACGCGCCACCGTCAGCGAGACATTTGAGTGAGCATGACATCTATCAGCCGCCAGTGCACATTCAAGTCAATGTAAGACATTACCCGATAAATGGTACGAGTAGCTCGATAGTACATAGTACTCACACTTGTCCTATGCAATTATATAATACAAAGGAGATTGAGTTTATACAAAGCAAAGGTAGTCTTACAATCTTCAGCAGCTCCAACAGTATTTTCAAATGTTAATCAATTAGTTGTGGTTGTGGAGCAGGACCAGCATTGAGCCAGGCATTTTTATCAGTGATATAATCCCCCACTTATAATATGCCTGGCTGCATAGTGTGCGTTTTATACAAACTTTGAATTTCGTCTCATTCAGTTGAAGTATGTGGTGGGGAGGTATTTTATTGTAACATTTTAAACAGTACCCCATGAAAGATGAGTCTACTTTAGCCAGTCTGAAACCTGGTTGAACTAATAGGTCCCTATTTCTGGTACTATAATTATGTCTATCACCTCTTTTAGTAAAAAGATGTAAATTTTTTTCTTACGTACATGATGTTTTCATCGATATATTGACAAGGTACCGTCAAGATCTTAATAACCTTAAACAGTTCCCTTAGAGAATCGCGCCTGCGGAGATTATTTATATGGCTCTGATGGCTCTTTTCTGCAGAATAAAAATAGAATCGACGTCTGCAGCCCGTCCCCAAAGTAAAATACCGTAAGACATGATACTATGAAAGTAACTAAAATAGACTAGCCTCGCGGTATCTACATCGGTAAATTGACGGATTTTTCTGACAGCATATGCTGCTGAACTTAGCCGTCCCGCCAGAGATGTTAAATGAGGACCCCATTGTAGCCTCGAGTCGAGCGTGATCCCCAGGAAAACAGTTTTATCAACGAATTCTAGTTTCTCTTGATTCAATACTATCTCACAATCACTACTTTTGACATTAGGTAAAGAAAATCGTATACACTTAGTTTTTTTTTTTCCATTTAATACTAAATTATTAGCAGTGAACCAATTATGGACCTGCAGTAGGGCGTTATTAACGTCGTCAAAATTCGTAGCACTTCTTTCTACCTTAAAAATTAAAGAAGTATCGTCAGCAAATAACACCATTTGTGGTTGATTTTGTAATAAATGGAGTAGATCATTAATATACACTAAAAAGAGGAAAGGACCCAATATTGAGCCTTGTGGAACTCCCATTTCTACTTTTAAACTAAGTGAATTGACACCATTTATTTGAACTTGCTGCTGCCTATCATTTAAATAAGATTCTACTAGACTGAGCGCAAGTATTCCAAGTCCATAATGCTCAAGTTTTAAGAGCAAGGTTTCGTGATCGACGCAATCAAATGCCTTGGAGAGGTCACAAAAGATTGCTATGGCGTCTTGGGCCTCTTCCCACGCCGAAAATATGTGGTTTAATAAGGTGACCCCGGCGTCAGTCGTACAACGTCCCTTAGTGAAAACATACTGTTGATCGTGTAAGATTTTATTGGTGTTAAAATGAATGAGCATTTGATTAAGCATTACCTTTTCAAATACCTTGCTGAAAACTGGCAACACGGATACGGGTCTATAGTTATTGGTGTCTTTACTGCCCCCAGATTTGAAAAGTGGTATTTACCTTACTGTATTTCATTAAATCCGGGAAGACTCCTTGATCCACACACAAATTAAATATTAAGGCTAAGTAAGGCGCTATAGTGTCAATTATGGATGTACAGACTTTAATGGACATTCCCCAAAGATCTTCAGTCAATTTGATCTTGATTTGCTTAAAAGCTTTTATTACTGTTATGGGGTTAATATGCTTAAAGTTAAATTCAATCGGGCAGACCGAAACGTTCGCCCTTACCTACTAAATCAAAAGCGAGCGTGGGTGAGGAATTTAAAGTGTCAGTAGTTTTAATTGGGATACTGGTAAAGAAATTTACAAATTCCTGAGCAACTTCTTTGCTATCGCAAATGAGACCACGTGTCGTCTCCAGTGTATAATCAGAATTATGTTTTTTGTTCCTGTTCGTTTCATTATTGATAATTTTCCAAACAGTCTTTATTTTATTGTCTGCTGATTTGACCTAGTTGCTAATGTATAAGGCTTTGGCTGCCTTACAAGTGTTCTTAAAAATTCTAGAGTAAGTAGCAACATACTTATTAAAAGTTTCCGTGTTAATATAAGGCTTAAGGCCATATAGCTCAAAAAGTATTTCCCTACTTTTCCTAAGTCCTTTAGTTGCCCTGTCACTAAATAAAATCTTAGGGCTGATACTTTTAGTGTTCTTCTTAAAAGAATAATTGAACTCGGTTTGGACTACCGAAAAGAATTCTTTATACAAAATATTAACATTGTTCATTGTAAGGTCCTGATTACTTAAATTACAAATTAAACTGTTATTAAAATTGTTTAAATTAACAGATGTTATTGGTCTGGATTGTATCTGCAGTTTTTGTATTAGGATGTTGGACTCAAAAGTTACGGTTTGACCGCTGTGATCGGAAGGGAGATAATTAACGATGGCTTTATCTAAATAGTCGCAGCAACAAAAAACATTATCAATGCATGTAGCTGTAGTTGTGGTTATTCGGGTTGGTTCTACAAACACATTTGACAAATTAAATGATTTAAACAAATCAACTGGTATTTGAATTATTTTCTCAAATATTAATGTTTAAGTCACCACAGATAATTACTGATTTATTGCCAGTTGCAAGTTTTGCCAAAACATCTTCCATTACTGACTCAAATATAGAGTAGTTTTGATAAGTTAGGGGTCTGTAAACGCACACTATAATAATATGCTTATCTTTTTTTGTTTTTTTTTTTTTGTTTCCGGGGTGGAAAATCCTCATGGATGTCCGCCGCCCTGGGGCGGACGGCGGGGTCTGTCAGACTCTTACTGACTAAAAACCACCCCGGTGTTCCATCTCACACCTACGCCGGGGGTCGCGGGCACGTACGATCCTTCCGCAACCCCCGACTGGTCGGGCCCGCCGCTGCGGGCCTCTTCGGGTCTGGGGGGGGAGTGAGGTGTTTGACTCCCCCCGCGACGTCTAAGAGAGGCGCGCGTGGAACACTACGCGCCGCCACCTTGGGTCCTGGTGTGTGGGGGCCATTTAGGGGGGCTGGAAGAGGGCGTTGTCCGTCCTCCGCCGACGCCCGGTGCGCCTTCTGCGGGCTGGGTGAGTGGACGAGATCTCCCTCTCCCTTTCCGCAGCCTCCTTCTGCGAGACGACTGTCTCAAAGAAGGAAACCACCGCGTCCCAGGAATAATATGCTTATCTAGCTCAACACAAGACAGTTCTGTGTTATGTTCAACCGATAGTTCAACTATGTCTTCACGAGTTTTTGATTTAATACATCTTTTAATTAGGATTAGTGAACCACATTGTAATTCGTAACCATAAACAACAAGGATTTGCGATCTGTGGAAAAGATAAGATGAGAACCAGTTTAAAAGTGAGCCATGCACACCATTATATTCTAACTTGGACAGCAATAGAGAATGGTCAACTTTGTCAAACGCACTGCTGAAGTTCGTGTATACGGCATCTACTTCTTGTCTGTTGTCGAGAGCTAGGGTCACATCAGACACAAACTCGACGAGGTTTGTTTCTACGCTGCGCCCAACTTTGAAGCCATGCTGACTTGGTGAAACAATTCTGTCAATGTGACGAGTAATGACTGGACAGACAAGAGACTCAAAGATCTTTGAAAAACATGATAATATTGAAATAGGGCGGTAAATTTTAACATTAGCAGGATCTCCTTTTTTAAAAACCGGGACAATTCTTGCGCTTTTCCATACATCAGGGAAGATTCCTTCAGCAAGAGAAGAATTAAAAATAATCCGCAGCGGTAAGGAAAGTTCATGGCAGCAGCGCTTTATAAACAAAGGTGGTATAGAATCAGGTCCAGCACCTTTGGATGCATCTATAAGTTCGAGCTTGTTAAAAATTTTTTTTCCGTAAACTTAATAGTACTTATGATAGTAATACCCGAAAATCGATTGGAAGTATTGTAAGTAGCGGTTGGATTTTGGCTAAAACAGAGACAAATTGATCAGCAAAAAGATTAGCAATTTCTGGACCACTGCTAGCCACCTTATCATTCATTAACATGTCAGCAGGTATGCAAGATTCCCCACGACGTTTATCTTTTATGAATCGCCAGAAAGCTTTAGGATTTTTGGGAATATCATTTTCAATTTTACATTTATAGGTATTATAACAGTTATATTTATTAAACTATGGCAGTGACTACGAAGTAATTCAAATGTGAGTCTGTTCTGGGGGATTATTATATTTGCGGTATTTTTGCCAAAATTTCTCTTTTTCATATAGAGCTCCAATAAGTGAGTTAGAATACCAAAAAGGATATTTCGATGTTTTCCTTGTATATTTGGATACAAAATTGTAGATAGCGTTCTATACTCGTAGTATGCTGTAGAAGGCATCGATCCTTTCATCAGCTTAGATTCCAGGTGTGGGCAATGGCTGGTCGCCTTGCCAATGGTCCTATTTTTCATGATATGGCGGAGGCAAGGAGACATTTTAAGGCTAAACTCAAGTGGTGTCAGAACAGGCAGGACCAGCTTAAAATGAATCTCCTTGCTTTCAACCAAGCGAACAAAGACTTTCGGCGTTTTTGGAAGAACACGAATAACATGAATGTGAGACCGGGTCTCCCGGTGAGCGTCGGTGGGTTTACTGACCGTAAGAATATTGCGGATGGTTTTAGGGACCGCTTTTCTGTGGTCACTCTTGGGCTCGGCGTCTCGTGGAGTGAACGGAGCTGAGACCATTGAGACTGAGCGGAACGCGAAAATACCTGCCAAGAGTGTGGCTTCAATTATTTCGAGGATGCAGCGTGGGAAGTCGCCGGGTCACGATGGTCTCAGTATCGAACATTTTAAACATGCGGGAGTCCATCTGCCTAGAGTTTTGTCACTGTTTTTCACTTTGTGCCTTGGTCATTCATATTTACCGGAACCACTTATGCGGACGATTGTGGTCCCAATAGTTAAAAACAAAACTGGTGACACATCCGATATGAACAACTATCGACCCATCTCACTAGCTACCACCATGGCTAAGGTGCTTGACGGTCTGATGAAGGGCTGCCTCTCAGAACATGTTAAAGTGCACGACGCCCAGTTCGGATTCAAGGCGGGCGTCTCCACCGAGAGTGCTGTTCTCGGCCTGAAGCACACCATCAAGTACTACACCATGAGGAGGACGCCGGTATACGCGTGTTTCCTTGACCTGTCGAAAGCTTTCGACCTTGTCTCCTATGATGTGCTATGGGACAAGTTGAGGGGCACGGGTGTGCCGGTGGAGTACACAGCGCTTCTCCGGTACTGGTATGCTCACCATACAAATCGGGTGAGATGGGTCGGTACTCTGTCGGATGAGTATCGAATGGAATGCGGTGTAAGGCAGGGGGGGTTAAGCTCCCCCCTGTTATTTAATTTATATGTAAATTAGCTCATCGAGCGACTGAGCAGCACACATGTCGGCTGTCATATAGACGGTATATGTGTCAATAACATAAGTTACGCGGACGAAATGGTGTTGCTCAGTCCCTCGATGAGTGGACTGAGGAAGCTTCTCACGATCTGCGAGACGTATGTGGAGGTGCACGGCCTTAATACA
The DNA here is from genome assembly GCA_937001585.2 of Brachylomia viminalis. Lineage (NCBI taxonomy): Eukaryota > Metazoa > Arthropoda > Insecta > Lepidoptera > Noctuidae > Brachylomia > Brachylomia viminalis. Next base: position 23,800,001 of record OW443314.2, read on the forward strand.
ATTTAAAAAAAAAAGTGAGTTGTTAGTGTTTACGGCACCTAAACAACAGCCCCGTCGTGTACCTCCAGTATATCTCAACGGCGTTGAACTGAATGTGGTAACTCAACTTAAATACTTGGGTCATGTTGTCACCAGTGACCTACGTGATGATGGGGACATAGAACGCGAGCGCAGGTCGTTGCGGTGAGGAGCAATATGCTCGCCCGTAGGTTTACTCGCTGCACGGCAGACGTCAGTCAGTTTATTTAAAGCGTTCTGTCAGTCCTTCTACACGAGCGGCCTATGGGTGTCATATACGAGCCGAGCCTACAACGTCCTGCGCGTGCAATACAACAATGCCTTCAGGATGCTGTTGCGGTTGCCGCGACGTTGCAGTGCGTCGGGAATGTTTGCCGAAGCACGTACGGATGGCTTTCACGCCATCATGCGTAAGAAAGCGGCTTCCCTACTGCAACGTTTGCGTTGCACTCGGAACGGCATCCTGAAAATGATTGTTAGCAGAGTGGACTGCCCCATCCAAAGGCACTGGGTAGAATTAGGTACCTATAGGTTTATGTTAAATAGAATTATGTACTAATAACAATAACATAGCATGTAAGCACAGTTTGTTACTAACCACTAACTACGTATGGACTGCTTAGGTCTGAAATAAAGATATTTTATTTTATTTTTTTATTAGCATCAGCACATCCATGAAAGGCATCATACCAATTTATATTTTTAAGATAGCTTTTGATTTGTGCATTTTTGCATTTGGCTTTAAAAAAGTTGAAACCTGAACGATATTTTGTTTGTAATTGTTTTACTTACGTTAGAAAGCGGAATAGAGATTAATAAAATAGACTTATTGATTAAGTCTAATAAGTGAAGCTGCTGTCAAATCTCATTAATGATGTGATAGGTTAACCGATTCAAAACAACAACCTACCTTAATTTGATGTGAGACTCGATAGCGGATTAATAAGCTTCAGAAACTGATCTAGCGGAGTAGAAGATTTATAATAAATTTTGTGTGAGGATTTTGAGTTAATTTACCACAAATACTTGAGAGGGGTCAACCCCCGAGAGGGGTAAAACCCCGACTGCACATAAGCTGCTATGTAGTAGGTACCTAAAACGCAACTTTTTTTGCTGAATCTTAGAATGGAACCCAAGATCACATGCTCATGTTCTGCAGTCACCAGTCACACTTACTGCCACTAGACCAACGAATGTTTGTATGTGTGATAGCTATGTACAATTTGTGTTTATATAAATTATTTACATCCAGTGAAAAATAAAGAACATAATAAAACAACAAGTTGGTAAAAGGCTAATTTATTCAGTCTCAAGAATCACAAGTATTTACATTAAGTACATACAATTAAGAACTATTCAATTTATTTACAGACCCGTTTACTTATAACTAAACTTATAGATAATACTAAAAACTAAATTAATCAGAATCCGTTAAGAAATAGCCGAAGTCAGTCCAGTAACAACAAAAATGTATTTTATGGGATTTTTTTTTTTTTACTAATATCAGTTCAGTTTGCTTCTAGAGGTCAAAGGCTCCTTCTCATAGGGAGCCAACGATCATTGATCACCACATGCGTGTTTACATTTCAGACTATTAAGGTATTCAGTCCAGGTTTCATCACAATAGTTTTTTTCCCTATAAGTCTGTTTTATTTCAGATGGTACCACAGCAAAGTCACTTTGAAACATGCGAAGTTGGACCCGTTATTTGATGTTTTCGAATGGGGGTCGGTTACCTTCGGTGCATTACTAGATTTTCATGACTTATTATGGAAGTGTATGAGGAGGAATGTTTATGTCCTACAGTGGACGCACACAGACCTTCAGGTTTAGAACTACAAACACTAACAGTTGTTTCAAATAAATGTATGTTGAGTAATAAAAACAATGTGATATAATGTTAATAACATTAATATTTCTATTTATAGTTATCGTTACACAAATCGTTAATTGATATGTATTTATTTATCGAGGTATCGGGTAGCTTTATGTGTGTGTGTTTATTAAACAGTGTTATTTTATAGTCTTCTGAAAAACTCTTTTTATGCTCGATGTTATGAGAGCCAAAATGTTTTAACCTATTTGCGTCCAAGGCTGAAGTTATACTATTCGTGAACAAATGACTTGAATAAGCTTATCAGCACCATTTTAAGAGTAAGGGGACGACTTGAGTGTATCCCGGATAGGTCACAGCGGGCGCAAGAAATCACAGAATAGTTCAGAAAGTTGCTTCTAGTTTTTAAATCTTTGTAAAGTAATTGAACAATGCATTGGCTATGATTATATGGTTTTTATAAGTTTGCTCAACAGTAAATTATTAAAAGATATGATGTTTGTTATAGTGATCGCATTTGGTATAATAGTAAGGGCTCTTAATACTAGCGGCTAGTTCGCCGGGACAGCCGCAGGGCCTGCGCCGGGGCTCCGCTGTGGGACCGGGAGCGACAGAAGTGTCACGCGACACGGGCAGGGCAGACCTACACACCCAATAGTGAGGTTAACTACACATAGATGGCACCACTAGCTTAAAACTAGACTATAAAATAGAAATAGTAAATGGAACTTATGTTTAAGAGAATAAATGTGGAGTAAATAAGATTATTTAATTTTTTTTTAATATTTCTAATAGTTTAAAGTTGTGTATATGTGGCGCCATCTATATAAGTTACCAAAATATAGCTTCTACGTAAGTTTAATTATTTGCATTTTGTGTACATAATCAACTTAGAATACAAAGTTGTTACTGGGTTTTAAAAATACAGCATGGAGGGGGAGCGTTCTAGTACTTTACGTGTTATAGTTTCAAGATATTACCCCCTCCCCCCCCCCTGTCCGCACCTACCCCCCCTGCTGCCGCGCGCGCGTGGTGTCGGTGAAGCGGATGCTACAGTCGCGCACGGCCATGTTGGGGCGCAGGAAGTCGGCCAGCGAGCGCGCGTGCGGCGCCGGCCGGTCGAAGGGGAAGCCCATGGCGCGCCGGTCGGGGTACTTGCGGTCGCGGATGCCGCAGTACGACGCCGCGTCGTTGCACGCGCCCACGAGGTCTTGTTCGATCTGGGGAGTCGGTTGCCAACATTAACTCCACGACTTAGTAGATACGATCGTATGGCGATCTTTTGGCGCGTTTCAACAAATAGACGTGCAACGCTCAGGACCTTTTTTGTTTTTTATTTAAAAATAGTATTTTTGAGACAATATTACACATCGGACATCACACAAGAACATAAACGAAACGCTCGGAGCCTGTGGTTCCATAGAACTGTCGCGATTCGTGATGGCGCCATCTAGTGACAGTACCGTAGCAAGTTTGAAAGTTATGAGTTAGAAGAAGTTAATATTCATTTTATTACACTTATAAAATATACCCTTATTTTATGTAGAGAAGGATGTTTTGATAAAATTAAGATAAGTACGTTGAATTTATTAAGGTGTAAAAATCATTCAATTTTCGCGATTACTAGTTCAAATCAAGTCACGATCTCATCTCAGCGACATTCAATTTCAAAAACTTGTCAAAAATGTAGGTTTATTAAAGGTATTTTTATACGCTCATAAACATTTTATATAAATTTAGTTTCTCAGTAAATGAATTATTGGTAATTCTTAATGAGGAATAATAAAGTTCTTTAACCACATATTTGACAGATTAAAACCGAGATTATAATCCGAACCTATCATAAAGAAAATGTTGTATGTTTATGTTAATTACAATAAACGCGCTCTAATTTTTAAAAAGCGTAACAAATTTTAACGGAACTTGTCTGCAGAGCTCAGTTTTTAGACATGGATCCCTATCGCAAATAGTATCGGTGTAGTACATACCCTGTCATCGTTCCAGTTGGACACCATAGCGAAGAGTACGAAGGGGTAGCCCTGCTCGGTGCCCTTGGGGATGAGCATGTGGTGCGGCCAGCCGCAGCCGCAGAAGTCGAACTGCGCGGCCTCCGCCGTGCCCGGGTCGGCCGGCCGGCCCGACTGCGGGCGAGAATGTACAGATATTGATGAATACAAACCTCCACTAACCAAAAGTGACAAAAGCAATGGAATAATTATTTGGAAATTACAAATGATCCCGATCCGATCCGAATCATCCGATCTTTCCCGGAAGCTCCTCCATTTTATCGAGTTAGCTAGTATGCACGTGTTGCCGCTCCAACCTACTCATCATAACATTGTCGGCTATGACAGGCTCAACCTTATCCGCCGCACCTCGAATCCTTCCCTCGTTTCCTCCCATGGTCAACATGACGCTCGGCTTTTCTCATCAAAACAAAATTTTCCTTTATATCCTGAAACCTCCCAAACCTTAACCCAAGGTTCTGTACAGGCGTTTTTTTACGCGGATGAATGTTGAGAAACTCGAGTACGATGCATCTGTGGTCGGAAGTCATTTCAGTTGACGACAAGGTTGGTTCCATGCTCTCGTCAAAAAAGTGAAGTTAAAACTCGACCCTCCTGCACCATGGATGACAATAGGAATACAGATAGCAATGCAACGTAGGGACCGCGCGTTCCGTAAATATAAAAGGAATCGTACTGATGAGAACTGGACACTATTCAAGGCTGCACGGAACAAACGTAGTCAGATGATAAGCAATGCTAAACGCCGCCACATTCTAGATACCATCAATTCTTCGTCTTCTGCCGATACTTGAATTTTCGTATTTCTTTAAACACTTGGTATCGGCCAACCCCAGACATTTAGAGCTTCCTAATTCAATTTACGTAGACGCTCTTAAACGTTATTTCTCCACTGCTTCTACCACGGATCGTCTAACCAAGCAAAAAAACTCTGTCCCTAATATTTGGTCTATCGCGTCCTCATAAATTAATCCTTTCAGTTTCATTCCCGTTGAATAAGGAGTGTTAAAAAAAACGGTGGGATTTGACAATATCACCAGTGGTATGATCATAATCATTCTGGATCATGATCTTCTACCCATGATTACCCACAGTGCAACCTTCCCTGTACATCGAAAAATTTGATAGGGTCTTGATAGCCATGAAAACCTAGTCTGACAGATTTGGTGTAGTGGTAAACCCTAATAAGTGTCAGGCGATCATCATTGAGAGTTCTCGGAGTATAAGTAAAGTGGGTGGTACAGCATTGCAACCAGTTCTCTTCAATGGTACGGTGGTTCCATTTAGTACTGACGTGTAGGACCTAGGCTTGCACTTTGATAGTACCCAGAACTGGCGTACCCAAGTCGCTAGGGTAAGCCAGAAGGTTACCGGAACGCTGCGGGCTGTACCGATCAAAAAATGTATTACCATCTAGTACGAAGACAACGCTTGTGCAGTCCTTAATTTTCTCTGCCATTGATTATGGCGATGTGTGCTACTATGGCCTGAATACAGCTCTCCTCGATAAAGTTGACCGTCTTCTCAATAACTGCATACGGTTCGTTTTCGATCTGCGTAATTATGATCATGTCTCTGCGCATCGGTCGCTTCTAAAGTGGTTTCCCATGTGGCAGTGCAGAGAGCATTAAGTCCGTCTCTGTACATTTCTGTGCTTGAAGTAATAAATCTATAAATATCCAAAAATCTAAAGCTGTTGAAACAGAAATAATGGACAATTCTTTTAATGTTCCGCTTGTTTCTTTGAATTATTTTATTTTGACAACATGATGACTCAGTGTCAAAATCAAGTGCTATTAAAAGGAAACAAAACATAAGCTTATATTATTCTTCGACGACATTTATGTGTTTGTTTTCTGTCTGTTTATATATTCGCCCTACATTACATTTCAGAAGCTCACTCTGTTTGAATTTGCTAGTACCCTGTGCAATGTTATGCTCTAGATACACACCTGGTCGCGGAAGGTCCTCTCGTAGGGAATGGTGACGGACGAGTCCAAACTGCGGTGACGAATGGTGTTGTTGCCCGGACGTACTGCAACATTACAACGTGCAGTTAAAGACAATGTGCAGTTTAAATAATGGTCAGCAAGCCCCAGAGATTGGACAACCAGTTCCGTGGCTGAACGAATGATTGATAGACTAAATAAAACACCGAAAATCTACTTAAGAAAAATCTTAAATTCATTATTTCATTTACTGGTAGACTCCGCATAGCCTATACCGCTGGGTCTAGCAGTAGGAAATTACGTAGGTAAGCACTAAGGAAGGAATATTGAACATTCATCCCCTAAAGGGGTTAAATATGGCATGACAGTCTGTGTGAAAGTTTGTCATTTTTGCTGGTGAGAAATCCCACACAAAGCTTGTGGAAACATAAAAGTAGAAGGATAACAATATGGTCTCACGTCCAGCGGTGAACTTGTCGAGCTCTATCATGGCCCTCCTCTGCTCGTCGAAGGCGAGAGGCTCTCCGTTCTCATTGAACATGGGCGCCATGAAGATGCGCACCGTGCCCATCGCGCTCTGTCCCGATGTGTTGTTCACCTCGATACTGTGAGGATCAGATCAAAATACTCATTATAATTATTGGGTGTCTTCTATTCGCCGGTACAGAAAATGACTCAAATGTATTCTATATAAATGGACGAGTAGGAGACAATGCACAAAAGCTCGTAGAGCACATCGGCTCTTGCGCCGACTCACACGTATTCGAAGTCCTGGTGCTGCAGGTGCGTGAAGCGCGCCAGCACGGAGCCGCGCGGCGTGAAGTCCAGGCCGCGCGCCAGCTCCACGGTGCTGAGCTGCCAGGACGTGGCCACGGCGTCCGCGCCCGCCGCGCCCGCCAGGCTCACGCTGGACACGCGGATGCCGGGGAAGTCCAGCTGGAACCACGGCTGTTTTGTGACGCGTTGCTCCAGAACGAAAAGTGAGGGAGTACAAGTCCTCACGTGCGAGGATTCAGATCTGGACTACTATCTGTAGGGCCATACTGGACGTGTCTGTTTTGTGCGGTGATGGAAACCGCAATTTGTAATGCACTATTTATCTACTATAGTTGTGTATGTATACGCGTATTGATCTACGCTACCCTTGCTTACTTGCTTGAAACTCGTGACGAATAAAGCCTCTATCTAAATTTTTTTTTCAACGGCCATTTCTTCATGAATGCACAAACTATCCAATAGTAACTTGTAAGTAAGTAAGTAACATGTAACATGCGAACAGGAATTCTGACATTAAGCGCGGAAGTGAGAAGAAAATATAGTATTTAATGAAGAAAGTATTCGATCCTCAGATTAGATATAGAATTCTATAATCTGAGCTCAGATCATATGAAATTGGAGTTTTGTCAAACTGGCCACTTTGATCTCAATCATCTAGCGTTTGGTTAGGAATTCCAAATTCAAATTTATTTCAAATTTAGACTTGTGTTGTTTGTGTTTCCAATTTAGCGACTCATTCATTTGTTTTCGCGCCCTTTGATTTTTCTTTGACATCGTTCTGTTCACATTATGGAAAACTTAAAATATCTGGTTATTTACGAATAAGCTGTTTCTGCAGCACTGGCGCCACGTTGGAGCTCGCCACCGTGGCGCCAGTGCTGCAGAAACAGCTTGAAAGATTAATGATGTGTATGAGGAAGCTTCCGTAAAATAAAACATGGTGCTTTTTGTTTCCAACGTTTTCGTTCTGGAAATGTTGACTACAGAATAAACCCCGCGTGGACGGCCGGAGACCCTAGTTGATATTGAAGAATTTAAAGCGATTGTGGAAGCGTGGAAAAAATATAAATTCCGATGAGCCTGTCAAAACCGCTTTCAATGATTTTATTGTTACTCGCTTCCACATTTTTTCAGCAGAGGAATCAATGAACTACCGATAAAATGGCGAAAGTGCATAGATAACAATGGTACATACTTTGATTGATGAATAAAAATAATTTCATAAAAAAAAATCGTTTTGCTTTTTCCATACAAAACGCCAATTTCATATGTAAGGACCTAATATTAATTTTCACACATGTAATTCCCGAACGGTTAGGCAAAGGCGTTCCTGTAGTACACCAACATTCTGCCAGTTACGTGCAAGCGTCTCTCACCGTATCGTCGGTGTAAGGGCTGAGCTTGTACTTGTAGAGTTGGAACAGGTCGTCGATGTAGGCGTGCCAGCGGTAGAACACCGGGTCGCGCATCGCCGTCGCCGAGTCGCCCATCACGCCGAATGGCTCCTGGGGGAGAAAGAAGAAAAGGGTTGGATTGAGCAACATCATCACCATTACCATATAAAACTTAATGTCCGACACCGATGAGATGTGAATGTCGACCAACGTGATTGGTCGATTTCTGTATGTCTTCTCCTCTTTACTGTAGTACTCTTTACTGTTGTGGAGGTCGAGTAGTACGCGCTGTACTCGCTGTACTCGCTGTACTCACCAGGTGGCGATGGTCGGGGTCGTGCGAGTAGGAGATGAACACGTGTCCCATGTTGTGCATGTCGCCGTAGTAGTCCCGGTTGGGGCCGATGACGGACGACTCCATCATGTTGCCCAGCGTGTCGATGCCTCGCTCCTCGTCTAAAGGTACCTGGCGACCGTTCGGCTGCGGAGAACACGTAAGTATTGTTACAGATTTTCCCAATTAAAATACCCTTAAAATGTGATATACAGTACTCCCAAAACTTCAAAAATCCTTATGAAGGGAACATTACAATTTGCAGACTCTCATAACGAGGTTCCTTGCTGAAAACTTCGTACTTTGCTTATCAAAATGATTTAAAAAAGCGATTAATGAACATCAGCAATAGGTAGTTTAAGAATATCTCGTTTAGATGGCAATTGCGTGCATTGACTGGACAGGTCCACTCAATATGTGTGGTTCTTTCCTCAAAATACCATTTCAGACACCGATCTACATAGTCTGTCCATGATCTGACGAAGTCTGGACTTTAAAAGAGACTGTGACCTCTGGGTTTGTTTCGGCCTTTCTTCTAAGAGTAGTCAGATAGAAAACTCCGATCTGATCTAGTTTAATAAATATGATTGACGTGTAAAAGTATTTAAACAAACCTACTTAAAGAAATAAAATCTTTTATCATTTATTTATCATAAAGTCAAAACACAGCGCCCTCTCACGGCGTAGTTCTCAGTTGTAATAATGTAACAAACACTGCGCGCCATCTATAGATATGTATGCGAAACTAGTCTGACAGATAGCAGTAAGCACTGGACTCTACATCTGTGTACTCAAATAGTAGTCTATGTGTGTATTCGTTCTTCTAGTAACAGACGGACGTATTCCTGGGGAGATAGTTGTACTGCTTCCCAGCTACATAAAAGTCAAAAGTCGTTTCCTCAAATTAGGCTGAGAATCCGCTTTTCTTGAACGTCACAATTACATGTGACATCCCCAAAGACGCCCCTAATTAACGTCTCATATAATTTTGACGATCATAAAGTGATGATTCTCAGTTTAATTTGAGTAAACGACTTTTGATTTTGATTATAAGAATGTATAATGTATCTTCAAGACATCTCACCAAGGTGATAGACATGCTCTCGATAGCCTGCACGAAGCGGTCTCTCCAGGTCTCCAGCTGTGACACGTCTGCTCTGATCTGGTCCACTGGGCGGTCCAGGTCACGGATTGTGGTGTCGGCGAACCTGGAACACAGTATCGTATTTCATTCAATCTAATTTTCTGAAAGCTCGTAGACTGTAGCACTTTGAAGTGTACTTTTCCGATAATTCTCAGCGGAAAGCGTTACTCGACATTTTATCTGACACTAGCTGCGCGGCGCCCCACGGTTTCACCCATAAGTCTCGATTCCGTGGGAATATCGAGATAAAAATTATCCTATGTTCTATTCCAGGCCACGGTCTACCCATGTGCCAAATTTCGTCTAAATCCGTTCAGCCGTTTTAGCGTGAAGGCGTAACAAACAAACATACAAAAAATCTAATATTTTCTCTTTATAATATTCGTCCGCGATCCAGCATGAAAAGCAAGCCCTTACCCAGGTCATGGTATATCTGTGTGCCAAATTTATAGCGTAACAAACAAACCAACAAACTCACTTTAGCATTTATAATTTTTATTAGAATATAAATAAATGATGGTAGTTTAGACTAGCGACCCGTCCCTGCTGCGCACGGTTTTATGACGTGACAAACACGCTTTTATATATGTATGTTTAATATTAATGTATGAACAATGAATGAATTTCCCACCAACCATCACCAACCATTTTTCAACCATTACCTTTAGGAATGGTGGTATAAATCGAATCAGTATCCGTTTCGTAGTTTAGAAGCACAACGCGGTCACACAGACACACACGAGACGCGACCTTACTTTATATTATGTATAGATAAACAGATATAGGTGTATAGATATGGCTGAACCCAGCCACTCATTATAGCGCCTCTGTTTAATAACTGCTCATACGACAGTCCACTCAAGTGTTGAACATAAGCTGATATACTCGTAACAAAATTATGTTAACCCAATGACAATTCCGCCCCATTTTTCATTACATTTATCTCCCACTAGCCCGCAGATCAGTCACTCTCAATGGCAGCAGGCCCGAGCCTCGCAGTGGGAAACTTTTTAAATGAATTGTAAAAATGTTAGTCATTTATTTTGAATTCATTGTATTTTAATGATAACTAAATACTTACATGCATCCTATTTTTATTATTATGACGTCATAATATTAATTCCAATTTGCTTTAATGGTTTTAAATAATGCTACTATTCTTATTGTATTAAAATGTTGCGCCCGATATGGGCCATCTGAACTTGTAATAATTATTATTAAGATCTTGCAAAACACGGGATAAGCAATAAAGAATTGATTTGTGTTGAATTGAATCGAAACCCGGCTCCCTAGCTACCGGCTGCCCGCAGTACAGACAGAGCAGACAGAGCACACAGAGCCTCACCTCGGCGGCCAGGCCCTGGAGGCCACCTGCGAGTCGAGCTTGGGGAAGTAGCCCTCGGCGATGGGCTCGCGGAACTGCTGGTAGCGAGCCACGCGCGGCAGGCCCGCGCACAGGCGCTCCACGTTGTATCTGTGGGGGGGGGGGGGTCATTTTCATTCATATTTCTTAAATATTTTACAGTGTTAGAGAATTCCACCATTATCATGGTTGGTGACCATGATAATGGTGGAATTCTATATATATATATATAATATTAGCCAAAGGGTATTGAGTAAGTTACTTTTCATATACATATAACGAATGTAAACAAATTAACATTTTAAAAGAGTAACGGTGTAGTTTCTTGCCCATATGTATATGTAGTCTCTTGCTCTTGGCCCATATTGGGCCATACACCCCTAGGGGGGTGTTGAGTGATTTACTCTCCAAGTGTTGTGGTATACTTTGAAATGGACCTCGTCATAACTCACCTGGCAATAATCTGCTGGTGCATGTAGTAGAACAACTCTCCCCTGCGGTCCTTGTTGACGATGGAGCGGTCTGCGGCGTCGAAGGGGTAGACCAGGTGCCAGTGCCAGTGATGCAGGTTGATGCCGATGTCTTCGCGGAAGTACGCCACGCGCTGTTCCGGTTCTGTGGCGTTCGCAGTGTAGTTAACTGGGATTGTTACTGGCATCTAAGGGAAAAAACGTTTCCGATGAGTCAGTCATTTTGCTGAAAAGTTTAAGCTAAAAGTTGTACCTATTGGAAGTTTACGGATTCTATTTTTGGCGAAGCATTTACCAAAAATATCTTAAATGTAGTTTTCTCTAAATTAGAGGTCCAGTAGAGGCTTGAAGTCGCATATAAAAACTCTTCCTGTAGTAGGTTTACCTATCTGATAAGTCTGTAATAAGTGTTTTAGTCGTAAGCCAAAGATTCGTTAGATTTGAGAAGAACTATAGATGATAACTTCACTCGAACGGAAAGTTCTTCAACCATGAGAAATGAATCGTGTTTAAGTACGAAATAAGTCGAAGTGTAGTCTTTTGAAATACAATGACTACCCTAATATGTAGAACTTCAATGTTACTCGTATAGTTTCCTCACCCTGTTTCCGGAAGTGACGACATTGCTGACTTCCCTGGCCTTGCGGAACACTTTGGGGTCCATGAACTTGTCGGGGAACGTCTCCGCGAACGTCGGGATGTTGATGCCTTTCGTGTCGGGCCTGCCAAGTAACAAATAAGGATTGTTATATAATTTGCGATTTTTTAAATAAGGCCTGGTTTATTCCTCCTAAGGCAAGTCCATGCTAATATTGGCCGCACGAACTACTGCTTTTTTCTTCTTCTTTTCGTGGCGACGGTAACTACTACCTACGTTGTGTTGTGTGTTATACTACCCCATTTCCAGATTTACTCGGAACTGACCAAGAACTGGTTTAAAAAAAAAAGTCTTACGAGTCCGAGTGTAAAAGTAACGCAAAGTTATTTGCACCCAGAACTTAAAACCATTTATAACCGTCTTTGCCTCCTGTGCAGCATTGCTCGATGTTTAAAGATTTTTAAAGTGTGTCATAGTCATAGTGTCACTTTATTTCTTTAAAATATGTTTTTTTTTTTTTTGTTTATTTATATTTAAATAAGTTGTTATCATTTAATTGTGCTTTTATGTGTATGCTATTTATTTTGTGATTTTGTGTGCAATAAAGAAATGGTTTATTTCCTTACCTGTGCAGTATAGCGACGGAGAGGCAGTAGTTGAACATGTATGGGTTGATGCGCAGCTGACAGAATGAACACACGGATTGTAGGTCTTCTAAGTCACGCATACCTGGAACATGCGGCAGCTGGTTAGGAACTTAGGTAGGCTAACAAAACTATGGGGAATGTTTTTACAAAGTAGTGAAAGATAATAATAATATAGTCTTCATATTTCAGACTAAAGAGATGTGTTGATGTTACTGAAAAAGTTTAGGAAGCAGTTTAAATAAAGTTCAATAGGTGGCGCTGCGAAGCGAGGCAGATCTAGTATGTTATCTAGAACACACGCGAAAACTTTTATCATGGGTTCAGTACATTCTAGACACCCCAGAGTTAAAATTACTCGGCATTTCCATACATTTTGATCATATACGTACTTATTGCACATATATAAAACAGCTGTTTTTTTTTTGACGAAATATTTCTACTCCAGGAAGTCTAGAATCATCTGCTGAACTAACGGCAATAGTTATCGCGTCGATGTCCCTTACACCGTGTATTTTGTTATCCACTTACCCATAAAGATATCAATAAGCTTGCCGGCCATGGTCCTGTGCTTGGGCACGAACAGCGAGAAGTTGTCGTTGTAGGGCAGCTCCATGGGCAGTTTGACATCGGGCAGCGCGATGTTCCGCACCGGGATGCTGCGGCCGGCGTCGTCGCCGAAGCGGTTGGCGATGGTGGTGGTGAGCTCCTTGTACTTGTCGGGCTGGAACAAAATATGATAACATTAAATTACGCTAGCATTCCCCAAAGGGGTAAGCAACTAGGCAGGAGTGAATTAGTACACCCCCATCTTGCCAGTTATTATTAAACTCGATAACAATAGGAGGCGAGTCCAGTGCTATGAACCGGGCATAAATCCAGAGTCCGGGCTATCACTAAGGAATTCCAAACGGAAAAATCGAATAACATTTTGCCTATGCTGGCTTCCAGCCGTGCATGCAACCACTAATCAAATATACCTAAGCAAGCAGTAAATAAATTATATGTATTTTTCGTTTCATTATATGTGGGTACAGTCCAAAGAGACGGTACAAAAATATAGATAACGATGATTTCAAGTCTTAAAACTTACGTAGTAATGCTGAGGGATTTCGAAGACAGCCTTGTCATCTCCCTTTTGCATGAAGCACGGCTCCGAGGGCCGGTCGAAGAATAACAACAGGTTCTTCTTAGCGTCCGACATCTTGTCGACTGGAACAAGAATCAACAAAATTATTAGACTGAAAACTGAACTTAATTGAACCAGAACGCTCATAAGTGGCAATTTTTTTTTAGTACCTAGGTACCGTCAAATGGGGTTACTTTGATACTACGGGGTTACTTTGATAACAACTTTAGGCTTATGAAAAACTTAATTTTATAATAACTACAACGCTATAATACAAAGAAACTATCAGTAGTGCCAAGTACTGATAGTTTATTTTTTAACTGGTGTTGTAGATATTATAAAATTAAGTTTTTCATAAGCCTAAAGTTGTTATCAAAGTAACCCCGTAGTATCAAAGTAACCCCGTAGTATCAAAGTAACCCCGTAGTATCAAAGTAACCCCATTTGACCGTACACAATGACGAGTTTTTCTCGTGAAAGTGAAATCAACGTCAAGAGAGGAAGATGGGTATAGAGATGTAAGTATCTATTTGTACCTACACGCTACATAAACTTCCAAGCACAGTAGGTTGGTAGTATAGGTACCTATGTACCTACTATGAATAAATATCTATTTTGTTAGTGCAGAGGAACTGTATGGAAGATCTAAACAGTAGCTACTACTACAGCAGTCTATTTATTATATTTCTTATTAAAAATACTTTAATATTTTCTTTCTTTCTATTAGGGTATCCTGGACAGATTCAAAATAAAAATCCCTAAATTCAAAATCGATCAGATAATTAGCGACAGACGACTTCAAATTGTATGGTGCCTACATACATCAATAAAGGATATGTAGAGGTACCTATACAATAATCAGGTAAGTATCATTATTATAGCATAATAATACAACAAATGATAAAATATCAGGTGTCACCATGTCTCCGGGGTATCGTTTCAATGGAGTCGCGCATGATCGGCATACTAATGAGATATCTACAAGTAGGTATAATATAAGTGTTGCATATGATTATCTACCTGTCTAATAAGTATATAACAAGAATTATAATAACATAAATAACTAAGGTATCTATCTAGGCTACCATTAAAATTTAGGATAATTTATTTAATTAAAGGGCCTTTTACTGTGTCCTGGATTCATTATCTACCAGATAAAATATGAAACAGAATTCGCTTGATCTGCCAGATAGTAAACCGAAATTAGGTTACTGCTGACCCTCGAAAAGCGTGATGCTAAATTCGAACAGTAAATAGAAACTACAAATCAAGTTTACAACAGAGATAAATAATCACAATTGCACTTACCACAAGAGTTATCACACTTATCACTAAACAAAAAAAAATAAAACTATAACGTTTTTTGTTTCAAGCCGTGTTGTCCACGGCTCGACTATGGACCTCCAACCCTGGAACACCTTATTTATACCCGGTAACTGTTGCACACGCTGACACGCCAGGGAATTCGTGTGCAAACATCACACCGTTCTGATAAGTCGGGAAGGAATGGGAGGATATTCGCGGTCAGTTTATCGGAACCACAACATTGACTGGACTGAAATAATTATGTATTGTTAGTATGATTTAGATAAGCTGTTTTTGCTGTCGTTATGACGACTTGAGCTTGACTTGACTATGAGCAGTGGTGGCCCAATGGTAACGGCCGCCGTGTTGTAGGTCGTAGGTACGAACCCAGACAGGCGGTTTACTTTGTGTAAATTATTTCAGCACCACTAATCTCAAAAGCGGTGAAAGAAAACATCGTGAGGAAACCAGCGGCATGTTCTAGAACCAAAAATTCAAAGACATATATATGACATCCACTAACCCACTCTGGGCCCGCGTGGTGGATACCAGCACAGTCCTTCTCACAGAGAGGAGGCCTGTGACCCCGTAGTGGGAACATTATAGGCTGAATTATGTTTTATGACGACTTGAGGAAGGCTAACTTATATCCAGCAGCGTACTGGGTAAGCCCGATTTTACCATCTGATAAAAGGGTAGTATAGGCAGAAGTAGCAAAGAAGCCACGCCTATTAGCCGCAGAACCGATGACCACGGGTGTAGTTGTGTTCTTCAGTGGAGACCGCGATTAGGCAAACGTGAAGTATGACACCCTCAGTTACCAAGAAGCCAAGTTTACTAATTTACAAACGTTGCAATGGTCTCTCCATTGTGAGTTTTTGACAGATTTGCCAAACCTACAGAATTTGTCAATAAATCACAATGACGAGACCATTGCTACGTTTGCACATAGGTAAGTAGACTTAGGCCCCAGCTAGAGTGAAGATCGCAGGGTGGCTGTTAGCAGCAGGATGAGAATAGCCGAGGATTGAGTTAAATAGCGAGCGATCGGAGAGGCCTACGTACAGCAGTGGACGGCTCCTATAAGGTTGATGATGATGACTGTGAGTTGTCGTCTTGTTGGATTGAGGGAGGCCTGTGTTCTAATATGGACCAGGGTTGCTTATTAGTTTGATCACCTATAAAAAATAACCTACATAAATAATTATGTTCTTTGATAAGTATTAATTCAGTAGAATAATTAAACCATAACATCACATCACGCCTGTGTATTGGTAGAGGTACCTATGTTATGTCTAAGTTCCACGCAAAAGCGGGTTTCATTATTAAAATTGCAATACCTATTTTATTTTTGAAGCAACACCCACCCAACTACTTCTGTATTCTGAAACGCTACAAGCATAGCATTGCGGTACTACTTACCATAAAAATATGTAAAAATCGATACCCTCTACCTACGTATCTAGGTAGTTATGTAGCTACCTATAAAGTCCCAAGTTCCTAACCCCGCATGCTATGGTGGAATTTTTATACAAATTAAATTTCTTCGACCTAGCTCTCGAGCTTAAAGTCCCATGAAGGCTAGGCTGCTTGTAAGAGTCCACTCAAGGCCAACGTCCTCATATGGGGACAAAATGTGTGTTTATGAAGTACCACTTTTCCATTGACATTTTGAACTAGTTTTAGACGGCCGAAATGCATGAAGGAGTTGCTGAAAATTCAAAATCGGAATCGCTACGTAAACATGGTGTCACTTTGAGCCAATGGGGAGTCGAAAATGTCTCTCCTAAATGTAGAATATTCAGTGATTTAGCTAGGAGAGCAGCCCTTACCCAACAATTCGTGTGTAGGTACACCATAATTATCATTAATAAATATAGGTCCCTTAAATAGGCGCGACACGCGACGACGCGAATCGCACGCGATACAAAGGCACCGCTCGTCGCGCGACAGGCGGTGCCATTGTCGCGTCGCGTATCGCGCCTATTTCAGGAGCCTTTATGCATACGTTGTAAGTCCCTCATGTACTACAAAACCTTTAGGTATACCTAAATTATTATTATGAAGGAAGGCTGCCAAAATTGCAGTGATTTCTTTTTAAGTTTGCGGTTATTAAAAATGATGTATTATATGAGTATATTGGTGCCGATTCTCTTGTCACAAAATTCTCTAAACTAGACTAAAAATCACCAAAATTTAGTTTATTCCTGTCAAACGACGATTTCCCATTCTGAAATTGGCTAAAGTGACACAACTTAACTATATTTTAGTTTGACAGCACTAAGATGGCACTGAGATTATAATTTAGTGAAAATGGCAATTTTGCTATTCTGAATTTTACATTTTTCACCTAAAATTTTGATTGTCTTAACTAAATCTGACTATTTTTAATCGCGATTAAAAAGGTGTGGAATAAAATTAGTTGTCATGAACTAAAATTCACACCAACACCTCGACTTCAGATGCAAAAACGGTACTGTATCTTTTTTTCTTTTCTTTTGCTTATATCTCGAAAACGGTGTGTCGTATCGCAAAAATAATGAAAATTTCGACCCCCTTTGCAGCCCGTAAACCTATAAAACTCAACGTGTTGGTAATATTTTTTTATATTTTCCATACAAAAAGTAAAAAATTCCATACAAAACAAGTCGAGGCCGCACATAATGCGCGCCTACGGCTCTAAAAAAAGATCACGTGGTACGGCAAACAAGTACCACGTGGAGTCGCAATAATTGTCAAATTTGATTTTAGATGTGCCAAAATTATTTTTAAATTTAGAGATTATATTTTGCAGAATAGCGTTAAGATTCTCATAGCCAAAAGTAAGGAATTTTAGTGATAGTTTAGTTAGTTTAGTTCGGTGTACAACAGAATCGGCACCATTGACTGTTGTACTGTTGGTGATGACTGTACTTGGGGTGAAAAGTCGGAAGGACAATCCGAATTAAAATGAAGGGAATTCGGAATTCACTTAGAAACGCTTGTTCATCTGCCCACCCCGACTGGAGTGGACAGGTGGGGCGGTAGTATGTCCATCCTAGGGTGGATAAACGGAATAACCTGCCAAAAACATTAAATTATGATTGGTTTGCTGATACCTAAGTAATTAGACTCAAGAGCCACCTCATAGCATGTCTAGAGGTGTTAAATGCATTCTCACGCAATTACTATTCATAAGGTAAATATACTCCAAATTATGCTGAGTAAATAAGGATCGTCTGAAAGACCCATACAGTATGGGTCTCTCAGACGAGTCCCTTTTAGTATGGGCCATACTAAAAAAGACTCAGTTTGTAGTCTGTAGTAGTAGCGCCTGAAAAAGGTCTGTCTTGAGAGCGCCTGAAAAAGGTCTGTCTTGAGGAGTCCTACTAGTCCAGTCTACCACCATAGCACAGTATTACAATTCATACAGTAGCGAAACCAGACCAGAGATGTGCTATGCTACGAGCACGTTGCTATGGATGCGTTTGATATCCACCAACTTTATTCAATGGTCCACACGTGCTATGGATGCGTGCTATGGATATGTTCTTACGATGCGTGCTAAAGATGCGTGTTTTGGATGCATGCTATAAATACGTGCTATGGATACGTGCTTTGAATGCGTGCTATGGATGCGTGCTATGGATCCGTGCTATAGATGCGTGTTTTGGATGCATGCTATAGATACGTGCTATGGATACATGCTATGGATACGTGCTATGGATGCGTGCTATGGATGCGTAACGTTAACTCGGATACTAACATTCATTTGAATTTTCTTTACTAACACCACAGAAAATCCGTACAACTTTCTGTGGTCTGAAATGAAAGGTTTATTAACACTCTTTTATCGGCTTCACTTGTAGCTAACTAAGGAACAATGTAAAAAAAATCTTAGAAGTAGATCTTAATCTACTCCTAATTGTCGTTTCAAAATGAAACTTTGTATGTAGGTATACGTAGTTTGGATGATAAAACTATAATTTGGTATCTTGGAGCTGATATGGTGATGGAGCCAAGAGGTGATAGTGGAACTCTTCAGTGGCTCCTAGTAAACCACTCAAGTCATAACTTCGTTGACTTGAAACTTATTAACTAAATGAAGAATATAGGTACGTACTAGAATAAAAAACCAAAAATTAAAATTTATGTAACTATGTACCTATTTAAAAAAAAACTAAGATAAATGATAAATGATTTTATTTCTGTAAGTAGGTTTGTACAAACACGTCAATCATATTTTAAAAAACTAGATGAGGTCGGCGTTTCCTATCTGACTACTCTAAGAAAGGCCGAAACAAACTCAGAGGTCACAGTCTCTTTTAAAGTTCGTCATAATCTTGGTCAGATCATGTGAAGACCATGTAGATTGGTGTCTGAAACGGTCTTTTGAGGAAAAACCATACAGATTGAGCGGATCTGTCCAGTCAGTGCATGCATTTGTCAGTAACCGTGCAGCTCAACTCAGAACTTCAGGAGCTCAACGATTCGACGAACAATACCAAAGAAAGGACATTTTGGTAGGCAGCATAAACAGATCTACTACTGCCAGATCATGATTAAAACTGAAACAATGACCAACATAGTCCTCACATTCACAATAATTAAAATAATAAATTGTAATTCTCAAGGTAAGTATTCAATCTGCCAGGGTTGCGGGTAAGTCCCAGAGGGATACCGTGGCCCCTGGCACAGGCTACCCACCCACAAAAAAAGGTAAATATTCAATCAAGTCGTTGTGTTATAATAATCATCAATTGTCAGTGCAGCTATGTAACAGAAAAAAAAAACGAAACTTGTAAGTATCACACACTAAACATTATTAAATTGACTTGTATTAGTTCCTCTTTATATCCAATGATGATTGAATCAAAAAGCGTGAAGAGCTTTTTAGTTGTGTGTACCTAGTTAGTTTTAATTATTTTAAACAAAGCGCTCCACGATTTTTGATTTAAATCATTTTATAGTGTCCGCAACTGCTGGTACTCTCCGAAGATAATTTCGTATCAACAAACTTGTTTGTTCTGCAGTGTATCTATTTGATAATTGGCAGTAAACATTTTCCAATTGAACGGACATTAATATTCTCTTGTATCTACAGATAAAATGTTATTAGGTATCATAATAATTGAGGTGATTAACTGATTAGTTGTGGGATTATCCATCTGCATGATAACATTAGAATCAAGTTGTCAAGTTGTATTGATATAATTTACACTTTTACAGTGCTTTGCCTTTCCAGGCAATCAAAGCGTTTGTAAAATATTATAATTTTTAAATAAAACGCAACCATAAACACTTTTCCCCCGAGCGAATGCAGTAGCCTTTCAATAATGACATTTGCCTGGATTAACCAGCTTCCCCCTTCTCATCGTTAAAGGCGGCTTAGACCGTTTAACCCATGTTTATCCAAACATTTGCTGAAAAAGCAATATAAAAAGTGTCAATGCATGTAGGCAGGTACTACCTACTAAGTTACCTGCACTCCACGCATAACAAATCTAGAATAGAAAGTCATGCATCTAAAGAACAATAATATAGCTAAACTCAAGTTAGATAGGTAATGGGATTTATCGATTTTAGGAGTGACTTAAATTGTAGTGTAAGTAGTTACATAATTTCAGCTTGGCTATAGTCGATCGTCTGAAGCTCCATAGGGCCATAGTAGCACTCTTTCTAATTGACCTACACACATCAAAAGTGTCTAGGGATCAACATATATTTTTGCAATAACTTTTCTCCTGATTGATATTAATTAAAATTTTCTTTAAGGATTCATAAAATAAAGTGTTTTCGTTTGTCACAGTAACGATAAACCAAGTCACCTTTGCATTAATAAAGAAATTTGCCATTTTCCTAATAAAGGGATTTTTGACATTTGAACCACTAACACAAAAGTTCGAAAAAAAGACTGAAATAACAGTTTTCTTTAAAATTTTATTGGGTAACTTAAACAATTAATAATCCGTGTTTCTACCGCGAACACTAACAACACAAGAACATCGGTTTGGCATACTCAAAATGAGTCATCCAAATCACGCTGTGGAATGGCCGCCCATGTTCGTTGCAACAACAAAAAAAGGTCTTCTTGCGACTGGATACCCTCCATATTCGGCAGAGCTCTTCTCTGTAGCATATCCCATGCATGCTCAATCGGGTTCAAGTCTGGCGACTGAGCAGGCCAGGGCAGGACATTGATGTTAGCTGCGGCGAGAGTCTGTCTTACAACTCTTGCGGTGTGCGGTCGTGCATTATCATGCATTAACTGAAATAAGGGACCGATTTGCACTTGTAGAGGAACGATGACGTCTGATACAATCGTCTCAGCATAAATTTGAGCGTTGAGGTTGCCTCTGATCCAAATCAACTCAGTTCTTCCGCCGATCCAAATACCCGCCCATACCATGATGGTTCCACCACTATAAGGATGGACTTCCTGGCAGGATTTTAATCGCTGTTGGCGTCCAGGGGTTCTCCAGTGTCGTATACGTCTTGTATCCGGTCTCATACCAAAACGAGACTCATCAGAAAAGCACACGAAACGCCATTGTTCTTCTGCCCAATTTCTGTGTTCAAGAGCCCATTGATATCGAATCCTACGATTGTGCATTGCTATAGGTGGTACCCGTAGCGGTCTTCGGGAATGAAGGTTCACTTCATGCAAGCGGTTTCTGACTGTTTGGTCGCTAATTAAGTTCCCTGAAGAGTGATGAAGCCTCACGGCTAACATCATGGCGGTTATTGTTGGAGCTCTTCGAGTTAAGATTTGAATGTATCGGTCTTGTCTCCGTGTGGTGCAGCGATACCGTCCTCCATGGCGCTCAGCCACGGTACCAGTGCTTCGGTAACGTGTCCAAAGTCGACTGATAACACTCTGACTTGTATTCAGAGCTAAAGCCACAGTACGTTGCCGGGAACCAGCTTCTATCATTCCCACGGCTCTGAGCATTTCTTCCCTGCTTAAATGACGTCGCCGCTCCATAATAACGTTAGTTTTAATCAGTAGTAGGGAAACAGTAGCACTAATAATGTCTTCAATGCGTTGTATGTTTTTATAGGGAAAATATTGACAGCTGATTTTCATCTTTTACTCGAATTTGATTCACAGTTCCTGATTCAAATTATGAAATGCACCAAAAAGGATCCATATAAATTTATAAAATCATAAATTTATTACAAAGCCACATCTTAATCTCAAGAAATCCGCATAAAAATGCTTGATCCCTAGACACTTTTGATGTGTGTATTTAGTCAGCGATGAGCAAACGAAAAACTTTTACAGTGCTTTTACGTTTTTTTTTTAAATCATAGCATGGAAATGTCATTAATTTTGTTTCAAATTGCAGGCACGCGATGAATTCATTTTATAAGGGTCCAGTTATGAATAGGTATCCGAATTTAGCCATTATGTAGACAAAATAATATTTTAACGGAAGAGGTTTGGTAATTTATGGAAGACAAGCCGGATGGTGCCCAACAGGATATCCCATCGGCAGCAATGACGAACTTTCATACAAACTTTCAACCACTATTTAACCCCTATAGGGGATGAATGTTAAAAAATCGATCCATGGAGGTCACTTTCGTAATAAGTACTTATCTAAAAGGAACTCGTGTGCAAAATGTCATGCTCCTAGACTTAACGGATTAGGATGTGCCTTGTCTGTCAGTGAATGAATGAATTTAAACATTTTAATATGTAGAATAGGTACCTATCGTTGGCAACGTTGGCCAATTATTTTAATAGCATACCTAACTAACTACGGAGATTTGTAAGAATTTGAAACTAGCTATTAAGTCTAAACACATCGTTATGGAATTGATTAACATACATATTATGTAGGTACCTACTCCTTCTGCCACCCCTTTTGACCATGACCTTGTAAACAACATAAATATAAAATAGAAATATTAGCATGTCGTACATGCTATTGCTATTTTTATTATTCTAGGTACGAAAGTGTAATGTTAATGAAGTTTGTATTAATTACCTGCGTACCTAAGTTTTTTTTACAGACCCATGAAGTTCTTTGCCTTCTGAGACAGGCGAAATCGCAGCTTAAACAAACATAGGAGGGTACGGTCGGCACCAAAAGTCGATTAATAGTTCAGTTTATTTAAAATAATTAAAGACTGTAATGACATAAAATTATAAGTAAGTAGGTATAGGTATTCAATTATCTCTTGGCTATTACCTACATGAAATGCAGAAAAAAATTTTGCTACTTACCCAATAATTTTTTAACAATATAAATTAATGAAACGTTAGTGTTTTGATCGACTTTTGGTGCTGACTGTACCTGCGTAGCTCATAATATCCAATGTAGGTAAGGTCATATCAGTGCGAACAGTGCACGTCTATGTTGCTCAAATTGTTTTTTTTTTTGTAGTGTTCTAGATTTAGGTCTTCTAGACACAATTTATTTTTCTTTTTGTCTCTAACTTTAAGTCATAATGTCAATGTGTCCTCTTGCATGGTAACTGAAATGCCAATTTTATATTTTAGTTAATTTGAATTGTCATTGGTGCCGATTCTCTTGTCACAAAATTCTCTAAACTAGACTAAAAATCACCAAAATTTAGTTTATTCCTGTCAAACGACGATTTCCCATTCTGAAATTGACTAAATTGACACAACTTTACTATATTTTAGTTTGACAGCACTAAGATGGCACTTTTTTTTTTTTTTTTTTTTTTTGTGGGTGGGAAATCATCAAATAACTTCTCCCGCTCTGGGCAGAGCAGGAGGGCGTGTCAGACTCTTACTGACTAAAACCCACCCGTGTTCCTTCAGTTGCCTGTGCCAGGGGCCACGGTAACCCTCTTGGACTTTTCCGCAACCCTAGCAGGCATCGGTCCTAGCAAACCCCGTCATTGGTGCTGACATCTCTTTGAGGCGCGCGTGGAACACAACGCGCCGTCGACCCGGGCCTGGTCCTTATCGAACGGCGAGCTGCCCATTGCTCGCCGTTCGCAAGCCCGCGCCTACGGTGGCCGGGAATCAGCCTGCGATTCCCGACGCCCAGGGCGTCTCCTGCGGCGGCTAGGGGCGTGAGGGCGCAAACTTTGCCTCTCCCTCACGCGTTCCGCCTCCTCCTTCGCGAACATTACTGCTTCGCAGAAGGAGGTGACGGCTTCCCAAGCCCTCTCGCTCCGTACCATGGCCTGGACCAAGGCCGGACGCGAGAGATCGCCACCGCCAATCGCCTCCACGAGGACACGGCGGTGCTCCGCCCAAGCCGGGCAGACCTCCACCGTATGCTCCACCGTGTCCTCCGGGCGATCCACACAATGGTGACACCCGGGCGTTTCCTCCCGCCTTATTCGGAACAGGAACCTCCCGAAACAACCGTGTCCGGTGAGGACCTGCGTCAGGCGGAAGGTGAGGACGCCGTGGCGCCTCTCTAGCCACTCCTCAAAGAGGGGACTTATCGCCGCAATTGTGGCGTGCCCAGCGCTGGGTTGCGATAATCGCACTCTCCATGCCGCCCTGAGATCCCGCCGGAGCTCTGTCCGCTGTACCGTGATTTCTCGCGGCAGCGGAGCTACGCCCCGGCGTTTCGCCTCCTCGCGCCACTCCCAAACGTGCGCGAGGACTTTTGCCTCCAGATCCCATGGCGGTAATCCGGCAAGGAGGCTCGCCGCCTCACCGGAGACCGTACGGTATCCCCGGACCAGCCGGATGGCCATGACCCTTTGGGGCGCGTTCAACCAGCGGGCTGGCCGCCGCCTCAAGGAACGCGCCCATACCGGTGCCCCGTAAAGGGCCATGGACCGCACGACCCCCGCGTAGAGCCTCCGGCAGGAGGCGTTTGGCCCCCCTAGATTGGGCAGGAGCCGCTTTAAGGCAGCCCCGGCCCTTTCCAGTCTGGGAGCCAAACGTCGGAAATGCTCCACGAAGTTCCACCGGCTGTCGAGGACGAGTCCCAGGTACTTCATCGTCGACTCGACGCCGATGTGAACCCCTCCTACCGTTATTTGGGAACCCAACGGTGGCGTGTTCCGAGGACCATGAAAACACATGGCCTCGGACTTGTGCAGGGCCACCTCGAGTCTCAATTGCCGGATCCTCTCGACGATTATCGCAACCCCGCGTGTCGCTAGTTCGGCCGCCGCCTGGTGCGACCTCCCCTGCGCCAGGACTAGCGTGTCGTCAGCGTAACAAACCACGCTGACGCCGCTGGGGAGGTCGGCGCGCAGCACCCAGTCGTAGCCGATATCCCACAGATGCGGCCCCAGGACCGATCCCTGTGGGACACCGCACGACATCTCTTGCCGGTTCCATACTCCCTGGTGACCGGGGTAGATGACGGCCCTGTCCGTCAAATAGGCCTCGACCACACGACAGAGGTAGGTCGGCATCCGGTGATACCGGAGTGCCTCCCTGATGCAACTCCAGGGCAGGGTATTGAAGGCATTGGCGATGTCTAGAGACACCGCCAAGACGACCCCACCCCGGGCCACAGCATCCCCCGTCGTGAGGGCCCGCACGCGCATGATGGCGTCCACCGTAGAGCGCCCCCTGCGGAAGCCAAACTGGCTCTCCGCCAAATCCGGCCCCACCCGCACCAGCCGCCCGACGAGGCGGTCTGCAATGACTCTCTCAAAGAGCTTGCCCACCTCGTCGAGCAGCACGATGGGCCGGTAAGCGGACGGAGAGTCCGCTGGGCGCCCCGGCTTCTTGATGAGGACCAGTTTCCCCGTCTTCCAAAGAAGTGGGAACTGGCCCCTCTCCATGCATGCGCTTAGGAGCCCCCTTAGTCGAGGCCCGAGAGCCTCCGAGGCCAGGACCCAGGCTTTCCCAGGTAAGCCGTCGGGTCCTGGGGCGGTATTTTTAGCACTCAGCCTACGTACCGCCACTAAGATGGCACTGAGATTATAATTTAGTGAAAATGGCAATTTTGCTATTCTGAATTTTACGTTTTTCACCTAAAATTTTGATTGTCTTAACTAAATCTGACTATTTTTAATCGCGATTAAAAAGGTGTGGAATAAAATTAGTTGTCATGAACTAAAATTCACACCAACACCTCGACTTCAGATGCAAAAACAGTACTGTATCGTTTATTCTTTTCTTTTGCTTATATCTCGAAAACGGTGTGTCGTATCGCAAAAATAATGAAAATTTCGACCCCCTTGGTAAATCCTTAAACCTATAAATCTCAACGTGTTGGTAATATTTTTTTATATTTTCCATACAAAAAGTAAAAAATTCCATACAAAACAAGTCGAGGCCGCACATAATGCGCGCCTACGGTTCTAAAAAAAGATCACGTGGTACGGCAAACAAGTACCACGTGGAGTCGCATTATTTGTCAAATTTGATTTTAGATGTGTCAAAATTATTTTTAAATTTAGAGATTTTATTTTGCAGAATAGCGTTAAGATTCTCATAGCCAAAAGTAAGGAATTTTAGTGATAGTTTAGTTAGTTTAGTTCGGTGTACAACAGAATCGGCACCAGTGACTGTGCTTTTGGTGTGCTTATTATAAATAAATAAATGAACACGTTAAAAGTTAATATTTAAACCATTTTTAGGTAACAAACATACCTATCAATCTTCTTTCACCTAATCATATGGTTATCGACGTAAAAAGTCAAG
Source organism: Brachylomia viminalis (assembly GCA_937001585.2). Taxonomy (NCBI): domain Eukaryota; kingdom Metazoa; phylum Arthropoda; class Insecta; order Lepidoptera; family Noctuidae; genus Brachylomia; species Brachylomia viminalis. The sequence continues at coordinate 23,826,571 of OW443314.2, forward strand.
CAATGACACGGTGCACGTACTCTTACACAACAAACCTAGACCAAAGGAAAAAATGTTTGAGAGAGTTCTTTGATCTGGCGAAAGCTTTCGACACGGTCTCTATCCCGCACCTACTCATAAAGTTGGAAGGATTTGATTTAAGAGGTATTCCGTTGAAATTAATGAATGACTACCTTACAGGAAGAAAGCAAAGAGTTTTGATTGGCAATAGGTTAAGCGATGAGGCATTTATCGAGTTCGGTGTGCCACAGGGCAGTATACTCGACCCAACGATGTTCTTGGTGTATGTCAACAGCCTCTGCCAACTCTAACTCCTTAACGGCAACATTTTTACCTTTTCTGATTATACTGCCCTCTTTTTTAGTGGACAGACTTAAGAGCATGTCTTTGGCACTACCCAAAAGGGTTTTAACCAAGTCTGCGAATGGCTCCGTTCGAATGTGCTGACGCTGAATGTTAACAATTCTAAATATGTCACTTTTGCCTATAGGTCAAATCAACTTCCTCAATCGGATCCTAATATTTACTGTCACAATTGTGTCCCTGCCGTCACCTCCTTGTGCTCCTGTCCTGTTCTCCAAAGAATAGACCATATAAAATACCTTGGTATCGTTATTGACCAACTCCTGACCTTCAAACCGCATATAAAAGTCCTTGTAACCCGGCTCCGTAAACTAATCTACATCTTCAAAAACTTAATTAGACCCGAAACTTCGGGTTATTCAAATGGTTTGTCATGCTTTATGCCAATCCTTGATACTTAGAGCATTGCATTACATCCTGGGGAGGTTCCGCCAAGCCAAGAGTCTTGACTATCCTATATTATATCCTGAAACCTCCCAAACCTTAACCCAAGGTTCTGTACAGGCGTTGTTTTACGCGGATGAATGTTGAGAAACTCGAGTACGATGCATCTGTGGTCGGAAGTCATTTCAGTTGACGACAAGGTTGCGATCTTCAACGATGTTGTGGTCAACCTTTATGACAAACATGCTCTCGTCAAAAATGTGAAGCTAAAACTCAACCCTCCTTCAAGACCTATCTTATTGAAGTTGAGAGGGCACAGTGTGCCAATCTCAAAGTTGAGGCCGGTCTCCCCTACCTACTCCCAACCATAGATCTATAAAAAAAAATGGGATTTAGGCAGACCTTCATATTGCTTACGGTGCTTATGCAACACTCTTTGTCACAATACGATACGAATCTGTATAGGGATAAGCGCCGAAAAGGCAGAGTATGCCTAACTCGACCTTCCAGCGCTGCACATTCGCGTAATTTCTTCTTTCTCGGACCATATCTGTACAATAAGCTAAATAACATCCGTAATATATATCGTCAACCTAAACACACATGTAAAATTCCAGTCACTACATATTTGAAAACCCTTGACTATCAGGGAACTGAGAATTTGTTGATCCCTCTCAGATAGACCATCTCTACCTGCTACTCATCCCCTTTGCTGCTTCTACATACCATCAACCATACTCACACCACACTTACTCGAGCAACCTCTCACATTCACTCTCACGTCTCTTTTTTTACACTTTCTCTAGTTACTAACTCTGTCTGGTATTTAAACTAACTTTTTTGTTCTTAATTTTTTTGTTTTTGTTTGTTTCTTAATTCAACCTTAGTTAAGTATACTGCATTGCTATGATGGTCCAAATCACAGGCATCTAGCCGCGGGAGGGCCCTGGTGACCTGTATACAGGTTTTTTTTTTATAAACCTACCTCAGGCACCAGTCTCTCACAAAGTTAGCTAATCTAGCATGGGAAAATTTAAATGATCAATATCTTTGAAACTTCTCCGTCACAAATTCAGGTTATCATTATCGTCCCTATCACAAAATTTTGAACACATTTCGAAGGCCGTAAATCATCAGGCAGCGGAGATACATGTGTCCAGCCAGCTTGAACTCCAGACTGGCTGGACATTAAGTATTTATTGATTTCTCGTAAAGCCCTATATGTGACGCCATAAATCAAACGTCATTACTGTCACACATTGCGTCACTAAATGTTAGTAAAGGAACCATATTCGAAAACTCTCCGGTTATTGAGATTCGGAAGTGCCAGCCAGAAGTTTTATACGTAGGTAAATTCAAGCTGGCTGGACACAGATTTATGCATTTTTATACTAAACCGCTGTACGTATCACAAAACTTTTAGCTCGATGCCTGTCACAAATTTAGGTGTGACGCCCGTTGATATGCAAAAAGTCGTCATAATCACTTCTGTTACCGAGATTGAGAGACCAGCGAAAAGTGGTTTTTCAAGCTAGCTGGACAAGTTTTCGATCGATTAACTAAGATTCTGTAGCGTCACAAATTCAAAAAAATAAGGGTGATTAGCCGTCACATAAAGTGCCCTATTGACCTAGTTAAAAGCGAGCTATTTTGAAGATTTGTCCAGCCAGCCTAAGTCACATCCGCAATGTGCTAACCGTAGCCTGCATACCATTAGAAAAATTTCGTCGAATGTTGTAAAACATTATTTAAAAAAAAAAAGTTTAAAAATTAGGCACCCGACTATAATTTTGTTAATTTACTGCAGAGGTTCAATATAACCGTAAACCAGTAGGTACCATACCATACACACACATTTCGAGGTTGGCAAGTTATTTTTTAAATGTATTGGACCACGGAACTCTCAATAGGTGCAACTATTTTTAAAGTTGGACAACTGGCCCTACTAAAGACCCATGGTCATCAGTCATGTAGGTATAGCAGCAGCCAGGGTGCTTAGCGCAAGGGTGATTAAGTAATACATTTGTGTTTGTGTGCAGGTATGTAAATGTGTTCGAGTGTAGTGTGTGTGTGAGTGAGTGATCATAAGTATGTGTAAGTGTGTGAGTGGTGAGTATGGGAGTGAGTGCGAACCTCTACGGGTGCGTGTGAGAGAGAGTAAGCGGATGCAAGGATACGGATTGGTAGATGAGTGGGTGATCGTGTGTTGAGTGTGAGTCGGGTAGAGTAATGATTGTTGGGATTATTATATGAAAGAAAGTAAAGACTCCGTGAATGCATAGTCTTTTTGCAGTAGCCATTCGGTCAGTTTGTTTTTCAGGATAGGGGAGTTTAGATCCATTATTTTAATTTTATTATTGATATTCTTGTACAGATAGGAACCAAGAATGTAAAATTGGTGCCGGGCGAAAGTGGTTCTGTGCTGGGTACTGGGGATGATAAGAGTACGTTTGTTCCGGTCCGGAGGTGGGAGGTACTTATGTAATCTTAGTATAGCCTTGAGCACAAAGAGCTGCCGCACTGTTAGCACTTTGCAGTCGGGATAGAGGTCAGAAGTTGGGTATCTAAAAGGTTTTTAGTCATAATTTTAGTATTGCTCTTTGTGCTCTTTCTATTTTAACCTTTTGACCGCCACAGTCGTGTATAGACGACAAACCAAAATGTGCCCAGCACGCCACGGTCGCGACAGCGTGACCGAATTTTATAAGTAAATAAATGTCATAAAACAAATTTTTTTTGTTCATTTCCCGTGTTAATTATGTACCTTGACTCTTCGTAATTTATTTGAAGTGACTGCTTTCGTTAGATTTCATTTTTAGTAACGTAAGATGACAAAAACGAAAACCAGTCATAAAGTTCGAAAAACATAGTGCCCGGGCCCTCGACGCCATAGTCACCATAACAGGACACGTAGTGATGCAGGTAGTCAATATAACAGGAATATCGACCTCGACGGCAACTTACGTTATATTTAATTTACTCTGAATTCTGCACTAGTAAATAAATAAAACATTTCATACTGAACTTTTACGTTCGAGAAATCAAGAAAATTTTATAATACTGAACTATGCACTCTCTATAAGCCGAGTTTTAGTTGATTATCGATTAATTGTAATGACTGTAATGCCCATCTCTATCACACTATTGTATTGTCTGTGCCGGGAACGCCACAGTCGTCTATGCTTGACCGTGCCATGGCGTCATACGCGGATTTTTTTTGAATAGAGTAGTTCGTTTACTGTTATTAAATATTATTAAACTAAAGTCTGTTTTTTAATGTCGTAGACTAAACTAACATTACGAGTGTTGTCAGTTTATTGCAATTCCTAAATAGTGATGTAGCACAACCGAAACTTAGCGTTAATAAAATCAAGTATCGTTTTTTTTTATAATAAGTTATCCTGAAATAATGTGTAGGTACTTATTTAAAACGTAATAATACAAAATTAATCATGTAAACGTTTCTTCATTACGCCTACGCGACGAAGTTGGAAGGCTGAGCGTCCATCATAAATGGTTCAGCGAAAACAAACGTAACGTAACAAACGTTTGGTAACGTAACAAAAACACAAAACTTAACATAAAACAAACAAGCAAAGAAACAAACAAACTCAACGAAAATATAACAAATAGCACTTGAAATTGTATCAAGACACAAATGACGCATTCGAACACTTCAGAGGTTGAAGGACGAATAAGGTAAACAAAATGGCGTCCAGTGTTGTTCCTGTGAAAGAACAATGGGTATTTGTATGGAACCCGTACCCACCTTTGTAGCATTTTAGACTAGGTGTCATTTAGAAGAGGCTTAATTGACTAACTCAAAAATAAATGAACGAATGAATGAATGAATGGGAGACCGAAGTTATGATAACTTCTTTATTACATTTTTAATTGCAAAGTGTTATAGCAATCGCACCTTTTTCTGTGCTGTAGACCAAATAATTAACCAGTTGTTTTTTCTGCCTAAAGAGAGACCGACTTAGCTTCCTACCATTCGTTTTTGGTATGGAAAAAATATGAAATAAAAACCATAAATCTTAAAAAGCACAGTTTTATTACAAGACCAGCACAAACATCATTTTTAAATTGTGTTGTTACTCTCAATGATTATATCATCCCAGGCACTTGCCGGCTCATTCGGAAGCCAGGGCGCCCTGCGGACTCTCCGTCCGCATACCGGCCCATTGTGCTGCTCGACGAGGTCGGCAAGCTCTTTGAGAGAGTAATTGCAGGCCGCCTCGTCGGGCACCTGGTGATGACGGGGCCGGATCTTGCGGATAGTCAGTTCGGCTTCCGCAAGGGGCGCTCGACGGTGGACGCCATCATGCGCGTTAGAGCCCTCACGACGGGGGACGCGGTGTCTCGAGGCGGGATTGTCGTGGCGGTGTCACTCGACATCGCCAACGCATTTAACACCCTGCCCTGGAGTTGCATTGGGGAGGCACTCCGGTATTTCCGGGTGCCAACCTACCTCCGTCGAATAGTCGAGGCATATCTGACGGACAGAGCCGTCATCTACCCCGGTCGCGACGGGGAGTGGAACCGGCGCGAGATGTCGTGCGGTGTCCCACAGGGATCGGTTCTAGGGCCGCTCCTGTGGGACATCGGTTACGACTGGGTGCTGCGGGCTGACCTCCCTGATGGCGTCAGCGTGGTGTGCTACGCTGACGACACGCTGGTCCTGGCGCAGGGGAGGTCGCATCAGGCGGCGGCCGACGCGATGATACACGGGGTTGCGATAGTCGTGGAGAGGATCCGGCAGTTGGGTCTCGAGGTGGCTTTGCACAAGTCCGAGGCCATGTCTTTCCATGGGCCCCGGAACAGGCCACCATCGGGATCCCAACTAACGGTAGGAGGGGTTCACATCGGCGTCGAGTCCACGATGAAGTACTTAGGACTCGTGCTCGATAGCCGGCGGAACTTCGTGGAGCACTTCCGACGTTTGGCCTCCAAACTGGAACGGACTGGGGCCGGCCCTCAAGCGGCTTCTGCCCAACCTGAGGGGTCCAAACGCCTCCTGCCGGAGGCTTTACGCGGGGGTCGTGCGGTCCATGGCTACATATGGGGCCCCGGTGTGGGCGCGTTCACTGCGGCGGAGAGCCGCCCACTATCTGAACGCGCCCCAAAAGGTGATAGCCGTAAGGCTGATCCGGGGCTACCGCACGATCTCGGGCGAGGCGGCAAGCCTCCTTGCCGGACTGCCGCCGTGGGATCTGGAGGCGATAGTCCTCGCTCGCCTGTATGAGTGGCGCGCGGAGGCACTACGCCGGGTGGAAACCCCGCTTCCGCGGCAAATCGCGGCGGAGCGGACGGACCTCCGGCGCGATCTCATGGCGGCATGGAAAGAGCGACTGTCGCAACCCAGCGCAGGGCACGCCACGATAGCGGCGGTAAGACCCCTCTTTGAGGAGTGGCTAGAGAGGCGTCACGGCGTCCTCACCTACCGCCTGACGCAGGTCCTCACCGGACACGGATGTTTCGGGAGGTTCCTGCACATCATCAGGCGGGAGGAAACGCCCGGGTGTCACCACTGCGATGATCGCCCCGAGGACACGGTGGAGCATACGGTGGGGGCCTGCCCTGCATGGGCGGAGCACCGCCGTGTCCTAGTAGAGGCGATCGGCAGCGGCGGCGACCTCTCACGCCCGGCCCTGGTTCAAGCCATGGTCCGGGGCGAGGGGGAGTGGGAGGCAGTCACCTCATTCTGCGAAGCAGTCATGCTAGCGAAGGAGGTGGCGGGACGGGAGAGGGAGAGAGTCTCCCGTCCAAGCCGCCGCGGTGGACGCTCCGGGCGTCGGGAACCGCGTGACGACTCCCGGCCACCGTAGGCGCGGGCCTGCGGGCGGTGAGTAATGGGTAGCTCACCGTCCGATCAGGACCAGGCCCGTGCTGGACGGCGCGTACGTGTTCCACGCGCGCCTCAAAGAGATGTCAGCATCGAAGAGGGGGTCCACTAGGGCCCAAGCCTGCCGGGAAAGCGGGATCATCCAAAAGGGGTACCGCTGACCCGGAACATAAAGGGCCAAGGAAGGAACACGGGTGGGTTTTAGTCAGTAAGAGTCTGACACTCCCTTCCGCTCCACCCAGAGCGGGAGGAGTCATTTGATGATTTCCCATCCTCAAAAAAAAAAAAAAAGGCACTTGCCGGACCTATGAAGTTATCTAGGTGCCTGCCAACACCTAAGTACCATATTATGCTAACAGTGTGAGCACAGGCACCTAGAGTTCTCATACCCGTCATGCAGGAGCAATAATAGGCTTCGATGGCTTCTCTGTTATTTCTGGCTTCTCTCCAATTTTTACGACACACCGACGCTAGCGCATAATAGTTCGAAGTACCTAACGGATAAAATCGCAAAAACGTCGAATGTGCATGGGTCGCTTTTATTAAGGATTTTCGGCATTTTCAACGTCGAATATCTTTTTTCCCCCGCAAGCTACAAAGTTGCCCCCATACAACAAATATATATATTTTCAAAGACCTTTCTAATGGTACCAATTTCAATTTGCTACATGGGTGGGTACGTTTTGTTCCATGTTCTTTAGGGTTGCCGTATTCAAAATCTAACATTTTTAAAACTATCGTATTATCATAATTATTTTAAAAATTGCAGTTGTTTGTATGGTGGCAAGTTCCATAATTGCCGTATTTTTTAAGTTCTGCCGTTTCGTAAGAGAAAAGGGTTAAGATTGCCGTTTTAACGCGTACGGGAACAACACTGATGGCGTCTAACATTTTTTTTTTTTGTTTAATTTTAAGGCATCGAAACATGGTCGGATTACGCATGGCGTTGCGTGGTCAGATTTCCCTGGCAGTTTGTAGCACGTCGTGCGGCCGTGTGTACGTACGAGAATGATAAAAATATAAAACTTTGAATGAAAATAAAATTCGTCTAATAAAGATAAAAAGTTACGATTCAACAAACCGGTATCGTAGGTACAGACGCCAGCAGGTCAAGCTACCCGAAACTGTCAAATTTTCCCAATCAACCTTGAACCTTAATGCTTTAGCGATAAAGTTGAAAATCTATTAAAGAAATTTGACAGATTGTAGTAGCTTGATGTGCTGGCGTCTGTACAACACTGCACAAAAGAGCTGGAAACATTATTTGTAAATTTGACATTTGCATGTGTCAATTTAGTCTACGAGATTAAAAAACAGACTTTACGTAAAAAATAGCTTGATCTCTGCGACATAAGTCAAACTGACATTCCTAGGGTTGTCATGATATAAAAAATTGTCGATAGAAATTATCGACGTTTCTTACTATTATCGATGCTAATGTAACATTTAATTGGGTTTAATTTCCTGTCCTGACCCCACGGTACCTTGTGCCTGTCCCACGATGATCCGTTCAGACACTGTGAAGTACTTGGGGGTACAGATTGATTGTGGACTAAGGTGGGACAAGCAAATTGATACCCTTACCTCAAGAACTATGCGTCTAATCCACATTTTCAAGTCCCTCAGAGATTCTGCCGATAGTATCACGTTGAAGATGGTCTATTACTCCCTCTGTCAATCTATACTCGGGTACTGTATAACTGCATGGGGTGGAGCAGCTAAAACCCTTTTTCTTAACCTTTTGACCGCCACGTCAAAAAAGAAAAAGCGTGCCCTCGGCGCCAAGCTATGAATTCATCCTTTAATACCTATAAAATAGTAGGTAGTGAGTTCGAAATTATATCGATAAAGCATTAACTATTTATTTTTTAACCTACAGTATGTTTTTAAAAAGTCTATACCGGAAAAATATAATACAGGAGTTTTATTTCATCCCGCTTTGTCCTTTAGGACAGAAATCATAAGTGTCACAGTTTCGGCGTTGAATCCACAATTCAAAACAAAAATCGATAAAACCAAGTCAATACCATCACAGCACTATGTTCAATCTTGACGTACTTTCTTGTCATCTTATGATGACAGTGGCGTAGATGGCACGGCTTTTTTAATTTGCTCGCCTCTGCACTAGAGGTGCGCAACCGGTATTTATTAATAATATTGAAATAATAATAGGTAAGTACCTATTTAGTTCTAATAGTTTCGTATTTTTCGTTAATTTCGTTTCACTGATATTCTGTTTCATATTGTGGAAAAACTTTTGTAAATATGAGAAAGGTAATTGGGCACCTTAGTATGGAAGCCATACCCATGGCGGACACAAACGAAATATAGCAGAGTGTATTGATATATGGCTCTGATTTACTATGGCATTAGTCACATTAATGTGAGCCACGGGAATCTCGAAAAATTCAAGTGTTATAAACTGATATAGGGAAGATGAATAAAACGCTAATTCATTTATGTATTTTTTATTCAATTTGATCCAAATCAAGCATCAGATCATTTAAAAAGGCAGCGGGTGCGTCTGTTGCTTCCTGATGTCTGGCCCAAAACAGATAATAAACTATGCTAGCGATAAGGGCGCAGCTCCCGACAGTGCGGCGGCCGTGTATACATGAGCAGTAGTATTCTTATATTCTTTGTCTTCCGTGTAGTGTTGGGTTTAACAAAAAATATGCATAGTACTGTTTCATTCGAATATGACGTGACTGGATTCGCCCTCTGATCAAAATCTTATTATTAATTAAATGTTGGTGTCGATACAATTCTATTCTATGATATAATCCCCGTTTGGTCATATGTGCTCGTGACAATAAGACCTTGCGATTCTCAAATGGTATGAGCCCAACGTAAATAAGATTAAATCTTCAAAGCTCAGCTGTGGAAAATCCTCAAATTCTGGACTGTTTCACACAGATCGATTGCACGACACACAACTGTTTTGTCTTTCCATATCAACAAACATCCAATCCAAAAGCAAATAACCAGAGTCCATGAAGCACGCTAATGTAGTCGATAAAACAAACTGGGTAAACGTACAAATCACAACGGTAGCTACCGAAGGACTGCGCGGGGGGCGGTGAGTCAGTGCGCGAGCGCAACGAAACTTGTTCTACTTGTCTAATGTGCGAAAGAGACAGCGTATATACAAGGTGTTGTTTTGCATCCTCGTCAAATTTCAGGAGGCTGTTATGAAATACATAAATAATCAAATAAAATTACGATCCTGCTCAATAATTAATACATACTTGTTTTTTTAGGTATTTAAGTTTGACAGTATTTCAGAATACTCCACTTTCAAAGAACAAAATCGCCCCGTTGCGTATGCGGTAGGCAGTGTCGTACGACTATGTCGCTGTGTGCATGCGTTACAGTTGCAGCGCAGTTACAGGGCGGTATCACACGGGCCCTACACATGCCGATTTCCGAAAAATACAAAAAATAAAAATAAATACCTAATTATTTTATTATTGATTCGTGTCGAGAATCATTAGCATAGTTACCTCCTCGAATTTGACGAGGATGCAAAACAACACCTTGTATGCCTCTGAACATTAGCTCTCCGTGCAAAATGCTGTTTGGTATCGAAAATCTTTTCGTGCCTTTATGCTCGTAAGATGAAATAAAATCCTCTGAAACTGTTTGTTTTTTATTTTTTTTAAACGATCCTGTACATTTTTCTCCATCGATTTTTAATAAAATAATTATATGCAATGAAAGGTCATATTATTTCCCTTAGTTTAAAACTATTTTGGTTAATGTCCGCCACTCTTCGCAAAGCGGGTCAGATATGCCCAATGACCTTTGATTGCAATATTATTATTTGATAAAATAATGCAATAAATAAAATTAGACATGAACCATCGTTTTTTTGTAAACGTATTTTTTATCACGAAATAATTTATAACAGGTAAATATCTATTAAACGTAAAAGTAATAAAGCGCATTATGATCTTTAGTAGAGTTAGAAGGTTAAGGAGGAACCGTCAGGGTAGCCCGCGAAATTAATTTTTTCTTAGGTTTTTTGCAATTTGCAGGCGAGTGCTAGGTTGTATGTTGATTAAAATATTATTCGCGGCTGGAAGACGTATGTATCTACCTAGCTGCAGAATTAAAATCATCAATAAAACCCTCCAAGTTCATAAAGGTCGAGGAATGACTTTCAAGGTCAAAGTCATTCCTCGACCTTTACTTTTACTTTGATAGCTCATATCTCGGAAACGCTTTTTGTCTCATACACAACTTGTTTGTATTGATTCCAGCTATCGATTAATATGGGTCATAAGCGTGACGGCTACATTGAAAAAAAATAAAAATGGCGGAAGTTAATCCGGCCACCACTCATATTCACTTCACTACTCATATTATAGTCATCGATTTTATTAATAATATTTAATAACAGTAAACGAACTACTCCATTCAAAAAATTTCCGCGTATGACGCCATGGGACTGTCAAACATAGACGACTGTGGCGTTCCCGGCACAGACAATACAATAGTGTGATAGAGATGGGCATTACCGTCCTTACAATTAATCGATAATCAACTAACACTCATCTTATAGAGAGTGCATAGTTCAGTACCTATTATACAATTTTCTTGATTTCTCGAACGTAAAAGTTCAGTATGAAAATAAATGTTTTATTTATTTACTAGTGCAGAATTCAGAGTAAATTAAATATAACGTAAGTTGCCGTCGAGGTCGATATTCCTGTTATATTGACTACTACCTGCATCACTACGTGTCCTGTTATGGTGACTATGGCGTCGAGGGCACTATGTTTTTCGAACTTTATGACTGGTTTTCGTTTTTGTCATCTTAGGCTTCGTTCACACGGCATTGTCCTGCACGTTTTTTTGCAGTTTACGTTTTAACGGATAAATAATGGCACATACTTTGTTCATAGAACCATTCACACGGCGTTTGTACTGCAAAAAAACGTACATTCTTTATACGTTTAAACGGATACTCACCGGACTTGTCAAGCAAATCGAATAGACTTTAACGTATTCGGTTTGCAGTGGCGCGTTGTATAGTTCTGTTTCATTCACACGGCACGATGTTATACGTTTTTTATCGAATAGCAACCGAATGCGTCTATAGTACTAGAGTAACTTTTGGCGAGAACGCACGTATTTTGTTAGCAATCTCAAGATTAATTCAAAATGATTGACGAATCTTTGATAGACAATAAATTATTAATTAATTTAGTCAAACCTAAGCCAGTTTTATGGGATAAAACTACCGATTTATATAAAAATCGTGTCGCAACTCAAGCGGCTTGGAAGGAAATTGTGAAAGTAGTTGATCCAAACTTCGAGACGAAGGAAGAAAAAACTAGAAAGTGAAAACTGTCGCTATTCGGCGTGAAAACGGTTATTAAACGCATGAAAATCTACCGTGTGAACACCCGACTGGTTGTACGTTTAAAATCGAATACGTGAAAAAACGTGCAGGACGTTGCCGTGTGAACCTAGCCTTACGTTACTAAAAATGAAATCTAACGAAAGCAGTCACTTCAAATAAATTACGAAGAGTCAAGGTACATAATTAACAAGGGAAATGAACAAAAAAATGTTGTATTTTAAGGCACTTGTCTCACCGGCAACGATTAACGAGTAGGTACCTACCTGAACTAGAAACGAGTTAGCGAGACGCGGGGGGCGAGTGCGGGTAGTTCCGATATTTTTGTAGCTCGGCTATAAGCGAGTATGCGAGTGAGGCGGGCGATTACTCGCATCACTCGCTCGCGGCAGTCAAAAATGACCACTGGTTGCTCTCTCGGCGTGAATTCTAATCGCTTGGCGAGTATCGCCGAGCGAGTGTTATCTTTCATAGCTCTTGTCGCTCAGCGACAAACTAGTGAAGCGAGTGCTCGCCGGCAGTGTGAACAGTCAGCGATCAACTGTTTGTATATGCACGTATGTACGTACGTACGCACGTATGTATGTATGTACGTTTCTTGAGCGAGAAAATAGCCGATAGTTAGTAGTTTTCTCGTCGTTGGTGGGACAACTGCCTAACATTTATTTACGTATAAAATTCGGTCACGCTGTCGCGGCCGTGGCGTGCTGGGCACATTTTGGTTTGTCGTATATACACGACTGTGGCGGTCAAAAGGTTAACAGTCCAGGGTCAGGGTCCAGGTCCAGTCCATTTTAACAGTACCGAGTACCTGTGAGTTCTGGACATCCAGGAACCGCCGCTCCGCGTGTCGGCCACCCCCCGTGGACGCCCGTGGTCATCCCAATACCTACTACCTACTTGTGAACTCTAATCCCAGCTTCGACATCAGATCTTGCGCCTGGGCATCTATCTATAGCAATGACGCTACAGTACTCTTTGGCCTTGTTTTACTGTTAATTCTGAAGCCCCGTGCCTAGATCATTTACCATACCGTCAAACGGGGTGAATAGGCATGCAGGGGTGAATAGAAACGAAACTTTAAAGGGGATTTTAACCTTGAAATAATTTAGTTTGACCCCAACAAGAGCACTTAATCGTTAATTATATTACAATAAACACATTAAGAGTCCTTTTTGGCAATAAACTATATTATTTCAAGGTTAAAATCCCTTCTAAAGTTTCGTTTCTATTCACCCCTGCATGCCTATTCACCCCGTTTGACTGTACCTAACCTTATTATCGAAAGCCACAAGGCCACGAAGCCGTTACCTATCATTTCTAACTATTCACACAGGTTAATAAGGCACCAAAATACCCATGCAAACAAAATTTATATTACTACCTACTACTAGGTAATCAATTAACAATTTGCCGAGTAGCGCGCAAGGTTGCCGTTTCACTTGTTCTAATTTGATACTTTACACGTAGTTCGAATATCTATGGGTGGATGTAATAAAAAGATTTCATGAAATACAGTCAAAGTAAATGCTTTATTATTTTGATTAGGTACATATTACAAAACATTAGTTCAAGTATCCCGTTTTATATAATCACAAGAGCATACAATTTGAAATAATGGCAGTATGGGTTGAGTGTGCAGATTCAATTGTGGCAAAAAAGAGGTTTGTATTTGAGTTAATTTACGGTAGTCCAGCCAGTTTACGGCAGATAAAACGTGCGGCCAAGCCGAACATGAGACCTGATGCGCACGAGTGCGACCATCGTTAGTCTTGACAGTTCTCAAGGACCGAATCAATATAAATGAGACAACATGATTAATATTTAGGCTTGTATTAGTTAACTACTCTCATTTGAGAGGACCTTGAAATGCTGAATTTTGAATTTGTTAATCAAATCAGGAATTAATTTTTGGTGTATGTTAAGATAGGTGAGCTCTCAAATGGGAGCAGTGATATAATAAAGTTTAAAATAAATTATGTATGGAGTATCTATTTGTTATGAATCTAGAATTTCGCGACACGTATAATTTAGTTTGATAGCTTTTTTTAGTAGGTATTCAGTGTTCTTGAAGAGTAGATGTAAAATGTATAATATGAATAAACAAAAAATATAAAAATAGGACTATAAGGTACATAAAATATAAACAATCATAGATGTTGTTTGGTTTGTAAGAAAGTTTTAATAAAGAAGTATTGAAAAATATTTTCACAGGGTGTATTAACAAAGAAATTAAACAATAAATTTAGTTATATACTAACATATGACTTTTACGCTATGCTAGGTAATAAGTCTAGGAATAATTAACTAAAATTTTTAATATAAATACACTAGAAGTGAATGTTTTACCCAAGTCAATATCGATTCTTAAGTATAGCTAACACAGTACAAACATACATCGAGTGCGCCGGGGACTAAGAAGTGAAGAGATTCGACGCAGCTAATGTCCAGCATCGTTAAATAATAAACAGGGCTTGAGGCTAGTCCTAGTCGCGTGGCGTGCCGCTCACACACACAGTCACCAGTCCTGTCACACTCACACTCGCTCTCGCTCTCGCTCAGACACGTCACACTCACATGCCGCCGGCCGGAGGCACTCGTAGCCCGGTAGGTAATACTGCGTCTGTGCTAACAACAAAAATTTTGAAGGGGCGCTGCCCCGCCTAGCCGCTCTTGAACAGCAGGATGGCCACCTGGCCCAGGTAGAAGTAGATGAAGTGGCGAGTCTCGTGCGTTACGTACGAGCCGAAGTTGCGCCCCACGATGCAGTGCCACGTCGGGTTGTACTTCTTGTCGAACTCTTTCTTGATGAACGCCGCAATGTCCTGCAAACATGCAATACACACCCTCAAATTTTGTCCTATACACCATGCAAACAATGATGAAATAATTTAATTCCATTTATATTCAAAGACATTGTTGTAATTCATTTGTTGAATAATAAATGTGAATTATAGTTTAGAAAATAATAAAACTAACCACAACAGGAAAACCTCAGTTATCATTCGTGGGAACTTCGCACACCGTAGCTTATTGTCAATTTATAATGTGTATAATGGTGATGTTCAATAATAGTTATGTTTAGTAGTCATAATATTTTAGTTATAATTAAATTTATTAGTTTCCCTTTTCCAAAATTAAAGCAATTATAAATTATATTTACATGGAAATATGATTCATTGAGCATTTAAGAGCGTTTATACCTTATGAGTGGCAACGTCGCAATTTAGTGTCATATTTCGTAGTTTTCAATTTTTAACATTTAATCCGGAGCTTTATTTTAAAAATATGTGAAAACTGTGTAAAAGGTAAGAAATTGTTGCGTTTACAGTTCTATTTATATGCAAATAATACATTGGAAACTTGCAGGGCGTTATTTTCATTGTAAAATAACTGTAAGCATTATTACGGTTACTTTTTAAACACTTTCATGTAATTCTAAAAAGTTAATTAAACAGGTTTTTAAAAAATAGCTCCGATTAAATGATAAAAATTGAAAACCACGAAATATGACACTAAATTGCGACGTTGCCACGGTATAAACGCTCTTAAGAATTTATCAAAAAAGAAATATATATATGTACCAAAATTGTCTTCCCGATCAAAAAATGCAATACTACATGGCATGATATGCTGAAAATAGAAGAGTTCAAAATGGTCACACAAGGAGACCTACCTTTTCGATGTTGAACTTTTCTAGTGCCTGCGTTGCGCAGTCAACAGCATCTTGCTGCATCTCTTCGCTCATGTCAGCATTCTTGATCACCGCTTTGCGGTCGCACATCTTGTCGGCTATGTGTCTAGATAAAATATATTTTGGTGAGTTTTTAAGTTTAACCCATATTCTACTTGTGTGCCACTGGTAACCAAACAACCGAAGACCATGAAATCTTCAATTGAATTTAGCCATTCAGTTTAAAGGCACAACAAATTAAGTTTTATAAATGAATATATTTTGCTATACAGCAAATATTGCGTTTTTATCATCAAGACCTTTTCAATCATTGGCAAAAATACAGAATGACATTTAGGTTTTTTTTTGTTTAATTCTCATCCCAAGTTGTCTTTGATTCTAATCCCAGTGCTATACCCG
This sequence comes from Brachylomia viminalis, assembly GCA_937001585.2. NCBI lineage: Eukaryota > Metazoa > Arthropoda > Insecta > Lepidoptera > Noctuidae > Brachylomia > Brachylomia viminalis. The sequence goes on from OW443314.2 coordinate 23,842,624, forward strand.
CTACTATTCAAGTAGATACAGGCTGATAGATAGAATTATTATGTTTTGGTGTACCGTAAAACGGGGTGAATAGAACTGACGGGGGGAATAGAGAAAAATCTTGGGATAATTTGTAACATTTTTTATGGCAAACTCGTTATATCCAGTAAAAAACCTGCAATTTTAATCATGTTGGTGTAATTTTTCTTAGACACAGAGTATTCTATTCTATTATCTGAAGGAATTTTCAAGTAGGCACTTTACAAAGATGTTGACACCTGAGGTCCTTTGCCCTGCCTCACTCATAAAGGCATACTAAATAATGAATTTCCTTATTTAAAGTTGTAATTATATTGTGGTTAACATAATGTTACCAATAAAGGTATGTAATATCTTATTGTTGCTTGTAAACTTAAGCAATGATTTATTTAGGTGAGCTCACCAGAGAGCTGATAATTTAGCTCAAAACGAGGACATGAAAACATCACAAAAGCCGTTTTTTTTTTGTAGAAAGCTACTACCATAATATAATCTTAACAAGGCGCAATATTAGATGGTAGGTTGTTTCCACTATCTTATCTGATTTATAATCAAGTCAGGGAACCCCATAAACCACTGCCAAATATGTTGGGGAATAAAAATGCTTGTGTAGTTCATAGAACACTTTTTCATCAATGAATTTAAAAGTGAGAGATGGGGATTGAAATAAAACAAAATGAGTAGAAGGGCTGTCAAATAAAATGGTTTTTTTGACAACACTATTCTCAGGATAGATAGAACCAAAAAGATGGTTAAAGACATTGATAAAGATGTGTTGATCATCACAAGCTTGTGCTTGTTGCAATCGATGACTGATAGCGTCGATGCGAAAGGTTATAGTTCCCGAACCTCGTCGATAACGTTGTGTTATGATTGATTTTCTACGTCTCTGAAGAGGGCACGTCGATTGTTTCTATTGAACAACATAACGCTATAAATAACCTCCAGCACGAAATCCAGCAATCAATGCGCGCCCTTTACAAAAATGTGTTCCTCACCCGCAAAGAAATATCGCAATGTGTAAAAAGCAAAGCGCTGGATACTCCACGTTCTTAGTGGCGCAGTCTACTTTACCTGGCCTCTTCAACAATCTGCGACGGCCTTTTCGTTGTAATTCTGACGGAAGCACTAGCACTAATGCCCGTCATCAAAACCGATAGGAGAAATTAGGAAAGAGGCACCGACATGTACTTGAATTCAGCTTAGCGCTTCAGAAGATAAAGATAATTCATCATTACGCAGATTATCACTATAGAAACATCATGGTTAAATCAATAAAACCACTTCGTTGCATATATTTGCGAATATTTGCAGAATATAAATTGTTCCGCCTTCGCACTTTCGCACACCATTTTGTGGATATCGGAATAATCGAAAACTGGCACCAAAAAATATTTAAAACGCTTTAGATTTAATAAATAATCACCAAAATAAGGAAATACTCACTTTTGCTTCGGGATAAGAACAAATTCTCACGTAAAGATTTTGATAACCGGAGAGTCAATGCCTACTTTCCAGAGGATTCTTTCACAGGCTTCTTTCAGCGAAGATTTCTTCTAATTGCGATAGAGGGCGTTCTAAATTCAAACGTATTCGAAAAATAAACTTTATGGCGTCTATTCAAACGTTTTACTTTTGGCCATTAAATGAATGGATAAATAAAAAACTATACGGAATTTCATATTTTTCACCAAAAAGTTTGTATCAATTTTGACAAAATTCAGGGCACTGCCAAATACTTTCAGAACGTTGCGTTGTACAAAGTGTAAATAAGTATTGAACTGAATACCTCTAATACTGAACTCACAATTACTGAAAATTCTAGTTGACAAAGGACTAATCCAAGTTCTAAAAAGGGCCCAGTGAAAACAAAATATAAAATAAATAAACGGCAACTATTGATAACTTTTGGACGAATAAATTTAAAAATAAATCGAGCCATAAACTATCTGGGCCACATACAGTACCAGTAATGTCATTATTGTTCTGTGACTGTTTCCGTTTCCTTCCGCTCTCTCTCTCCTCTCTTGTCAGTCCGGTCCGGTTGGTCGCCATATTTGATTAGTTTCTAATGAGAAACGCCGAAGCGTCACCCAAGAATTAAAGAAAATTAACGTAAAATATCTCTTAGTTTATTCATCAAATAAATCAAAATGTCTGGCGGAAGCAGCAGCAACAGAAATGAGTGCAGAATATACGTCGGCAACCTTCCCCCTGACATAAGGACAAAGGACATTCAGGATCTATTTTACAAATTCGGCAAAGTTACGTTCGTTGATCTGAAAAACAGAAAGGGACCCCCTTTTGCCTTCGTCGAATTTGAGGATCCAAGGTAAAGTATTGATAATTTTGTGGTATTGCTATGGTAGTATGCATTTACGCTGTATGAAACTAAATAATCTGTAGAATCTTTGTTGTGTGTACACTTAATAGGTTATACCTGGTATTGGCCTATTTTGCAAATATTTTCCTTAAAACTTCTGTTGTAACTCAATTTCTTTGACGATGGAATGCCAAACCATGACATGCACATTGCAGCCATCGTGAATTTATAATTAATTTATTGAGTGGGAAACTAATTACAATAGGTAAGTAATCTGTTGTAAGTTTTACTTATTAGCAGAAAAACTTGTTTTTAACTCAAAATGAGTATAATGAACGTTGTTTCAAGTTATATAAATGTAGATAATCATCTGAAGATAAACATGGCTACCAAAATATATGCTCAATTTTGTTTATCATTCAGTGTACACACTGCTGAGAATAACTTTGTAATGACTTGTAGTACAGGGTCAAATTAAATTAGCTAGCGAAACTCCACAAACGTGATAGGTATCGAAATCAGAACATGATTAAATGGAATAGAAATTAATTTGATTTTTTTGAGGGGTCATAGACCGTAGAGATAACAAAAGTCACTTGAAATATCAGTTTTTTTTGTGTATACTTCACAGAAGTATCAATACCTATCTAAACACAAGAAAACAGATTTTCTCAACTCATACTTCAAATAACAACACTACCAGCGGTCGTTGGCCCCCAACAAAAGACATCGAATACTTTTTTATTTTATTTTAGATACCCATCATGTATGAAGCTAATTTAATTTGTCCCTTTATGAAGTTGTTACTAGGCACCTGCATGTGTGGTCAATATTTGGTCATCACACAGCAAGCCCCATAAAAACACTGCTGATTTTAATGTAGCCAGTAGGTTTCATCCAGGGTCTTTGTGGTTTTGTTTTGAAATAATGTGTTTTCCTAAAGTAGTTGCAGAATTGAAGGTTCCTAACAACATCACACTCATTTGAGTGCTCTATTTATAAACATTGTTGTTTCAGCAACTTCTAGGAAAAAAAGTTTTTTGTTCTTACCAATCACTGTGTGAAAAAAAATTCCATAATTAAAATGCTATGGAATGATCATTATAGGCATTGTAAAACATTAAGGGGTTTATTTATAAACATTACTTAAAGTTAAGAGACAAACTTCAAAAATGTATGGTTAAACACTCGCTAATCATTCTATCATCTAACCTAACACAATAGGATTTTAATTAAATAAAATTTTAAAATAATATGCCCATTTAATGCTATTTTCTGATAAGCAAGGTATGTAATAATAACAAGTTGCAGCTTTATTATCATTTTATGTATACAGTAGTTATCACTAGCAAGTAGCATTGTCAATATTTAAAAAATAATAATTTTATTATTTGGATTTTGAATTTTTCATAAAAACATTTCAAGGAGACATTTTAAAATGTTCTTTAATTAAGAAAAGAAAAACAATATAAAGACTAGAGCTCACTTCAGAAAAAAAAGGAGTAAAGTTGTAATTTTGGTCAGCAAACATTCCTTTGATAACCTTTTCCGAAATATCTATTGTAAAGTAAAAACATGATCAAGGTCATCATAAAAGCAATACAGTTTGTCTGAAGAGAGATATCTAATTATTGCCAAAGATTCATACCATCCAACTTCAAAAAAATACATAGTTTGCATATACTTGACATAATAACTCATGGTTCACCTAAAAGCTACTTTTTATTCTAGCTACATAACATGCAGTTTCATTACTATAGTCTCCTTGCTGGTATGTAATTACTGTTTGGTCATGAATTCATTAGTCAAATAGTTAAAATATTTGAAAAGAAGTCTAGGGTATTTAATTGTATTTAAAATTACATTGAAATTAAATTAAATGTTTATTTCGGTAAGTAGATATTTTAATGGGGTTAAAAACTGAAAACCTGCTATAGGTGGCAGCACTATTCACAATCTACAAACCGCCATTGTTTTGTTTAAGTTTACTTTTGTGTTGATCACAAATTAAAAGGAAAACAAGATAAATATGTAGCACTATTAAAACATTTTTAAATATTCATATTTTTAAAACTAATTATCTGATCCCTGAGAAGAAAAACCGGAACAAACTCAGACGTCATGCTCTCTTTTTAAAGTTCAATGGTTAGTTACCAGGAAACATACCCAATTTTAATGACTGATTATGAACAAAATTTAAATATCTGTAGTTTTGTGTGAACAACAAACAAGTATGGCTATGATAATTAAATACATTTTATGTCTGTATCATATTTTGCATAAGTTTTTTGTACTTTTTGTATCTTAGAATAATTATTCTTCTCATTTGTGATGCTAAAAAAGATTATTAGTACCCTACAATAGATTTTATTTTCGCAAAAATAAGATTTAGAAAGTCCCACCATTTTGACACCATTGCACCAAATATTGACCCAAAACCTTCAAACTCCACAGAGATGCAGATGATGCAGTCCGCGCCCGCGACGGCTACGATTACGACGGCTACCGTCTCCGTGTGGAGTTCCCGCGCGGTGGTGGCGGGGGCGGAGGCCGAGGCGGCCGCGGAGGTCCCGAGCGCTTCGGAGCCCGCACCGCCACCCGAGGCCCGCCCGCCCGCCGCTCCGAGTACCGAGTCTTGGTTACTGGGCTGCCACCTTCAGGATCCTGGCAGGACCTGAAGGATCACATGCGGGAGGCCGGGGATGTCTGCTTCGCGGACACCTTCAAGGATGGCACAGGCGTGGTGGAGTTCTTGCGTCATGAGGACATGAAGTATGCTGTCAAGAAGCTTGATGATTCGAGATTTAGAAGTCATGAGGTTAGTTATGTGGGACTAGCTTTGGGTCATGATGTTGGGAACATTTTGCAGTAGCTATATCATAGGTGGCACTATTTAAATCTTAAATATGAAATCTTCAGGGCAGTCAATTACATAGCTTATTAAAAGCAGCAGACTCTCTGAAATTATAGACTTATCATTTTGAGATTGATTATGATTACTATGCTTCTAGAAATGTCTGGTTGTAAATTCGAGCTAGTAATTACGATTTAAAACTGCTGTGTTACAGTTTTCTATATCCACCTCCTGTTCAACCCCATTCGTGACGAAGCCCGCGCTAGTTTCGATAATTTTCTCAAAACTTTCCCAAGCCCATTACTATAAATTCTGAAGTTTGTAGATAGTTAAAACCATGCCACTCTATGAACATAGGTATACTGTAGACAGACATGCAATTATATTGATCTACATTCCATCGCCATGCTAGGGAGGCGTCAAGGTGATATACCTGTGCTCTGTATTGATTTTATTATCTATGGCGTCAAGTTACAATGTAGTTGTGTTGTGTAGGGGAGGAAGCTATGGTAGGTATGTCGAGTCATTGGGGGGGTCAATGAACTTGTATGAGTGATGAATACTATACAAATGATGATTAATGTATTTGAATTTATGACAGTAATGGTTTTGAGGAATTGAGAGTATGCTTGATTCATGGCTAGAGTTTTTACTCATACATAAGTTATAAGTAGTATTTTCGTAGTTTTCTGTTTGAAATAATTTTAATCTCAAATCTACACTTGCAATGTATTACTTCTACTCATTAAAACGACCATTGCGTATTACATAGACGTACGTGATAAGATAACGCATATTTATTTCGGTGAGTACACATTTAAAAAACATCTACAAAGCAAATACATGTTTTAGAATACTCAAAATGGATACCGGTAGCTCTGTTGCATTGTTCCTTGATATGGCACCCGTAATAAGTGGATGTTATAGGGGGACTCTCTTATGGAATTTTGACATTCAAAAAGTGCTGATTCTCAGCCTTATTTGAATGAAAGTTGACTTAGATAGTAATATGTATTGCTATAGTTGATAACATCGTGACGTTTGCGCAGGGCGAGGTGTCGTACATCCGCGTGAAGGAGGACTACGGCGGTGGCGGCGGCGGAGGCGCCGACCGGTACAGCGGAGACCGCGACAGGTTGGTCACTATCCGTTGTAGTTTAGTTTGCTTCAAGATCTTAGCATAACCTGCAATGGAACCAAAATACATCCTTCATTTGTTTGTTTTTTTCTTCTTTTTAAATAGTGTCGAAACTTCACAGATGTGGTGGGAATCTAACCATCTACAAAAAAAAAATCCCAACCAGTTCATGCAACTGACGAGTTTTGCACTCTTATCAGCAACTGGCTCAAAATCAGAGGCCGGAAGTTTGCTTCGCCAGAAAATAAATGATTAATATCGTAATTTTATTGAACAAAACAAATGACCATGAGGAATCATTAAAATTGATTGGTTTCGACCAAACTTCATACAATACACTCGTAAAGTAAATTATATTTGATATTATGTACTTAGTTATTTTTGAGTATTTCGAAAACGTTTCCGATCTGACCGAAAGCTCTGTTTAAAATGAAAAAAGTTGGAACCTAATTTATAAAGTAATTATTTTTTGTACAATTTTTCGATACAAAATGAGTCTCGATATTTCCCGCCTTGGTAATTGAAAGCCAGCTGTAGTTGACCCTTGTCCCGCCCGCAGGTCCCGCTCGTACTCCCCGCGCCGCCGCGGCTCGCCCACGTACTCGCCGGTGCGGCGCAGCTACTCGCGCTCGCGCAGTCGCTCGCGCTCGCACAACTACTGAGCGATCGCGCAGGTCGGTACCGTGTCTAGCCGCTAGCTACACCACCCCGTGCAGCGAAGCGCTAACTGTACCCACTCTTATAGCATTGCTTCGACTGTTACTTAACGTTTTCAGGTCGGATTTCTTGTAGTCTGATAAGCTAGACGTATCACAGAACTCCCGTGCGATGCAAAACATAATACAAAGCTAATATTCCAGCTTTTGAAACGTACCTTCTATGGGTAACGTGAATAAAAGACATTTGCTTGAATCAAATGCACGCCCATCAAAATAGCAGGCAAAACTCATGCAAACAATATTTTTTATTGGAACTTGCAATGGTTCATTCTTCTCGAATTATTCATAATGAAATGTTAGTCAAACCCAGTAAGTATATAGTGAAAAACAAAACACAAGAAACTGGTTGTTTTGTAAATATTTGATATTGAAATCTCTTAAATTTTAAATAGAAAATATGATCAATATTTTGAAAAATACTAGAAAATGCCTTATTTTAAAGGTATCTTTGGGTTGTTTGATACCACATTTCATCGCTGTTCAATTGACTATGTGGGGATTTTCCCTGCAGTAGATATTATTAATTTTTAAGTTTAAATTTTCGATGGTAAAATTAGTTTTTTTTATTTTAGTAAAATCCCAAACAGATGGTTAGTTCGGTCGGCGGTAATCTTAATCCTAAAACAAAGATCTCAAAGAAACCCACAATCATAAAAACTAATTTTACCATCGAAAATTTAAACTTAAAAATTAACAATATCTACTGCAGGGAAAATCCCCACAACTACAATGTCCAATAAAGTAGGTGCTCTCGGTGGTAGGGCCCTAGCATAAGTAAATATTTTAAAAATGATCAAAATTTAATATTTTTGTAATGAAATGAATGACTAAAATCCGTATTATCTATATTTTTTCTGTCTTGGAAATATTTTTACATAAGCGACAGCTATATTTACAGTAAGGAAGGATACACTGGATATAGCAGTTGACAGCTTATTGAACATTACACAGGACTACTTGGACTTAATCGAAATAATTGAAAATATCTCTGGACTTGTAAGGATATGGATTTCATATGGATTTATCAGGTTTGCGGGGGAATACAGACATACTTTGGCAATGATATACTTGAGGTAGCTTTTATGAATAATTATAATTTTTGTTTATTTTGCCTTGTTTAATACATTTGATTTACTGCTTAAAAACGAATTTAAAAATGCGTGCTCAATATTTAGTTTTGTAAATGACAATCTAAATGATGATTGATAAGGCAGATTAATATACTATTTTAGTTCAATCTATTATCAATTTACAATCGTATGAGTACACTTTAATTACAAAAACAAGTACTAAATTCATACTTAATTTAAAACTTTAATACTCAAATCTTCCTCAAAGTCAGTCCGGATTCGGTAAGATCACTATCTCTGGATATTCGGTAAGGAAACTTGCTTAAACTCGCTGCCCCTATGACTAGCGAACACAGAGTAGTAAGCACATGGAGTACTCATTCGAAACCGCTTGCCGAACTTTGGTAATCTAATGTGTGAGTTTCTGGAATATGATTTTGTCTCCATGTGGTTAGTGCCTTGTGCCAGCAGCTGACAGAATGACAACTGAAGGTCTATATTTCGACAGCTGACGGAGCGGCGGACGGCGACGCGGCGGGGAGCCACACTCTGCTAGACTTAAGAGAGCATATTAATGTATTAGTTCGTCAAGCTGGACGACACTCTGTTACCGACCATGTCCATGTACTACAGACTGTCGCACTCGCAACTCCACTAGACAAGTTATAAAACATATCTCCATTGGGGCGGTGTCTACTGTAGTACATAGATGTGGTCGTATTTTAGTGTTTAAAGTCGGTTACTTAGTGACATTCGGATTAACGGTAGATGTCTTTGTTGCGATGTGGACGCGCTCTCGTCGTCCCGCGCGCGACGCAGCTCCACTCGACTCGTGTCACTCGTGTCACTCGAGCCACTCGTACCACTGGTACCATGACATCGCACTTACTGTCAGCAGTCGACACCGAGCTGCGCCGCGCGCCTCTATGTTATAATTATAACTTGACACGATGACTGTTTATAATTAAAAGCATTTTCTTTTGTTTCATCCACTGTGGATTGGGCTCGATGGATGTGCTTGGCTGGAGGTGTGAGTCAGGATGCCGTAGAGGCCTCGCGTGTAGGATCGGATCGGATCGGACCGCACCGGCGGATCTCTGGCGGACATTTGAATATTTGTCGCGTGGATGTAATGTTCCCTTTCGGATGTTGGATTTCGTATCGGATCGTTGACGATGAGCGGCCTGGCGGGTCACTACGCACCTTCCGCGCTGGATCAGGATCAGGACCTTTGGGTATGAATATTCAAATTAATTGCAAAATAACTTATGTTGAGTGCACGCTCGGTACAGAGTATTAATGTTTGTTTGGATATCCTTAACTCACACTTTATTTGCTTCTCGATGTCTGCCGTTTATTTCCTAGACGTAGGATGTCGGTTCAATGACGGATGTGAGAGAAACTTTCTATTAGCTTTGCTCATTAGTGTGTTAGACCTAACAATTCAGTGTCATGTATAAATAATTAGCATGCTTTATGAGCTTTTCATACAACCTACCTGCGTGACAGCGAGACGAGGCGTGTTTGGAAGGGTTACCGAGAATGGATGTTGTTTTAAAATTGACATATTATGTAAGTGATACAGATTGTAATTATGGAATGTGATGTTAGGAACACAAAGTTAAATCACAAATGTATTGTAACGTGTGCGTCGCCGACGCTCGATATCATAGATGTATTGTGTGGACATTGTAATTTAGGTACTGGATCTGCATTCCAAAGACCAACACAGTTTGATGGACTTAATAAATTCCTTACAAAAGAATTTGTGTTTTCTTTTTTGACTTATAAAGCTGTTACTTATCCTAACAACACCAACAGGCGTTTGAGCAACCCATGCAATGATCAGAGAAACAATTCCCGTATTTTTAAGAACGTTCACATTCTAATCTGTCTCAATGTGTCAAAAATTGTACAGCATTTACCTACATTTTGACATTTGACTGTCGCTGTGATGAGATTGCAACTTGATTTTGAACGTTTTTAATAAAGGGAATTGGTCGTGTGACTGACACTGGCACGGCCACCATCAGGGACTTTAAAGGGTTATGTGGCCGATCTGGAGAGCATCGCCCCGACTTGGCCCAATTTGAATCTCAAAAGCTAGGGCACCTAGCGAAGATCTGTTTTCTCCCAAATTTGGTCGCTAATTAGCAAGTCCCAGATTTAGTCGGTGTTTAACCTGGTTTAACCTTTTGACCGCCACAGTCGTGTATAGACGACAAACCAAAATGTGCCCAACACGCCACGGTCGCGACAGCGTGACCGAATTTTATACGTAAATAAATGTCATAAAACAGCATTTTTTTGTTCATTTCCCTTGTTAATTATGTACCTTGACTCTTCGTAATTTATTTGGAGTGAACTGCTTTCGTTAGATTTCAAAAGTCGAGTGTTAGGTAGTTGATTATCGATTAATTGTAATGACTGTAATGCCAATCTCTATCACACTGTTGTATTGTCTGTGCCGGGAACGCCACAGTCGCCTATGCTTGACAGTCCCATGGCGTCATACGCGGATTTTTTTTGAATAGAGTAGTTCGTTTACTGTTATTAAATATTATTAATAATAGATGACTATAATATGAGTAGTGAAGTGAAGTGACTAAGAGTGGTGGCCGGATTAACTTCCGCCATTAATTTTTTTTTTCAATGTAGCGGCCACGCATAAGACCTATATTAATCGATAGCTGGAATCAATACAAACAAGTTGTGTATGAAACAAAAAGTTATAAAGTGTCACGTTTCCGAGATATGAGCTATCAAAGTAAAAGTAAAGGTCGAGGAATGACTGACCTTGAAAGTCATTCCTCGACCTTTATGAACTTGGAGGGTTTTATTGATGATTTTAATTCTGTAGCTAGGTACATACGTCTTCCAGCCGCGAATAATATTTTAATCAACATACAACCTAGCACTGGCCTGCAAATTGCAAAAAACCTAAGAAAAATTTTAAAGTAAAAAAAAAAAGTTAGTCCGGCCAAAAAATTCAAACTTGTTTAATAGATATTTACCTGTTATAAATTATTTTGTGATAAAAAATACGATTACAAAAAACCGATGGTTCATGTCTCAATTTATTTATTGCAATCAAAGAACATGGAACAAAACGTACCCACCCATGTAGCAAATTCAAATTGGTACCATTAGAAAGGTCTTTGAAAATTTATATATTTGTTGTATGGTAAAGTTGCCCACCTTGCAGCTGGCGGGGGAAAAAAGATATTCGACGTTGAAAATGCCGAAAATCCTTAATAAAAGCGACCCATGCACATTCGACGTTTTTGCGATTTTATCCGTTAGTTACTTGGAACTATTATGCGCTAGCGTCGGTGTGTCGTAAAAATTGGAGAGAAGCCAGAAAGAACAGAGAAGCCATCGAAGCCTATTATTGCTCCTGCATGACGGGTATGAGAACTCTACGTGCCTGTGCTCACACTGTTAGCATAATATGGTACTTAGCTGTTGGCAGGCACCTAGATAACTTCATAGGTCCGGCAAGTGCCTGGGATGATATAATCATTGAGAGTAACAACACAATTTAAAAATGATGTTTGTGCTGGTCTTGTAATAAAACTGTGCTTTTTAAGATTTATGGTTTTTATTTAATATTTTTTCCATACCAAAATCGATTGGTAGGAAGCTAAGTCGGGAGAACATGTAGTTAGATATTCATTGTTGTGGTTGGATAGGCACAACGGTATCTGATTCCAATGTTGTAGACTGTAGGGGTTCAAGAGTTGTAACAATTCAGGGTCTCTACGCTGTTTTTAAGGTTCAGTGTTTGTGGGTTTTAGGCAGAAAAAAACAACTGGTTAATTATTTGGTCTACAGAACAGAAAAAGGTGCGATTGCTATAACACTTTGCAATTAAAAATGTAATAAAGAAGTTATCATAACTTCGGTCTCCCATTCATTCATTCATTCGTTCATTTATTTTTGAGTTAGTCAATTAAGCCTCTTCTAAATGACACCTAGTCTAAAATGCTACAAAGGTGGGTACGGGTTCCATACAAAATTACCCATTGTTCTTTCTGATATTTACAAAAGTTTTTCCACAATATGAAACAGAATAACAGTGAAACGAAACTAAAGAAATATACGAAACTATTAGAACTAAATAGGTACCTATTATTATTTCGATATTATTAATAAAATATCGGTTGCGCACCTCTAGTGCAGAGGCGAGCAAATTAAAAAAGCCGTGCCATCTACGCCAAGTGTCATCATAAGATGACAAGAAAGTAGGTACGTCAAGATTGAACATAGTGCTGTGATGGTATTGATTTGGTTTTATCGATTTTTGTTTTGAATTGTGGATTCAACGCCGAAACTGTGACACATATCATTATGATTTCTGTCCTAAAGGACAAAGCGGGATGAAATAAAACTCCTGTATTATATTTTTCCGGTATAGACTTTTTATTAAAAACGTACTGTAGGTTAAAAAATAAATAGTTAGTGCTTTATCGATATAATTTCGAACTCACTACTATTTTGTAGGTATTAAAGGATGAATTCATAGCTTGGCGCCGAGAGCTATGAATTCATCCTTTAATACGTACCTAACAAACACGCGCCCGACCGCGACCAACAAGCCAGTGAAGCGGACATAATGAGAGGCCCGTATTTACGGGCCGAAGTGCTGCATCCGCGGCCGTGGGGCGAAGCCCCGGCACCGCTAGCCGCGCCCTCTTACGGGGACGCAGCGACTTCCCAACGTGGCGCCGAGAGCACGATTTAACTTTTTTGACGTGGCGGTCAAAGGGTTAAAAAGATATTATAGTATTCAATTTCACCATATACATTGGTATGTACAAGCAAGTACAAAATAAGTACCTAGTTTCTACACAGTATCTATGGTGTCATATTACGGTGGAATGATTGTTTTGAAATATATAAATGTAATGTTATTCTATAATTTGAACCCACCAAAGGAAAGCTGTATTCATTACCTATAAAGAGATCTACAATAAATATACCTATCTAATGATAAAGAGATCTACAATAAATATATCTAATGATAAATGATTTTATTTCTGTAAGTAGGTTTGTACAAACACTTACACGTCTAATCATATTTTAAAAACTAGATGAGGTCTGCGTTTCCTATCTGACTACTCTGAGGAGAAAGGCCGAAACAAACTCAGATGTCGCAGTAAGTCCAAACATAATCTTGGTCAAATCATGTGAAGAGCATGTAGATTGGTGTCTGAAACGATCTTTTGAGTAAAAACCATACAGATTGAGCGAACCTGTCCAGTCAGTGCACGCATTTGTCAGTTTACAGTTCTATTTATGTGCGTTTACAGTTCTATTTTTATGCAAATAATACATTGTAAACTTGCAGGGCGTTATTTTCATTGTAAAATAACTGTAAGCATTACGGTTACTTACATTTTAAACACTTTCACGTAATTCTAAAAGTTAATTTAACAGGTTTTTTAAAATATAGCTCCGATTAAATGATACACATTAAAAACCACGAAATATGACACTAAATTGCGACGGTGCCACTCATAAGGTATAAACGCTTTGAATTTATAGGCTTAGATCCTGAACGAGCCACCTATTTTTTAGAGCCTTGTTGTAGGTACAACGAAGTTGTGTTTGTTCCTAGTATTTATATTAAACAAGTTTATATTTTTATGGGCATTTAAAAGATTTTCAAAAATATACTGTGAAGGCACAGTCATTACATTAATCTCCTTGAAACTCTTGTCTCGGGCTTAATTTATAAATTGATCGAACAGCTCTTTTCTGCAAAACAAAGATAGTCTGAATGTCGGCGGCATTTCCCCACAACAGAATACCATACGACATTACATTATGAAAATAGCTAAAGTACACTAAACGGGCTGTCTCTAGGTATGTCAGTTAAATTACGAATTTTTCTAACAGTTTAATTATTATTAATTATTTATCAAACAAAATGTGCACTTTAGTCGCTGGCAGATAGATCGCTGCGCTCCGTTTCATTTACGCTAAGTAAGAAAGAGATAAACTCGTATAAAGTTACTCTGTTTAAATTCTAATTTCGTAAATCTGTGCCTGTGTATTGTAAATTTGCACGCCTTATGGTAGGATATGGCTAATGGACATTATTGCTATATTTTAAGACCTTTTCTTTGTACCCATATTCGCAAATTAATAAATGATTTGATTTGATAAAATAAATATTTCTATTAATATGTCATATTAATAGAAATATTTTTTCTTGGCAAGATTGATTCGTAAACTCTTCGACGTAGCTTTATTTAACTCATTATATCTTCTAAACTAAGACCCGACTAAATCTGTGACTTAGGGAAAAATTGCGACTAACTAGCGACAAAATTTGGAAGAAAACTGATCTTCGCTAGGTGCCCTAGTTTATGAGATATAAATGTGGCCAGGCCGGGGAGATTCTGCCCAGATCGGCCACGTTGAAACGCTTGTAACTTTTGAACCAGTGACAGACAGATTCTGATATTTGGCGACTGTTAACTTAAGTTCTATTATTTACTAATAAAAAGAAAACTTTATTTGATGCAATATATGTACCTAGAGCATGGCGGGCTGGCGGGAACAAACATTTCATGAGATCACTGCGTTGATAATTGCATAATATCATAAGCACTCGCTACACTCCATTTTGATACCTACTCTGTTATTCATCCAAACAATCATCTTTGGCTTATGCAGAATCTTGATAAGTTTTTAAAGGAGAAAGAAACTTAAAAGAAAAATACAGTTTAAATTAGAATCCCTATATTTATGTACACAAAGCCTAGTAATAAATCACATGTATAATTGTATTTCGAGTCTTTCACACAACACACTACCTATTAAATCTTGAACCCTGAATGTATGGCGCACGTGCCGAACGTGAGGTTTTCGTAAGTGACCTGTCTGAAGCCTGCGTCTTCAATCATCGTCTTGAACTTCTCCTGGGGAGAGAAAGAATGGTAGGTTTATACAAATGAAAATACAACTGAAACTTCCCTGTTTCTCCAGGGGTCACAGCCGGGTTGATAATAATCACGATTTAAAAAAAAATCTGATTTATTTGTTTTTTTTTTTACATTCTGATCTTTTTTAATTTGGAAGTCAGTTATTATACTTAATTAAATAACTACATTTTATTATTACGTCAAAATCAAATCAATTTAACAACAGTCATTTTAATGAACAAGGAAAATAATTACTTAGTTTAGTTTTTTCAAAAGGAAGACTTTTTTGGCTGGCTTCTCGGTGCCTAATCTATTTCTTATTTTGCTGTGCACCAACTTGAATGCCGAAAATATTCTTTCGAGCCCAGCGGAAGAAGCAACTGTACATAGCAGTAGCTTGATTATATCCTATTCTTCTTCGGTTATACATTTTACATTATGTATTGCTACCCACCAATCAGTAGGGGTAGTTTCCTGTATGACTTGTTTATCGAATAATATTCCCGTGAAATGCTCAACTTTTGCATTCAAACGAATAATGCTACTCATCAAACTGATTCCAATCTCTCCATAATTTTCTTGCACAATTTGCAAGGGTGCATCACTTTCATCGGTCGACAACTTTTCTTGGGACAGTATTGGATTAACAATGTAGGGTACACGAATGACCGCGCCAAAGACTAAAAGGACGGATTCAGTCGCGATCGCGAGTTTAAATTCCGAGGTACCCCCGAACGTTGTAGATAAACGGCATTGGACACGTGTGTGCGCGCCGTAGTTGTATGTGTGGGGACGGCCCTTGACACATTTTGGCTGATTTGGTTGCAGTAAAAAAGTATTGATTTAAACCGTTGATTTTTATAAAAAAATCACTTGGTTTTAATCGCAATTTAAATCATATCAACCCTGGGTCACAGCGATGCGGACTTTTCTCAGCATTTTAGGCAACATTTTTCTTCTTACACAGAAAATGGTGCATTTAATTTCAAAGGTAGGTAAACCTAACTCGTCTCAACTTGTTATGCCGGGACTAAAGCCTACTCTGGACTAATAAAGTCTATAGGAAATCTTTTATGTCTGGCAGTCAAAATAACGATCTTACTTCCATTATAAAGTAAGACCTACAATTTGCATGGACTGTTTAAAAACAGAATGAGTAAAATAAATATTTCATAAAAATATTTATTTTTAACTCTACAATAACTAGATCCAGGCTTGGATGTAGAATGCAGCACCGCCTCCTGCCCGCAAAAATATGCACGTGCGGAAGGTGCGGTTATTATAGGTTTGAGTTGCACCTAAGCCTAGCCTGAATCTAGTTGCGGAATTAAAAATAAATATTTTTACATAGGTACATTTTACTGCCATGGATCTCCGCAAAATACAGCCCGACTCCATAACTTCAACTTAGCATTAGAAAATATTAGGTAGATACACACCTGGTTGGGGAACTGCCGGATGCTCTCAACGAGGTACTGGTACGGCTTCCACTGGCCCGCGAACAGCTGGCCCAGTACCGGGATCACTTGGAACGAATACTGGTCGTATACCCTGCGAGATATAAAGTCACATCATCAGCCTATGGCGGTGCGGGGCAGCGCCAACAGACTGGATTGCCCTTATATCCGGCATTGCTGCAGCAGGCATATTGTTTCCTTGTGAGTGTTCGTTTTTGTATGTGCTTGTTATCCGTCTGTATCCTTCTATGTTTCTGTTTGTATACTACGAGTCTTGTTGCTTGAAATAAACTTTTTTTTATTGCAATCTTGGTGCCGCAATGTAGGTGTCAAAGAAATAAGAAAGTCACCACATTTAGTACGAATGGAGGATACTTATTATCAAATGCTCTTCCGTAACGTTGCTTGTCGATATTATAAATAATTTATTTATTTAACCATTTATGTACACACTTATAAAGACAGACAAGATGAAAATAACAGAAACTGGGGTAACTAAAGTTCGTGCTACAACCGCTACAAGGATCTTTTGCCGCCTGGATGACATTTACAGGGGCTTTGTTGGTAAAACAAGATCCATTCCAATTCTGGCCACGCGTCAAAAGATTCTTGTACAGATATAGTTGATGGCGCTGACTGTACCTACCATTGTAACGTACTGTTGGGCAGTTGGCTAAACTCCAGGCACATGAAGCGCCCGCCAGGTGTCAGCACTCTGTAAGCTTCCTCAAGGACCTTTACAACAAAATCTTCGTTTAGAGTACCTAATCATGTGATCAGTCTAGCCTGGCTAACATGCGTAGCGCGACAAAATCGACATAGACCTGCTTAGTGGACGGAGGTCTACTAGCAAAACATCGTCAATATCACAGTACGGAGACGTCTCGGCGACCACTGCTAGGCTAGAGGCGGCATTGTCAACACTTTCCATATAAACCAGGCGTGTCATGGCCGTCTCCGTTTACTTCTATGACACAAATGACTCATAATAATTGGACGGTTTTGACAAGCGGTTCGTGTCAGAAGTAAGTGCTCAACGCAATTTTTGGCGCCACGAATTTTATTAGTAGGTAGGTACTGCCGTCTCTAAACGTTGCCGGTATGGAGATTCCGTGCTCCGTGGTCTATATTGATCGCTAGTCTGTCTTTGATCGATCAATAATGTTTTGAGGCGATCAATATCGACTGGTCTCGTTGACAAGCAGTTGCACCACCGACAATAAAAGATCAAATCAAATATGTTGACTACAGAGCAGCCTGTCTAGATAAAGCCGTACCTGATCAACATGAGTACAGTTCCGGATGCCGAAGGCGATGGTGTAGGCATCGTAGCTGTCATCAGGCAGATGCAGCTGCTCCGCGTCGCCGCACACCCAGTCTATCGCCACGCCGCAACCCTCCGGAGTGAAGCCTAGCCTGGGAAAGGGTTAGGATTAATGAGAGGGCTTTGTAACACTCGTTTGAAAATTGTAAATACCTACTGTGCTACAAGGATCTTTTGGTGGTCGAATGACGTTGTTATGGGGGCGCTGTTGGTAATGTATTGAAAGAAAATAACACTACAAAGTGCAAAATAACTTTCACCGCAGCACCTCAAACAAGCAGCTTTTGTTGTTTAAAGACAGTGAGCAAAATTCGATTTTGCTGCGAGCGTGAGACTTTTAAAATTAATATTTTTTTTATGCCGAGATCAGTGCTTGGTCTACTCACAAAATTTTCAGAAAGAACAGAAAGATTTGAACTTTCAACTTCACTTTGGGCGGTCACTTTCACTCCAATACTAAAAAAGCAAGAGATAAAAACAAGTCGATTCGAAGTTCGATTTTCAAATGCCATACCTAGTAGGCCCAAAAAAGAAACAAACAATAACGTTCGGATACACATAAAACCGTGAAATTGCATATCATCATCTGTTAAGGAAATGTAATTAATATTTTGATATTGTTTGTTTTACAAATATCATGTGGTTTAATTTTTACCATGTTGTATTTTTTTACATCTAAGTTAGTGTTCTCGCTGTTGAGGTGAAAAGTTGTAGGTTTGTGTTACATAAGACCAAAGTTAGTTGCATCTTCTTCTTTGATCGCTCTAAGAGACGCGAGACTAAGTGGACGTGTGTTTTGTATTGAATATATATATAATGAAATAAACAATTACGACAAATAAATATAACTATTTCAAAATCAAAATCAGAAGTCATTTATTCAAATTAGGCTGAGAATCAGCACTTTTTGAACGTCAAAATCACGTAAGACAGTCCCCCCAAAACGCCCACCCTTCACCACTTCCAAATGGCTTGAATCTAATAACCTATGTGTAAATATATCTAAAACAAAATTCATTAAATTTCATACGTACAAAAGCAAACTCTCCGACAGTATTAACATTAAAATAAATGACAAAAACATAGAAGAAACAGAAAGTATTAAATTCATAGGTATAAGTCTAGATAAATTTTGTAATTGGAAACTCCACATTAACAACGTATGCAGTAAACTAAATAGATTTGTGTATGCATTATGGAAACTTCGTATTGTATCAGACGAAAAAACCGCCCGCATAGCATTATAGTGGGTATGTTGAATCACTATTAAGATACGGACTAATAATATGGGGCAATTCAACAGACAATGATAAGACTTTTACTGTACAAAAGAAATGTGTAAGAGCTATATGCGGTGTCGGTCCACTTGAATCTTGTAGGCCTTTATTCAAAAAACTGAAACTATTGACCGGCATGTATTTGTTTGAGGTATCGGTGTTTGTGAGGAAACATAATGAATTCTTTAGATTCAAAGGTGACAATTACGCCAAACAGAGACCAAGAGATGCAACAAAGATTTTAGTTCCTTTTTGTAATACAACTTTAGGTTTAAAGAAACTTTATTCTCAATAAAAACAATTACATGTCACTTACTTGAGAACAATAACTAACACATAAAAAAAAACAAATTTAGGCTCGACAACATCCATGAACAGAAATACTAATTAAACTTAAAATTAAAACTAAAACCTGTCCCATCCAAAGCATTCATTTTTCAAATAATATTTGATTTGCAATCAGGTAATGGCTCAGCTGGGTTTTGAATGCATTAAATGAGTGCAGGTTCCTTATGCGTGATGGTATTTTGTTGTATAGCTGTGCTCCCTCAAATGTAAGCATTTTTTTACCATAGTTGGTCCTAGTTTTTGGTAAAACCAATAAACTTGCTCGCCGAGTGCTTCGTTGACTAAAGTAAAAAAAATGTTTATCATATGTGCATTACAATATTTAACAAATTACCAAAGACCATAAGGGAACTGCCATTTAAATATTTTAAAATTAAACTGCGTAGATGGTTGATAGAAAATTGTTTTTATAGTTTACAAGAATTTCTGCAACATAAAGAAAAAAAAATATTCTAAGTTTCCTATAGTTTTGTGGCATGTGTTTATTCTAATACATAATTTATGTTATCTAAAGACAACATGTTATTTTTAATAGGTTTTAAGTTTTGTTGTGTTTTTATATATTATTGTAACTTAAATTTATCTTGATTTAGAAATTATATTAGAACATAGGTGTATATTTTGTATATCTTATTAAAATAAGTACCATACCTATGTACCTATTCATGTAACACTAATTTGCATGCCCTAAACAGGCAAAATATGGACTGTACATTAACCAACAACTGGTAACACCTATATTTTCTGCAAATAAATTATTCTTATTCTTATTCTAGTGCTTTAGCTGGGAAGAAGAAGTGGCGTAACTAACTCCCCAGCAGCACTGCTGTCTGTGCCATGCTATTTATGCCGTCAGCTAAAATTAAAGTGTGTCACGTGTGACTTGTAGGCTTTTACTGACTGTTATAAGTGCAAGATGAACTAAATATTGAATATAAACAATACATTAAGTGTTTCTGGTAGAATGTCTGACCCAGGATCGAGCCCGTTTGGTCGTAGCCAATTACTACGGCGAAGTCCTCCACCGACGCCTACCGAGCCATTACCCCCGAGCGACCCAAATCCACCAGCACCTGCGGAGAAAGAACTGCCGATTGAAGTCATCAGTACTCAGGAGATCCATAAATGGATAGGATCTATAGATGGCATTCTGAACGAAGTTTGCACAATCGTCGGTGATGGGAAAATTAACTCGGACCAGAAGCTTCGTGTCTCCACTCTTTGCCGGAAGGTCTCAAGTGGGACTTCTCAGGTGGCCGTCTTATACCAATCATTGAAGTCGAAAACGATCCAGGCCCATACCACAATCCAGCACCTACACGTTCAGCAGAACGTTATGCACTCTATCCAGCAGTTCAAAGAGGTCGTAGAGACTAAGTTAAATCCCTCAGAAAATACTTCTTATGCTAGCATGGTGAAGAAAAGTTCTGATAACTTCGTCCGTCCTGCATATTTGAGATCAGTCGGCATCTATCCTACCGATAAGACCCAAACAAGTGACGATACTAAGTCACTGGTGCAAAAGATAATCTCACCAGAGCAACTTAAGCTTCATGTCCGTGGCCTGAGAAAAGTGAAAAATGGGGGCGTTCTAATTAGTACCGAAAATATAGGAGATATTGACAAACTCAAGAGTACGGAAAAATTAGTATCGTCGGGCCTTACAATAGAAGAACCATCTAAACGCCGCCCTAGGGTCATTGTCATTGGTGTCCCCGTTGCCCTTACCGAGAAGGAAGTATTTGACTGTATTTACGAGCAAAACCTTTCAGACAAGTTGCCGAATATAACTCGTGAGTCCTTCCTTGAGAGCATTAAATTAAGCCATAAATTTATTATTTTATTTATTAAAACTTTATGCACAAGTAAAAAAATAATACTGTACAAAGGCGGACTTAATGCCTGGGGCATTTTCTACCAGTCAACCTTAGGGTGATGCAGAGATATATTTATTTTTATTTATTATTTATTTATTAAAACTTTATGCACAAGTAAAAACTGTACAAAGGCGGACTTAATGCCTTGGGCATTTTCTACCAGTCTACCTTAGGGTGATGCAGAGACAATACTTAGTAGGTGCAAAAATAACTTAGAAAATATTTATAACTAAAAAAAAAAATAATAAGAATAAATACATATGTATATACATACATACAACAAAAAAATAAAATTAAAAACATTATGAGAGTTAACAAGAAAACCAACAACAACTTAATTCTGAGACGAATCTGCCAACTTCTTGCGAATGTGTTCTCGAACTTTCACTTTAAATGTGAACTGATTGGTTACCGTCCTGATATTCTGAGGGAGTGCATTCCAAAGGAAAACCGCCTGGACAAAGAAAGAAGACTTTATAAAACCAGAGCGATGAGAAGGACAACGAAGAAGACGATTATGTTCAGACCGAAGATTCTTGCTATGTGCAGAGCATAAAATATTGACAGAGAGAGGTCAGATAAGAAGGAGAAGTGGGTTTGTGAAGGATAGCGAACAGGGTTGTCAAAGCTCTCAACGCTCTGCGCTGCCGGATGGGTAACCACTTTAAAAGCGATCGATGTGCGGATACATGATCGTACTTGCGGAGATTGAAAACGAATCGAATGCAGCTATTAAGAAGTCGGTCAAGTTTATTGAGGAGATCTGCATTCAGGTCATAGTAGCACACATCACCATAGTCAATTATGGGGAAGATTAGGGACTGTACAAGCATTGCCTTAATGTGTGATGGGAGAATATTTTTTAACCGATAGAGCGACCGCAACGTTCCAGTGACCCTCTTGCTCACAATCGCGACCTGCTTACGCCAGTCGAGGCAAGTGTCAACATGCAAACCCAGATCCTTGACGTCAGAGCTAAACGGAATATACCATGGCAGGTGCAACATACGGGATAGATAGCTCGGAAATGACTATAAAATACAAGAATAAATACTAATATATATATACATACATATAAACAAAATAAACCTTGGTCAGGAGAAATAACGATCGGTAGAGGAGAAAAAAAATCCAGCGGTTTCATTACGTCGTAATAAAGAATCACAAATAAGTTTAGTACATGGTTCATTAGGTTTCTTTCAGTGAGCTCGTGAGGTACCCAAATATCGAGCTTTTTTGTGTAAGTATCCAGTTTTTTTCAAATGCCTCAAAACTGTTTTGTGGTCAATTCCCAGTTCTTCAGCTACGTCGTAACTACTGATATGCCGATCTTGCTCCACTTTTTCATAAATGGCATCCATTTTATCTGTAATAGGGTGACCAGAGCGACGTGCATCTTTGACATCAAAATTTCCGGATTGAAAATGCTTAAACCAAATTTGTGCTACTCTCACAGACACTGCACTAGGTCCATAAACATCGCAAATTTTTTTTCGCGGCTTGCGTTCCATTTTTACCTTTTTTGTAGTAAAATTTTAAAATGTATCGAATTTCTTCATTAGATTCACTCATTTTGACGGTACGAAAAACAAATGAAAATCACACATTTTCCTAATTTGAATTTGGAATTATGTTCTTTAAAATTTAAACTTTCAGTGATACCAAAACCAGCCAGATAAAAATAGTATAGCCAAAGAGATTTTATTACAAGTTCATACACACTATAAGGATTATTATTTTCCGAGTGACTAATAACTTAAAAGTCGACTAAATGTTTGCAACAAAAAAAATAGAGTGGGTACCATTATATAATGGGTTGGCAGCTAATAAGGAGTAGATATCGTAATAAGTAATAGGTAGCATATTAATATATCAGTAATAAGCTCCGTTTTAATTTGTTACCAGGAGAAACTGGATGCAATTTGGTCTTTAGGGCACCCCGACTCGGACAAGTTAGGTTAGAAGGGGATGGCGGGGTCGACAGACCCCGCCATCCCCTTCGTGGTTATTTTTTTATAAACCACCCAGAAGTAGGAGCCCCGCAAAGCGGGGCTCCGTCGGCCAAGCCCTGCCATCGACCATGCATAGAATATTTTAATTAAGGTTTGGTTAGAACTGTGACAATTATGTTATGACAAACATGAACGCCCATTTTCTATTTTGTTTTCGCCATTAAGTTTCCGCTTAGATATTAATTCTGTTCCCAAAAGAAAAACTTGATGCTAGTTTAAATTAAAACGGAGCTTATTACTGATATATTAATATGCTACCTATTAGGTACTTATTACGATACTCCTTATTAGCTGCCAACCCATTATATATGGTACCCACTCTATTTTTTTTTTAAAACCTTGTAATGTTGCGTGTATGTATGTCTATGTCGTGAGTGATTAGAAAACAAGGGGCACAAGTGAAACACTCGGACGTTAGATATCAACTGGTTTTATTAACTGAGTTGTATTACAACGCAAACACTCACACCTTGCGGTGTCATCATTCTCACACTTTCATAGTACGTGTCGCCACAACATTCCCCCCTTTAAAAAAAAATGAAATATAACAATAAAAATACATAATAAAAATTTTAAATAGTACAATTCAAAAATAAAAAGGTAAATACAGAGTAACGCATTAGTATTACAAAACTGCATATTCAGCTAAGGCGAACATAGGTATCGCTACGATATTAAGTTACAATAACACAAGAATTAGAAACCAGATATGTCCCATTGTTGAGCTATCTTGTAATGTTATGTTATTGTTTTATAATTGAGATACATTAATTTATAGATAAGTACAAGTTTCTTTGTGTTCCAAATGCTGCTCGTTATTCTCTGTAATTAAAATTATACAATATTTGTTACATTAAGAACATTATATGAGAAAAAACAAGAACATTATCATTTAGTTATGAACATTTTTAAGTAGGTTAAGAACATACATCTATGTTTATAAATTACATACCTATTTAAACCTGCTGCATTCGTTTTTGAATAACACTATCCATCTCCTTCCTAAAACATTTCTTTACTTTCCCAGTACATTTACCGCAACACAAGTAACATAAAATAATTATAATTAACAATAGAACTGTAAAAGTTATGTAATAATGATTTTTTATGTGTCTTTCCACATTAGTAAAATCCAATTGATTAGCTCCATTTTGAGCTATAATTATTTCCTCGTTTTTACTGTAAGTTTTACCCATCTTGAAAATAATTTTTACTTTTTATTAATGAAATAAGATAAGTAATGTACTTTCAATGAGGTTTGTTAGCAAATGAAACAAATATCTTAAGTAAGTAAATTGCATTGTGGCTGTGACCTACATAGAAATATGCATCGCTTATAAGTATCTACTTGGTAATTTCGTAACTCGCCCGCTTCGTGTGGTACGAGGTACGAACTTATCGCTATTTGAAAAGGAAACGCTTCGCTTACTTAATGTTATTTCTGATTTATTACTAATTTGCTTATCTTCTATCTTATCTAATAAAGACTTACTTACTGATTGGGGTTCCTTACTTGAATGTTGCAGTATATAGGCTGGCTTTAATCTATCGATAGAAATCCTAACCTTCCTATTTGGCATTTGTATAACAAAACTTTTATTACCACGACTTATGACGCTGTATGGGCCATCGTAAGGTGGTTGAAGTGATTTTCTTACCGTATCGTTTCTAACAAATACTTGATTGCATTCTTTCAAATCTGAATGTACGAAAATATTCCTAGAATTATATTGACGTATCGATTTAGGTCTTAATTTGCTAATTGTATTCCTAATTTGCTTAACATAATCCTGTGCGTCGTTAAAATTATGTTTGCTACTTTCAAAAAATTCACCTGGAATTCTTATGTTTGTATATATACACCATTTCGCTTGCACTAACACTAGTATCTACACGTGGAACTACTCTTAATCCTAACAATACTGTACTTAACTCTATTAACCAATTATTTGATTCACTCATTCTGGCCATAAGGGCTGCCTTAAGAGATCTATGCCACCTTTCTACTTTTCCATTACTCTCTGGGTGAAAACTAGTTGTTCTTATTTTATTTATTCCAAATAATTTCATTAGTTGCTGGAACAAATTGCTTTCGAATTGAGTTCCTCGATCACTTGTCAACCTGATAGGACATCCGAACCTGCTTATCCACCCATTGTATATAACCTTTGCTACTTTTTCCGCATGTATATCTCTTATAGGAAAAGCTTCTGGCCACCCAGTGAACCGATCTATAACCGTGACTAAATACCTATAGCCTTCAGGTGTGCTAGGTAACGGACCTACTATATCTACATGTATGTGTTCGAAGCGTTGGCATCGTGGGAAAGTACCTAACTCGGATTTGTTATGGCGTTGTACTTTTGCACGTTGACATTCAATACATGTTTTCGCCCACTGTCCTACCTCTTTATTCATACCTGGCCAGTAATATCTATTTGCTACCATTTTTCTACTAGTGCGAATACCGGGATGGCTTAAATTATGGATTATATTATAAGCATTTTTTCTAAACTTCTCTGTTAAATAAGGACGAGCTTTCTTTCCACTAATGTTACAAACAATTGACTTATCGCATGTCGGTACTAAAATTTCCCTAAATTGCGTATTGTCCTTGACTAACTCTTGTAATTCTCTATCCTTACTCTGCTCTTCTGCTAATTCATTATAATCTATTACACTTTGACCTGATATACTTTCTATTCGTGACAAACAGTCCGCGACTACATTTTGTTCACCTGATATGTAACGTATGTCTGTTGTGAACTCACTTATATATAATAATTGCCTTGTTCTCCTAGCTACCTCTTTTTCACAGTTATTTTTAGTAAAGGCGTATGTTAAAGGTTTATGATCTGTAAAGATTATTATTTGTCTCCCTTCTATTAAATTTTGAAAATATTGTATTGACATATAAACAGCTAATAATTCACGATCATATGTGGAGTATTTCAGTTGGGAATCCGTGATCTTTTTGGAAAAATAACCTAATGGTTGCCATTCATTATTAACAAATTGTTGCAAAACCGCACCTATGCATGTGTTTGAGGCGTCAGTAAAAAGTGCTAACTCGCAATCGGGCAACGGATGCGCCAATGTTACAGCATGTTGTAACTGTCGCTTACATTCCAAGAATGCTTTGTCAGCTGACTCATTCCACATAATTACAGTATTATCGCGTTTCTTTGAACCATGTATAAATGAATTTAATATAGCTTGATTTTCTGCGGCTTTGGGTAAATGTGACCTATAAAAATTGATCATCCCTAAAAATCTACCTACGTAGTTCTTCTACCGTTTTTGGTTTAGGAAAATTTTCAATAACCTTTACTTTGCTCTCTAATGGATGGATACCGTTTGTACTTACCTTGTAGCCTAAAAACTCTATTTCTTCCTTACCAAAATCGCATTTACTTAAATTTATAGTTATACCATATTTGTCAAATCTTTCAAATATTAATTTTAAATGTTCCCTATGTTCTTCTAAGCTATTACTTGCCAATATGACGTCATCTAAGTAAGAAAATAAAAAGTCAAATCCCTGTAAAACAATACAATTCATAAATCTTTGGAACGTTTGCGCAGCATTTCGCATGCCAAACATCATTCTAGTAAACTCAAACAATCCAAAAGGTGTAATAATCGCCGTTTTGGGAATGTCGTCTGGATGATTTAATATGCAATGGTAAGCTCTATTTATGTCTATCCGCGAAAATATCTTTTTATTTGCTAACAGGTAAGTAAAATCCCTTAGTCTCGGAATAGGGTATCTATCAGGAATAGTAACAGCGTTTAGTCTCCTATAATCACCTACTGGTCTTATCTCGCCTCCTTTTTTAGGTACTATGTGCAACGGACTAGCCCAAGGGCTTTTCGATGGCCTGCATATGCCCATCTCTTGCATTACCTGGAACTCCTCTTTAACCCTTCTATACCTATCTGGCGGCAATGGCCTCGCCCGCGCGTAAATTGGTGGACCAGTAGTTTCAATATGATGATAAACGGCATGAGTAGGTGTTTCCTTAAACGAAACTGGTTTTGTTATATTAGGAAATTCTTTCAACAAATTATAAAGCGGGTGTGTATCCATAATCGTACATATTGGTGCCTGCGAAGAATTAGTTATAGAACAAACAACATTCAAGTTAGTAACCCTGTCAACAAGTTTCTTATTTCTTAAATCTACTAATAAATTATGAAACTCTAAAAAATCAGCTCCTAAAATAGGTTGGCTTACGTCTGCAATTACAAATGTCCATCGATAACACCTTCTTAAATTTAAATTTATATGTATTGTTATTACACCATAAGTTTTAATTTCGCTATTATTCGCGGCAAAAAGTTTATAATTCGAGCACTCACCGGACAGCTTCTGCTTACGTGTTACTGGTACCACCGAAATATTAGCGCCTGTGTCCACTAAAAATGTAATTCCAGTCTCCCTATCGAATACACTAAGACGGTGATTCTTGTTAGGTACGTGATCCACCGCCGATGTCCGTACCGCACTTAGTTTTCCGGTGAAGATGACCGAGATGGCGCTTTCCAGGCACACGGCTTTTCACAGGCTCGAGCTCGCTCTCGAAAACGAAAGTGGTATCTGCACAACCAGTTTGGATGTTCTGGAGTCATGCGTGGTCTTGACGATGATCTGGAATGCGCTCTTCCTCGAAATCCTCCTCGTCCACGGCCATACCCTCGAAAACGGCTGCGTCGGTATTGTTGTCGCCTGTCCTTCACCTCCTCGCGCAGTGATGCAATTTCCAAACTCATTTTATGTATCTGAGTAACCAAATCACTGACTGGAAACTGGTTTTGACTACCGGAACTATGGACTTCGGCAATCTGTTCTCCCCTCATATTCTCCAATATTTTATCTGCCATGTTCGCGAGATTGTCCAGCGTCTGATCTTGAGTCACGGTCAAAACAGCTCGTACTGCAGATGGTAACCTTGAGAGCCATAAACTATGGATGGTTTTATCAGAAACTTGGGTATTTCGGCCAAGTTCCTTCATGCGCCGTAGTAAGTGTGACGGTTTTTGTGAACCTAACTCCATTTCACTTACTAGTTTCTGGAACTGTCTGTCTGCACTTTCTTCATACACCTGCAAGAGCCGCTCCTTTATAGCATCGTATTTGTTGTTTTCAGGTGGTGAAAAACAAATATCACTGATTTGTTGCAGTGTTTCGCATCCTAATTTGGTGATAACAAGGTCGTATTTCGCTGCGTCTCCTAACTTTTGCGGGCGTACTATGGTTTCTAGTTGGAAAAACCAGTCTCGGCATTGCAGTCCAAAACTCTGGTATGCGAGAGCTGACGCTGATTGCTGCTAATTCACCTTGTCCTTCCTCCATCTTACATGTAACATCTCGATCTGAGTCGCGTTTTTCTATCGTCGGCGTCGGTTCCGTAGCTGGGGCTGCGACTTGTTTTCCCGATATAGGAAACATGGCGAGTTGATATCTTCTCACGGCACGTATCGTATCAGGCAGGAATCACGTCGGGGTCACCAATGTAATGTTGCGTGTATGTATGTCTATGTCGTGAGTGATTAGAAAACAAGGGGCACAAGTGAAACACTCGGACGTTAGATATCAACTGGTTTTATTAACTGAGTTGTATTACAACGCAAACACTCACACCTTGCGGTGTCATCATTCTCACACTTTCATAGTACGTGTCGCCACAACCTATATTCATTTTACTTAGTTGCCGCATTAAATACATGCCATACTATAATGCGAAAAGACTTTTTCCCCAACCTAATATTAACATTACAAATAAGTTCACCTAGAAAAAACTGCATGCGTAGCTACACTAAAGTCAATATGACAAACCTTGAAAATGATATACCTACATTACCTACGCAGTATTAATTTTGACCCAGTTTATAATTCAAACGATGCAAATATTTCTTTAAAGTATTTTATAGATTCGCTACAATATGCAATAGGGAGAAACACATTCACTAAGACAGTTTCTAAAAAGTATAGGTAGTTGTATTATACATTGGATTACACTCGGTCTCGTTCGTTGTATAAGACATAGAGACAAACTTCACCTAAAATTGAAACTCGCACCTGGACCTGATAACGACATACTTTCTGTTACATATAAAAGGTATCGAAACTTCTGTAATAATCTTTTGAAGAAACTAAAAAATCAGTATGATAAAAATGAATTACAGAAGGCTGGACAAACTAGTAAACATCTCTGGAAATTTATAAAAAGTAATACACTTAGATCTAAAAATCCGGAACCTCCGCTTGATTTACTATCAACAGAGATAAACCCACCTGAAGCAATGAATAAAGTAAACAATTTTTTTGCTAATGTTGGTAAAAATTTGGTTCATTACATTCTACACGTTTGGTGTAGTGGCTACAGTGGCTAAGTGTAGTCAGCGAAACCAAATGATCCTGGGTTCGAATCCCGGTAGGGGCAAATGTTTGTATGATGAATATGGACATTTGTACCCGAGTCATGGATGTATATTTATAATATGTATGTATTTACGAAAAAAAAAATGTATTTAAGTAGTGTATCAACCATCTGGTATCCATAACACAAGCCTTAATTAAGTGCTTAACTTGGAACTAGATGGTGCTGTGTGCAATGTCAGACGATATTTATTTATTTATTTATTTAAGTTTTTCCCCTCAAAACCCGACCGCGACATCCTCTAAAATAGATTCTTTTGTTATATTAGACACTGACGTTGACGAAGTAGTAAGAATAATAAACGGGTTAAAAGTTGTGTGTTCTACTGGGTGGGATGAGATACCTAATAATATACTAACTTATAAGATTTAGATACTTAGTTGCCCCTCCGCTAACACAAATTGTTCAGCTATGTTTGTCTAAAGGAATATTCCCAAATTTGCTTAACCTTTTGACCGCCACGTCAAAAAAGTAAAAGCGTGCCCTCGGCGCCAAGCTATGAATTCATCTACAAAATAGTAGTGAGTTCGAAATTATATCGATAAAGCACTAACTATTTATTTTTTAACCTACAGTATGTTTTTAATAAAAAGTCTATACCGAAAAATATAATACAGGAGTTTTATTTCATCCCGCTTTGTCCTTTAGGACAGAAATCATAATGATATGTGTCACAGTTTCGGCGTTGAATCCACAATTCAAAATAAAAATCGATAAAACCAAGTCAATACCATCACAGCACTATGTTCAATCTTGACGTAGGTACTTTCTTGTCATCTTAGGATGACAGTGGCGTAGCTGGCACGGCTTTTTTAATTTGCTCGCCTCTGCACTAGAGGTGCGCAACCGATATTTATTAATAATATCGAAATAATAATAGGTACCTATTTAGTTCTAATAGTTTCGTATTTTTCGTTAGTTTCGTTTCACTGATATTCTGTTTCATATTGTGGAAAAACTTTTGTACATATGAGAAATTTTATTGCAATATTATTATTTGATAATGCAATAAATAAAATGAGACGTGAAACATCGGTTTTTTGTAATCGTAATTTTTATCACAAAATAATTTATAACAGGTAAATATCTATTAAATGGGTTTGAATGTTTTGGCCGGACTAACTTCCGCCATTTTGACTTTTTTTTTTCAAAGTAATAAAGCGCATATTTATGATCTTTAGTAGAGCTAGAAGGTTAAGGTGAAACCGTCAGGGTAGCCCGCGAAATTAAAATTTTCTTAGGTTTTTTGCAGGCCAATGCTAGTTGTATGTTGATTAAAATATTATTCGCGGCTGGAAGACGTATGTACCTAGCTACAGAATTAAAATAATCAAAATCATCAATAAAACCCTCCAAGTTCATAAAGGTCGAGGAATGACTTTCAAGGTCAAAGTCATTCCTTGACCTTTACTTTTACTTTGATAGCTCATATCTCGGAAACGTGACACTTTAGATCTTTTTGTCTAATACACAGCTCGTTTGTATTGATTCCAGCTATCGATTAATATAGGTCTTATGCGTGGCCGCTACATTGAAAAAAAATATTTAATGGCGGAAGTTAATCCGGCCACCACTCATATTCACATCACTTCACTACTCATATTATAGTCATCTATTATTAATAATATTTAATAACAGTCCTAACATTAAATTCAGAAAAGACAAAATACATTTCATTTACAATGAGAAATACTAACATACCGCTTACTAATCTAAACATTTACGCACATAATTGTAGCTCGTACGCTGACACTGTATGTTCGTGCCCCACTTTAGCTAAACCTGACCATTTGAAGTATCTAGGTGTCACTATTGATTCCAATCTAAATTTCCGTAACCATATCGACTTGTTATGTATTAGAGTGCGCAAATTAATATACGTTTTAAAGAATTTACGGAACATAGCAGATTATAAAACAATTAAACAGGTTTATTTAGCTTTGTGTCAATCCATTCTTACCTATTGCATAACTTCTTGGGGTGGAGCTGCAAAAACTATTTTACTCCCTCTACAGCGTGCTCAAAGAGCAATTCTAAAGGTTGCTACTTTTCGCCCTTTTAGATTTCCTACGCACCTGCTTTACATAGCATGTAATGTACTAACAGTACGGCAATTATTCATTCTAAGCATAGTATTACACCAGCACACTGCAGTTCCTTTTGACCCAGTACCTTCACACAAGAGAAGGAAGGACTTGGTTTGCACAAAGCCTCAAACAAAACATGCGTTTGCTAATCGATTTTATGTATTTTTAGGACCTTTCCTGTATAATAGGCTCAACAAGGTACTAAGCCTCTATAGTGTAAGCTATAAAAAATATAATATAATATTATCAGAATATTTAGCGACGCTCAATTACACAGACACAGAAAAACTTCTAGAAATTTTGTCGTGATGATACTTTTAGGTAATAATGTACCACTACCAATAATATGCTTTTTCTCATAGTTCTTAATTCGATTATTTATATATTAGTGTGTAGTGTGTTAGGTAGGTTAAGGAAAACCTATTAATTAAACACTACTTGAGTATTAGATTTAAACGTTTATTAACGCAAAATATAATAACATAAACTAAAACAATAATGCGCGGCGCGAATTATAAAAATGGCATGCATTCGCCGTAGAGGTTTGTAGCGGACTGCTGAGGGCGTCCGAGGGACGCGTGCGCGGGAGGCGCGGGCGGCGGCGCCGGCGCGGCGATCCGATCGTGGCTTGTTTGTTCCACGCGTAGCTCGTAGGTATCGACGGCGTGCGGCACAGCGCGGGCGCAGGGCTCCGCTAACCGTGGCGCGCGGTCGAGCGGTAGGTAGGCAGTAAGGCGGTGTACAGACTCATGAATGTTTTAGGCCGTGTACACACGATTGTGAGTATTTAATTAAGAGTAGTTATTATACATATTACTGTTGTATGTACATGTTACATGTGATTATATTGTGTGTAATAAGTATGTAAGTAGGTATGTGTTTAATATTTATATAAGTATGTGTGTAATATGTATGTATAGCCTACATCACTCCCCCGCTGAGACCGGTTCACGGGCGATAGTGACGCGGAAATCTTACTGTTCTTCCGCTTCTTGTTTTTATTTCCGGTGATGATGGTGCTTGCGAAGATGGTGGTCGTGGTGGAGCTTGTGGTAAAGGTGGTGGTGTTTTCGGAGACGAGCCATCGTTGTTGTTAGCCATGTACGCTGGTTTAAGCCTATCAATGGTAACGGTTATGTGTTTTCCTTGGACGTCTATTGTAAATGTCTTTGCTCCTCTTTCTACGACTTTGTGCGGACCAGAGTAAGGTGATTCCAATGACTTTTTTAACGGTCCTTTTCGCAGGAAGACATAGCTGGCTGTACTAAGTTCTTTAGGTATGTAAAACATTTTCTCACCACGGGTGGATGTTGATGCAGGTGACAGTTTCGATATATGTCTTCGTAATCGTGCTGCGAAATCTGCTTCATCTATGATGTCATGGGTGTTTGATGGTTTCAAGAACTCACCAGGTAATCGAAGAGGCTCGCCGTACACCAACTCAGCTGTAGAAGTTTGGAGATCATCCTTCCAGGCGCTCCTCATTCCAAGGAGTACAAGAGGAAGTACCTCCGACCATTGCGTGTTGTTATGGCACATTATGGCGGCCTTGAGCTGTCTGTGCATTCTTTCCACCAGACCGTTGCATTGTGGGTGGTAAGCTGTCGTAGGACAATGGTAGGCGCCTATAATTGACGAGATGCACTGGAACAGTTGAGAGTCGAATTGTTTCCCTCTGTCAGTTGTAATCTTCTCCGGACACCCGAAGCGCGCGACCCAGCCAGAAATGAAAGTGCTAGCGCAGGTCTCTGCTGTGATGTCTGCTAGAGGGTAGGCTTCTGGCCATCGAGTATACCTATCTATAGCTGTAAGGCAGTACCTGAAATTAGAAGAAGGTGGCATAGGGCCTATTATGTCAAGGTGGACGTGGGAAAAACGATTGGAAGGAACAGGGAAAGATGAAAGAGGAGATTGGGTATGGCGGGTAACTTTGTTGCGTTGGCAATCAGTGCATTGTTGAGCCCATTTTCTGCAGTCTCGACGAATCTTAGGCCACACAAATCGTTCTGATACAAGTTTAGCTGTTGCATTGGGGCTTGGATGACTGAGATTGTGTAGGTTGTTGAAGATTGCTTTTCGAAAAGTTGGTGTTATGAATGGCCTAGGACGAGAAGTAGACTGGTCACAGTATATGTATCCGTCCATAGCTTTTATTCTCTCTAACTTTAACGCTGTGTTGCTATTTAGCAAACTCTGTAACTCACGGTCATTTTCCTGTTCATTTTGAAGTGCTTTGTAGTCGATGGTAGTGTCGATACTTTCCAGTCGTGAAAATGCATCGGCGACTACGTTGTGATTTCCTGAGATATGATTGATTTTGGTTGTAAATTGAGAGATGTAGTCGAGATAGCGGTGTTGACGAGGTGAGCAATTGTCTCTTTTTGTAGTGAAGGCGAATGTGATGGGTTTATGATCGGTGAACACTTGAAATGTTCTCGCTTCGACCATATACCTAAAGTATTTTATTCCTTCGTAAATGGCGAGCAATTCACGGTCATACGTGCTATATTTTGACTGAGCAGGAGATAACTTGCGGGAAAAGAATCCTAGCGGTTGCCAGCTGTCATTGGTTCTTCTTTGTTGTAAGACAGCTCCGATGGCCACGTCTGAAGCGTCGGTAAAGAGTGCTAACTCAGCTTGTGTATCAGGATGCGAGATGAGAGTGGCTTCTAACAAGTTATTTTTGCATGCGTCGAAAGCTTCTTGAATCTCAGGTGTTATAGTGATGGGCGTGTTTCCTTTAATTTTTGGACCACTTAAAGCTTGATTGAGCGGGCCTTGTATTTGAGCGGCGCCAGGAAGAAATTTTCTGTAGAAATTTATCATCCCTAAAAATCGTCGTAACTCCTTAGCATTTTTAGGGATGGGGTATTCTTGAATCGCCTTTACTTTTTCAGGCAGGGGTCGTATTCCAGCTGCAGATACATGGTAACCCAAGAATGTAATTTCGTTAACACCTAATACGCACTTATTGGTGTTGATTACCACGCCATACTTTTTTAATTGTTCAAAAAGTTTTTGTAGGTGTCCAATGTGCTCTGTCTCCCCTTTTGAGAACACGAGGATATCATCTAAGAACCCAAACGTAAATTCGAATCCTTGCAGAATTTCGTCGAGGAACCTTTGGAAGGTCTGCGCAGCATTTCTTAAACCGAATGTCATTGCGGTGAATTCAAAAAGTCCGAATGGTGTTGTGATTGCTGTCTTTTTAATATCGTCTTCGAATACTGGTATTTGGTTAAATGCTTTTACGAGGTCAATTTTTTGAAAAGATGGTGGATCCTGACAGCTGGTATGCGAAGTCGTGGATGTGCCTGACTGGGTACCGGTCAGGTATTGT
This sequence comes from Brachylomia viminalis, assembly GCA_937001585.2. Classification (NCBI taxonomy): domain Eukaryota; kingdom Metazoa; phylum Arthropoda; class Insecta; order Lepidoptera; family Noctuidae; genus Brachylomia; species Brachylomia viminalis. The sequence continues at coordinate 23,877,843 of OW443314.2, forward strand.
TCGCGCATTTAAAGATCTATAATCGCCGCATGGCCTCCAGCCGTCGTCTTTTTTAGGTACCAGGTGTAGTGGAGATGACCATGGACTTTCTGAACGACGAGCTGTGCCATTTTGTAACATTTCCTCAAATTCTTTCTTCGCGATCTGTAGGCGATCTGGTGCCAAACGACGCGGTCGTGATGTTACTGGAGGACCGGATGTTGTCCTAATATGATGCTTTGTGTTATGTATTGGTACACTATTTGAACCAGCTGGTCTGGTTATCTCTGGATAACATCGTAATAGGTTGAGATATGTTGTATTACCAGTAAATGTTTTCAAGGACAGGAGTTCGTGTGTTATTTCGTGAGACGAAGGTGCGCCGACGGTCAGATTCGTAATCGAGTCGATTAACTGTTGTCGTCTGCAGTCGACTAATAAATTATAAAAACTTAAAAAATCGACGCCTATTATAGGTTTTGAAACTTCTGCTATAATGAACTTCCAAGTAAACTCACGACGTAATCCAAGGTTGAGATTAAGTTGGTATGTACCGTATGTAGGTATCGGAGTACCATTTGCAGCGACAAGTTCGTAGTTGCATTTATTATGATAGCGCAGCTGATTACGTAATAACGATTTAGGGTAGGCGCACACGTCTGAACCTGTGTCTACAAGAAACTGTATGCCGGTACGTTTATCTGAGATAAATAGGCGGCCTTTACAGGTAGAGCAGTCGTCAGCCGCCATTACTGACTGCTTTTGCAGTTTTCCGACTTAAAATCGCAAGGCTGAATACATTTGGTGGCCTTTGAACCAAATTTAAAGTGGTACCAACATGTTGGATATTTATTTCGTGAATGAGATCGACTCTGGCGGGATTTTGATCGGTCGTCACACCTTGTTGATCGGCCTGCGCGGGAAATATGGTCCACTTTTTGAGTTAGTAATTGCATTTTTTTTGTAAGTTCCATCATTTGTTTCGACAAAGTTTCCATGTCACTCATTTTGTTGTAAAAAGTTAAGTTTTTGCTCACTTTTGAGTCCACACACTCCGCACCGCACTAAAGTTCCAGGTAGCACTAGCACGTGTTTACTGTTCGGGGTCACCACTGTAGTGTGTTAGGTAGGTTAAGGAAAACCTATTAATTAAACACTACTTGAGTATTAGATTTAAACGTTTATTAACGCAAAATATAATAACATAAACTAAAACAATAATGCGCGGCGCGAATTATAAAAATGGCATGCATTCGCCGTAGAGGTTTGTAGCGGACTGCTGAGGGCGTCCGAGGGACGCGTGCGCGGGAGGCGCGGGCGGCGGCGCCGGCGCGGCGATCCGATCGTGGCTTGTTTGTTCCACGCGTAGCTCGTAGGTATCGACGGCGTGCGGCACAGCGCGGGCGCAGGGCTCCGCTAACCGTGGCGCGCGGTCGAGCGGTAGGTAGGCAGTAAGGCGGTGTACAGACTCATGAATGTTTTAGGCCGTGTACACACGATTGTGAGTATTTAATTAAGAGTAGTTATTATACATATTACTGTTGTATGTACATGTTACATGTGATTATATTGTGTGTAATAAGTATGTAAGTAGGTATGTGTTTAATATTTATATAAGTATGTGTGTAATATGTATGTATAGCCTACAAGTGTTACTTCTAATTTTTATGTCCCATTTTAATTGTAATGTAAAGTGATGGCCTGAAACACAGGTTTGAATAAACCTAGATATTAATTGCACGAGTATTAGAAATAGTTTAGATTTAGTTTATTAATAGGCCATTAGAATTGTATAGGATATTTACTACTGTTTGGCTAAATGTACACTTTTGTAAACGTTTTTATTTTTATTATTAAATAAAAGTTACTAAATAAATAAAAAATATTATTATTAAATCTCGTGCCTTTGAAATGAATCTCTCGCTGCGCTCGTGAATCAATTGTAGAACCCTTCGCTTACTCGGGGTTCAAAATCACACTCGCAGAAAAAACGTTTTGTTGCACAAATAACTATAATTTCGGTAGTTGGTGTCTTTTGTTCTGTATTTTCGTTTTTTGCCACTGACTTCCGAAATTAAAGTTATTTTTCACTTTGTGGTGTTTTTTTTGGAAGTCGTTTTTTTTTTGTAATACGTTTTATGTTTTTCACTAGGTATTTAGTTGTGTTAATAACCTCACACCGATTCGTATAACAATACTTGCTATGTAAGCAACAGTGAGAAGTTTTATAAGTGGATTATATTATTTAAGCTAACTCAAAAACTACCCATGCAAAGTTAATAAAACCGCGCGAGCTTCCTTTACCAAATGAAAAAAGGATTTTCAAATTTGGTCCACAATTGATAAAAATTAATGAACATAATATTATCAAATAATATAGAGCACATCTTCCTTTTTTGAAGTCGGTTAAAAAACAAGATGGTAGCATTTGTTCCGATTTTGGCTACACGCCAAAAGTTCCTTGTATTGTACAGCTATATTAGTAAATGACGTTCTCACTGCGCTACTGCGCTACTGTTTGCTATTTCTCTTAGTTTGCAGTTTCTTATTGTTTACCTTGTATGACTTTGTGGTAAGTACAGACGCCAGCACATCAAGCTACTACAATCTGTCAAATTTCTTTAATAGATTTTCAACTTTATCGCTTAAGCGACCTTAATGGTTCAAGGTTGATTGGGAAAATTTGACAGTTTCGGGTAGCTTGACCTGCTGGCGTCTGTACCTGTGCTGTTTCTGTAAAGTGGAACTACAAAGTCTTTGTATAGTGCACTTGTATAGATGGTAACACCACTGCAAGTGGTATTATTGGTTAACAACAACATTATACTTAAGCCCTAAACTTCAGGGTGGGTAGGGCAATTTTAAAGAATTAATGAATTAAAAACATACTTTTGTGCTCTCTGCTTGCCGACGTCCAGCATGGCTTGGTTGATGTCGCAGACGGTGACGCTGCTGTTAGCTGCGTGCGATGGACCCAGGCTCTGTAGGTACTTTATGTATCTGAATGCTATGTCACCTGAAATGTTATTAAAATTAAATAAAAAAATTATTAAAAAGTAACATAATATTGTCCTACATAAGTACTTCTAATAGGTACAGCAGTCTTGGCTGAATGCTTTGGTACTGGTCGTACAAAGTTCTTGACTTACAAATGATATGCTCTATGCAGTGCAACCTGTGTAATGGAGGTCAAGCCTTTAGCCATCAATGGCACAAAACCAAGGAAATAAAACCTTAAAATTAATAATATTATGGAAACCACACTCACCGGTGCCACCAGCCATATCCAGCAGTTTGGTCTCCTGTCTGGGTGCTAGTCTTTGCATGAATATGTCCTTCCACACTCTATGGATGCCCATTGACATCACATCATTCATCAGGTCATACTTCCCTGCTACAGTCTCGAATACTTCGTGCACTAGAAAATTTATAAAACTTTTTTTATAAAAACATTTTGGGTCATGAAGAAAAGATGAAGTCACCACTACAAAATATGGTACTAATGACAGCTTTATACTAAGGCGACCTTGTCATCATTTATAAAACCTATAAAAAAAAATATGAGTGTATTTGGAAATACAAAGCTTAATTTTTATTTGTATTTTTATATTTAAGATTGGTTTGTCTTGACTCTAGTCTAGGTCAGTGGTGACAGAGACAGAGTCGACGATGGAGTGAGCTTACCGAGAAGAAGCCTGTACACTCTCACATTGAAGAGATTAGGTTTGTATGCATTCGGAAACACAGATGCAAGTTCCACTCTTTTGCTGTCCGCATAACAAAAGGCATTTGGAAACGCCTAGTGCGAATTGGTTGTATTGGTACATGGTACAATAATGGTCTTAATAATACAATAATGATCTGGTCTCACCATGGATGTCATACAAATATTTTGTAGAAAACCAGTTATATGTATATTATGAAGCATCATTAATAACAGTGTAGTCAAACAGTCATTATTGCAATCTGTTGGATAGACTTTTTATTTTCGTTTTTATCTTAATTTTATTACATAAAAAAAAAAAATTGTGCATTAGGCAATTACAATTTTTTTTAATGTGCCTGAATATAGAGAAAACATGTTTTATATTTTGACAGTCATAATCGAACCCCGTAAAAGTATGAAGACAAAATTTCACCTTAAGAGATGGCAAACACGTACATAAGGTAAGTGCATGGCTTATGGCACAAGTTAACGATCGGCCGCTAGGCAGTCGGTCAGTGACCGCTGAACGTACTTTTGAGACAAGTAGTGACACTAAAGTTCACTATTCTGTTGGACATTTTGAGATAAATTAATTTTTAGAATGAGAAAATTATATATTATAATAATTATACATATCGATACCGGAAATTTCAATTGTCGTAAAGGACAAAACACGAGTTTTCAGTAGAGCCAAAAAACAAAAAAAAAAAAGGTTTGTGTCTAATATCTTTTTCAAATAAAGTGCTATATTTATGATGTCAAAAGAAACCCCAACTATTTTTTCGTGTTCTATCCCTATAAACTAACAAAATAAACCAAACTTAATTATTCACGAAAATGAGTGTCCTTTACAGCCCACAAAAATTGAACCGAAGTACTTTACGGCCTCGAAAAATTGGTTATGATAAAGTCAGATGTGTAGCAAAGGACTAGTCTTGATCGTCAATGGGTAGTACAGGTCAATTTAATCAGAGACTAAGGGGGTAAAAGGCACAAAAAACTAAATATCTAGTTAAGAAATACCTACAATAGGTTGTAAAACTAAATGAAATAAAAGGTTTTTTTTATTATTATTTTTTATTTATTAATCAATATAGTAAAAAAGTAACAAAAACGAACAATTTTTATAATATGCTAATAAACTAATCTAGGTTTTAGTTTCATTAAAAAGTATTTTAAAAAAAAACTAGTTAGGTAGTACCGTAAAATGCTGCAACTTTGCCTGGATTTTGACGTTTTTTGTTCGTTTATCTGAACCTATTTATTATTATGGCTTTTAATGAGTTTTACACGGAAAACCGACCTTATGTCTTGCCAGGTAGAAGCCAAATCTTTTTAAATCATCATGTTTTTCCGAATTACAAGCACTCGAAAGTCATAGGCAAAGTTGTAGGTAAAAGACGCAACTTTGCCTAGGAGGATATCTCAATAAATAAACAGTTTATCATAGCAGTATTTTTTTCCGTGTGCATGAGGCACCGTGCTTGTCCCCGGCATCGGCAGTTAGATTATTGCCATGAAGGTATTCTTTTTTCACAGTTAGGAGGCAAAGTTAAGTAAATTATGTCACAAAAAAAAAATCACCTGTTCGCACCGGTTTTTGTCGCACAACTGACAGAGTAAAAATGGAGTAACCATTGCAAAAACATAAAAATAGGTTGCCCTAATAATGTAAAGTTACTACCAAATGGTACAAAATAAGAAAAAACTAAGCAAACGCGAAATATCGTAATCGAAACGAAATAGGCAAATTTGGGCTTTCTTGGCAAAGTTGCAGCATTTTACCGGTACCTAACTAGTTTTTTTTTAAATACTTTTTAATGAAACTCAAGCAATATTTTTCAAAACAGTCTTAGACTTAATAATAAAATTAAAATAATCAAAATAATAAAAAAATTTCCAAAAAAAAACTTGTTTTTAAATACTTTTAAATGAAACTCAAACAATATTTATCAAAACAGTCTTAGACTTAATAATAAAATTAAAATAACCAAAAATATATAAAAAAATAAAATAAAAAATAAATAATAAAAATAAATAATCATAAAAAAAAAACAAAAAAACTCAAACAATTGACTTTCTAAAGTATTAATTAAATGGCAAATAACTTCAGTCTACGACGTTTACGACCTCATAAATAATTATAACATGACTTTACGCTCCATAATGAAAATTATTTTTACGATACATCCCAAATAGTAAAAAAAACCGAGCTAGAGCTGTTAAAAATCCAGGTCGTAAGGGGCTTTTTTTCAAAGATACAATTATTTTATATATACCAATCGACAGAGCTCGCGACGCTGTTTCCAAATATATATATAACTCATTTTCGGCAAAATGTCCTTTACGACAATTGAAATTTCTGGTATCGATATAATTATATTTTAACTATTTTGTAGATGAGGCTCTGTTAAAATAGCTAAGGTATTTATGATAATGCTGTACATATCTACTAAGTATTACAAAATGTAATTCCAACATTTCTACTATGTCTAAAATTACATAATCTAAAAACTCTAAGGGTGAAAACGAATATCTGCCTTCTATGAGGCACAAAAGTAAGGAAGGACGGAATACTGAATCAATTTTGGGTTATGTTTTAATTCTGACAGAAACATGAATGAAGTAAATCGTAAAATCTACCCCAAAAACTTAAAAAACCACAGTTTATTTGTACTTTTCTAATAAACATTACCTTTTTTCGTTTTTTCGCCTTCATCAACAACTTGAAATCCGAAGTGTGTCTGGCCGGGTTTCGTTGCTTCAGTTTCGGCCTCCTTGGAACCTGTTTGCGTACTCATGGCGCGGAGTCGTAATCCTTGATGGACTGCACATCTTATGTTGGATAATAATACTAACCCTGACCTAAGCGCCATCGCTTAATTCTGAAAAATCCAGACGGCTCAACAAAAATTTGGAGATCACTACTCAGCTCGGCTGACTGTCACTGTCAGTGTCAGAAGTTTTGAAGGTTAGGGGTACCTTCCGAATTGCGCTAAAATCGATTTGAGTGTGATTAATCCGTTCCGAATTAGCGTGAGCGCGATAATGATATCCCGTGAACCGTCGTCGCGACGGCGACGGTTCACGGGATATAGGGCTCCGAAAGTACTCGTTAAATAAAAAAAAAGTCAAAGAATAAAAACGTTTTAAATTTATGCCTAGATACCAAAAAAATACATTTGATCTCTTAAGACCCAACCTTGTAATCCCAGCCCACTGTGCGTCGTAGATCACGTCATGACATGCGCCATCTTGCGATAACGCCGACGATGCCCTAGATTAATATCACCGTGACCGCTGTCAAAAATGACAGTGGTGCTGTTTTGTTTTGAGTCGCATCATAATTATCTTTATTATTCAATGTTTTTGTTGGTAGGTATATTGGCATGTGACTTAATATGGCAAATAATTTAATTTTATGTTTTGTGTTTCGTAATGTTAATTACTTACTACTGTATGGAATCCAGTTCTTCTAACTGAACTGACAGCTGTGCACATCCATTCCTAACAATGGCGGCAAAATCGTTAATATTATTATCCGCAAACATACCTGATGCACTACAACGCCACAGCAGCCGCAGCAGTACTCTCAGTTCATTATTGTATTGAACGCGTAGGTTGCTGTATGCCCGCTGAGTGAAGTTGATTCACAGGCTGCACGTGTAGAAGGACTGAGAGTAAGCTTTGAAGAGCGTTACATTAATTTATTGCCCTCGTACATCGCGCAAACCCGCGGGCCAGCATGTTACAACGGACAGTCAGCGACCTACGCTCCCTTTCAATATCACAGTGGTCTATTTTTATTTTTTTGTCTGTCTGTCTGTCTGTTTGTTCAGGCATCACGCAAAAACTACCGGTCAGATTATGATGAAACTTGGTATAATTATTCTTTAATATCTTGGGCACCACACTGGGTACTTTTTTATCCCGGAAAAGTATATACAATAAAAACAAACTAAATTTTGCGGTTCGATCCCTAGCACCAACTGCACTGCTGTTACTGTACCAACCGCAAATAATAAGTTTGTCGTAGGTTACGTCACCCCAACGACCATAATGTGGTCGTTGCGTCACCCGCAGTGGAGTTAAGGGGCGCTGTACAATGTCGTACGGTGACTATCTGTCGGGATAATCATATACCCTCTTAATCACCGCTAATGAGACAATGGGTTTTCTATTGTAATTAGCCGCAAAGGGCCCGCGCCGGGACAGAAGTATTAATACCGGTATGCTCGATAGATAACGTTCTACACAAATAGCACTTTACACAAAAAACTCATTGATAAGTTTCGTCCTCCACGCGAACGAAGTTGCGGGCACAGCTAGTTGTTAATACAAATGTTTTATTATTATTAGTGTCGAACATTATTCACATACCTACCTATCCCAATACATGGAGCAATGATAACAAGTTCCCTTCTCATATCTTTTAAACACATTAATATAAACATTTCAAACCGCAAGAAATTTGCTAGTTGCCACAAAAAATTATTATCTACTTACCAAAAATTTGTTGCACATTTACCTATCGGTTACATGGTGTATAATTTATACACGTGTTTAGTAAAAAAAACTTATTCATGTGTTACCTACAGGATGTTAAAAGTAAAACTACAAAATAGATTATACAAAAAAAAACAACATTTATTGAATGTTATTAAATTATACTGTCCTTATTACTAAATTATTTCATAATGTTTGTCGCTTGCGCATCCCTTCTTCTCTCGCGTCGATTCCGTCGTTACTATAGCGCCCTCTTTGCGCCAGCCGTAAAAGGCCTTCAATGGGGATCATATCTCTCTGCAGTATACAAATATTATGCAGTACTGCTAGAGCTAGTATTATTCAGGTATTTTTATTACTGTTACCATGGGTAAACATCAGTCCTGTATACTGCGCCAACGAGTCTTCCACAATCCAAATACTCGCTCAATGGACATATGCGTGCAGACGAAATACAAAAGTTGTAATTATTTTGCATATGTGATAAGATAAATGTGCATTGTTTTTAAATGTCACCAATTATGTGGCTGTCATGTTCAAAATAGAGATCTGGGGTCTGAATAAAGTTCTGAACAGGTGACAGCCTAAATACTCAAACATCATGCACACTCCCTGCTTATCCAGCAAAGACACTGGTGAATACCATGTTATTAGTAAGTACAAACAGCCTGGAACAAGGTATTAACATTATAATAATTATTATATTATTTGAATTGTAATTTTACTAGGTATATCAAGAGAGCTATCCTTACTTGCACTTGGATCGAGTGGGTTCCTTTACGGTTAATATAGGACTGTGCATCATCGGTTGGCGCATTTATTTTAATGTGCGTACCATCAATGGCTCCCACTACCCTTAGGAATGCACTGTGCCTCTCAAACTCTCTAGCCACTTCTCTTGCATGCTCCCCTCTAGGCCTTCTTATGAACTGGGGAGCAATGGACTGGAGAGCATATGATACGCGTCATACACTTCTTAGGGCAGTGGCCAGGCCTACATTAAATTTCTCACACACAGATCTGAAAGATAATTAAAATACAAATTGTTTTTACTACAACCTGTTTCAAGTAGCCAAAATGCAATTTCTGACCTGACCTGACCTGATTGACCTGATTACTGACCTGTGTAACTCACTCACTTAAGTGTAGCTTATTACTTTTTAAAATTGTAAATCACATTCTTCCTTACTTATATCATTGCTCATAAAATGTTACTAGACAGTACTATAATAAATAAATATTTTTTTTACCTGTAAGAATCTGGTGTAGCCATCATCCAAAGTGCAATGAGAGGCTGTTTCTTAGCTTTGGTAGGTTTCCTTCCAAAAGTTATTCCAGTATTCATTATTTTTGGACCTATTAATGCCAATATGTATTCCAAAGTATCAGGAAACATTCTGTAAAACGAAAGTAAAAACAATGTTTTTAAGGCAATTTTTTTTTGTCGCACAACAACTTTAAAATGTAAGACCTAACAGCATACCTGAAATGAGTTTTAAACTCATGCGCATTATGTTTAATTATTGTTGCATCTATGTTATGCGTAATTCTTGGTAACAATTATGAGTGTATTTATTTAACCATTTATGAACACACTTATATATACAGACAACAAGAAAATAACAGAAAAATAGGTACAAAGGTGATGCTTATTTCTAATTAAAGCTCTTCCAGCATACCTGCGATAGGATAGTAGGATTGTATTATTATTAATAATTTTTAATATAGCCAATAATATTGACATACATATAAATATTGTACACCCCATGGGTATGTTACAGTGATACAATAATGCTAACTGTAAGAACAGTTCTTACAGTTACTGTATTTTCACCTGTGACAAACAATAAATAAATGAATATAAACATGGTATTTTCCTTCGGGGTAAATCTTTGCCGGGAGCATGTAAATACGCTAATGTAAGCACTTCGTCATCCGTTTCATCCCTGGACGAATCGTCGTTATCAAACTCAAAATCTGAGTTATCAGAGTCAACCAACAAAATAGAAGTACCAATGCGTTGAACTTCCATTTACAGAACAATATTGTTCTGGTCTTTTTTGTTCAAGATTTGAGGTTGACGTTGATTGAGCACTGTGAGCGCGTTCACGAGCTTTCCGAATTGATGACAGTTCTTAGCTGTCATAATCGTGATATCTAAAACGGAACGCAAAATATTGATGTGATCGCTGTGAGCAATCATGGTCTAATTCGGAATGCAGGTTAAATTGGAACGCAAATTATTGATGTGAGCGCTGTGAGCGATCACGGTCTAATTCGGAATGCAGCCAATGTTCTGTGATTGTCACTGTCAAGTCCATGAAATTATTATACAAACTTAATGTTTGTATAATAAGTCCATGGTCAAGTCAATCACAGTTTCAAAGTATATAATGTTCTGTGTTCAAAAGTCACAAACAACTCAAGAAAAATGCTAACTGATGACTAGGCAGCATGGTCTCAGACCTTAGCCTGTTCTGACAGGAACTAAAAAAAAAAAATACAAAAGTCACAACAAACTTTTTAAAATGAGTCAATTTCTTTGAAAAGAGGAAAACACCGATGAACAAACATGAGAATATAATTAATACCGATTGGATATCAATGTACTGATTAGTCAGTGTTTCACTTTCACACTAGATTTAGCTTTGGCGAATATGTCAGCTCAAAACGAAAGTAAGTAGTATTAACTGTCCAGCAGATTGTATGATTTTTCAAGTTGTTTTTCTTATCAGAATCTGTTATGAAGCCGTGCATTATGCAAATTATTGCGATTTCGAGGTTCTGCAGTCAAACGGCTCATTAATAGCCGAGGTACATAAGAAGTAAAGTGCAAGAATGGTAAACATCATAATGGTTTCAAGCTCCAGGAACACGGTTTAGACCTCGTTTTCGCTGCTATCGTCTGGTTTGTTACATCGGGGAGTTTTCAAAGTACAACCTATAAATGAGTGGTACCCTGCCTCTGTTTACTTTTCATTCAAGTTTGAATGCCAAAGAACATTATGGGTTATAAAAAGATTCATTCCTACAGGATACATAGAACACAATCTAGATCACTACCGGCAGCGCTACAACTGGGACTGCGGCGTGTCCTGCGTGCTGATGCTGCTGCCACCAGACCAGAGAGACGAGATGCTCAACAATTTCGAGCAAATCTGCCAGGAAGAGGGGTTCCAGCAGTCTACATGGACTATTGATTTGTGCTATTTGTTGAAGAGGTAACTTTAAATGCACTAATATTTTCTTTTTACTTCTATAGTTATAATATTATTATGCAGTAAACCATAATGAAATAGACTAGGAAAATGTGAGAAAGTTAGTCTTTCATCATGCCTGTACCTATACCTAGCTGGCTTGCAATGGACATTTGTTATAACAAAAGTTATATTAGTTCTCTGTGGTAGTAAACCAAGAGAGTCAGGAACGTAGTGAGAGTATTTTTGTTGCAGGTTTGGCATCAGACACTGCATGTACACCACATTACTTGGTGTGAATGAAGACTACAGGCGACTTAAATACTACGACAGACTTATCAATATGGTATAAAATTAACAACTACTTATGCACTTTTATTTGTTTGTTGTCTTAAAAGCTGTTCTTTCTTGTTACTTCTATCTATCATTGTAGATTTGTGTTTTACTTGTCTGTACCACTGAAGGCTAGCATACTTCATTTGTGTATTTCTCTATTCTTATTTTTAAATGCACATGAGAACTTTCCCCCAAAGTAAAATATCATAAATTTCACATCTCCCTCTTCATTTACTGTACCGTCAAAGAATAAATGTAAATATAAATTTACCTTGCATTCTTACTTTATATTTATTGTTTTAAAAGGTAACATTTTGGTACAATGAGGGAATAGACTGTGTTTGAACATTGCTCAAGCTATTAATACCTTCACTGTACCACTTACTTCCTAGGACCGAGAACGCGTCAAGCGGCGCTTTAACGAAGCCTCGGCCTCCAGCATAGACGTTCAGAAGCACTCACTAACTCATGCAGAGTTGTTGAGGCACCTGACAACTGCGGGACCAGTCATAGTGCTTGTCGATGCCTCAATGCTGGTCTGTGATCTCTGCAAGCATAATAAATTGAAGGCAGAGTTCAGGTACCTTCCCATTCATTACATTTAGGATGAACTTCCACTGAGTGGAGACAAGTAGAGCGAAGTAATCGACTAATCACGCCCAGTCCACACTGGAGGGCTCACCCCTCTGTAACCTTACTGGCATTTTACTCTCATATTTTATTATCCTCTTACTCTTCGAACAATCGAAAAATAAGCTTTGGACGAAATCCTAACAAAATCGTCCCTTGCAGGCGTTGCTTCGGCGGCTCCTACAGCGGCCACTACATCGTGCTGGTGGGCTGGCGGCGCGCGCGCCTGCTGTACCGCGACCCCGCGCGCGCACGTAGTGTCGGCGTGTGCGCAGCCTCGCCCGCGCGCATGCGTCGCGCCAGGCGCGCCAGCGGGACGGACGAGGACGCCATCCTCGTGTATAGGGACTATAGGTGATGCTGATGGGAGATCAGGTAGGAGGTCTAAGGAACTCATTTATTGTTCTTTGCTATCACATAAGTATAACTTTTGTTCTTCTCCAAAAGTATTTGATGAAATGTTAACAAATGGATTAATGGAAACAGGAAAACGTATCGGTGAATGATAGTATTCTCTGTCCACGATGAATGACAATTTGCAGTGCCGCTTACAAATAGAGTGCTTTGATTTGATTATTTAAATATTTAAACCCGAAATTCTAATTTTATTTATATTAAAGTACTTATAAGTAGATGTTTTTTGTTTTTCATCGATGATTTTTCAATTAGGTACAATTTAATAATATTATCCAAACAATAACAGTTGGAAAAAGTGTTGAGATAAGTTCAAACTTGCTTTAAGATACTTTTGGAATGGACCATAAATTGCTCCTAGTCTTGATAACAAAAGTCCCAACATTGTTACAGTAACACGTTTTTGTTTTTCTGGCCACATGTTGCACACACACACTGCATTTTGCTTATTGCCAGCAACAATGTTGGGCTACTTTTGTTGAGCATATGTGGCTGTATTAATAATAAATTGTTGTTGTAACTTGTAAGTGCAACTTTTAGTTTTAACTGTAGGTACAGTCAGCCTGTCAGCACAAAAAAAAACACTATCCAAAGTAACAGAAGATATTTTAGACTTAGTAACAATTATACTTACTTATTTGTAACAAATTACAAACAGTAGAACATACAAAATATTGGTACTTACCTATTATCAATGATAAAAAAAAGTTAGGTTCTATGGTAAGTATTTTTGTTGCTGACTGTAAACAAAACCAAGAACCATTCAGTGACAACAATGTGTCATTATGGCGATACGAATTGACAAATGGGACATAAAATAGATTGAAAGATTTAAAATGAATCACAACAGTACCTATAACAAATGTTCATTCCTTTTGTAATTAATATTATTATCAATTAAGTACATAATGTGCCTTGTTAGTGCATACTTGTATAAAAGTACCCACTAAGAACGTTGTTGAGCATCGCCAGCTATGAGATGATTATGATACATTTTAAGATATTTAGTTTTTAATTAATTTTTATAAAAAGGTGGGTTTATCAACAGGCATCTATCCTCTTAACAAGTTGGATAGAAACATTTAAAACCATGAAGATTAGAGTTGTGGCTCTTTAAAATGGTTATTAAAACCATGAATATTAGAGTGGTGGCTCTTTGAAATGGTTATTTCCTGAAAAACCCAGTAACTATTTCCTCAATGTAGCATTTATTGTTTTGAGCATAAGGAACCTGCTCCTGGACCAACTACTCGTATGAACTCATTGGTGTACGTGTCACTAGGGGAACTCTAACAGGGAAGCGAAAATCGTGGGATTTAACTCAAGCAACGACATGACTCGTGCCTGATTCAATAGTAAACACACGTTACTTAACTACTTTACGACGTCCAATTCTTCCTTACGTGTTCGTAAATGTTCCTTATGTTCGTAAATGGAGCAACCATAAAGACCAGAGAACCAGAAAGTACAGTGATAAAAACACCGTCAGGAAATCCTGGCTTGACGATCGGAAATGTTCACCATTACCTACCCATCAACATTTTAACCGAGAGACATCCACTGCTGGACTTTGGTCTTGTGCTTCCCGCATCCTGCGGATTGTTAACATGCAGATGCAGCAAGCAAAATTAACCTAGCTGGTGCATACGCGTTTCTAACCTTCGTTTCTTGTCTAAGTATTATAATTGCCTTGCAGTAGGATTCGTACAGGATGTTATTGTATTCCTACTACTATATCTACTTATAATTGAAGAGAATCGGCTAATTAAGTAGGTGCCTAGGTACTGCTGTGCAAACAAAACAAACTGCAATATTTTATCCATTTGCCTTTCAAGTTTATTGCAATAACGTGATATCTATTATTCTCGTTTTCAACATTTATATTAGGTATTTTATTTCACATAAACCTACTAACATGGGCACTTTTATATGTTAATAAAAAATTTATTTCTGTAAGTAGGTTTGTACAAACACTTTTACACGTCAATAACGTCAGAAGCTAGATGCACGGTTCCAATTGGTCGTTTCCTATGGAAAGTAGCTGGCAAGGAACTCCTTTGTTGGCCGTTGCCAAAATACAAGATATCACACTAAGTATTCAGACCATGTTTCCTGACGATGTTTTCATAAGTCAGTATTGTCCAATGTCCACCTGGTGCAGATTCAGATCCGAAAGTGGGTCCGAAAACACGCATTGGCGACTTCCATCAATAATGATCGATGATTAGGGAGCTTCAGTTTATGTACTAAATATTTATGCTAATACTTCAACTCACCCTTGAATTGAACGTCATCCACGGTTTCAGACCACGATTTCACTTAAATGTTCCTATAACACGAAAACCAAAGAGTAATATAAGTAATACACGAAAACACTTGCACTCACTTTGAATCGTTTGTAATACGTCCTACTTATCATCACACATTACAATAAGTAGGCAATACCTACACAGCTACACACATAGGTAGGTACTATAGTATGGCATAGTCATCTCTCCTGGCTCATAGCCCAAATACACTTGCTCCACATTTATGAAAAATACGAAGACTTAACTACCAAGCAATGTAGCAAACCCTTGGCTTATATCGGTCAGCCATGCATGTGTAACACTGCTTCTAATCACAACCATTGCTTGATGATCAAAAGGATTATCGAAATGTAAGTACCTATATGCGGATGTTGGCACTGACCTACTAATGTGTACTAGTGTGACCATAACCTATGCCGTGGGCACAAGCCCTGGGCTGTGTTCACAATCACAAAGTATTCTGTTGTACCTACCATATATTCAATGTACTCTGTGGTACATAACTAATTATGTTGCAACAGTGTAAATGAAAAAAATATGCAATCATAGTGTGCAATTGTGCATGTCAGCGTCAGCCATTGACTAAAATGCTATCTTGTGTCCTGTTTGACCAAACACCAACATTGTCTCTATTTCTATATTATTATTAATATTGGCGAACACATAATATTATAATTACTTAAATACATATATTTTACCTAAATAAATATTTATATATTATAATATACATATAGTGCTTGTATGGCACTAAATATTACGTTGTACTACACGAGTTTGCAATTGTAAGTATACACACATCCTTAACAGGGTATTACTAAACCATAGAGCTCACAAATCTATGAAATCTTTATAAATTTTGTCTACAGTTGGGGAATCACCAACAAATTAATGGTGCTGCTACACTGACTTTTAAATCTGAAGTAGTAAGATCCATTATTGTGTAACTAGTTAAATGTGGTAATATTGTTTTTCCGATATTTATGCTCCACGTGGAATCGTCAGAGGGCGAGCCAAGGCGCTATGCCCGCTATCGAATAGCCGTGACCTTATTGAAAAAAAAACTTCTAATCGCATATTATTGAAGCCTGAGAAATAAAAACGTGATCAATATTATTTCCTATTTGTCTAATATTAATGATTTGGGTTTCTGTCTACTATCTCTGTTGCAATCTGTTCACTTCGATGGCATCTTGTGATAGAAATACACGCCATGTTGCAATCGTTATTACAGCTTAACTCAGCATCTTGTTCAAAGTAGAAGCCCCCCCTCCCCCCCTCCAGGGAAATTCATATTTGTACAAGTGTTACGTTATTTCATCTTTTGTAAGTTGTAGCCTGCAGTAGGTAGCATAAGGACTTTAGTTGGGTAGTAGAAGGCCAACATCGCATTTCAGATGTAGGTACCTATACCAACACAGTACTTAGATACTTTGTGTACTTATAAAGTAAGTATGTCAAGCTTAAATCTTCATCTCTTTTGCTCAGCCTGTATCAAAATGTAATTAAATTAAAAAGTTGAAACTAACTACAGAAAGGATTAGGAATTTCTCGGTTAGTTCCGTAACATAACTATCTGATTTAAAAGAGTGTCCATGAAGTTTGTTGCCCGTTGTTCTCCTTAGGAACCTACTACGCGTTGGAATGGGCGACTAGCTTCATCAGTAAGACCTAGGTACTTACAACAAAATGAAGGTGATTAAGTATTTGAAAAAGAAAAAAAAAACTTGCCGGTACTACCTACAATTTTTACATTCTTCTATTTTCCAATCAATAGACAGAGTGACTTAAGACGAAGGTTTCCATGTAATAATACATGCGTACTAGGGTAGAGAAAAGTTGAGAATTTTAAAGATTTGCAATGTAAGGTCGTAAAAAACTTATTTTTGCGCGTTTACATTGAAAACGCCTGCTAAACCTTACGAGATAGATCAAAATAATGTATAAGTAGGTACTACGGAATTGTAGATTTTAAAAAGATATAAGTAAGTAGTGTAAGTACTTACAAAAACGTTCGCGATGGTATATGTCCTTCTCCTAAGGATAACGCAGAGTAACCATTTTTATCATTTACATATTACAAAAACATAATGGGTTATTTAAGAAGCTATTTTAAACAATACAGTATTATTCCTTATCCTATTAAATACGTTAGATACGTTGTGCATTTAATATAGATCAAAATTGCCATTTACAGCATATCATTAAAATGATTAACTTGGAAGATATCAGAAATTTAAAATGCGGGGGCAGAGTGGCCGTTTGGGCCGTACGTCGTCCGTCCCGGATGGCAGCGGATGGCGCCGGGCGGGGGTGTTCTTTTGGGATAATTTCCGACATCCACGCGGGCGAAGCCGCTGGCAGAAGCTAGTATATTCTAAGTGCTTAAATAAGTTTATTCTAAACTAGCAGTAAGATTTAAAGTAAGAAGTTACAAAGTACCTATATCAAATTATTGTATCAGTTAGGTGTTCACCAAAAATGTGTCAAATGTGACTTAGGTATACCTACTAGTATCAGGTAGGTAAGCTACTGAAGTTTCCTAATTCACAATTATTCCCCTAGTTATTATGTACAGGAAAACTATACTACTGACCGGACCCTTATACTCATGATATATTCATAGTAATTTTATATAGGGAAATTCACAATATTCACAGGTGTGTGAGTGATGTAGGTCATCACTGTGTAAAACTTTTTTAGTCTTTGACTAAGATATTTTATTTTAACCTTTTTTTTTGTACCATTACATGGTAATGATGATGATGAGATATGTACAGTTTAAACTTATAGTAATTATTTTTATTTAATTTATTTTAACTAGAGATGTGCCGACTATGACTTTGGGCCGACTAGCCGACTAGCCGACTAGTCGGCAGCAAAATGGCCGACTAGTCGGCCGACTAGTCGGCCGACTAGTCGGCTAGGCCGATCATTACTTTCGGTAAAATCCGGGTGACGTCGGAAATGTTCAAAAAGAAATCGATTGTTGCCAGAAAGAGCAGAAGCTCTAGTCTTTCTGCATCATAATTTGCGCCCTTATTAAAAAATATAAAAACTAGAGGAATACTCTTGTCAAACTTTAGTCTTTATTGCCATTGTTTGATTAATGATGAGTAGTACATTGTTTTGTTTGTTAACTAGATTCTTATTAGGCTATAGTATAATAGTTATTTTTTGTTGTTGAAGTTTATTTTACTTGATTTCTAGATCTCAGTACAATTTATTATATTGAAATAGGAACTTGTTTTATATGTATAATATATAAAGTACACATAGAACAACTTCCTATTTCTAGGTTGTAGTGTAAAGTAAACCTACCTACTTATTTCTAATATTTTGTTAAAAAAGTTTGTTGATCCAATTGATACTTACTTACTATACTTAGATACTTCTAGTATTGTTTTATTTTATTAATTTCGAGATTGAATAACTTGGGGATGTCAAAGGAAGAGTTCCTATTTTTTATGTTATAATTGAACCTACTTATTAGTAATAAGTAGGTTCAATTATAACATAGTAATAAGTTATTACCAATAATTATTTGCTTTAACCTATATTTTGTTATTTTATAAAAGACTAAAGGAAGAGTTCCTATTTAAATTGTCTACCAATTATTAAATTGTATTGTAAACTGAAACTGTGATTCTTATAATAAAAAATAACAAGAGTAAAGATACGATTTCATTTCAATCACTCTATTTTTTAAGCATATTAACATGAGTGAGAAGCGGGCCGACTAGTCGGCGGATTTAGCCGACTAGTCGCCGACTAGTCGCCGACTACAAAAATGGCCGACTAGTCGGCTTTACCGACTAGTCGGCGACTAGTCGGTACATCTCTAATTTTAACTTAAACTTAAGAATTTATTTGTAGTACAATTTCATTTTATGTAAGTACTACTTCAGTTATTTATTTTAGTTATAATAGTGTTATTGTGGCATGTATTTTAATTTTTGGATCAACGTGACTGAAAATATAATTGAAATAAATAATAATTGACTTTAATGGCGATTTTTATTTGAAAACGATCGGTCCTTCTTATTATGGTTTAGTAGAAAACTGTGTTTTTATTAACTAGGTAGGTACGAATGTTATGAACAAGCTATTATGTATCTAATTTAATCGGTTGACATTTTGGGAGTAAACCGACCAGAGACTATTTCAAAAACACGCCCGGATTTACCCTGACCAAAAACAAAAAAGTTTTTAAAGTAATACTGAAAATACCACGACGTTTTTCTCATACACATGACAAATGCCAGAGTTGGAAAGAGAGGAATATATGATTTTTATTCTTCTTTGAGCCAACATAAAAAAATAATTTGTTTATTAAAGGGAATTAACAGTTCAACTACGGAGTTCTGCAAGTCGTGTTATCTCTATCGCTTAAATGAAAATATAGCTATTGTTAAAAGGAGAAAAACATAGGTTCATAACAATCGTTGAATCCACCCACTCATGTACCTATGGCAATTGGCAGTAACACCTACTTGCTATAATACAGTTAGCATGACAAATTAGTTGCGATTCCGTACTTAGCGGATTTTTATTTTTAGCAATCAATATTAACATTTACTTCACTATTTAGCTAAAATGGGAATTCCACAGAATGACCGGTGGGACCATAAAAGTAAGCGCTATTGTAAACATTTTATAACATAATATGTGCGATATTTCTATACCTAAATGGCTTCAAAACGATTGACGCAACTCGTCGTTTGACGCACACATCTCTTATTTAATAAGTAGGTACCTACCTAAAGTGAATAAAAAAACAATACTATAGCAAAAGGGTCGTAACGGTCGAAATGCTACAGTTTTTTTGGTGTACTTAAATAGCTGTCAATCGCAAAGTGTGCAGAGTATAACGTGCGATATAGAACTTCGTTCCAAAAACAGGAATGATAATAACACCACACTTTCACTTGTTCAGGACGCAGAATTTTCTGTGAATGTTGCGTTGCCAACGCTCCACGACAATGTTGAAATAGTTGGTGGATGGTACCGAAGACTTATCCATTCCAATCTCAGATATCTCTTCAACACGTGCGAGCACGGTCGCCGGGCGCACGGGCGAGAACCGTTTAGTTTTTAATCAGAATCATTATTTACTTTGTTTATAAAGCGTTCCTATGGAGGTAGAATTTTTCTGGGAACTATAATAAGTGTTCGTATTAGGTTCTACAAGTACAAAATGAGTCGTTGACAGTTTGGCACGTTACTGGCGTGACTGACTGTACCAAGTATTTTATGAGACCAATAAGCGCCGAGTCATTGTAGTCCTTATTCCGACACAATAAGACCTAAATTGCTCTCGTGTAATTATTTCAGTTTTGACTATAGTATAAAAGGGAGAGGAAGCGCCGAGTCATTGTAGTCCTTATTCCGACACAATAAGACCTAAATTGCTCTCGTGTAATTATTTCAGTTTTGACTATAGTATAAAAGGGAGAGGACTGTGAAATCTTTGCTTGTTTTGTGGTGATACCCTTGCTGAGAGGGTGAATATTGTGAAACAGTGAATTGTTAGAGACGTGCTAATGAGCAACGGCTGTGCCTGCGAGAATTCAATCGTAAGTACCTTCTTTCCTGAATACTTTTGTTCTTTGTTTTGATTGATGGTAACTTGCCCGTATTAAAAGAGCGACCATAGGTAAGCTCATTGGCAATTAGCCCTGCTGTGCTATTCTCTAAGGATACAGCCTTGCGTGCAGCGCTGCCGCAGCGACGAATCTCTAAGGATACAGCCTTGCGTGCAGCGCTACCGCAGCGTCGAATCTCTAAGGATACAGCCTTGCGTGCAGCGCTGCCGCAGCGACGAATCTCTAAGGATACAGCCTTGCGTGCAGCGCTACCGCAGCGTCGAATCTCTAAGGATACAGCCTTGCGTGCAGCGCTACCGCAGCGTCGAATCTCTAAGGATACAGCCTTGCGTGCAGCGCTGCCGCAGCGACGAATCTCTAAGGATACAGCCTTGCGTGCAGCGCTACCGCAGCGGCGAATCTCTAAGGATACAGCCTTGCGTGCAGCGCTACCGCAGCGGCGAATCTCTAAGGATACAGCCTTGCGTGCAGCGCTACCGCAGCGGCGAATCTCTAAGGATACAGATCCTTAGAGGATAGCACTCGTGCTCCTGCTACCGCCTTTTTGATTGACTGGTTAATAGCTCACGGTTCAGGCCTCTGTACATCGCAATAACAAAATAGGTTACATGTCCACGCGTCTACAGCTAAACATGGATCTCCCAATGACCGCTAGGTACTGTTGGGCTCTTGGGAGCCCTGCTACCCAGTAGCGTAATAATAATAATAAATTTTATTTCAGAAACTTGTACAACTTTTACAGTAAATCTTACATAGGGACCTCCTTTTAAGTAAAAGATATACCTGTGCTAGGAGATCCCGCTCTTCGATGACAAATTTTGGAATGGTAAAAGTGGTGTACAGAGAGAAAACAGAATACAAACAAAAAAATCACAAGATAAATCTAAAACTAAACGAGACTTGAACTATAATTAATAAAGAAAAATAAATAAAGAAAAATAAACTCAACTTAAACTTAAAGATATAATTATCCTAAAATAGTTTATGTGAGTATGTGTGTGTGAGTGTGTCTGTGCCTGTGAGTGTGTGTGTGTGTATGTGTTTGTGTGTGTATGTGCATGTGTGTGTATGTGCGTGTGTGCATCTGTTAAACTTTATATTGACTATGCTTGAAGCAATAATTCAATATCATCATAGGACTTTAGTTTTAACCATTGAACTATTGCCTTTTTGCAGTCTTTGGTACTCATAGGATAGATGTTAATAATTTTATTATATAGAGCAGCTGAATTTGCGTTAAATTGTCTTTTGGCATAAGCAGTTTTAACGAATTTTGTTGGTGCAACATTGTATTTTCGTCTTCTTTTCTGATGGCGAGGGTCGTAGGGCAGGACTTTGTGTAATTTTAAGACAGCATGTAGTATGTAAAGTTTTCTCACTGTGAGAATGCCGCTCAGGGAGTACAACTCATTGGTTGGGAATCTGTATGGTTTGGTGTACATGACCTTGATAAGAGATCTCTGTGCTCGCTCTAATTCAAGAAACTTAGTTTTTGTTGTACCGCCCCATACGGGTATGCAGTAGGTAAGAATTGACTGAGCCAGAGCGACATAGATTTCATTTAAAATTTTTTTAGTTGTAACATGTCGTAGGTTCTTAAATATCCAGATAAGTTTTCTCACACGGGCCATGACCATATCTGTATGAGTATGCCAAGATAACCGCTGGTCAACAATTATACCTAGGTATTTTATATGAGTCACTTTTTCAATATTTTTACAAGAGCAGTTTGTGCTAGATATATTTTTGGCAAGTGTGGATTTTGAGAGTTACATTAGATCCAGGTTGAGTGTTGTTGTAAATTGTAAATGCAATATATTTGGTCTTAGAGATGTTGAGTGTAAGAAGATGTGAGTTTAACCAGTTAGCAATCCTGGAAAGACCCTGTTCAGCAGATTGATATACAGATTCCCATGTATCTCCAGAGAAGACAATTGCAGTGTCATCTGCATATGAGAAAACGCGACCATTATCTAGCAGCATTTTGCAGAGATGGTTTATATAAATTAAGAATAGAGTCGGGCCCAGTACGCTACCCTGCGGAACGCCGTAGGTCACGTAGGACTCCTTACTAATATACTCTCCTACCTTTTAACCTTTTGCCTACGATCCCGTAGATAATCTATTAGTAATGCTAATGGATTTCCTCTATTCTATTCCTCTGGAATACACTATCAATCAGAATCTGAATCATTTTGAAGGATATTGCTAATCCATTGTTTCATATATTCGAAAAGATTCTGCTCAACAACGTAAATAACGCAATGAATGTTGTTGAACTGTCAAAATAAAAGCCATTCTGTTAGTGTGTTACGCAATTACCGCAATGGACGTGGCGATATCGCCAATGAGAAGCTATGCTGATATGTACCTATTGATTTCAAGAAGACGTGTTCTCTTGTACGCGGCCCGACTACTCACATTGTGTCTTACTACTTGCGTATAATATTAAATTTGATGACACGGTTGGCGCAGCGGTTAAGCGCTGACTGCTGCGTTACGTGTCGCGGGTTCGATCCCCGCACGGAACAAATATTTGTATGACCTGCAAGTAGTTGTTCCGGGTCTGGCCGTTTGTGTATGTGAGTTTAAATGTTTGTAAACGCACCCACGATACAGGAGAAAATCCTAGTGTGGGGCAACGTATTTATTTAACAAAAAAAAAAAAAAAATTGGAGCGTAGAGGTAAGGAGCACTATCTCATGGGGAAAAAGTGTCCAGCTTAAACAGTAAGTAATAGTTCAAAAAACTACAAAAAGGCACTAGCGTAGGCGAATGGTGTGGTATGAATGTAGCAGTTGTTAACGGGCTGAAGTATTCCGTGTTTGAAAATTTAATATTTTTAGTGAGAGTAGTAAGTGACAGTCCAGTATACCATACCTCAACAATTTACATAGTCCAAAATTATTTAGTAAACATAACCTAAAATTATTGCTTTTATTTACCCGGTAGCTACTGTGGCGCCACCCTTATGTAGGTACCACATTTTGACGGACACTTTTCATACACAGAGATAGTTCTCCTTACCTCTACCCTCCATAGTATAATACAACAAAACGCTTCTTTAACAATTTTGAAGCTGATTCTTAATTTGCCCCAATTATCAAACGCAACTAAATAATGTTATTTTCCAGCCTGTGTTTAATCTTCCCTTTTGTAGAAAAATGGTTTAGTTTAATGTGTATAAAAAGACAGGAGTACCTATGTACATAAGTATATACACTCTAGTCGTAACCCCTGGTATGTGGCGCGCTCCAATTTGGGCCGCTGTCAAATTTGCTGCGTCTAGCGTCTGTGGCGTGCTCCCTTTTAGACCGCCGCTTTCGCGCTCACGTTTCGATCGTAAACACATTGATAGACTGTTTTCGTCTTTGTCTATCTCATTTAAATGCGTTAAGCGTGAAACTAGACAAGTAGCAAGCGGTCGTCTGAGTACTCGGTAGGCGAACAATTTGGCGCCAACCGGCAGTGAAATATCGGCATCGGCACTCTGCGTACGTGTGCGGTATTTTATACAAAAGCAGTGTTTTTAGTTGGATATAAAGAAGAAAGAAGCAGATAATCGCTTGAAATGTAAGTAAACTTTCGTTTCATACTAGAATTACGTGTGTTTATTACGATTTTATGCAAAATAACTGCCACTAAAACAGAAGCCTAACCCATGCCTTGCATTTACTTGCTCGATGTTTTTAGTTTTTATAACACTATTATTTCATTTGGACATTTCACATTAATTTGATATGATGTTAAATTAACATAGTTTTCTTGTTATAATACTCTAACATGGTTAAATATTCCGTAAAGTCCTAAACAATAACGAAAACAAGTACCGGTTCACTAGAAGCCCAAAAGTTACCGCGTCACAGACCGGGCGCAACCCAAATCGCACCTCTCACAGACGGCCTCTGCCGAGTTTTAATGGCCGCCGCGGCTGGTTCGCTTAGCATGGATACGCCGTGGCGGATTTCCTTACATAATGTTTAATGAAAAAAATCAACTTTAAATATGTGTATTTTTATGTACGAAGCACGGAATCATCTTATAATATTTCGGGCAATCGGGTAATTCAATTTGCAAGACCCTAACCAAACTTAAAACCAAACAAGACCAAACCAAAGTTAAAATAATAAAAAAAGCCTTATCCATATTAATCTAACACTTTGTTTTGTAAAGTGGTCCTTTTTGCTTACTTATTTGCTTGTTTTGTTTACATGTTTCTGTTGAATTTTCTTTGAATTGATGTTATTTTTGTTGTTTTAATGTATAGTTTGTTACCTATAATTATAGGAAAATATAATTTCTCTGTGAAAAAGTTAATAATTGTTTTGTTAATCACATAAGTATCAAGGTAGTATTTTTTATGACAAAATAATCATCTTTTTTGTGTAACTCTTGTATAAAATCTACTGAACCTACACTGTTAATACTCTTGTAAAACCCAGATAGTAACCTTTATTTATTAAAAATGTAATACTGTGTTATCTGCAGTGTGAAATGATTTCAAAATATCATGTAATACTAAGCCTCATTGAGGTTGATCTCAGGGTAGGCACCATTTTTCTACTATACTGAAAACGTTGATTTTGTGAAATATTTGTACATGAGTCATGTGTATTGTGCTTTTTCCTTGTAAATAGTAATGTAAGGTAAATAAAAACATGGTTACTAAGCTAAAGAGTTTTTTTATTATATATTTATGATACATAACTTATTGAAAATTTAGGGACCCCTGTAATTATGACAGCTGTACAACTTTATTACTAACCAAATATTACAAAAGCTTACTATTTTAAGCAGGAAATTTTATTTTAAATAGGTTTAATTCCTAATAAGGGCTTCCGCTAGAGCAAGGAATAAACAAATGCAGTTTTAGTGTAGGTCGGGCCCCCTCCCACCCCATACTGTGGCGTGCTCCAATCTGGGCTCCACAGACGTGGGTCATCTGTTATTTTGACAGCCACAGTTGAGGGGTTATGATGGCGGCCTTTAACTTTAACACCAGAATCATCTGTATTTTTAACACGCTTTTACTTGCTTGGTATATATCAATGTAACGGTCCTTTCTTTGGTATTGTTCGTCGAATCGTTGAGCTCCTTAAGTTCTGAGTTGAGCTGCACGATTGCTGACAATTGCGTGCACTGACTGGACAGGTCCACTCAAACTGTGTGGTTCTTTCCTCAAAAGACCATTTTAGATATCGATCTACATAGCCTTCACTTGATCTCACCAAGTTTTTGTCTTGACTTTAAAAGAGACTGACCTCTGAGTTTGTTACGGCCTTTTTTCTCAGAGTTGTCCGATAAGAACCGCCGGCCTGATCTAGCTTAAAAATATATATATGTTTGACACATCCAAGGAAGGCAGTCAGAGGGCACAGCAAGCCATGCATATTGACCAAAGACAATTACTCATTCATAATAATTCATATCACAGCGAGCATTAGGGACCAACTTAATGGAGATAAAAAACGAGAGCAAATTTTTGTTACTGGTGGAGCAGGCTCCGGGAAACCTTTTCTATTTGATGGGGTTTATTGCTAACAACATTGTCTTGTAAATAAATTACTTTAATTAGAACTGTTGCAATTGACAATATTCTTTTCACACGCCAAATTGACACAACATATTTTTTCTAATCATGGTCTCTTTGATTTTACCGACAGTGCGGTGGCCAGTACTCACACCCCTCTTCACGGCACTATGGTGTTCATTCTGAGACTACTAGGCTGCTTCGCAGTCTCATCAGTCGCGGACCTGCTAGAGCCTTGGTCAGAAGGTCTGCTTCCGTCTGCAGTTCGCAGATACATGATGTCTAATGCTCCTTCTTGGATACAGTTCCGGATGAAGTGCATTTTCAGATCAATATGCTTTGACTTGGAAGTCACCATCTGGTTCATACTCAGCTTGATGGCTGCTTGATTGTCATTCAGGATGACTATGCGTTCGTAGCTAGCGCCTAGATCTTTGTAGAGACTTTTCAAGTGTATAGCTTCTTTCGCTGCTTCAGTCAGAGCTACATACTCTGCCTCGGCTGTCGACAGTGCAATGCTTTTCTGTTTCTTTGACATCCAACTTATACTTATGGCATTTAACAATAGCCTGAAAAAGATTTTCTGTCAAGCTTGCAAGCGCCCCAATCTGCATCTGCCATTCCATATAGGTCTTGTCCTGTTTTATTGAATGTTAAGCCGACGTTTTTGGTGGCCTTTAGGTACCGGAGTACTCTCTTGGCGCTCTTGAAGTGTTCTTCATTATAGCAGTCGTTAAACTGTGATAGGTAGCTGATTGCGAACATTATGTCTGGACGAGTTGCTACCGCCATGTACATTAGTGGGGTGCGCCAAAGTTCACCTAAATTTTCAACTCCGATAATTGGAAATCCGAAAATGTTCTTCCTAACATTTTTCATCCTAACAATCACAATTCCTAACGACTCTGTCTCTAATGTTCATAATTCCGAAGCATTCAACTTCATAATGTCAGTAGCAATAAACATCTATTATACTTTTATTTGTTTCCCTATATTTTCTCAACATAACCATCTTTTATACTATTATTCAAAGTCATATCTTTTTTGTTTAGATTTCTTTTTATTCATAATAATCAGTATTATATACATTAATCATTGTAAGCCCTAATTATCACATGCCATAACATAATTTGCCATCGACATCGGGTGTGTAACGGTTGTTTATATCAAGAGAAATTGGATGCAATTGGGATTTTAGGGCACCCCGACTCGGACAGGTTAGGTTAGAAGGGGATGGCGGGGTCTTGTGAGCGAGCGAAGCGAGCGAATAGACCCCGCCATCCCCTTCGTGGTTATTTTTTTATAAACCACACAGAAGTAGGAGCCCCGCGAAGCGGGGCTCCGACGACCTAGCCCACCATCAACCATGCACAGAAAAAAAAACCTAAAACTATAAATATCATCTTCTACCCACATATATTTTTTATAACACTTGGTAAATGTTTCTTTCTGAGTATGAGTGAAAATATTATGGTAATTATGTTTAGGGATAAAAGCGTTATGATAAAAAACAGTAGGAGTTTAAATATATTTACATTAATGATATTATTAATTACAATTTTCGGAAACACGAGTGTTATGAACATCGCCGGTAGCACTACAAATAGTATGAATGAAAACTTTAGGATGAAAAATTTTAGGAAGAGTGATCATTCGGATTACAAATCGTTAGGAAGAACAATTTCGGGTAAAGAACTTTAGTTGAGCCAATATGGACCCACATTAGTGTTCCTATCAGGTTTTTGTATGAAAGATGCTGTGATTAATTTTTGTCCCCCTTTTCCAATTTGAGTCCAGGCTTCATAGGGTAGGACACTGTTTTGCAGTCCACCATACCATCTTAAATTTCTTAAGGGTATCTTCGATGAACTTTTGTTGGTGTAATTTTATTTCATCCCCATTGTAAGTTACATCTAAGCCTATGATCCTTTTCGGTCTCCCCAAATCTTTGAGTTCAAATTTTGAATTTAATAGGTATTTAACTTCTTTCAATGGTTTAGGACACGAGTAGGCAATTAATAAATCATCGACATAGATTGCAATAATAATCTTTACTCCTTTTTTCTCCAGGATGTATATACACGGGTCGGCTTCAGACGCTCGAAACCCTATGTTCTTCAATTCTTTGTCGAATTTTATTTTCCATTGCCTCCCTGCCTGGTTGAGTCCGTACAATGCTTTAATAAGACAACAAACTTTTTCTTTTGGAACACTGTTTATGTCTATCTTAGCATGTCTCTGGTTTTATTGTAAATCGTTAAATCCTCTTTCGTACTTTCATCAACCATTATCTCTATCAAGTATTCTTCCAAATAGTCAGGGTATTTCATCATAATCTTTTCTTCTAGTACACCGTTTAGGTACGCAGTTGTTACGTCCATTTGGTTCAGTTTTAACCCTTCTTCTGCGGCAATACCAATAACAGATCTGATCGAGCTTTACTTCGCTACGGGCGCGTAAGTTTCGTTGAAATCTATACCTGAAGGCCAATTCCCGTAATTAAAAACGTTCAAATTCAAGTCGCAATCTCATCTCAGCGACAGGCTTATGTCAAAAAGACCCGCGTACTACCGCCGTAGAGGTGATGCGAATATTTAGTTTCTGAAGTAAGTAACGAAACAGCCAAGCCATACATTTTTACTGATATGTCGAATTTGTGAAGTTAGGTTCGGTAGAGTTAGGCCGTGTAGATTCAGAAGCTTGGCTCTACATGAGATCTGATATCTTTTTCACAGGGCAAACCTCATGTGGTCGTCTTGGCAACATTTTACATGAAATGTTATTGGTGGGATTTCAGTTCTTTTTGTAAGTTGCTAGGCAGTCTTTTTAGTGTTTATTTTTTTCTTCTTTTTTTGGGGTGTATTTCTTGCACACCAGCAGTGCCGGTTTTCATAGCCCATTCTCTGTCTTTGCCTTTTTTCTTTGATGGTTTACTTACTTTACTTATTTTACCATAAGCGATAAATCAGGGCGATATTTCGCTCTTAAGCGATTATATTCAACTATAGCTGACTGTTGTGCTTTAATACTAGCAAAGTCTATATTTATCAATTACCAATACATAAAATTATGCCCACTGAAATAAGCCGCAAAACTTATAAGAAAAATATTGCAATCGTAACACGACCATCAACGACGTCTGCCCTCACGCGTCTGCTCGCGTTCGGGTAGCGCCCTCGAGCTCGGGCGGTTTTGACGCGGGGACTGCGTGGGGAGAGGGGTGAGTGAGTAGGAGGCGTTCGTTTCTGTCGCGGTGGTAGTCGGTTTTGTTGTTTTTAAATTAAATAGGTATTATTAATAAAATTATTTTAATTATATAGGTACCTAACTTTACTATTATATCCGTATTAATTAAGTACTTACAGTCGATTTGCTCACCTCGTCGTCAAAGGGCGTAAATAACTGAGACCTACCATGAGGTTCTGGATTAAGGCGGAGGTTCTTGTAAGTACTTATTAATAGGTTTTTGAGCTACTGTCTACAGTCCCGTGTTAACTTTCCTGTCCTAATTCATAAAATTGGTGAAAGTCTCATTCAAACTTCCACCCCCCCTCCCCCCCCATTTTAGGGGATGGGGGGCGAAAGTTATAAGTTTATGAATTTTATTGTTGGTTGTATACTAAACTTAGATTACATACCAAATTTCAGCATTCTAGCACTTCAGGAAGTAGCCAAACATTTTGATGATCATCAGTGTGTCAGTGTATCAGTGAGTGTGTCAGTGACGAAATCGGTGTATTTTAGATATCAATAAAATCTAAAGTATTAGAGCTATTCAATTGAGACTTGGTATGTTTAATTAGTCTATTATTGACATCATATCCTGAGAATATGAACTATCTGGTACATCGGAAACCAACTCTATGAGGGTTCAAAAAAACGACGAAACACTTCGAGAAAAGGTAGGTAGTGCCCTTGCGCTTCGCTTGGCTCGTCTTGGCGGGGGCACTACCGTGCAGTGGCGAAGGGTGAAATATTGAGAGAGGTAAGCCAGAAAACTTAACCTTGAAAAGCATGTTTCCTCACAAAGCAAATAATCTGTCAAGCAGCAATCTAAAGCTATTAGACCCGCCGGATGGCGGGTCTAATAGCCCCGCCATCCGGCGGTCTTTGTAGTAAGTAGATTTACAAAGTAGCAGGTCAGTAGGATTACTGACCTGCTACTTTGTAAATCTACTTACTCTAAATTAGTAATTTCAACTTATTACACTATCTACTTACCGCAAATACCTAATTTCAACGTACGTCTATGTAACTGCTTTCACTACACACAAATAAACACAGTTCAACTAAAAAAATACACAAATCACTATTTTATACCAAGCAATAAATTCTAAAATAGCTAACTATTAAATTCAAATATAAATTCAATCAACAACGCATGCAAGCTATGGTCGTTTTAATGTAATGTAATTACGTCAAATTGTCTGTCAACATAAAATGTCATCAAACATTCGTCCGATTCGATACGAAATTCAACGACGGATAACGACCCATCCCGCTCGCGCGCACATATTTCCTATATACATCTCGCTCGATTATCCGAGTAAGACGCTCAGAGTCGGCTTACTTTAGTTCTAATATGGCGGGCTGGGTAGTGACCTTCAAGTGACGTCATGACGTTCTTTTGCTAAGAGATTTTATCGGCGAATAAGCCGATCGCTCCTGCGGTTTACTTTATAGCAATATGTTGTAAAAGAGCAAATTTTGTTGATTTAATGTCCATCAGTGTAGGCGTTTTGTAATTTTTCTCTACTTTTAAAAGTACTGATTGTGCCATTGAGAGAGTGGTTGTGTTCCAAACTTCTGAAGGGAAGCCGGTGGGAATGGGCTTATAAGGAGGCTGCGGCGCTGCTACCGTGCCCCCAGATGTACCACTTGCACTTGTATGATTGCTCGAAGTTGACCGGGGAAGTCCCATGTAACGTTGATGCATTAGGTGAAATGGTTAGATTACGAAATAATTCATAAAACAACCTGGTACGAGGGTGGCACTGAAAATTTCGGGAATCAAGGAAGTGACACAACATTACTATTTAAAAATGTATTTATTGCTTTTCGAAGTATTCTCCGCGAAATTTGACACATTTTTCCATACGATGGAACCAATCATTGAAGCAACCATTCCATTCGGAATTCCATTTGGGGTCTCCAAAAAGGCCGTTTTGTGCCTACAAAACGGCCATTTGCCACCTGAAGAAAAACTCTTCAGGTGATGAAAATCTCTGTCCACGCAATTTGTTCTTTATTTTAAGGAAAGTATAGAAATCATTAGGGCTTAGGTCGGGGCTGTACCTACGGCGGATGGTCTAATAATTCTATGTTTTCTTGCTCTAAAAACTTTTGTTCTGTGCGCGGTGTGAGAACTCGCATTGTCGTGATGGAGGATGATGCGGCGGTTGCAGTTCTCTTTACGGAGTTCAGAAACGACCTGTGGCAAACAAATGCTAGCATACCATTTTGCATTAACCGTTCTTTGTCCCTCAAGAGGAATAGTGGCCGATAACATGGCCGGCTTTGGAGACAAACGTGACCACCATTTTTTTTGCAACACTCCGTGAACGAACAATTTTTGTTGGCTTTAACTCATTTTCGAACACCCAAACTCGTGACTGGTTTTTTGTTTCGGGTTCGTACGCATATATCCAGGATTCGTCACCTGATACGATGTTGTGTACAGCATTTGAGGATCCTGCGTGGAATCTTTCGAGAGTTCTGACGCACCAAGTAACGCGAGCCGCTTTTTGCTCTTCACAGAGCGAATGCGGTATCCATCGGGAAAACAACTTTTTTACATCTAATTGTTCATGCAAGATTATTTGTATTTGACTCATGCCAATGTCTAAAGTTGCCTGAATTTCGCGGTATGTCACATGTCGATCTTCCTCAATCAGCTTACGCACAGCATCAACGTTTTCTTGGGTGACTGCAGTTTTTGGACGACCTTGACGGGGATCATCACTGAGCTTGGCTGACTGACTGAATTGTGGTTTTGGATGGGGCTTCATCACCAAATGCAGAAATCATCCGGTCAACACACTGTTTTTGTGTTAAACCACTTCGAAAGTCATGATAAATCATCGCTCTTGAATTTTCTCGAGTCAATTCCATTATCTCAACGACTAAACAAGTTTGACAAAACCTTGTGACAAGCCCGAGAATCTTTTTTTAAATAAATAAATGGTATTCGATTTTTAAAACCAAGGAGTTTTCAATTAAAAAGATTTTAATATGACAGGAACAGTGGAAATATTCCATTCCCGATACTTTTAGTGCAGCCCTCGTAACTTGTTTTCACATAATTATGGTACGCCAAAAAGTCGATTATTCGTTGCTACGAAATTATCTTCGTTTTGAGACTGAAAAAGCAAAGATAAATGTTAGTTTAAAAAAATTGTGCGGTCGGGGGACCACCGTCAGGAACGAAGTTCTTTGTGATATTTTTTCAACTCAAAACTTGTTTTAAAATGTAGATTTTCATTGATTATATTAGGTACTGTATTCTTGTTTATAACTTTTAACATATTTGCATTGAAAAAATAATAAAACATAATGTCACGTAGATCCTAACGCCATCTGTTAGCGAATAGAAGAACTACACGTCAGACGCTAACGCCATCTGTTATCGAATAGCCGAACTACACTGGACCGTTCCCGTAAGTACTAGAATGTTCTGGTATTATGCTAGAACATTCTAGTAACTTACACTCGCCATATAAATAAGGGGTTGACAGCGTTGTAGTTCAGTTCAGCTTAGAATGCGAAACAGTGAAGAACAGCTAATAACAGTAAAAGTGGACGAATAGTGAACTACAAGTGATTGTGTTTAAAGTTTCTGATTACTGTAATTGTGATTTTTAATTATAGTGTGTTTTTCGTGTAAATTGGTATAAATTTATTTATCCCGAACCCCAGCTCGTAACATTTGGTGTCAGAAGTAAGGGATAAATTATGCCAGTTTTTCCGAAGGACGACACGGAGGGTATCCGTACCCGGAGTCAGCGCCAGCAGGAGGTGGACCAGAGGCGGTTTGAAGGTTCGCCGATACAGACACCTGGTGGTAATCAGCCGACGACGGTGCCAATCTCCGAAGTACCATCTGGAGTTCCTACAGCATCACCAGCCATGGATCTTTCCGCTCTGATGATGATGCTGCAGGAACAGGCCCGCCGACAGGAGGAACAGGCACGCCGACAGGAGGAACAGGCCCGCCGGCTGGAGGAACAGCTTCAGCGTGACAAGGAGGAACAGGCCCGCCAACAAGAGGAACAGGCCCGCCGACAAGAGGAACAGGCCCGCCGGCTGGAGGAACAGCTTCGGCGTGACAAAGAGGAGCAGACCCACCGCCAGGAAGAGCAGATCCTCCTCATTAAAGATTTACGCGCGACGTTTGGCAAGGACATCACAGCCGTGAAGGAGAAGGTTCAGCTGCACGAAAATCGTATCTCCGAGGCCGAAATCCAGATCGCTGACATGAGAAAAGCGTTGGGGAACCTGAAAGCTGGAGACGGGACTGCGACTTCTGTAGTTGCTGCACCTTCGGTGCGCGGGTTTAAAGTGCCACCCTTCGATGGAACATCTTCGTGGTCGGCATACAAAATCCAGTTTGAAGCTGTCAAGGAAGCAAATGGGTGGACAAAAGGGCAGGCCATGACCGCACTTACTTTGGGCCTTCGCGACCAGGCCTTAACCATATTGGAAGCTCTCGGTAAGAATGTGACTTACGAGCAGCTGCTTGAGGCGTTAGAAGCCAGATACGGTGACGCACACTTGGAACACGTATTTCGAGCCCAGTTAAAAGATCGTGTGCAACGCAGTGGTGAAAACCTGCAGCAGTGGGCCCTGGAAATTGAAAAGCTGGTTCGAAAGGCGTACCAGTCTGCGCCTGCACCCATCGAGGGGATTCTGGTTCAAGCATTCATCGATGGTATACGGGACCTGGAAGTTAGAGCTGCTGTTAGACTTGGGCACCATGAGACGCTGAAGGACGCCTTGGCCCATGCATTGGAGGTGGAGGCAGTAAGGCACGATCATCGAGCCCACCGCATCAGGGAGGTTGCGGAGTTACCAGGACGTGACCGCACTAGGTACAGCCCTAGATGCTACACTTGTGGAGAAAAGGGCCACCTTAAGTCGAGTTGCCCGAAGCGAAGCACTGTCCGCGAAGATCACACCCAGGAAAGAAGGGCGGCTGATGTCACCGCCCAGCAGCAGGGGAAACGAGTAAACTCCAGGACTGCGGGGCGGGTGCTGGCTGGTGTTAAAAGAGCCCCAAGGATTTCGATCTCACAAGCCCATGATGGGAACAGCCTTATCATCAAAGGTGAAGTGAATGGAAGACCATGTAAGCAGACATTGGATACTGGAGCTTCTCGCACGGTTGTCAGTTCCCAACTAGAGAATCATTTTCTTGGGGACTTCTTCGGTAAGCATGACCGCGTAAATTTAGTAACAGCTACCGGTCAGCACATACCCGTCAGAGGAGAGAAAGAGGTGGAGTTAAAACTGGGTAACACAATTTACCGGCATAAGGTCATCATGGCTGACATAGTAGATGACTGCATCCTAGGTTTGGACTTCATGCGACAGCACTGTTGTGAGATCGACGTGAATCAAGGAGTCTTGAAATGTGGTTCAGAAGAAGTGTTCATGGAAGGTGCACCATCGGGCGAAGTGTACTGTTTAAAGAGGATTGTTCTTCCTCCCCGGTCGGAAACAATAGTTCCAGTTGGTCTTCCACATAATTCTGGACAGAAAAATCGATGTATTCTCATTGAAAGGTTGGACGAAAACCTTCCATGGAAGATGGCGCGGACCTTGGTTAGGGCAATCAACGTTGCAGCCGTACGCATACTGAACCCAAGTGAAAGGGAACAAGTAATCAAGAAGGGTACGTTGATGGGTACCTGTGAAGAAGTGGCTTGGATGCGTAAATGCCAACATCAGCCTTCTCGGAATAATGTCCAAAGTGCAAGATTTAACATGTCAAATCTTTTGGAAGACTGTCGCAAAGATTTATCGGAAGGAGAAATGGAGAAGGCTAAGAAGATGCTACTTCAGTACGCCGACATTTTCTCTGCAAATGATGCTGACATAGGGAAGACTGGATTGGTTCAGCACAGAATTAATACGGGAAACGAGTTACCAATTCGTCAGCGACCAAGAAGAATACCAGTGGCAAGAGAAAAGGAAATGGATAAGATGATTGAAGACATGGTAAAGGATGGAGTTATAGAGCCTTCATCTAGCCCATGGTGTTCTCCTGTGGTCCTGGTGAAAAAGAAGGATGGCAGCATGCGGTTTTGTGTGGACTATCGTCGACTGAATGACGTTACAAAGAAAGACAGCTATCCACTACCCAGGATCGACGACACATTGGACACGCTGTCAGGAATGAAGTGGTTTACCACGTTAGACCTAAAAAGTGGCTACTGGCAAGTGGAGATAGATCCTAAGGACAAGGAAAAAACCGCATTCTCTACGGGAAAGGGACTATGGCAATTTAACGTCATGCCATTTGGATTGTGCAATGCTCCTGCAACTTTCGAAAGGCTTATGGAGCTAGTACTCACCGGATTAATTGGAGACGCCTGCCTTGTCTATTTAGATGACATCGTCATCGTAGGCCGCACATTCGAAGACCACCTCCGAAACTTGGAACGTGTACTGTCAAAAATCCGAGGAGCCAATCTTAAGTTAAGTCCGAAAAAGTGCTCATTCTTCAAGAAGCAAGTAAGCTTTTTGGGACACGTGGTCTCGGAAGAGGGAGTACAAACTGATCCAGAGAAAATCGTCGCCGTCAAGGATTGGCCAGTTCCGAAAGACAAGACGCAAGTCAGAGCATTTCTGGGTTTGTGCTCGTACTATCGACGGTTTGTCAAGAATTTTGCTGATATTGCCAAACCTCTACACAAGCTTACTGAAGAGAAGAGACAGTTCTGTTGGGATGAGAGCTGTGACATGGCTTTCCAGGACTTAAAGAAACGTTTGTGCAATACCCCAATTTTGGGCTACCCTGACTCAGAAAATGAATTCATAGTTGACACGGACGCTAGTAATACTGGAATTGGCGGTGTGTTATCCCAACGGAAAGGAGATCATGAAGTTGTGATAGCTTATTTCAGCAAATCTTTATCAAAACCGGAGAGAAATTATTGCGTCACGAGGCGCGAGCTACTTGCTGTAGTGAAGACATTACAGCATTTCAGCAAGTACTTGTTGGGACGTAAATTCCACCTGCGAACTGACCATGCTGCATTGAAGTGGTTGTTGCAGTTTAAGAATCCAGAAGGACAAGTAGCGAGATGGATTGAATTGCTACAAGAATTCGACTTCGCAATTGAACATCGCAGTGGGAAATCCCACGGTAACGCGGACGCTTTATCAAGAAGGCCTTGTCCTGAAGACTGCAAGCATTGTATCAGACAAGAAGCTAAGGAAGCGGTACCTGTCAGGATGGTAAGAACGGACCTTAGCGACGAATGGAAGAAAACTCTACAGCATGCTCAGCGAAGCGATACAGATATCAAGCCAATTCTCGAGTGGATTGAAGCTAATGCTCCTAAACCGAAATGGTGTGATGTTGCAACGATGAGTACAACCACAAAGAGTTATTGGGCACAGTGGGAGAGCTTGGTAATCCAGGACGGTGTCTTGTGCCGCAAATGGGAAAATGCTCGAGGGGACAGCTGCCACCTGCAAATGATCGTACCTAAAGCAAAGGTACCAGAGGTTCTACAGCTCTACCACAATGGATGTTCGGGAGGTCATATGGGAGTAAAAAGGACTCTATTGAAGATCAGAGACCGGTTCTACTGGATCCATTGTCGAGAGGATGTTGAGGATTGGTGTCGCAAATGCACTAGTTGTGCTGCGGTAAAAGGACCTCACACACGCAGCAGGGGTGCATTGAAAGTGTACAACGTAGGAGCCCCCTGGGAACGGATAGCACTAGACGTCGCTGGCCCTTTCCCTGAAAGTGAAAGTGGAAACAAATATTTCATGGTTGTCATGGATTACTTCACTAAGTGGCCGGAAGTCTTCGCCATTCCTAATCAAGAAGCTACGACAGTTGCTGATAAATTAGTCCACGAAGTCTT
This sequence comes from Brachylomia viminalis, assembly GCA_937001585.2. NCBI lineage: Eukaryota > Metazoa > Arthropoda > Insecta > Lepidoptera > Noctuidae > Brachylomia > Brachylomia viminalis. The sequence continues at coordinate 23,915,152 of OW443314.2, forward strand.
CTGTCGGTTTGGGGTACCTTTAGAAATCCACAGCGATCAAGGACGAAATTTCGAGTCTCAAGTGTTTCAGGAAACATGTCGGGTGATGGGTACTCACAAAACCAGAACTACTTCATACCACCCACAATCTGATGGAATGGTGGAAAGATTTAATCAGACGTTGGAAAGATATCTGGCAAAAGTTGTAGCAAGCAGACAAAAGGATTGGGACAAGCACATACAACCGTTTCTCCTGTCATACCGAAGTGCAGTTCACGAGAGTACGACTGTGACACCAGCCTTCGCGAACTTCGGAAGGGAGTTAAGGCTACCAGCAGATTTAATTACCGGCATCCCCCCTGATACTCCACGCAGTTTAACAGATTATGCGAATGACCTGCGCAACAAGATGAATGACGTATATGAGCATGTCAGACAATCAGGCCAACAGATGTCCGAGAAAATGAAAACTCGTTATGACCGGAAGATGAACAATAGTGGTTTCGACGAAGGTTCGCTAGTATGGTTGCATAACCCAGCCCGCAGCAAAGGGAAGTCCCCTAAGCTACAGGCAAAATGGGACGGACCGTACAGAATCGTGACCAAGATCAACGATGTCACCTACCGAATTCAAAGGAATACGCGAACTACTCCTAAAATTGTTCATGTCGATCGATTGGCACGATATTACGGGAATAATGATGCTCGGGACGAGCATGTCTTAGGAGGGGGCAGTGTCACGTAGATCCTAACGCCATCTGTTAGCGAATAGAAGAACTACACGTCAGACGCTAACGCCATCTGTTATCGAATAGCCGAACTACACTGGACCGTTCCCGTAAGTACTAGAATGTTCTGGTATTATGCTAGAACATTCTAGTAACTTACACTCGCCATATAAATAAGGGGTTGACAGCGTTGTAGTTCAGTTCAGCTTAGAATGCGAAACAGTGAAGAACAGCTAATAACAGTAAAAGTGGACGAATAGTGAACTACAAGTGATTGTGTTTAAAGTTTCTGATTACTGTAATTGTGATTTTTAATTATAGTGTGTTTTTCGTGTAAATTGGTATAAATTTATTTATCCCGAACCCCAGCTCGTAACAATAACATAAAATGTACAAATTAGAGAGAGAGTTGATTAAAGGAGTACTGCGCTTTTTGTTTATTTTTTTTAACGAACTTCTTTTACGCGGCTTACAGTAGATTGAACTAGCAGAAATCGTCACGTAACGAAAAAGCGTTATGCCCCCTCCAAGCGACCTTCCTCTCTTTTTCTTTCTTACTGTCTCTTTCTATTTTATACGGTTGTATGTGTATGGGTGTGTCAGTGTGCGAGTTTTAATATTATATAGCGTTGACCAGGATTGTGTACTGTCAACGATAACCTCAATTCTGCACACATGTAAATATTATTCAAAATAGTTTCTTTTTTATAATATAAATAACTTATATTTCGCTATTTTATATTTAATTTTGAATAAATTACTATTTTCCTAAAATGTAAAATTAAATTTATTAGATAAAACCGTAGTGACCGGCAGATCTTTCAAATGTCTACCTTATCAACTGTCGATGGTCGGTTATGTGGCTATCCGGGGTATAATGGGTGAAAAAATTAAGCTAGTCAAAAATTATGCTTGTCTCAAAGATCAAACCGTGAATGTCTCATACACGGCTAAGAACACTAGATAAATGATGTGCAAAACACCCTGACTAGGTAGGTAGTCGTATGCTTGTCTCAAAGATGGAACCATGCATGTCTCAATGCACGGCTAAGAACAGTAGTTATATGACGTACATAACTCCCTGACTACTCCTACAAGTAGTCGTATGCTTGTCTCAAAGATGGAACCATGCATGTCTCAATGCACGGCTAAGAACAGTAGTTATATGACGTACATAACTCCCTGACTACTCCTACAAGTAGTCGTATGCTTGTCTCAAAGATGGAACCATGCATGTCTCAATGCACGGCTAAGAACAGTAGTTATATGACGTACATAACTCCCTGACTACTCCTACAAGTAGTCGTATGCTTGTCTCAAGGATGGAACCATGCATGTCTCTAAACGTGGCTCAGTTTGTTTATTTATTTATTATTACATCAATTCACAGTTAAAGTAAAGATTTTGTACATTTTGCCTAATGAAATTAAGAAGAAATGCTTAACAATTGACATCAAGTACCCCACCTTTTTTTACAATACGTTTTTATTTTGTTAATCACTATTCATAAATTAAACTTATTGAAAATGATTTTCTACTTTTTAGTTCAGTTGTCTACAAAATCGTGTTTTTAAATATTTCTTTCTTTTTTTAAACTGGCGCTTCGCCAGTTTATTCATATCAAGGTAGGATATTGCAGTTCATACTTCATAGTAACTTTTCTTTCTGTAAAGCGCCTACAAATTATCATTAAGCAAAGATTAGTTAATACGAGTAAGTACTGAATTTAGCTTATTTGTTTAATTTAAAAAATGTTCATTCAGAAGTCTTATTTTTAATCTACATAATTAATGTCGTAAAATATTCCTAAGATAACAGATTGTCTGACCGACAATAGATATGTAGCAATGTTATCAACCGACCCAGTTATCAAGGCAACCTATTATAATTGCTAGTAAAAATAATAAGATGACAGTTTGGTGGAAGTACCTTCTTAACTTATCGATACCGCTTTCGGTATCAAAAAAAGCCCAAAAACCTACCTATTATCTTTGTACCTATTTTTCTGTTTTTTTCTTCTTGTATGTTTATATAAGTGTGTACATAAATGGTTAAATAAATATATTTTAAGCTCGACAAGGAGGAACAGACGTAATTTCCTAAATATTGGCATCCCCCAATATTTAGGAAATTACCGGTAAAACGGGGTTAATAGGGATGCAGGGGTGAATCGGGACGAAACTTTAAAAGGGATGTTAACGTTGAAATAATATAGTTGGCTGCCAAAAAGCACTCTAATGCGTTTACTGTATTATAATTAACGATTAAGTGCCCTTGTTGGCAACAAACTATATTATTTTAACGTTAAAATCCATTTTAAAGTTTCGTCCCGATTCACCCCTGCATCCCTAATAACCCCGTTTTACGGTACGTCTGTTCCTCTTCCCCCAATAATGTCTATTGAAGAAATTTAAATTGTTATCCACACAAGATGATAAGTGATTTATGACCACTGAAGCAAGTACTTACATAGCTGCGAGTATATAAGTATACCTACGTACAGACCGGGTGCTTTCAGTTATATACTACGTACAGAGCGGGTGCTTTCAGTTATATTATAATTTTGTCACGATGGCTGTTGTGTTTAGTTTGATTATATTTTTGGCTGTGTTTGATTCGACTTTATTCTCTGAAGGGGTGAGTACCTACTACCTATCTAACAATGGCGCAATCTTGGTCCTTTGCCCATTTTTGGTTTCCAAATTACTTTTAGTTCACCAGAAGTCGATCATCAAATGTCTTATGTCTAGCCTAGTTGCTAAAGGGTCACCAGGGGTAACCTACGCAGGCCGTGCTATAAGGTCAAAAATGTATCTGCCTTGCCTTTTTCCAACTACCTATATTAGGGTCGGCTTCCAGTCTAACCGGATGCTGCTGAATACCAGTATTTGACTGCTGGGCTTCTGACTACCTGTAATGACTGTCAAAGATCTACGAATGGCAGCCGGAGCCAACGGCTTAACGTGCATGTAATAGATGGTCAACCATCCACGAACCGACCGCGGCAAGCGGCTGTTACCTACTATTTAGTTTATTTATATAGTCCCTAATAGACTAAAGTACCTAGTCTTCAACATCGGGGTCTTGGTTGACTACTGCTCCCTTCGAGATATGCAGGCGTGATATTATCTAGGAGTATTGTCCCAAGGCGAGTGACTGACACAGGAGCGTGAAGATTAACACAAGCAAAGAGATGCCTGTGCCCGCAGCGGTGGGTGAAGTCGGGCTGTGCAACTTCCAAAGCCCGACTTCACCCAGCATTAGCATCATCTTCCACTGTAGATGTAACGATGGAAAGGTTAAACAGATTTGATGAGAAATTGTACTACACTATACCTAGCCATCCTAAAATCCTGTAGCCGTTAAAGGGACTCGGTCTCGGTCTCGGGTCCAAGCTTCGGGATGACGGTTATGCCGAGCCAACCAATTAGTTTTGGTTTTCGTTTGCAAGCCAAGTAGATATAGGGTAACCTTCGAATTTTTAATATACATTTCCCTGGGGAAATGTATGAAAAATTCGAACCAAATGGTTCGAATTTTTCATTTTTTTTTTTTTTTTTTTTTCCTACTCGCAAAATATGACTGGGCTGATTTTTCAATAGTCGGTTAACTTTTATCTGAAGAATAAATCTGACAGTTTGACATATTTTCTATACAAAAGCTGTCAAACCGCAATATTTATTCCACAGATAAAAGATAACTGACTATTGAAAAATCAGCCCTAAACCGCCTTTGTTTTATCGTAAGTAGGTACCTACACGACAATCTGACTAAAGTGCGTACATCATGATGTTTATACATTAAGTACTAACTACGTTTTACATGTGCAATATGTGATCAAGCAGTGCGATTCTGTAACCATCTTACCGTGATAACTTAGGTGAAGTGAGCGTGGAGTGAGCTGTGTGTGTCGTCCCACTGATGCTATGGATTGACCAAGCATTACATTTACAATCATAATCGAGATTTTAATCATATTTTTTATGCAGATTCTATTGATAATTTTATATTATTTCAAAGCTAGTATTTCATAAAAGTGAAAAATTATTTCACTTTTATGATAATGCCCTAAGCAATACAGCCTTGACTTTACAAAGAGTAAGACCTATCAATATCTACGCTGGGTGAGCGCCACAGGCGACAAAATTTAATCTGCATTCTGTTCTATCTTCTAATAAAATAAATAAAATCGTATACGCTCTTAGACGGATTAAAAATGTTACAAACATTAAAACAACTGTAATGTCGTATCGTGCTTATGTGGAGTCCTCGCTGCGATATGGACTAATTGTATGGGGAAATAGTACCGACCATAATAGAGCATTTATCGCTCAAAAGAAATGTGTTCGAGCTATTCAGAGCATCCGCATCCCACCGGACGTATCTTGTCGACCAATGTTTAAAAAACTAGGTCTGCTACCACTACCCTCACTATATCTATATGGAACATGTATGTTTGTACGGAAACACAAAGATCTATCCAGAACATCAGCAGAGGTAAGCTCTAGGCATGCGCGTGACTTATTTAGACTTGTTATAGATGAAATCCCTCGATTAATAAATTAAAGTATAAGCTGTGTAGCTAAGGCTGTGCGTATATACAACACATTACCATGTAAACTTAAATGACTAAATAGCTGACTGTTTAAAATTCACTTGTTTAAATGGCTGAATGATAATATTTTTTATAGCAATAGGGAATACTTTGAACATAAGTTGTGTTAATCATTTTGCATGCTCAAAACATGTATGATCTCATCCTTAACTCATAACTCGTGTAACATCTTTGTATACCATGTTTTATGCAAATAAATAAATACAATACAATGAATACTAAAATCAACCTGGGAGCTATTATTTGAATACAATGGAATGCGTATTATTACTGAATTTTTTATGATTTTCATAGTTCTCTTACGTTACGGCGATGTTTACCTACCTCCAAATATATAACGGAAACGTAAACGTGACACTTTATGGTACCATTATTACATGACATTTTTTGTTTGTATAAGTGTCCCCTACCCACTACCAACTATGCACGATGCATTACTTTCATCGTGGGCGGAATATTTGAAAAAAAAAAAAAAAAATGGTGGCGAAGGTGGTACAGGTCGTGTGGGTATACTATATTTCCCCCCTGAAATAAATATGTAGTTGCGACTCCGATCGTAAGAAAGCCTAGTATATTAATTAAAGAAGGTAGTTAGGTAGGTAGGTAGTACGACCACACCGGGATTTAAAAACACCTTCTTAGGTTACAGAATTATAAGTGTTACATTTTGAATGTAAAACAAATTGTATTTATTAGAAAAAAAATGACACACGACACTCCCAAACTATTAAAATTAAAATATAATAACCTAAACTAACTAAAACTATTAACAAATTAAAATATGGCGTCGAAAAATTCCTCTGCATCGCTGTCGACTGGTAAAGTACTCAAGAGACTGGCGGCATTGCCACGTTGTATGGCAATGCTAAGCCTCTGGCCAAGGTAAAGGCCAGCCCTTGGATCACGGGAAGTGTCAACAAGCCGTTTGGAGATTTCGTTGAACAAACCGTGAGCACTCGGACCCCACGGCCCGAGGGTTTCAACCCCAAACGGCTCGAAAATATAATTGCCGATAAGGTTATTATACTTTCGCCGTTTGAGGTTTTCCGCAGCCGCAGCAGCAGCGCCAGCACAGCACGCCGAGTCAGGAAGATGGGATGGCGCAAGAGTATCGACACACGTTGCGTCCCACACTAAAGGCCTACCCACCTTCCAAGGAAATAAAGACATGCCGTCCGGTCTCTTGCCATCGTCGCGTGCCAAGCCATTAGGTTCTAATACAGCTGGAACGCCGACGGTGACAAGAGCTCGTCGGATGATGTCATTTATGTTCGCGTGCCGAGCTAAGCGGCCCGCACTTCGGCTGCAAGACAGGCCATGGTTTCCAAGGCTGTTGACAACTTCGCCACAGTGACAGCGATGGGGAGAACAAGAAGGAGCTCCTAGTCGTAGGCCAGCAGCGAGGCGGAAAGTAGTGTCGTCTAACAAAGTGCCTATGTTCGACGACGATAGTGCATGAAGCCAAAGACCCGACTCCCACTTACCCACAGCAAGCAGGCGCGCACGCTCCGCAGTAGTAGCAGACGTGTTAAGTAAATTGTTCTGTACTACTCTGCAAAGCGGCTCATCCCACTTTCTCTGGGAAGATGGATTATCGGGTTGATCTGAATTCGGACAAGCGAGTCTCCAGGCATGCATAGCCTCGGTGAAGCATGGCACATCAAAATTAATCAGTGTGGGGGCTAGGATTTTCCTGATTAATTTTTCAGTGCCGTAGACCGAGGATATGAAAGCCGGTAAACTAACACTAGAAATTTTGCGGAAATTTATATTTATATAAATTATTATTATTTATATAAATTTTGAATTGTTAACAAAATCAAATATACTACAATCTCACGCACTTAAACACACTACTTATATCGTACATCACTTAAACAGGGTGTTCGGCAGAACGTTGAACATACGAAAATGGCAGATAGGTGGGGCCGTCTGCTATCTACCTAGCTCAAATTATTTGACCTGGGCCCCAGTTTTTTTTTTTAATAACCGATTTTCGTGAGTTTGTTTGATTTTTCTACACGTGGGGCTTTTACCAATCAGGTACTTACCCAATACACTATCGATTTTAAATTTTTACCACGATTACACAATGAATTTTGCAAAACATTTTACATTTCACAAAAATCGAATTGCATCCAAATCCCCCTTTTGAACTAAAATTGGTCAATAACTCTTTAGTTTTTTTTTTAATTAAACATATTACGTTCGAAAAGCCATAACACCAAGGATTTTTCGATGAAATCCTAAGTCTTCAATCACTTTTAGTTATTTTTTAATGCAATGTAAAGAAAAGCTTAAAATCATGTTTTATCCCTTTTTGTAATGTTTGAAGGCTCATTACTTTTTGTCTAGCTGTTATCTGCACCAAACAATAGTTTTAGAGGAATCTACCAACAGTCGAGACAAAAACAAAAAAAAAGTGTTGCCAGTTTCGTCTATGCTACATAAAGTAATCTTACTTACATATACAATGACACTAATATTTACTGTATAAAGTATTATATTATTTTAAATTATTGTGAATGTGAGGACTATGTGTGTTTGTGTTCCAGTTTTAATCATGTTCTGGCCGTTTGAGTAGCTGATGCGGCCTACCCAAATGTCCTTTCTTTGGTATTGTTCGTCGAATCGTTGAGCTCCTTAAGTTCTGAGTTGAGCTGCACGGTTACTGACAAATGCGTGCACTGACTGGACAGGTCCACTCAATCTGTGTGGTTCTTTCCTCAAAAGACCATTTCAGACACAAATCTACATGGTCCTGAAAGATTATTATAATATTATTCTAATTATTGTGAATGTGAGAACTATGTCGGTCATTGGTTGTTTTATATTTATTTTTGTATTTTTCTCAGCGTAATCATGATCTGGCAGTTTGAGTAATTTATGCGGCCTACTCAAATGTCCTTTCTTTGGTATTGTTCGTCGAATAGTTGAGCTCCTTGAGTCTAAGTTGACCTGCACGATTACTGACAATTGCGTGCACTGACTGGACAGGTCCACTCAATCTGTGTGGTTCTTTCCTCAAAAGACCATTTCAGACACAAATCTACATGGTCCTGAAAGATTATTATAATATTATTCTAATTATTGTGAATGTGAGAACTATGTCGGTCATTGGTTGTTTTATATTTATTTTTGTATTTTTCTCAGCGTAATCATGATCTGGCAGTTTGAGTAATTTATGCGGCCTACTCAAATGTCCTTTCTTTGGTATTGTTCGTCGAATAGTTGAGCTCCTTGAGTCTAAGTTGACCTGCACGATTACTGACAATTGCGTGCACTGACTGGACAGGTCCACTCAATCTGTGTGGTTCTTTCCTCAAAAGACCATTGCAGACACCGATCTACATAGCCTTCACATGATCTGACCAAGATTTTGTCTGGACTTTAAAAGAGACTGTGACCTCTGAGTTTGTTTCGGCCTTTCTTCTCAGAGTAGTCAGATAGGAAACGCTGACCTCATCTAGTTTAAAAAAAAATATGATTGACGTGTAAAAGTGTTTGTTCAAACCTACTTACAGAAATAAATCATTTATCATTTACTTCAAAGTTTTCAGACATAAAAATCGGTTATAAAAAAAAATCTATGGGGCCGTGGTTAAATCATTTTGGCTAGGTAGATACTAGACGACCCCACCTATCTGTCATTTTCGTATGTTCAACGTTCTGCCGAACAGCCTGTAGGTATATGTGTTTTTCAATGTGTTAACCGAAAACACTTACAAAAGTGTAACCGTAATATATCTGTAACAGATATAAAAGTGCTAACAGTGTTAAGAGCGTTCATCTCGCGCGGGTTGGCAACGTCGCATTTCTAGTGGTTTTTCGTGATTATTTTATTAAATTTAAATCAAATTACTATTTTTGTTCAGCCAAGCACTAGATCGTTGTTAAAAAAGTCGTTCAACTGACACCTGCGGGGTGAGCACGGCCTCTGTGATAGGCTTGAGTCACGCATTATAACACGGTTTTTACTCCCAAACTGTGGCGGCATGTAGCGGGATCTACATCGCCACATGCGTACTACGCATTACACTGACGTCACAAAAATCCTGCATCGCGCAAGCAGAGTTTACCGCGTGACTGGTATATATACAACGTCCTGACATCAATCGTTGGGCAGTTGCCCACCAGACACGACACCCGTATGGTCGGAGGATCCTCCCTTTTCTATCGAGGTATGAGTGAACTTTATACCCTGTTCCTCGTGCCTCTATAGGCACACCAAGAACAACCAATGCCAGTTTTTACTTTACGCTTTTGGACTTGTAAAGGACTTGCCACACCAATAATTCACTATTTATAGTCAAGGGCAATATGTTGCCCGCTCGTAATTCATGTATACTTAACCGGATCTAAATTGTCACGCAGTTCTGGAACAACATTCCTGAATCATTTTGTAGAAACAGTTCCAAGTCAACTAGGTCCTTTTGACCCCCTGAATTGTAAGCAAGATGAAAAACAAGAGATGAAAAAAAGTCGCTGTTTTTGGATCTGTAGGATTTTAGTTTTTTTCACCGACTTCCGAAATTAAAGTTATTTTTCACTTCTTCACGGGTTTTTTTATTGTTCTTTTTTTTTTTTTTTACTTTTTAGTTATACTACGGTGGGCTGCATCAATTGGGTACCTACCCCAGTTGTATTAAAATTAACTTTAAAGGGGGGTAGCCACATCGTGACGCTGACTGTACCTACTTACCTATCAATTCGAAAACAATCGTCTCACACGTCCACGTCCGTTTGAAGACGGTTTTTTTTATTAAAAAATAATTTATTGTTGATTATTTTTAAACCGTTTGACCGATTTCGATAAAATTTAAATGGTATCACACGGGAAGCACCAGCTTTCAAATAAAAAAAATCATTAAAATCGGTTCACCCAGTCGAAAGTTCTGAGGTAACAAACATAAAAAAATACAGTCGAATTGAGAACCTTCTCCATTTTTTAAGTCGGTTAAAAATGGCGCACACATAATTATAAACACTTAGTTAACACATATAAAAGGTTACAGTTTGATTCGGTAAAATTATTGTACTTATCTGTTACTTTTAAAATACAGTGTTAAAACCACCTATTACGGTTACAGTTTGAGTTCCTGAGTCACCGTTTAGTACTTTAGTCGGATAACTTTGGACTTCGGAAAAGCCTTTTACTGACTGACTGTGACTGATCTAATAATGACGTGATGAAATCGGTACGTCAGCCTATTACTTATGTTTGAGGCGGCAATATAGATAGGTACCTAGCTAATTGATTTCTATTGGTCGACACTCGACCAGTCACAAGCAAATCTTTGTCTTTCGGGATTTTCCGAAGATAACCGAGGAGAAATGGGAATTCATCAAATAACTTCTCCCGCCTGTCGGGGTCGTGCGATGGTTACTTATAGACTAGGTAACGTTCCGTCAGTAAGAAAAGTTATGAAAAAAAATTAGTTCCATGTGGTGTATCAAAATAATGGGCATGAGGAGGTGATCCCAAACATTAACAAACAAAAAAACAGAATACACGACTGCAACTAAAAATTTCAAAACAACTCACTTCTAGACCAAATCAAACTGATTGCTAATTTAATTGTAAGTATAATTTATGTTTTTTATGACATTGATTTTACATTTTGTGATTACTGTAGGTATCTCACACACAAAATTTTAGGAAAATCATCTACTTTTACAATACTTATTAGTGAAGATTTGAGCACCTCGTATCATCACATTGAATACATTGCTTTATTTTTAATTCTTTTTAACTATTGTGTTATAGTAATTTTATAGGTGCATCATCTTCACTTATAATTATATAATTAATGTAGGTACACAAAATATTGTAAAACATTTTAAAAGGCGTAACGGTGGAGTTTCTTGCCGTTGGTGTTTCTTCTTGCTATGTGGAGAATGCCCTAGGGTTTGGTAGAATTAAATAAAAAATAACTTATACGAGTTTACCTACTATAGCTTTAATTACGAAATCGATTAACAGTCAGTCTCAATATGACTAATAGGTAACAGCCATCACTTATGAGATCAATAGTTAAGTAAAGATTCAACAAATTATTTGAATCTTTTATAATATTTGAAATGACACATCTCACTATCCATAATCAAAATGAAACGGATAATGTTATTTTTTTTTAAATTTACTTACTTAAAAATAAATAACATTTCTTAAAGTAAGTATTTATATTTACCTATTACTTAAACAATCAAAATTATACTCAAAAAGATAATCTTTTATAGTTCTGAACGTGGCGCGTCGTCGCTTTCCTGGGGGCCGATTCTACTAACAAAATTGTAAAAAAATCGCAATGGAACCGCAGCTGAATCACAGCTTTTAAGCGTTTTTACATTCTACTAATGAACAACGATCCAACTGCGGTAACGTTTCAGTTGACGCCAACGATCGATCGAAACAATTTCAAACTCTATTCTGCTAACAAAATCGAACATGAGCGTAACACGAGCGTGACGTTACTCCCATTCTACTATTATTTTGACACTTGTTAGAATCGAATCAAAACTGAACTTCGGCGGTTTATCTGTCAAGATTCGCGGTTGAACATACGTTGGTGAAGTGCAACTTTAGCCGCATCGATCTAGGATTGCTTTCATTTTCTTCCCTACAAATATGATGTTTTATATGGATTTCGTTGAACTTGGCCATGAAGTTGACATTGGAAGGGTAAGAGGAAGAAATTTATCGTCAAGAATATGCAATAATGCTTTTGACCTGACGCATCGTCAGTTCGTTAAGACGTACCGACTCTCCAAAGACCTCGTAAAAGCTTTGATTGAGGAGATTAGTCCTCACATGCCCGTCAATCTTCGTTCTGACGGTATTGATACGGAAACAAAGGTAAGTACCTAGGTACATAGTTACTATCGTTTTATTATGCGCCAATACTACCTACATATGTGATAAAGTATTCACTATTAACTCTATTCTCGTTTTAGGTCTTGGTTGCACTGGCTTTTTATGCAACTGGTTCGTACCAAACACTGGTAGGCCAGTCGCAATGTCATGCCGTGTCACAGCCCTCAGTTTCTCGAGCAATAAAACAAGTGACAGAGGTACATAATAAGCCACATATTTTTAAGAAATATGTCAAATTTCCAAGCTCCAGGGAAGATCGTGATGAAATCAAAAGGGGGTAAGTATTGCAATGTTTCCATTTCTATTTCTATGCAGACCTAGATTTAGATTCTAATTTATATAAATAATGTGTTATATTTTCCAGATTCTATAGAAAATTTGGCATCTCTGGAGTTCTGGGGTGCATTGATGGCACACATGTTGCTTTAGTTCCCCCAACAATTCATGAAGAGCGGTACTTTAACCGTAAGGGATATCATTCCTTGAATTCTTTAATTGTAAGTTGTTTCTTCTTTATAACCGTTATAGAGATAGCCTAGCTGTTTGAACTAGTTTATTATTAATATTTAAACTCGTTTCAGATTTGTGACTCAGATGCCCGAATATTGTGTGTTGATCCGAGTAACCCTGGATCAACACATGATAGTGCTGCATGGAGTAATAATCCTCTGAAGTCAATCCTAGATGAAATGATTAGCACTACTGGTGAAGATTTTTATTTATTAGGTAATTATTTCACTGCTCTTAACTAAATAATATCTCTACCTATAAATGGGGGTTAAAACACTATCTTATTTATATCTAGGATTATACATCTATGAGTATAACGACAAGGTAATGTAGGATATATGAATAATTATTGTTAGCTTCTGTATATTGCTTAAAATATTATGTTATTGTAATAGTCCGTGAGGAATAAAAAAATGCTTCTAAAAGTAACCTTTTTTTCTCAGGAGATTCGGGATTTCCTTTAAGACGGGCTATGATGACTCCTATTCTTAATGCTGCTCCAAACACTCCTGAGGCTTACTACACTGAGAAGCATATGAGCGCTAGAAATGTTGTAGAACGGTGTATTGGAATTTTAAAAGCAAGATTTAGGTATGCATTTTATTGTTTCTCTTGATTTGATTATGAGATTATTGCAATAATTACAATTGTAACATTCATGTATTTTAGTTAACACATCTGTACTTTCTATTCGCAGGTGCTTATTAGTAGACAGAAAGCTGCACTATAAGCCTGAAATTGCAGCTATGATAACAAATGCGTGTTGTGTACTGCACAACATCTCGCTACAGTTAACACTGGACCTGGACAGTGAGGACCTAGAAGTCATAGAACAGGAGCGTGGGGAAAGAGATGATGCAGCCAGATTAATTTTTGATAATCAAGGGTCACGGCGGCGAACAAATTACCTTTTAGAGCAAGGGCGTAATTACCAAGCAGCTTTGGTGCAACGCTTGTGGACTTCAAGGCAATAAATAAATTGAACTATTGTATAATTTGTAATTAATTTACCTTTATTTAAATTTTGTAAATGTGTGTAGGTACTACTAAGGTCTGGTTCTTGGAAATTCACATCCCCACCTCACTAATACACATCTTTTATGGGGTACTGTGTTAAATGTTACAATAAAATACCTTGTCATATATTGCATTTAATGAAAGAAAATTTTAAACTCATATAAAAAGGTCACTTTGTAAACAAGATAAGAATGCTTGGAAACATGCTGGTCCAGCTCCATAGGACAATCTAGGATCTAGATAAAATCATACTTGTTGCTACTTTAATTATATAGTTTATTATTTTTATGACATTGATTTACATTCTGTGATTACTTTACCTCACACCCTGACATATTACTTGTTTAAATAATTTGGAAAATCGTATACTTTTACAATGTTTGTAAATATGTGAGCACCATGTATCTATCACATAATTAACTTATTTGTCATTGCTACATTTTTTAGGGTTCCGTAGTCAACTAGGAACCCTTATAGTTTCGCCATGTCTGTCTGTCTGTCTGTCTGTCTGTCTGTCCGTCTGTCCGTCCTCGCTTAATCTCTGTGACCGTTAGCACTAGAAAGCTGAAATTTGGGACCAATATGTGTATCAATCACGCCGACAAAGTGCTAAAATAAAAATTGGAAAAAAATGTTTTATTAGGGTAGCCCCCCTATATGTAAAGTGGGAAGTGTTTTTTTTTTTAATTTTAACCCTAATGTGTGATATATTGTTGGAAAGGTATTTAAAAATGAATAGGGGTTTACTAAAATCATTTTTTGATAATGTCAATAATTTCGGAAATAATCGCTCCAAAAGTAAAAAACAAAGCGTCCCCCCCCCTCTAACTTTTGAACCATAAGTTTAGAAAATACGAAAAAAATCTGAAAAGTAGAACTTTATAAGGACTTTCTAGGAAAATTATTTTGAACTTGGATGGAAACAACAGATGGATACTGCAGTTAACCAATATAATTTGGTCCCTGAATCGTATGAGCGCCTATACAATCCAGAGGTCAAGTTTCATTTGCCCGTATTTTTTTTTTAACTTCGTTTACATAATATTTTATTATCCTGAACGTATCTTTTTTCAAACAAAAAAATAATTATTAAAATAGGTTCTCGCAATTCAAAATTACCATCGAAAACTTCTGGCACGTCTATGTATATACCCACCTTTAAACTCATAAGTGGGAACACTTATTGTGACGGACGGGAAACTACGGAACCCTACACTGAGCGTGGCCCGACACGCTCTTGGCCGGTTTTTTTAAGTTTTTACCCTTTGTGGTAGGGTAATTTTGTTATAGGTGCTTAGGTCTTCACATATAATTATATAATGTATACAAAACATTGTAACAC
This sequence comes from Brachylomia viminalis, assembly GCA_937001585.2. Classification (NCBI taxonomy): domain Eukaryota; kingdom Metazoa; phylum Arthropoda; class Insecta; order Lepidoptera; family Noctuidae; genus Brachylomia; species Brachylomia viminalis. The sequence continues at coordinate 23,930,217 of OW443314.2, forward strand.
ATTTTAAAAGAGTAACGGTGGAGTTTCTTGCCCATTCTTCTCCATACGAAACAACCTTTTGGAAGGGGCGACTATAATCAATTATATTTTAATGTAAATGTTGACATTCAAAAGTGCTTTGTGCCTATTTGAAATAAATGCTTTGACTTTTACTTCGTCATTATTATTTCAGTCACTCATTATCACACAATTATGGTTCTTGTCCAGTGGGCGACAGGTCAACAATCAGTCATTAGTCTGAAACAAACAATATTTCCATTATTATAAAATCTTAAGCAAAGACATGGGAGTCACAGTCTTTATACAATAAAAACGGAACCTGACATATTGTCCTGAATTATGAAATTATTTACAATAATAATAAATACATAGGTACCTACTATAGAATAATATTCGTACCCAGTTGATGGCAATAGGCTCGCCCTCTATTACACGGGACTTAGGTAATAGGTAATACGGGCTGGTGTCCGCAACTCCACGTCAATGCGCGTATTTTGCGTACGGGTACACGGGACTTAAACATAACTAGTGAAATGTGGGTCGTGTACTATAGTACCTCTGCCTAACCCTTCGGTGAATACAGGCGTGATGTTATGTATTGTATAGAATAATAAATACATAATGTATATCCTCTAAAACTGGTGATACCACCAATCAATTACTCCATAGTCAAAAAAAATATAGCTTTAAAACACTTACTCTATGTGAACTTGATACATAGGTATGCAGACTTTCTGCCATGCTGGTCATAGCATTGGACATATTTAATGCTGCAGTAGCCACAATTTGCTCCGTTCGCGTACGCATCTCTTCAATGCGGGCTATGGTTGCCCTTGCTTCATCAAGAGCTGCCGTATTACCTGTAATAAGTCATTAGTTATAGTTATAACAAAAAAATTGGGTTAAGAATTAGTTCCGACTGCCAGATGCCACTTACTCTGATGTACAAACCGAGGGCGACGCCCCGCACGTGGGCGTGTTGGTCTTGGTTGGCGGCATCTAGGTCTGCCTGAAAATTTAAACAATGATTAGGAACGTATTTTTATGATTGAATGTTTTAAAAGTACATGATAATGAGTCTTGTCGGAAAAAATCTCGCTGTTTCGTTTTAAAATGCGTGCAGTGTGAGAGTGTTCCACGCCTAAGTACCTATCCAAAGTTGGTCATTAGTGAGCCAAGGGATGTCAAGTGCATTCCACTTGACATCCCTTGGCCGCTTTTTGTGATATTTATTGAGGTTTGGAATTTGCTGTGTAGTGTGAAGTGGATCTGTGAGTATTTGAACAAATTTGACTTTTAAAAAGCATCCAACTCAAACTTGTTCATGATACTGCTCTTTATTCATTCATGTTTTAAAATAATGATCTTATAATAGAAAATCAGTTGGATAAAGTTAATAAATAATGTGAACCTGTTTGTGGTACTGTAGTGCCTTGATGATCTGGCAGGTTAATTTCTTCCACATGTGCACTGTCTCTCTGCTCAGATTCCAGAGTAATTGTTCGGCTGTGGTCTTGTGTGGCTGGTGACCTATTTCCAGGTGCACCAGTACTTTCTTGCATAACAGAGAAATCTCTGAAAGAAAGAATGAAAAAATTATTAAAAATGGCTAATAAAATACCTACCAATACATAAAAAGGTTAAGTGCCCTATTACTTACAAAATGGGTGAGTTAGCTGCTGGCAGTTCCACATCCTGTTCCACTTCCATCTCTTCTAATGCCGAAGATTCCACATACTTTATGTAAAATGAAAACATGTTTAAGACACACATATAATTTTTGGTATAGGGAAGTACAGTGTAAACTCATTGTAAGGAAACTCAGGGGACCAAGCATTTTTTTTGTTAAGTATAGAGTTTTCGATATGTGGAGTGAAGAAAGAGAAAGGACCAAATACTTATCACAATGCTTTTAAGTATTTGTTTCAATATGTTAGTAAATTATTCTAAATAAAATAATATATCAAAAGATGTTATAACAAGTTTACAAAAGATGTTATAACGAGTTTACACTGTATGGTAATTATTTCATGATTGATAAATATATAATCACCTCAATTTCAATCTCTGGATCTTGACGGACTCCAGTAAGTGGGCCAACATCCCTCCCTATAAGGGCAGCAACCCTTTCCTCTAGAGGGCTTAACTGTGGTGCCCTGCAAGGCCCACCCCCAGTACCCCTATGGCCTCTGTTAATTTCGGCTAGCTTGGCCCGTACCCTACATTTATAATCGTTCCAAGCCTAAAATGGATAGAAAATTATTGTTATTATTGACATATTGATATTTTTAAAGAATAGCTAATATAGACTTAAAAACTTACCTTCGACCAATCTTTAGGTGTCCTAGCTACGCCTTCCGAATTTAAAATGTCCGCACATTGTACCCACAGACGTGTTGCAAGGGCTCGTCCTTCTTTGGACCGCAATTGTCCTACGGCAAAGTTTGTATGGGCCTCCATAAATGTAATGAGGAGGTCCAGTTGCCGAACTGACGTAGATTTTCGTCTGGGATCTTCCATGAGGCCTGAAATTACGTACGTATTAACACACCAACACTTGCAGGGAGACTAAATTTTTCACCAGACTACCAGTAAACGAAATGCACCAATCTACACCATGCAACAAGTGGTCACTTAACTTAACCATTTTTTTGCTGTAGCTAATAAATCAAGAGCGACGTAGGTAAATATTTACATGAACCTTTTGTCGCATGTACCAAATAACAATAATAACGGCTTAAGGTGCGATATTTGATTTGATGAATAAATAATCAGTAATATTTTAAAACGAATACTCACAGTAAATCAACAATTTTATTGAACTCACACCCATTAGATAAAAGTTTTTGCTTTCGGCTGTTTATTTACATTAACTTAGTGTTTGAAATTTTGACATGACCGAAACGTTTCGTTTCATGTCTTCGGCCAGCTAGGGACGTAAAACGAAATGTTCTTCGAAATTTATTATGAAATGTGGAAAATATTGTATGTCTAACAATAAAATATGTAAGACAAATATATATCTATGGTCTAGATATCTTTTTTGTATTAGAAAACACTTTTAGTGATACTTATTGGTATTTAGTAACATTTTTAGGTTCCACTTTTTTTTCTGTGGTATTATTACGACATACTATTCGGCAGGTTGGTAACACAGGGTACCCGCTCTAACGTTCCCGTTACGATTCAGTTGCGATTCGGTTTAAGTTTAGTTTCCAGAAATAGTAGAATGACTTTATAGGTAACTATCGAACGGCGATGGAAATCGAACTGTTGTTGAAACACAATTGAACGTGTAACATTCCAAATTAGTGGAATCGGCCCCCTGGAGTTGTTGTTGTTGTACACAAATCACATGTGAATTCATCAGAATCATCGCTTATCACCAGCAACTGCAAACTGTTTACTTGCTGTTCTTTATGGCACCCCATTTTTTTTACATAATCCAGCGCTTTGATCATGGAGTCTTCCGACAACTCACCACGATTAGTTTTTCTTTTATAATTATTTTTTGTTATTTATTGAAATAGATAATGAAAAGTCTACTAATATTTTTCCATAATGCAGGCTATTTACTTAAGTAAGTCATATTCGTTAGAAACAATACATAGATTAAAACATAATCTAATAACATACAAATGGTGTACAAGATGAGGATCATCTTGTACACCAGTAACATAATCATCTAGCCCTAACTTTTTTTATTCAATGTTCGATAACACAACTTAGATAGTTTCATCTGTTACAATGCCATTCAAAAAACAAAATAGAGCAATAAGCAAAGCTACTAATGTAACAGCCTTTACAATAGACCGCCACACACATTTGACATTAACCCTTAAGGGGCCGTGCACGAAATCGACTAATTTTGTGCATTATTTGTAGGAAACGGAGAAATTATTTAAACAAAATTATTTGTGCTACGAAAACTTGAGTTCTTTGTTTTGCATGGGGCTGAGAGGGATTTTTTAAATAAGTTAAGTATTCATAAAAAATCTCTAATATTCGCAACAAGTTTTCCAAAAAATGACGCGAGACTGACGTTTGATAATTTTTTTACTAGAAACTATGTTTGATTTTGAACATTAAAAAATATCATCAACATGATTATTATGGTCTACTTGCACATTGCTGGACCACTTTTTTCAACTTCGATACAAAATATAGAAGATGAATAATGTTGAAAAAACCTATTTTTCGAAACAAACCCTGGTGGTAATGTATTTTTTCCTATTAGGTACTGAGAAAGCCGTTTCAAGAAATTTAAAAATCACACATTAATCTTCAGCTAATCTTAAAATAAAATCTAAATGTCATTTTATGAAATTTACAATATTTTCATTTAGTAAATCAAAGGCAAAAAAAAACTATATTTTCGAGAGCGCAAAAGAGATGAAACTATTAACAGGTGCTGTGACTGACGCGAAATGGTTTAGCGCCACGAAAACTTTACTTTTGTAGTCACACAGACATAATGTTTCAATAATTTTCAGCTTTCTCACAATTAGATAAGAAATTGACAAAAGAGGGGTTTTTATGTGCACGGAGTCTTAAAGTCAACCTTACTTTAGTTAGATCAACATGACGTAGATAATTATTGTTTTTTTTTTCACAAAAAAGTTAGTTGTCACTCACGAAGTCACAACGCCTTTACGATTGACTGTGGCATGGGAATATCGGGGACTACGTTTTACCCATCAAAATAACTAGATGTCGCTAATAGTTTCGTTGCAATAAAATAGGATCATCTTATCTCAGCGGATCATCTCGTACACCTTTCCTTTCCCCTAGTTTAGTTCAAATCAGACTGCTTGAAAATGTAGCTGTTGTATTTTTGCTGCAGTCGGGGTTTATGATTTGTAGATTGTATTATAGTATCCGTTCTAGGAACTACGTAAATAAAGCCCTGTTCGCTCGGACGTAAAAATATCGCGGCGGGATTTTCAACTCTCGGCGTTAAGCCGAGCATTCATCATCAGCGCGTCAAAAAAACAATCGCAGCGGGAAAAATCGTCGGGGCTCCCTGGGCTAGTATAATACGTAGGTACCTACTTAAACGGAATTTGACCCGCTTGCTCATATAATGTACAGACGCCAGCAGGTCAAGCTACCCGAAACTGTCAAATTTTCCCAATCAACCTTGAACCTTAATGCTTTAGCGATAAAGTTGAAAATCTATTAAAGAAATTTGACAGATTGTAGTAGCTTGATGTGCTGGCGTCTGTACACAATAATACATTCTTGCAAAACTTAATAAGAGCATGACAAGTTCGACGAATAATATTTCGCAATACGAACACACAGACTATTGTTATGTTGGTCGATCTTCCGCATAAAATCCGGAGCATGTGAGCAACAACCACATTCTTGAAGTGACTTTAGTGACATGCGGTTTTCAGTGAGTGTACCTACCTAAATACCAACTAAGCCTAGATAATACCCAGTGAGTGTGCAGGTGAGTAATTTTCATTTATTGTTTAAAATATTTTTTTCTCTTGGATACGATAGAATAGACATTGCCTCTAGTTTCGGACTGAACGGGAGTAGGGTTCAATTTAGAAAGGATCATGGCAGAATTTGTACAAAAAAATTAAGATATTTAGAGAAGTTGAAATTCTAGCTCTTGTACTCTTGGGTACCTGAAGAGTATCTTCAGGCATTTACAATATTTTTAAAACCCCGCAATAAAAATATAATGTTAAAAGTAAATAGTTTAACTAGGAGCTCATTATTTTAGAACGAAACAGCCGTTGTCAGTGTGAGACCGCCGGACCGCTTTTATTTTAATCTATGGGACAGACTATCTTTGATCCTTGCTCCATAAAACTAATATTTAAAAATAAAAATTGTTCCTTGTTACTAGTTTAGTAATCTGTGCATTCTGTGCTTTGATCGTCGACTGACATCGACTGTCTTGCGTGTATTCTTGCTTCGTTGTTATTTTCGCTTTCTTTAACGGTTTTTAGCTACTTTCTTGGACGTTTGATTTCTGCTTTACCCTGAAAACTCGGCTTCTACCACGGACTTTTGAATTTCACGCTTATCTTTGACTTGTGCTTATATTCTCGACACTGAATTTTGATTTACACATTGGACAATGAGGTGTATCAACTGTGACCTCGATCTTCACCATTCCCGGCGTATACTCGTTTTAGAACAGTTAGACACAAGAACAATCTCAATGATAGCAGAATGGATTTCTCCTGTCATAGTAAGTACCTATTTTCATTTATTCACATAGTTCCCCACGTGTTAGGTAGGTATATGTCGCGATGGCTCGCCCCCCCATGTAATAACATGGGACTTAAACATAACTGCCGAAATGTGGGTGTACTGTAGGTACACCTCTGCCCAACCCTTCGGGGAAACAAGGCATTTTATGTTATATATTGTTATAATTGTTGTAATGTTGCAGGTAACTGAGATGGACTGCATTTATGTGTTCAGTGCTGGGAAGCAGCTATGAGGGCTATCAATGAATCGGTGAATACTATGGAAACTGCTACTGACAGTCGTCCATCTGAAGCTAGCTCTAGCAGCGTAAGCCAGCCTCAAAGAGTTATTGGACACTCAAGAGTCTGCATTACATGTGGGCGCTCTGTTTTAAGGATTCCAAGTGAACTTGTAGTGCATACAAACCCAACTGCAAGGCAACAACAAATACAACTATTGATCTCAAACAATATTGCACCTCGTCAGGTTAGTTCTTTACATAATTATAAATAGTAGTAGTGTGGATTCTGTACTTTATGCTTACCACCATGCAAAAGGCGTGAATTTAAGCATGATATGAGATTATACTGATCTAAGTACACATTTATAGTTATTAGTAAACTATAGTGGCAAACTATACTTTAAAGGATGTTGGTCTTTAGTTTTGAATTATTTCTAGGTGAATCCATTGGATCGCTTGTGCCACAACTGCTACAGAGCAGCTGGATATACTGTTGCCCGGATGCCGCATCAGACCCCGATCCTGAGCAGAGCAGAGCCAGAGCAGCAACCGCAAGAAGATACAGTTGTAGTACCTGGGGCCGTACTATGAGCTGTTAACGCCATCATGATTCCGTTGAGAAAAAGAGATAGTGCTATCGGTCATGTATAGCTCCGTCTCTCTTCCACGCTGGATCAATGATGGAATTAACATGTCATAGTACGGCCCCCTGCACTGCACTTAATTTCTGATCAGGAGTTGTCATCACAGCCCAGCTCTCCGCCATCGTCAGGTTCAGAATGGATACCTGCCAATGTACCAAATGTACCTCAAGAAAATATGCCTACCATTCTATTACCTAATTACAAAAGGGCAACCGGAAGCCCATATAACTGTGCACTACCGCAATGCAACAACATAGATACTCACACTATATCAGAGTCATTGAGTATTAGGTTGCTACAAGATATTTCCAACCCATATTAGGATTTGTAGATTTTGTAGTACTCATCTTATAACCAATGAGTGGGATGCACTGTATAATACCAGTACTTCATATTTCAACTCGCAGCAAATTGAGCACATATTTTCTTATATAAATCACAATCAGACTTACAACTTTGAAGAAATTCTTAACATAGATGACAATTTGTTGCAATATTGGGTCGGGTTGACAAGACAAAACTTTTTAAGTTTGTTGGACCTGGTTCCAAGGCTTTCTGAAGAAAATATGAAGACTGGTTTATCGGCCCTTTTAATTAAATATAGAAGTGGTGAATCTGATGTAAGAATAGCAAGCCTCATGAATGTTCCGAGGCGTACACTTGAGGGCTACATGAATAAGGTCAGGAAAATCATGACAGAGGAGTTTGTTCCTAGACATTTAGGTCTATCCCATATTACCAGACAACAGATGCTATCACACAATGTATTAATTCCTAATGGCCTTTATGGCCATAACGTTAAACCCATTTTTATTTGGGATGGCACCTTTTAATTTTACTTACAAAAGTAGCAATTACAGCTTTCAAAAAGACTTATTCTTTGCATAAGTATAGGAACCTATGATGGTAGTTTTATGTGATGGATATATTTTGGATTGCCTGGGTCCATACAAAGCTACAACCTCCGATGCTGAGATTATGTTGTCCCTTTTTAATGATGAAAATGATGCAGTAAGAGCCTATTTCAGAGAAAATGATGTTTTCATTTTGGATAGAGGTTTTAGGGATTTAATAACTTTATTAGAACAGTGTGGTTATGAGCCCCATATGCCACACTCCTTAATGCAAGGAAACAATTAACCACACAACAAGCTAACCAAAGATGTTGCGTCACTATTTGTCGCTGGGTGGTAGAGGCGGTGAATGGTCACATGAAAAGAGACTATAAATTATTTAGGCATGAATTTAATAATAAAGCTCTGCTACATCTCATGCAGGATTTCAAGATAGCAGTGGCTTTGTACAATAAGTTTGCTGTGCGGTTGAAAGATCGTAGTGATGCTCAAAATATTTTAAATGTTATAAATGAACGATTTCAATTGCATACTAACTTGTCAGATGTGGTGGTCTCATTGAACCTTAAAAGGCGCTCATCTGACTTTATAAGTATCACAGCTGATCGGGATAATATATTATTCTTCCCCCGATTGGCCTATGATGATTTAATATGATGATGTTTGATATTTGGGATGGGCAAGGTATCAGGATAACATTTTATTACCAGCTCAGCATTTAAATCATGTTTTTGTAGAAGAGGAATAAAGACATTAATCAAGATGTTGTTTTTTATTTTATAAGACGTAACCTGATGTTATTTACATAGATAATTTTTCATATGAACTTATTACACTTTCAACAGATTAATGCCCATCAATATATTTTACACAAGCTTGATATTAATTTGACGTCTTCTAACGGTAGACATAATATATACAATATCAATAAATGCACCCTCAATGTAGACGGTGTCGTACTGCTGCTGCGGCTGGCTTCTTTCGTCCTTATCGCAGTTTATAAGTTAGTAGTGTGCCTAATTTGTCTGTCTTGACTCTTGGATGCCCCGTAGCCTTCATCACAGTAGTCACACCCTTTCTACTGATATAATGATACTTTTTCAACTCATAACGCCACTGTAAACGTTATAATATTCTGTAAACAAACTATTCTCTGCTGTTCCGTAAACAAATTATTCACATGACTCTTCTGAAGTTGTCTGTCAGTTTGACAGATCCGTCATTGTCACGTCGTTTTTTTTTTATAAATACAGCAAAATGGGCCACGAGATTGAAACGAAAAACTGATATTTTAATTTCGAAATATTTTAATTATGCGGGGTTTTAAAATTATGATAAGTAGATCAATCTACTCCTCGTAATGTATTCTCAAAATTGGAAAATATTTTGAACCCTCTAAATGAATTCATTTTTTTGTACAAATTAATGTACGGACCTTGCCATGATTCTTTGAAGTGCTCAGGCAAAAAGTCGGACATTTTAATTTACAACTTTATTTTTTGAGTAAGTAGGTAGGTACTTACCTATGTACCTAATCATAAATAAAAAATCCCCTTGGTGCGAAAAGTCCGGAAACATGGCAAGTCCGGACGAGGGTCAAAAAGCCGGACACGTCCGGACAAATCTTGGCGGATGGTACGTAAGTAGACCACGTTCGCACGGACGTAAATATATCGCGGCGGGATTTTTTCACGCACTGGATTTTCAACTCTTGTTGAACCGAGTATTGAAAATCCAACAGAGTGCATCGCGTCGAAAAAACACACGGAGTATTTACTATTATATTTAATATATATATATATATATATAATATATAGTAGTAGTACCTACACGGTAGTGAAATTATACCGTGATTGGCTCGATTATTTTTGTATCGTTTGTCACTCGGGATACTACTGTGCACGTGTTATGGTTATCTGTGACACTTTATGGATTCAATAAATTGATATAATATTTACCGTCAGTCATGTGTATATCTCAGCTGTTGCAATAATATTCATAGTACTTCGGTACGAAACTTTCCTAAAAAAAAAATAATGAAAAAAACCTGCCCAAGTCAAAGTCAAATAGGCACATAAATGGCATTTTTGACCGTCAACATTTACATTAAAATAGAATTGATTCCAGTTGCCCCTTAAAAAAGGAAGTTTCGTATGGAGAAGAATGGGCAAGAAACTCCACCGTTAATTAGGACTCTTTTAAAATGTGTTATCTACAATATTGTGTATACCTACATTAATTATATAATTATAATTGAAGACGATGCACATATACTAAAATTACTATACCACAATAGGTAAATAAAAATCAAAATGTAGCAATGACAAATAAGTTAATAATAATTGTGTGATAGATACAAGGTGCTCACATATTTACAAACATTGAAACAAAAACAACAAACACAAATTACAAATTAGGAATAGGTACTTACTTTACTTTGTATATGATTTTTCAAATTTTTTAAACAAGTACCTAATAAGTCAGTTATGTGAGTTAAAGTAATCACAGAATGTAAATCAATGTCATAAAAATAATAAATTAAAATAATAATTAATAATTGCTGGTGCCGCATGCCGCTGCTGCGGCTGCTGAGACCCCCAAGCGGCGTAAATACTGTAACCTTATGGGTAACTACAGTTTTGAGCCGTTTGGGGTTGAAACGCTCGGTTCATGGGGCCCGAGTGCGCGTCTCCTTTTTAAGGAAATTTCTCGCCGACTGGTCGACACTTTACGTGACTAGAGGGCTGGGTTGTTCTTTGGCCAAAGAATTAGCATTGCCAATCAACGTGGCAATGCTGCCAGTCTTCTAGGCACGTTTCCGGAAGACAGCGATGCGGACGAATACTTCGATGCCTAAGGTTCCTTTTGTTTTTGTATTTATTTGTATAGTTAGTTATTTAGTAGTTAGTACCTAGTGCAAATAGTTAACTTTATAAATTAAACAATTAAAGTAGCAACAAGTTTGATTTTGTCCAGACTTTAGATTGTCATATGGAGCTGGACCAGCATGTTTCCAAGACTCTTATCTTGGATATAATCCTCTAATTTGTAATAGGTATGCTTGATTTCAAAGTGAACTTTTATAGGAGTTTTAAATTTTCCTTCATTTAATTGCAAGCCAGTGCGTATCGGGCCACGCACAGTGAAGGGTTTCGTAGTTGAAATAATTATATATTAAATACGGAAATAATATTTGTATGACCTACAAGTAGTTGTTGGGAACTATATTTTCTATCACCAAAATTTATATTTGTCATCAAGTTGTATCACCTAATAAATAGATCTATCGCCACGAAATATTTTCGTTCTCAGATAAACAAAAATTGTTCCCAGGTTGATATCTCAGGATTTTAGGTGATTTATTGTGGAACTGATTTTGCATTGTTTGGTGACTACATTTTGGTGACAGATCTACTATTTGGAGGACAAACCCTATTATTTAAGAAACACAAAACTAATTAAATTGGTAATAGCTTAAATGATACCCGTAGTTGTTCCGGGTCTGGCTGTTTGTGTATGTGAGTTTAAATGTTTATAAAACGCACCCACAATACAGGCGATATTCCAAGTGTGGTGCAATGTTTAAAAAAAATTAACGCATGGTCAATATTGATTTTGTCGACCGCAAATATATGTTTGTATTTCACAGTATTTCTCGGAAAAACTATGACATATACCTAAACCATAAACGAAATGGAATAAAGTACTACCTAAATCCGAGACAGGAAGATATTGTTTTGTGCTCGGGAATCGAACCTAGGCGAACGATACATTTCTTGCTGGCGCAGCGTGGTTTTCACTGCCAAACAAATTACACCACTGCCTTCCTTGAAACAAAGTTGAAAATTGATGCATTTCCATTTGTCCGAGAAAGCATTAAATAGTCGCTAGTTAAATATTTTCGACTTTATTTCAAGACAGGCAACGTTGACGTTCAAGTACCTAATGACAGTAAAAACGACTGCGCCTCGTCAGATGTGCGCCGGTCCTTACTGGAATGTCCATCTCGTCCCGCACTCATTCGCTGGGTCCACACACCAGACGATCCAGTGCGTTCCGGTGAGGAGGTGCCGCGCGCGGTCTTAACGCACTGAATCGTCCGGTGTGGACCCAGCTATTACCTAAGGAATCTAATGTCTAATTAATAAGTGAAATTCCACCGGTTGATATGAATGAATTCATTCATTTGAGTTTAGGAACCAAAGATGGTCGCGAGTGACGCGACCACAGAGCAGATATTCGCTTCACGATTTTGTTAGTGTTGAGAGACTGTTCTCCTACAATCCTAGATCGCAGGTTTACCTACCTGGAACAACTCCGTAAGGAATATAATATTACAAAGGCTACTCGTGAGAATCGAACCGGTGACCCCTTAACCCTTAGCCGTCCATGGCCAATGACAGACCACTTATTGTTCTCCGTGCCAATAGAGTGACGTTTACACCTGTTATCGTTAGTGTGGTACTGTGATAGTGTTATCAACGCCTCGGCCGGCTCCATACGCGCAGATTGTCACAGTTGTTTGACAACCGGAGAGCACACGGTATGTTGGTTTTGTTGTTAATGGGTGTTGTTAAATTTAGTGCTGATTTCGTCCGCGATAGAGTAATATAGTGCTAGATAACCTGAGAAGTCTAAGTAAATAGGTACCTACTTATGGACTATCACATGGCTGAATGTTAGGTTACCCTCAAATGTTTGTGATGTCTTAGTTGTGACCTCGTTCATAGCATTTTTGTCGCCGGTGGAAGGTTTAAGAGAAACTTTGGCAAATTAGGTTTTCGTAAACGGAGATTGAAATAAATAATATAAACAAAACATAACTACTGTACAGCCGCTTGAATTAAGTCTTAATCGTTTAATTTATAAAACCTCTATCCTTTCATTTTACACTTTTAAATAATAGGTACTCGTATTTGAGGTTTGTTATGTAAGCATGTAGCCATTAACTTCGCTTCTTAGACAAGGTGGCGAGTACCTTATCACATTAAATTATACCACGTATACTAACATGGTATACCTACTTAGTCGATATACAAAATTTGAATGACATCCATTCAGTAAACAAATCAGCTGTGCCATACATTTTGTTACACGTAGCTCCACAAAATGTATGCAACAGCAGATTTTTTTAGTGAATGGATTTGATGTAGGTACAACAATGTGACAATTAATGTACCTAATAATCATACTATAGAGGAAAGTAATACATGAATGATACTTTCGATGAGATGAGATCACTTCATCTGTACACTCATAGATGTTTTGATTAGCTGGACATTTCCTATTTTGTTAAATACTTACCTGGTAGGTACCTATTTATCGGCCTACAATTATTTTTTAAAGACTTACAGTGGGGTTTCTTGCCGGCTTCTTTCTAGCTTTTGACGTTTCATATGTACCCATGTAGGTTTATGTGAAATAAAATATTTAGATTTTAGATTTCATGTTATGTCCTCATGTTATTGCTATATAGGTACCGCAACTCGCAAGCCATGGCCAATATACCGCAACTCGCAAGCCATGGCCAATAGGCTATCATCGCCAGATATAACAGCATGTCAATTAATGCGCATGAGTAACATCGTAATTTTTAACCATGGTCTAAAAGTATATCTAATAGTAGGAAATAGAGGGTCTGACGGACTAAGGCGAGAGGGGCAGTTACAATTTTAAAGTTCGCTTCGCTCGCTCTTGCATCCTATATTTGGCTGATCTCTAGCTTTTCTGTATAAGACACTGTATCTCTTATTTCTGTATGAATAGTTAAAACCCAACCTTTTCGAGACAGCGTGATAATAATAATAATTTCCCCTACTTCTCAAAATTATACATCTTGGGGGGCGTACCACATTTGGTTTTGCCGCCCTGGTGGGCCCCCGACAGTCCGCCACTGAATAGAGGTATTTTTCATGTTGTGAACTTTTGTTGTGATTATCTCATAGAAATAGCCCCGTGACTGATAGCTCAGACTGGCATGACAAGCCCTATGTCCACCACAGAATCTGAAGCATACTTAATACAAATACCTACTTACCTAAAATCTTTAACATTGTAGAGATATGTAGATGTGTCCTAAGAAAGGATTTTTCTAAATGATCAAACCGGGGTTTGAAGTGTAGGTAGGTACCGATATACAAAGGCGTATTAAGTTGCATAGGTACTAGAATATTCGAGAACTAACAAATCACATTAATTAGGTACAACCCGAAGTCAATGAACATAGATTGAATTAGTGAAACGTTATCGCTGGGAGTGGCACCTGATTGTGACGAGCACACACTGATAACAGGCTGTAATGAAGGCTCCCTTCGTTTTACATACCACAATAAAATAATTTGTAAATAATGTTTAGGTAAATAAACGACAGGAAATTCTCAATAACAGCGCGAAATCGCCAACAGAATGTCGAATAGACGCCCCTTGAGCTACGTTAGCGGACGCCCCTTGAGCTACGTTAGCGGACGCCCCTTGAGCTACGTTAGCGGACGCCCCTTGAGCTACGTTAGCGGACGCCCCTTGAGCTACGTTAGCGGACGCCCCTTGAGCTACGTTAGCGGACGCCCCTTGAGCTACGTTAGCGGACGCCCCTTGAGCTACGTTAGCGGACGCCCCTTGAGCTACGTTAGCGGACGCCCCTTGAGCTACGTTAGCGGACGTACCACGATAGGTTTATATTTCCTCGAATCAAGGAGTCGTATCCACTGTGGTATTATAAAATAATCAATACCTCCTTCTGGGGCAGTTGGGTAAAAAGCACGATAGATACCTTTTTTATTTCCAACGTTTGCCAAAAGCCAACACAAAAGCAGCATACTATATCTATAAAAGAGACTACAACTTGAATAATATTTGAAGTAAGGAATGTTTACAAAATATTTTCTGATCGAAAACTTACGCAGAAAATGATATAGATGTAGCATTCAGTTATTTTCACGAATTATTATGCCTGTTCTATAATTTATGCTTTCCAAAAATAAAAGTTAAAGTTAAAACTAATCAAAAGAAACAAAACTTGATAAGTAAAGTACTGAAACAAAGTTATAAAATCAAACGGTCTCTACGCTATCAATGATAAAGAAATAAAAATATAGGAAATAAAAGTAAATATATGTAATATTCAAAAATCATACAGAAATGCATCTGCACATCCAGAAAGAACGCAAATATTAAATTTATTAACGGAAATGAAAATAAATGCAAAGCCGTATGGAAAGTAAATAAGGACGAAATCATGAACATTAAGTTCAGGGACAATATAGAAAATAATATTCAAATTGATAACATAGTAGCCACTGCTCCTATAGAAATAGCAACTGCCTTCAATGACCTCAACATTAATATGGCGCATACTTCTAGTACGGATATAAAAACAAGCTTGTGTCTGAAAATTAAGTTGGAACGGAGATAATAGCATTACAAATCTAAAATTCTGAGGGATACGATGAAATTAATACGAAAATTATAAAAGCACTATTTAGCGAAGTGAAAGTATAACACTTTTAATTAATGTATCTTTCTCACTTGGTACTTTTCCTGAAGCATTAAAAGTACCAATTGTTAAACCAATTTTTAAATATGGAGAAAATTCTGTTGTTTGTAATTATCGCCCAATAACATTAATACCTATTTTGTCTAAGGTATTTGAAAAGTGCAAGTACAAACGATTGATCGATTTCTGTAATAAATTTAACATAATTAAGAAAGCTCCAAAGATTTTTTCGGCTTCCAAAAAAAAAAAAAAACAAATCCACAACACTAGTCTTCACTCTCATAAAAAATATATTGACGAATATTAATCAAAACCGTCTTACTACAGGTTTGTTCTTCATTTATCTAAAGCCTTTGACCTAATGTCATGACCTGTTACTTCAGAAACTGGAGGCAGTTGGAATTAGAGGCATAGTGCTTCAGTGAATATCGACAAACCTAAATAACCGACGACAGCGGGTTACCATTACAAAAGTGGATAGAAATAACCACAGGATACCACACTCATCCGAACTCAAGTTCAACAGATATGGTGTCCCACAAGGAAGTGTGTTGCGCCTAATTTTATTCCTTTTATACATAAATTCTATAATTAATATAACAAACATTTATGGTTTGTTATGTTCATTATAGAATTTATGTAAATTGTTTGCTGATGACATTTCTATTATTGTAATAACTGATAGTAAAAATAAGACGATTGACGGTCATGAGACTGATATTAATAACACTATTGAAAGACCAAATTAAAATAATTTATCAATCAATCTTAAAAAATCAGTTTATATACAATTTAATCATTCGAATAGTGCTAAATACAATGTTAAAATAAACATAATCGCTCATTCGCTAGGTGGCGCTGTTTGTGTGTTGCTCTACGTATTTTACTCTCTGTAAACTTTAATATATAAAAATAGAAAAAGCCGTTGTTATTGTGTATGTTCACCACAATTGGTTGAAACAAGTCTTCGAAGAAGTCCAGAGTTGAAGTGAACAAAGTTTATTGTGTGTGAACTGTGTCTGAGTACGTGATTTATAAACAGTACCTACTGTTTACGCCGTTAATTAAATAATTGAACCTGCCAAGTGCCGTAAATCCTTATTTAAATACTTTTAACAATCTGGAAATCAGTGTGTGTCACATAAATACCCTAAATAATCACCCATAAAAGTTTTGAGACTTCAATCAGTGATTTGAAAAACTTCGATTTGTCATTGTCATACTATACCACCCATACATACCTACGCCATCTGTGACTGATCATTAGGAAAGCTAAAATCACTCATTAGCGTACTCTTTAATCCGTACTGCTATTTTGCTTATCTACGTGCAAGCGATACATCGATCGAGTGTTGACGCCTTACTTCAATCTATCACACGGCGGTAGGTAGCGCTGCTTGTCGTCTGGCCGATAATCTGTTGTTTGTAATAAACAAGCTCCGACCGATAACATCATAATCAACATGAACTGTGCTGGCTGTAATACACTCGGCTTCTTAAATGTAAAACCTGCGAAAGCAGTTATCATTATGAATGCCTAAATATAATACCTCGTCAATTTGAAGCTCTCACAAATGAATTTAAGGCAGTCTGGAAATGCCCGTCATGCAAAAATGTTACGCGCCGTACGCGGTCTAACTTGCTTACACCTATTATAGGCCGCACTAGTTCCGACACACGAAGATAGCATGAACATGTCATGCGATATCATAGAACATTGTCCTGCCTCACCGTGCAACTCTAGTATCTCAACGATCCTAGCAAATGATTCCGTCGTTCAGGATACAGCTGATACTTTCCAAGCATTTACCAATGAGCTACACATTACGTTGCAGGGATGGAGAAGCAACATAAATAATACGCTTTCAAGTTTCAAGGACGATATAAAGAGCACAGAGAGAGAGACACGAGCGGCTGGCGTGACGAAATGGACACAAGTTTAAATAAATTGAATAGCGAATTAAGATCTGCCCTGGGTGAAATAAGAGATGAGATGGGCAATCTTCGCACTGAACACATTGCGTTGGAACAGAACGTATCTGACTTATCCCTCGAAGTGGCACAATTGCAAACTTCTGTGGAATTCCATTCGGGTGAACAGGTTGACCTCCAGAAACGTATGGATAAAATAAGTCGGCAGACCTCTGAGCAATCTACGCAATCTATTAGTCTCCTCGAGACCAAAATTGATAATTTCGAACAGCAGGCAAGACATTGTCTGCCAGGGTTGCGGGAAAGTCCGAAAGGGTTACCGTGGCCCCTGGCGCAGGCAACTGAAGGAACACGGGTGGGTTTTAGTCAGTACGAGTCTGACACGCGAGCCATTCCGTGAAAAATTGTACCGTTACTAACTGGGACAATAAGGACAATATAAATAAAAATAAATTAAGGTTTCTTTACGATTCGATGCGGCATTTATCAGAGTTTAAGAAAACTATATATTATTTATCTAAATAAAATATAGCTTTGAAAAATCGGAGTTTCAAACATGATCCATGACGAGAACTGTCCATTTAGTAACGATCACTAACGTAATATCTTATCAGCCATATGAGCTATCTATTACAATTTTTTTTTACAATTATAGTCAAAATAATTATTTATTATACTGAAATTAATTTCTTTTACCCCATCTGCAAAATATTTCTAGCTTTAAATCACTTAATAAAATATTTTCGTCACGTTTCAGGTCACCCCGACTTATATTTTTAACTTAATAGTTATTTAGCACCTTAAAAATTAATGTAAACTATTTTAAACGAATATGTGCGTCACATTCATAAAATTCCACCATTACCACTCGGTTCCATCCAACCACACTAACAATTAAAAGAAAATCACACTTGATTATGTGTTTCGCGAAACCTGAGAGGATTTTCTAAGGTATAAACGCTCTTAATACATTACAGGCTAAAAATATGGAAAGAAAGAGAAATATGCAGGAACAAAATCACATTGGAATTACAGTTTGTTGGGGTTGGAACCACTATCAATATTGGAATTTGGCGGACTGCTTTTAAGAGCGTTTATACCTTATGAGTGGCAACGTTGCAATTTAGTGTCATATTTCATGGTTTTCAATTTTTATCATTTAATCGGAGCTATATTTAAAAAATCTGTTTAATTAACTTTTTAGAATTAAGTGAAAACTGTGTAAAAGGTAAGAAATCGTTGCGTCTACAGTTCTATTTATATGCAAACAATACATTGGAAACTTGCAGGGCATTATTTTCATTGTAAAATAACTGTAAGCATTACGGTTACTTACTTTTTAAACACTTTCGCGTAATTCTAAAAAGTTAATTAAACAGATTTATAAAATATAGCTCCGATTAAATGATAAAAATTGAAAACCACGAAATATGACACTAAATTGCGACGTTGCCACTCATAAGGTATTATTTGCTTTGATAAGTTACTCTGTTACATGACATAACAGAGTAAATTGTCAAGCGCGGGCGATTTAAAACAGCGTTTACGTGTGTAAATGCTGTGTTTTAGAATGCTTGTGTTTGCCTAGACTGCATACGCCCG
Source organism: Brachylomia viminalis (assembly GCA_937001585.2). Taxonomy (NCBI): domain Eukaryota; kingdom Metazoa; phylum Arthropoda; class Insecta; order Lepidoptera; family Noctuidae; genus Brachylomia; species Brachylomia viminalis. Next base: position 23,949,195 of record OW443314.2, read on the forward strand.
ATTGTCTGTTATTGCAGTTTCTTCTAATTATAGATATCACAAACATTTTAGGAAATGATTAAATAAAATAAAAACCCAAAATACTTAATATAAAATTAACATGCTATATACACACATCAAAAGTGTCTAGGGATCAACATATATTTTTGCAATAACTTTTCTCCTGATTGATATTAATTAAAATTTTCTTTAAGGATTCATAAAATAAAGTGTTTTCGTTTGTCACAGTAACGATAAACCAAGTCACCTTTGCATTAATAAAGAAATTTGCCATTTTTCTAATAAAGGGATTTTTGACATTTGAACCACTAACACAAAAGTTCGAAAAAAAGACTGAAATAACAGTTTTCTTTAAAATTTTATTGGGTAACTTAAACAATTAATAATCCGTGTTTCTACCGCGAACACTAACAACACAAGAACATCGGTTTGGCATACTCAAAATGAGTTCATCCAAATCACGCTGTGGAATGGCCGCCCATGTTCGTTGCAACAACAAAAAAAGGTCTTCTTGCGACTGGATACCCTCCATATTCGGCAGAGCTCTTCTCTGTAGCATATCCCATGCATGCTCAATCGGGTTCAAGTCTGGCGACTGAGCAGGCCAGGGCAGGACATTGATGTTAGCTGCGGCGAGAGTCTCTCTTACAACTCTTGCGGTGTGCGGTCGTGCATTATCATGCATTAACTGAAATAAGGGACCGATTTGCACTTGTAGAGGAACGATGACGTCTGATACAATCGTCTCAGCATAAATTTGAGCGTTGAGGTTGCCTCTGATCCAAATCAACTCAGTTCTTCCGCCGATCCAAATACCCGCCCATACCATGATGGTTCCACCACTATAAGGATGGACTTCCTGGCAGGATTTTAATCGCTGTTGGCGTCCAGGGGTTCTCCAGTGTCGTATACGTCTTGTATCCGGTCTCATACCAAAACGAGACTCATCAGAAAAGCACACGAAACGCCATTGTTCTTCTGCCCAATTTCTGTGTTCAAGAGCCCATTGATATCGAATCCTACGATTGTGCATTGCTATAGGTGGTACCCGTAGCGGTCTTCTTGAATGAAGGTTCACTTCATGCAAGCGGTTTCTGACTGTTTGGTCGCTAATTAAGTTCCCTGAAGAGTGATGAAGCCTCACGGCTAACATCATGGCGGTTATTGTTGGAGCTCTTCGAGTTAAGATTTGAATGTATCGGTCTTGTCTCCGTGTGGTGCAGCGATACCGTCCTCCATGGCGCTCAGCCACGGTACCAGTGCTTCGGTAACGTGTCCAAAGTCGACTGATAACACTCTGACTTGTATTCAGAGCTAAAGCCACAGTACGTTGCCGGGAACCAGCTTCTATCATTCCCACGGCTCTGAGCATTTCTTCCCTGCTTAAATGACGTCGCCGCTCCATAATAACGTTGGTTTTAATCAGTAGTAGGGAAACAGTAGCACTAATAATGTCTTCAATGCGTTGTATGTTTTTATAGGGAAAATATTGACAGCTGATTTTCATCTTTTACTCGAATTTGATTCACAGTTCCTGATTCAAATTATGAAATGCACCAAAAAGGATCCATATAAATTTATAAAATCATAAATTTATTACAAAGCCACATCTTAATCTCAAGAAATCCGCATAAAAATGCTTGATCCCTAGACACTTTTGATGTGTGTAGTAGGTAATTCAGGTTTTTGCTGGACTATCAAAACCGGGTCAAGCTGTGTTCATAACAATACATAGACATAATAATACTCTGTGCATTTCTTTTGAATCATTTCTGGGTCTAAGTTTTAGCAGGCTACCCGATTATATAAATCTAGATCAATTTAAAAAAGAAAATGTGTTTAGTAAACTTGATTTTTTTTTATTATTATTAAGGCACATCAACAACACAAAACACAAACATTTACAAATAAAAGAGAACAGAGACATGGACTAGTGTTTACGTCAATTACAGACGTGCACAGCATTCACGACTAAATAGAAGAAAAAAAAACACAGTATTCACGTTACAAAAATAATTAATAAAAACAAAAACAATATAAGAACAAAAGATTTTATGTGTGCTTTGTACTTGTTAACGCATCACCTTAGTATGGGTGTTGATTTGTTTTTTAAACTATTATGAATGCTACCTATTAAAACTGTTAAGTAGTAACCTTCTTACTGGGTTAGGTATATCGAAACATTATTTTTACTTAACTATTATATTCTATATTGAGCATTACACGTACAAATACCTGTTGCTTGAACTTGTGTAGCTGGTAATTCTCATATCAAGCATCTATCCACATTCTACCAAAACTGTAGAGGCATCCGTACAAAATTCCACACGCTTTACATGAACATTCTGAATGGTAACCACGTTATCATCGTACTCACGGAAACTTGGTTAGTTCCAGAAATTAGCAATAGTGAGCTTCTTGATCAGAGCTATGTTATGTACAACAACTAGATGGCGGCGGAGTGTTGGTGGCGTTTCTGCGAACACTTAAATCATCTGAACTTGATACTTCTGTTATTCTTACTAATTCACAATCTCGCAGTGTTGAACACATCCTCATAGAAATGCCAAGTGCAGTACCGTCCAAGCGTCATGTCATCAGTGCCGCTAATATCTCTCAGAATGGCTACCTCTGTTTATGAGCAACATTTTGAAGTTTTACAGCAGGTACTGGGTGACCCTAGTATTGACTGTTTACACATAATAGGCGACTATAGTCTCCCAGAAATAACTTGGATGTCACTCGGCCGAGCTGGACCTCATATCGGCAGTGGGCTGGGTACAGATGCTTCTATAACTTGTAGCCAGTTAAATAACTTAATGTCTTTACTTGATGCTTTACTGTATTAGCAAATGAATACTAATGGCTAAATCCTTGACCTACTTATATCCAACCAGACTTGTAAGGTATCGGCTGCGTTGTTTCCTCTGCTTCCTCTGTTACGTCTGCTTCCAATTGACACGTATCACCCACCTTTTATCTGTGACATTAGTTTAAATGTAGATGTTCAACCTGGTGAAAAAGCGACCGCTACAAAAATACAACTTTTACAAATCTGATTACTCAATACTCAATGATTGATTGCATTCCACAATGTATATGCTTAGGTGGTAAGTAAACATTTGTTGTTACAATCGTGGACCCTGTCGGGCACAGCTAAATAAAAATTTTAAGGAAGAGGACTTATTAGTAGGTACATGCAAACTAACACAACCGCAAAATTCAGGATATTGACTGGACGGACCTTCTTGCCCTTTGGAATCTGAAGAGGCACTAAGCACATTTTACAATAAGATTGGTGATATAATTAAACAACACACACCACTATCGGCGCCTAAAGAAAATTGTGATCAATGTTTCTGTAAATACATTCAGTCTATTGAGGATAGCATACATAAAAACATTAAGGATTTCTGGATCTACATTTCCAACCGCAAAGACATATGCGGTATACCGGCAAAAGTTCAATATAAAAACGATGTATCCAACGACCCTCAATCGATTTGCAACATGTTCTCTGATTTCTTTTCTTCCGTGTATGAACCTGCTTCACTTGCACTCTCTCAATGGGAGTCACCTTCCGAAACAATGTCTAACGACATTATTGTTTCTAACCTACACTTTAAGGAAGAATCAGTTTTGGTTGAACTGGAATCCCTCGATCCATCTAAGGGATAATGGGCTGTCTGCTTATTTTCTTAAAAATACTGCAATATTTATATGTGTATTATGAATGAGATTATTCAAAAATAAATTGCATGAATGGTTGTCTCTTACGGTGGCGCTGGTTGACCGCTAGGGATGTCTCCCGTACCTTACCATAGTAAGCGTTAGCCTGTAGAAATAATACCGACGAAACTAAAGACAAAGCGAGGGTAGGCAATGTTTTTCACTCAAAATAAATGTTTTTGAATGTTACTACTTATTGATATTATCTTCGTCTTAGTGCCCACCTCCGACCCCTGCCCGCACCATGTCGCAGCGCACCGGCTACCCCAGCGCCCCGACCGGCCTCACGTACCGCGGGCTGGTGGAGAGCATGGCCATCCCGGCCGCGCTGCACGAGCGGGGGGATGGCAAGCGCTACGCCAGCTTCGGGTCTACCGTGCCTATCCATTGCTGTACTCCTGAGCAGGTGAGAGAGAAATATTATTACCTTAGTTACTAAACTTCCTCGTTGGTCTAGTTGTCGCAAGCGTAATTTCTGAGAGGTCCTGGGTGCGATTCCCGTGTCGGGCAAAGGGTTTTCCATCTTGAATTTCTAAATAGCAGCCCCGAGTCTGGATGTGTGCCCGGTAGATGGCAATAGGTTCGTCGCCTCTAGCGTGGGAGAAATGTGCGCGAACACAGGCGTCATGTTGTGTAGATGGCAATAGGTTCGTCGCCTCTAGCGTGGGAGAAATGTGCGCGAACACAGGCGTCATGTTATGCGTGTAGCTACTAAACTTCTTGTAGAGCTCTCTAATACAATTATAACAGCTTCATTAAGGCCCACTTGCTACATAGACCACTAAACACGTGTAGCGCTAAACTAAACATCATTCTGTCTCTGTCATCTCCAAACGACGGACAGAAACAGAACGATGTATTAAATTCGTATATTGATGTTTTTATTTAGTGATGTGTGGTGCAAGTGGGCCTTAGTGTCCTAATAATAACGACCAATGTTTGCTCACTGCATAATATCATTGGTGACAGGTGACAGCCAAATTCGTCCAGCTTTTTCAAGGAGTTGTCCTTCAATAAAACGCAACGGTTTCCTTACCGGAACTTACTGACGTTGAGCACTAACCTTATGACTATGTGTAATCACTCCGTATTGCTGAACAAATATAGTCAATGATGTTATGTTTGCAGGTCGAGATGTTGGCAAAGACGACGCACCACTACTGCGGCATCTTCACGGACCAGTTGTTGGCGCCGCTAGGAGAGCTCGTGTTCGTCAGGATTGATGAGAATACAGCTGAGAAGGTGGGTACATTTATATACTTACATAATCCGTTTATACCGTAAAGCATTTAACTCACATGATGAAAGTTATGGGTTCCAAATGAATTATATGAATTAAACCAGGGCCCTCCATACCACGAAACTTTACAATTACAATTTACAAGTGACAATTATTTACAAATTTGTAAATGTAGGTAAATGATTATATTTCTTTATGTAGGTTTGTACTAATACTTTTACACGTCATTCGTATTTTAAAACTAGATTAGGTCGGCGTTTTCTATCTGACTACTCTGAGAAGAAAGGCCGAAACAAACTCCGTGGTCACAGTCTCTTTTAAAGTCCAGACAAAATCTTGGTCAGATCACGTGAAGGCTATGTAGATCGCTGTCTGAAATGGTCTTTTGCGGAAAGAACCACACAGATTGTGTGGACCTGTCCAGTCAGTGCACGCAATTTTCAGCAATTGCGCGAAGAAAAGAGCTATTAACTCTGCCGCCAAACTCTGCAAGCGGGTTTTACGTGGGGCACGTTTTGACAATGTCGGACATGCGGACGGCATCGCACCCTCTTGGTAGTAAACAGTTCTGGTCCCTGTCTAAAGCAGCTGAAACGAATCTCTGTCGTCCCACTTTACCTCCAATGATGAAACCTGATGGGTCGCTGGCTCACCCTGCAAGTGAGAAAGCAAATTTATTTACATCTCTCTATGCAATTCACGTCTGGACGCTGGCTCCAAGCAACCACCTACTGTACCTCATTGTGACTCCTCGATGCCGGAGATCGCAGTTCACATTAAAGAGGTCCGAAGTGTATTGTGCAGTCTAGACGTGAGCAAGGCCAGCGGGCCTGTCGGCATTCCAGCGAGAGTGTTGAGGCAGTGTGCACCTGAATTGTCTCCTGTGTTGACACGCTTGTTCCGACTCTCTCTTGTTAAAAGAACGGTGCCAAAATTCTGGAAGCTTGCAAATGTGCAACCAGTGCCCAAAAAGGGCGACCGTGCAGACCCAGGACACCGTACAATCGCCATTACCTCCATTCTATGTAAGGTTATGGAAAGGGTACTGAACAGTAAGTTGCTGACCTACCTTGAAGACAATGATCTCCCCAGTGACCGTCAATATGGCTTTCGCCGGGGTCGGTTAACTGGCGATCTTCTTGTGTATGTCACGCACTGCTGGGGCGAGGCCATTGAGTACTTGCTGTATCGCTTGATATCTCGAAGGCCTTCGACAGGGTCTGGCATGCTGGTCTTCTCAGCAAGCCTCCTGCTTATGGCATCCCAGCTGATTTTTGTAGCTGGATATTAGACTTCTTTTGAACGGTCGATCAGAGTAGTCGATGACGGTTGCTCCTCTCACCTTATGGCTATTGATGCCGGAGTTCCTCAGGGTTCTGTTCTCTCTGCAACTCTTTTCCTGCTGCACATCAATGACCTACTTCAGTCTGGTATTGTTGGATACGCAGATGACAGTACTGTTTCAGAGAGATACTTTTCCAGCGCAAAAACCAGAGGGGCCAAGGTTCGTTCATTGAGAGAGGCCAGGTAGATCGTAATGATTTGACCCTAAGCCTTGTCTTCCAGTGGGGTGATGACAATCTGGGTCTCTTTTAACGCCACCAAAATATAAGCGTGTCTTTTTACCGCTAAAAGGAGTCGTTTTGCCCAAACTCCTTCTTTTCGGGGTAAATTATAGTGACAAGTCTACAATTTACATATTTGTAAATTCTTACGCAATATTTTCTACGATTTAATAATTTTGTAGACATGGTAAAGTTTTGTGGTATAGGGCCCAGCAGTGAGTATCAACACAGAACAAAACTCCTCTCGTATGCAATAAACTACGGAGTCACAAATGACTGAGAGGTAAATTCCTCCTGGTTTGATCGCAAAGATTGAGGCCTACGTAGTACCTTCTAATAACAAGGGCCTATCTTGATAAGTTACATTCTAATTCTACTCTCAGAAGTCTTGCTTTTCTAATGAATATGCTGAATATTTTTGTCCAGAAATATATTCGCTTATCGATACACGAATTCCAGGACAGTTTAGATCTTTCAAGCATCTGCAAACCATTAACGCTCGTTAGCCGACATTAAATTTTTGCACTGTCAGCGTTCACGTTAAACACCCACTGTACCATTTCCTGTCCCCTATTACAAAGCTTCCAATAAAGTCCTCCACCTCCCTCCCGCAGGTGTTCATCAACCGCAGCAAGCGCGTCCTGCTGCGCTCCAGCGACGGCGTGCTGGCGCAGTGGCGGTTCGCGCCCACGTTCGAGTCGGCCAACGTGTACGTCGCGGGCACGCCCATCGTCAACCAGGCTGGCGAGCTGGTCTCTGTGGTCACCGCCAAGAGGGGGAACCACTACGCTGTCTCTACTTTTGAGGTAACTATTTCTTGGCACCACCAGGCAATGATGTCGAAAATTAACGCAGAAAGTGCCTTCCTAATATTATGAACTTGAAAGGTAAAAAAGGTCCTATTTAAAAGTGGTTATAGACTGACATCGTCAAATATTGGACCTAATTTGGCCTATGGGATTAAGTCCGCCTCTGTACATTTGTGTGCTTATAGTGTTACAATAAATTACAATTTTATAATAGTGTTGTAAGCTGTGTAGTGACTGTTTGACTACGCTGTTATTATTGATGCTACATAATTATAACTTGTTTTCTTTAAAACAGCCAGTCCACGGTGAGGCTATGTAGACCATAACACTATTACTAATACCATTATTGTACCAAGGTTTCATGCAAATATAAATATTCTGAACTTTGGTACTTCAGGCACCATTATTGTACATGCCGAGTTCGAATCTGCAGTTACTTTCTCTAGAAGCGAAACTCTTAAAAACTTCGAGACGGCCTCGCAGCAATTTGAATATGTTTTTGATAATGTGGCATATATGAAATGAATGAATGTGGTACTTTGAATGAAATAAAAGTGAGGAATCTGTGTAGAATGCAAAAGGATTCTGTGTAAATATTAATAAACTATGTACTTACATAATTCCAGGGCGAAGGCGGCTACTTCGACACGACAGAATCCTGGCAAGTACTCAACATTCCAGAGGGCGCTGGCATCTACGGAGACAAGACATTCTCCTCGCGCGACGAACTGAGGGCCTATGTGCAGTCACTACCCCCCATCGGGGAGGGCCCCCAAGGCCCCCCCAGTCCGATACTGTACCTGGGACACACGCCAAGGATGGTCCTCGTGGCTAAGAATGGTCGGCAGGTCTCTCACCAGTACGTATATGGTGTTATCACGTCGCAAGTCGAGTATGTGTGAGGTAGATATATACAAGTGAGTCCACAACGAGCATTCGTCCGGGACGTTTCAACGGGACGAACACCATCCTACCGAATGACTATCATTTGATCCGCAAACGACTGATTCGATCACAATCAAACGGTTACCACCACGTGAAACGCTTGCAAACTAACAGTCACGTTGTGGACGCACTTTTACTAAAATGGTAGTAACTTTGCCACGATCGTCTATTGTGACAAACTTGCCACTCATGTTAAACTTTGTTGGTAGCTCGTTGATTTTAGTTTGTAGTTTTTCTATTGATATTTTAATTTAATTAGCCACAAAAGATTTGTAGTAGTATTAGTACAATGTAGACAACGTAACGCAACTTGTCAGCTACGTAGATAGTAAGTTTTATCATTTTGTACAAATTATTATTTAATTTCGTAGATTTGTTGTACCTTAAACCATAGCCATAAGAGGTACTTTAACTAAGTATATCTACACCGTTAAGTCTACTTATATTTGTGACAGTTTGTAACTACGTAAATTAGTCAAATGTGTACATAGCTTAACTTGGACGAAGGAGACGTAAGATATTATATAACGTTCACACTCAAACAAAAAGTGTTAATTTGTACCTTTTATTTTTTTAACATAATTCCATACACTGATGACTTTATCTGCTTACATCTTACTAAATCCGTTTCTCTGCATCTCAAAATGGCGGGATCGCGTCTTGTATGTTGAGTATCGATAGATGATTTAGAAGATCAGTGGATCCATGAACATTTTTCCGAAAAATCAAAAATCATTTATGTTTCGATGGTCTGTCCATACATTTATGAAGGATGTTTCGATGGTCTGTCCATACATTTATGAAGGATGTTTCGATGGTCTGTCCATACATTTATGAAGGATGTTTCGATGGTCTGTCCATACATTTATGAAGGATGTTTCAATGGTCTGTCCATACATTTATGAAGGATGTTTCGATGGTCTGTCCATACATTTTCTTTAGGCCATACCTCCAACACAGACGTTGTCGTTCAAAATTAATAATTGTATCACTTCTCTACGATGCAATGTTGTGGCAAATGAGTTTTAGGGAATAACTTACAATATTTACTGAGAAAAACAATCGTGAAATCCAAGACAACTTTCACACTTGGCAAGATATTGAACGTACAAGGCGGGATCCCACCATCTTGCTCCCTCCAACTTGTGCGCAATGGGAACCATCTCCTGCTCTGTACGTTTTTCTTTCGTTCCCAGAGGCGCGCGGGGGGTGTTGTGTCAACACTTCCTTACGCTCCTCTGGGGCAGAAAGAACAACATACATAGTAATAGGTGATTCCCAATGTGCATGGGTTGGGTTCCGCGGTAGTTTACATTCTCAGGTGGCATTTTTTTACAAAACATTTCGATTTCATACATTTCGAAGCCAAACAATTAAACATATATAATACATTTGAATAGTCCAGTTCGTTGCTTACCATCATAAACTTAAATGTCACTAAGAAGTCTTAACACGACAAGGTCTACCTCAAAGAGTATACATATGAGATAGAGAGCTAACTTCACGTTTTAGTTTATATCGCGTGACAGCAACGCCGCGCGCCGCCCTGGTAGCTGTTCATCGAACTAGTCTCTCTATAGGTCTATAGATAGCTATAGATGTATAGCATAATTTAATATTTTCGTACTTGAATGGTTGAAATTAATGTGTATTGTAAATTCCGCTAAATTGAATAATCGTGAACTTCAATTTAGCTGTTGTTTTACAATACGCTTACCTAATAACGAAACGATACGACGATAAGAACGAGAAAATTATGTGTATGCGCATCAATAACGTGCCGACATCTTTCTTAGGGTGGTCAGCACACACAATTCACAAAAGCAACAGAAGTTAAAATGTTTCATTTGAATGAGAAATTAAACGATTATTATTGTCTTAAAAATTGTTTTTACATATTTATTGTCTGTAATAATTCCATGTGTTCTATTTTTGAAATAAAATTATTTTTATGTGCCTGAGCAGTATAATTCATAAATAATATTTTTTAAGGATGACAACCTCTTCATTTTGTTATAACACAATCACAGCTAGATGGCATTACTTTCCATACTTTAACCCCTGTCACGAACTTTGTACTAAGTCGGCACAGCATGGTCAACCTGTCACGTGCCAGTAACCCCGCGTCCTAATTATAAGCGATCGTCGCGTAATTATGTCACTTTTTGTTCGGTGAAACTGAACGCCTGGTCGCGCCGACAGAGGGCGCTTTTAAATTTTCCGAACAAAAAGTGACATAGGTATACGCACGACAATTGCTTTTAAATAGGACGCGGTCTTAGACAGTGTCAACCTTAGTGAAGTTTCCATTTAGGTACAATAAGCTTCAAACTTTATGGCTGCTCTGAAGTGCGCTACTGGCTGCGCATGTGTTACCTACTGCGCAGCCACTCGCCTCATGTTCCGAGGCGTCATAAAGTTTGCATCGGGCTGTACTGGGAGTTGTTGTCGAAAGTGATAAATCAATTATGAGGTTGATGTGCTTCATATAACAATAGTTTTGTGTGAGATTAGTTATCAATAATGCATTGAAGTTAACCTTTTGGCCGCCACAGTCGTGTATAGACGACAAACCAAAATGTGCCCAACACGCCACGGTCGCGACAGCGTGACCGAATTTTATACGTAAATAAATGTCATAAAACAGCATTTTTTTGTTCATTTCCCTTGTTAATTAGGTACTATCGAGGAAGTTCATATCTATGCACCTTTAGGACTATTTTTCCCTGTAGCGCTCGGGCGCTAACAGTAACTAACGTAAAACAGATGCGGTCATCGTGTTCCCGGGATTTTGTTCTAAAACTGCTTAGATATGAACTTCCTCGATAGTACCTTGACTCTTCGTAATTTATTTGAAGTGAACTGCTTTCGTTAGATTTAATTTTTAGTAACATAAGATGACAAAAACGAAAACCAGTCATAAAGTTCGAAAAACATAGTGCCCTCGACGCCACAGTCACCATAACAGGACACGTAGTGATGCAGGTAGTAGTCAATATAACACGAATATCGACCTCGACGGCAACTTACGTTATATTTAATTTACTCTGAATTCTGCACTAGTAAATAAATAAAACATTTCATAGTGAACTTTTACGTTCGAGAAATCAAGAAAATTTTATAATACTGAACATGGTAATTATGAATTACGTAATACGTAATCTTGTCTAATGCCTCAAGTCCACATTAGCTAATGATTAATAAAACTTAATACCTATATACCTAGTTAAAAGGATACGTACCAAAATAATTTGGGGTACTCGCTAATTTAGCAGTTAGTGCAGGATTAACTTAATGAAAGTAATTAGATAAATGTGATACCATCATTAGTCAATAACAATAAATAGTCAAACATTGGATTCACAACTTCAGTTCATTTAGAGCATTTCTAATACTAACGTCTATCCTACCGTGTCTTTTTACTCAGTGATCATGAATAATGGAAAGCATTATTACAAATTTGGATTTGTTTGTTATTCTGAGCAATCAGGATGCTTCGTCTTTCGATCACGAAATATTGTTCAACACACTTGTTATTCGACTGGGCTCTAGCCTTTCAGATGAAGACGAGTGTTACCGTGAAAGAATTTTGGCGAAGATTTACACGGGCAGTTCAAAAGAGATGGTTACGATCCCACAGGAAAAGTGAAGTTTTTAGACGTAATGCCAAATTACGCCAATTGCCATTGGCCAATTGGCTTGAGGCAAATATTGACTGGCCAAACTGCGTGCAAACCAATTTGCTCATTCAAGAATCAACAAGTGAAAATATTTCTACTGAACCTGTACCTGAACCTGTACCATCAACTTCAACAATGAAATCAACTTCAACGATGACAAAAAGATCTCGAAAGCCGTTTGAAGATCTAAGTAACAAGCAGAAGAAGAGACGATCTGATGAACATATAGGCGATGACCCTAATGAAGTAGCTTATTCAGCTGCAGCACTTGTGAAAGGAGATGGTCGTGAGGATATTGCATCTGTTATTGAACATAATATGCTCCAAAATCCAGAAGCAGCAGCAAAAATCAAGGAAATGTTGAACAAACCAGCTCCTTCAACAATATTTTCACCAGAAAAAGCACTGGGTTTGCTACTTTCATTAAAACTATCGAAATGGCAATATATCACATTAAGGGAAACGACTATTCGAGAAGGTTCAAAGGAGATATATCCGTCTTACTATAAAGTGCAAAAAGCTAAGCTACAGTGCTACCCTCCGAAGACATTTGTGACTGTAACTGATTCATCTGCTAAGATTGCACTACAAGCGTTACTAGATTTAACAGTGAACAGAATTTTTGAAACTATTCGTAGTCCTGATTCGATACAAGATAATCAATTGATATTAATATCAAAATGGGGATTTGACGGTGCATCTAACCAAAGTAGATCAAGATGATTCCAGCATATTTATGACCTCTTTGGTTCCATTAAAGTTGACAGCTGACGGTGATACCGTATGGGTGGATCCAAAACCCTGCTCACCTATGTATTGCCGTCCAGTCCAGTTTAGTTTTGTGAAAGAAACCAAAGACGTTGTCATAAATGAAAAAACTGCAATGGATAACGAAATTGAAGCTCTCGCGTTCCCTCAAAATGTCAAGGACATGAAATTAGTCACAAATTAATGATGACGATGATTGATGGCAAAATTTGTACATATCTGTCTGAAGCTAAGTCAAATGCGGCCTACTACCTGTGTTTGGCTAAGCCTACAGAAATGAATAAGTTAGATGTCATTGCGTCAAAAACCATTTCTTCTGGTATGTATGAGTTCGGATTATAATCACTTCATGCCCGCATTAATGTGATGGAATGTCTTCTACATATAGCGTATCGTCTCGACTTCAAAAAGTGGTCTGCCAGAGGAGAAGGTCATCAAGAGTTATTGCATTCACGAAAAAAACTCATTCAAGATCGATTCAAAGATGATCTCAACCTTTTGATTGACATCGTTAAGCAAGGATCAGGCACAACTAACGACGGGAACACAGCAAGGCGGTTTTTTGAATTTCCTGATAAAACTGCAGCGATCACCGGATTAGATGAAGACCTAATACGCAGATTTGTGATTCTGCAAGCTATCACATCTGGAGAGATTGTAGACGTGCCGAAATTTAAAGAATACGCTAGAACAACCGCTGAAAAATACGTGGAACTGTATGATTGGTACTACATGTCATCAACCGTCCACAAATTGTTGATTCACGGAGGGGACATAATTGCAGAAAATGCTATTGTACCAATTGGAAGTCTTTCGGAAGAAGCTTCAGAGGCCCGAAACAAAGACTTTAGGAGGTTCAGAGAACACCATTCGAGGAAAAAGAGTAGACAAGCATCAAACGAGGATATCCTCAATATGCTTATCGTCTCTTCTGATCCTCTAATTTCTTCCACAAGACCAAAATTAGATGCCCACAAGAGGCAGACATACTTTAAGGAAACAGTAGAACTACTGAAACTTCAGGATCAGGAAGCTCCGACAGAGTTCTTAGAAGAAAAAATTATTATGTAATTCATAATTACCATGTCCTTTCAAATAAGTAGGTAATACGACTTTGTGATTTCTTAGAATGTTTTGGTCTAAGCATAAAAAATATTGTAAGTTACACTTGGTATAGCCATATTTAAGCATTAAAATGTACATATCATAAACATTTTTTATTTTAAAAATCGCAAGTGATGCCGCAATACTAAGTATTTCAAAAATTCACAAATAAATAGTAATATAACAGTGTGCAAGGATATAACGGCCAACCTTGCGATTCCAGAGATATCCTCATTTTTCATGTCAGCTCCATACATTTTTTTCTTATAAAAATTATAACTCTTCCATTTGTGCACACAATTACTTCATATGACATTTTATAGAACAGTAATGATCGGCAGAAGTCATTTCCAGCAAAAAAAATAACATTTAAGACATCGAGATCCCATGTCTTCTACAGCCGATTTTCGATCCACCGTGCGGCGGCGACTTTTCACTTTCGCTTGTTTGATAACAAAAAATACCACGCCACAATAATAAAACGCATCCTAGCTTTAGCCGTTTCGTGACATTCCTTTTTAACCAACACGTTTTGAATTTTATCACGTCTTTTTCGTATTAATAGAATTATTACGTCTTCGGTAAATATATGTATTAAAAGTCCTTAAAACAAAATTGTAAAGCCTATTTATGCTTAGTTTTTTGATTATTACAAAAAAACGAACCATACAGTCTATTTTTATACATTTTGCTTACAACGGAATGACGAAGAGGGAAAGGATTTCAAAATATCTGCGGATTGAGCGACCGCAAGATCGTCCTTTTTCGTTATTGGGACGCGGTTTGGAGATCGATCCATAGATTGGTATATATCGACGATCGATTTATATCTTGGATCATGGATTCAATATTAATTTCGGCCATAAATGACTTCGAAAAACGGATTTGGATACGGTCTTCACAATCATTTAGAAAATTTATTCCGGAAGGTTTATTTGCCTAATACACTTACTTAATATAATAAAAAAGCTCTATGTTTTGTCAAGTCGTAACATCCGCGCGAAGTAGGGGCGGGTCGTTAGTTTGTAATATAATAATTTATAAGTAAGTAATATAATAATAGTTAATATTTTAATTTTATACTATTTTTAAAAATATATATAATAATATATAAATATATAATGGGGGTTCTTTTTGTGGGGTTATGTGAAAGAAAGAGTTTTTAATCGGGAATGTGACAGTGCTGATGAAATGCGGGGCAGAATAGTGAGTGTTTTCGATAGACTTCGTGCAGAATGTGTTGAGGATCCTACACTATTGCCTCGTGTTCACGGGTCGACACAACGACGGGATCGACTTTGTATTGAAAGGGATGGAGCGCAGTTCGAGCCAAACCTCATAAGGTCGCAAAGGATTTAGACAGGTACGTAAAATGCCTCTGTCAGCTTTAATGTTTAACAGTGGGCTACGAATAATGCGATTAAAATTCATAATTTTGTGAAGTGTTGTAAAGGTAGGCATTTTGAAAGTGATGTTTGTAAATTCCGTATAAATCCCGTGACTCGGCCGTACGGAGCGCTCGGCGCCCGAAACACGCGGACGCAAGGTGGCGCGTATGTTGCGTTGTGTGTCAGTGACCTCACGTTTTGGACGGTTTCCATTGCGTGTTTACGAAATATGAAGTCTTGAAAATAACCAATTTAAAGTGAAAGGTTATTGGTATCCGTTTGCATTTAGGTAGTATATAATCTACGTTCTGGCTTCGGAAGCGTTCCCCTTACACCCTGTATAAGTCGAGTGTTAGTTGATTATCGATTAATTGTAATGACTGTAATGCCCATCTCTATCACACTGTTGTATTGTCTGTGCCGGGAACGCCACAGTCGTCTATGTTTGACAGTCCCATGGCGTCATACGCGGAAATATTTTGAATAGAGTAGTTCGTTTACTGTTATTAAATATTATTAATAATGGATGACTATAATATGAGTAGTGAAGTGAAGTGAATATGAGTGGTGGCCGGATTAACTTCCGCCATAAAATTTTTTTTTTTCAATGTAGCGGCCTCGCATAAGACCTATATTAATCGATAGCTGGAATCAATACAAACAAGTTGTGTATGAGACAAAAAGTTCTAAAGTGTTACGTTTCCGAAATAGGAGCTATCAAAGTAAAAGTAAAGGTTGAGGAATGACGTTGACCTTGAAAGTCATTCCTCGACCTTTATGAACTTGGAGGGTTTTATTGATGATTTTAATTCTGTAGCTAGGTACATACGTCTTCCAGCCGCGAATAATATTTTAATCAACATACAACCTAGCACTGGCCTGCAAATGCAAAAAACCTAAGAAAATTTTAACTTCGCGGGCTACCCTGACGGTTCCACCTTAACCTTCTAGCTCTACTAAAGATCATATGCGCTTTATTACTTTGAAAAAAAGTCAAAATGGCGGAAGTTAGTCCGGCCAAAAAATTCAAACCCATTTAATGGATATTTACCTGTTATAAATTATTTTGTGATAAAAAATACGATTACAAAAAACCGATAGTTCATGTCTCATTTTATTTATTGCATTATCAAATAATAATATTGCAATAAAATTTCTCATATTTACAAAAGTTTTTCCACAATATGAAACAGAATATCAGTGAAACGAAACTAACGAAAAATACGAAACTATTAGAACTAAATAGGTACCTATTATTATTTCGATATTATTAATAAATATCGGTTGCGCATCTCTAGTGCAGAGGCGAGCAAATTAAAAAAGCCGTGCCAGCTACGCCACTGTCATCATAAGATGACAAGAAAGTACGTCAAGATTGAACATAGTGCAGTGATGGTATTGACTTGGTTTTATCGATTTTTATTTTGAATTGTGGATTCAACGCCGAAACTGTGACACATATCATTATGATTTCTGTCCTTTAGCCTCCTCCTCCTCTTCTTGTCCTTTGGCTTTAAACTCCTGTAATATATTTTTCCGGTATAGACTTTTTATTAAAAACATAGGTACTGTAGGTTAAAAAATAAATAGTTAGTGCTTTATCGATATAATTTCGAACTCACTACTATTTTGTAGGTATTAAAGGATGAATTCATAGCTTGGCGCCGAGGGCACGCTTTTTATTTTTTGACCTAGCGGTCAAAAGTTTAAGGAACGTTGCAAAAATTGTTTATTTAGTGCAATGTAGCTTATATTGCCTTATGTATTAAAGACTTCATTATAAATGATTATGTTTTGATACCGCACCATACAAATATTGGTAAGTACATAGGTATTTGCTACGAAAAATAAATGAAAAAATGTAATATATTTGTGTTTTATTAAAAAAAACAATAACAAATTGAATATGTACAAGTTAACCCCTTACACAGTAAGGCGCTACAGTCGTAATAAATATTATTCGTTTGTGGAATGAACTATTACTACTGAGGTCAACTAGCATGATTTATAATATAATAATATATGAGACAACATCATATAACAACATTTATATAAGCGTATTCAGCATGCTGCATGGAATAATGAGCCTTATTTTTAAAATAATAAAGTTAAATAAGATATTGGTCACCGTTTACCGATTTAACCCTGTATACTCAAACAACACTTTTTTGCTTTGCCACATAGTAAGTTTAAACTCATGTTACTTAATATATTGAAAAATTAATGTGAAACTTTTGTTCCGCTTATATGCGGCATCTTTAGCGGCAATGTTTTGTTGGTACTTTAATATTAATTTTCCTCTTATTTATGGTTTACAACGCTAGTCTTTAAATTTACCAAATTGTCTCACTGTGTATCTGTGGAGAACGTGGGTGATTTTACATTTGTATCATTTCTGTATCCTATCTTTCTGTTTTCCTTAATGTGTAATTGTTTGTTTTCCCTAATAAATAAAATAAAAAAATAAACACTTAACATTGACATACAATTTAGTACCGTTTGAGTATTTGGTCCAAACTCATGTCTCTCACCTGCGATTCTCCCACAACCATCTTATCTTAACAAAATAAATAATACAATTGTAAATTAAATACTACTCCTTCCCCTAATATTAAGAAACTTACATTATTATGTGATACTTCTAATGTAATGTAAAATGTACTCAGGTATAATCACTAATATGAGCTTATTTAAAATGATGGCAGTATTCGGGTAAACACTGACCTAAAGGTGTTGAATGTTTTCATTCTACGACTGCACAATGTCCGCTAGCAAGCAGCACACGCGGCTAGTGCGCGACTCGCAGGCACAGAGCCCGCGAGCTACTCGCCCGCTAGTCGGCGTACAGTCGCACGCGGCTAGTGCGCGACTCGCAGGCACAGAGCCCGCGAGCTACTCGCCCGCTAGTCGGCGTACAGTCGCACGCGGCTAGTGCGCGACTCGCAGGCACAGAGCCCGCGAGCTACTCGCCCGCTAGTCGGCGTACAGTCGCACGCGGCTAGTGCGCGACTCGCAGGCACTGTGCCCGCGAGCTACTCGCCCGCTAGTCGGCGTACAGTCGCACGCGGCTAGTGCGCGACTCGCAGGCACTGTGCCCGCGAGCTACTCGCCCGCTAGTCGGCGTACAGTCGCACGCGGCTAGTGCGCGACTCGCAGGCACTGTGCCCGCGAGCTACTCGCCCGCTAGTCGGCGTACAGTCGCACGCGGCTAGTGCGCGACTCGCAGGCACTGTGCCCGCGAGCTACTCGCCCGCTAGTCGGCGTACAGTCGCACGCGGCTAGTGCGCGACTCGCAGGCACTGTGCCCGCGAGCTACTCGCCCGCTAGTCGGCGTACAGTCGCACGAGCGACTGCTGCACCGCCGGACAGCGCGTCACGGGGCACGCGGAGTGGGCGCGCACGTGGCGCGAGATGCAGATGTAGCAGAATATGTAGCTGTAATCAACGGAGATAGTTTTGAGCCTCGAGAGTACAGTCAGCGACGATAGTGCATTGTGTCCAACACTATTTTACAAAATCATCTATTCTAAGTTGACTTCAAACAATTCGACGCACCGCCACCGGTAGAGACGCCCCTCACCGCGCCAGTCGGTAGCTGCACGCGCGCTTGCACGTTATATTTATTGTTTGAATTTTAACCGACATGCACCGTTGTAGTTTCATTTCCTCCCTACAATACGATATACAGTCCACCCAAGTTTCATTTTGCTCCCCACGACCTATCGTCGCGATCGACACCTGAAGTGTATGTATGCTCCCTTACAATGCATTACGTACAGCTCGCGCGATAAGAGTTTGGCTTTGACCTTCGGGTGGAGGGGATTACTGGCGCATGGGTACTGTCACGCACACAATACTTTTCCTTTTTTATGTACCAGGTTGGATATTTGAGAGGGTCAAAATTCATGTACAGTGGTAATAATGCTAGAAAATAATACGAAATAGATAAACTTCTTCATTTATTAAAACTATTGATAGTTATTTTACTTATATAAAATGTTTATTTCCTTTTAAAGTTTACAGAGACAGCGATGAAAATTCTAAATAATTGTTTTTTAATAAAATTATTTATTCCAAGATACATGTAAAATTGGTACATACAAACAAAAGAAAACTTAAAATAATTATTAAATACAGTGTGCCCCTGGACAATCTGCAACCCCAAAAGGGGGTGAAACTACTACACCAAAATGTAATTTAAAAAAAGTTAATATTAAAAAAAAGTCTTTAGCAGCAGTGCTATTCAGATTCTGAATCAGTTAAAGGTTTAACGCCTTCTATGAAATCACCGCATGGTCCAGTGGTGCTGCCGCGACATGAAATTGTGCAACGTCTTTTGCTTGTTGAGGGTCCGGGTTCAGGGCTTCCTCGGTCGCAGTTGTCATCATCATCATCATCTTCATAACCATCATCAGAATCATCGTCTTCGGAACTATCATCGACGCGAATTATAAATTGCTCAGTAAGTAAATCAACTACATGGTCACTCTTGGCGTACTCTTCTTCTATATCTTTTACCTTTTTACATATTTTTTCCCATTCCTGGGCACCCATTAAGGATACTTTTTCTTTGATAAGTTTGGTACATTCTTGTAAATTCCATTTAACATTTTTGCTAGCTACATATTGTTTAATAGTAGCCCATGCCATTTCTATAGGGTTGAGGTCTGGATGGTAAGGCGGTAATCTCAATATGCTATGGTTTGCTTCTGCTAAAATTTGATCTATTGAAAAAGTTTTAAATCTTTCTTTATTAGCTTTTATCAAGTTGTACAATTGTGGCTTGAGCATTGTTGAATCATATTGTATGCCTTTATCAGTTAGCCAATTCTGCATATCGGCTTTTTTGGTATTGGAGGACGGTGCTAAATCCCATTGTTTATTGTGGTATGAGGCGTTGTCGACAACCACTACAGAATTGGGTGGTAGGATGGGAATTAATTGTGTCCTAAGCCATTTTTCATAATTCTCGTAATTCATGTTGTCGTGATAGTCCCCTGTTTTGGTGCCGGCTTTAAAAGTTAATAAAGCATTTGGTATAAACCCAGCTTCAGATCCTGCGTGGACTATCACGACTCGTTGTCCTTTAGAAATGGGTTTTTTTAGTCCTTCCGTAGGGCCATCGCTCCAGGCTTTGGTTGTTGAGTGCGATGAATCTACGTAGGATTCATCTGTGTAAACAATGGGTCTTCCTTCTTGTCGATATTTTCTTATTTTTCTTAAATATTCAATGCGTTGTAATCGGATATTCGATGTTTCTATTAGGAATTTACGGTTGTTTTCTGTTTTTTTCCAGCGAAATCCTAACTCCTTTACAATTACACGAAGACTTGTTTCTGACCCTTTAAAGTTTATATCTTCCTCAAGTTTCTTTTTTAGTTTCCCAATGGTGGGAAGTTCATTATTCGTCTTGTGAAAATTGTGTATACATCTTTTTATAACACCTTGGTCAAAATTATCAATATTGGTAACTGGTTTAGCTCTGGGACGTTTTTTTCCAGGTGTTCTGAAAGTAATTAACAAATCGGAACTCTTGGCTTGATTTGCGATATTTTTTACAGTGCCAATTGAAGTCTTAGTGGCCTCCGATGTCCGTTTTTGAATTTGAGCTAATTTACTGACTACACAATTTAATTTAGAAACAGTTTCCGTTTTCATTACCTGCATAGTCTGTATAGTTTGGTTATTCTCCGACTGACTGAGTAAAGTAGCAACTTCCTCAATCTGACTTCGAATTTGCTTCAATGAATCGATACATTCGTCAGCTTCTTTCTTTAAAAAGCAATTCACGTCATATATCATTTTCCGTGCTTGCCTTTTTAAAACAATGTTATTTTTACGCATTTTCAAATCACTTTTTAATATTTAACAAAAAAAAACTTAACTGACAAACTTAAATAAACAAACTCAACAAATAATAACAATCGACAACAATAAACAATTAACGAAAATAGCAATTCACTTGTGAACGTGATTGTACAACAGGAGTGCGCGGTACGTCGTATCGATGCGAGAGGCAGGGAACGACTGGAGCGCCAATCAGAGCACCGCGTGCGCCTACACACCCGCCCGCACCCCGCTAATTGCCCGTTGATACCCAATTTCTGATTTCTGCGCAATAACGGTCAAAGCCAAACTCTTGTCGCTCGAGCTGTATTAGTAAATAATGCGTTAATGCATTACTCATTCCTTTATACAGTATTTTTATATCACGAAGCGACGACGCGCGGTTTCTTTGTGGTAACCACGTGTACAAACACGCTGTGAATGTGTGCGTGAAGACGAGTAGCGTCAGCGTGGGTGTGTTACCACACACACACACACACACTTCTTACGTCGCCGCTGTCTCGGGCGGTACCGAGGGCTCCTGCGCTTACACACACATTCACAGCGTGTTTGTACAATGCACACTTATGTATAGAGCTTCCAATCACGCAATACCGAGATCACGGTATTCCGGGATCCCGCGTCATTTTCCAGTCCCGCGCGTTGCGGGATTAGGAGAACTATAAATTAAAGACGTAATGAAAATGCAGTTCAGCCTATTAAATTTATCTGAGAATAATGACGACGAAGAGGCAGTTCAAGTAACCAACCACAAAGTGAAAAGGTTTCGCCATCCTATCTTACGTTGAAACAGGAGCTGCGAGTTGACTATATCGCCAGTAATGTAATTTGCCCGTCACCATCTCGAGTATTTTATCTCTAAGATTCGCCTTACCGAATGTTAGAAGTAGTAAATGTCACGTTGTATTGATTAAGGAGATTCTAGAATTCGTCGGAAATACGTTTTCACGGGGATCACGCTTGACTCAAAGCTACAGTGGAGCCCTCACTTAACATCACTTGCATAACGGCTAAGTTCATCCGCTTACGCTGTTTGCAAAATCCGTCAATTAACAGACGTGAATACCGCGAGACTGGTTAACTTTAATAACTTTCATAGCAGTAAATTTTTAGTCCCGTAAATACCGAGATTGAAGATAGGCAGTGGGTTTGGAAGCCCTACTTAGGCTCCACAAGTCTGTACAGCGCATGTCGCTTCGTGAGATAACAATACTGCACTGTATGAATCGTTTGATGCTAAGTACGTAGTTTACACCAATACGCATTGTTATAAATATCTTAATTAATTTGTGAATAAACCACATTCAATTCAGTTAGTTGATTCATCCTGAGACGCTGGTTAGTATTTCATTTATAATAACAGTTAAAAGTTTGTGTAATTATAAACTCCCTCTACGGTTTTTTTAACTTGGTTAATCTTTTCATTCCGCAAGTATGGGTTTGATAATAACAAAAGCATGCTCACCCGGAGACTGGCAACACTGTGGGTATCTTCCACGTCTGCAGACATAACGGACACTTGTTCTTCCAGCGAAGGGCGCGGTCGTCTCTCTGGGAACATTGAATATTAGACATTAGTATACCATAGAGCATAAGAGCATGGAAAAACATTTTAACGATTTCTGTTTTTTCTAGTACCCTAACCTCAGTTGGTCCAGAAGTCTTCTAATTTTGATACGAGACTGCATCGATTGGCATTATAAAATAAAACGTTAGAATTAAAGTTTATATAGCTGCATGTACCATCTTTCCAAAATCTGTTAATGCAGTTAGCATAATTATTACTCAAAAGGTACCTGCTCTTACTGCCTCGATTTAAAAATCCCCCAGTATTTAGTCTGCTTTTATTCAGTTATACAATAAAACTAGGTTAACAGATAAGAATGGAAAAAACACTGATCTTTCTATTGTAGACCAGGCACACCGCTACAAGGATCTTTTGGCGCTCGAATGACGTTGACGTGGGTGCTGTTGGTAAACATTTGTGCAATTGTTTTGTGAAATGATAAAAAAAAAAACAAGATGGCGGCGTTAGGTTCGATATTGGCCGCGCGCCGAAAGAACCATGTAGCGTTGTAGATAAGAGGGAGCGCCAAAACATTCTTGTACAGTCCGTTCACAGATATTTTACTTGCGACAGCAGCAACCCAATAGCAACCTTATTATAACAATAATAAAGATATTTCCCTTCCTTCCTTCCCCCCGGAGCTCGAACACGAGCAGACGTGCACTAGACCCCACACAGTTTTATTTCATTTGTAATTTACAATAAAAATCAAAGTTTATTCTGCTCAAAAAAAAATAGGAGTGCATAATGCATAGGGAGCATTAGTCCACGGGCAGTTGCTAACACTGTACGCACGGCCGCCACTTACTATCTGCGCGCCTGGTACTCGCTGCAGCGGACTGCCGTGTTACGCTCCGCCCCATCTGCTTACGTCACGCGGAGTCTTCTGTATCGACGGTCAACTGTTGCCTCCACTAAGTACCTGCACGCCTAGTACTCGTAGCACAAATTAGAGAAATTTATTGTTGTTCTGGATTATGAAGGAAGTATCATCGGTGAGTAGTAATTAATTATTAAGAGCGTTTATACCTTATGAGTGGCAACGTCGCAATTTAGTGTCATATTTCGTGGTTTTAAATTTTTATCATTTAATCGGAGCTATATTTTAAAAATCTGTTTAATTAACTTTTTAGAATTACGTGAAAGTGTTTAAAAAGTAAGTAACCGTAATGCTTACAGTTATTTTACAATGAAAATAACGCCCTGCAAGTTTCCAATGTATTATTTGCATATAAATAGAACTGTAAACGCAACGATTTCTTAATGTAATCTCCCAAAATATTCGCAATATCTATAAAAATATAGATGATTTTATTGTTCATTTGGCTAGGCTTACATTTAAGCTTATTTAGGCTTACATAATTATTTTAACTGAATGCTGGTTGAGTAAGCACAAATCACCACCATTTTTAGACAATTACTCATGCCAATTTTCCAAGAAAAGCCTGAATCAAAATGATGGAATTGTCATTTATGTCACCAGTGATATCAAGTGTGTACTGTGGAGGAACCTGATCCTTGTGGAGCAAATTTTTTGTTACTTACAACTTAACAACGATATTACCATGTTGGCTACGTACAGATCTCTGTCAATTTACTGCATCGACAATTTTTTTATTCAATTGATAGCATACTTCGTCCTATTCATTGCGATAATATTATTATTATTGGAGATGTAAATATAGACATTAAGCCTGATAATAGTGATATAAATAGTTCACCTTATTAAAATCTCACTGCAGAGCTGGGTCTTCTCCCAGGGCATACCTACATTGCCAACTAGATTAGCAAATTGTTTGGATCACATCATGATCAAAACAAATAGGTCAGCCGCAGTCACTGTAATGGAGTCCACAGTTACGGATAACGATTCGATCCTTGTTAGTTTATCAAACAGTCGTGAACTAATAAGGAAATCGAACATATTTGTTAAGACAGATCTTAATACAACTATAAAACAATTAGAATCTATGGATTTCTCTTTTGTCTCTCCGTCAGCTAATGCTGAAGAAGCTGCAACTCTTTTTACTGCAAACTTGACGTCTGCCATCAAATCTAACACAACGTCTAGTATTGTTTCGTGTCGTAAAAGAAACATAAAACCATGGTTCGGTGTATCCGAAACCGCGATAAGCTACATGTCAAGGTTAGAAAACATCCCAATAACTCGGTTCTCGAAGTGACTTAAAAGCGCTACAGAAATTTCTGTAACGCACTATTGCGAAAGCTTAAAAGAAATTATGAAAACACTCTTTTACAAAATGCAAGAAGTAGTAAGGAAACGTGGTCTGCCATAAAATGAATCACTGGTACTGCCAAGCAAAAATCACCTGCTGATGATTTACTGAAGAACAGTAATAGCCCACACGATGCCTTGAAACTGTGGACAATTTTTTTGGGGATGCTGGAAAGCTACTTGCCGACATGATTAAGTGCTCTGACAATCCCGAAATCATTCTGCCTAATTTAAATGCTTTCAGTAGATCTCGCGTCTCAAATTCCATGGTACTACTTCCGCCAAACGAATCAGAAATTGGATCTCTTATTATGAATCTTAAAAATGACTCTGCAACGGGCTGGGACTCTATTTCGAACAGTTTTCTAAAAAGGGCAAAACATATTATCATCCCTCACTTTACCACGATCGTTCGGCTATGAGCTATAGAGCAGGGAGTTTTTCCTAATGTATTTAAAAGGGCGCTCATCACTCCTGTCTACAAGAGTGGAGGTCGAGACAGCGTAACAAACTACAGACCAATTTCTGTATTGCCAGCGCTCTCTAAATTACTAGAAAAAATATTGAATAACCAACTCATGAAATTCTTATAAAAAAATAACATACTATCTGACTCCCAATTTGGCTTTAGGGTAGGTAAAAGTACAGATGGAGCTGTTAGCTCGTTGGTAGATTATATTACAGCCTGTCTTGATAATAAACAAAAGTGTGTAGGCGTCTTTATTGATCTGGCCAAGGCTTTTGACGCTGTCTCGATCTCTGCTCTAGTTTACAAGCTGGAAAAGTGTGGAATAAGGGGAATGGCGCTTAAAATCTACAAAGACTTTCTCTTTGGCCGTATGCAGAGAGTTAAAGTGGGTAGTACAATTAGTTCGGACGTCGCAGTCAAATATGGCGTCCCACAGGGTAGCATTCTCAGTCCCAGTCTCTTCCTGATTTATATACGACTTATGTCAAATGACACTGAATAAAGGTAAAATATTTACCTATGCCGATGACACAGCCTTGGTATTTCAGGGAGAGACTTGGGATGAAATCCAACAAAATGCGGAGTTGGGGCTCCATAAAGTCTGCTTGTGGCTGAGGCATAACCTGTTAATACTTAACGTATCGAAAACCTCATTTGTGCAGTTCACTAACGCTCGCGTAAAACAGTCCAATGTGGCTGTCCGGATTCATACATGCAAATCACCTTTCATTCAACAGTGCTCATGTACAACTCTGAACAAATATAATACGGTCAGATACCTTGGGGTTCTCTTGGACGGGAAAATATCCTGGCAACCGCATAGCGAAATGGTTTCGTCACGAGTCAGGAAACTTACATGGGTTTTTAAAAATCTGAGGCATGTTGCTGACAGCGATCTCCTCCGTTCGGTATATTTTGCTCTGGCACAATCAGTTATCGGTTACTGTAACGGGGTCTGGGGAGGTGCGTGTAAAACGCATCCCTTACGCCTGGAAACAGCTCAACGATCCTTGCTAAAAACAATGACATTCAAACCATACAGATTTCCCACAAAGACATTATACGAGTTGTGCCGGGTATTTACAGTAAGACAACCTTTTATTTTCCAGATAATTGCTAAAAAACACACATCTACCCCATATGATCCAGATAAACCTTATATTTTTATCCGCTAACACTCCACGAATGTAAACTTAAAGTAAAGAACTGGCTCTTTACTCTTGATTATGAGGATGTAGAGAAAATAATAAATAATTAATATCATTGTACTAAGGAACACATACATAAAATATAACTTTCCTTCATACATGTACTCATACACAAACACGAACGGGCACTCACCAACACGCACACATACACCTTCCACACACACACAGCACGATATAATAATAATTTAAGAATAAATTGTTTTTTGATGTTTTTTACTTTGATCATACTTTTATTTTGTTTTTACTTTTTTTTAAACTGTATTTTGTAACACATATGTTTGTCTATTCCTATGTTGACATTTTGTATCTAAGGCAAACAAAATGGGAGAGGGCGCTGATTCCTGACATACAGGTACACCTAGTTCGGGAGTCAGAGGCTTCAAACAAGTTTCTGTAAAATATTATGTCAATAAAGATGAATTTGATTTGATTTGAAAGATCACTGTGATTTGACATACTTGACAATGGTAGCAACCCAATAGCAACCTTATTACAACGACGATAAAGATCATTGTGATTTTGACAGTGATTGAAAGTCAGAGGTAAAATAACTATGAATGGACTGCTAAAGCAGATTCCTAGATTTTCGAGCCCAAGCCGCGTTTCTATTGGGATGCACTCACCGCAGGCGGCGGCGGCGCGGGCAAGGCCTGCGCAGGCGCAGCGCGCGCGTCCCACCAGCGCAGGAACTGCACGCCGAACGCGCCGTACTCTACCGAGCGCAGCGCCAGGCTGCCCAGCATCGGGAACGTCACCACTGCGCTCCTGCAACATTCATATTCAATATTTTTAAACTCATATTACAAGTACACTTTGTAGACAAGCATATTACAAATTAGAGGATTATTTATCCTAGATAAGATCCTGATTTAAATCCAATCTGATCTGATTTTAAGATCCTGATCAAAATTTGGATCCAACAAAAGGTGCTGGCCCTGATAATATACGTTCTAAATTTCTCATTTAATGTGCGTCTTCCATAACTAATTGAATTATATAAAAGTTAACTTATTTAAATAAAAGTATGCCAAATTTCATCTAAAACCGTTCAGTCGTTAAGTAACTCTAGTAAGTCTCCTTTTCACGCAAAAGGAGACTTACTAGAGTTACTTCCTCATTTAAAATATTAGAATGGATAAAGAATTCCATTCAAATTTACCATTTCAGAATACTTATTTCACTCACCCGATCTGTCCAGTAGCCACACTCCTGACGAGGTCCCCCCAGGTGTGTTCCCCTTGCTCGCGGGGCGGCGCGTCCTTAAATATATTAAAGATTGTATCAATCACACATAGTGTACCATACAATAAACATTATACCCCCCAAATATAACATTAATATGGGTATTAGCATTTTTACCTGACTACGGCAACGCCAAAAAGAAGGGTTATGTTTTTTATTGAAATTTTAGGAGATTATAGAGGTACGAGGAACAGCGTGCATAGTTCACTCATACCTCCATTGAAAAGGGAGGATCCTCAGACCAGACGGGTGTCGTGTCTGGTGGGCAACTGCCCGGTGATTGATGTCGGGAAGATATGCTAGTCGCACGGCGAACTAAGCTTGAGCGATGCAAGATTTTTGTGACGTCAGAATGACGCATAGCTCGCATGTAGATACTGCTAGTAGCGCCAATTTCATCGGAATTATTTAAAGGACAGTGATAAACTACATATTTATTTCGTTCGATATACCCATGCAACACATAAAAGGCAATGACAAATAGTTATTGGATTATAGGCATTATTATCCCACAGCCTAGCCTTTTCCCAACTATTTTAGCTTCCAGTCTAACCGGCTCCAGCTGGAAACCAGTATTTTACATGGAGCGATTGCATCTCTGACCCACAATTGAATTCAATTTATTAATTAACAATTAGAACAAGTCTAAAACGACGTGGGAAATAATTAACCAAACTAAATTGAATATGCCAAATAATAATTTAATTCATAGCATTAAGTTAGGAGATGAAATAGTGACTCATCCACCTGATATAGCAACTGCATTTAACGACTTCTTTGTGGATAAAATAAAACCCATAACGAATTACGGTATACAAGTGACCTCAAATATAGAAAGGAATAGTAACTCGATGTTTATGGCACCAAGCCACGAAAATGACATTAATGCTTTAATTAAAACTTTGAAAAATTCGGGCAGTGTAGGTAATGACGACATCTCTACAAAAATAATTAAACATGTATCAAACTGCATTAGTGGACATTTAAGCCATATTCTTAATCTGTGCATATTACATGGTACTTACCCAACCAACCTAAAAACAGCTGTAATTAAACCATTGTTAAAAAAAAATAAGCGCAAGCATAGCATGGAGTCTTATAGACCCATTGCGCTTGTGCCAGTAATATCGAAGATATTTGAAAAATATATTTATAGTGAAATCTTTAAATATCTAGATAAAAAAAACATATTAACCGACGAACAGAAAGGCTTCCGTAAAAATAAAACCATTAATATGGCAATATATGACTTCTTGAACCATGTCATTACGAATGTCGACAACAGAATACCTGTTTGTTCAGTTTACTGTGACATGACTCAAGCATTCGACTATGTCGATCACAATATCTTGCTTAATAAACTGGATGCGTACGGTATTAGAGGGAATATCCTCAGTTTAATAAATTCATTTTTGAGTAACAGGAAACAGTACGTAGAAGTAACTGACATACATCCCAAAACTAAATGCCAACGAACCTATAAGTCTAGTTATCGCACAGTTGCTTATGGTGTGCCCCAGGGCAGCGTCTTAGGGCCCCCGCTGTTTATATTATACATAAATGACCTGCCCAAAGTAACAAGTCACCCCATGACACTGTTTGCAGATGACAGCACTGTGACCATTAAGAGCACTGATGATCAAAACCACAACGATGCTGTCACTCAGTCGATAACCTCCATAGTGAAATGGTTGGATAATAATAATCTTCAAATAAATATCGATAAGACGAAACTAATGATGTTTAGCCAACGTGCGAATATCAATATGACAGTATGTTATAACAATAAAAACATAACACAAGTTGATACATCTAAATTCCTAGGTCTAACTATTGACAAAAAATTGGACTGGAAAGCACACACGGAAGAGCTAACTAAACGAATTAGCAAATCAGCCTATGCCCTATTTAAACTGACCCCAGTGATTAACGTCGATGCTTTAGTCACGGCATACCATGGTATGGTGAGTTCATTATTGAGGTATGGTGTCATTTTCTGGGGTAACTCAACCAACAGGGAATTAGTTTTTAAAGCTCAAAAAAGGTGCATTAGGTTAATGTTCAGACTCCATAGTGTAGATTCTTGTAAGCCATTGTTTATCAAATACAAATTATTGACATTTCCTTGCTTATATATTTTTGAGGTCGCTGTATTTGTCAAGACCAATCCAGACCTGTTTACCAGAATAACATTTTATCACAAGCGACCTCGACCACAGAACAATAATCTGTGCGTAAAAAGGTCCCATACAGCATTGATGCAAAAAAGTGTTTTTTGTATGGCACCAATCATATTCAACCACATACCTAATTCAATTAAAGAATTAAATATAAACTTATTTAAGAAAAGACTTAAAGTTTTCCTGTTGCATAAAGCATATTACAGCATTTCGGAATTTTTGACAGACAAAATATTATGACTGGTTTTGACCTTAGTTTGACATTTATTTTGTATTATTTTAATTACTACTTTGTTCTCTTTTTGTTCAATCATTATATGAATATTAGCGTAGTAAACTTAATATGTTACTTATATATTGTTCTTTTGACATTACTATTATTTTTAAATTTTTTGCGAAAATTAATTAATAAGTACTGAGCTTGATTATGTTGGAAACTTTACTTTTGTTTTAATATCCATGAATATTTGTACGCCTTCTGGTATAACATAGCGCGCTTGTAATTTCTTATAACAACTATTTTATTGTACCTATGTTAACAAATGATTAAATGAATGAATTGTTTAAAATAATTCTACATAATAAAAATAAAATAAAAAAAACTCGTAGTACACTTAACACATTGGTCATTAAACAAATTAACAACATAACTCACATCATAAACAATAATATTATTCAATGTCAACTCACTAAAATTAAAAATAGAAGTGGGGACTTATCTTATTTCTCAAATCCTTCCTATGTGTGCTCTCTTAACCAGTCTTTTTTCATTTCTCATATAAGAATGCTTAAATCTATGTAATGTGGGCTACAGCTCTCTCTTTGTGGAATACAGACAATATATAATTTATTAAGTCATTGGTGAACAAAATGAACAATATGGGACCCAATATAATATGTAGATCCTTGCGGAACACCAACAACAATATTAAAAAAGTGATTTATAATTTTGTCTATATCCACCCATCTTGCATCTCACTGATGCCAAAGCCTCACTGAATAAGAGTTGGGAGGCTTTGCCTCTCACTCCGTAGTAATTTAGTTTAGCTGTGAGTAGATCGTGATGAACAGTGTCAAAAACTAAGCTCAACTCTAAAAATACACCAGCTACTCTCATTTAATTATTTATTTTGTTAATCATATCATTAACAAGAGTATATATAGCGTCTCCTGTGCCAATTGTTTCTTGATATCAAAATTGTTATGTAAAACTTTGTTTAAGTTTATATGAAGTACTATCTTCAGCCCACGACTTCGCCCGCGTGAATATTCTTGCTCCCCCGCCCCACCCCGTCGCATCGCATCACCTGCCCGCGCTATCACTTCGTTTTCGCTTGATAAATGATAAATGTTTTTTTTTCTGTAAGTTTGCAATGCCATAATTGGCATAATTGGCAGTAGGTTTCTAGGTTTGTACAAACACTTTTACACGTCAATAATATTTTAAAAACTAGATGAGGTCGGCGTTTCCTATCTGAATACTCTGAGAAGAAAGGCCGAAACAAACTCAGAGGTCACAGTCTATTTTAAAGTCCAGACATAATCTTGGTCAGATCATGTGAAGACCATGTAGATTGGTGTCTGAAACGGTCTTTCGAGGAAAAACCATACAGATTGAGCGGACCTGTCCAGTCAGTGCACGCATTTGTCAGTAATCGTGCCGCTCAACTCAGAACTTAAGGAGCACAACGATTCGACGAACAATACCAAAGAAAGGACATTTGGGTAGGCCGCATAAATTACTCAAGCTGCCAGATCGTGAAACTAACTAAGAAAACAAAAGAAAAAGTAATGAACCACATAATCTTCACATTCACAATAATTAAAATAATATAATACTTTACAAAACTTGGCGTTCTGTCTGACTTTTTTATTTTTTCTAGGCTCCTAAGGGTCATAGCGTGATGTTAAATAGCCTATAAGCTTCCTCAGCTTCGTCAAATTGGCAAGGTAATGAAACTTGAGTAAGTGGGTGCCGCACGACTGAACGATCGCCAGCGCGACGAACGCGTTGAGGTATGCCTTGCGTTGCTTAACAGACACGAAAAGAAACGAAGGGGTTTTGAACCGCATTGTCACTTGCGATGAAAAATGGATTCTTTTTGATAATCTTAAGCGGTCATCATGTTGGTTAGACCCTGGTTCAGCGCCTAGGCAATGTCCCAAACGAATACTTACCCCTAAAAAAGTCATGGTCACTGTTTGGTGGTCTAATGCCGGTATAATTCATCACAGCTTCTTACCAAATGGCACCAGCATTACTGCGGAAGTGTACTATGAGGAACTGGACACAATGATGGAGAAGCTCGCAATTCTCCAGAGCAATTCGCCAGCCTTAGTTAATCCCTCGTCCTCGCTGCTCTTACACGACAACGCTCGACCTTATACGGTATAACAGACGGTCTCTAAGCTACAAGAGCTAGAGTTGGAAGCTTTGCGTCATCCACCGTACTCACCAGACCTTGCGCCGACAGACTTCTACTTTTTCAAAAATATGGACAACTTCTTGGCAGGGAAAAAAATCAATACCCGAAAGGCAGTAAACTCAAACTCAAACTCAAAGCATTTATTTCAAATAAACCAATTACAGGCACTTTTGAATTGTCAAGGGGTCGGTCAGTCAGAAAGATGAAGCTAGTTGCCCATTCCAAAGCGTACAATTGAAGAGTTTGCCCGTACACCTGACTTCTTTAAGAAGGGCATTGAAAAATTACCACTGCGCTGGCAGAGATGCATCGATAGCATGGGTGACTTTAACTTTCTGTATACTAAACGGCAATTTTATAGGTAAAGACCTAATATTTATTAGTATAGAGAAGCCGAAATTTTATATTTTTTTCGAATATCTTTAAAAGAGTTGGTAGCCAGAAAAGAGATTCGTCTGTAATTTTTAGGATTGGTCTTTATGCCTGTTTTGTGAATTCATATGACCTTGGCTATTTTTAGCTGTTCTGGAAATATTCTACCATTAATACGCTTATTAAAGAAGCTAGAAAGTGGCAAGAATATTTAAATAAATTTAATCACTGCAACAGGAGTTTCGTCATATCCACAGGAACGTTTATTGTCCAACTTTCTGACTATATAAGACGTTTCATTTGGAGTGATAAGAGTAAAACAAAGTTCGTTTTCGACCCGTAAAGATAAAATAGATCAACCATTTTTCAGATTAGCTAAAGTACATACATCTTTTATGGGGTACTGTGTTAAATGCTACAACAAAATACCTTGTCATATATTGCAATTAAATGAAAGAAAATTTAAAACTCATATAAAAAGTTCACTGTGTAAACAAGCATATTACAAATTAGATGATTATATCCAAGATAAGAATGCTTGGAAACATGCTGGTCCAGCTCCACAGGACAATCTAGGGTCTTGACAAAATTAAAACTTGTTGCTACTTAATTGTATGGTTTGTTATTTTTATGACATTGGTTTACATTCTGTGACTACTTTAACTCACACACTGACATATTAATTGGTTACATAATTTGGGAAATCGTATACTTTTACAATGTTTGTAAATATGTGAACACCATGTATCTATCATTTAATTAACTTTATTTTTTCCGGCAAAACTACAAGTCTTATGGAAAAAAGTGTAATGGCAAAGTTGTAGGTATTTTTGTTATATTCTCTTTCTTTTCCAATGGGTTTCATCCTACTATGACTTTTTTCGTTTTCAAAAATTATCGGCAATGGTCTAATGACTCAATAATTATTATAAAAATAATCTTACAAAAGAATCAAAATGCTTTATATATAACTAGTGCAATATTTATATTATTATAATAATTACGAACGCACTCTGATTTATCTGCAAGTTTGTTTTTGTTACTTATACCTACTATTGCAATATGGCTATCGCCTCGATGGTTGCTTCGACCAGAGACGTTTGCACTAGGCGCATTCAAATATGCATTCTATAGACATCAAAATAGAGTGCACCTATTTGTTTTTGGATTTAGCAAAATGTTTGTAGAAATTGTCAATACCGTTTCTATAGATTTATACAGTTTCGTAAGTAAACTAAACTAACTACAAATTTCAAATGTTATGATACAATACCGTAATCATCCTACTTACCCAAACATTCCATCATTTTTTCGAGTTTTTCGTCTTTTTCTTGTAAAACTCTTTCGCAACATTTTATTTTTATTGCCCATATTTCCACTGAGACTGAATTTTCACTTCAATATTAGGCAGTGAGTAGCCTTAGTAGTCCGCCACAGAACTTTAGTTCAATTCACGCACTGTTTTCAGTCATAAATTACTTGAAAACTACAATCGAATTATGCACAGAGCGTCCGGTGCCAACTATCCAAGTCGAGCGCTGCCCGACGACTAAAGTATGACCGCGTAAACTATTGTCACCACTATGGAGCGTCAATAAGATTGAAAATTGAAAATGATATTTGTGTTGAAATGTGACGTAAGCTGCGAATGGGCGTTTATTTTACTGCTTTTCTTTAGATTATTTAAAATATAGACATAAAATTAAATAATGGTTTGGTTAAAGTTTTAAAAAAATTGAAAACCTACTAAATTCTTAAAAAAAAAACTGTTGTTATCGCTGGAAATACAGAGATCTTCGACGTCAAAGTTTATTTTTGTGCTACAACTTCCCAATTTTTTATTGGGAATATCAAACTATTATTTATTATTCTGTTCGGTTTAAATTCTTCTTTATACCCTTCTCTGTTCACTGTATTTTTCGCGTTACTTATTTTTATTACATTACGTCATACTCGACGTTCTAAGAAACCAATTTTTGGGAATATTGAGATAACACCGCGCCTTAAATGTAAATGTTGACGTTCAAAAGTGCCTTTTATGTGCCTATTTGAAATAAATGCTTTGACTTTGATTTTGACCCGTTGTGGGCACAACCCAGTTACTGGGTAACACGATACCCCTTTGTAAGATTGTTTGTCAGACTTTTGGGCTTCTGACTTGTGACCCGTAACGACTGTCAATAATCTAAGTTAGTGGTGGACGTTATTTTTTTAAGTTAACATAATATTTATATCAACATGCCAGGTAGCGCGCGAGCTGGGGTGCATGTTGAAGAGCCTCCTCGTGGCGCACCCTGGGCAACGTCGGCTCCCATTGCCCACCAGGTTTTGGTGGGCCATGGGGGCCGGCGGCTAATCTTCAACAAACGAGGAAAGGTCATGGTTCCAATCACCGATCATGCTTGATGGTCGGTGAAGGGAACCGGGCTACATAGGGTCAATACGCCCACTCCTCCTCTGCTTTCAGAGGAAGTTGAGTGGGCGTAGACGGAGAAGGGCCGCCGCTGCGGTGCAGGCGCACCAAAGCGGCGCGTGTTTCTCTCCTTGAGGAGCAGGCCTCGAGGAGTGAACTTTCGGCGGGTTCGCTTAGTCGGGTTGGCCGGATAGCGAACGGAGGCATGTCTAATGCCGCCGCCGGGGGCTTGGCTTAATTGCCTGGCCCAGAGGAAGGCTACCTCTAAGATAAAAAACCACCCAATCCTAAGCTTCGAAGCGCGGTGAGAGGATGAATGGCTGGAGGGAGTCCAGTCGTTAGCGCTTCCCCTGCAGAGCACCTGCCGCACTCTGCAGTATGTAGGCTTATCGGGCATCTAGGCTCTGCCCGGTGGACATTTGTGACCTATATCAACTCGTGGGATTAAGTATGGAAAATAACCCAAAAAATAAAAAAAAAGACGAAGAGAGGAGTAAGCGGGGTCGGAGTCCGACACCGCATCTGGCGCAAAGGGCTCAAGCCAGAGCTCGGAGCGCGAATTGGAGGGGGCTGCTGGGAGGAACCGAAGGTTCTTCCTGAAGCGCCCCAAATCAGGGGAGGGCCAGGGGTCGTCTTCCGAAGAGTGGACCTCGGGCCCCAAAAAAATCCACTCCAGCCGGCGGGGTGGGGCCCGGGAAAAAGGCTTGGGCAGAGGGCTCGCCACCCAGGAGGAGGCCAAGGAGTTAAGCCGAGCCAGCCCTGCCGAGCCGGCTCAGCGAGCCGCCATGGAGGAGAACCACCCAGGAGTGACCGGCCGCAGGGCGGCCATGTCAGAGTCCTCAGATGGTGAGCCGGTCGCCGCTGGCGGCTCCAACTCGGAGCGAGCGGCCAGGTTTGCGGAGGTCGTGGCAGCCGCGATAAAGGATGTGGCCGTGAAGAGGATTAAGTCCTCTAAAGACAAGGCCATATCCGCGGCCACGGCCTCCATTATAGCGGCAGCGGAGGCCATTCAACCTGGGCCTACGTCGGACGTAATGTCCGAAATGCGGGCAGAGGTTGCCCGCTTGACAGCCGCCTTGGAGCTTCTCCGGAAGGAGAATGAGGAGCTCCGAGCAGACCTGGCCGGGCTGCGAGCAGCCGGCCCCAGGGAGGTGCCGCAGGAGGGGGCGCAGCAGCATGGGCAGGGACGGCCCGTGCCTGCGGAAGACCGGGTTCTGACCCTGGTGCGGCAGGAGCTGGCTGCCTTCCAGAGTCGGTTTTCCGCCCTGGAGGCCATTGTCTTGCGCCCCTCACTAGCGGCGAGCCAGCCGGCCGCGGGCCGGCAGAAGGCGGTCTCTTTTGCCGCCGTCGCAGCTTGCGCGGCCAAACCTCGGGCATCGGGGCAGAGGAAGGCCCTCTCCGTGCCGAAACCCGCGGGGCCGCCCATGCTCAGGGAGGGCGGGGCGGCTACACAGACGGCGAGGGTGCCGGCCCTGGCTGCAGGACGGCCGCCCCCACCTCCTATATCTCCTCCGGCTGACGCCGAATGGCACGTAGCCGGGGAGAAAAGGAAGGCCGGTAAGGTGGCAAGGGCGGCCAAAAGGAAGGAGAGGCGGCAGCGGCAAAAAGCGCGAAGCGTCGCGGCTAGGCTCCGCGCCCCGAAATCCGCAGCTGTAGTGATTACGCTACAGCCGGAAGCGGAAAAGAAGGGCGTGTCCTACCGCGACGTGCTAGCCAAGGTGGGAAAGGCGGTGAGCCTCGAGGAGATCGGCGCCACCGAAGGCATCCGGGTGAGGCTCACGGCGACTGGGGCCCGGATGCTCGAGATCCCCGGTGCGGCCAGCGGCCCGGCCGCTGACGCTCTGGCCGAAAGGCTTAGGGCGTCCTTAAATGCGGACGAGGCCCGAGTGTCCAGGCCCACCAAGTACGCTGACATGCGCATCCTGGGCCTGGACGACTCGGTGACGGAGGGAGAGGTGGTGGCCGCCGTCGTTAGGACTGGAGGGTGCTCTGCCGAGCAGGTGAGGACAGGCATCATCGGTCCTGACTTCAAGGGGATGCGAGCCGTTACGGTGAGCTGCCCCGTGTCGGCGGCCAAAAAAATAGCCGAGGGCCGTAGGCTACTGGTGGGCTGGGTTTCCGCGCAGGTGAAACTGCTGGAACCCAGACCTCTGAGGCGCTTCCGCTGCCAGGTGGGCAACCACGTGGGAGCCAAATGCACCTCGGAGGTGGACCGCAGCCACCACTGCTTCCGCTGTGGTCAGCCCGGTCACAAGGCCGGGTCTTGTAATGCCGCGCCGCACTGCACCGTATGTGCGGCAGCTGGCAAGCCAGCCGATCACCGGATGGGGAGCAAGGCCTGCGCTCCACCCGCCAGAGCCAGGGGCAGGGGCAAGCCCTCCGCCATCGCCGTCACTGCCGCAGCCGCCGCCACTGCCGTTGCCGCTGCCGCCTCGACCGTCGTCGTCGCCGCCGTCACCACTGCGGCGGGGCCCTCACAGAGGGCTCGGGAGGAGGCTGACATGGAGTGCCAATAACGGCCCCATTACGCCTCCTCCAGGCGAACATCAACCACTGCGCCTCTGCTCAGGATCTGTTGCTCCAGAGCATGGCGCAGTGGTCGATTAACATCGCCGTGGTCGCTGAGCCGTACTTTGTCCCGCCCAGGGATGACTGGGTGGAGGACCTGAGCGGCTCAGTGACCCTAATTTCGTCGGCCGCCGCCGGTACTCCGTCCCTCGAGGCAGTCACGAGGGGACGGGGTTGCGTGGCAGCACGGTTCGGGGAGATTGTAGTGGTGGGGGTATACTTCTCCCCGAACCGAACTCTTGCCGAGTTCCACAACTCCCTTGCGGAGTTGAAAGTCGTCGTCGTCGGGTTCCGTTCCCTCCCCGTGCTCGTCCTCGGAGATTTCAATGCCAAGAATGTGGCTTGGGGTTCCCGGTATACGGACACACGGGGCAGGATGGTGGAGGACTGGGCTCTGGAGACAGGCCTGGTCGTCCTAAATCGGGGTTCTGTCCCCACGTGTGTGCGGATGCGGGGTGAGTCTGTGGTGGACATCTCGTTTGCCAGCCCCGCTCTGTCACAGCGGGTCATTGACTGGCGCTTCATGGAGGAGGTGGAGACCTACTCCGACCACCGGTATATCCGGTTCGACGTCTCCGCCCAGACCTCAAGCGCGCTGGTCCGACAGGCCCCGAGTGGTCCGCGGTGGGCGCTGAAGCAGCTGGACCGGGAGCTCCTCCTGGAAGCCTCGATCGTGCAGGCCTGGGTGTCATCACCGGACAGGCCTGCTGACATCAAAGTCGAGGCGGAGTGGTTCCGGGAGGCCATTTCCGAAATATGTGACGTGGCAATGCCCCGGGCCCTCGACGCGGTGGGCAAGCTCTTTGAGAGAGTCATTGCAGACCGCCTCGTCGGGCGGCTGGTGCGGGTGGGGCCGGATTTGGCGGAGAGCCAGTTTGGCTTCCGCAGGGGGCGCTCTACGGTGGACGCCATCATGCGCGTGCACGCGCCTCACGACGGGGGATGTCCGGGGTGGGGTCGTCTTGGCGGTGTCTCTAGACATCGCCAATGCCTTCAATACCCTGCCCTGGAGTTGCATCAGGGAGGCACTCCGGTATCACCGGATGCCGACCTACCTCTGTCGTGTGGTCGAGGCCTATTTGACAGACAGGGCCGTCATCTACCCCGGTCACCAGGGAGTATGGAACCGGCAAGAGATGTCGTGCGGTGTCCCACAGGGATCGGTCCTGGGGCCGCATCTGTGGGATATCGGCTACGACTGGGTGCTGCGCGCCGACCTCCCCAGCGGCGTCAGCGTGGTTTGTTACGCTGACGACACGCTAGTCCTGGCGCAGGGGAGGTCGCACCAGGCAGCGGCCGAACTAGCGACACGCGGGGTTGCGACAATCGTCGAGAGGATCCGGCAATTGGGACTCTAGGTGGCCCTGCACAAGTCCGAGGCCATGTGTTTTCATGGTCCTCGGAACAAGCCACCGTCGGGTTCCCAAATAACGGTAGGAGGGGTTCACATCGGCGTCGAGTCGACGATGAAGAACCTGGGACTCGTCCTCGACAGCCGGTGGAACTTCGTGGAGCATTTCCGACGTTTGGCTCCCAGACTGGAAAGGGCTGGGGCTGCCTTAAAGCGGCTCCTGCCCAATCTAGGGGGGCCAAACGCCTCCTGTCGGAGGCTCTACGCGGGGGTCGTGCGGTCCATGGCCCTTTACGGGGCACCGGTGTGGGCGCGTTCCTTGAGGCGGCGGCCAGCCCGCTGGTTGAACGCGCCCCAAAGGGTCATGGCAATCCGGCTGGTCCGGGGATACCGTACGGTCTCCGGTGAGGCGGCGAGCCTCCTTGCCGGATTACCGCCATGGGATCTGGAGGCAAAAGTCCTCGCGCACGTTTGGGAGTGGCGCGAGGAGGCGAAACGCCGGGGCGTAGCTCCGCTGCCGCGAGAAATCACGGTACAGCGGACAGAGCTCCGGCGGGATCTCAAGGCGGCATGGAGAGTGCGATTGTCGCAACCCAGCGCTGGACACGCCACAATTGCGGCGATAAGTCCCCTCTTTGAGGAGTGGCTAGAGAGGCGCCACGGCGTCCTCACCTTCCGCCTGACGCAGGTCCTCACCGGACACGGTTGTTTCGGGAGGTTCCTGTTCCGGATAAGGCAGGAGGAAACGCCCGGGTGTCACCATTGTGTGGATCGCCCGGAGGACACGGTGGAGCATACGGTGGAGGTCTGCCCGGCTTGGGCGGAGCACCGCCGTGTCCTCGTGGAGGCGATTGGCGGTGGCGATCTCTCGCGTCCGGCCTTGGTCCAGGCCATGGTACGGAGCGAGAGGGCTTGGGAAGCCGTCACCTCCTTCTGCGAAGCAGTAATGTTCGCGAAGGAGGAGGCGGAACGCGTGAGGGAGAGGCAAAGTTTGCGCCCTCACGCCCCTAGCCGCCGCAGGAGACGCCCTGGGCGTCGGGAATCGCAGGCCGATTCCCGGCCACCGTAGGCGCGGGCTAGCGAACGGCGAGCAATGGGCAGCTCGCCGTTCGATAAGGACCAGGCCCGGCTCGACGGCGCGTTGTGTTCCACGCGCGCCTCAAAGAGATGTCAGCACCAATGACGGGGTTTGCTAGGACCGATGCCTGCTAGGGTTGCGGAAAAGTCCAAGAGGGTTACCGTGGCCCCTGGCACAGGCAACTGAAGGAACACGGGTGGGTTTTAGTCAGTAAGAGTCTGACACGCCCTCCTGCTCTGCCCAGAGCGGGAGAAGTTATTTGATGATTTCCCACCCACAAAAAAAAAAAAAAGGTAGCGCGCGAGCTGCAGCAGGCGCACGACCACACTGTGCAGGATCTAGGTAGTTACCTTCAGCGTGAGTCCCAGCGCGGCGAGGGCAGGCGCGTGCGACGCGGTGCGACCCGCCAGGTAGCGCGCGAGCTGCAGCAGGCGCACGACCACACTGTGCAGGATCAAGTTACCTTCAGCGTGAGTCCCAGCGCGGCGAGGGCAGGCGCGTGCGACGCGGTGCGACCCGCCAGGTAGCGCGCGAGCTGCAGCAGGCGCACGACCACACTGTGCAGGATCTAGTTACCTTCAGTGTGAGTCCCAGCGCGGCGAGGGCAGGCGCGTGTGACGCGGTGCGACCCGCCAGGTAGCGCGCGAGCTGCAGCAGGCGCGCGCACGACCACACTGTGTGCAGGATCGCGTACACCTGGGTCGCTGCGCGTCGGGTCTTGTCCCACCGGGACTGGTTTGGTAACAATAAACATGTATTAAGTATTTAGTTATTTAAAGGGACCCGCCCCTATTTCGCATGGTTTTCACGACTTCTCAAACATCGTGATTTCTTTAAGTTTGTACGCCAAATGGCAAAATATAGAGAAACTATCGGTTTAAAGACATTTATTTCTCAAAAAAACGAACGTTCCAGTTCACTTAACATAAGTATTGAGAAAAGTAAGACAAAAATCCCAGCGCTGAGTTGCTGGATTCGTTTTCTCCTCTACCGATCGTTATTTCTCCTGACCAAGGTTTATTTTGTTTATATGTATGTATCTATATATTAGTATTTATTCTTGTATTTTATACTCATTTCCGAGCTATCTATCCCGTATGTTGCACCTGCCATGGTATATCTCTGCATCACCCTAAGGTTGACTGGTAGAAAATGCCTCAGGCATAAGTCCGCCTATGTACAGTATTATTTTTTTACTTGTGCATAAAGTTTTAATAAATAAATCAATAAAAATAAAAGTAAGTGCGATTCTCTGTGTTCACAATAAGAAAATTAACAGTTAAAGGTGACAATCGGTATTGTTATTGTTGTTTTCTAACGTGTTCTTCTAGGGCTTTTTTAAAAGTATATATGGTGTCACTATTGACTACATCGTCAGGTAGCTCATTATGCAGTTTTGCTCCCTCATACAGTATATTTTTTCTTTCATAGTTAGTTCTGGGTTGTCTCAATTCTAGTTTGTCTCGTCGTCTTGCGTTGTATATGTAAGTTTTATTTTTAAAGTTTAATTGTGAATGTGTACCTTGTGTTATGATTTTATGTATTAGAGTGCATGTTTTAAGTATGTATAATTAGTTAATTCTAAGTATGTTTGTATCATTGTACATTTTGGTGGTTGGTGTTAAGTAGTCATAGTTATAAAGTGTTTTTATTGCTTTATTTTGCAGAACTTGTATTTCTTGAACGTTTGATTTTGCTGCAGTTCCCCATTCTTCAACGAGATATTCTATATGGGGTTGTAGAGTTGTAGATCATTGCGCGAACTTTTTTAGGAATGCAAGTAGATATTCGGCGTATCGCTCCTATAAGAGGAGATATTTTAGACTTAATTATGATCAATGTGGGGTCTCCAAGTTAACTTTGCATCTAAAATGAGGCTTAAATATCTTTCGCTGTTTTTTGAGAATTTTCTTGTTTTTTTGCAGAAAATACCATGTATACGGTATTGTTTGTGTTATTAGTTAATAAATTTGACAAGAACCACTTATTTAAAATATTCAAATAATTTTGAGGTTCTTTCACGATATTAGTTAAGTTGTTACC
Organism: Brachylomia viminalis; assembly: GCA_937001585.2. Classification (NCBI taxonomy): domain Eukaryota; kingdom Metazoa; phylum Arthropoda; class Insecta; order Lepidoptera; family Noctuidae; genus Brachylomia; species Brachylomia viminalis. The sequence continues at coordinate 23,991,423 of OW443314.2, forward strand.
AAAGTAAAATAGACAAGTATCATCTGCATAAAGTGTGATACTGCCCGATGTTTTAACACTGTTTATGTTGTTAATATAAATAAAAAATAACAACGGTCCTAGAATAGATCCCTGTGGGATTCCGTATGTTAATTTGGCAGGTAAACTTTCATGATTTTAAATTTTTACTATTTGTTTCCGATTTTCTAGGTACGATGTAAGAATTTTATGTGCAGGCCCTGATATCCCTACGTTAGCTTACTTAAAAGCAAATCATGACTAATCGTGTCAAATGCCTTTTTTGGGTCTATAAAGACACAGGGCATATTGTCTTTGGTCTATAGCATTTTTTATATCAGTGGTTAAATCTATGGTCGCTGATAAGGTATTTGATTTTGGTCGAAATCCATACTGTTGCTCAAAAAAGAAGTCTATATATATCTGTCAGGTAGGTGTAGATACGAAGGTAAATTATATTTCCAAAGATTTTGGAGACCACCGGCAGTACGGATATTGGCCGATAATTTCCCGGATCAGTCTTGCTTCCAGATTTTAAAACCGGGGTTGCCCTAGCAACCTTCAGGCTGTCGGGAAATATTCCTTGTTCGAGGCATTTATTTATACAGTCACTTAAGTTGTCTAGTATTGTGTTTTTAATGCATTTTATTTCTTTAACAGTAATTCTATCAATTCCGCTACTTGTATTAATATCTAAGTTATCGATGATTGTACTTATTTCTTTTTTTTGTGCGTGGTTCGAATGTTGGCAGTGAATGGGTCTGTGATTGTGTTTTATTTATTGTGGTATGAGTTTGTGTATGTGTTATTTTACAGGCTAAGATAGAACCAATTGTAGAAAAGAAATCGTTAAAATGCTGACAGATCTGTTGCCCATCTGTTATTTCGTCAGTTTCAGTTTTTAGCTTTGAAGGAGCATAACTATTTTTGTGTTTTATTTGCTAACGTATTAATCAAGTTCCAAATTTTCTTCGGTTGTTTCTGACACTTCTTAAAACTGTCGAGGTAATACTTCCTTTTTGTGTTTCTTATTGGTTTATTGGCTTCATCTTTCTTTGAATTCTAATTCGATTTCATTGTTGTCAATGTCTTCCTTGCTTTACGCCTCGTTTCGTTTGTATAAAACCGTTAGCACATATTTATTGATCCAATCAATCATCAATTTAATCATCTCGAGGTTTGTTTAGAATTTTAACCTTTTTTATTTTGATTTGATTTGTGATGAAATCTTCCAGTCTTTAATAGTCATTCTCTTCATTATTAAATTCGGCTTTTTCAACTGATTTGTATAGCATGCTGTAATCTGTTGCTAAGTATTCATGTTTTAACTTTTGTGACTTTAGGTTTTTTTAGTTCCAAATACATCTGTTTATGATCCGATAGTGGTGTATCAAATAAGGTCATAAGAAAGGTATCTCCTTGAATGCTTAATGAAATGTGGTCAATAATAGTTTTCGTTTCACGAGTAGAGTAGTTGCTATTTATGTTATTTAATATCTGACATCCAGATTCGTTAAGCATACTTGTGTAGTTGTTTCTTGTTGGTCGAAATTTTATAAATTTATATTGTAATCGCCGAAAACTATAGCTTTTCGCTTTTTGCCTAGTTGTGAAGCATAAGTTTCTATAAATTCCTTACAGTTTGTGCTGGGCGGCTTATAAACCAATCCAATATGTAATCCATACTTTTCCAAGTATATCCACAAGTATTCGGTTTGGCCTTTACTGCATAGTTCTCTAATTTCGTAGTTTATGCTATTGTGTATGTATGCGGATACTCCACCTACAATGCGCCCCTTTCTGTACGAATATACATGTGAATAGTTCGGTATATGTAGGAGGTTAGCTTCGGCGTCTGATTTAATCCAAGTCTCAGTGATTAAATTAACACGAGTGGTACTCCTTATTGATTTTAACATACATTGCAGTTCATCTAATTTGTTACATTTAACTAGACTTCTAATATTTGTGTAGAAAGATTTTTAGAGAAATTCTCTTCGTACATATTTCTTCGCACCAGGTAATATTTTGGTAAGTGATGTCTGATGTTTGAAATGTTTTCTACATAATCTATATTCCTAGTTCTTGCTTCGGTTATTTGTCGTTTTTTGAAGTTGATTTAATTATTTTAGTAACCCCCACCCATGTATTTTATTATGAGGTAATAGCATATTTACTATTATTACGTAAGATATGTTTGGCAGTATCCTGCGATTCAAAACACATTTTTAGCGATCGGTTTTTGTCGGGAATATACTTGCCCAGGCTCATTATGTTGCATGGGTTCGGACATTCTGGGTAATTACTTAGTTGTAATAATGTGCATGACCTTGTTTTAGTCATGTTCAAGTCTAGCGGTTCTGTTAGAATTATTTATTTCAGGTATACCCACAAAAATTACGTTCTTTCCTCGGCGATAGCGGTCTTGCAATTCCAGTATGGTACCTTCCAAAGGCGTTGGCGGATTTTGATTTAGAGCGGCCGCGTTGGCGGATTTAAGTTGAGAATAGCGGCTTCAAGTTCTGTAATTTTTTGTTGATTCGTATTGTTTGTTGACTTCAAGTCGGATAATTCTTGTTTTATTTATTTATTTAAACATTATGAACAAGTAAAAAAAAAATACTGTACAAAGCTAGCAGTCAACCTTAGAATATTTTGTTGTGTGATTAAATATTCCGAATTTTGCTTGAGTGTTTTTTATCTAATCTTTTATTTCCGTGATTTCTTTTTGTAGTTGCGAGCAATTTTCTTGTTGTGTTTTTGTATATTCTTTAAAAAACGACATTATTTCCATACGAAAATCCTCAAGTCGATTGGTGTACTCGCAGTCATTATCGGGTGGTTTCCTCTTTCTGTGTGTAATATTAGGAGTTTCCTCTAGTGTACGTAGATCGGGGACTGACCCACCTCCGCCGGCGCTTGTGGCCTTGCAACCATGCGGGGATCGTAGTAAGCTCATTTTACTTACTTGTAGGTATTCGCCGCGTAGCTAGGTCTTCGAGTGAGTGAGTAAAAAAATATTATCGCTCTCTTTTCCTCGCGGGGGTGAAGGGCGCCGCACGCGTAGTAGCACTCAGGATGATTATTGTTAACCCTTTAAGCGCGTGGCTAAATATCAATGGCCGTGCCCCTAGCGCGCGGCTACAAATCGAAAAATTTTTTTTTTTCATTTTAGTTGTACCACACAGTTATTAGGACGAAAATAGAACGAAAAAATCATGCATGTTTTCTGTCGCAGAAATACGACACCCGCGATAGGGACACGAAAATATTTGTCGCATATATGCGACACGCGCGGTCAAAGGGTTAAAGAGTGTAAACTAGCTGAGCACTTCTTTTGTAATTGTGATTATACATGTTCAGTAATAAGGATCTAATTACACTGACACGTGAACAAATGTACTGACTTATGAAATTAACACATTGACACACGTCTGTTCGCGGCGATCACAGAGATCGAATTCTAACGAAACTCCTCGTACCGCCCCCTGTACATTTAAATGTACATAATATTGGAAATCACTAAAGCCCAAACATATTTTTTAAAAGGACGCGTAAACGCCCAGCGTACATTACGATGAACAAAATAAATTTTATGACTTGTTTAAATTTCCCGCCAGGATACATATTTATGGTGACTTTTATTTGTTTCGTGTATAGTGTAGTTAACTTTTTGACGTCTGTCAACTTTATAAAAGGCATTGGTTGTCCGTCAAAATTGCACACACGTGGCAAGATGGCGCGCCGGCAGATACCACGTAAGTTTGATCCACTTTTATCTTTTTAATTTTAGAGATTTTTGTGTCAGATTTTAACCTTAGTGAAAGAATTATTACTTAACTGTTGTGTGTTATTATTATTTTAGCACATAGATACTAAAACATTTTTTAAATCGCTCTTAAAATATTATGTACATTTGATTGCACATTGAGCGTTACTTCAATTTAACCTACGAAATAATATGTACATTCTATTGCACAGTGGGTTATTGTATAATTAATGGTTTTGTTTTTTTTTATTCTCTAGGTCTGGAGGAGTTCGATATTGAACGATTATTGGTAGACTCTGAAATTGAAGACTTTATTCCTTCAGATGAAGATGTAGGGGATCCGGAATACATGCCAGTTTTAGATTCCCCAGAAAATAGGACACGCAATAGATCCGATTCCAGTGATAATGAAACTGAATCGGAGGTGGAAGAGAGGCCGGTTAGACGTGGTCAAGGTCGTCGACGCTGTGCTGCGAGAGGACGTGGTGCTGGGCGAGGTCGTAGAGGTGAAACTGGACAACGGAGAGGCGTAAGAAGGGGAAGGGGGAGGGGTCAATGGGGTGAAATCAATGTGACTGGTGAGACAACATCTGATGGGTCATCGGTACCTTCAAACTGGACCATACAAGAGTTTCTTCCTCAATCTCCAGTTTTATTAGAGCCGGCCTATTTGCCAATAAATAGTCAAGGTTATCAGAAGCAAGATTATTGGAAGCAATATATAAACGACGATTTAATCAATTTAATTGTCCTGAAAAGCAACCAAACCGCAGTTGAGAGACATGGGCGGAGCTTAAACTTGACTGCAGTTGAAATAAACGAATACCTGGGTATAACATTAGTAATGTCTTCCATCAACTATCCTAATCTGCGAATGGCTTGGGAGAAGAAATGGAAGGTGCCTATCATAGCTGATAATATGTCTCGAAACAGATTTCTTCAGCTGAGAAACAGTTTGAAAGTTGTATTTGACAATGATGTCACGTCGCAAATGAGATCTCAGGATATACTTTGGAAAGTTCGCCCTCTAATCCAATATATGCAGGTTGGTTGTCGCGCTCAACAAAAAGACCAAAGCCTCTCCTTGGACGAAATGATCATTCCATTTACTGGGTCATGTTCCATAAAACAATACTGTCCAGGAAAACCTAATCCCGTAGGCATAAAAGCATTTGTCTTAGCAAATCCAGACGGAACTGTTTGCGATTTCCAAGTATATCAAGGGCAAACGACCTTTTCAGACTATGCTGATTCACCTTTTGGGTTGGGTGAAAAGGCAGTATTAACATTGGCTGACCAACTAGTACCAGGACATATACTCTATTTTGATAGATTCTTTACCTCAGAAAAGTTGTTTGATGAACTTGATAAGCGGGGCATCAAAGGGACAGGGACTATTATGAAAAATACAATACCATATGATGTGAGAGAATCAATAATAAGTGATAACGAACTAAAGTCTCAAGGAAGAGGAAGCTATCAAGTTTTGGTCAGAAATGATAAACGTCTTGCACTTACGAAATGGTACTATAAATGATTAATGACTTTATTTCTGTAAGTAGGTTTTTACAAACACTTTTACACGTCAATCATATTTCTTTTTTTAAACTAGATGAGGTCGGCGTTTCCTATCTGACTACTCAGTCTGAGTACTCTATAACAAGCCAGTGCTATTATTGTCTTCTGTAGAGGCCGATGTTGAGGCTGACGAATGCAAAAGATGGTGCAAAAAAGATAAACGGTATGTTATTGTGCCAAGACCAAGAGTTGTTAGGGAGTATAATAAAAAAATGGGAGGTGTCGATTTAGCCGATCGCATGTTGGCTGTTTGCCCTAACAGATATCGTACCAGAAAATGGTCAAAGTCAAAGTCAAAGTATCTTTATTGTGGGCATATGTAAGGTACAGGTCTTAACAATATATTGAAGTATCAATATGTCCTGCCTAATAGGCATACAATAATTGTGTAGGTATTGGCATTCAAGAATTATTATGCATGGTAAATTTAGTTATTATAATTAATGTAAAATACAGTGAAAGTAACACATGGTCAATGCTAATGCATGTCAAACACTGTGAAATTATGGACACTGTGAAATTATGAATATGGACACAAAGATTTTTCCCACACATGATTGATTTAGCTGTTACAAACTCCTGGTTGCAGTACAAAAAAGATCAGGTAAAATTAGGAGTTCCTTCAACAAAAATACTGCAACTGCGTGCCTTCAAAATGGAACTAGGAGAAATGCTTATTGAGTCACATGCTCTCATAGATTCTGAAGACGAAGAAGCATCTGAGAGAGAAATAGTTTCAGCTAGAAGAAAGGGCAGGCCCTCAACGGTAGTAGTGCCGAGCGTGAAATATCGTACCCATGCAGCTAAACACCTACCCATGATAAGTGATGGTAATGCTAGTAGATGTCGTCACTGTCATTACAATAGGACTCTATTCAAATGCATGCATTGCAAAGTAAGTTTATGCCTCACGAGATACCGTAATTGTTTTTTTGATTTCCATCAAAATGGTTCAGGTAATTAGTATCATTTTCATGAGTACTTTTTTTTTGTTATTGGAGAACAACGTTTTTTTTTAGTGTTATTGAGTAGTACTTGGATGTTGATTTTTTAAGAGCAGATTTTAATTAGATAAAAATAAGTTTTGTTTGTTTTTAATTTTTAGAGGCATATTTTTGTAACTAAGTATAATTACAGTAAAAGAAAAAAGGTGGTTCCATTTGACAGACTTGCTGTTAAGACTAATTCTTTTGTTAGAACAATGTTTAATTTTTTATCTGCTATTAGATTTTTTGAAGTTGATTATTTTAGAGCACATTTTAATTAGATAAAAATATATTTTGTTGATTTTAGAGGCATATTTCTGTAACAATAATAATTACAGTAATAGGAAGGAGGTTAAATTTAAGAGACTTGTCGTTAAGACTGATTTCAATTAAAGATCTCAATGTATGAACGTTAACTAAAATAAAAAAATTGATTCATAAATATTTTTTCTTTTTATCCTTATAAAATAAGTAACACCCAATGTACATTTGAATGAACAAAATAAATAACCGTAATGAAGTAAGTAACGCCTAGTGTTCATTTAAATGAACAAAATAAATTGCCTTCAGATTTAATTCTTGATCTTCTACATAACGCCAAAGTATGCCTAAAAATATACAAAAAAATCCTAACCACATACTTAAGCAAAAATAAGCGTATACTTGCTTGGGCATTAACCATATTGATATATTATGTACATTAAAATGAACACTGGGCATTTAGCTCTCACGATATGTTTTATGCTTGGGCGTTACGAGGACAACAATTGTAACATCTTTCACACTGTTATAATCTATGTTTATAAATAAAGATTCTTGATTCCTACATTGATCACAATTATGTATGTTTAATTTATTATTCACATAAACCCTCCGGAATAAATTTTCTAAATGATAGTGAAACTTCATCAAAATTCGTGGTGTACCTAGTTTAGAAGAACATCGCGGGCACACGAACGAAAAGCGACTTTAATTTATCTTAAGTATAGAGTAACTCTGCAGGACGGTAAACGCCTTTATACGTGATTGATAACAATAAAACTTCTAATGTGTCTTGTGACTTGTAACTGAACATTTTCAGTAAAAATCATTATGTACAGTCAGGGAAGCTAATTATTAAGCAGATTAACACATTACATGAACTTGCGATGTAATCGCCATACGACTGATAAAAATAAAAATTGCAATTCTAATTGACAATTTAAGTTGGTAGTAATTAACCTGAATTGCATAACAATCAATTCCCTGACTGTAGAGTGTACATTCCACGTAGTCACATATGCAGCACTGAATTTAACTCACAAAATAAACTATACAAAATCTACCATCATCTGTCTATCGACGGTAACCTTACCTTCCCCAGCCTTCCATCCTCGTCGTCCTCCCTCCATCGCTCCACGACGCTCTCGAGCCTGTCCCTCAGGTAGGGCACCAACACCAGCAGGGCTAGCGAGGCTCGCTCCAGGTACACCGGTAGCTGTTGTCCGCTGTTGAACTCGCTGGACGAGGATGTGGGCACGCGGAGCAGCTCGTAGAAGCTCTCGGAAAATGATGCCGCTGGAATGGTGAGATGGAAAATATTCATTACCAAGATGTTAAGTCATTTGGTTGGTAGGTACTTATGTTCGTGATATGGAAATGAAATGAAACGTTTATTTCTGTAAGTAGATCTTTTAAGACACTCTTCACGTGAAACCGATATTTCCTAACTGACTGATTCCTGAGAAGAACTGCTGTACAAACTCAGAGGTCATGGTCTCTTTTAAAGTCCAAACATTATACAAATATAGGAGTAAACTCACCTCTCAATAGGCTCAGTCGTGAGATGAATTCTTATATAAAATCCTCTCTAGATGTTGGCATATATCATGACTCAATAACACACTTTAAGACCCAAATTTTGACGTCCCTAAGCATGCAACTCACACAATCTAAAGATTGATTTTATTGTATTATTATGTAGGTATTTTTTGCAACCTCTGCAACCTTATAACTTATGTATTTTTTATATTTCTGTTTATATAGTTGTTACCACATAATTTTTATGCATTTTGTTTTTACCTTAGGCTATCGCTGTATTTGAGAATGTTGGTTCACCTATTATTGGCAACTGTATAAGCCCTCAACTATTATCTACTGTTATTTGATATTTTGTATACAGAAGCTGTTGGTGTACCTTTATTAATAAATAAATAAATTAAACAGAGTTGATACGACAGAGGGGCTTTCCTTTAAACTGCCTATACTAGGTACCATTTTCAAGCTCTGTACTAAAAGTCAATTAAATAGGAACAGTACTTACTTTAGTCGCAAATGCTTTTTTAAATTTTTTGCCCCGTTTGAACACGATGTATCTTTCCTAACAGCTCATTATGTCTATACGCATAGGTCATGCACCTTAACCCTTTCTTGACCACTGTGCCAATTTGGGTAGATAAAAAAGTTTTGACAATAGTTAATATTGTGTTATTTTGTTGTGCAGTCGAAGGTGTGTTCATTCGGTAAAAACATCGGATTATACTAATTTGTTCAAAAATCTTTCGTTTTGGACACATTCAAGTTCGTTATCCAGAGGACACTACAGGTAAGTGTAATTTTGTTCTTATGTTTTATTACAGATTATGAATATCGTGAATATTGTTTATATTTTCGTAAAATAGGTACCTACCTAATCTAACTTCTAAAGTTATTTTATTGCAGTTATTTTACATGTATATAAAAACACAGTGACATAAATATTGGTGTGCCAATTTGGGTACAACGGCTACAAGTGTACTAAAAATAACCATTGTATTTACAGAATCAATATGAATTGCAAGCAATATTTTAGTGGTCTAATGACGACGGCTTGGAGTATGATTTAGCCATCATTCCACCAGAGCCAAGCGTTGTGACTGACGAAGAAGAAGGAGATGATGATGTGGCACCTAACGATGTCCCAGGTAATATTGAGGTATTTGTTCGCAACGTGTGTACCCTGGAATCCGAGGATAGCAGTGATGATGAACCTTTGGCTGCTAAAAGGTCACGACCTTCCTTTAGATCAGCCCAACCAGAGCAGCCCACTGTCTCTGCGCGCCAACAGTCTTCCAGTCTTCCGCTTTGGCGAAAGGGTTCACCTAATTACTCGATATATTAGCTCTCGATAATCGCGTCAAAAAGGAACTACAAGGTTTGACACCCGTTGCAATATTTGAGAAGCTTTTTGACGACGAAGTTTTTACAATGATTGCTGAGTTTAGCATCATGATGCTATGATTGATGCACCAAGTACACTAGACAAGATGTTCAAAGTAAGAAAACTCAGTGACATATTGATGAAAAAATTAATTCAATGATAAATGATAAATGATTTTATTTCTGTAAGTAGGTTTGTTACAAACACTTTTACACGTCAATCATATTTTAAAAACTAGATGAGGTCGGCGTTTCCCATCTGACTACTCTGAGAAGAAAGGCCGAAACCAACTCAGAGGTCACAGTCTCTTTTAAAGTCCAGAGATAATCTTGGTCAGATCATGTGAAGACCATGTAGATTGGTGTCTGAGACGGTCTTTTGAGGAAAAACCATACAGATTGAGCGGACCTGTCCAGTCAGTGCACGCATTTGTCAGTAATCTTGCCGCTCAACTGAGAACTTAAGGAGCACAACGATTCGACGAACAATACCAAAGAAAGGACATTTGGGTAGGCCGCATAAATTACTCAAGCTGCCAGATCGTGAAACTAACTAAGAAATAAAATAAAAAAAGTAATAATCCACATAATCTTCACATTCACAATAATTTAAATAATATAATACTTTACAAAGTAAATACTCATGTCATTGTATGTATAAAATTCATCAATGTCAATGTGTATATAAATGTTCGAACATAATCTTTGAGGACCATGTAGATTAGTATCTGAAATGGTCTTCTGAGGAAAGAACCACGCAGATTAAGAGGACCTGTCCAGTCAGTGCACGCAATGGGGTGTTTTTCATGAAACGTTGTCAATTGATGAATCCATGAAAAAAATATTACGGCCACCATCCGGCGAAACAGTTCATTCGGGGTAAACCTGTACGATTTGGTTACAAGAATTGGGTTGCAGCAAGCTGGAGCGGATACTGCTATACCTTCGATATATATTGTGGAATGTCGACTACCTCTAACACGGAGCCATTAGGTACTAGAGTTGTAAAAAGCTTGCTCAATAAATTAGTCACAAATCCTGCAAACCACAAGGTATATTTTGATATTTTTTTTACTAGCTGCGATTTGCTGTGTGATTTACGGCAGTTAGGATACCGTGCCACTGGAACTATCCGTGAAAATCGCACTAAAAAATGTCCGCTATCGAATGCAAAAGAGATGATGAAGAAAGCAAGAGCTGAATTTGATTACAGATTTGATAAAAATAATGAGCTTCTGTTGGGTCGCTGGAAAGATAATAGTATTTGCACAATGGCGACCAATCGCGATTCTTATGAGCCAGTAGGTTCCGTAAAAAGATGGTGCAGCGAAAAAAGAGAAAAGGTCGATGTGAGCATTCCTCATCTGTCCCAAAATTATAATAAAGGTATGGGCGGAGTGGATGAACTAGACCAATCCATATCTCTGTATAGAATTGGCGTACACGGCAAAAAATGGTGGTGGGTCTTATTTACTTAAGTATATGATTGATATGACCATGTCTAATGCATGGCGATTGCACGTTATCGCTAAAGAAGAGCCAATGGACCAATTACTATTCCGCCGAAGTGTTGCCAGACACTACCTCAAACTGTCACCCCAAAGATGTTCTGCTCGCCCTTCATCATCCAATATTGAAAGTTTGCAGTTGGATGGGGTTGATCACGTCCCTGAAAAGCTTCCAAAACGAGTGCGGTGTGCTGTGTGCCATATCAGAGGTCGCTGGAGTTGCAAGAAGTGCAAGAAATCCCTGTGTATTGAAAAATCGTGTTTCGCAAATTTTCACTCATAAGGCGCCATTGTGCCAAATGCCAATTTGGGAACACCACTGAAAATTCATGAAAACATTTTTATTTTTTTGTGATAAGTACTATTTTCTCTTGTAGCTACTAAATTTCAATTATTAAAAGAATTTTGAAAATCCGGTCTGTAGTTTTGATTTGGCCACTAATGGGTTAAAACGATAAATCTGAGTATAACCTACGATGCGTTGTTGCCGCTGTGACGCAAGTCACAAGTACAACCAAATATTTTCGCCAAAAAGATGGCAATCAATATACACACACTTGCACTTTCATTACAAAGGGTGGTTGCGTTTTACTCTGATTTGTAAGCTATTTATACTCCATTTATAATAGCATTATACAGAAGTTAAAAAAAAGTTATTTTTCATTCACACTTTGTAACAAAAGGACAATAAACTTGTTACAGTTACGATTGACGCCAAATTTACTAAAATCTATTTATATACCAGCTGTCACACATAATTGTAATCATTTCAACCATTTATCTTATGAAATTAAGTGGCTTTCATTTATATATATTATTTCATTCCAATTTAAAATCCTAAAAACCTAAAAGAGGTAGGGGTGAACCACACCGGGAACGTTATTCGTTGCACTATAATTCTACCAAATCTAAAATGTTACCTAATCTCTTTATAAGCTGTGACAGGTGGGTGTTTCTAATTATACCGGCTTATGTCTTTGGTGAAATTGACGTTAATAATGTTCTATGATTGTCATTATTATCGCTTTATATTATATTATGGCACTTGTGGATACTTAGGTACTTGTGAATGCTACGCTTTGTTTTTGTTATTGCCGAATTTTCGTGATTTAGTTGTTATTGTTTTGTTATCGTTATTAGTGTTGTCATTGGATTGTTTGTACAAAACGTTACATTATTTTGAGCTATGGGTGATCCCGGTGCGGGCCCAAGTGGCTTACAACATACAAGTTTTGAGGCTCACCAAAGACAACGGCGAAAAAAACGTGTTCAAAAAATTTACCCCACGACATAATAGTATCTCCCAAGAAAATGAAAATGAAGCAAACTTCATGCTGTACAAAATCAAACTGTAATAAAAAATATTAAGCAATTTAAGGGTGTCCTGGTCTGCAGGTACCTACCTCGTTGTAAGATTGAGATGACGAAGAAAAACGTAACAATTGCCTGTAAGGATGATTCATAAAATGATTACCTACTATAAAAATATTTATAAGTAACATGCAATGTGATAAAACATATCCTTATATTTTGTTGACTGTTAATGAAGTAATATTATTGTATTACAAACCAACACATGCCAAGCGAACTATTAATGTTATAAATGTTGTTGCTACTATATTATAGTATATTATGTACTTATAAAACCCATTTCCAGCAGTGCAATTATATAAGGGGTACGGATTAATTGGCTTAGGATCAACTGAAAGATTTTTAACGGATGTTGCGTTAGTATTTTCAGCATGCAAAGAAAGGTGATGGAGATTACCACTCCGAAATGGGTGCCTTTAACTTTGAAAAGTGACTCAAGTAAATTTTAACCGAAATTGAGTGTGCCGCTGTAATTATTGTTATTGACTATGCGCCATACCACTCAGGGAAACTGGAGAAGCTGCCAACTACAGCCAGACTAATGATATACTGGTTCCGGTCAGGGTCAGGTTGGTATATAGGTACAATAATCCTTTTGAAAAAAAAGACCTCAAGGCAACTTTATATTTACAACGTAAAAAATCTAAAACATTTATACCAAAAGTTTGTTGTAGATGAGATGGCTAGAGAGAGGGGTATTCTAATATTGTGCCTCCCACCCTACAACTGCGAGCTCAATCCTATAGAATTAATATGGGCTCAAATAAAAAATAAATAAATCATTTATTTGGAACAAATATTGTTCATCATATTTTATAAACCTGCCAAAATGCGTGGCAGTTTGTCGGCAGGAAATGAAGTGGTATGTGGCCACAAGCTCTGGATAATATTACGCCAGAACGATGGCAGTCTTGCGTTGCTCATGCAATGGTGGTTAAAGAAGAGGAATGGTTTTTCCAAGTTGATGGCATAATGCATGATATAATAATAATAATAGTTTTATTTTTGGAACAACATAGGAACCGCTTTAACATGGTATATATATATATATATATATATGATTTTTAATATGGTAGAAAAAAATATTATGAACGTCGGTGAAACTTCTTCATCTTCTAGTGACAAAATTAGTTAATGAAGACGAAGAAGTTTTACCATCGTATTGTGTGTTGTAAGTTGTTATTTTAAATAAAATACTGTTTAAAAATGACTTATTTTTTATTATTATCGCATAATTAAACTTAAATCACATGTGATCGGTTGTTTCATTCATTCGCTTTGTTGTAACTTTGCAATGTGTGATGAAGGTGTTATTATAAATAAAGCATATTTAAAAAAAAAAAGACTTATTTCGTTTATCTAAGTATTTAGAGAACTGTCTTGGGTCTATTTATTAAAGTAATATTAAAACAATTTTAATAGTATTTAAGTGTTTACTTATCTTTAAAATAAAATGTTTTACACTCCTACTTCTACGAGCCTCTTATTTCTAATGGAGTATCGTTTGTTTGAAAAAAAATTTAAAACCATTTGGAGTTTGACAGTTTCGTGTAACCTGATGTGCTGGCGACTGTACATGAAATATAATTAAAATGGAACACACGCATATTTTCTTCAAGATCGATTTCGTATGGCAGTGGTAATCTGTATGATTTATGCCCTAATTACATGACATATATTTTAGTAATGACATTACATTAAGTACTCCGGTTATACGAAAACCCAAACCAATGTTATTTTGTTGCTATATGTTTTTTATACGTTTTTAGTTGTTATTTTAGTCGTAGTTGGGTTTTAGTTTTAACTTTCGCTTAAACAATTATTTTGGGGTTAGGGATCATTGAGGATAGGCAGCAAATGAAATTTCATAACAATATTTCTTAAGCAGCCTTCATAACATTTTAGAAGGAGGTTTAGTATTATTGAAAACAGTCTGAGTGAAACATAATTGTTTGGATCTTATTTGGGGTTTATGTATGAAAGGTTATAGATAACCAAAGTACCTATTGTCATGATTTCCAAATATTAATAAGATTTATCGATTTTAAATAGTAAATATTTAAAGTAAGTATTTGATTTGACTAAAACTAAGTTTGTATCAATGTACTCATGAAGTTTAAAAGTATCTCATTTGACATTTACCGCCAAAAGTACTGGTTATTTTTCTAACGGAACGGAATGGAAACATGATGTTTGGAGTGTCGTCTAGTTCCTAGGCAGTTCTCATTATAGTTATTATACTCTTTGGTTCTCATCGAGCCTCAGAACCGAAAGGTTGTCTACTATAAGTTGTCAGTCTGTTATATTACATTTACTAAGTTTGTACGTGTACAAGATATAAAAAAAATTTAGAAATATTCATACTGAGCAGTCGTATATCATTTCACTATAGAAAGTTATCTTTTAGACCTTTAATTAGCTACCAAATAAGATATATTAATTTTAAAAAATCTGGTAACACTGCACATCCGCTAGAGGCCGCTATGTTGAATTTTAGGTGACGTCATATAGCATTAAGCCACGCAACAACATGACGCTTCCAAGTTCCAACGAAACCTCATTTGTCCAACTACGACGAGTAGTTAAGGAGCTATGAGGAAACAGATGAACATTAATACATACATACATAGCCTGTTAAAGCAATACCCTTCATTGGCTTTGCCGTAGTCGGGTAAGAACTCACCGTTTTTCACAAGTCAAATGCGACTCCGTTTCTTTTTTGTGCTCTATCATTTGTAGTGACAGTAGGTACTTGACATATTGAAGTATTGTTGACGTATTTCAAACCTAAAAACGATACTTACCACCTTTACTACTTCTACTACTACTTACTTCAACTTTAAGCTGCTTCAGCTCAGGAACACACTGCGTCTGTGACATTGAACTCACCATAGTGTTTGAGGTAGTAGTACTGCAGACAGCAATCAAACAGCAAGTACACCTCATCGTACCAGCGTAGACACCAGCCACACTTGTTGGGGTATGTCACTGCCAGATACTGCAAACAGAAGTGGCAAGTCTTGTATGACTCATTTGTATTTATGAGCATTTTAGATGCCATATTAACTCGACAAATGTTGTGTGAACCAGCAATTGTTCATAAGAAAAATACAATGAAACAACATTAATTTATAATTGTGAATAGGCCTACCTTTGCATGCAAAGGTTTTCACAATTATTATAGTAGTAGGCAATCGTTTGACAGGTTGAAGTATAATACAGATGCAGTAATAAAACAGATATTTCTTAATAAATTATTTTGTTAAAAGTTATATTCATTTCAATATAGTTTCGGTAACCGTAAAATCATTTGAAACAGGCAAACTAGCTATTGGATTTGATTAAATTATATTAGAATATTAGAGTGGTTTTAGGGTAACCTTTCACTAATTTTTAGCTTACTGGAGAGTTATCTAGGTAATCTATGGGTATATTTATAATATCAGAGAAAACTAAAAGAGATAAGTAGTACTAAGTAGTGATAATATAAAAGTTATCCAAAGGACAATGGGAAATGAATGTATGGAGTCTGGGCCCACCCTTCAATAGTAACATCTGATATACCGTTGGATAGGGCTTTTTAAGTGGAACATTAGTTACTAATATAACTATGGTCAAATGTTAGTACTTTCGGAGATACGACGTCTTAAAGTCGTCAGTCTAACATATTCTTTATGGATACTTATAAGGTAAAATAGTAATAATAAGTACACTTTAAAACAAAAGAGATTTATTATTCGTCTTGGACATCAAAGACAATTACATCATTTAAAAAACCCACGGGGGCCACGAATGGTTGATGTCTCCCAACTCCTAGGTACCAAATCAAAGAAATAGTGTGAGCGCAACTTCCTACAGTTCGCCGTCCGGTCAAGCAAGAGCAATAATATTGTGATATCGCGTTTCTTCCAACTTGGTTTCGATCAATTAATATATAGCAATAGTATATTCTTGCTCTTACGTGGCGTGACTGTATCCTACCACGCAGCAACCACACATTCTCTGCTGGTATATTATATTCTATTAAATCATGTAAATCGTTTTGTCTGTACATTTCTATAACGTATAAACCGTCTCGAAGATGTTCACTGCAATATGACTGATCGCCATTTGCAAATGCGCCCGGGCAAGCGGCGGGCGCAGCGGGTAGGGTGGGGGCGCAGGTAAGGAGCAAGCAGATAGGTGCCGTCCGTTTTGAGTCTGGCCATAGTTTATCTTATAACGAAGTAAACTACGGTCACTTTTATGGCAGTATAATAAGTAGTATAACTCCGAAAGTACTGACTTTTGACCTTAGTCGTAATAATAAGTTTTATTCTGCATAAACATACCTATTCATTTATGAGTGTCTTATTCCTATTGAGAGGTGGGCCCATCATTACTCATTCTCCTTTAATAATAAAGATTAAGAGAATGATATAAATGAGATAACAAAGAAACAAATAGCCATCATAAAATAAGTGCCATTATCAGTATCAAGTCAAAGTCAAAGCATTTATTTCAAATAGGCACATAAAAGGCATTTTTGAATGTAAACATTTACATTAATAGAGAGTTGATTCTAGTCTCCACTTCCAAAAGGTAGTTTCGTATGGAGAAGAATGGGCAAGAAATTCCACCGTTACTCTTTTAAAATGTGTTACAATATTTTATATACATTAATTATATAATTATATGTGAAGACGATGCACTTGTAATAAAACTACCATACCACAATAGGTAAAAATAATTAAAAATGTAGGAATGACAAATACCTAAGTTAATTATGTGATAGATAGGTACACGATGCTCACATATTTACAAACATTGTAAAAGTACCGATAGGATTTTCCAAAAAAAAAATTAAACTAGTAATAAGTTGTAACGAGTTTTAAACATCGTCACATGCTTCTCATCAATTATTAATTTCGGAACGTCACTTTAGCTGTCATTCGTTGTCTGTGCGCGCTGAGTCACCGAGCTGTCAATGTGACATCGGACACTTTGCGAATTTTTCTTGACTAGACAAGATGCTCTAATATATATTTTTCTAAACCCGGCGGCATCCAGCCCTTACCTTGGCCTATTGATGGCGCAGGGCACTGTTACACCCTCTGAGAGGTGTCGAGGCAACGATCCTCAATTTATTTGGCAAGATTTCGTTTCCTTTTGAAAATGATTGGTCCAAGTACATAGCGCGTGTTCTATTCCAAATTATTGTTTCAGGCCTACATATATTGGGGTGCATGTTGAAGAGCCTCCTCGTGGCGCACCCTGGGCAACGTAGGCTCCAATTGCCCACCAAATTTTGGTGGACAATTGGGGCTGGCGGCTAATCTTCAACAAACGGGGAAAGGTCATGGTTCCAATCACCGATCATGCTTGATGGTCGGTGAAGGGAACCGGGCTATAGAGGGTCAATACGTCCACTCCTCCTCTGCTTACAGAGGAAGTTGAGTGGGCGAAGACTGAGAAGGGCCGCCGCTGCGGTGCAGGCGCACCAAAGCGGCACGTGTTTCTCTCCTTGAGGAGCAGTCCTCGAGGAGAGAACTTTCGGCGGGTTCGCTGAGTCGGGTCGGCCGGACAACGAACGGAGGCATGCCTAATGCCGCCGCCGGGGGCTTGGCTTAATTGCCTGGCCCAGAGGAAGGCTACCTCTAAGATAAAAAACCACCCAATCCTAAGCTTCGAAGCGCGGTGAGAGGATGAATGGCTGGAGGGAGTCCAGTCGTTAGCGCTTCCCCTGCAGAGCACCTGCCGCACTCTGCAGTATGTAGGCTTACCGGGCATCTAGGCTCTGCCCGGTGGACATCATAACCTATATCTACTCGTGGGAATAACAATAGAAAAAATAAATAAACATGACATACAACATAACAATGACGAAGAGGAGAGGAGTGATGCGGGGTCGGAGTCCGACGACGCATCTGGCGCGGAGGGCTCATGCCAGGGCTCGGGGCGCGAAGTGGAGCTGGAAGGGGCTGCTGGAAGGAACCGAAGGTTCTTCCAGAAGCGCCCCAGATCGGGGGAGGGCCAGGGGTCATCTTCCGAAGAGTGGACCTCGGGGCCCAAAAAAATCCAGCCGGCGGGGTGGGGCTTGGGAGAAGGGTTTGGGCAGAGGGCTCGCCACCCAGGAGACTAATGAGCTGCGCTCTGTCAGCCCAGCCGAGCCGGCTCAGCAAACTGAGAGACTCGCTTTGGAAGGGAACCAGCCTGGAAGGACCAGCTGCAAGGCGGGTCTCTCAGAGTTCTCGAGTGGCGAGCCGGACGCCGCTGGCGGCTCCAACTCGGATCGAGCGGCCAGGTTTGCGGAGGACGTGGTCGCCGCTATAAAGGATGTGGCCTTGAAGAGGAATAAATCCTCTAAAGACAAGGCCATAGCCGCGGCCACGGCCTCCATTATGGCGGCAGCGGAGGCCATTCAACCTGGGTCTCCGTCAGACGCAATGTCTGAAATGCGGGCGGAGGTCGCCCGCTTGACAGCCGCCATGGAGCTTCTCCGGAAGGAGAATGAGGAGCTCCGAGCAGACCTGGCCGGGCTTCGAGCAGCCGGCCCCAGGGAGGTGCCGCAGGCGGGGGCGCAGCAGCATGGGAAGGGACGGCCCGTGCCTGCGCAAGACCAGGTTCTGACCCTGGTGCGGCCAGAGCCGGTTTTCCGCCCTGGAGGCCATTGTCCTGCGCCCCCCACTAGGTCCGTTACAGCCATGGGATCTGGAGGCAAAAGTCCTCGCGCACGTTTGGGAGTGGCGCGAGGAGGCGAAACGCCGGGGCGTAGCTCCGCTGCCGCGAGAAATCACGGTACAGCGGACAGAGCTCCGGCGGGATCTCAGGGCGGCATGGAGAGTGCGATTGTCGCAACCCAGCACTGGGCACGCCACAATTGCGGCGATAAGTCCCCTCTTTGAGGAGTGGCTAGAGAGGCGCCACGGCGTCCTCACCTTCTGCCTGACGCAGGTCCTCACCGGACACGGTTGTTTCGGGAGGTTCCTGTTCCGGATAAGGCGGGATGAAACGCCCGGGTGTCACCATTGTGTGGATCGCCCGGAGGACACGGTGGAGCATACGGTGGAGGTCTGTCCGGCTTGGGCGGAGCACCGCCGTGTCCACGTGGAGGCGATTGGCGGTGGCGACCTCTCGCGTCCGGCCTTGGTCCAGGCCATGGTACGGAGCGGGAAGCCGTCACCTCCTTCTGCGAAGCAGTAATGTTCGCGAAGGAGGAGGCGGAACGCGTGAGGGAGAGGCAAAATTTGCGCCCTCACGCCCCTAGCCGCCGTAGGAGACGCCCTGGGCGTCGGGAATCGCAGGCCGATTCCCGGCCACCGTAGGCGCGGGCTTGCGAACGGCGAGCAATAGGCAGCTCGCCGTTCGATAAGTACCAGGCCCGGGTCGACGGCGCGTTGTGTTCCACGCGCGCCTCAAAGAGATGTCAGCACCAATGACGGGGTTTGCTAGGACCGATGCCTGCTAGGGTTGCGGAAAAGTCCAAGAGGGTTACCGTGGCCCCTGGCACAGGCAACTGAAGGAACACGGGTGGGTTTTAGTCACTAAGAGTCTGACACGTCCTCCTGCTCTGCCCAGAGCGGGAGAAGTTATTTGATGATTTCCCACCCACAAAAAAAAAAAAGGCCTACATATATTATTAAATTGCCTTAGCGATTGTCGCCCACATGGATTTTGGGTGCGCTGAGGCAATGTAATTTATGTTGAAAAGGACGGTGAGTTTATCTTCGTGGAACGCCACGTGCCTCACGTAAGAGATTCCCAAACAATCCACATTCTAACCCATTTCTATCTTGTTATAGCTGGAACACGGCGTCCTTTTTCTTTTTTCTCCTTTTTCTTTTCATGTTCATTTTTCTACTTTTTTATTGCTATTCCGAGAGGTCAAGCTGACGGTTTGTACATTTGGACGCCGTCTATGGAGGTTTAATTAATCCATTTTTTTCTCCTTTTATTTAATATCACAAGATGCAATAATAATAACAATAGACACAATCATAATAATAGTAATTTAACATCTTCATTAGTCATAGTTTTACTTACTTGGAAGCTACTGGCAATTAAATGAGGCATTAACAAGGTTATTTCCTTTGTTTTAATTATCTCACATTACAGCTACCTCCGGCAGATTAAAAGTCTGACTCTACGAAGGTAAGTTATCAGGAATTAAAACATAGTGTGCAATCTCCATGGCGCCCCAAATTCTTTTATTTATTTATTAAAACTTTATGCACAAGTAAAAAATAATACTGTACAAAGGCGGACTTAATGCCTGAGGCATTTTCTACCAGTCAACCTTAGGGTGATGCAGAGATATACCATGGCAGGTGCAACATACGGGATAGATAGCTCGGAAATGACTATAAAATACAAGAATAAATACTAATATATAGATACATACAGATAAACAAAATAAACCTTGGTCAGGAGAAATAACGATCGGTAGAGGAGAAAACAAATCCAGCAACACAGCGCTGGGATGTTTCAGCCAACTTCTGACGGATATGTTCACGTGCCTTCACCTTAAAAGATAACTGACTGGTTGCTGTCCTGATTTTCAGAGGGAGCGCATTCCAAAGAGAAACCGCCTGGACAAAGAAAGAAGAATGAATGAAACCAGAACGGTGAGAAGGACATCGTAGAAGACGATTGTTGGTTGGTTGTTTTTACTATGGGCAGTGCATAAATATTGTATTTGGGAAGTCAGGTAAGAAGGGGAAGTGGGTTTGTCCAGAATAGAGAACAACGTAGACAGAGCCCTCAACTCTCTGCGCTGACGAATGGGTAACCATTTTAAAAGCAGTCGGTGTGCAGATACATGGTCATACTTACGAAGATTGAACACGAATCGAATGCAGTTATTGAGAAGGCGGTCAAGTTTATTGAGGAGATCTGCATTCAGGTCATAGTAACACACATCACCATAGTCAATTATAGGAAATATAAGGGCCTGTACAAGCATTGCTTTTATGTGTGATGGGAGAAGGTTTTTCAACCGATAGAGCGACCGCAACGTTCCGGTGACTTTTTGACTTATAGTCGTGACCTGCTTTCGCCAGTCTAGACAAGTATCGACATGCAGACCAAGATTCTTAACATCAGAGCTAAACGGGATGACTGAGTTGTCGAAGATTACAGGTGGCACAGTTAAGCCGTTCAGTTTCCTCATGCTGTAGGGGCTCCCCACAATGATAGCCTGACACTTTGCGGGATTAACCGCCACCCCAAATCGATCAGACCAGTTTTTTACGACATCTAAATCCCGGTTTAGCTCCTCAATCGCATCGGATATGTTGCCCACACTTGCCCGGCAGTAAAGCTGCAAATCGTCAGCATAAAGATGATACGCAGTCTGAAGTTCGGAGGTTTTATTTGTTTTACTTGTATTTTTTTTTTATAGGAGAACACACTCGTGTTAAAATGTCCAGTCTGGACAAGCTCTCTTTACAATCTTGTCAAAAATTTAATCCATTTGTCACGAATCACACACTTTTATATATAACAAAGTCAGTATGTGAGATAAAGTAATCACAGAATGTAAATTGTCCTAAAAATATTAAATTATACAATTAAAGTAGGAACAAGTTCGATTTTGTCTAGACCCTAGATTGTCCTATGGAGCTGGATCAGCATGTTTACAAGCATTCTTATCTTGGATGTAATCCGCTAATTTGTAATAAGTATGCTTGATTACAAAGTGAACTTTTTATATGAGTTTTAAATTTTCTTTCGTTTCATTGAAATATATGACAAGGTAAAATTAATAATTGTTGTAACATTTAAAACAGTGCCCCATAAAAGATATACTATGTACTTTAGCTAATCAGAAAAATGGTTGACCTATTTCATCTTTATTTCTAGTATTAAAATTATGTCTATTAGTTACTTATTTTTATTTAAAAGATGTAATTTTTTTCTTACATAGGTACCTAATATTTTCATAAATGAATTGGCAAGGTACCGTCATAATATTAATCTTTTAAAATAGTTCCCTGAGAGATTCGCGGTGACGTAGATTACAAATGGCTGACAGCTCTCTTTTGCGAAATAAAGATGTATTCACTGTCAGCAGCCCGACCCCACAGTAAAATGCCATACAACATAATGCTGTGGAAGTAGCTAAAATAGACCAAACGCGCGGTTTCTACCTCTGTTAACTGTCTTATCTTTCTAACAGCATAATCGGCCAAGCTTAGCCGCCCCGCAAGGGATGTTATATGGGTCCCCATTGTAATTTTTCATCTAGCGTGATTTCTAGGAAAACCGTATGATGAATAAATTCCAGTTTTTCTCCATTCGATATGATGTCACATTCGCTACTTCTAACATTAGGTAACTTAAATCTAATGCATTTGTTTTTTTTTTTCATTTATTACCATACTATTAACCGTAAACCAATCATGGACCTGATGTCGTACGTACGAACACTACGAACGTCATGTTCGTGAACGGGCGCCGTCAGTAGGCACTGGTCATTTCTTAGCTGCCACGGCTTTTTTTAATTCCATAATTGTTTTTATCTTTTTATTACGGACGCTTTCAATGTGCACGTCTTTCTATATCGTTCTCACATGTATAATTACAACATGAATGATGTAACCACTTTTTTGTAACAATATTTTGATTTAAAAAAGTGTCCATGGAGTTTCTTGCCCGTTCATCCCCATAGGTACCTACCGCTTTGGAATGGGCAACTAGCTACATCTTTCTGACTGACCGATCCCTTGACAATTCAATAGTGCCTATAATTGGTTTTTTTTAAATAAATGCTTTGAGTTTTGAAGAATAGAGCTATTCACGTCGACCAGATTTTGTGACCGTCGGTCTATTTTAAAGATCAATGATGTGTCATGTCTGCAAACAACACCATCTTCGGTCTTTCACCATTTTGAAGTAATTGGGGTAAATCATTAATATAAACTAAAAAGAGGAATGGACCCAATATCGAACCTTGAGGAGCGCCCATTGCCATTTCAGACCCTACTGAGTTTATGCGTTTACTTGAACTGTAACCTTTCTAACTTTCAGGTATGTTTTCAGTAAATCAAGTGCCGTGTTTCTAATCCGATAGTGCTCTTATCTAGTTTTAGCAGAAGTGTCGCATGGTTTACGTAAGCGAACGCCTTAGAGAGGTCGCAAAAGATTCCAATGGCATCTTGTGCTTCTTCACAGGCATTAAGGGGCCGTGCACGAAATCGACTGATTTTGATAAATTTTGTGTATTATTTGTAGGAAAGGGAAACATTATTTAAACAAAATTCTTTGTGATTAGAAAAGTTGAGTTCTTTGTTTTGCATGTGGCTGAAAGGGATTTTTTAAATAAGTTAGGTATTCATGGAAAATCACTAATATTCGCAACAACTTTTCCAAAAAATGACGCGAGACGTACGTTTGATATTTTTTTTACTAGAAACTACGTTTTATTTTGAACATTAAAAAATATCATCAACATCATTATATGGTCTACTTGCACGGGGCTGTACTACTTTTTTCAACTTCGATACAAAACATAGCAGAAAAATAATGTTGAAAAAACCTATTTTCTGAAACAAACCCTGGTAGTAATGTATTTTTTCCTATTAATGAACAAGCCGTTTCAAGAAATTTAAAAATCGCACATTAATCTTCAGCTAATCTTAATATTAACTTAAATTAAAATTTAATTTTATGATCATACAATATTTTCATTTAGTAAATCAAAGGCAAAAAAAAGTATATTTTCGAGAGCGCAAAAGTGATGCAACTACACACATCAAAAGTGTCTAGGGATCAAGCATTTTTATGCGGATTTCTTGAGATTAAGATGTGGCTTTGTAATAAAGGATCATGGCAGAATTTGTACAAAAAAATTAAGATATTTAGAGAAGTTGAAATTCTAGCTCTTGTACTCTTGGGTACCTGAAGAGTATCTTCAGGAATTTACAATATTTTTAAAACCCCGCAATAAAAATATAATGTTAAAAGTAAATAGTTTAACTAGGAGCTCATTATTTTAGAACGAAACAGCCGTTGTCAGTGTAAGACCGCCAGACCGCTTTTATTTTAATCTGTGGGACAGACTATCTTTGATCCTTGCTCCATAAAACTAATATTTAAAAATAAAAATTGTTCCTTGCTACTAGTTTAGTAATCTGTGCTTTGATCGTCGACTGTCATCGACTGTCTAGCGTGTATTCTTTCTTGCTTCGTTGTTATTTTCGCTTTCTTTAACGGTTTTTAGCTACTTTCTTGGACGTTTGATTTCTGCTTTACCCTGAAAACTCGGCTTCTACCACGGACTTTTGAATTTCACGCTTATCTTTGACTTTGTGCTTATATTCTCGACACTGGATTTTGATTTACACAATGAGGTGTATCAACTGTGACCTCGATCTTCACCATTCCCGGCGTATACTCGTTTTAGAAGAGTTAGACACAAGAACAATCTCAATGATAGCAGAATGGATTTCTCCTGTCATAGTAAGTACATAATTTCATTTATTCACATAGTTCCCCACGTGTTAGGTAGGTATATGTCGCGATGGCTCGCCCCCTATTACATGGGACTTAAACATAACTGCCGAAATGTGGGTGTACTGTAGGTACACCTCTGCCCAACCCTTCGGGGAAACAAGGCATTTTATGTTATATATTGTTATAATTGTTGTAATGTTGCAGGTAACTGAGATGGACTGCATTTATGTGTTCAGTGCTGGGAAGCAGCTATGAGGGCTATCAATGAATCATTGAATACTATGGAAACTGCTACTGACAGTCATCCATCTGAAGCTAGCTCTAGCAGCGTAAGCCAGCCTCAAAGAGTTATTGGACACTCAAGAGTCTGCATTACATGTGGGCGCTCTGTTTTAAGGATTCCAAGTGAACTTGTAGTGTGTACAAACCCAACTGCAAGGCAACAACAAATACAACTATTGATCTCAAACAATATTGCACCTCATCAGGTTAGTTCTTTACATAATTATAAATAGTAGTAGTGTTGATTCTATACTTTATGCTTACCACCATGCAAAAGGCGTGAATTTAAGCATGGTATGAGATTATACTGATCTAAGTACATATTTATAGTTATTAGTAAACTATAGTGGCAAACTATACTTTAAAGGATGTTGGTCTTTAGTTTTGAATTATTTCTAGGTGAATCCATTGGATTGCTTGTGCCACAACTGCTACAGAGCAGCTGGATGTACTGTTGCCCGGATGCCGCATCAGACCCCAATCCTGAGCAGAGCAGAGCCAGAGCAGCAACCGCAAGAAGATACAGTTGTAGTACCTGGGGCCGTACTATGAGCTGTTAACGCCATCATGATTCCATTGAGAAAAAGAGATAGTGCTATCGGTCATGTATAGCTCCGTCTCTCTTCCACGCTGGAACAATGATGGAATTAACACATCATAGTACGGCCCCCTGCACTGCACTTAATTTCTGATCAGGAGTTGTCATCACAGCCCAGCTCTCCGCCATCGTCAGGTTCAGAATGGATACCTGCCAATGTACCAAATGTACCTCAAGAAAATACGCCTACCATTCTATTACCTAATTACAAAAGGGCAACCGGAAGCCCATATAACTGTGCACTACCACAATGCAACAACATAGATACTCACACTATATCAGAGTCATTGAGTATTAGGTTGCTACAAGATATTTCCAACCCATATTAGGATTTGTAGTACTCATCTTATAACCAATGAGTGGGATGCACTGTATAATTCCAGTACTTCATATTTCAACTCGCAGCAAATTGAGCACATATTTTCTTATATAAATCACAATCAGACTTACAACTTTGAAGAAATTCTTAACATAGATGACAATTTGTTGCAATATTGGGTCGGGTTGACAAGACAAAACTTTAAGTTTGTTGGACCTGGTTCCAAGGCTTTCTGAAGAAAATATGAAGACTGGTTTATCGGCCCTTTTAATTAAATATAGAAGTGGTGAATCTGATGAAAGAATAGCAAGCCTCATGAATGTTCCGAGGCGTACACTTGAGGGCTACATAAGGTCAGGAAAATCATGACAGAGGAGTTTGTTCCTAGACATTTAGGTATATCCCATAATACCAGACAACAGATGCTATCACACAATGTATTAATTCCTAATGGCATTTATGGCCATAACGTTAAACCCATTTTTATTTGGGATGGCACCTATAATTTTACTTACAGAAGTAGCAATTACAGCTTTCAAAAAGACTTATTCTTTGCATAAGTATAGGAACCTATGATGGTAGTTTTATGTGATGGATATATTTTGGATTGCCTGGGTCCATACAAAGCTACAACCTCAGATGCTGAGATTATGTTGTCCCTTTTTAATGATGAAAATGATGCAGTAAGAGCATATTTCAGAGAAAATTACGTTTTCATTTTGGATAGAGGTTTTAGGGATTCAATAATGTTATTAGAACAGTGTGGTTATGAGCCCCATATGCCACACTCCTTAATGCAAGGAAACAATCAATTAACCACACAACAAGCTAACCAAAGCCGTTGCGTCACTATTTGTCGCTGGGTGGTAGAGGCAGTGAATGGTCACATGAAAAGAGACTATAAATTATTTAGGCATGAATTTAATAATAAAGCTCTGCTACATCTCATGCAGGATTTCAAGATAGCAGTGGCTTTGTACAATAAGTTTGCTGTGCGGTTGAAAGATCGTAGTGATGCTCAAAATATTTTAAATGTTATAAATGAACGATTTCAATTGCATACTAACTTTTCAGATGTGGTGGTCTCATTGAACCTTAATAGGCGCTCATCTGACTTTATAAGTATCACAGCTGATCGGGATAATATATTATTCTCCCCCCGATTGGCCTATGATGATGTTTGGTATTTGGGATGGGCAAGGTATCAGGATAACATTTTATTACCAGCTCAGCATTTAAATCATGTTTTTGTAGAAGAGGAATAAAGACATTAATCAAGATGTTGTTTTTTATTTTATAAGACGTAACCTGATGTTATTTACATAGATAATTTTTCATATGAACTTATTACACTTTCAACAGATTAATGCCCATCAATATTTACACAAGCTTGATATTAATTTGACGTCTTCTAACGGTAGACATAATATACAATATCAATAAATGCACCCTCAATGTAGACGGTTGGTGTCGTACTGCTGCTGCGGCTGGCTTTTTTCGTCCTTATCGCAGTTTATAAGTTAGTAGGTAGTGTGCCTAATTTGTCTGTCTTGACTCTTGGATGCCCCGTAGCCTTCATCACAGTAGTCACACCCTTTCTACTAATATAATGATACTTTTTCAACTCATAACGCCACTGTAAACGTTATATTCTGTCAAAGACATTAAATTATTGCTATCAATTTAATCTCTTTGTATTCTGTAAACAAACTATTATCTGCTGTTCCGTAAACAAACTATTCACATGACTCATCTGAAGTTGTCTGTCAGTTTGACAGATCCGTCATTGTCACGTCGTTTTTTTTTATTAATACAGCAAAATGGGCAACGAGATTGAAACGAAAAACTGATATTTTCATTTCGAAATATTTTAATTATGCGGGGTTTTAAAATTATGATAAGTAGATCAATCTACTCCTCGTAATGTATTCTCAAAATTGGAAAATATTTTGAACCCTCTAAATGAATTCATTTTTTTGTACAAATTAATGTACGGACCTTGCCATGATTCTTTATGATTTTATAAATTTATATGGATCCTTTTTGGTGCATTTCATAATTTGAATCAGGAACTGTGAATCAAATTCGAGTAAAAGATGAAAATCAGCTGTCAATATTTTCCCTATAAAAACATACAACGCATTGAAGACATTATTAGTGCTACTGTTTCCCTACTACTGATTAAAACCAACGTTATAATGGAGCGGCGACGTCATTTAAGCAGGGAAGAAATGCTCAGAGCCGTGGGAATGATAGAAGCTGGTTCCCGGCAACGTACTGTGGCTTTAGCTCTGAATACAAGTCAGAGTGTTATCAGTCGACTTTGGACACGTTACCGAAGCACTGGTACCGTGGCTGAGCGCCATGGAGGACGGTATCGCTGCACCACACGGAGACAAGACCGATACATTCAAATCTTAACTCGAAGAGCTCCAACAATAACCGCCATGATGTTAGCCGTGAGGCTTCATCACTCTTCAGGGAACTTAATTAGCGACCAAACAGTCAGAAACCGCTTGCATGAAGTGAACCTTCATTCCCGAAGACCGCTACGGGTACCACCTATAGCAATGCACAATCGTAGGATTCGATATCAATGGGCTCTTGAACACAGAAATTGGGCAGAAGAACAATGGCGTTTCGTGTGCTTTTCTGATGAGTCTCGTTTTGGTATGAGACCGGATACAAGACGTATACGACACTGGAGAACCCCTGGACGCCAACAGCGATTAAAATCCTGCCAGGAAGTCCATCCTTATAGTGGTGGAACCATCATGGTATGGGCGGGTATTTGGATCGGCGGAAGAACTGAGTTGATTTGGATCAGAGGCAACCTCAACGCTCAAATTTATGGTGAGACGATTGTATCAGACGTCATCGTTCCTCTACAAGTGCAAATCGGTCCCTTATTTCAGTTAATGCATGATAATGCACGACCGCACACCGCAAGAGTTGTAAGACAGACTCTCGCCGCAGCTAACATCAATGTCCTGCCCTGGCCTGCTCAGTCGCCAGACTTGAACCCGATTGAGCATGCATGGGATATGCTACAGAGAAGAGCTCTGCCGAATATGGAGGGTATCCAGTCGCAAGAAGACCTTTTTTTGTTGTTGCAACGAACATGGGCGGCCATTCCACAGCGTGATTTGGATGAACTCATTTTGAGTATGCCAAACCGATGTTCTTGTGTTGTTAGTGTTCGCGGTAGAAACACGGATTATTAATTGTTTAAGTTACCCAATAAAATTTTAAAGAAAACTGTTATTTCAGTCTTTTTTTCGAACTTTTGTGTTAGTGGTTCAAATGTCAAAAATCCCTTTATTAGGAAAATGGCAAATTTCTTTATTAATGCAAAGGTGACTTGGTTTATCGTTACTGTGACAAACGAAAACACTTTATTTTATGAATCCTTAAAGAAAATTTTAATTAATATCAATCAGGAGAAAAGTTATTGCAAAAATATATGTTGATCCCTAGACACTTTTGATGTGTGTATTAACAGGTGCTGTGACTGACACGAATGGTTTAGTGCCATGAAAACTGTACTTTTGTAGTCACACAGACATAATGTTTCAATTATTTCCAGCTTTGTCACAATTAGATAAGAAATTTTTTATGTGCACGGAGAAATATTCTTTATTAGAGTGACACCAGTGTCAGTGGTACAGCACCCTTTAGTGAAACCATACTGTTGTACATGAAAGAGAATTTTTATTAAAGTGACGTAACATTTGACTGAGCATCAACTTTTCTGCAGACTGACAACTGGCAGAATTAACACAGGCCTATAATTGTTGGGTTTTTACAACCACCGGATTTGAACAAAGAAACTACTTTACTATGTTTCATGAGATCCAGAAAGAGTCCTTGGTCTACACTGGTGTTAAATATGAATACTAAATAGGGCGTAATGGTTTTGATGATAGATCTACAGACTTTTACAGACATTCCCCAGAGATCGTCTGTTAATTTAATTTTAAGATCTTCATCATCATCATCTGCCTAGCCTTTTCCCAACTAGGTATATTGGGGTCGGCTTCCAGTCTAACCGGATGCAGCTGAATACCAGTATTTTACATGGAGCGACTGCCTATCTGACCTCCACAACCCAGTTACTGGGTAATACAATACCCATTGGTAAGACTGGTTGTCAGACTTTCGGGCTTCTGACGACCCGTAACGACTGTCAAAGATCCACGAATGACAGCCGGGACCAACGGCTTAACGTGCTTTCCGAGGCACGGAGCAGTGGTGATGAAATAATTTACACAAAGTAAAGCGCCTGTCGGGGTTCGAACCTACGGCCTACAACTCGTAAGTCGCGGCCGTTACCACTGGGCCACCACTGCTTAAGATCTTCAAATGCTTTTAAAACAGCCTGGGGGTTTGTATGCTGAAAACTAAACTCCAAAGGGCATGCCTTTACATTCGTTCTAAGTAAGGCAGCAGAAAGCGCTGGTGAGGAATTTAATGCTTCAGTTGTTTTAAGGGGAATATATGGAAAAAAAGTTTTCATATACCTGAGCAAATTATACATCCAAGCTGATGAGGCCATGTGCAGTCTTTAAATTAAATTCCGTAATTACACTGTTTTTTCCTACCTGTTTCATCATTTATTATTTGCCAGGAAGTTTTTATTTTATCATCAGCTGATTTTATTTTTTTATTAAAGGTTCATTAGAAAACCAGCGTCAGACAGCATGTGTCTGGCATTAATGCTGAAATGATCCTTTTTGGTGCAGCCGTGAGACACACACTATTGTTGTTAAACCATTATTTTCACTTTTTTTTATTTTGTTACTTGTATTTTGTGTTTCACGAACTGTGTCCAAATAAACGTTATTCCTTCTTTCTTTCTTTCTTTCTATTTTATTGCTAATATAATGAGCTTTAGCTATTTTGCACACACTTTTTAAAGTTTTAGCATATTTTGTTACATACTGTTCAAAGCTTGTATTATTCATGTGTTGCTTTAGGCCATAAAGTTCAAAAAGTTTTCCCCAGCTTTCACAAATACCTGGAGTTGCCCAGCCATTAAATAAGAACTTTGTATAAATACTTTTAGTCTTAGTGGAAAAGTGTCATTAAATTGCGTGTTTATTAGTGAACGGTACTCGGCATAGAACTCATTTGGGTCCCATAATATTATGAAAACCCTGAACACATAATATACTGGCCAAAGAATTACATAACTGTTTACATTTTTACATGTAATTGGCCTAAACCGTATTTGAATTTTTTGCAGTGGCATGTAGGAACAAAATGTTATTGTTTGTCCACTGTGATCAGATGGCAAATTATTTACAATTTGTTTGTGTAAGTAATCACAATTACAAAAAATATTATATACAACTGGCAATCAAATGACTTATAAAGACATAATAAGTAATCTGACATTATTTAAAGTTATTTTCTAATAAATTAATAATGTACCTAATCACCACACATGATTATTGACTTACTAATAGCATTATAATCTTTATCGCTATATTCTGTCTGTTCTTGTAACACATCAGGTCTGAAGAGCAGTAATGCAAATAATTCTTAAATTACACAACCTTACATTGGTAAAGTATGTTTACTTACTTTAAAATAGCAGTGAAGGGGCTGAATAGTCTTATGGCAGCATTTATAAAATGCCTAGAAGCTTCATTGTAATATAACCAGTAAGTTTAGAATAATAAGGTAGGTAAGTTGGTACCCTGAAACTGCACTGCTATTGTAAGACCTAGTTTGAATATCAAGAGCCAGCTGGTATCACGATATAACGAGTTCAAAATTGCAGGAACCTGTTATGAAATATTGACAAAGTTTACTTCTATGACTTTCTGTAGTGCGGGCTTCACAGTGGCTCCGAGGGCTTCCTGCGCAGTCACTTGGAACACAGTCGGCGTGCCCTGCAGCGTCCTCGTCAAGTGAGCCGCGTACACCGCCATGCTTTTAATATTTACTACTATTTGTTGTTGCTAACCAAACTAATCATTGATCACAGCACAGCACAGTTCAAAAGTTTGTTTATCATTTTCCGGATTACGCCGGATTTCGTCAAGACGTCAAGTGTCAAACTCACATTGACAACGATGTGTCAAGAAAAGTGACTTTGACAAGAGGTAGAAAGAAACCAAAATATTGGTGAATTTTGAAACCAAAAATAACGATTTGCGAAAAAACCTTTTTTTGTTTATAATTTTGTCTTATTTCCTCGGTAAATTAAATAATTATTCGAAAGCCTATTTCTCGGAAACGGTGCGTCATAGGACCATGCTTCTCAGAAGCTAAATTGTTTCTATATACAAGGGTGCCTAATAAAAATGATACATTTCCGTAAGAAAAAAAAACGTCGTTTTTACCACGCGCCCCTGCTATACTCCAACCAGCCAAAGTTAGGTTAGGCTGGTTTATTCCCAACTGAGAGGACTCTACACAGTGTGTCTTGAGCGGGGCCAGTTTCCCACTTTGTGGAAATCTGGTCGTCTGGTCCTGCTCAGGAAGGCGGGGCGCTCTGCCGACTCGCCGTCCGCGTACCGGCCCATAGTGCTGCTAGACGAGGTGTGCAAGCTGTTTGAGCGTATTATCGCAGCCCGCCTCGTCGGCCACTTGTGCAGAGAGGTGCCGGACCTGGACGACAGCCAGTTAGGTATTCGGCATGGGCGCTCCACCATCCACGCTGTGTTGCGGGTAAGAGTCCTGGTGGAGGAAGCGGTGTCCCAGGGCGGGGTGATGTTGGCGGTGTCCTTGGACAACTCCAACGTCTATAACACCCTGCCCTGGAGTTGTATTCGGGAGGCACTGCGCTATCATCGGGTGCCTCCCTACCTCCGCCACATCGTTGGGGCTTATCTGTCGGAGAGGTGTGTCACCTACGTGGGACGTGATGGCGGAAACCAGCGCCGCATGTCGTGCGGTGTTCCGCAGGGCTCGGTCCTAGGGCCGCTCCTGTGGAACATCGGGTACGACTGGGTGCTGAGGGGCGAGCTCCAACTGGGCGCAGACCTGACGTGTTATGCAGATGAGACGCTGGTCACTGCCCGGGGGAGCTCGCACAGGGAGGCAGCGTTGCTGGCGACGGCTGTGGTCTCACAGGTCGTGGGCCGCATACGTCGCCTTGGCCTGGAGGTAGCCCTCAGCAAGTCGGAGGCCATGGTGTTTCATGGCTCCCGGCGGGCGCCGCCGCCCAGCTCACACATCGTGGTCGGGGGGGCTCGGATCGCTGTCGAGTCTACCATGAAGTACCTAGGATTGGTGCTCGACAGCCGGTGGGACTTCGGGCCCCACTTCCGACGGCTGGCGCCCAAGTTGCTGGGCACGGCTGGCGCGCTCGCAACGCTGCTTCCCAATTTGGGTGGCCCGAGCGCCGCCTGTAGGCGGCTCTACGTGGGGATTGTGCGATCCATGGCCCTGTATGAGGCCCCGGTGTGGGCCTCTGACCTGACGGCCGACAGCATCGCAATTTTGCAAAAGCCGCAGACAGCGATGGCCGTCAGTCATCAGGGGATATCGCACGATCTCCTACGAGGCGGGCTGCCTACTGGCCGGATCCTCGCCCTGGGACCTCGAGGCGAAAGTACTCGTGTCATTGTATTGGCGGTGGCGCTAGGAAGCGAGGGCGCGGGGCGAGGGACCGATGCAGCGACACATGGGGCTGCGTCGGTCTCAATTTTGCGAGGTCCTGGTGGCGGAAAGGCGGGGCAGGCTCTCACGGCCTCGTCACCATCGAGGCGGTCCGGCCGGTGCTCGAACGCTGGCTCGGGAGGAGGCACGGCTCCCTGTCGTCGACTGTCGGCAGCCTCCAGGATCTCGGAGAAGGAGATCTCGTCCACTCACCCGGCCCGCAGAAGGCGCACCGGGCGTCGGCGGAGGGCGGACAACGCCTTTTTCAGGCCCCCCTAAATGGGTCCAGGGGCGACGGACTCGGGGACGTCCGTCGCCCCCCACACATCAGGTCCCGAGGTGGCGGCGCGTAGTGTTCCACGCGCGCCCCTCTTAGACGTCGCGGGGTGAATCAAACACCTCACCCCCCCCCCCCCCCCCCCCAACGATCGTACGTTCCCGCGACCCCAGGCGTAAGTGTGACATGTAGCACCGGGATGGTTTTTAGTCAGTAAGAGTCTGACAGACCGCGCCACCCGCCCCAGGACCGCGGACATCCATGAGGATTTTCCACACCGGAAACAAAAAAAAAAGGCTGGTTTGTTCGCTGCTTTTTTAGAAAATCGTATCTGATTGCGAAAAGTCCGGACAAATGACAGGGCGATGCAGCCGACGAACTTGCCAGAAGGGGGTCGAACGTTGCACCAGCGGGTCCCGCACCCATCGTGCCACTCCCCTTCGGGTACATACGCACTCTGGTAAGGAAACGCACCAGGGACCTACATCACAAACTATAGGTGGACCAACATGAGTGCAGGCAGGCTAGGGAAGCACTCCTCCACAATCGATGGCCGCTTCACGAAACAGGTTCTCCGACTAACCAAGCAACAGCTGCGTATAGTCACAGCAGCCGTAACTGGCCACGGGTCATTTAATAAACACCTCTTTGTCTTAGGAGTCACAGACAGTCCGCTGTGCAGGGCCTGCATGGAGGACGACGAGACAGCAGCCCATGTGCTTCTAGTAAGCTGCCCGGTAGTCGCCACATACAGGGCAAAGTACTTCGGTAACCCAGGTACCCTACGTGAGATTGTCAGCAACACCAAGGCGTTGCTGGCCTTCCTCGAGGAGCTGGGGTGGATCGAATAACCGATTTTCCCACCCGTACGCAAAATACGCGCATTGACGTGGAGTTGGCGGACACCAGCCCGTATTTACCTATTAACTATATAGGTACACACCCAGACACACGTCAAACAGACATGTTCATGCACACAAATGTTTGATTTGTCCGGGGATCGAACCCGGGACTAGCGGCTCAGAAGGCAGGGTCGCTACCAACTGCACCAACCGGTCAGTCATGTTTCATTAAATCTAAACAAGTGAAACATATAAGCCTAAGCCTATGATTTTTTGTCCCTTATCGCGTGTCACGTATTTTAAGGTGAGCAGCTGAGCACTTCAAATGATAAACAAAGTTTAACAAACACAATGTATACCAATAAAATATATTACAATAAATTACATTCATCAATAATTTCAGATAAATTATTTATTAGAGTGTAATGTGTAGCGCTGACAGCGCTGACGGCCATCGATTGTGGGGGAGTGCTTCCCTAGCCTGCCTGCACTCACGTTGGTCCACCTATAGTTTGTGATGTTGGTCCCTGGTGCGTTTCCTTACCAGAGTGCGTATGTACCCGAAGGGGAGTGGCACGATGTGTTCGGGACCCACTGGTACAACGTTCGACCCCCTTCTGGCAAGTTCGTCGGCTGCATCGTTGCCTAGCGAACCGCTGTGTCCTTTGATCCATTGAACGGTTATGTTATTGAGGTTGCCCACCTGGTTGAGGCGCTGTTGGCACTCGTATATTAGCCCAGAATCAACTGTGTGACTGTTCAGCGCTTGCAGAACGGCCATGCTGTCTGAGAATATGCGGATCGAATGTTCTCTAACTTCTCTGGCCATGATGGCTGAGGCGGCTAGAGAAATACCCATGCATTCGGCCTGGAACACTGTGTTATGGACCCCTAATGGTGTGGAGACGCGTATGTTGAAGTCCTCCGAGAAGATTCCAGCACCTGTGCCACTACCTGTTTTGGATCCATCCGTGAAGATGCGCAGCTCTGCCGGGCGCAAGCCTGTTTGGGTACCCGGTCATTTATGGTTTTCGTAATGGTTGGTTGTGTATATCAGTCATCAAGTTACCGTAGTACAGGCTCTTCCTAGTTCGGGACCTGAAGACCTTGTGTGGATGTTGTCTCATATTATTATAACAAAGTTATACCTTTTTTGTAAATCGGGTAATAAAAAGATTTTTTTATGCTGTATCTCAGGTTTTCTTTAAATGTCCTTTTTCGCGTAGGTGAAAGAATTCCTACTAAGAATAAACTATTTTGACTTTGCTGTGTTATTTCTATTTAAAAAACCTGTGTGTTTGTACTAAGTAGATAATAGAAATTAAAAAACATCTGAATATTCGGGGTAAAATCACCTTGAAGGGGGTAACCCTAAAGTTGCTTGGTCAATCCCTAGCATCAGTGGGACGACACTGGCAGCTCACTTCAAGCTCACTTCACCTAAGTTTTAACGGTGAGATTGATACAGAATAGCTCGGCTGTACCTTGATTTTCTGTCCCTTACAGCGACACGGTGAGCAGTTAAGTAGTCTATAGTTTTCTCTGTCTACGGTCTCGTCAGTGTCCCAGCTGCTGCAAAGCTGTCATTCTCAGTGTGAACAGATTTAGCAGAATTCTGCCATAATAGCAGAATTAGATCCCCGATTTAGGGCTTAGCAGATTGAGTCGCAGATCTGAAAAGATAGCAGTTTTTCGCAGAATCTTATGAAACCTCTACAGAAAATTAGCAGGATTAGATATTGACAAATTACTTGTGCTTCACTTGGGTAGTTGCGCTAGAAACATTTAAAGAATTCTACCATTCTAATAATATCCTTACTCCACTGGCAACCTTCAAGTACATTTTAGGTGAATAATTCCATGTGTATGTATATTTTCTTTCGAGTTGTGTGTAGAGTACATCTTCTGCATACTCGTCAGTCAGTGACACAACTGACTGACGACGAGTATGCAGAACATGTAGATATGCACGTTAATATTATTAGTAAAAATGAACAGAAAATGTAACCAAAACTATGTCTCGAACGCTATTTAAATAGGCACATACATATTTCGAGAAATCGGGTATCATAATTAAATTACATACAAGTATCCTTAATGATTTCGGAACTTGTGACGACATTGTTGGGTTCAGTACGACTGTGTGAGGTGAATCCTGGCTTGGAGTCTGCTGTTCTTGTTGATTAGTGGTCGATAGTAAGAATGTTCAAGAAACTACTTAGAGAAATAAAAATAAATTGTACTAAAATATTTCATTTATTATTAAAATTTACATTTATATTTTTTTTTTTAATTTACACAAAATACTTATCTACAAAAGCATTAATATAGCACCTATAATACAATTACCAAGCGCATAGTACTGACTGTGCGTGTGTTATGTCAAGCTGATGCCTGTGATGTCTTAGAGAAATAATTAACCTATTCATTGCAATACAGCTCTCTCTTTAATTCAACACAACTTAATTTTACGCGCGATCTCAAATAATATCAATAATTACAGGGCAAAGGAATGGCCCTAAGCGAATGTGGCGCCATCTTTAAAAATAAACTAAGCTGTATTGCTCTTGTTCGGCGAATCAATTTGGGCCTATTATGAAATAATCTCCAGGCATTCTCTAGGTCTCTAGGATTCAAATTAGTGTCCTCATTTATTACCTAGGCTCGGCTATTATTTTTTGTTGACAAAAACATTCGCTCTTATCGTAGCCATCTTGAAATAATATCCCTCCACTTGAGATCGCAAACATATTAACTCACATTAACTCCCTGCTTATTCTAGTACAGTATTATTAAAACATTTTGGTCCATTTATAAAATAACAAAACACGTTTTATGAGCCTTACATACTTTCCTAAGTGACTCGCGATTATGGCTTGTACAATAGGAACGTTATACATAAATAGGAAGGAAGCTCTTCTAAAATGCTTCTTACGTAGTTATCTACTTTGGCGACACTTAAGTCCAAC
This sequence comes from Brachylomia viminalis, assembly GCA_937001585.2. NCBI lineage: Eukaryota > Metazoa > Arthropoda > Insecta > Lepidoptera > Noctuidae > Brachylomia > Brachylomia viminalis. The sequence goes on from OW443314.2 coordinate 24,029,139, forward strand.
ACTCAACAGTACAGTCAACTGCACGTCCATGGGTACAGTTACACTTACAGCGCTTCTATTTCGAGACGGTAAGGGCGATTTTCGAAGTTCGTGTTATTAGTGACGTGCGGTTGACGATATACTGTACAACTAATATTTACTTCTTTAGTCAGCTCTAAAACGACAATATTAATTGGCCTTAGATGATATACATACATATTTTTATAATTAACATGAATACTAAAAGTAAAATATAATATCTTGTTAAACATTCCATGTTTTGCGTCAGTTTTAGGCTTACAATTTAAGGCTTATTACAAAATATTTGGATTGCTACCTTATTAGGCTTCAGTACATTTATAAATACAGCCTTATCGATAACTCCCTGTCAGGCTATCGTCAAACTCCCACCCACAAAAAAAAAAAAGGCTATCGTCAAAAATCAAAATACATAAAAAGACGTAGTAATAAAATTTGTTCTTCTCTTTTGATATTTTTAAAGGAATTTGACAAACTTATTCTTAGGCTCCAGCGGAATTTTTATTTTCAGCAATGACAATTAGAACGGACACATTAAGATAAAAAAAAAAACATAATAAATTGGACTGAATTATACAAAATAAATATTAAGTACGAGAACATAAAAATATCATGTTACTACAGTTGGTTTGTCAACTGGAAGTGTTAAAGTTGAAAATTATACAAGTACTGCCTGCTGAGTGTAGTAGTGTATATCTTTTGACGCTGTAGTCTGTACGGATTATACATTATTAGGTAAGGAACAATGATCGAGTAAGTCAGTAAGCTGCTAATTAAGAAACGTTTAGTAGGATAAGAAGAAAACAAAACAATCTTGATAAAAATCACATCAACGCTATGAATTTGACTAAAGTTTTATGTTGAATTAGAACTTGAAACAACTCAAAGCAACAAGTCATAGTTGTAATATAAAACTAGGCACAGTGTTCGATCTCATTTAATTTTAAAGCTTGGATTTCTCTGTCTCTCTTTACATTTGCTACTTTTGGATTGATTGATTAGATTGATGGCAAAGGTTAGGTGAACGTCATTCCACCGTTGGAATGCGTGACGGCATCTTGCTTCTACCCCTCGGATCCGGCTCGAAGGACCGATCTGTGCGACTGCCGCAGTTTGTAGATGCAGTCAGTCACACCCGGCGAGTTTGACACTGACTTTTTTACGTATTAATAGTTAATGACTTTGATATAAGTGGTATTTCTGAAAACTCTTATTTTCAATTTCAGACCAGATAGAATCACTAAATAATTAGTCACATTTTGTTAATAAATTATGTCATAAAGTTTTAAATGTCAAATGTTGTAGAGTAGTAGAGTTAACCAAAGGTTCTAAATACTGACGGCTATTTTAAACTTGTTTAAAATTAAAGTTTTTCTAACTTTATTCGTAGGACCAGTAAAAAACTCGCCGAATGCTTACCCTCTTTCGTTTTATGAAGTCGGTTTCAAAAGGATATTTATCAAATAATCAACTGTTTAAGTTAGTTACGGTTGATTATTTAAACTTGAGTGTCTCTTTTAGTAAATGTTGAGTTTTGAGGCTCTATTATTTATGTATATACCATGCGGTACAATATTGTAAGCTTATTGTTATGTTTAGATAACCATTCAACCACCCTATAAAAGTCCCGCAATGCTTTCTCATAGAACTTCAAAGTTCTATTCACCATATTGTATGATAAAAAGTACCATATTTATATAATTACGTTACGATGCGACTAAAATGTCTGCTTTTCATTACACGTACCATACGTGATATTAGATATGCAGTAGTGTAATGTAGGACGGGTCTTATTATTTTAGTTATTGGCATAATACAGTGGCAAACGCACACAAAAATATAGTCGACTGATATTTAATTACTTTCTCACGTTCCACAATTTATTGCCCGTCAACCACTACCATTCCTCCTATGAAATATTCTCTTTTGTCACAGAAAAACAAAGGCTTATAACATTATCGTAGTATAATAGCTTCCAAACAAACGCTACAGTATTTTTATCTCACGAAGCGACGCGTGTTTTACTTGTGGTTACCAAGTGTATAGACTTGTGTGTAAGCGCAGGACCAGCTCTCGGTACCGTCCGAAACAGTGGAAGTGTGTGTGTGTGTGTATTATGTGCTGACGATACTCGTCTTCTCGCACACACACACACACACACACACACACACACACGCATTCACAGGGTGTCCGTACACTTGGTTACTACACGTACTGCGCGAGTCGTTTCGTGAGATAAAAATACTATACAAACTCGGAGCAAAAACTCGCTGCAGGGGATGTAATAACATGTGAGAACGAGACAGCGCATGTTCTGCGCTCGGTCGCACTTAAAACAAGTTAGCGTTAGGAATAAACGTAGTCCTTCAAAGTAAGAGTGAATGATCGGATTTTTCTTCCAACTTAGACCTCATCCATGGCGTTCGCTCGAGATAATATCTTACACGCCGTCCGATGAGAATGCGTTCCTTACACCCGTCAGTTAGACACAGTCCTTTCACAGTTATTTCACATCTGGCAGCAACCTTATAGTAACGACAATAAAGACCACTGTGATGCAAAATCAGAGGGAAAATAATTGTGAAAGGACTGCAAACGCTAAGTACAAAATAATGCGTGTTTTACAAATTTTAACTTTATTATTACCTAATCGTGTCCAACAGGCAGGTGTCAGGAACTTCTCTCGCTGGCCGGAATATAACAATATTTTATATTCCGGCCAGCGGACACTTGGTTTTACTACACCACATTCAACGAATTTTTGTCGGAGTACCATACAACAAGTCCGTCCTACGATCACTAGACAGTCCACTGCGCACGCGCCGAGCCCGCTGTGCAGGGTGCACTAGCTGGCCGTGTTGTTGTACTGCGGCCGGCCCGCCAGCTCCAACAGGTATCTGTCCGGGTGCTCGATCCAGTCCGCTGCTGACAGTTTCACCTAGAAAACGAAAGTATTTCATACAAATATCGGACAACAAAGTGATCCTACAAGTGTACTGACTTTTGTTATTTTAGGTTTGAGCTTAGAATATCACTCATCGTTGTATCCCGAATCGTCAATCGATTGAGTGTCTCTTGTTCAAAAAGCAGTCACTTTGTTTTTACTTTTTTGAAATAAATAAAGAAGAATGGTCACGGCCCATACAAAACTTACCCAGACCCGGCACGAAATAAACATAATCCAAGCCACGTTCAAGATTTAAGCCTTAATAAATTCAAATCATTCATTAAACGTAAGTTGTGCCAGAAAGATTGAATTGCTCCAATTGCATACTGAATATGGTTTTTTTTTGTTACATACTCTTTGACATTTGATAATTTTCATATACACTATATCCTGTCTTTGGTATTGTTCGTAGAATCGTTGAGCTCCTTAATTTAGCTCTGAGTTGAGCTGCACGATTACTGACACAGGCATGCACTGACTGGACAGGTCCACTCAATCTGTGTGGTTTTTCCTCAAAAGACCATTTCAGACACTAATCTATATGGTTTTCACATCATCATCATCATTCATTTATTCATAAACAATTTACATTGTGTTGATCTGACCAAGATTATGTCTGGACTTTAAAAGACACTGTGTCCTCTGACTTTGTTTCGGCCTTTCTTCTCAGAGTAGTCCGATAGGAAACGCCGACCTCATCTAGCGTTTAAAATATGATTGACGTGTTAAAGTATTTGTACAATCCTATCTACTTACAGATATACAATCATTTATCATTTATTCCCACATTTTTTAATTATATTAAGTGTAACAAAAATATGAAGTTTTTATATTCGATATCAGTGGCTAACATATAAATATATCGCTTTGTTTTTTCTTCAAGCGCAGTATAAAAAGTTATTTGTCACTCACTTGTACTACACTCGAGAGCAATGAATCCGGGTCACTTAAAGAATCCTAAAAATCTCGGAAACTGAAAATGCTAGGTTAATGCAATAAATTGTATTTAATAGACAATGTAATACTCCTTAAATGAAGGTATTAAAACTTCTTAGTTATTGTAAAGTTATATCATAAAAAAATCAAATTTGAAAAAGGGCCACTTTCGAAGATGGAACTACGAAATTACAGCATTTGGTTTTGCTTTTGTTTGTAATCTGTCATTTATGTGGGTACATAAACCATGTTGATAGTGCTCTATATTCATTATTCAAGCTGAAATTATGTCGCTTACGCCTGAAGAATGCACCAGAATACTTACAATGCTGGAAACCGGCCGGAGTCAGCGCGATACAGCCAGGACTGTCGGTGTGTCGCTGTCAACAGTACAAAGAGTTCTCCGACGTTACGAAGAAACTGGTTCTAACCTACGCAGACCAGGAACGGGCAGAACCAGGTGTACCACAGCACGAGAAGACCGATACTTGGTGAACACCATGCTTCGAAATCGCTTTCTCACAGGAACTGAACTCACCAATCAGTTTCGACGCCTCGGAGGAAGTAACCCAAGTGCATGGACAGTAAGACGTCGGCTTGCTGAATCTAACTTAAAACCCCTTAGACCTGCAAACGGCCCTAAACTGGAGCGTGGGCATCGTATTTCAAGACTAAGATATGCCCAGAGCCACGTAAATTGGAGTATTGAAGATTGGTCAAAAGTTATGTTCTCCGACGAATCAAAATTTATGCTCTACAAGCACGATGGAAGACACAGAGTGTATCGAAGACCAGGGGAAAGATTCAAGCAAGCATGCATCGAAGAAAAAGTAGCCTACGGTGGTGGGTCTGTACTTGTGTGGGCCGGAATTTCTTCTGAAAGTCGCACAGAGCTGGTGATCATAGAAAACGGCTCTTTAACTAGCGTAAGATATGTGGAAGAAATCCTCAATGATCACGTTGGTCCATTTATGGTCAATTTAGGTGAGGATGCTATATTTATGCATGACAATGCCCGACCTCATACAGGTAGGATTGTGAATGACTACCTTCAAGAGATGAACATTACTCGTATGGAGTGGCCAGCGCGCAGCCCGGATATCAACCCGATCGAGCATGCTTGGGACGAGCTAGGCAGATGCGTAAAACAACGAAACCCTCCCCCAATCACGCTTCGTGAGATCAAAATTACTCTCACAGAGGAATGGGAGAATATTCCCCAAAATCGTATAAGGAACTTGGTGTACAGCATGCCAAACCGCGTAAACGCAGTAATGGAAGCACGAGGAGGCAATACGAAGTATTAAAATTCAAGAAAATCGTAATAAAGTTCAAAAATTTCATGTTTCCTATTTTTGTTTTAAGGAGAGATCAGCAGTTTTTTTCTTTATGTAATTTTGTGTTAATAAAATGTATTTTTTTTTACTTTCATTTAAGGAGTATTACATTGTCTATTAAATACAATTTATTGCATTAACCTATCATTTTTAGTTTCCGAGATTTTTAACATTCTTTAAGTGACCCGGATTCATTGCTCTCGAGTGTAGTATACCCATTTAGATTTGGTCTTAAACGTCCTAATAGTACTACTTATCGCACTTTGTATCGAGGGCGAGTCTAAAGATAAAAAAATAAAAAAACATATTGTACTTAGATATAGTGTTTTTATTGGCATTTTTAAAAACGAATTGTCAACATCTCTTATTACGTTATCCATACCCAGGGCGGGACGATGATAAGTAATAAATAACACTAATCACATGTGAACAACTCCCGAAGGTTCTCTTCCCGTGATAACGTGGACAGTAATATTCTATAGAAGAACTGCCCTCAATGACGGGATCGTATATCACATAAGTTTAGTATGTTTTTGAATTAACGCCGAGATTTTATTCTGCATCTAATAACGTATCACTAAACATTTCCATTTCATACAAACCAGTTGTTTTTATATGCTCGCTACAATAGGAATGTGCGGTCCTGACATGATGCGTCACTATTGAGAATTTGATGAGGTTTCGATGTTAATCATTAGGAAATCATTTACTTGCTGGTTGTCAGATTTCATTTGACAAGATGTTGTGCTTTGTTGGTTTAAATTATTTTGTTGGACGTTGGTTGATTAAATTGGGTCGTTCTTATATTTTGATTTCTAGTTACAGTAGAGTCTTTTAAGTAAGGACTGTCTAGATACGGCTCTTGGAAGCAGTTCATGAGAGCAGCAACAATCTGGAAGTCTTGAAATACGTATGGCACGTTTTTAGTAACACGCTTATTGGCTTGGTATGTATCTATGTAACGAAATTATTGAACTCGATTTTCATTTCCTTCAAAACGTCGGATTAATTTGAAACTTCGCACAATTATCAAGGACTGATGATAATGCAATAAAATGTCTATAAAAGTCAATAAAACATATTCAAGTACAATTTTTTTAGTCATTTGACTCGACCCTCGATACGAGGTCCGATAAGTAAGACTATCAGGTCAGGTATACCAGTAGAAGGGTATAAAAAAAATTTTTTGTATGTAAAAATAATTCAAATTTCAATCAAAATTTTATAGCAAAATACTCAATATAAATTATAACTAAATAAGTATCAATTTATCATCGCGGCGCACCGTTATTTATCTTAAAGTAAAGCTTTTATTGTAATATATTGTGATGTGGGTACACGAACAATAAATCAGTCTCGCATGAACTGTCTTTAGATTTGCATCGATATTCTACAGTGGCGACGAGTAATTTTAAAAATCAGCAAGATATCAAGATGCCGATCGGGAAAATACATGCATTTGATCTGGATGGAGGTGAAAACTGGCCAGCATATGTGCGTTTAGTAGAACAGTTTATTTTGTTGAACGGCATAAAAGATAACCTACGCGTGGCCACGCTGGTGACGCATGTCGGAGCACCGACCTATCGCTTGATGTGTGATCTGTGTGCTCCAGATAATCCAGAGGATAAAACCTTTACCACGTTGGTGGAGCTTGTGAAAAATCATCAGGAACCCAAAAGGTCAGAAATAGCAGAGCGCCACGTGTTTCGCCAGCGACGGCAAGGGGAAGGTGAAAATATCAAAGTGTTTTTACAAAATTTAAAACACTTAGCTACCTATTGCAATTTTGAGAACCAGTTAGAAGTGAACATCCGAGATCAATTCGTGTCGGGTCTTCGTAGCGAAGAGATACGGTCTCGCTTGTTTGCGGAGACCACTCTCGATTACAAGAAGGCAGTAGGGCTGGCGCTAGCGCTGGAGGCGGCTGAGCAGCACGCGGCTAAGGCCGTGGCGAGCTCGCCGGCCGCGCCGTGGGTAGCAGCCGGGCCAGCGGGACTCCAGGCAGACGCGGGTGAGCTCACCCGGTGCACCCGCACCGGGTGAGCGAGGCCAGGCAGGCCAGCGCCGCCGGTCGTGACGCCGAGGCTCAGCGACGCAAAAGGTGCTGGCGGTGTGGCCGGGAGGGCCATGCGCCGCATAGGTGCCGATACAAGTCGTATGTGTGTGACAAGTGCAAAGTGAAGGGCCACTTGGGGTCCGTATGTGATAAAAATGATGCGAGTACGGGCAGGTCTGGTTCTAAATATCAAAACTACATGGAAACAGATTCATCGGAGTCTGGAGGTGAGGAGTTCGAAGGACTGTATATTATCAAAGGTCAGTCAGTTCAAAATGTAAAAGACGGTCCTTATCATTGTGAACTCATTGTTGAAAATCATAATGTGTTATTTGAAATCGACACGGGCAGCAAGATATCGGCGGTATCTAAATCATTCTACGATCAACATCTTTCTACTTTACCCATTGAAAAATATAACATTAAATTACAGTCATATACAGGTGACTCAATAATTCCGTTAGGCCGAGTCTCGGTGCGAGTCAGCTGTGCAGGCGCAGAGGACGCCATATTGCCATTGTTTATTATTGAGCACGGCGGACCTCCGCTTATTGGGCGCACCTGGATGCGTGAACTTAAATTAAAGTCATTAAATTTATTTCATCAAAAAGAAGATGTTGATCCTGTTGTTCTGGAATTGAAACAAGAATTTCCAGAAGTATTTACAGAAAAAATTGGTACTTATAAACATAAGTTATCATTGTACTTGACAGATAACACGCCGGTATTTAGCAAGTCTCGTCCCCTTCCACTTGCGCTGCGCGTGCCAGTGGAAAATGAACTTAAACGCTTACAAAACGAAGCTATAATTTACAAAGTAGATAGATCCGATTATGGAACTCCTATTGTGCCTGTTATTAAGCCGGACGGTTCTATTCGTGTATGCGGCGATTATAAAGTGACCGTGAATAAATTATTAAAAGATTTTCATTTTCCATTGCCGAAAATTGAAGAGTTATTTGCAGCGCTAAGTGGTGGGGAGCAATATAGTAAATTAGATTTTAAAAATGCATTTATGCAACTTGAATTATCTGATAAATCACAACCGCTTACAGCGATTACTACGCATGTGGGGACGTTTGTATATCGTAGGGCTCCTTTCGGACTTAAGTGCCTACCTGAAAAGTTTCAAAAAATAGTTTTCGATACGTTAAATGGTCTTGAATTTGTGGTAGCCTTTATTGATGACATTTGTGTGAGTGGCAGGGATAAATCTCATCATCTGGAAAACTTAAGGGCGGTGCTCACTAGATTAAGAGAAGCCGGTTTAACAATAAAGTTTTCCAAATGTGAGTTTTTAAAAGATGAGGTTTGTTACTTGGGTTACAGAATTAACAAACGCGGCCTTTATACAGATACATCTAAAGTTAATGCCATAACGAAAATGCCCATCCCCGAAAATGTGTCTCAGCTAAGAGCATTATTGGGTTTCATAAATTACTATGCACGTTTCATACCCAATTTAAGTATGATTTTACATCCACTACATGCTCTTTTAAAAAAAGGAGTTAAATGGGCGTGGTCGGAGAGCTGTAATGCCACTTTTGACGAGATCAAGGTGAGATTGACGAGTGACCCGGTACTAGCTCACTACTCGCCGGCGCTGCCGCTGGTGCTGGCCGTGGCCAGCAGCGCGTACGGTCTGCGCCACCCCGACGGCGGCGGCGAGCGCCTCGTGTGCTGCGCCGAGCGTCGCTACAGCCAGGTAGACAAGGAGGCGCTGGCCATTGTGTACGGAGTCACGAGGCACCATCAATATCTCTTTGGTAGGCATTTCACGTTACGAAGCGATCATAAAGCTTTAAGCTATATATTCGGGCCTAAAAAGGGCATACCGCAAACTGCAGCCAGCCGCCTACAGAGATATGCTGTGCGCCTGGCGGCTTATGATTTTAACATTGTGTACGTAAAATCTGAAATGAATAGCAATGCGGATGGGTTATCACGATTACCTTTAGCGAAAACCAAGGTGGAGGACCAAGACGACGCGGCATATCTACATTTTGTTGAGGACAGTTTCCCTCTTAGTCACAAAGATGTAGCACAGGCGACTAAAAACGATAAAATTTTATGTAAAGTGTACGGTTACATAATGAGTGGATGGCCTCTTATAGGCGATTCAGAAGACGAGAAGGCATATTTTCATCGACGTGAAAATCTACATATAGATCACGGGTGTATAGTCTGGGGGTACAGGATAGTGGTGCCGGAGCAGCTGCGGGCGCACATCGTGGAGGAAGTGCACGCGGGGCACGTGGGCGTCGTGCGCATGAAGAGCATCACGCGGGGCACGTGGGCGTCGTGCGCATGAAGAGCATCACGCGGGGCACGTGGGCGTCGTGCGCATGAAGAGCATCACGCGGGGCACGTGGGCGTCGTGCGCATGAAGAGCATCACGCGGGGCACGTGGGCGTCGTGCGCATGAAGAGCATCACGCGGGGCACGTGGGCGTCGTGCGCATGAAGAGCATCACGCGGGGCACGTGGGCGTCGTGCGCATGAAGAGCATCACGCGGGGCACGTGGGCGTCGTGCGCATGAAGAGCATCACGCGGGGCACGTGGGCGTCGTGCGCATGAAGAGCATCACGCGGGGCACGTGGGCGTCGTGCGCATGAAGAGCATCACGCGGGGCACGTGGGCGTCGTGCGCATGAAGAGCATCGCGCGCGGCTACGTGTGGTGGCCGCGCCTGGACGCCGACAGCGAGGCGCGCGCCGCCGCCTGCGCAGCCTGCCGGGCGCAGTTGGACGCGCCGCCGCGACATACACCTGTGCCGTATGTATGGCCTTCGGAACCTTGGACGAGACTTCATGTAGATTTTTTACAATACCAAGGTAAATATTACTTTTTGATACTTGACTCGCACTCAAAGTGGATCGAAGTATATCTGATGGGGACTGGCACATCGGCTAATTTAGTATCAAACAGACTAAGAGAATGCTTCAGCCGATTCGGGCTGCCTAAGTGCTTGGTGAGTGACGGGGGTCCGCCATTTCGATCCGAGGAATTTGAGTTATTTTTAACCCGCAACGGAATCAAACACATACTAATAGCCCCTTATCATCCATCGAGCAACGGCGCCGCCGAAAACGCAGTCAAAACAGTCAAGAAAGTAATTAAAAAAGCAGCTTCTGAAGGTATGAATATCGAGCGAGCAATAAACAATTTTCTTTTAGTGTATAGAAACAGTACACACACAAGCACACGACGCGAGCCAGCAGTGGCGCTGCTGGGACGGAGGCTCCGCATGCGCTTGGACTTGCTGCGCAGTAACACGGGTGATGCGGTCGAGGCGGCGCAGACCAAGCAGGTTGAGCATACTCAAGGTACAAACCGAGAGGTCCAACTTGGGGACCGAGTGCTGTTTCGAGACTACTCGAGAAACAATCCCAAGTGGGTTGAAGGAGAGGTCTCTGAGCGCACCGGAGCAGTCACATATAAGGTAAAAACAGACCAGGGGGAATACCGAAAACATATAGATCAAATTATGCCATTACGTAGACACACACGATACTCTAATCCTATTATCACAGATACTGATAATCACACAGTAAACAGTGAAAATGAAACATGGGAGTCGGCACCTAATTCACCGATGACGTCATCACTCCAGACTTCACATGACTCGCCCGTCATTCATGAGACTCAAAGCGATTACGCGACTGAACCGTCCACTTCCGGGGATTGGGTCAATAATAGACCTAGAAACAAAACGATTATAAATGTTGACTAATTCATGTTGTAGGAGGTCTAATCCTGTGTAGTAGGTATGAAAGCCGTGTTGGTAACCTAGTTATCTATGTGTAGTAATTACTTGTAAGTACCTAACAGTAAGTTTTTTAATATCTATATGTATATATTATGTCACAAAAAAAAAAAATACGCAGTAGAACTTTAGTGCATTATATTGTTAGGTAGGCAGGTATTGAGTAAAATGTACCTACTTAGTAACTTACATTTTGCAACCTATCAAACTTATTAAAAAGTAGGAGGTAGGCAGATATATGTCGAGGCATGTCGAAGTAATATTCCCCCCCATCTAGTTTAAAAAAAATATGATTGACGTGTAAAAGTGTTTGTTCAAACCTACTTACAGAAATAAAATCATTTATCATTTATCATTTATCATTTATCATTTATCATTTAATAGGCAAACACCTTTTATTGTAACACTATCTTAATGTTGAATTGTTAAATGTTTATTTTTAGTTTTGTTATGTAAGAATCAAACATTTTGTTAAGTATAATTATTTCTTGTGAGGGAGGAAATGTAATATATTGTGATGTGGGTACACGAACAATAAATCAGTCTCGCATGAACTGTCTTTGGATTTGTCTTTTAGATGTCTAATCTGTTTAAATAACTACTACATAAAACTCATATACCTACGTAAGTTAACATTTCTCACTAGCTTAGCACCGCTATTCAATAACAGATGGCGTTGTGCTGTGACGTCACTTTTGTAAATCGCGGTGTTTAAATTTCCCTGCAAAGCATGACCTCTGCGGTACTTTCTAATAAATGGTCTTACAGTGGACACGCTTGTTTAATTTCTATGCGAGATATTTTTGGGACATTGTACAATAGATAATAATGACGGGCGCACTGTTCAGGTCAATCACCGAACAATAATAAACATGTCAGCGTAATTGCGACACCGCGCTATGCCTTGAATATTATTTTATGTCTTACCTAAGTAAAATAGTCAGTACGCTTTCGGATAGCATATCGGGCGCGACTCAATCTCATCCCATTCACCTCATTAGTTTTAATCGTTATCCCATTTGTATTACTGAAATATACTATATTTATAATCTTTAATCTCAATTTATCTTAATCTCACCCCAATCCCGAACACGCACATTAAATCTATTGCGTGTATAGGTGCGCCTTCTGCGGGCCGGGTGAGTGGACGAGATCTCCCTCTCCCTTTCCGCAGCCCACCACCGCGTCCCAGGACTCGCCGCTGCCGACCATCGACTCGACTACGTTCGGCAGCGACAAGTCACTGCCTACTTCTGAGATGAGGGCACGGCGCGGCTCCTCCCAAGCGGCACACTCTGCCAGCGTATGCCGCGCCGTGTCCTCCCGGCAGTCGACGCAGTGGTGACACCGGGCGTCCGGCTCCCTGTTTATGCGACACAGGTACTTCTCGAAGCAACCATGCCCCGAGAGCACCTGCGTCGCCCGAAACGACAGGGAGCCGTGCCTCCTCAACCTAACCTAGCAGAAAAAAAAGAAACCTAACCTAACACTCTCGTTAATTTGCTGCACAATCAGTATTTATAATATGATTGTCGTATTTTTGTACCTAAAGGAATTTATTTGTCTCGCAATAGAGGAAAAATATAATATAATAATAATAAAATTAAAATATTTATTGAAATAAATTAGAGTTACAAAAACAATGAAGCCTCTGAAACCCAAACTAGGTAAAAACCTGAAAACCTGTGTTAATGTATATTTTCAAATTATCTGCCTGTACTATTTTTGTTAAACATTTAGTTTATTTGTAGTGAAATAATGTATTTGATGTAAAAAAGTATTTAAATGAAAATAATAAATTGATAGGTGATTCTTTATTTGATGTGCTATTAATAATATCCCAAAAATAACTTTTGCATACCTCGCCTAAAGAAAAAACAAAGCGATTTATTTATATGTTAATCTATTGAATATAGAGAATAAATATTTTTGTTCCAACATAACAAACAAACTGGAATATAACTCTTTCGTGGCGGGTCTGGCTCACAAATTACCATTCTTCTTTATTTTAATTTAATTTTGACTAACTGACAGACTGTTGATCCTGGGTGGCGCAAAATGGTCCCGAACCATGTAACAGTTCTTAGAATCAGAATACCAGCGCTATGCTAAGACAGGCGCTTGTTTGGGCATGGACGCTGCAGGGTTTCTTTCTAATTTGTTCTTTTTTTCCTTGTAAATCATTGCTCTTATCTCTGCCTTATTTTTTGGGAGCACGTTTAAATAGTAGGTCAATATAGGTCGATGTCAGATCAAAGGTAAAAGAAGTAATGATTACTCACATGACGCTGCCTCTCTGCCTCCTTGACTTGCCACTTCTTGACCTCCAGTTGAACCTCACGCGACGCCTGGTCGCCGCAGCCCCACACCTGACACATAACTCTCATGTTACGTCAAGGGAAACAATACTACTTTTCCACGCAGAACAAAATAACATATAAACTGTTACTAAAAAAAACGACTATTTCAAAACATACTCTATAAACGCGAATACAAAGTATAGAATTATATTAGTTTTGGAAGTTGGTGGCTTGTTGTTTCATTGTGAGTTTAAAAAGAATTCGATTTGAAAAGGATAACATAAATCGGCCGAAATACACAGGCTGTTTTAATTCCTATTCAAAAAAAAAGAAATCAAAATATTTTAATTCACATAAGACTATACACGGTGACATTTGCATCACAGTTTTGCTAGAACAAACGTTGTTCAGACCATGGTATACAACCATTCTATAGCATACAATAGAAAAAAAAGTCATTGGTTTTCGAAAAAAAACACAAAATAGGCAATGTTAAAAAGTCGGGATTATCATTACGCCCTACAACACCGGCACTGAGGCCGCGACGCGCGGCGCTCGCGTCTCATTAAGTAGTTGAATGCCATATCGCTATCGCGATGAGAACTTTGATGTTACGGTTAATGTTTCAAATATTTGAGCAACGATAAGACTAATTTGAGAACGTATAGATTAATTTGTTTATAGTATACCATGGTCTAAACAACGTTTGTTCTAGCAAAACTGTGATTCAAATGTCATCGTGTATAGGCCATAGGCACTTATGGAACGTTAGAAGTTAGGTGCACAAATTGGTCAAATCTTTGGAGAAGAGGCGGCATAAGACTATACAAGAGGTGGTTCCCAGGAACCAAAAGCGATAACATTGAACTATCGCACGCGACATCTGCACGTCGCCGCGTCGCTGACGCGCCTAATAGCACACACATAATTATCACAATCACCTTTTCATCCTGTGGATCACCACAGAACTAATTAATAAACCGTATTTACTCATCAATAATAGTGGAAATTTGGGACGATTTTTGAATCCATAAAAACATTGATTAGGGAAGATCGAAAAACAGACCAAAAATGGTTTATTTTGCGTCTGTCATAATACTCTGTCAAAGGTACGGATTGATAGAGTTACCTAGAATGCATGTATGAACTATTGGTAGTAAATAATAATAGACGATAATAGTATTTAAACTCAAACTCAAAGCATTTATTTCAAATAAACCAATTACAGGCACTTTTGAATTGTCAAGGGGTCGGTCAGTCAGAAAGATGAAGCTAGTTGCCCATTCCAAAGCGTAGTAGGTACCTATGGAGAAGAACGGGCAAGAAACTCCATGGACACTCTTTTAAATCAAAATATTGTTACAAAAAAGTGGTTACATCATTCATGTTGTAATTATACATGTGAGAACGATGTAGAAACACGTGCACGTTAAAAGCGTCCGTAATAAAAAGATAAAAACAATTATGGAATTAAAATAAGCCGTGGCAGCTAAGAAATGACCAGTGCCTACTGACGGCGCCCGTTCACGAACATGACGTATGGATCAGCACCATTCAGCTCAACCATTTTGAAGGGAACTCAATGATCCAATACACACGCCACCACCAGCGACACATTTGAGTGAGCATGACATACTCTCAGCCGCCAGGGCACATTCAAGTCAATGAAAGACGAACCCAGTAAGCTTTATAGTGGGTACATAGTGCTCACACATGTGCTATGCAATTATACAATACTAAGAGATTGAATTTATACAATGCAAAGATAGGTTGTACAATCTTCATCAGCTCCAACATTATTTTCGAATGCTAATTAATTAGTTTACGCGCCCTTGTGGAGCAGGACCAGCCCTGAGCCAAGCATTTTTGTCAACGATATAATCCCCCAACTTATAATATGCTTGGCTGTATAGTGTGCGTTATAGACAAGATTTTAATTTCGTCTCATTCAGTTGGAGTATGTGGGGAGGTATTTTATTGTAACATTTTAAACAGTACCCCATGAAGGATGAGTCTACTTTAGCCAGTCTGAAACCTGGTTGAACTAATTGGTCCCTATTTCTAGTCCTATAGTTGTGTCTTTCACCTCTTTTACTGAAAATATTAAAATTTTTCTTTACGTACATGATGTTTTCATAAATATATTGACAAGGTACCGTCATGATGTTAATGTCTTTAAACAGTTCCCTTAGAGAATCGCGCCTGCGGAGGCTGTATGTTGCTCTGATAGCTCTTTTCTGCAGAATAAAAATAGACTCAATATCGGCAGCCCGTCCCCATAATAAAATACCGTAAGACATGATACTATGAAAATAGCTGAAATAGACTAGCCTCGCGGTATCTACATTAGTAAATTGACGGATTTTCCTTACAGCATAAGCTGCTGAACTTAGCCGTCCTGCAAGAGATGTCAAATGAGGACCCCATTGCAGCCTTGAGTCGAGCGTTATCCCCAGGAAAACAGTTTCATCGACAAATTCTAGTTTCTCGTTATTCAATACTATGTCACAATCACTACTTTTAACATTCGGTAAAGCAAATCTTATGCATTTCGTTTTTTTCCCATTTAATACTAAATTATTAGCAGTGAACCAATTATGTACCTGCAGTAGGGCATTATTTACGTCGTCAAGATTTGATGCACGTCTATTTATCTTAAAGATTAAAGACGTATCGTCAGCAAATAACACCATTAGTGGTTGGTTTTTAAATAAATGGGGTAGATCATTAATATATACTAAAAAGAGGAAGGGACCTAATATCGACCCTTGTGGAACACCCATTTGTACTTTTAAATGAAGTGAATTGACACCATTTATTTGCACTTTTTGTTGTCTATCATTTAAATAAGATTGTACTAAACTAAGCGCGAGTTTACCTAGTCCGTAATGCTCAAGTTTTACAAGCGACTACAGACTTTTATATATTTTTTTTTAAATAAAAATGAAAATTACTTTATATAATAAGTAAATAGTTAATTGCAAACCAATAATTCTACAAAAAAAATTGAAATTGAAGATATAAACTTATGGAAGTAACTTTAAGAAATACATAGACTTTATCAGTGATAGTGTTGAGTTGAATTTTAATGAGATATAGACTTACCCAGGCAGTGACTCTTGTGTTTTATTGTTTTATGTGTTCTCCAATAAAGTATCGAATTAAACTACGTGTTGAAGAACGCGCCAAAATATGCAATAATTTCTTCACAATATCCAGATAAAAAAAGGCGTAACATTTATGACGAAGTCAATTTTTATGTAATTTTGAGAAACATGCCCAAAACAATGTCAAGTTTTTATGTAATAGTGTTTTTCACATAATATGTGTCAAATGATTTTGCACGTTACAAAACCGGCGATATGCAGAGGCCGCCTGTAACCGGTATTTAAAAAAGAAAATACAAATTTTAAAACATCAGTAAACCTATACCGATATCATACTCCTTTTAAAACATCAGTAAACCTATACCGATATCATACTCCTTTTAAAACATCAGTAAACCTATACCGATATCATACTCCTTTTCTTCGCAAACATATTAAATTAAGTTCATTACATATTTCCTAACCACGACCTATACCAGTCCACTTATGTTCGCTAATTATTTATTCAACACACTACTTACTTACGTACTTTACACTAAACAATATCAAAATAAAGATCAATTTCACTATCTTATTTTGTGTTCTTTATACCCCTATAACCATGCGAATATGGAGGTTAATTTAAGGATACTAGAAATAATAATAATCTGCAATAATAATAATAATAATATATTGCCAGTTATTATTATTATAATAATAATAACTGGCAACACCGACGTCAACACTTCATATCATTTTTATCATATATTATTCAGATAAATAATTTTTCCTTTTTTTTGATGCAGTTTTTATACTTATATAGTGTAAAACCCAACCCAACCAAAACCCAAATAAATATAATCAGCATCTAAAAATGGACCATTATTCATAAAAAAACTGCCGAACGGGAGGTGACATCTGTCATGTCACCTCCGATATTACATAACTCAATAATAAATTATTGAAAAATGAGAAGATGTTGACGAGACAAGCCGCACGTCAAGCACGACTACCACCTCCGGACTCTTCGCTCAGCTCCGCCTCGCCGCCGCAGGTATCCAGCCCCTCTGTGAGCGCTGTGACGACACCGGCCGCGGCAGTTGCGTCGAGCTCGAGCGACGAGTATTTCTCTCCGCCCACGTCGCCACCACCTGCTCGTCGACGGGGAGGACACCGGCCGCCGGACGGCTTAGGACCTCGAGGCCCAACGGCCTCTGATAGGGTCCCAGCTCCCGGCGGAAGTGTGCAGCGCATGAGATGGACGAGATCCATTAATGAAAATGTCATGCGCTCATACTATGGGGCTACAGAGGGGGGAAACAATCTGACCGCGTACCGTGTTCGGATGCTCTCTCTTTTTCAGGTGCTTGAGCCAGCTGTCAACGTTTCGGCACAACGACTGTCGGATCAGGTGCGAGTCATCCAGCGTAATCATATGTTGGATGACTCTGTACTTGATCGCCTGCGAAGTGAAATGCAGAGTGGCCATATCATCGCACCCCAGTCGCAGACTGTTGTACATCCGCAGCCCAATACAACGCATGCTGACGAAGGGAGTAATGATAGGGCTACAAATGTAAGTAGCCAGTGCAATGAGCAATTGAGGAGTGCTTTGGAGGATGCGATTCAGGAATATCGCTTCATGCCGCCCGAACTTAGGCCACGCTTACCTCGTTTGCCCATGCATAACAAAAATAGGGCGCTGGTGGCGGTCCTGGATTCGCAGTTATCAAACTATTTTGATACCTGCGAAGACCTCACCGATATTCATTCAATTCTGTACTGCGCGGCAGTAGCAGCATGTCGTGTAGCTCACGTCAAATTTGCAAATGACACTAGAGCTACACGACCGAAACCAAACGTACCAGCTTGGCAGTGCAGAATTGAACGCCGTATTGGTGGGGCCAGGACGCTCATCGGCAAACTAATCTGCTTCAAGGAGGGCAATACTCGCCCTAGAGTGATGCGCTTTGTGAGACGGGCATTCTCAGGGACTGATATCAGTCCCCAAGACTATATGTCTTGTGTCACAGAGCGCATCGACTTCCTGAAGCAGAAAGTGTATGCATGGGCAAACCGTATTCGTCGGTATAGGCGGCGAGTAGAGCGATACACTCAGAATCGCACCTTCCAGAGCGATGAAAGGTGGGTTTATAGGGGTTGGGAGCGACCGGACCATGGTGTGACTGAGACGTGCCTACCGGATGATGATGCCATGTGTTCCTTCTGGCGCAGCATCTGGTCGGTACCTGTCAGTCACACCGAAGGTGATTGGACTCGGGAAGTCGAGCGAGCCTGCGATCCGATACCAGAAATGGGGGCTATTACCATCTGCCCCCAAGATGTAGCTCGTGCAGTCCGTCCACTACCCAACTGGAAGTCTCCAGGGCCGGATGGACTGCACAACTTTTGGATTAAATGGTTCACAAGATCGCACGCTCGCTTGGCATCTCAGTTTCAGACTACTTTGGAATCTGGTTCGCTACCCCAATTCCTAACGACAGGAATTACCCACCTGCTCCATAAATCAGGTAGCACCGCGGAACCCAAGAACTATAGGCCGATCACGTGTTTACCGACGGTCTATAAAGTTCTTACATCCATTTTGAGAGCTAAAATTAACAAACATATAGACACCAACTCCATCATGTCTGCCTCTCAAAATGGATGTAGGAATAGGTCCCGCGGTACTAAGGAGCTACTCCTCATTGATATGACCATTAGCCAACAGGTTCGTCGTTCCCGAAAGGATCTGTCGACATGTTGGATAGATTATAAGAAGGCCTATGACTCGGTGCCGCATACATGGCTCGTGAGGGTGTTAGAGTTGTATAAAGTAGATACAACTCTTCGCACCTTCCTAATGTCATGTATGCGGCAATGGAGGACGGTCCTTCACTATCCAGGATGTCGAAATATTCATGGGAATAGCGAACCGATAAGGATCGAGCGAGGCATATTTCAGGGCGATAGTTTAAGTCCGCTTTGGTTCTGCTTAGCCTTGAATCCCCTAAGCACATTGCTGGAGGATTCAGGTCTAGGCTATCGGTTGAGGAGAGGTGGTCAGGTTATATCGCACCTCCTCTACATGGATGACCTAAAACTCTTTGCCCCCAACAATTTGCAACTGATGGAGCTACTGAAAGTAACTCAAAATTTCAGTAGCGCCATCAGGATGGAATTTGGTGTGGACAAATGTGCGGTCATGCATGTAAAGCGAGGGGAGATTGTTGAATCCGTGGGGACCCAACTCTCGGATTCCACAAACCTTAGAGCCCTCTCCGCATCCGAAACCTATAAGTATTTGGGTATGTCGGAAGCGTTAGGCATCAATGTTACTGACATGAAGCAGTCGTTGAGGGAACGCTTCTTTGGCCGCCTGAAAAAAGTACTTAATAGTCTTCTATCAGGCGGAAACAAGGTGCGCGCCTTCAACGGTTGGGTCATGCCAGTTTTGATGTACTCTTTCGGCATACTCAAATGGACTCAGACCGAACTCGACGCCCTGGATAGGAGGGTCCGTACGCTGCTGACTGCAAATCGAATGCATCACCCACGATCATCGGTAATGAGGCTGTATATCCCGCGAAAGTGTGGAGGTCGAGGCTTTTTAAACGCTAAGACCCT
The DNA here is from genome assembly GCA_937001585.2 of Brachylomia viminalis. Lineage (NCBI taxonomy): Eukaryota > Metazoa > Arthropoda > Insecta > Lepidoptera > Noctuidae > Brachylomia > Brachylomia viminalis. The sequence continues at coordinate 24,049,214 of OW443314.2, forward strand.
CCACAATCGCGAGATATGCAGTCTCAGGGAATATTTCCTAGAAACCGACGTGGATATGCATCGAGATGTAGTCACGGTGGACAAGGGCCTCACCCCGCTCTCCTTGGCTAAAGAGAACTGGCGCAAACCTGTAGTGCTTGACACTAATGATCGCATGGAGGTATGGCAGAGTAAGGAGCTCCACGGACGCTTTTTCCGGGCCCTACATGGACCGGATGTAGATCTACTAGCGTCCGTTGCCTGGCTGCGTTTCGGTGACCTCTTTGGAGAAACCGAAGGTTTTGTCTGTGCAATTATGGACGAAGTTATGATGACGAACAATTACCGGAGATTTATTGTGAAAGACGGCACGGTTGACATCTGTCGGGCATGCCACCGGCCGGGAGAATCAATCAGGCATATCATCTCCGGGTGTTCTCGTCTAGCTAACGGAGAGTACTTGCATAGACACAACCTTGTAGCCAGGATAATCCATCAGCAGCTTGCTCTGAAATACAACCTTGTGGAATCGGAGGTACCGTACTACAGGTATGTGCCCGACCCAGTTCTCGAAAATGGTAATATCACATTGTACTGGGATCGATCCATCATCACTGATAGGACTATTGTTGCCAATAAGCCTGATATAGTGGTGGTGGATCGATTGGAGCGACGCGCAATGATTGTTGACATAACCATCCCGCATGATGAGAACCTCGTGAAAGCCGAGAAAGATAAACAAATCAAGTATCTTGACTTGGCTCGCGAGGTTGTCGACATTTGGGATGTGGACTCAGCGGTCATTGTGCCGATAGTCGTGACAGCCAATGGGCTAATACCCAAGAGCCTCGACCAACACCTAAGGAGGCTCTCGTTAGGCAGCTGGATCAAGGGCTTGATTCAGAAAGCGGTACTTCTGGACACGGCCCGCATTGTTAGGAAGTTTCTCTCTCTGGAGCCCTGACCGCCGGTAGCTTGGACCCTGTTCCCGATACCGGTGGGCTACTATTTTTTATATTTTTAAATGTTTTTGGTATCTTTTTGTTTATAAAAATATTTAAAAATGTAATTCATATGTATTTAAATGAAATAAAGGAAATAATAATAATATACGGAACAGAAGCTCATGTTACTTTGCCGAAGTAGTACTATTGCAGATTCGTTTCTAGTTTCCAATAAAACAATCATTTTGTAGATCTAATCAGAAACCACTTTCTAAACTTCCCGCTTTGAATAGTGTAGCGGGACTCAGTTAGATGGCAGCACAAAGTCTGTCCACACTTTTTTTATTGAAATTGTCATTCTTCCGTTAGGATAATAGTGTTCAGTTTATGTCTCGTCAAAATGTTTTTTTGTCATTAAATTAATATTTTTTTTGTGACATAATAATTATCAACAAATGTACAAAGGTATTTAAACATTTATTGAAAAAGCAATAAATATTTAAGTGCATAACCGGATGACCTTTTTACCGTTTGGACATAATAGGGGAACGGAGTACAAGCTTTGAGCGAAGAATTTTGCAGAAAAAAAATTGTTTCATACAAATTAATCTATCAAAAAAACTACTTAAGTACACACAGCAGCAGGTTAAGTTACCACAAACTGTCAAATTTTCTCATTCGATTTTGAACTTAACCTTCAACATTTTAAGGTTTAAAATCATTTTGAGAAATTTGACAGTTTCGTGTAACCTGATGTGCTAGCGACTGTACATAATGTAAAGTGTTCATACTAAAAGAATATAAACAGACGGAAAACATAAAATTATTCAATCTAATACATGCGCGGGAATTATTCGAACATCGATAGCACTAAGTTCGTACTACTCTAAAACATAGACAACTTCGAGCGGCCACTGTTGCTTACATCTTTGTCTTTGGAAACCCGGCCTATAAGTTTTGCACTGCCGCGCTTTGTAGTAGTGCACCTATCATAGCGCGTTTTTATGTAGTTTTCTCTGTCGGATCACCTAATCCGGTCGCAGATCGTCATCTGTCACTCAAGCTTTGAAAAGATTTTTGGAATTGCAATGAGTTGTTAATCTATAATATTGTAATCATGGTAATACAAAATAAGCAAGTACTTCCATGATTGTACCAACTCTACAGGGTCAAATTAAATTAGCTGCGAAATTACGCAATGTGATGGTAAAAAAATATTATAAGAGAAAGATGAAGATTTTTTGGGGATTATCGCCGCAGCTTAGATTATTGTAGTTTCTTCAAGTATGATTTAGAAAATCAGTATTTTTTTGTTGAATCGTTTTGAGATATTGATACCCATCACGTATGTGCAGTTTACACCAACATACAGATTTTTAATACTGAAACTGCAATATCTGAAGAATTGCAGATGTCGACTCAAAAAAAAAATCACCAAATATTTTTTTTTCTTTTCATCAAGTTTAGATATCGACACTCATCACGTCTACGGAGTTTCGCTAGCAAATTTAATTTGACCCTGTATATTGGATCTCATCATCGCGCGTTCGTATTTCCGAAGAATGACGATGATTGCCGAAGCGCATATTATTCTTGCCAAATCTGTACGTACCTCGATAGACTCGAGCGGGTAGGGCACGCCCTGGAACTGCAGCGAGTCGAAGTCCTCCGGGATGGTCAGCAGCGGCTTGCGCGGGTCTGCGCCTGCGCGCAGGCCCTTGGGGTAGCCGCGGATCGACGTGTTCAGGTACAGCATCTTGGGGCCCTTCTCAACGATTGAGAACCTGGAAGAGTGAGGAGTTAGTTTAGTCGATCTACGTATCACAATTGACGTCACTCAAATCATGAATCGAGCAAAAAAAAATCTGCGCGATTAGATCAGCATTTTTATTCATACATGAAATCCGCAATACTGAACATTATTCGTATCCAGAGGGCACGGCCATGTTTATGTCATTTTGTCTTCTGCCTACTGCCTAACCCTTCCCCATTACAGGCGTGATGTTGTTGCAAATATCTGTGCGACTCACGTGGGATGTATCTGCAGCAGCGCGCAGTCGGGCCCGCCCCAGTACTGGTGCGTCTCGCGCCACTCCTGCGACGAGCACACCACCACCAGCAGATCCTCTGCCTGTATCAGCACCAGCGACGGACCCCTGCACATACGCGTACAACATACACAAGGTGGCATTTAAATAGCTTTTTCTGGCCCCGTGTATGCCAATCGAAGTGTTTAAAGTGATAAAACATTTAAAAAAATACAAATAAACTATCGTACGCCGATGGCCTATCAATTAAAGTTATAAATCTGTAGTGGGGGAAATATCAACGCATCTAAGAGTACATATTATGATCTACCCTAAAGTATTGACCACCCAATGACGCCTTTTGCTGACGATGATAGTACCACTGATTCGATCAATTTATAAATTAAGACCGAGACACTCAAAGGGAAACTTAAGAAGATTAATGACTGCCTACTTAGTATGTTTTTGAAAATCTTTAATTTGCCCATAAAATATAAAATTGTAAAAAAAAATAATATTCATAATATAAATACTAGAAACAAACACAAATTCGTTGTACAGACGCCAGCAGGTCAAGCTACCCGAAACTGTAAAATTTTCCCAATCAACCTTGAACCTTAATGCTTTAGCGATAAAGTTGAAAATCTATTAAAGAAATTTGACAGATTGTAGTAGCTTGATGTGCTGGCGTCTGTACCTACAACGAGGCTCAAGAAAATAGGTGGCTCGTTCAGATGTCAATGTTCAATGTTTTTATAATAAACTTCCAAGCCACGTTCAGGATCTAAGCCTTAATAAGTTCTAATCATCCACCGGTCCGTCCATATCGGCACCAAGTGGTGCCGCCAATTTACCCATACCGTCACGCCATATTGGAACCGATCGGTTCCAACTGATTCGCGCGGTTATTATGCTCAAGGTTATTTGGTCTGGGTTCGTTCTGTTTTAACCTTAAAATAAAGGCTAATATTGTTTGTGGGCATTTCACTCTATGGGCCTATGTACTATCGTGTGCCATACGTAAGTTGTGCCAGAATGCCGTTAAAGATTATATTGAGGACAAAAAGGCTTGGGATTAGCTGCCCCAACTTTTACATTCTGAATGTTGTTTATTTGCTAAATTTATTTTATTTTAAATACTCTTTGATATATGATGATTACCATATACACAATGGCATGAATATTTACTTAGTGAAGTATAATATTATTGTTTAAATGATTGTGAATGTGAGGACTATGTGGGCCATTTTTTCCCTCTTTCTCTGTTAATTTTAATGATAATCTGTCAGTTTCAGTACTTTATGCAGCCTACCCGAATTCCTTTCTTTGGTATTGTTCGTCGGCTCGTTGAGCTCCTTAAGTTCTAAGTTGAGCTACACTACACGTTAACTGAGATATGTGTGCACTGACTGGACAGGTCCAATCAATCTGTGTGGTTCTTACCTCAAAATACCATTTCAGACACCAATCTACATAGTCTTCACAAGATCTGACTAAGATTATGTCTGGATTTAAAAAGAGACTGTAACCTGTGAGTTTGTTTCGGCCTTTCTTCTCAGAGTAGTCGGATAGGAAACGCCGAACTCATCTTGTTTTTAAAATATGATTGCCGTGTAAAAGTGTTTCTACAAACCTACTTACAGAAATAAAATATTTTATCATTACAATCGCTTGTAAAAATAGAGACACAAACGAAGCTGACATTTACAATTTTATAGAATCAATACAATGTTTGGAAAACAACAATCTGCGAGTTCGAAAAGTTTTGACTTTGCGGACCATAAAGTACTGTTAACTGAACTAAATAGATACGGCATCAGAGGTAACGTGCTTAATCTGAAACAATCCTATTTATAGGATAGAAAACAAATTACTCAGATTAGTCAAGTGGATATATTAAGTCCAAAACTGAAGTAGTATACTCGTCTAGCTCCAAAGTTCTTTGTTATGGTGTTCCGCAGGGGTATGTGGTGGGACCCTTGCTGTTAATATTTGCTATATTAACGACTTTCCCCAAGTACGTGTGCACTAAATGTACTTATTTGCCAACGACAGCACGGTTATATATAATTCTGGTAGTAATACAGAAATAGAAGATGACAATAACACTAGTCTTGTTACGATTGTTGACTGGCTGAACGCTAATAACCTTATTAGTAACTAAAACTAAGATTATGAATTTAAAAATTAGACAAAAAACTCTGTCACAAAGTCAGGTAAACTACAAAGGTGACCAAATACTGGAAAATGTCACAAAATTTCTCGGCCTACATATCATGGAGGACTCAAATTATATGTGGAAAGTATGTGGGAAGCTCAGTAAATTTTCCTATGTTCTTATAAGTTTTTCCCTTCCTATGTTATATGAGTTTAAACGTAAGCTTTTTAAATTATTGAATGACAATGCGTATTCTGTTAATGAATATATAGAGAAACGAGGAACAGGGTGTAAAGTTCACTCATATCTCCATAGAAAAGGGCGGATCCTCCGTCCAAACGGGTGTCGTGTCTGGTGGGCAACTGTCCGACGATTGATGTCGGGTCGTTGTATATATGCCAGTTGCGCGGTAAACTCTGCTTACGCGATGCAGGATTTTGTGTGACGTCAGTGTGATGCGTGGTTCGCATGTGGCGATGTATATACCGCTAGACCGCTACATTATTAAGTTAATGACGAATTAAAATAATATTTGTATAATTTTACATCTGCCTTTAATTGAAATGTTCCCTCATACGATAACGATATTCTTTATTGACATTTATTATTGTATACGGAATTGTGACTAATTACCTATTTGTTCATGTGCCGTCTTAATTTATTGACATATAATTAACTATTGCACGCAATTGTGACATCTACTTACCTATTGAATCTATTTTTATTTTGTTTTATTTATTTATTGGTAAGGCACCTCAACGACTTACTCACTAAAACATACACATACAAAAATCACATACAGTTTTAGGTATTGTGAATACGTCACTTACAGAGATTAAAGGACGTTTTAGTAATCGTTAGTTGATTTTGTTACAAATAAAAACATAAAAAGAAAAATTAAATATGTTCACAAATAAGATGGAAAGTACAGATATATTTAATTTAATAACAAACAAGACCTAAAAAGAAGAAAATGAAAGTGTATACAATTTTATTAATAGGCGGCTTGTGTCGCACAGAGGTCTTGAGACTCCGAACTGGTTAAAAGTCTCGTACGGAATTGACGAAATGGATTAGAGAAGATGTCGATGCTATTGGTTCGTGTAGCGATTTTATTATAATTTCCCATTAGACGGTTCATGGGTGCTGTGCTGCCAAGGTTAGTACCAATCGAGGGAGTAAAGTTAAATGAGAAATGCTTAGCAAAAAGGCTGCAGTCTTCATCACCAGTGGATACTGTTTGCTTTCCTAGACACATCTCCGAGGGAATGTCATTATATTTGGACTTTTTCGCTTTGACGAAGGACCAAAAGTTTCGGATTATGTCTAAAGGTCTTTTCAGTTAAGCTCATGTCGTTTTTGTAACACCTGTTCATAATGGTTTTGGATCTCCCCTCTAACCCTTAGTCTGTATTTACAGAGATCCCTTGGGTTTTTATATTTTTTATACCGTTTTCTAAGTTTTTCTTTTTAATTTAGGAGTCTAATGAGAGGTTTAGAGAACCAGGAGGGATACTTATCACTAGTTTTTTTTTTTTTTTGGAACGTGCTCGTCAACTACATCATTAAGGTGCTTATATAGTTTATATAATATATACCTACTTATATAGGTTTGTTAATTGACATAAGATTACCTCATTATATTCTGTATGCCTTTTGGCGGGACATACTCGTAGCATAGACCAACATTTTTTTGTATACATCTGTATAATATTGTACCCCATGTTCACAAAATTAATAAATGAATTTGAATTTGAAAACACTAATATTATGCATTTTGCCCAAATATCAACCATTTCAAATGCTAACGTACACTATTGTAATAATAAACTAAACAAAGTTGACACAACCAAATTTCATGGAGTAACTATAGAGAGTAAATTAGATTGGAATACACACACGGAAGCCTCAAGCAAAAATATTGTGATTCCACATTATGCACTGTATAAATTAGCCTCGATGTTAAGTGTTGACGCGCTGCTAACTGCGTATTCACTTGATATTCTCAAGTGTTAAACAGTACCCCATGAAAAATGAGTTTACTTTAGTCAGTCTGGAACAAGGTTCAACTAATAGGTTCCTATTTCTAGTACTATAATTATTATGTCTTTCACCTCTTTTACTAAAAAGATGTAATTTTTTTCTTACATACATGATGTTTTCATATATTGACAAGGTACCATCATGATCTTAATAGCCTTAAACAGTTCCCTTAGAGAACCGCGCCTGCGGAGATTATGTATGGCTCTGATGGCTCTTTTCTGGAGAATAAAAATAGACTCGACCTCTGCAGCCCGTCCCCAAAGTAAAATACCGTAAGACTTGATACTATGAAAGTAATTAAAATAGACTAGCCTTGCGGTATCTACATTAGTAAATTGCCGGATTTTTCTGACAGCATATGCTGCTGAACTTAGCCGTCCTGAAAGAGATGTTAAATGAGGAGCCCATTGTAGCCTCGAGTCGAGCGTGATCCCCAGGAAAATAGTTTTATCGACAAATTCTATTTTACTTAATATTACTTACTTTAATACTTAAGTTAACAATATAATATCTCACAATCACTGGTTTTGACATTTGATAAAGTAAATCTTATGCACTTAGTTTTTTTTCATTTATTATTAAATTATTAGCAATAAACCAATTTGGGACCTGCAGTAGGGCGTTATTAGCTTCGCCAAAATGTGTAGGGCATCCTTCTAACTTAAAAAATTAAGGAAGTATCGTCAGCAAAAAACATAATTTGTGGTTGATTTTTTAATAAATGGAGTATATCATAATTTAATATACACTAAAAAGAGGAGAGGACCCAATATCGAGCCGTGTGCAACACCAATTTTTACTTTTAAACCCAGTGAATTGAATTGCCATATTATAGTTTTTTTTTATTGAAATGTTTTTTTATTTATTTCTGCAACTTTCTGTACTTATTAAGAATGCTGTATATTTTGTATACAATGTACCTAGTTCTAAAATAAAATATTTTCCTTTTTATTTCGAAAACATTTAAGAAGTAGCAGCGACATTCTGAGGTGTCATAACACATAACATACTTGTAGTTGAGCGTGTGGTGCAGGAAGCGGTTGGCGCCCATGCCGTGGTCGTTGGACGCGTACAGCGGCACCCAGTGCGACGGCACCGCGCACACCAGGCGCGCCAGCCACGCCGTCGACGCCAGCCCGCCGCCACCTGCGGGCGCAAGGCTCGTGAGGGTAGAGGGAACCAAACACACGGTGGGTGGACTGTGTGAGGTGTGTGACAGATGATATGGGTTGAAAGGGGTGAGGTGACTACAGAGATGACGGCTAATAGGGAAGTATGCAAGAAAACGACATGTTGCGCCGACCACAAATTAATTAGTATAATGGCAGGAGAATTATGCTGAGAACCGTAGTAAACAGCCGCCCCGGGCCGCACAGGTCGGCCACGGGTTAACTACGCTAGCGATCGAACCGTGAACGGATGATCATCCATTTCGTATTTTAAAACTTTGTAAAGTAGTTCCAAAACTTTCAGTACGTTTTCCGGTTGCTTCAAACAACTGAACTACTTCTTAGGATTCCGTATTCAACAAAGAACCCTTTATATTTTCGCCATGTCCGTCCGTCTATCTGCCTGTCCGCGGCATAGCTCAAATACTCTTAGTACAGCTTGTAATTTGGCATGGGTATACCATATTAATCATGTCGACAAAGTGGTAAAATAAAATCCCGAAAAATTTTTTTTAAGGGTAAAGTTCCTCCACACGTATAGCGGGGGCAATATTTTTTCTTGTCTATCCCTTAGTCTGGGGTGTCGTTGGATAGGCCAGTCAAAAAAATTGTGGGTGTGTGAAAGCCATTTTTCGATTTAGGGATCCGTTTGCGAAATATTAAGCTTTAAAGTGCAAATTTTTGTTACGAGTCAAGTGCCTTCATGTTAAATGGTTGTTTTTGGGTATGTGAAAAAATACACGATAGTAGTATACAAGGTTATATGTAATATGTCGGCAATCCATTAAGGGGATGTAGAGGAGGTCATTTGCCGCCAAATGGCCCCTTATGACCTGTATGCTAATGTCAAAAATTTTCTAGTAATTTGACATTTTATATTTTTTGAAGATATCTGGTAGGTATCTTGTTGTATATCGTTGGATAGCTGAGAAGTTGTAAGTATTTTTGGAATGTTCTGTCGATTAAATATATCCATGTTTTTTGCAGAAATTAGCCATTTTGGTCAAACAACCTGCTAAAAATTATGAAATATGTGAACTCTGATTTAAAAAATATTAAAGATAATTGTCAATTTATGGTTGATTACTATTAGGGGTTTCGAATACCGGATTTTTTCAATACCGGTATTAATACCGTATAGAAAATTTCCAATACCCCGGAACCCCGGGATCCCGGTATTAGACTCAACTTTTTTTTTAAATTAATTAAGAAAGTAATAAGTTTCACTACAAAACAATAAAACACCTTTTTCTTTAAATAAACTTTAAGTTTCAATCAAAATATCTTTACAATAAATTTACTCTCTTTGTGGTTAACCTGAATGATCAGTATGAGAAAGTAGATAAAATAAAACGTTTGAATTTGAATGATCAGTGTCTAAGTAGTTACAATTTAGCGATCTATTTATCTTGGTTTTATAAAATAAATCTCTTTACAATAAACATACATTATTGTTTACCAAAATCTTATAAAAATCTGTCAAAATTGTTTATGTTGCTTTTAAGGCTCTTTCTTCCTGACTTACTACAGTCACTACTGACTGCGACATAGTATCTTTAGCTATAAAGTAATATCATGTAGATGATAATCTCTTTAAAATTAACAATTGAACAATAATATAATATCCTTTTAACTAAAATCACATAAATCAGTCACGTATTCACAGTTGTATCGGCTCTTTTTCGTGAAAATGAGTTTGTAAGAAGGAAAGAGCATCTAAACTTTTATCCGAGGGTGAGCTTCTTAATCGGTTGCACAAATATGTAACCGAGGAAAATGTTCTCTCCCTCTACGCTCGTAGATGGAATGCTTAGTAAATAATTATACGCCATATCAATACACATCTCTCAGCTGCCTCCACAAATGCCCATGTCAACTCCTACAATCGACTGTATATAAGTGCTGGAAGAAGCTTGGGGCTTAACTTCCCTTTGAGTTTTAGCTTCTATTTCTGCCTCCAGTTGTTTAACTAAACATTTGAATCGGAGACTACCAGCAATTACTTGACTAAACCTGAGAGTACACTTAAAATCTAGCATGTTAATATTCGAAGCATCAGTTGTAATTTTGATAAATTATTATTATTATTAGGTCGATTGACTTAAACACTGGATCTTATTTTGCTGTCTGAGTGTTTGCTGAGCAAATGTCCTAATATTCCCTCTACAACAGGTTACAATGCTTATACTTCTTCTTTCAAAAACCAAAATGATGGTGTAAGCGTCAGAAAACATTTGCGGTGCTCTTTTGAAACTCCCTCGTTCAATGATGCAAATGGCTTGGTGATAAAATTTTCTGATAAAGTTGCTTTTGTCGTCGTATATCGATCACCCTCGTTTAAAGACCTCACGCCATTTTTCAGCACGTTAGACATCTTATTACGCCAGTTAGGACAATTTCAAACTATTTCTCTTATTGGCGATATAAACATTAATATCGTACCGACTAGCGTGGATCCAAATTGTGACGAAATTTAAATATTTTCGCAGCTCACGCAATGCTTCCCGCATAATCTTTTCCCACTAGGCTAGCTAATTGCCTCGACCATGTAATGTTGAAATCTACACACAGTGCCACTACCTTGGTACTAGACTGCGACATAACGGACCACGCGCCGATTATTCTGTTCTGCTTTCAACTACAAAAATAGATATTTCTAAAATTTAATCTGATGTCGAAAAAACAGACCTCTCAAATCCTCCAATCAAATAATGCAAACATTGCTGCTGAAACTTGTGTATCTCTCCCATCTTCTTCCGTCAATCTGCACACCTATTCTACATTTGTTCCTAGTAAACGTCGCATCATCAAACCTTGGATTATACCTGGCCTTCTAAGATGTATCCGCCATAGAGATAAACTGTATTAAATCTTTAAGAAACACCCAGAAAATTAAACTCATTAAACTGTTTTTATCACTATCGAAACTACTGCAATAAATCTACAAAAAAAACTCAAACGTGAATATGAAAGGTCGGAATTTCAGAAGGCCAGGAAAAATCCAAAGGCAGCCTGGAAACTTATTAAGAGAAGATCCTATCTTGATAAGGGTTCAAGTTGTTAAAGTGTGGTGACGATCCCCTTCTCTTTGTAAATATAATAAACCATTGCTTTGCGAACGTGGGCAGTAACCTCGCATCTAAGTTCTCTCAGTCCTCACCGCAAGTTTCCCGTACAGACAGTAACTTTACACCAGAAGAAGTATGCTCTACCACCCGGCCCCTTTGGAGTCGATGGTTATGTATGATGTGCATGATACCGAAATTGAAAATATTATCCTTAATCTTAAGGAAACTGTGCTGTCGGTTATGAAGGAATCCCAACCACAGTTATTAAGTCCACCAAAAATACTGTAATCCCACCCCTTGTTTACATTTTTAACCTGTCCCTATCTTCTGGTATATTTCCTGATGTTTTCAAAACTGCTATAGTCCATCCCACACACAAAGGGGGAGACAGGAATCTTGTATCGAATTACAGACCTATATCCGTCCTATCTAACATCTCAAAAATCTTTGAAAAAATTATTAACGTTAGACTCGTGAACTTTCTCAATAAATTTAATATTCTGGCTAACAATCAATACGGCTTCAGAGCCGGGAAATGCTCAGAAGATGCTACTCTGGATCTGTCAAATACAATAGTCGAACCCCTTAATAATAAGCAAAAGACTGTTGGTGTTTTCTTGGATCTATCTAAAGCGCTCGATACAGTTTCTGTCCCCAAATGAATTGACAAGCTGGAGCAAATCGGCATTCGTGGCAATGCCCTGATATCTTCCGCAGCTACTTGACAGGACTTAAACAGTTGTTAAAGTCGAAACCTTCATTAGCAGACCAGAAAATATGACATTTGGTGTACATACCTCAGGGCAGTGTCTTAGGACCTACGCTCTTCCTCTTCTATGTCAATGGGCTGTGTCTATTATCTCTTCCGAACACAAAAATTATTACATGTGCTGATGACACAGCTCTAATATCCCATGGTAAGGACTGGCCTGAGGCGCTTGAGAAGGCAGAAGCGACTCTGAGATTGATTATGAAATGGCTCACCACAAGTCTGCTCACTTTTAACATCTCAAAGACCAAATTTATCCCCTTTACCCCGGGAATTCTTAGCCCACCACCTACGGCATTTGAGATCAGGACCCATGTTTGTACTAACCCAGCAGCTACCCTAACACCTGTAACTGTGCTCAGATAGAACGGACTGACAGTATTAAGTATCTCGGAGGTATAGTAGACAATCTTCTGACGTGGAAAAAACAGGTTAACTATATTGTGGTTCGGGTAAGAAGACTGATCTATTTATTTAAAACCTTCGTGCGGCTGCTGATTTCCTAAGCCTAAAAATGATCTATTTTGCTCTGGCCCAATCAGTTCTCGGTTACTGCATAACAACTTGGGGTGGTACCCATAAAACAACCATGTTGCGGCTAGAAAGGGCTCAGAGAGTGGTGTTAAAGGTACTCGCGAAGAAACCTATTAGATTCCCGACATCTGAACTATATTCACTCTGCGAGGTCCTCACAGTAAGAAAGCTGTTTGTGCTACAGACTGTTCTTAGGAAGCACAACCTTTTGCCTTACGACCCTCAGTTTCTCGTAATGAAGCGTCGCTCTGACAGAATTTGCAAGACTGAGCTGAGCACTGCAGGCTAGCGTTGCGTTGGTCCGTCGCCACTTTATCCATATTAGCTCTAAGCTCTACAATAACATTAACAAGAGCATTAAAATCTACCCTTTAACAAGGAATTTATTGAGGAAAAAATTAACAGAATGGCTAAAATCTATGTCCTATGATGCTACTGAACCAATCGTGGTGACATAAGTCTAACAAAAACTTACACACACACACAAATACCCGCGCACGCACAACATACCAGTGCATTTTTTGTAATTTCTAAACTTAATGTAAATACTTTCCCATGGTAGTCTGGAACAAATGTTCTTCATTGTTTATTGAGTTAGGCTTTAATAGCTGCGCCACGGTTGTATACTTTTGTAGCGATCATCGTTTCTTTTGTAATATGTGTATACCTAATTTGTTCCAAAATAAACGTTTTTGTTTTTTTTTTTTTTGTTGAATGCAGGCGTGACAAAGGAATCCACTCACTGTCACTATCATCAATAAAGGAGTGCCGTCTCTGCTTTATGCGCATTCTGAGAGCTGAGGCAAGATTTCAGCTAATAACGTTGTCTGCTTGATCTAGTTTTCGCAGCATGAATTTAAGACAAGCATCAGCCGTACAAAGTTTGGCATCACGGCGACAAAGTGCAGTGACGGTTGCCTTGATGACTTGAGACATGACTTGAGGAATCTCAGGATAGCATTTCTATTGTTCTATGTACCTTTCGCTAACACAATACCGTATGTGTGACCGAGAGGTAAATAGTTAAATACAAAGACCACCATTTTTAATCTCATTCTTTACCTGCGCAAGTATTAATGAAATGTAACTAACTGTCCATGTAAATGAGATTATTATAATATGCAGTTTCTAAAACTTACCCAGGTAAAAAATTGGTTGGAAATATAATGTTAATAGAACAAAATTGTGTCACTGTAATTCGTATTGAAAAAAACAACAATACCTTTTGGAATTGGACATTTCAATACCGGTATTGAATAAAGCAATAAATTATCCGGGTTTCAGTATTCACCAATACCGGTATTGGAAGCCCTAATTACTATGTATTTAAGTACAAGCAGAAAATAATAATTTAAAAAAAATCATGCATTGTTCTTTTTTATAATTTTTTAAGTTGCATACCGCTAAAAAATATTGAAAAATTTCAAATTACTCGGAAATGGTGACATTTGCATAGGGGTCATAAGGGGTAATTTGGTTGAAAATTACCTCCTGTACATCCCCGTAAGGGATTGCAATGATCCCAATAGTTACTATCACAGCGCTAAGCAGGCTTTACAAGTTAACGAGTATTTGCAATGTGAATGTATGCAAGAACATATTTTTCAACTACAATAACATAATAATACATAACTACAATAATACGTAACTACAAGGGACTGTCTTATGTGATTTTGACGCACAAAAAGTGCTGATTCTCAGCCCAGTTTGAATAAATGACTTTTGATTTAGATTTTTTGATTTCAATGTTATTTATTTATTTGGTTCACCAACAATTGTTTACACTAACATCTTGACAAAAAATTACATGTACCTACTTATTCAAAAAACTTTTTTTTTTTTTACGTTTGTTCTTGGGTTAAATTCATCCCAACTACGGAACCCTTCATCGTGGGTGGTCCGAGACGCACTTGGCCGATTTTTATGTTGCTCTTAATTTTTTTGCAAGAATTTCGGGTACATATTCTTCGGTTTTTTTTATTGCGTTGTGTAGGTACTAGGTTCGGCGCCCAATATTCAGTCAATCAATCAGTTTATTTGTGTGTCCAAATCTGCCGTTTGGATACGTTTGGATACGGGGGATATTTAAAAAAAAAGTCTACAATACAGTTCTTGCGCAAAAGCAATAAGTGCATTTTTACTAAATATGAAGTAAAATAATCGTATTTTGGGATGTTGAGCTGTGGTGGCCAGTGTAACGAGTCGCGAACCGAAAGTCTCGGGATCCTAGACAAATAAACTTACAAAAAGTCTCAGAACTTCGTAACACGAGACGTCCCGGTACCCAAACACTATCTACGAATGACAGCCGGCATCAACGGCTTATCGAGCACCGAAGCAGTATCCGAGACACGGAGGGTCTCGGATGCAATAAAAAACTCACATCTAAAACTGACAAACGAGAGTGTCCTCCTAGTCCGGCGGCACTGTTACAAAATTAATTTGAATCTAATTTTATTCTGAGAAGTCCCGGGACATCCCGGGACTTTAATCGTGTGTTGTCTCGTGTTCCGAGACTTTGAGACTGTCGACACGTCCCAAACCCTATTCGTAGATCTTTGACAGTCGTTTCGGGTCGTAAAGAAGATACAAATAAATAAGATTCGGCACGTCCTGTCCTTGTCACGCAAATCGATCACTGTATCGAATGGCGCGAAGTTACTATTGCGTTCCTGTGTTGTGAAGTCAGGTCGCAGTAGTGCTGTCCCTATTTAGCATAAAATATATACCACGTCACCATTTTTTTTTCGCTGCAGCACTCGCACGCGCCGCGAGTACAGCGGCGGGGCCGTGCCCGCCCGCCAGGCGAGCGACACGGCAGCAGTGCTCTGCACGAGTTACTTACCGTGCGGCTGCGGCGGCGGCTGGCCGGGCCGCGAGTACAGCGGCGGGGCCGTGCCCGCCCGCCAGGCGAGCGACACGGCAGCAGTGCTCTGCACGAGTTACTTACCGTGCGGCTGCGGCGGCGGCTGGCCGGGCCGCGAGTACAGCGGCGGGGCCGTGCCCGCCCGCCAGGCGAGCGACACGGCAGCAGTGCTCTGCACGAGTTACTTACCGTGCGGCTGCGGCGGCGGCTGGCCGGGCCGCGAGTACAGCGGCGGGGCCGTGCCCGCCCGCCAGGCGAGCGACACGGCAGCAGTGCTCTGCACGAGTTACTTACCGTGCGGCTGCGGCGGCGGCTGGCCGGGCCGCGAGTACAGCGGCGGGGCCGTGCCCGCCCGCCAGGCGAGCGACACGGCAGCAGTGCTCTGCACGAGTTACTTACCGTGCGGCTGCGGCGGCGGCTGGCCGGGCCGCGAGTACAGCGGCGGGGCCGTGCCCGCCCGCCAGGCGAGCGACACGGCAGCAGTGCTCTGCACGAGTTACTTACCGTGCGGCTGCGGCGGCGGCTGGCCGGGCCGCGAGTACAGCGGCGGGGCCGTGCCCGCCCGCCAGGCGAGCGACACGGCAGCAGTGCTCTGCACGAGTTACTTACCGTGCGGCTGCGGCGGCGGCTGGCCGGGCCGCGAGTACAGCGGCGGGGCCGTGCCCGCCCGCCAGGCGAGCGACACGGCAGCAGTGCTCTGCACGAGTTACTTACCGTGCGGCTGCGGCGGCGGCTGGCCGGGCCGCGAGTACAGCGGCGGGGCCGTGCCCGCCCGCCAGGCGAGCGACACGGCAGCAGTGCTCTGCACGAGTTACTTACCGTGCGGCTGCGGCGGCGGCTGGCCGGGCCGCGAGTACAGCGGCGGGGCCGTGCCCGCCCGCCAGGCGAGCGACACGGCAGCAGTGCTCTGCACGAGTTACTTACCGTGCGGCTGCGGCGGCGGCTGGCCGGGCCGCGAGTACAGCGGCGGGGCCGTGCCCGCCCGCCAGGCGAGCGACACGGCAGCAGTGCTCTGCACGAGTTACTTACCGTGCGGCTGCGGCGGCGGCTGGCCGGGCCGCGAGTACAGCGGCGGGGCCGTGCCCGCCAGCAGCCAGGCGAGCGACACGGGCAGCAGGTGCGAGGCCGCCTGCCAGGGGCTGCGCTCCAACACCGGCGTGGCCAGCTCCAGGCCTGCGCCCGAGCCGTTCGACTCCACCGAGGCCTCCATGTCGCGGTGCCGCGTGGCGAGCATGTGCACGCAGTACCTGACGAAGAAGGCTTCGTCGAATGATCAGGGTTTTGTAAGATTAAGAAAGAAATTTGTTTAGCAGTCACTAAAAGGCACACAACATATTCTGAAAATATAAATCAAATAAACAGTGTACAATAGTGGTCGAAAAGGAACACTGGGAAAATTATATCTTTAGATCAATGATCACATAATTGATTTACTCGCAGGTGGAACTGTGGAAGGACTAAGATTCGAACACGACCTCAGATTTATAACCAATCTTAAACTAAAAACGTTAAAAATGATCTATCATCTTACCTATGTACAGGAAATATAAGTCTGTGACAGTGCTCCTCTAACCAGCGCACCACGAAGCCGACGCTGTGCATGTCTTTCTTGTTGAAGCACCCGTTCACTACCACCGACAACGTCTTGTTGATCTGAAGACATACAACATGATGTCTTCAATAGATATTGAAATATATGTCTTTTATGATGAAAAGATCAGTAAATATTGGATAGGAAGCTACGAAGGACCACCTCAAAAGATTCCGCTGTTAGCTGGTTAAAATGTCGACATTAACCAAACAACACATTTGATGACAATCGTCCTCACCAAATCCTTGATGTCTTTATATAGCAGAAACAAAGACATTCTAGGATGTTTAGTGGAACTCGCCAGTACTCAATACCTTCCACTTTAAGCAAGCTAAGCCCATGAACCCTGGATTTTTCCAATATCAATTTATCGCTGAACCTCTCAACAAAAAGTTCAAAAGTTGGCACACATTTTTCAACGAAGCGCCTTTCCTTGGCAGTATAAACTTACCATGAGACAAGTCTGCGGACCCTCAGGGTAGTGGTCCATGGACAGCTTGTAGCTGGTATACAGCAAGCTGCGAAGACCCTCGGGCATCACCATGTTCTCATCCGTCTCCGCACCGAACATCCTGGATGGAGAGGAGAAGTATTAAGCTGGCTTTCCACGGCGCGTGGTACCTCGAGCCGAGCTGATTTGTTCGAGCAAACCCACGGCACCTTCACGTGCCCGGTATTCTTTCTTGAGCTCACACGCTTTCTACCGATATGTAGGCTCGAAATGGCGCGGCGCGGATCTGGAAATTAAGCGCCGTGGGAAACCAGCTTTAGAGCTGGTATCGTGACAATTTTTCTCGTTGGTCGACTCGTTTCATGCCAGGTGGGCAACGAAGTGTGATGTGTGTACTAGCAACGAAGGTCAGGCATTTTCTTATTCAACTCTAAGAATAAATAAAAAAATTGGTCCAAAATGTAACCAAAATTACGACATTGGCGCCTTGCCATTTACGTCATCCAAGTTTCAGTTGCACTGTACCATTTATGTAGTGTGAAATATCGCGCATATTTTTTTTTCCCAAATAAAATAAAACAATAACAGTAAAACTAAGCCGAATCTGAACTAGCGACCTTCTAGTTATTTATGTGTGTCTTCTTAATAATGAGGCGAGCGAGAGAAAAGACTGTTCTAATTAGTTCAAGTTAAACTGGAGGCATTTGTTCTAACATGATGAATATGACAGACTTTGATTGACAATAAAATCTGCGTGGAAGTGGAAAATTCTTGTAAAAAATATGCACGCAAGAACTTCTGTTCTGTAATTATCTTTGGCAGTATCTTCATCAGAGACATTTATTCATTGAACTACGGGATAACAGACTAATATGTAGAATTACTGGTGTAGGTATTGCTCAAGGAGACCCTTTATCCCCTTTACCATTTAAGGCGACCACAATTAATGTTTGTAGAAGCATAACTAATGTTTACATTTCACAATATGCTGACGACTTCAATTTATATGATACACAAAAGAGATTATCCGATTCAGTATCCCATATACAAAACGCGTTACCTACATATTTTTCAAGGTTTGATGACAGATTTAGGTCTAAATATTTCCCCTATGAAAACAAGGGTTTGCCTTTTTAGTAGAGGGAGAAGAGAGAATAATATCCATCTAACTGTTAATAACAGCCTTATCGAACAAGTCAATTATGTCAAATATCTTGGAATGTGGTTGGACAGTTCCTTAAAGTGGGGTAAACATGTAAACGAAATCCGGGAAAAAATTCGTCGTTTTTTGAATATTTAAAATATTATCTGGTACTAAATGGGGGTATTCCCTTACATATTAGAAGGCTATACATAGCTATAAGTCGAAATAGGATGGATTATGGTTCCTTTTTGTGCGGAAACTGTGCCAACTGTCATGCTTGACAAAGTGCAAAATCAAGCAATCATAGGAGGATTTATTAGAAGCACGCCTATCCATGTGATGGAAAGTGAGCTGTGCCTCCAACCGTTATTTGTTCGGAGACTGTTTCTAACAGGTAAATTTTATTTAAGATCAAAATCGGTTCGTAATAGTATTCTTATAAATACCTAGGGAGCTGTCAGACCAAAGCCAAGTTTTGTACTGGAGAAACAAAAAACTGCCATTATTAGTGGATGTCCACAGATTTATTTATTTAAAAAAATACCTAATGCCTTTTTACTCTAGCCCGATACTAGATATTTAAGTGATACAATTAAAGGTAAAATTTCGACAAAAAGACTGATTAATGTAACAGATCTTAACAATACTTGTGCAAAAATGATAGATGATAAGTTTAGTCAACACTATAAAATGTTTACGGACGGCTCCAAGGATAGTTCAGACTTAGGAGCTGCTTTTTTTGATCCTCAACTTGATACTAAAGCTAAATTAAAAATTAATGCCAAGATTTCTATGATGCATTGTGATCTCATAGCTATCTCTGAAGCCCTGTTATATTTACTAAGTATAGATCAGGAGAACTTTGTCATATTTTCGGATTCAAAAAGCAGCCTCCAACATTTGGCTCGAATACCCCCGACTCCTCGAGGGATACCGATAGCCATAATTATTTTAGACTCCATTTGTAAGATGCAATCTATGAAAAAAACCGTCACCATTCAATGAATTCCCTGACACATTGGAATCATGGGTAACGAGGAAGCAGACTTAGCAGCCCAGCAAGCATCGCATGAGGGTATTCATTACACATGCACACCGTTATACTCAGATTGGACTCAGACTCAGAGTTTACAGTTACAATAGTTATCACCTGTACCAAGACACAATCACCATCCTCATCGTCCTGCCTGTATCCCCATTAATTTGGCGTCATCGCAGCATAACCCCTGTAATTTACTCCTTATCCTTACCTGACATAAGTCTCGATGATCATGGCGTCGTCCAGCATGGAGAGGATCTTCTCGCACTGTTGCCGGAAGGTGGACAGCGGGATGTGCTTGTTCTTACACTTGCCCACGCGGTGGATGTACTTGAAGAATTGACGCGCCAGCTCCGGGTACATGGGGAACAGGTATTTCTGGAGACAAACATGGTGACTTGTAAGGGCCTGACCAAGAGCGAGTTAACGCGGTATTCTTGGCTCGCCGGTAAAGCTTGCTTAACGCCATCTGAAGGTAGGCTAACTGTTTACAGAACTTACTGTAAATGATTTTTCTGTGACACCGTTGACTCCATCTTCTTTTTGTGATCTCTGGACCAGCAGCTGTAACAAATAAGAATGCTTTTTAGTGCCGTCTATAAATATGAATTGTCATGGGGCGGCTCGAAGGTAAACGGACCTAGTTCTGCATATAAAGTTAATTTTGTTGTACAATAAAGAATATTCTTTGAACAACATTGATTAATAACGATGGGAGAAACACATCACGAGGAAACCGGGACGTATGACAGACTGCTCAGCATCACGCAGCAAGCAAGCGTGGTTCTCAATAGGTACTGGTTCCTTCTCTGTACGAGACGAGGTTGTTTTAAAGCGAACTATTGTAGAGGAAACACATTCCAGAACATACACGCACCCACAGAATTGGTGACCCCGACCAAAACACAAACAAAAAGGCTTGGGATTGAGTTGCTCCAATAAAGCACAGGCAATGTTAACTATTTTTACTTTTAATCTTTGCTATAAGTATATATACTTATTTACATATACAATGACACTAATATTTACTGTATAAAGTATTATATTATTGTAAATGTGAGGACTATGTGTGTTTTTGTTCCAGTTTTAATCATGTTCTGGCAGTTTCGAGTAGCTGATGCGGCCTACCCAAATGTCCTTTCTTTGGTATTGTTCGTCGAATCGTTGAGCTCCTTAAGTTCTGAGTTGAGCTGCACGATTGCTGACAATTGCGTGCACTGACTGGACAGGTCCACTCAATCTGTGTGGTTCTTTCCTCAAAAGACCATTTCAGACACCGATCTACATAGCCTTCACATGATCTGACCAAGATTCTGTCTGGACTTTAAAAGAGACGGTGACCTCTGAGTTTGTTTCGGCCTTTCTTCTCAGAGTAGTGAGATAGGAAACGCCGACCTCGTCTAGTTTTTAAAATACGATTGACGTGTAAAAGTGTTTGTTCAAACCTACTTACAGAAATAAAATCATTTATCATTTAAAATTGGTGGTCCTGTTTTGGCTGATATCATGCCTATATTATGTTGTGTTGTTACATAGATAATGCAATGCATTGGTTGGTTTCGGTATCGATCGAATCCAATGTCGTTAGTCGAATTCGGATGCTCTAGTATGTTAAATTAAACAAACACATAATATTATGTACAGAAATTGTTAGACTATTTGCACATATAATTTAATATCACGTGAATGAAATCTGTATGGAAAATTCTAATAATTTGAGGTGCAAGATTTCCAAATCTGAAACAATGTGTAACACTTGTTAGAGAGATTGTTCCTCGTTTCTGTGAGTCATACACATTTTGCACTGAAGATCGACTCAGGGCGTTACTTTGGACAGTCAAAATCTATACAAAAACTATATAAGTAGTCTAGTTAGGATATTGGCAATCCCCAGATGAGCAGGTCAAAAGACTTGCTGATGCTGATAATGCGAAAGTGATTGCCTGCTTGTTTTCATTTCGAATTTTGATTTTGGGCGGAGAATTAACTTTTAAGTACCTACAGTCACAGTATATTCCATTCCTGAAAACTAAAAAACTACGAGAGTAGCCGCGGTTTCAGCTAGTATAGCAAAAGCACAAATAAACTTTTTATACTAGTGAATGTTACAGATAACCATAATTCCTAAATCTGTTTGTAATCTCGGAGTATTAATAGCATTATGTTGATCAATGTGAAGTGTACGCGGGCGTTAAATTGGTTTACACGCGGTTTCCCCTAGATTAGCGGTGACGTCACGGCAAACAATGGAAACTCGTTAATCAGCTGATCGCACCGTCACACATTGTGGAAACATTCACTGCTTCAGTGGGGAAAGTATACTTAATTAGTATATCAATGACTTAATTGAATAAACGCCAATTTCTTGTTCCACCTACCCATTTTTACCCCCGGCGCGCGACGCGACGTTGCAAGTGGGGTTGGCTATGTAGTTACATATCTCTAAACTTATAAGATAGAATATATCCTTGTCTTTCTGTGTTTGTCTATACATTCCTCTATGGCATCCCAGCTTTCATTGCAGTTTTTTTTGTTTGACACGTGTGCCTTTGTCACGTTAAGAAAAAAGAAAGAAAATACATTTATTTGACCCAGGTTGTTTTAGTTTTATCGAGTTGTCTGGCTTCAAGTGGGATGGAAGGAGGATTCTGTTGAAGTATTTTCTAGAACGGAATACATTACGGTGCTTCTTCTCGACACAGGTCCATAGCGTGAAAGCTATATAATAGAGCGGTGAGTATGACTCTTACGGCCGAATACAGAAACGCCACTCAAATCTCATAATCATCTGAAAGCTACTTAAATATAAGCATCCCTCAAATTTAAATGGTATACACAAACGCCACTCAAGCAATTCGAAACCATGATTAGCCAAGCAGTGCTCAAATGTTTACATCATGGCAACATCCTGCTCAAAAGTTGTTCTCAGTTACAAAATAATTTATAATTTATGTAGTTTACGTCTCGTATTCGTTTTACGCAGTCTTTTTTTAACAAATATTATCTATAATTATTAATCAGTTGAAATATAACAGCGTAATGTAAGTTTGGTTTGAATTACAATTGAAATTATGTATTTATTTACATAAAAATCCGATGAATATCAAAAGAAGACGTCTTATGAAAAGAAAATTTCTTGAGATAATTGTCGTAAATTGGAACATCACACTTGACATTTTACGAGCGTTGATATCCTCTCATACGTTTGGCCTCTATTGCGCAACTCCGCGGATCTGTCAGAGTGCGCCCGGCCGAAATCGTGCAATTTCTCCGCGTTCACTAAAACTATGATAGCTCTGAAATTTAAGAGCGCAGCTCGACACACCCTATGTCACTGAAATCGTTATGAAATAAGCCATCTGATTTTTTATAGTTTTGTACAGTTTTATCGTGGAATCTATTGTTGATTCGAGATTGAAAGTAGGGTTAGCTACTTTTTCCCAGTTTTTGGTACAAAAGTCGTCATATTAATAAAATAAATGCATTTTTTTCCAAAGTTATTGTTTTATTTACATAATAACACATTATTGTACAATAATCAAGTAAAAGAACAGACATTTCTATACATATTTTGCATCTGCAAGCCGAACAAAAACACGGCTTAGGTAGTCAACCCGTACACCGACCAAAAAAACAGGGTATGTTTACAAATTTATTCTGAGAACTCTGTAAGCCAAGTGGTTGTTTATTATAATTTATTACATAGCTTGGTACACAATCTTATTGCAGACAAAGTGCTAGCTGTTGGAATTGTTTAACTTACGAACTATGAGTCTCAATGCAAACACTTGAAAAAGAGCTCTAAGAAAGACCCTTTCATAATTTTTATCACAGAGCAAGTACTATTGCATTTATTTAAATTCTGTTTTTGCAATCCACATGGTGACGATATTTACTAATGGAAAAACACAACACAAGGGCATGTTGCCTAGCAAAAACATTAACCAAATCAACATCAATCATCATCAATTTCAGTACAAGAATTCCAAAGACACAGTATAGGATACAACCAATAGGTCACATCTGAACAACAGAATAAAAATATAATGAAAATGAAGCAATTTTCAGACAGGTTTCGGATTATTTTTTTTAATATGAAAATATAGTTTATTAAACAACATTAAAAATTTATAAAAAAAAAAAAAAATGTTCTACGCACATCACATTATTAGATGAACATCCTACAATTCGCCAATGAAACGAACAACGGTCCCGTACAAAAAAAAAACGTGGTGGTGGACTGGATAGAGGGACCTCCTCTACCCTAACCTCAGCCATCTGAGGCGGTGAAGGGCTGGGTGGAGGGACCTCCTCCACCACAACCTGAGGCGCCATCTGAGGTGGGTCGATAGGTGCAGGAGCAGCTCTGAAAACAGGAATTATTTAAAATTATTCTTGCTAATGGTAAATAACCAAGATACAATTTAGAACTACTTACGGTGGCCACCGGCGCTTCCTGTTAGGGTGCAGAGCAACCTCTAGAGGCTGACCCACCGGCAGCTCACTAATATCGTACATATTTAATCTGAAATACAACATTCAATTTCAATACTCAGAAAAATAGTAACAAATTTGATTTACTAAAAAAAAGCGTTAAAAAGCTGTTACTCTTCGATGGTGCTTGGCCCAGGTCTGTCAGAGCCTGCCACGGCTCGGCCGCGTCCTCGTCGCCCCCCTCGACCACGTCCTCCTCGCCCTCGTCCCGTGCCGTCTCGTGGTACCACCACCGCCACCACCGCCTCCACCACACCGTCACCCTGGCCCAGAGCTATGCTAGCGCCGCCTCGGACCCGCACTCGACCCCGTCGAGTACTGCAGCCGCCTCGCACACGCACTCGACGTCGCAGCTCAAATTCGCCATTAAAATTATCTTGCATTCTTGAAGAATAAAATATAACACTGTCTAAAAGCAAAAGCAGTTTAAAAGTAACGATGACTTGCAAAACCAACTCACCAAACAAATATAAAAACATCAATAAAATTAAAATAATTTAAACCTTCTTTTTTTTCTAAGTCGGTCAAAACATTGCTCCTACTAACCATTTGCCTGAACTGTGTACGAAACACAAAAAACATGGCGGCTTGGTGGTCATAAACGTCAAATGTCCTGTCTGCTAAAAAATCTCCTGGAGATTCGATTTTCGATTACGTTTTTAAATTTCAATATTTACACATTTTTTTTACGAATTTCACCAATAAAATGCCTAATACATACGTAGTAACGTATCTAAATCATGTTTCTAACAACATTTTGTCGTCTCTAGTGTATTTTCTACTCGCAACAAGTAGAAATGTACCGGCATGGCGCGCGAATTTCGATACAATGTTTGGTGAAATAACAAATTCTGTCCAAAATCTTTAACAAATACACAATGCAGCAATTAAAAACTGTTTAGTACTTACTTGTTCACGGTTAATCTCACCACACCACACTATAATCTGAAAATAACACTTTTACTAGCCTCTAAACTTAACCGCCGCGTCCGTTGACATAAACGAAATGAAGTCGTTACAACAGACAAACATTCCGTTAGCAAATGTTGTTGAATGTTTAGCATGTGATGTTTTATGCCTTTCTTATTCTTTCACCTACAGTCTGTGTAAGTTAGAGTAGAAAAGGTATACTCTAGACAGGCAATGTTTGGCATTTAATCCGACCCGACCCACGAAATCTCCAGGAGATTCCCACCAGACGCGCGTTTTTTGACAGAAATCTCCTGGAGATACATTAACGGACGAGAGGATATATTGCGTTGATACCTATTTAGTAAAGATCAATATTATTAGTTAGGATTGACTATGGAGTAGACATGGGCAATATGTATCACTACAAAGAAAAGATTGATATGTATCTTTCGATCACTGGGATATGTATCACTCATTTATATCTTTATATCTTTTGAATCCGCGCACGACATGAAGCGACGACATTGCACTGATGCGCTGCTCAGTGTAGTTCGCTTCACTCAATTCAATCCAACGAATCAGTAAGAGCATAGATGCACGTGCTGTGCCCATAGCTGCTTGCTCTTTACCTTACGTATCTTTCTGTTCTGAATTATTGCACTACACGTTTCGTTTTTTTTTAATGTATCTATTTTTATGATTGATCAATTCAGTTTATTATAATTATATTACAATGAAATTAATGACTAACGATTAGGTACAACATTGGTAGATTAGGTAGTTATTGTTTTTATTTATTTGTAGCAATAAAGTATAAAGACCACCGATTTCCCTTCATACTAAAACAAAACAATACCTATCACTTACTCCCGATACCGTACGATAACGCACGGACGCGGACGCAGGTCAAGCTTTAACTAAATAAATATTGAATTTAATTTAGTAAATCGCAAATATTTTTTTTACCTTTTTTTTCTTGATCTTGATCCTAATAGCAATAACTTTATGATCGAAATTAGTTTGCATTAATTACTAAAACTTTAGGTAATTTTAGGCAAAGTGCTTTACGAAAAGGAAACCAGTATAATACTTGCAATGTTCACGTACCGCTTTACGACTTTAAGCCCTATGCACCAGTAATAGAGTTATTTATTTATCTTTTTGTACTGACGTATCTATATCAGTTTATAATGGTCAAACACTTATTCTCGGTATTGAGAAAGTGCGACAGAACATTCTAGGTAGGGAGGTGCGAAAGAGATGTCTGGACTTTCCGAAGAGACACGACACACCGTGTCGCTAGCCGCTCGCTCATGCTTGTGTGTGGTGTGTGCATCGCGCGACGCGACACAGATATGAAAGGACGGCGATTGAACGAGTTGTAAAAGATACACTGATACATTCGGATTTGAACTGATATAAAGAGTGAGTGATCAGAACGTATTGATACATATCTTTTTTATCTATCATTCCTGAGTTACCCATCTCTACTATGGAGGAGAAGAAGAACCGTGGATGCAATTATACACCTGCTGAGAAAAATATGCTCTTGGAACTGATTAAACTTCTTAATCAGTTCCAAGAGCATTTAAATGAATAAATACAAAATAGAAATGCAATTTTGGAAATTGAGACTACAGAAACTGAAATCTAAATTGCATTGAAATAAAACTATTTTTAAGTGGAAAAATGTGTATTTATTAAATTAGTCCTTACAATAAAGTTTTGATTTGTGGTAAGTTCTACAAATTGTTGTTCTGTGGAGTCCTCCTCAACATAGGGTAAAGAAATATCCTCCTCCAAAAGTTCATCTGATTGCGACAGGGCAATATTATGAAGCACTGCACATGCTACAATGACCGGTGGTATATTTTTTATATTTAGATCCATCCCATTTTGTAGGCAAGGAAATCTTCTTTTAAGGACACCGAAAAGCCTTTCCACAGGATTCCTGGTACTTATTTGGGATCGATTATAAGCTTCTTCAGCAGCCGTCCTTGTATGTAATAATGGAGTTAGCAGATAAGGCCGACATGGATATCCACTGTCCCCAAGAATAATACCAGTCCCGAAGTCCCCACGCTCTAATTGAGCACATAGTGGTGAATCATTGAAGATGGTACTGTCGTGTACAGAACCTGGCCATCTTGCAATAACATTCCTTATGCGCAGTCTTGCATCACATACCATTTGCACATTTAAAGCAAAAAAGCCTTTCCTGTTCCGATAAACTTCAGATTGGGCACCACCTAAAAATAAATTCTAGTTACATTGTGAGACAATAAACTTTACTATAATACCTACTAACATATTTTTGTAGAAAAAATCTACAAATAAGGTTATTTTGCTAATGTAACACAAGACTTATTAATTGTTATATTTGTTGTACTGTGTAGTATGCTAATGCATTATTAATCAGACATTTTTGGGCACATGAATAACAGTGAAGTTGGTAAGTACATACCTGGAGAATTTATTTTAATATGAGTGCAGTCCACAGCTCCCACAACTCTTGGAAATCCTGCTATTGCAAAGAACTCATTTGCCACAGCTGGAAATTCTTCTGGTGTTGGCATATTTATGAATATTGACTTCAAGCTGGCTATCTTGGCTGTTACTTTATGTACTATTCGATGCACCGTGGGTTGTTCAACCTCGAAAATGTCCCCTATTACGCGTTGGTAGCTGCCTGTCGCATAGTAACGGAGAGCTATAAGAATTTGATCCACTAGCGGTATGGCTCGGTTTCTTTTTGTCAAGGGTTTAATAGTGCTACCGAATACAGAGTCCAAATACAATACAGTTTCTTTCGAAATGCGGAACCGTGAAACAAACTCCCTGTCGTCGTACTTTTCAAAAGTATTCAACTTTTCTTCATTTCTGCGCCTCACAGTTGGCCTTTCGTGATCCGAAAGTGAAGACAAGGACGATAGAGACATTTTTATCACGATTTGAAAAGTTTCAATAGATTTAACTTGATTTGAGGGACCTTGCGACCACTCTCAGATATAAGGGTTGCTCAAATCAGTTTGACAGTTGATTTGACAGATAAATAACGTTGAGTAGCGTTCCTGTATCCGACTTTTATACTGAGTGGTGTTTGAGCACGACTTAATTTAAGAAGCACTTAAATTTAACAGATACTCAAAAAAGACGTTTGGGTATATGAAATTAAAGTTTAGGGGCTGCTCAAACGTTTAAGCAGCCCTTAAATATTTGAGTGGCGTTTCAGTATTCGGGCGTTAGAATAACTTATTGTTACACAACTGCATTGGGGAATCATTCGTTATCACTCATTAACTGCGATTACAAGCCATCAATCATAGAGGTTTGTTGATAAATACAATCATTACAGTATCTTTGTGCAGGAATACACACAAATAACTAATTGGTAGCTAAGCTTTTTTTTGCTATTTTGGTAGGTCGAAGCCATGAACCTCACAGGAGTCGCTATTCGACTCTTTGGTGAAATAAGAATCACACAGGGCCGGTCGTTGTGACGACGCTTAACGGAGGCCTATGTTCAGCGGTGGATTTCTTTCGGCTGAATGACGATGATGATAATATATTAAAACTTACGCACTTTGCAAGTAGGTGAAGCAGTCTTCTTCTTTTTAAGCCTGCTCACTTGTATGCCCACGACCGAGAACCTCATGATCTTCACCTTTTCCATCCACTCCCCCATACTTACGCACTTTTTAATAATTAAGTACGCGCTAACTTATTCACTGGCTCATAATTACTCTTTAGTTGTAAGAAGGTTCAATAGTTATTTGTTTTTATTATATTGATTTTTCGGTTATTTTAGCTTGAAATTACCGTGGAATAGCAATATAAAACTGACTACAATAATATGATTTATTATTATTTGCTCTCTAACTCACTATTATTTCCAGTTACAGTTTGCGTAATTTATTTATAATCTAAACACGTAAACATTGTTCGCTTGTTACTGACTGTCAGGAGGGCATGGAATCACGGCAATCAATCAGAGACCGTGATAAGATTGTAAACGCACGAATTACTCGATATGAACAAACATTAAGATATTGTTTCATAGTGATGATAAACGATAACGGACGCCAATCCGATTATAGGTATCGATTTACTTTCAAGTTTGTTTATTAGTAGGATTATACTTGTCTTTTAGAAAGGGAAGACCCATATTGGAAACACAATACAAAATTCAGACAGGTGCGGAAGCCTGCATTAATTAGTTATCTCTTACGCATGAAAACGGCCAGCCGGCTAGCCAGTATAATTTGAACTCAGAGACAGCCTCCACTCGACACTCATTCAGGCACTCTGTCAGGCACTCTCTGGACAGTCAGGCTCGCTAGTCGCTACCACCTTGATGTCGGAGGAGTGTCAGACACTCTCTGGACAGTCGGGCTCGCTAGTCGCTACCACCTTGATGTCGGAGGAGTGTCAGACACTCTCTGGACTGTCAGGCTCGCTAGTCGCTACCACCTTGATGTCGGAGGAGTGTCAGACACTCTCTGGACAGTCGGGCTCGCTAGTCGCTACCACCTTGATGTCGGAGGAGTGTCAGACACTCTCTGGACTGTCAGGCTCGCTAGTCGCTACCACCTTGATGTCGGAGGAGTGTCACACTCTCTGGACAGTCAGGCTCGCTAGTTGCTACCACCTTGATGTCGGAGGAGTGTCAAGACACTCTCTGGACAGTCAGGCTCGCTAGTCGCTACCACCTTGATGTCGGAGGAGTGTCAGACACTCTCTGGACAGTCAGGCTCGCTAGTCGCTACCACCTTGATGTCGGAGGAGTGTCAGACACTCTCTGGACAGTCGGGCTCGCTAGTCGCTACCACCTTGCTGTCGGAGGAGTGTCACACTCTCTGGACAGTCAGGCTCGCTAGTTGCTACCACCTTGATGTCGGAGGAGTGTCAAGACACTCTCTGGACAGTCAGGCTCGCTAGTCGCTACCACCTTGATGTCGGAGGAGTGTCAGACACTCTCTGGACAGTCAGGCTCGCTAGTCGCTACCACCTTGCTGTCGAAGGAGTGTCAGACACTCTCTGGACAGTCAGGCTCGCTAGTCGCTACCACCTTGATGTCGGAGGAGTGTCAGACACTCTCTGGACAGTCGGGCTCGCTAGTCGCTACCACCTTGATGTCGGAGGAGTGTCAGACACTCTCTGGACAGTCGGGCTCGCTAGTCGCTATCACCTTGCTGTCGGAGGAGTGTCAGACACTCTCTGGACAGTCGGGCTCGCTAGTCGCTACCACCTTGATGTCGGAGGAGTGTCAGACACTCTCTGGACAGTCAGGCTCGCTAGTCGCTACCACCTTGATGTCGGAGGAGTGTCAGACACTCTCTGGACAGTCGGGCTCGCTAGTCGCTACCACCTTGATGTCGGAGGAGTGTCAGACACTCTCTGGACAGTCAGGCTCGCTAGTCGCTACCACCTTGATGTCGGAGGAGTGTCAGACACTCTCTGGACAGTCAGGCTCGCTAGTCGCTACCACCTTGATGTCGGAGGAGTGTCAGACACTCTCTGGACAGTCAGGCTCGCTAGTCGCTACCACCTTGATGTCGGAGGAGTGTCAGACACTCTCTGGACAGTCGGGCTCGCTAGTCGCTACCACCTTGATGTCGGAGGAGTGTCAGACACTCTCTGGACAGTCGGGCTCGCTAGTCGCTATCACCTTGCTGTCGGAGGAGTGTCAGACACTCTCTGGACAGTCGGGCTCGCTAGTCGCTACCACCTTGATGTCGGAGGAGTGTCAGACACTCTCTGGACAGTCAGGCTCGCTAGTCGCTACCACCTTGATGTCGGAGGAGTGTCAGACACTCTCTGGACAGTCGGGCTCGCTAGTCGCTACCACCTTGATGTCGGAGGAGTGTCAGACACTCTCTGGACAGTCAGGCTCGCTAGTCGCTACCACCTTGATGTCGGAGGAGTGTCAGACACTCTCTGGACAGTCGGGCTCGCTAGTCGCTACCACCTTGCTGTCGAAGGAGTGTCAGACACTCTCTGGACAGTCAGGCTCGCTAGTCGCTACCACCTTGATGTCGGAGGAGTGTCAGACACTCTCTGGACAGTCGGGCTCGCTAGTCGCTACCACCTTGATGTCGGAGGAGTGTCAGACACTCTCTGGACAGTCGGGCTCGCTAGTCGCTACCACCTTGATGTCGGAGGAGTGTCAGACACTCTCTGGACAGTCAGGCTCGCTAGTCGCTACCACCTTGATGTCGGAGGAGTGTCAGACACTCTCTGGACAGTCGGGCTCGCTAGTCGCTACCACCTTGATGTCGGAGGAGTGTCAGACACTCTCTGGACAGTCAGGCTACAGTCAAACTACCTGGCAAATAATAAATAATGAAACATGTAGGAAAAAAGATCGTAATTCAGAAATTAATGTAGAGTCTGCACATGGCCTCATCAGATCAGATGTAGAAATAGCTCAGGAACTTGAAAACTTTTTTTGGTAATATTCTCCTTAAAACAACTGAAGCTTTAAATTTCTCGCCCGCGCTTTCTGCTGCCGTACTTAGAACGAATGTATAGGCATGCTCTCTGGAGTTTAGGTTTCAGCATACAAACCCCCAGGCTGTTATAAAAGCCTTTAAATATCTTAAAATTAAATCCACTGAAGATCTCTGGGGAATGTCTGTAAGTCTGTAGAATAGAATAGAATAATTTATTTGTAAAACATAGGTATTAATTTCATATACTTAAAGATCTTAAAAATTGGTAGTGCGCTATGCTTTGCCAATATTGACATACAAATTATTAATGTAAAATAAAAATAAAATGTGATTAAAAAACCATCCAATGAGAAATTTATTACAATATAATATTATAAGTATTTCAGTAGGTACCTAATTGTATTAACTCATGCATATAAATTAAATTTCATTACAATTTATAGTAAATTTCATTTCATGTCAGAATTTAATGTCAATTCGATTCAAAATATTAGTATTGATGTCAAAGTATTAAAATTTATGTCAGCATTTTATATAATTAGAGAGAGATCTATCATTGAAACCATTGCGCCCTATTTAGCATTCATATTTGTAGTGTGTAGACCAAGGAGTCTTTCCGGATCTCATTAAACATAGTAAAATAGTTCCTTTGTTCATCCGGTGATAGTAAAGAACCCAACAATTATAGGCCTGTGTCAATTCTGCCAGTTCTCAGTAAGGTGTTCGAACAGTTGATTCTCAATCAAATGTTACGTCGCTTTAATAAAAAATTCCATCTTTCATGAACAACAGTACGGTTTCGTAAAAGGGCGTTGTACCACTGACGGTGGTGTCACCCTAATAAAGCCTTTAAATAAAATTTTAATGCCTGGGAAGCACAAGATGCCATTGGAACCTTTTGTGACCTCTCTAAGGCGTTCGATTGCGTAAACCATCTGACACTTCTGCTGAAACTAAAGCACTATGGGATTAGAAATACATGATACATGCAATACACGATGCTGTATGATACATGTTTCATACCTGAAAGATAGAAAGGTTACAGTTCAAATAAACGGCATTAACTCATTAGCGTCTGAAATTGCAATGGGCGTTCCTCAAGGTTCGATATTGGGTCCATTCCTCTTTTTAGTTTATATTAATGACTTACTTACCCCAATTACCTACTTCAAAATCAACCGAAGATGGTGTTATTTGCAGATGACACATCATTGATTTAAGATAGACCGACGGTCACAAAATCTTGACGACATGAATAGCTCTATTCTTCAGGTCCAAGATTGGTTTACGGTAAATAATTTGGTACTTAATGGAAAAAGAAACCAAATGCATTAAATTTAAATGACCGAATGTTAGAAGTAGCGAATGTGACATCATTATTATTTTTTTATATAATCGTTGCCCCACCCTACGAATTTCTTCTGTATTGTGGGTGCGTTTATAAACATTTAAAGTCACATACACAAACAGCCAGACCCGGAACAACTACTTGTAGGTCATACAAATATTTGTTCCGTGCGGGAATCAAACCCGCGACACGCAGCGCAGCAGTGAATCGCTTAACCACTGCGCCAACCGTGCCGTGAATTGAATGATGGAATGGTATTGAATGGAGAAAATCTGGAATTTATTAATCACACGGTTTTCCTAGGAATCACGCTAGACGAGAAATTACAATAGGGACCTCATATAACATCTCTTGCGGGGCGGCTAAGCTCGGCCGCTTATGCTGTGATGTGTGTGCTGTGTGTGCTTATGCTGTGTGTATGTGTGTGTGTTAACTGTCTTATCTTAGAAAGATAAGACAGTTAACAGATGTAGAAACCGCGCGTTTGGTCTACTTTAGCTACTTCCACAGCATTATGTCGTATGGCATTTTACTGTGGGGTCGGGCTGCTGACATTTTATCCATCTTTATTTTGCAAAAAGAGAGCTGTCAGAGCCATTTATAATCTACGTCACCGCGAATCTCATAAGGAACTATTTAAAATGTTTAATATTATGACGGTACGTTGCCAATTCATTTATGAAAATATTATGTATGTTGTATGTAAAAAACAATCTGCATCTTTTTAATAAAATAAGTGATAGACATAATTTTTAATACTAGAAATAAAGATAAAATAGATCAACCATTTTCCAGATTAGCTAAAGTACATACAACTTTTATGGGGTACTGTGTTAAATGCTACAACAAAATACCTTGTCATATATATTGCAATTAAACGAAAGAAAATTTAAAACTCATAAAAAGTTCACTGTGTAAACAAGCTTATTACAAAATAGAGGATTATATCCACGATAAGATTGCTTGGAAACATGCTGGTCCAGCTCCATTCGTCAATCTAGGGTCTAGACAAAATCAAACTTGTTTCTACTTTAATTGTATAGTTAAGTTAGTTATTTTTATGACATTGATTTACATTCTGTGATTACTTTAACTCACACACTGACATATTACTTATTTACATAATTTGGGAAATCGTATACCTACTTTTACAATGTTTGTAAATATGTGAACACCATGTATCTATCACTTAATTAACTTATTTATCATTGCTACGTTTAAAAAAATCTTTTTACCTATTTGTGGTAGGGTAATTTTTATTATAGGTGCATCGTCTTCACATATAATTACATAATTAATGTATACAAAATATTGTAACACATTTTAAAAGAGTAACGGCGGAGTTTCTTGCCCATTCTTCTCCATACGAAACTACCTTTTGGAAGGGGCGACTAGAATCAATTCTATTTAAATGTAAATGTTGACGTTCAAAAGTGCCATTTATGTGCCTATTTGAAATAAATGCATTGACCTTTGACTTTTTGTTATAAATCTTGGAAACAACACTTTGATAGTATCAGCCAGCAAAAAGGAATATGGGATGGGAGCATACAAGGTGAGCCGCGTCGTGTGCCTTAGTTCGATGTCAATCACCTTAGTAGGATTTATGTTAAATTATTTGTAAGACTTCGCTCTGGACACAAGCCATCAGCGAAGTTTGCATTCCTTATGAAAAAAACTGATTCACTCAGATTGAGGACGTGCAGCATTTGCTAATGGATTATGTTCGCAACAGGCGCGAGAGGGAGTCACTTTTGACAGAATTAGACTTTCAATTTTATCCTAACCAACTTCGGAAGGTGCCAAAAAGTTTATGTCGTTTTATAACAGTCCTTCATCGGTTACTTCTACCTATATCACAAAAGGCTTGGATGCAACAAATTCGCAAATGCAGACGATGCGGTTATTCTGATGTTTTAAGCAACCCAAACCTATACTCAACAAATATTATAATATTTTTACATAACGTTTTATCATAACTTTTTAATGCTTGAAGATCTCAAAAGTTGTCGTAGAGCAAACGACTGCATTTTGAAGTACAAGACGATTTTCGTGCTATGAAATTGCAGTCGCTCCGAATGCAATTGATATTTGATTAAAACAATATCGCATCGTACCTTCACGAATATGGGACAGCAGCACACATCAAATTAGTGCATCTCTATTCTGTACCCATTCATTGCGTCAATCAGCCGTGCCGCTTCATTAGGAGCGTTACAGCGGCATCATGTGATGGACGGATAGTATCACATGATGGACACATGTGATAAAGCGTGCTAATACACGCCTCATGAACAGGTAAGATTTTGATAATATTTTGGGCTTTGAAGTTATAAATAGACTGTTTCAGTCCAGCGGGGCGAGCACGGCCTACTGTAGGTTTGAGTCACACATTTTTATCACAGTTTGGGAGCAAAAACCGTGATAAAATGCGTGACTCAAGCCTATCAGAGAGGCTGTGCTCGCTGCCCAGGTGTTTTGATGACGTAGAGAAGGTCGCGAGAATGTATTGCATGACATCGCAAGATCAGTCATAGTGGCGACTATCAGGGGAGGGCAGGCTTATATGTCCACACTCCACCTGCAGAATCATCGTTTTTCGGATACGAGGAGACCGTGTTTTATCTGTGTGTCTACAGAAGTTCAATGCTGGAACGTAACCACGGAAAACAGATTGTCAGAGTCCTATTGGCGACCCTGTGATTGTCACCAGTCTGGGGTATAGGAAAGATGTTCCGTTATCTTGTTTTCATTAGTCGTGAGACCCTTCATATTCAACGTACACAGAGAAAGGGGCAGGCAAAAGATAAGTAGGTTTCGTTATTTGCTACTGAACCAAAAATTTTTTCAAAATCAATATAGGCAGTACGAAGCAGCCGTGTCAGACCTTCGCACCAAGTATCAAGGATGGCGTTCGGCCTATATCTTGGTCCAGGACCAGGAAGTCCTTACCTATACCACATTTTCCGTTACCAGATATATGATATGTAGGTTATCTAATAAAACTAGAAAAAAACAGTGTGATAATGAACACATTTAGTTTCGTCCGTGTCGCCACAACAGGCAGGTCAGAAGGACAAAACGAGGCAACGAGCCGCGCACGCGCCTTTACATGTCACTCTTATATTATTGCTAAATAAATACCGACACGTAAAGGCTAATGGCAGTATCTCGAGATAATCTCCTGCTGAAAATAGGCTTCCTTCATAATAATGAAATAATTTAGGCACTAGCAATTAAGCGCAATCATTTCACTTTTTAGTATGATTGAGAGTAACTTAGCGGTATCAGTGTACAGAGAGCCACGGACACTAGATAATGCTAGGTGAACACACAAGTTAGGTACATTCAGGATGCCGCAGTTTATTATAATCTGTAATAATTTAATTTTAAATTTCGCACATCCTCCATAGAACAGTGTTTCTAGACTAGGCCTAAATAAACTGCTTTTAAACGACCTGCCTCTCATTGCTGTTTAAAATGCATATTTTATACTTATGTGGAAAAATTCAATGGGGCTTGTGGCTAAGTAATAACAGCCGCATGATCGATCGATCAGGTTAAGCTACGCTTGCCGCGGTTGGTCCGTGGATGGGTGACCATCTATACATACCAAGTCCCG
This sequence comes from Brachylomia viminalis, assembly GCA_937001585.2. Taxonomy (NCBI): domain Eukaryota; kingdom Metazoa; phylum Arthropoda; class Insecta; order Lepidoptera; family Noctuidae; genus Brachylomia; species Brachylomia viminalis. The sequence goes on from OW443314.2 coordinate 24,085,824, forward strand.
TGTCCTCCTCGGAAAGCACGTTAAGCCGTTGGTCCCGGCTGTCATTCGTGGATCTTTGACAGTAGTTATGGGTCGTCAGAAACCCAAAAGTGTGACAACCAACCTTACCAAAGGGTATCATATTACTCAGTAACTGGGTTGTGGAGGTCGGATAAACTCAAACTCAAAGCATTTATTTCAAATAAACCAATTACAGGCACTTTTGAATTGTCAAGGGGTCGGTCAGTCAGAAAGATGAAGCTAGTTGCCCATTCCAAAGCGTAGTAGGTACCTATGGAGAAGAACGGGCAAGAAACTCCATGGACACTCTTTTAAATCAAAATATTGTTACAATAGAGTGGTTACATCATTCATGTTGTAATTATACATGTGAGAACGATGTAGAAAGACATGCACGTTAAAAGCGTCCGTAATAAAAAGATAAAAACAATTATGGAATTAAAATAAGCCGTGGCAGCTAAGAAATGACCAGTGCCTACTGACGGCGCCCGTTCACGAACATGACGTATGGATCAGCACCATTCAGCTCAACCATTTTGAAGGGAACTCAATGATCCAATACCATATCCGATAGGCAGTCACTCCATGTAAAATACTGGTATTCAGCTGCATCCGGTTAGACTGGAAGCTGACCACAACATAGTTGGCAAAAAGCTAGGCGGCTGATGTGGAGTAATGCATGTGATTTGATTTCCAGTTTTGGAAGATATGAAGAACAGTTTAATATTATACAGACTTCAAAATGAACGGATGAAATTCATACAAATGCAGTTTTACAGACCTTCTGTTATTTTTATATGGTAACACCAATCTAAATGTATGCTCCATGAGCAGTAATAATTATGATTTGAGTGCCAATTACTTCACTATTTACATCATAGGTACTGCGGTAAAATTCCATTTTAGAGCTCTTGTGTTGAATTTAATTAATTTAGTTGTTATTATTCTGTATTGAACAAAAAAAGTTTTGCAACATTTGTAAATATATAGCTTCGTTTAATAGAACAGTGAATACTTTGTTCCTTAATCACTACTTAAGTAGGTACTACCTACAGTGTCATTGTATTTATAAGTTTTATTTTCGATAATAGGAATTAAACAATCTTACATTAAAAACTAAAATAAAAATAAATAAATTAAAATATTGATAACTGGCACAACAAATTTTGTCACAGTATTTACCTATACAATACATTTACATCTCATGTAAAAATTAGTTTTTGGATATGTTTGGTACTTTCACAGCTTACGCTACGAGTGACCCCATTGCATTTTATTCCGACTTACGAGTTGTAGGTTGTGGATTCAAAACCAGGCAGTCAGGCAGGCTCTTTGTGTAAATAAATTCATCACCACTGCTCTCATAATGCTGAAGGAAAATATTGTGAGGAGACCGGCATGTTCTAGAACCAAAATATCGAAGACATGATATCAACCAACACGCACTGGGCCAGTGTGGTTGATTACAGTACAGCCCACTTATCTCGAAGAGAGGCCAGTGTCCCAGCAGTGGGAACATTATAGGCTGATTATGCTAACTGATATATTCAATACTTCAAAGAGTATTCATTTGAAAATAAAATACTTTATCTACACCTCTGCCTTAGGAATTGGCAAAAAAAACGAAAGTAAGGTAAATATAATTGTGACTGTGTTTTTCATATTATTTTAAAAGTAATTTACTATTGTATTTAGCTTTCAAAATCTACTATTTTCTTTTAACAGTACAAATATGGAGATGCTTGATACCCAGAATTAGTACCAAAATAAAATAAATTCATGATTTCACACACTTTAAATTAATCATAGTTGTACAAGTGTAGACAACCTTGAGTGCTACGGTCATTACAGAGACCTCTGGGAGACCGATGACCAAGGTCAAGTTCAAGTGTTTGAAATGCTGACACTATTTTGCATTGTTTTTTTCTCAATATTGTAGTAATTCATATACAAGACTTAATGTTTTTTTTAATACATATTTCATACTATGTTACAGCCTTGTGCTGTTGTCAAGCATAACGGTTTTTATATTCTCACTAAGAACATAGCTCCTAATGACTGGTTCTAACAGCACTAGCTTTAGATATGAAAGATAAAGTATATAGGTTCAGCAGATTCTTTGTGAATCATCTTTATCTAGCACTCATAAAATATCACTCAACTTCTAAGCTAAGAAACGTTTTTTAAACACACTCACCTTACAATCATGTATCTATCTACAAATCTTTTGCAACTCGGATATTAGTAACACAGAATTTCTAAAAGCATTCCATGATTCAATCATTCGCGACCCAATCCGAATCTGTCAAAAGTCAGAGATTTACCGATACGATAGTTATCAACGCGAATCAAAACAAACATCAAACAGGAAACGTCAAACTAACCCTGACGTTGACCCTCGCTAATTAAATGGACATACACGTCCATCCTCACCTTGCCGAGCTTCTCCACGGGCACCATTGACAACGGAGCCTTTTCCTTCGCCTCCGCTAAGGCTTGCAAGTCACCACCGGACCCCGAACGAGAGCCAGCGCCTCGTTGGGACCCTCGCGGCGTGCTGGTACCACTATCAGATTGATCTCCCCCAACCTTCGTCTCGTGGCTATGGTTGTTCCCCATCACTTCACCACACTTCTAACACCTTAATTATGTAATTTAAGCAGGAGTGGATCCTGCGATCACAACAATTGGCGCGATATTGGCGAAAGCTAGCTGGTCTGGTACCTGGTACACGAGCAAACGTCACACGCATGACATACAAGACAACTGACGTCAGTTGTCAAAGTCAAGTGGGTACGTTCGGATACATTCACGGTGAATTATTACTGAGAACCGAGAGCTGGTGTGAACGTTAAAAATACGTAGGTACACGAAAATAAAACAATAGTAAAAAGCTTCACGTGCTCAAAACATCTGCGGAGTGGACAGTGTTTCTAATAAAACATTGATTTCATACATAATTATCATCTAGTTCTAAACTTTGTGTTATATGAGGTACTTACTTAGATAATTATTTAGGTATCGGGATTTTGTTTTATTTATTTACAAAAACAAAATAAAAATACAGTTATAATTTATTGTAAAAGTTTAATTAATATTTTCTTTTATATTATTTAAAATACAAAATTACAAAATATCACAGACGAGAAGACCTTATACCTAATCTTAACAAACTTACCTATTACCCACGTACTTGTGCAAATTGCACATACTTAACATTATTTGCGTAAATAAATAACATAAACCGCCAATAGTTAGGATAAAATTACTTAACGGAGATATTGAATCAACGGATGATTAAGCGTGCTACGCAGTTAAAGATTGTAGGAACCTCATCGCCGGCAATTCTATGAATAAATGCAGAGGCAGCGCTGCCCAGTAAGTCAAGAATATTGTTGTCAGCCAGTGACCACCCTGAAAGAGAAAAAAAGAAAACAGATAGGTACATGTTCCAAAATTTCCATTATAATAAGTGGCAGCTCACGGCCACAGAGAATAACTGTCGATGGCAGGAGGCAGAACCTTATACTTCCACTGCAAGTAACTTTATCAGGGAAGACGCAAGTCTTGCCTTCTGCTTGCCTGGCTCCGCTAGGAGTAATAGTGTTCTGTGGTCTTGTCGGATGATTTCAGGTGGTTTTTGACAGGGCCCACGACATCTGTTCAACATTTTCTCTATTATACTTAACTTCCGGGCAGTTTAAAGCCGACTTCTTTTTCAAGTGGATGTCGATATCTGAATGAAAAAAAATACTTACAATATCAAAGACGGAAACTCTGTTGGTGTTGGTCCGCTGAGCTAGCAGTGTGAGGGAGAACAGCCAGTGGATCAGATAGATGGATAGCGACATGCGGCCCAAAACCTCCCAAGGACGCCATGACAGGAACTTCCACCAAAGACCTGGGAATTATTGAGTTTTCGTAAGTTTTATAGCTTGGCACTTTGATTAATCATTGTATTGCCTATCTTTTTAAAGAGTATATAAGTAGGTATCTAGGTGTTATATAGAACGTTCGTAACAAAAATTAAATTAAATGATTAAAATAATTTAATAATACATTCGTTCTAGTCATTTTTAGAAAACCTTTTGTAACAATAATATTAAATAAGTTCCGGACCCACAAGTCTTTTTCAATAACTTTAGAACTGGCGACATAAAATACAAAAGGATTTAACGAAAAAATAGGTGCTTGTTTCAGACGAACCACTGTTCCAATGTTCAATGACCACAACTTATGAAAAAAAATATGGATATAAATACTTACTATTAATCTTATTGAAGAACCCGTACATGGCGAAGGCAGTGAGCGTTATGAAGACAGGCCTGTCTAGGGTCGCATAGAGGGTGACCAGCAGTGGGTGGGTAACGCCCTTCATCCAGTAGCCGGCGACCACCCAAAAGAACATACACGGAACGGACAGCCGGTACAGTACTCGCATGCACTGGAAAATTACAAAAACACATCTTTTTTAAAGATAGAGCCTTAATTAATTACTAAAATAGCATCGTCAATAATTCAAAGGTATGATTAAAAGCCAAAAAGATACTTGGAAATATTTCGAATATCAACCTGCCTAGAAGAACCCTTATTATTTTGCTGCCCCACACTATCTACTTTACAATTATCAGTTAGATCATTTAAGCCAAATGTCTCCTCTCAGCTGGTTCTGATCCGCTGCATCAAAAGGCAACATAGCTAATTTGCAAGACCTATCAAGATTATCTTCAAGACCTTAACCTACCGTACTCTGAGCAGGTCGATATCCATCCATCTGATGCGAGTGGTACACGAAGGCCACCAGTAGACCAATGAGTGCTGAAGGTAGACTGTCCCAGGGTGCAGAGTACAGCCAGGTGAAGGAACGCTCGCCAGGGAACTGGGTCCTCATCAACCTAGAGAAATAAAAGGTCATTATTAGGGATGGATAAGCGGAGCTGTAAATAGTGTTTCGCCAGTTTAAGTCACATGTGATACGGGACGAGCATGTTGCCATCAATCGAGCACAAATCGAGGCACCGAATTCCTAATCGAAAAACCCAAAACACTGTGCTGAACCTGGGAGTCGAACCGAGAATCGAGACAGCCGCGCTTGCGACCACGAGACCGATGCGACGAGGCACTGGTATAGCGAGTCTTTCATTCGTTTAGCTGTTGGTTCGGTGGCGTTGATACATGTTGGATGTATCCCGTTAGTAACAACTATTATGGAGCAAAGTAACCGGAGCAATGACTAATTACCTACTGCTAATATAATATTATAAAATTATAATATACCTACTTTGGCCCAACGTAGTAGAAATAGCTAGGACGTATTCTATGGATCTAAAAATGGGCGGAAATGATTTAAAACCGTTTTAGTCGTGATATCAATGACGGCGTATTCATAATGTTCTAAATATGGCCGTACGATCCTTAAACGTAGGAAACTAACTAACTATGGCAGGCACATGATGGCATGACCTTTTATTAAAAGCTTTTCTAAGTATTAAAAAGGTAATTATAGGATAATAGAAGGTTATTGAAGTCACCTTTGAAAAAACTAATGTTTTTAGCTTTTAAAAAGAAATAAATCGACAAAATATCTATATTTAGTTGTTTTATTGTTTATATGGACTCTTCGTGGTCTATTTTTTTTTTTGGTAGGTTCCCCAACAGATGCGTTGTTCATGAAAAGCTTTTTGTTTTATTGGACAACCTATTGTATGTTTCGCTTTTACGCTAAAACGGCTTAACGGATATGGATGAACTTTGATGAACTATGCCTGGATTAGGGCATTAAATACTTTTTGTTTTATTGGACAACCTATTGTATGTTCCGCTTTTACGCTAAAACGGCTTAACGGATATGGATGAACTTTGATGAACTATGCCTGGATTAGGGCATTAAATACTTTTACGCTAAAACGGCTTAACGGATATGGATGAACTTTGATGAACTATGCCTGGATTAGGGCATTAAATACTTTTTGTTTTATTGGACAACCTATTGTATGTTTCGCTTTTACGCTAAAACGGCTTAACGGATATGGATGAACTTTGATGAACTATGCCTGGATTAGGGCATTAAATACTTTTTATTTTATTGGACAACCTATTGTATGTTTCGCTTTTACGCTAAAACGGCTTAACGGATATGGATGAACTTTGATGAACTATGCCTGGATTAGGGCATTAAATACTTTTACGCTAAAACGGCTTAACGGATATGGATGAACTTTGATGAACTATGCCTGGATTAGGGCATTAAATACTTTTTGTTTTATTGGACAACCTATTGTATGTTTCGCTTTTACGCTAAAACGGCTTAACGGATATGGATGAACTTTGATGAACTTTGCCTGGATTAGGGCATTAAATACTTTTTATCCCGATATTCCCACGGGATTGAGACTAATGCAGGTGAAACCGCGGGGCTTAGCTAGCTATTTTTTATACAGGGTTATTGGTAAAACACCATCAACCTCTTAAGGGGTCATTGTACTCATCATTATGAACAACTTTTACTATGGGACCAAATAAGAAATCGCGAAAAAAAAATCTGCTGGTCCCTACATTTTGACGAGTTCTGCAAACATAAAAGTAGGGAACAGCAGATTTTTTTTTGGTGTATTACCAATCACCCTGTATAGTTATCATTAAAAGAAAATTAAAAAAGCCTGCTCGTTAAAGCTGGATGCTGATTTGTTGGATTCGTTTTCTCCTCTGCTGATCGTTATTTCTCCTGACAAGGTTTAGGTATTCTGTTTATATGTATGTATGTTTATATCTATGTATTTATTCTTGTATTATAGGTACCTACAGTGATTTTGATGTTTCATAGGTACCTTATTTTATACCTGCCATGTTTCGTCTCTGCGTTAGAAAATGCCTCGGGCATTAAGTCCGTCTTTGTACAGTGTTTTTTGTATTTCTGCATAAAGATTGAATAAATAAATAATTAAAGCTTGTAAAAGCTCACTCGCTTTAGAGAATAACGCCGTAATGTCATGTTAAACATAACCACTTGTACGTCAAGTGGTTATGGCGAATTGAACACGATCAACATCATAAACAATGACAGCTCTTAGACGCGGATTTGATATGCTAATTGCGTTCAGTTTTATCAGTTAAATGCGCCATTAAGACGGCTCGCCAAGTGGCCACCGTAAATAATAATGAAATACTTACTCAGGAATCATAAGCAATACCATGGGCTTCAGCTGCCAGTAGTATATGATCGCGAAGTTGGCCAGCATAGCCCCGAGGATCATGGCTCCCAGGACCTTGACTGCGGTGCGCGGCCACCTGCCCAGCAGCAGGGTCAGGATCGTGCAGACGATGTACAGCTGCATGTCCACGGCGAGGAACCTGGGGATAAAGAGCATAATGCTTATAAAGTGCGTACCTCAGCGGTCTGTCTTAGGCCCTTTCATGAAATACTTTAAAACTATGGATTAGAACTCAATCATAATTCTCGTACAAAGCAAAACCTTGTGTCTTGTCGCCTTAACAGGGCATACAAGTGAGAGGGTCGTCGAGGTTCTGCGTCAATAGGGTTTTCAAGTTACCATAAGTAGCTATAAAGTTATCAATATTGCGATTACAAAGTGCTTAAATCAACATGTAAACAGAATAAATTATTGTAACCAGGGAAGTGCAGAAGGACACGATATACCTACGCTATGAAGCAACACTCAAATTAATCAACTTGAAGATAAAGGACAATGATAAACAGAAATTTCCGTAAATGGTTTTGATCTCTGAATCGATGAACACTAACTATAATAATAAAATAATAATAATACATTCTTTATTGCCATAAAAACCGGTTACAGATTCATTTGAGACCCTGGCTCGAGAGCTAGGTTAGAGTACCTAAGTACCTGTATTTCAGGAGCCAGAAACATGCCACCTCATAAATTAAGTAACAAAAAGATGGACTAACCTAACGCTTGGTTTTGTTACATGATCGAGAACACATGCTCTGAATACATAATGTATTCAGAGCATGATTGTGTTCTCGATAATGTGTAAGCTTTAGTTAACTGGTGGATTATATGATAATTGATAACGTACCTACTACAATACGTACGTACAATATAATAAAACTTGTTTAATAAATAAGACTATTAACCAATTAAAATATGGCGTCGAAAAATTCCTCTGCATCGCTGTCGACTGGTAAACCGGTCCGGCCATATTGGAACCAAATGGTTCCAGTAATTTCCCCATTAGTAAAAAAAAGTAGGTATATATTTAAGTAAAACAAAATATAATAAATTATATTGTCATAATTATGGTATTTTATTGTACTACAATACAAAGTATCTCGTTGGGTATCCATAGATGAATACATTAGAATTTATGTAGGTAAGTAAATAAGTAGGTACTTACCTACATAAATTCTAGACTTTTGCAAACTCGTCAATATTGATTATCTAAACCTTGACATTCGCTTTACGCGAAATGATTAGCCTAAAATGCATAATTTATAACTTTTTATATTGTGACGTTCATCGCTTTTGGCGAGGAAGGTCAACCACAAACAACAGTTTTCCAATCTTATTACCATATTTAGGTACTGCGAATTATTTCTTAGCCTCATAATCGTAAGGCTCATATTTGCTGCTCGCATTGACTCAAACTGAAACAAACTAATTCGTTTAAAGCCGAATAAGTACGGAGCTGTTGTTCTTGGTATTTTCCGATGTCAAATCTATTTTTTGGGAATATAATAAAACTGACAAGGTTAAGTAGCTACCTAGTCTATGTTTTTATGAGTTTGTTTTTTGCAGATTAAGCAATTATTTAATGCCTGCACTAATTGAAATACCTACCGTACTGACTCGTTCCTAATTAGTTAGCCAATTAATTACCTAATTAATTAATTAATTCCCTAATTAGTTACCTATTCAAAGAAGATTGCCACGGAGCAGGTCCCTTTTGTGGTACCTATCGTGTGCCTGATTTTAATAATAACCTAATTATTTTTTTTTTTGTGTACCTATAGGGTATTTTTATACGATTTCTTTCACCCTGGGAATAAAGTTAAAGTTAATTAATACGAGTAGGTACTAGTTGTTAAACATTACGTCGACATCCGTTTGATAAAGTTTGATTCAAAGTAGTCTGTGGTATAGAATTAAATAACTAATGCCATCTTTTAATCAATTGAGTAAGTAATCGTTATAAAAATAAAACGATTAAACAATAAAAAAATATTTTTATTTAAGTTTATTAATTTATCCTAAGCAGTTTACATCTATATGAAGATTTGCATTGGGATCCTACCTACTAAAACAGGCGAGATCCTATTATGGGGAGCACATACGAACTAATGGTGCCTACTTATAATATTAAAGTAAGTAATGATATTTTGGAAGAGGATTTGCCCAAAATAATTATTTAAATATGGCTAGAATTAAGTCCCGCCATGTGAATAATAAAACTTAGTACTTACTCTTATTGATTGATTAGTAAAGATGAAAATCGGGCAAATACTTTAGATAGTATCATTGCTTACTATTGCAACTGCCTAGTGGGTAACCGTACAGTAGGGTGTTGTGCTCATACTATGACAGTATTATGGTATCTGAGCTGGGGCCGCTTCAACGATGTATGTGCTCCAGCTCAATTCCAACTATTTATTCTTCATAAATACTTACTTGAATAAATGGTTTATTCAAGTTTTGATTTGTTTTATTTCCTTTGGTACTTAGACATGAACTACCTATCAATATCGTTAATTATGAAAGTCCAATGCTGAAACTGTTAATTATATTTTTTTTTTATCATATCTAAACGGCGATTCTTCACCATCTATGAATACCTATCTACTTTATATTGTGCTGAGACATAATCCCATCCCCATATTGATGTAAAGTAGGTAGTAGAAGTAGGTACTTAATCTAAATAGAAAAAGGAGGAAATGCCAATGTCAATTTCTAATTATAACCTAGATTTTTACAACAGAAAAACAATGATATCTCTTGAACCAGGGTGAATAAATGAAAAATGGTTTCTGATTATGAAAATACTATGTTTTTACTAATATTTAAAATAAAAATCTTCAGGGCACAACAATTTTCCACTGGGACCCAACTTTCCTTATAAATCGGGCAATCTCCTTTGTGCTAGTTTTGAAGCCTGCACTAATTATAACAATATGCTTGTTACTGATAACAGTGATAACATTTCGACAGAGATCGTTATAGGTATGTAGTGTACCGGACAGAGGACGAATTGTTATAGAAGACAGGCGGAGTGTGTTGAGCTTGTACCTAGGTATCCCACAACACCTAGACAGGCGGAGTGTGTTGAGCTTGTACCTAGGTATCCCACAACACCTAGACAGGCGGAGTGTGTTGACCTTGTACCTAGGTATCCCACAACACCTAGACAGGCGGAGTGTGTTGAGCTTGTACCTAGGTATCCCACAACACCTAGACAGGCGGAGTGTGTTGAGCTTGTACCTAGGTATCCCACAACACCTAGACAGGCGGAGTGTGTTGAGCTTGTACCTAGGTATCCCACAACACCTAGACAGGCGGAGTGTGTTGAGCTTGTACCTAGGTATCCCACAACACCTAGACAGGCGGAGTGTGTTGAGCTTGTACCTAGGTATCCCACAACACCTAGACAGGCGGAGTGTGTTGAGCTTGTACCTAGGTATCCCACAACACCTAGACAGGCGGAGTGTGTTGAGCTTGTACCTAGGTATCCCACAACACCTAGACAGGCGGAGTGTGTTGACCTTGTACCTAGGTATCCCACAACACCTAGACAGGCGGAGTGTGTTGACCTTGTACCTAGGTATCCCACAACACCTAGACAGGCGGAGTGTGTTGAGCTTGTACCTAGGTATCCCACAACACCTAGACAGGCGGAGTGTGTTGAGCTTGTACCTAGGTATCCCACAACACCTAGACAGGCGGAGTGTGTTGAGCTTGTACCTAGGTATCCCACAACACCTAGACAGGCGGAGTGTGTTGAGCTTGTACCTAGGTATCCCACAACACCTAGACAGGCGGAGTGTGTTGAGCTTGTACCTAGGTATCCCACAACACCTAGACAGGCGGAGTGTGTTGACCTTGTACCTAGGTATCCCACAACACCTAGACAGGCGGAGTGTGTTGAGCTTGTACCTAGGTATCCCACAACACCTAGACAGGCGGAGTGTGTTGAGCTTGTACCTAGGTATCCCACAACACCTAGACAGGCGGAGTGTGTTGAGCTTGTACCTAGGTATCCCACAACACCTAGACAGGCGGAGTGTGTTGAGCTTGTACCTAGGTATCCCACAACACCTAGACAGGCGGAGTGTGTTGAGCTTGTACCTAGGTATCCCACAACACCTAGACAGGCGGAGTGTGTTGAGCTTGTACCTAGGTATCCCACAACACCTAGACAGGCGGAGTGTGTTGAGCTTGTACCTAGGTATCCCACAACACCTAGACAGGCGGAGTGTGTTGAGCTTGTACCTAGGTATCCCACAACACCTAGACAGGCGGACTGTGTTGAGCTTGTACCTAGGTATCCCACAACACCTAGACAGGCGGAGTGTGTTGAGCTTGTACCTAGGTATCCCACAACACCTAGACAGGTGGAGTGTGTTGAGCTTGTACCTAGGTATCCCACAACACCTAGACAGGCGGAGTGTGTTGAGCTTGTACCTAGGTATCCCACAACACCTAGACAGGCGGAGTGTGTTGAGCTTGTACCTAGGTATCCCACAACACCTAGACAGGCGGAGTGTGTTGACCTTGTACCTAGGTATCCCACAACACCTAGACAGGCGGAGTGTGTTGAGCTTGTACCTAGGTATCCCACAACACCTAGACAGGCGGAGTGTGTTGAGCTTGTACCTAGGTATCCCACAACACCTAGACAGGCGGAGTGTGTTGAGCTTGTACCTAGGTATCCCACAACACCTAGACAGGCGGAGTGTGTTGAGCTTGTACCTAGGTATCCCACAACACCTAGACAGGCGGAGTGTGTTGAGCTTGTACCTAGGTATCCCACAACACCTAGACAGGCGGAGTGTGTTGAGCTTGTACCTAGGTATCCCACAACACCTAGACAGGCGGAGTGTGTTGAGCTTGTACCTAGGTATCCCACAACACCTAGACAGGCGGAGTGTGTTGACCTTGTACCTAGGTATCCCACAACACCTAGACAGGCGGAGTGTGTTGAGCTTGTACCTAGGTATCCCACAACACCTAGACAGGCGGAGTGTGTTGAGCTTGTACCTAGGTATCCCACAACACCTAGACAGGCGGAGTGTGTTGAGCTTGTACCTAGGTATCCCACAACACCTAGACAGGCGGAGTGTGTTGAGCTTGTACCTAGGTATCCCACAACACCTAGACAGGCGGAGTGTGTTGAGCTTGTACCTAGGTATCCCACAACACCTAGACAGGCGGAGTGTGTTGAGCTTGTACCTAGGTATCCCACAACACCTAGACAGGCGGAGTGTGTTGAGCTTGTACCTAGGTATCCCACAACACCTAGACAGGCGGAGTGTGTTGACCTTGTACCTAGGTATCCCACAACACCTAGACAGGCGGAGTGTGTTGAGCTTGTACCTAGGTATCCCACAACACCTAGACAGGCGGAGTGTGTTGAGCTTGTACCTAGGTATCCCACAACACCTAGACAGGCGGAGTGTGTTGAGCTTGTACCTAGGTATCCCACAACACCTAGACAGGCGGAGTGTGTTGAGCTTGTACCTAGGTATCCCACAACACCTAGACAGGCGGAGTGTGTTGAGCTTGTACCTAGGTATCCCACAACACCTAGACAGGCGGAGTGTGTTGAGCTTGTACCTAGGTATCCCACAACACCTAGACAGGCGGAGTGTGTTGAGCTTGTACCTAGGTATCCCACAACACCTAGACAGGCGGAGTGTGTTGAGCTTGTACCTAGGTATCCCACAACACCTAGACAGGCGGACTGTGTTGAGCTTGTACCTAGGTATCCCACAACACCTAGACAGGCGGAGTGTGTTGAGCTTGTACCTAGGTATCCCACAACACCTAGACAGGTGGAGTGTGTTGAGCTTGTACCTAGGTATCCCACAACACCTAGACAGGCGGAGTGTGTTGAGCTTGTACCTAGGTATCCCACAACACCTAGACAGGCGGAGTGTGTTGAGCTTGTACCTAGGTATCCCACAACACCTAGACAGGTGGAGTGTGTTGAGCTTGTACCTAGGTATCCCACAACACCTAGACAGGCGGAGTGTGTTGAGCTTGTACCTAGGTATCCCACAACACCTAGACAGGCGGAGTGTGTTGAGCTTGTACCTAGGTATCCCACAACACCTAGACAGGCGGAGTGTGTTGAGCTTGTACCTAGGTATCCCACAACACCTAGACAGGCGGACTGTGTTGAGCTTGTACCTAGGTATCCCACAACACCTAGACAGGCGGAGTGTGTTGAGCTTGTACCTAGGTATCCCACAACACCTAGACAGGCGGAGTGTGTTGAGCTTGTACCTAGGTATCCCACAACACCTAGACAGCAAGTACAATTTATATCTGCGTGCACGCACACACTATAAATATTAATAATTATACCTACACTCTCTGTATTTCTTATTTTCTGTGTAGTTCGTAATTGGTGTAATGTTTGGAATAATAATTTTGTTATTCTTACTATCAGCTGTGAAGCTACCTTAGATAAAATAAATAAATAATTCTCAAACTCACCATGTATGAATAAGACACTTATCGTCAGGCTGCACAAAGTTGTTAACGTACAGCGCGTGGGCCCACCACTTGCTCCTGCAGCGGTCGGCCTCGGCGGCGACCATCGGGCCCCACATGGGACCGTCGCCGGCGTGGGCCCACCAGGACGTGGCCAGGCCCAGGACGAACAGGTAGAGAGGAGATATTCTGGGTAAATAAATACATTCATAAGACGTTGACACTTGGGACGGGCGCGGCGGCGTATCGAAGGAAACACTTTTCAACAATCTGTCAGAATTTTATTATTCAACGGGTTCTGAAAGCCTAATTTGATGTCCTGATTGGTTGACCAAATATATATTTATAGACAATCATGAGAATTGACATTCTCAAGGCACTAGCTTGACAACTAAAACATAAACAATTGAAAGCTTGTATACTGGCAGTGGGCAGTATTAATAAATAAGATGGTTACTAAAAATAAATAGCTACGGATCTCAGAATGTTATACCTAGCAATCCTATGCATCAAGCACTGAGGCATCATCTTGATGCTGAGCTGCTTCTGAGGATTGTCAGCCACGTAGAGGAGCAGGTTGTAGGCCATAAGGAAGCTGGAGGACATGATGAAGGTGTGGACTATAGAGGTGCCGTTCTGCATATATGCTGACAGGATATGGTGACTGCTCTGGAAGAAGAAAGTCGATGTTAAAGCAAAATTTAATTAAAATTTATTATATCGTGCATGATGTAAAGGAAGCAACTACTAAAGCCACTGGAATATTTGGAAACAATATCATCATGTAGCTGTAGATCCATTGTAATTTGTCGTTATGCTGTGGCAATAGGACACTTGAATCCATTGAGAGATATCCAATTCGGAACGATCAAAAATCGACAACAGTATTTATATTGACGAATTGAAGCATATCCGTGTTCTAATAATCGACGAGATTAGGCAAGTGCTTAAAATAAGTATACACTTACTTTCTCAAAGAACTGAGGGTTGTATATGTATGTGATGTGGTACGCCAGCACTGAGTGAGCCATCATCACTAACAGCAACGTAATGGCTCTGAAACATACAGTTTGAAATATAATACATATCTACTACATAGCTTAGAAATATTGATATGACCAGTGTTCATGTATGGTCCTCACTTCATTCCCTGTACAGGCTTGAGGGCGGATAGCCTCGGGTCTCCATCGCTGTGGTCCGCGGTCAACCGGTGCCAGTTCGCCACCAAGGACCAGGCCATCAGCTGTTTGATTGCTGCAAAGGACCAAAGAAAATTATAATAAAAAACCATATTTCTTCGTAAAATGGTTCTGAAGCTACATAATCCATATTTCATAAGTAATTAGTATTTTATTTATAATACGACTACTTTAACAATTCACATTAAGTACATATAAACATCTTTTATCACTGTAAAAAAATCATGGAAAAAAAAGTAGACAAAAAACTGACCCCTAGCTCGATAGATGGCGTTGGGATCGAGTTAGATCTCGCTATGGTTTCGTTACCGCGGACACATGACTACCGCCGACGCGCGCTGCTCAAGTTGCCATCAGGAGGGTCTTAACTGACTCGACTGAACAGCGAGTGATGAATTAGGACATGATCTCGGTGATTATAATCCGCTCGCTCGATTTTCAACTATCGCAGAGAATCGAGTCGAAGAACTGACGCTGTTTTTGGCCTATTTATTTAAACCTCTTTAAATTAATAATTAACCCGCCAGGTGGCGCCGTTTGTTAGGTAGAAGAGAAGAGCAGTCGTATTGCAAAATGCGTTTGTTTGTTCCTTACTTTCTTGCATACGACGACGAAGAACTGGTAGTCTGAGTTACTGTGCCAATAAGGGTGGGTGACAATAAGGTCCGATAAATCTGTATAGCAAATGTTGCAATTGTAGGAGGATCTAAAGGGATTCTTCAAAAAAAAAAAAAAAACTACGAAGTACTGTACTACGAAGCTGGAACTTTGGGAACACCAAGCATCAAGTTTGCACTGATAAAAATATGTATTTTAGTCAATATTATTTTGAACTTTGAAGATGCGTCTCATGGTTTACGGTTTTGTCAGTCTTTGCTCGTACATCTTCATTGTAATTATTTTAATGTGGTCTCAACCGGTTATTAAGCGGAACTATAAATTAAAAGTTTGTAACTAATTAATCATAAGTATCACCAAAGTTGTTTACTCAAATATTTTTAGAACATCTCAAGGTTAACGCTACGTTATCTAATTATAGAGCTCAAACATTGTGGATACGGTACTGCATGTAGAGTTTACTTACAGAGTCGCGGCTTCCTAATTATAGTATGGTAGCATTGATAACTAATATAGTATAAGATATATAATAATATAATTAATAAAAAAACTTATTCTTCCACTATGGCGTCATAAAAATATGAAGACACTACATTTGACAAATCCTTTGTGGGAGACTGGTATTTGCAGTAGGAAAAACTTGTCACAAAGACTACCAGATCAGAAGAGAGAGATTTTATTTTGCAGAATAGCGTTATATTCTCATAGCCAAAAGTAAGGAATTATAGTGATAGTTTAGTTAGTTTAGTTCGGTGTACAACAGAATCGGAACCGATGTGGGTACTAGCGAAGTAATGGTGTGGTGTGGTGCGGTATGGTGTGGTATGGTGTGGTGTGGTGTGCTGTAATGTGGTGTACTTTGATGTACTGTGGTGTGATAGGTAGGCTGAAAACACATTTATATTAAAACGATTAAGAGGCTTTCAGTGCTATCGTAATTAAGGTTCAATAGATACGTGGTGAGTACTTGCTTGCACTTTGCTTTAGTAAGAGGGTGTATTTTTAAAGTATTTTATTGATAAATGATTTTATTTCTGTAAGTAGGTTGTTACAAACACTTTTACACGTCCATCATATTTTTTTTAAACTAGACGAGGTCGGCGTTTCCTGTCTGACTACTCTGAGAAGAAAGGCCGAAACAAACTCAGAGGTCAGTCTCTTTTAAAGTCCAGACAGAATCTTGGTCAGATCATGTGAAGGCTATGTAGATCGGTGTCTGAAATGGTCTTTTGAGGAAAGAACCACACAGATTGAGTGGACCTGTCCAGTCAGTGCACGCAATTGTCAGCAATCGTGCAGCTCAACTCAGAACTTAAGGAGCTCAACGATTCGACGAACAATACCAAAGAAAGGACATTTGAGTAGGCCGCACAAGTTACTCAAACTGCCAGATCATGATTACACTAAGAGTAAAAGTACAAAAAAAAGAGGCAATGATCAACATTGTATAAATAACTGCCAAGGAAACAAAAGTTGCGGCGCGAAAGATTAAGTTTACACAGTTGAGTAGTACATACATCTGTCGAGCGTACAAGGATGAGTTGTAGTTGATACTAACAATTATGTTGGTAATAATTTGTATTTGACAAAAGATAGATATAATATTGTTATGTACTATCTTTCTAACTATCACAAAAGACAGACAGCTATGTCGCTATCATATTATTTTTCTATTTCAGCCCACAATTTGGCTTAACAACTTGCTTCTTTTGAGCAATGCAATACCTTTTTTAATTATTCTGCCAATAATTTGGTCAAAACTAATAACAAGTTAGCCTCTTGCAAAACTGTATCTAAGGCAAATAACAAAGCATATGAAAGTGTAAAAAAATTAAATAGTTTCAACCTGGTGCATCAAAGCATTCAATGGTTTTTGAACAAAGATTTAGAAGTAGAGTTATTCCTGAACTGTAGCCAAATTGATATTCTTTGTATTGTAGAACATTTGGCTTAAAAGCCACCAGTTCATGTTCAATTTTAATAATCACCAGGTTGGTTACTCGTTCAGCAGAGTAAATGCTGTACACAGTGGCTCTTTAACTCTAGTAAATAACCAGCTTATATTTAAAGACTGCAAGGATATTGTGAGCCTCTCTGTTGAGCGGACAATTGAAATAGCCTGTGTAGAATTGGAGCAGCTCATTATATTAAGTGTGTACAGACCTCCTTCAGGATCGTATGATTGTTTTGAAAAGGTTATGGATGAAGTGTTGCACAAAATCTGTAATTCAAACGAGTCTATCATCACTTGTGGTGATTTTAATGTTAATTCGTTAGAAAATTCTGGGTTAAGTACAAAAATTATAAGTCTGTTTCAGTCATACAATCTTGCTAACCAATTTTTGGAGCCAACTAGAATAACTGCCACTAATGCCACATGCCTAGATAACATTTATACAGATGTTATACCAACCCACAAAGAAATAATTCATTTATAGACTCAGATCTTTGTGGACAATAAATTACTATTCCAAATTGAAACAAAAAAAAAGCCTAAAAGAGATATCACTGTTAACCCAAAAACTGCTAATCTCTTGGAAACATTTAAGTCTAAACTTTAAAGTAAAATACCACCTTTGTCGACTAATGATGACCCTAATCAACAATGTAATGATTTTTTTCATATGTATTGCACACAATTCGATGACACATTCATTCCAAAGACGTTCTCAGTTAATAGTAACGCTTCCTTCAGTGACTGGGCCACCATTGGTATACATACAAGTAGAAAACGACTTTATGAATTGTATGATGAACGGACTTGTAAAAACACTGCTGAGATTAATTTATATGTTAAGAATTATTCTAAATTATTTAAAAAAGTTTGTAGTATGGCCAAGTCAAGTTATTTGAGTTCAAATATTAAAAATAGTAGTTATGTTTAATTAAAATGACATGGAGTATCATTAATAGCGAAACAGGAAGGTCGTGCAACCGAAGTAGTGACTACAGCCTTGCTATTGATGACAATATAATTCAATCAGTCGCCGCGGCTTTTGAAAATTTAGAGATTCCCGTATCGACTACTAAATGTCTAAAGTTTTCACCCACTGCTGCAGAGTCTTTACTTAAAGAAAACGTTCCAGTTTGTGATTCTGAATTTTATTTCCAATATGTCACCTGTAAAGATATGAATAAAACCTTTCACACCTCAGATCATATAAATATATGATCTGAGTTTCACACGTTAAATGTTAAAAATACCGCAGATCTATGGGGTGATTCTGTGGACGTTGCTAAGTTGATTATAAACATTGTAGCCATAGAACTATTATTACTAGCGTATTGTAGCACCTACATTAGCTGTTATTTTTAATAATTGTATTTATTTAACACTTTAAGCACACAAATGTACAGAGGCGGACTTAATGCCATAGGCATTTTGACCGCGGTGAGTTTCCTGATCGTAAGAAAAACAGTAAAATAATACCGTTGTTTAAATCATATCATAGTACATCAGACCCTACTAATTATAGACCTATTTCGGTGCTACCTAAATTTAGTAATTTTTTTTTAAAACTGATTTTAAATCTAACGCTAAGATTTTGTTAACGATTACTGCCTATCAAACAGTTCAGTTTTACAAGGGGTCGTTCAACTACTGATGCTGTGTTGAACTTTTAGGACATGTGTATAATGCATGGGGGAAGAATGTGATGCTTTGGGCATCTTATGCGATTTGTCCAAAGCATTCGATTGTGTTCTTCATGAAACATTAATCAGGAAACTGCACCACTACGGAATCCGTTGCACCTCTCTGGGTCTTCTTACTTCTTACTTAAGTGATAGGATTCAGAGTGTTGATGTTAACGGAAAAAGATCACCCGGATCGGTAGTAAGAATGGGGGTCCCTCATAAATTGTCAAAAAAGCTTAGCTCTGCAGCATACGCCGTTAGAAAAATTCGTGGTTTAACTGATTTAGAGACAGCCCGTTTAGAATACTTTAGTTAATTTCATAGTGTCATGTCGTACGGTATTCTATTGTGGGGAAATGCCGCCGGTATTCAGACAATTTTTGTTTTATAAAAAAGGGCACTTCGTTCAATTTATAAATTAAATCCCAGACACTCCCTTGGAGACCAATTTAAACATATTAATATAATGACTGTGCCTTCTCAGTACATTTATGAAAATAGTTTTTATGGACATACAAATATTAATCTGTTAAAAAAACACAGTGATATCCATAATATCAATACTAGGAACAAACACAAATTTGTTGTTCCTACTACCAGGCTCAAGAAAATAGGTGGCTCGTTTAGATGCCAATGTATACGCTTTTATAATAAACTTCCTAGCCACATTCAAGAACTAAGCCTTAATAAATTCAAATCTTTTTTATAGAAGAAACTATGCCAGAAAGCCTATTATACTGTCAAAGACTATATTGAGGACAAAAAGGCTTGAGGAAAAGGAAAGGATTGAGCTGCTCCAATAAATTTACACAGGTCATGTTGATTTATTTTATTTTGCTATTTTACTTTTAATCTTTGCTTTATGCTTTATACCTTTTTACATATACAATGACTTGCATATTTACTGTATAAAGGATTATATTATTTTAATTATTGTGAATGTGAGAACTAAGTATGAAGGCAATTGTTCCAGTTTTAATCATGATCTAGCAGTTTGAGTAATTTATGCGGCCTATTCAAATGTCCTTTCTTTGGCATTGTTCGTCGAATTGTTGAGCTCCTTAAGTTCTGAGTTGAGCTCCATGATTGCTGACAATAGCGTGCACTGACTGGACAGGTCCACTCAAACTGTGTGGTTCTTTCCTCAAAAGACCATTTTAGATACTGATCTACATAGCCTTTACATGTTCTGACCAAGATTTTGTTTGGACTTTAAAAGAGACTGTGACCTCTGAGTTCGTTTCGGCCTTTCTTCCCAGATTAAGTGAGAGTAAGTTGTTGTTTAGCGAGGTCGTAATAAGTGAGAAACCCATTTGAGCAAACTGGTACACTTCCTTCCAATTATCTCCAAGGAAAAGAAGAGCCATGTCGTCCGCGAAAGTATTAAACTTGCCGTCAATAAAGTTTAACTGACAGAGGTCATTAATAAAAATTAAAAAGAGGGTAGGCCCTAAAATACTCCCCTGGGGAATACCTATATTGACTTCCCAGTCATCACTCAACCACTCAACGACCACAACACGTTGAGCTATTTTAACTGTTCGCCACGAATTTCGAGGTGCTCAAGCTTCCTTAGTAGGAATGGCGCAGAGACGGTGTCAAAAGCCTTCGCTAAGTCGAGGAAAATTGTAAGAACCTTTTTCTTCTCATCTGACCTAGAAACTATGGTATCAGTTAGTTGATGCATGGCATCGCTTGTTTACTAAAACCGCATTGATTGGCCGATAAAAGTGTGTTTGTTTGTAAGTAATTATTTAATTGCTTATTGATATCTTTCTCAAGAATTTTGGATAGTGTAGGCAAAATATAAGATATTGGACGGTAGTTATTGACACAGTCCCTGCTACCAGACTTATGAATTTGATGAACTAAGGATTTCTTGAGATCCGAGGGAAATTCACCAGTGAAAAGGCACAGGTTGCAAAGAAACGCGATAGGATTAGATAATAAATTACAGTATATTTTTATTCATTCATTGAGAACATCGTCTCACGTTACGGCATAAGTGGTTTTAAGAGATGCTTAGATGATGATTTTGATCTTATCAACATCAGTGGGCAGAAGGACAAAAGCGAAGGGCCAAGTAAGCAGAGAAGAAGTCTGGTATAAAGTAGCGTTCAACCCTGTGTTAGAACCCGCTAGAGATTTACCAATTCTTATAAATAATTGATTAACCTCATTCACAGAATTTTGGGCTGATCTGGATCAATTAGATCCATGGGTGGACCTTTGTGTTTAGTAGTGTAAGTTCTTAGCGTTACCTTGACATTTAGAGACCCCAGTCTTATCATACTCTTGCTTAACTTTTTTTAGAATATTATTACAAAAATTACGATAAAGTGTGTAGGTTATTTTTGTAACTTCGTCATTTGGATGCTTTTTAGACTTAATATGAAAATTGTCTGGATTTCGCATGCATCGTAGTAGTCCAGGAGTAATCCATGGTTTAATCAATCGCTTACGTCTCGGAACAGTGATCTTTTTATTACAATTAATCATCAATGTGGTTAGGGTCATAAAGAAGAGAGATATATAGCTTCATTAGCCCTATGTAAAAATTAAATACCGTCAAAATGAATAGTTTTACTTTATTCATCTAGGGATGGATAATGGATACGTTTGGTTTTTGAAAGATGGTGTGAGGAGCTCATGTGAGTAAGGCTTATTATGACGCTGTAGTGGTCGGTTAGGGTTGTATGGGCAACAAAACAATTTACCGAAAGTTTGCTTTGACAATAAATTACGTGGTCAAGGCATGTTTGAGAATGGGTGGGGATGTAGTACGCAGGCAATATACCATGAGAGGCTAATAGATTATGGTATATTTCCGCTCTTGCTTCAGAAGTGGATGGTGTTATGCCGCCAGTTAGGAAAATATTATTGTATGATGATAATGTTAGTAAAATATCGTTTAGTGATACAAGAAATTTAGAGACATTTCTTTCCCCCGGGGGACGTTAACTACAGACAATCACGGTCTGTGAACTGATAATAATAATCAGACAACTTCCATCCACAAGCGACGATGGTTCCAAATTCTTATAGGTACAGCTCGCGCGATAAGAGTTTGGCTTTGACCGTTATTGCGCAGAAATCAGAAATTGGGTATCAACGGGCAATTTATTAGCGGGGTGCGGGGCGGGTGTGTAGGCGCACGCGGTGCTCTGATTAGCGCTCCAGTCGTTCCCTGCCTCTCGCATCGATACGACGTACCGCGCACTCCTGTTGTACAATCAAAAGTTCAAAAATCCGAAGGTCAAAGCCAAACTCTTATCGCGCGAGCTGTAAGAGTAGATTTATAGTAAACAATAATGCCCTCGTTTTGTGTAACCATGTATGAGTGCAATAAACGGTGTCCGAGATATCCAACATTCCGTTAGAATGATCACATCCCAGTCAACTTCTGATCTTTTGATGAGGGTTTGCAATCCTGAAAAATTACGGTTAACACTTCTTATATTTTGTACAATAAAGTTCAAGAGGAGCTCTCGGTATAAATTAAACTGGAGCAGTTATCAATAACACGAGAGCTGGAGTCAGCGACAGTTAACTCATCCAATTCACTATTTATTGATAATTGGGAATTATGATCGAATTTTACGTAAATGCTTAAGTGTTACTTTTATAAGTTTCTGGTGTAAATATAAAGTTTTAATGGGTACCTACAGTACGATGGTCTGTATCTCATTCTTATGTTAAATTGTTTAGTAGATAGTTAGAGCTACATACTGAACATCATCTAACACGTAAAATCATATTGAACCGTCTATACAGCGGCTATATGCCGCACATCAGTGGTATCAAAACCAGTATACGCTGACCTCTTATTCTATTGAAACTCCGTATAGCTCCGCTAGGGCAGCTCAAAGTTTCTTCGATGACGTTTATGATCTGAGACCAAAACTGAACTAGATATGAATATCTAGTTCAAAAATAATAATTTTTATGTTCAAACATTAATATTATTATAAATATTTTGCAATCTAGTAATAGGAACGTTCGGATTAGGCCCGTGCCTAACTTCTTTATTCATACAGTATTTAAATGAAACATGCATCAACTCACGTTTCCCCTCGTTGTTCTTTAGCACATCATACGCCGTCCCCACCACGTTCATCCCCACTATAAGGCCTGCCACACCCAGAAAGGCCAGGTCCCAGATATCCACCATCCTCCTATTGCCCCCCGTCTTGCAATACTTTAATTGCGTCAGGTTGGCTTCGAGCCCGTAGTGGGAGCGAGTGAGGTTGTTCACGCAGTGGTTGAAACGCGCTCGGGGGGATGAGTCTCGGATGTGGCCGCACGAGGTGGACAGGCAGAGACCGCGGTGAATGAGCGTGTGGTTGAAGCGGTAATGGTCGACTGAGAAGTGCTGGAAGGAAATGGTGATGTTTAGACTTACATATGAGTTGAAAATAAGGAACCATAGCGAAGGACCGTGAACTTTGGCATCCCAATGAAGAGTTTTGTATCTCAGAAATGAAGGAACTGCTTGTTTATCATCCTCATATACAAATCTCTCTGTCTCATTGAGGTTTGCTGTTACAGCACACAATTCTGGGTGAAGCTCGCCATCGTACATAAGCTGTTCTTATAATGTTATAACATTGTTTATGTAATGTACCTATGTGTAGGTATATATCAGGTATATGTCAGGTTCACTGATGTTTCACCAAAACACCATTGACAATTTTTTAGTTTACAACCAACTTTTCGTATACTATTTATTTCACAAACAACTTATTCCGCAAATGTTTTATTTTACAAACACTTTCTTAAACATTTATTTGCCAAATGCTTCTCTTTACAAATCTTTGGGATGGTATTTAATCATATAAACATTTTTCATTTAATATTAAGTATCTTTTGGAAAAATCACGTTTATACTAAATATCATTTTATGATGTATTTTCTAAAACAGTCACAAAGTGATTACAACGATATATTTGCATAATTTTATTGAACTACAAATAATCCTACGTGGTTGCAATTTCTATTAGGGTCAAATAATTTACAGGCAAATACTGAAGTTCTTTACATCTAGTAAAGTATTTATTCTTCTATAAAATCTTGTCGTTTCTGGCACTCGCCGGCCGCTGCCGCGGTACCGCTCGCTTCGCTCGCTCGGCTCGTGTGTAGGGGTCACAGTTTTAACCTAACCTAACCATTAAAAAAAAATTATTACCCAATCTTTCATTTTTAGGAATTTGCGTAATAATAAGTCAATAATTATGTAAAACGATTTTATTCCAAACGTTGTTTTATGAGATAAAACGAAAGAAAAATTGTTTGTAAAATAATACGTTATTAAAAAAAGTTTATCGAATAGGTAATTATTTGGCAAATATAATTTTATTATGAAATGACAAATCATGTTTTTGCCAATCGTTGCTTATCAAGTAATTTGTAAATTAATTTTTGGTGAACTGACAGGATACCGTACTGTACCGTAGATGGCCTGCAAAAGGAAAACTTACATCATGCAGCATTAACAGCACAATAAACAATAAGATAACTTACATCATGCAGCGTTAACAGCACAATAAACAATAAGATAACTTACATCATGCAGCGTTAACAGAACAATAAACAATAAGATAACTTACATCATGCAGCGTTAACAGCACAATAAACAATAAGACAACTTACATCATGCAGCGTTAACAGCACAATAAACAATAAGACAACTTACACCATGCAGCGTTAACAGCACAATAAACAATAAGAAACTGCCAAGGAACTGATTTTTTCAGGGTTTTACCTAGATAGATATCCTTAAATTGCAGGATTTATGGCGGTTGTATTACCTCTATAACACTGAGGAGGCGATCGTTCCGGTACGGCATCAGGTCGAAAGTCCCCAGGCAAAACACTCCTCGCCTCGCCAGGCACTCCTCCCAGTCATCCAGGTGGAACAGCTTCGGCATCTCATGGTAATCCTCATCTGTGTGACAAAGATAGTGGTTTAAAACGAGGGCCTTCTTGTTTTGGATTTGCTACCTTTATAAATGCAGGATTTGGTTTACCTTCAAATCTAACCTTCAAGTCTGATCTGATCTGATGATCTCTCTATGTATGTCTTGAGGTTACTATCGACTTACAACCTCGCCGCGGGATGAGCTCAGAAATAGGGGCTGATATCTTCTAAGAATTCTTTGAATTCTTCTTCTTTGAATCTCTGATATCTTCTAAGATATTCATTTTAATTATATGCTGTAAAGGGCAATTTTGATCTACAAAATTATTTATCAATTATTATTAATTAATTATATTATTATTTAATTATCTATTTTCTGTATTAAATAAAAAAACCTATCTAACGTATTTAATTGGATAAGGAATAATACTGTATTGTTTAAAATTGCTTCTTAAATAACCCATTATTTTTTTATAATATGTAAAAGATAAAAATGGTTACTGTGGGTTACCCTCAGGATATAGACATACATATAGGAACCATTGCGGACTTTTTGTGGATCTTTATATAATATACAATTCCGTAGTACATTATTGTGATCTATCTCGTAAGGTTTAGCAGGCGTTTTCAATGTAAGCGCACAAAAATATGCTTTTTACGACCTTACATTACAAATCTTTGAAAGGATGACGGGCAAAATGTATGGAATCTGGTACCCGCTCCAATAGAAACATGTTATACATCATTGAAAAGGTATTTTTGTGTAGAATAATGTAAACTTGAGCGCTTGTCTCAAATATTAGTATTTAAGGAGTTAGAGCGATTTTTGTGTCATGCGTTTTTGCTTTAACATGCGGGTGTGAGTAGTCCCTAAGAATAAAAATACACGTTTATTTTTTTAAATCAGGCACGTATGACAAAAACGCATGACTCAAAGTCATTTTAGGCTCATGTTAGTTATTTATTTGAGTAAAAAAATACAAGTATAAATCAGAAACAACTTTATTTTTTATAGTTTTACAATTATAGACTGTTTTCGTTGTCTACAATGACATCATTGAGAAATGCTGCTGGAGCAAGGAACCCTTCGCGTCTGGCATATCCTAAGTACCATATAATAGAAATAATATGCGCGCAAGTGCCCATTGTACGTCGCCCAGTTAGGCATGTGCAATAATAATGTAATATATTGTTGTTTTGACCTAGGTTACATTTTATCATAATATAACAATAATAAGTCCTAGAACGTACATGACGCGACTGTATTCGTCCGCGTAATAGCCAGACGGCATTATTTATACCATAGTCTGATAAGTCATCAAGGTTATGTTGTTGATATATTTCTATTAGATAGAGTCCATTTGTTAAATGTTCGTTGCAATAAGAACGGGCGAGTTTCAATTGATAAGTACCCAACGAAAGTAAAATAACTTCCTCTTCAGTTAATTCTGGGAAGTTTTGAATATCATTAGCTTCTATTCTTTCAAAGTTAGCTCTACGCGCATTCAATCGTTTTCTTTCGACATAAGTATATAAAATATTTGGTGTATCTATTTTAGTCTCGATTATGTTGAGAAAGGATTCTACATGTATGTTGTCGGTAATAGGAATATGAAAATGATTTAACATAGCTGCAGCAATTCTAAAGTCAACAAACATGTTTGGAAGCGTTTTATTAAAGTATTTTTGTCTTAAAAGTTTGAAATCGCGCTTAAAGCGCCCGTTAACCACCTCGACAACCCATCTGCAAATCGTAACTGAGCGCGACTCATTTGCTTGCTCAGTGGTTAATTGTGTCTCGTTTCTATTTTTTGTTGGTGGCATGTGGGGATCATAGTCATTGGCTTCAATGTCACCTATGCTGTCCCTGAAACCCCTGTCCAAAATAAATACGTCTTCCGGATGTAACAAAATATGTATGGGATTCTCCCCATCATTCATTAGATTAGACATAATATTCGCGTCCGTTTTTGTTGCAGCATATGGGCCAAGTACTTCTACAATGTATCCATCTGAACATACGATTAAAAAAGGTTTAAGTAAGTTTTGGAACTTATGTAAACTGTAAGATTGTCTTTGAAATAAAAAATTCGAACTTTTATTAATATAAACATAAGTTCCATCAAATATTAAAATTACCTTATCGTTATTCTCATTACCGAACAAAGCTTTTGGAATTGAGAGATTCCTCTCTAATATATTATTTCTAGTTATGTGGTCAAAACCTAGGTGTCTTGGAACATATTCGAGACTAAGGCAATCTCGAACTATTTTCAAAATTCGCTCTAACTGTCTGCGGGACATATTAAATAATGTGGATAACCTGTTATTTGAATCCCCTGTTCTTAATTTTGTCAAATAGATACCTAGCGCATTTCTGGGTTCCTTGCATCTCACACTAAGAGAAGGTGTTTCGTCTAGTATAGCGTCAAACTGGCCTGGTTTCCGCCCTGTCCAAAAGTGCATCTCCTCTTCAGATAAGGCACCTCTTACATTGAAATCTAACTTTATTCCATTTTGTACAGCTGTTCGCAACATGTCACATATGTCAGTAAATTGCTGCGCATTAAAACTGTGAGAGACATTGCACAATTGAGGCAAATCATCCCAAGCATTGCCCTGAAGGTGTTCTGCACAGACTCGAGCACTATCAGGAATGTATAACGAATACGCACAAAAAATATATGTTTTGATAGAAGCTGGTATTCGGCATCGGGTTGCATGAACACAGTTGTTGAAGATACAATGTCTTGGTGTATTTGGTGCTCGCATATAACCTGGGACCTGAATCTCCCCATCATTTAGTCTTCTTTCGGGTGCAGCAGGTCTTCTTAAATCGTTTTCGATTCTCTGCCAACAACGGTGACACATACGCTGCGTATTGTTAAATGCCACCTGAAACCAACATGCAATAATATTAATTAGTTTTATATAAATACTTATAGGTCTGGGAAGCGATTCCACTATTTGGTCATTACGTTTACAATGTTCATTCATTCATTGTAGCCACCTACATAAAGGCGTAAGCTTATCTTATCACTTAATATTGATATTATAATATCAATATTAAGTGAATGCATTAGTTAATCTAATAAAATATACAAATACGCGCAAAGACTACGCCAGCTTCTAGCGCTAGAGGGATAGATAATTATATTCCGTGTGTACAATTCATATCGGTCCTTAGATGCTTCTATACGAATGGCTTTGATAGAAAGAGATGGGAAAGCAACAGAAAAATAGTTTTAATGTTGAAGTTGGATGGTAAGAGGAAAAGTATAACAGACCTAAAAAGTGTTTAACAATACAAAACATTTCTTAGAAATGCAGTTTATTGAGCACTTTCATGGGCCTTACAACAAAATATCTGTCCAGGTACTACCCGTGCGCGATAAGTTCGGACCTTCTAGGAATGCGACTCCCCCGCCCGCTTCCCCCGCACTTCCCTGATGGCGCCTGTTTTGTACCGTTTGCATCGAACACGCCATTGTGACGTCACCGCGCTCAGGTCCCAACTTATCGCGCACGGGTAGTATCTGTTGGAAATACCACTCCTATTGTTACCGCCTCAAGTAAAATCCTGCCATTTCATTTGAAATGAACTATCCGCCGTATGTTTAATATTAATAAGTGAGAATGATTTAACTATTTATGATGTAATATCACTGATTAATGGTACCCATTTATAAACTAATAAAACGTGCACATTTACATGATAGCTGGTTAAAAGGTTCATTGAACACCGACTAACATGAATGCAAAGAACTCTATATTAAGACATAATGTACTCGTATTAAACAAAAGTAAGAAATACAACTTTTACATACCTCTAAAACAGCATTTTCTTGAATATAAGCGGCTAACTCAGGACGCAAGCTAGGTAAGTCGTCACGTAAAATATGTTCCTGATATCTTTCATGATATAAACCTCGCCGACACATCACACAATTGTGATTTCCTTCCATTTTGGTAGAAAATCAAGTCCATAAAACAAGCCGAACTCAACGATTTTAGCGGGTAACGGAGTCCAAAAGAAAAGCACGGGTCAATATGAAAGATAAATAAAGTAGTAGAAAGCAGCGTAACGTAGTCTCACGAACGGAACGAACGAGCGACTGACTGACTGATAGATGGAGATGTATCAGCCGATCACGCGAACTGCACCCCCCACTCCGCTCCCGATATATCCCGTGGTGCCTCCTAGGGTGGTTGGTATCAGTAAATCAAGTTTTCAGTTGTATCGCTTAAGTTTTTAATATGATACTTATATTGTTATGTTGAACAAAGAAACATATTCATATATCAATATCTCTGAAGATACTAACATTCAGGTTTCGTCGCTATACATTTTTTTTCTCCTATAGGTTAGACCAATTCAATAATACAATAATTATTGTTATTGGACCGGGTACCAAAATGTCTCATCATCCTTTCCGGCTTTTCTCTACCATAATACGCATGTACACTCGCGAACAACTAAATCGACTCAACCCATACGTGCGCATAAATACATATAATTATGTATATTTCGAAAAAATATATTACTTATTTAAAAAATTATAGCGTTCCAAAGCTTGAGACCTTAGCTTTAATATGGTACCACTTTTCATAACATTGCAGGACTTTTAAAATTAATGCTATCTGGGTGAAAGTAGAGGTAAAATGGGAACTTAGAAAAATGTGTGGTGGTTAGTTATTTTAAAAATAAAACAAAAACTGTCAAAAAAACGTAAAATAATTTATTATATCAGTATTTGGTATTACCCCCCCTAGCTCTAATCACAGCTTGCAGTCGATTCTTCATCGACCTGATAAATTTTTTGACGGTTTCTTGAGGAATTCCATCCCACTCCTCTAATAACGCCGCTTTCAGTTCCTCTATGGTCGAAGGGACTGGATTTCTGGCCCTGACCCTTCTTTTGAGCTCTTCCCATAAGTGCTCGATGGGATTCATATCTGGACTGAGTGCAGGCCAGTCCATTGTCTGTATATTCACTTCGTCCAGGAACTGCCGAGTGATACGCGCCGTGTGACACCGGGCATTATCATGCATTAAGACGAAGTTCTCGCCGACAAATCCTGCGTAGGGTCCGAACGTGGTCCTCAACGCTCCAATTGAGATGCTCTCGAGCAAATTGAAGGCGCAGTTTTTCGGTGGCCTGCAGTTAATTTTGGGCCCGTGGCAGACCATTTTGGAGTGAGATTGGCTTTCCTCAAGCGTCTTCTTACTGTCCACTCGCTGACAGCCACCCCACGAACACGCCTCCATTCCTGCATCACATCAATACCCGTTAGGTGCCGATTCCGCAGCGCTGTTGTAACGATGAAACGGTCGTCTCTCTCTGAAGTGCACCAGTGGCGGCTGGCTGTCTCCGATTAAAGGCACCAGTCTCTTGAAATCTTCTGTATACCCTTGATACAGCAGACTGGCTCAAGTGAAGCTGGGCAGAGACGGTTCGCTGACTGAGTCCTCGTTGTAACAGAGCAACGACTTGAGCAGCTTCTTCAGGCGTAGTGTCCATAGTTTCTTCAAAACAATAAGCAATAAGCATTAATTGACCATTTCATGGTTCGGTCACTATTGGGACCACCGCAGCCAGTGATCGATACTGAGGCCCAAACAGGACCAGTCTCAACCCTTATCACAGCTAAGGACGTCAGAGTAGCTCTTAAAAATATGAAAAGAGGGAAATCTCCGGGTCATGATGGTCTCAGTATCGAGCATTTGCAGCATGCAGGTTGCCACCTACCTAGGGTGTTAGCACTTCTTTTTAACATGTGTATCGCGCACTCTCACCTGCCTGACAGTATGATGAAAACGGTGGTCGTACCAGTAATTAAGAACAAAACTGGAGATGCATCCGATAGGTCGAATTATAGACCCATCTCTCTCGCAACTATTGTGGCTAAGGTGCTTGACAGTGTGCTAAACGTGCAGCTAGAAAAACGTTTGCGGCTGCACGATGCACAGTTCGGTTTTCGACCTGGTTTATCCACTGAAAGTGCAATAGCTTGTCTTAAGCACACTGTCAGGTACTACAGTGACAGGAGTACACCAGTTTACGGGGCGTTCCTAGATCTCTCCAAGGCCTTCGACCTGGTCTCATACGACATTCTCTGGAATAAGTTAAAGGCTACAGGTATCCCCAACGAGTTGCTGAACGTTTTTATGTATTGGTACGACAACCAAACAAACGTTGTAGGTTGGGGGAATGAGTCGTCTGTACCATACAGGTTGGAGTGTGGCGTGAGGCAGAGGGGATTAATCGCCCAAATCTTTTTAATCTGTATCTGAATGCATTTATCGAGGAACTCAGCAGCACGCATGTGGGCTGCTTTATTGACGGGTTGTGCTTTAACAACATCAGCTACGCCGATGATATGGTGTTGCTGGCTCCCTCGGTGAGTGCACTCAGAAAATTGGTTGGGATTTGTGAGAACTACGTTGCTAACCATGGGCTAAAATATAATGTAACAAAGTCAGAACTCATGGTCTTTGGGGCTGCTGGTAAGAAATGTCCAGAAAATGTACCACCTATTAAAATTAATGACGTTCCGATTCTTCGGGTACACCGTTTCAAATACCTTGGACATTTCATTGCTGACGACCTTAAAGATGATGCGGATGTTGAACGGGAACGCAGAGCATTGGCGGTGCGGGCGAATATGTTGGCCCGTAGGTTCGCTCGATGTACAGATGCGGTCAAAAACACGCTGTTTAAAGCATACTGCACATCTCTGTACTCGAGCGCTCTATGAATCAACTGTACTTAACGTGCAGCTAATGCTTTGCGTGTTCAATACAATAACGCTTTCAGGGCACTGTTACGACTGCCACGATATTGCAGTGCATCTGCAATGTTTGCACAAACCAGAGTGGACAGCTTCTTAGCTGTAGTGCGTAGAAGAATGCGTCTCTTCTCGCCAGATTGCGTGGCAGTAGCAACGGCCTCTTGAGCGTTATTGCTGATAGGCATGATGAAAGCCCCATAGTGAGGCATCTAATTAAAACCACCTTATCTGTAGTAGTATATAAGTACTAACATAGTTTTTTATAAGCTTTATTGTTACTAACATTCTAGTATTGTAAGTATTTCTTGTGTAAATGTTTGTGAATCGTGTTTGTTTGTTATTATTAAGTACTAACATAGGCTAAGTTATATTGTTACTAACACAGTGGACCTCTGTAGTCTGTTTAATAAATAAATTATTATTATTATTCCGTTTATTTATTTTCATATATGTATATAAATACATTTTAAAATATTTTTATAAAAAACATTAAAAAAAACATTTAAAAATAGTGGTCCGCCGGTATCAGGAGCAGGGTCCAAGCTACCGGTGGTTAGGGCTCCAGAGACAGGAACCTTCTCACAATACGAGCCGTATCAAGGAGTACTGCCTTCTGAATCAGGCCCTTGATCCAACCGCCTAACGAGAGCCTCGAAAGATGTTGATCGAGGCTTTCGGCCATCAGGCCATTGGCCGATACGACAATCGGCACAATGACAGCCGAGCTCGTATTCCACATGTCAACAACCTCGTATGCTAAGTCGAGATATTTTTAATTTGTTTCTCTTTCTCAGCTTTCACGAGGTTCTCGTCATGTGGAATGGTAACATCGATAATCATTGTGCGGCGCGCTAATCGATCTATCACCACTATATCAGGCTTATTGGCGACAATAGTCCTGTCAGTAATGATAGATCGATCCCAGTACAACGTGACTTGGTCATTTTCGAGAACTGGGTCGGGCGCATACTTGTAATACGGTACCTCGGTATCCACAAGTTTATATTTTAAAGCAAGTTGCTGGTGAATAATCCTGGCTACTTGGTTATGCCTGTGCAAGTACTCGCCGTTAGCCAGACGAGAACAACCAGAGATAATATGTCTGATGGATTATGCATCCGATTTGCGGTCAGTAGTGTACGGACCCTCCTATCCAAGGCGTCGAGTTCAGTCTGAGTCCATTTGAGTATGCCGAAAGAGTACATCAAAACCGGCATGACCCAACCGTTGAAGGCACGCACCTTGTTTCCGGCTGAAAGAAGACTATTAAGTACTTTTTTCAGGCGGCCAAAGAAGCGTTCCTTCAACGATTGCTTCATGTCAGTAACATTGATGCCTAACGCTTCCGACATACCCAAATACTTATAGCTTTCGGATGCGGAGAGGGCTCTAAGGTTTGTGGAATCCGAGAGTTGGGTTCCCACGGATTCAACAATCTCCCCTCGCTTTACTTGCATGATCGCACATTTGTCCACACCAAATTCCATCCTGATGGCGCTACTGAAAGTTTCAGTTACCTTCAGTAGCTCCATCAGTCGCAATTTGTTGGGGGAAAAGAGTTTCAAGTCATCCATGTAGAGGAGGTGAGATATGACCTGACCACCTCTCCTCAACCGATAACCTAGATCTGAATCCTCCAGTAGTGTACTTAGAGGATTCAGGGCTAAGCAGAACCAAAGTGGACTCAAACTGTCGCCCTGGAATATTCCCCGTTTAATCCATACAGGCTCATCATTATTATTATTAACTCCGCCTCTGTACATTTCTGATAAGGTAATTTTTTTTTTGTGTATGGCATCTCGCATTTGGCCTTGAGAGGCCGTGACTGCTTAACCGGTCAATTCTGTGGTGCCTTCGAGCTAACCCAAAGCCTCCAGCCAGGGGCATAATATTATTTATAAACTAAGCGACCATCACCTAAGGGCACCCCCTGTGGGGTACGAACCTCGGCTTAGGGCGTCGCGGGGGGGGGGGGGGGGGGGAAGTTGGGGACAGGCTAGATCGAAATGGGTGATAAGGTAAATCGGTTGTGAGGGTTCTTATAGGGGTGGATCGTAGCACAAGTCGTGTGTACCATAGACAGTGAAATTTCCTGTACACTCGTTTAAATTGCTTAAATAAACTATACTGAATATTTTTTTATGACAGTGGTGTTGATGTAAAGCTAAAGTCTCAAGCTTTTAATGAACATATGGTTTTCACAAATAAAATATGTATCGTCCGAAAAATAAAGATATGTATCTATGCGTGCTTATGGGTTGAGTCGATTTAGTTGCTCGCGAGTGTATTATACATAAAAACCTTCGACTTAAATCACTCTGTCTATTGATGAAAACCGCATTCCGTCGCGTCGTTTGAAAGATCTAAGCATACCACGAAGCATACATACAAAAAAAGCGACTTTGTTTTAGACTATGTAATGGTATACAATCGTCAAGCTTTTCACTTTCTAGACATTCCAGTAGAATTTAGAATGTACTTACATAGAAAAATATAACATAATTTAGACAAATGCCATTACAGTTTTTCAGTAGTTTGTTAATGCTTAAAACCTTCTGCAGTAGCGACTCGCTCCTGCTTCGCTCGGATGAAATCTATGTCAAAACATCGAGACTTCTATGCTTTGCCCAAGCACACAAAAACCCCCGGAACAAATGCTCCAAATGATGGCAAAAATCATACCCTAAATTTGGTATATATGCAGTTTGAAAGATCTAAATGGTCACACAAACAGACACGGAAAACAGCGTTACTTTAGAGTTTAGAACATGTATACCTACTGTATAGATTCTTAAATTCCCAGACTTGGAGCCACTACAACGGTGATTTATCCTGCGCTGCCATTTATTACAAGTAACCAACTTATATGTATTTGTAAAACGTTATTATTGTGTGTTTCTGTTATTTATTATTTATGTAACATTATTAAATTATAGATCTTTATTCAAATAAAATGTAACCTGTAACTAAAGAGCGCTTTATGACTATTTTGTCAATGTAGAAAACAATATAAAGCAATTATAATAACAAAGCCATTTAAATAAAAATATTACTATTTTAGCCTGTTTTGTAGCACATCACAAGGCACTGCTTCATTTCAAGTCTGTTTGTACTTAGTCTTTATTTGTTGGTTATACTTATTCGTAATTTGAGTATAATACATTATGTTTCGGTGTAACTAAAGTGCCCTTTACAACAATGATCGACTACACATCTTTTAACATTTTTGGTTTTAATACTGTTATTAAAGACGCTCTTATCCCTTCGCATTCTTATCATTCATGAGGATTCTTATGTTTGATTTTTAACAATTTGCTATTTATGTTTTTATTGCGTCTAAACACATCATTTATTTGTCGTAACATATATATTTTTTAATAAAACGTTGCCCCACACTAGGAATTTTTCATGTATCGTGGGTGCGTTTACAAACATTTAAACTCACATACACAAACAGCCAGACCCGGAACAACTACTTGTAGGTCATACAAATATTTGTTCCGTGTGGGTATCGAACCCGCGACACGTAGCGCAGCAGCTGCAGCAGTCAATCGCTTAACCACTGCGTCAACATTATACGTTTCTTGTAACACTAAAAGGTGATTATAATAAAGTGTTCATTACGAGACAATGGTGCAGATTCTCTTGTCACAAAATTCTCTAAACTACACTAAAGTTTATTACAGTCAAACTACGTTTCCCATTCTGAAATTGATTAAAGTGCCACAACTGAACTGATAATATAGTTTGACAGCACTTTGAATTTACGGCAAAGTCAAAATAGGAAAATTGTCATTTTCATAAATAGTCTGATTTTTCAAAAATCTGACTATTTGTAATCCCCATTAAAAAGTTGTGGAATAAAATTAGTTGTCATGAAACAAAATTTACAAAGAACATTTCTCTAATACTAGTTCTTGAAAGTTTGGGTGCTTGTGAGTTTGGAAATCATTATGTAAGCATATGTGATTGCAGCTGTAGTCGATTCACGACAACAAACCGACAGACTCAGACAAATTCAAGATGTCCTTGTCTTTCGAAAAACCGGATTATCTTTTCTCGACACCACATGTCATGTTTACTAGTAAACTAACTTTTGCCCGCGGCTTCACCCGCGTGGAGGTAATCAAATCCTGTCAATCCTTTTCCATTAAAAATACATAATTTAAACTTGCCAACTTTAACGGTGTACGGTCAAACGGTGTTGGAGTTCAATCTAGACATGATTCGAAAGACACTTAGCGCCATCTAACGTCCTAAAGTAATCGTGACCGTTGACAATTATTGTTCTTTCCCTCGGGAACAGTACTTTTTTCTGGATGAAAGGTACCCTATTTCCTTTCTGTACCCCTTTTTTTTTTTTTTTGAGGGTGGGAAATCGTCAAATAACTTCTCCCTCTCTGGGCAGAGCAGGAGGGCGTGTCAGTCTCTTACTGACTAAAACCCACCCATGTTCCTTCAGTTGCCTGTGCCAAGGGCCACGGTATCCCTCTCGGACTTTCCCGCAACCATAGCAGGCATCGGCCCTAGCGGACCCCGTCATTGGTGCTGACATCTCTTTGAGGCGCGCGTGGAACACAACGCGCCGTCGATCGAACGGCAAGTTGCCCATTGCTCGCCGTTCGCAAGCCCACGCCTACGGTGGCCGGGAATCGGCCTGCGATTCCCGACGCCCAGGGCGTCTCCTGCGGCGGCTAGGGGCGTGAGGGCGCGAATTTTGCCTGTCCCTCACGCGTTCCGTCTCCTCCTTCACGAGCATTACTGCTTCGCAGAACGAGGTGACGACTTCCCAAGCCCTCTCGCTCCGTACCATGGCCTGGACCAGAGCCGGACGCGAGAGATCGCCACCGCCAATCGCCTCCACGAGGACACGGCGGTGCTCCGCCCAAGCCGGGCAGACCTCCACCGTATGCTCCACCGTGTCCTCCGGGCGATCCACACAATGGTGAAACCCGGGCGTTTCCTCCCGCCTTATCTGGAACAGGAACCTCCCGAAACAACCGTGTCCGGTGAGGACCTGCGTCAGGCGGAAGGTGAGGACGCCGTGGCGCCTCTCTAGCCACTCCTCAAAGAGGGGACTTATCGCCGCAATTGTAGCGTGCCCAGCGCTGGGTTGCGACAATCGCACTCTCCATGCCGCCCTGAGATCCCGCCGGAGCTCTGTCCGCTGTACCGTGATTTTTCGCGGCAGCGGAGCTACGCCCCGGCGTTTCGCCTCCTCGTGCCACTCCCAAACGTGCGCAGATCCCATGGCGGTAATCCGGCAAGGAGGCTCGCCGCCTTACCGGAGACGGTACGGTATCCCCGGACCAGCCGGGTGGCCATGACCCTGTGGGGCGCGTCCAACCGGCGGGCTGGCCGCCGCCTCAAGGAACGCGCCCACACCGGTGCCCCGTAAAGGGCTATGAACCGCACGACCCCCGCGTAGAGCCCCCTGACAACGTAAAGGGCCATGGACCGCACGACCCCCGCGTAGAGCCCCCTGACAACGTATATGCAAAATTTCATGATGATCGGTTCAGTGGTTTAGGCGTGAAAAGATAACAAACAAACAAACTTACTATCGCATTTATAATATTAAAGTTAAGATTAGCTATATTACGCTGAAATTAATAGCAAGATAATCATGCTACTAGAATCAATGTAATGAATACTGTAGTTTGTCTATTTTAATACAATTAAAGGTTATTTTCTTATTGATGTATGTATAATATAGCCGAAGTTACCTACATTACGAATACGTTACCGAATACAGGTTACTTATTGCATCTTTTTATTAAAATATTAACATTGATATAGTTATACGCCGTCATTATGCTCCCAATAATTATTTCATTTAAATAATGATTGATAAACCATTAAAGATAATTATTTGCATGATTTATATATAATTATATAATAGATAATTATTTTACTCACTTTTTTTTTGCATATCGGATCTTTTCATTCGCTTTCATTCGCTCTTCACTATTATTTGCGACAAATCTCGGTCTATAGGTCTAGTCAACGTAGCAATAATTGTCAAACTCGATTTTTGTTTGGAGAATCTTGATTTCAGAATAGGTTTTAAGATTCTGTTAACAACAAATAAAAATAAAATGTGATAGTTTAGTTGAGTTCGGTGTACAAGAGAATCGGCACCAGTACTTTTAAGACGTTTAATTATAAAAACTAGTTGGTTTTTATTTGTATTGGCCCTGAACCAAGTTCTGAATTAGTCTCGTGCTTAGGGAATATATTTGATTTTCCTAGTGTATACTTGCGAAAACTCTAATATGGTTATCTAGCAATATCAGTTAGTCTCTCGACCACAGCCACGGCGTCATTATCAGTTAGTCTCTCGACCACAGCCACGGCGTCATTATCAGTTAGTCTCTCGACCACAGCCACGGCGTCATTATCAGTTAGTCTCTCGACCACAGCCACGGCGTCATTAAATACTTATTGTGCAAATTATACAATTCAAGGGTAGATATTAAACATTTTGCTCGAATGTTTTCAAGCATAATAGTATAATAATAATAATATACAAATTACCTTTTGTTTGTAGTACATACCTACTACCTCTAATAGTTTTTTTAGTACCAACTGATTTTGACAGTTTACTAATTTATCCATTCCAACTTAGATAAATGATGGTCTCGCTGCGCTCGATGGTAGCGAGTCCAATCATTTATCTCAGCATACCAAAATGTTTTTGCTAGCACTAATGACTTACGAGTTTATGTTAGATCAGGTTCCATAATTAATTTATAAAATGTAAGTGAATGTTGTTAAATATTTCTCTATGTACAAACTTGTTGAATGAAGTATCTACAATCCTGCAAACAAGTTTTTGGTGCCCCACAGACGCAAGTGTTCTTTTTAATTTAATTACTTTGGGTTTTCCACCTCGAATTCGTCAGTAGCAGCCCGGGTCTAGATATGAGCCTGAATGATGGCCACAGGCCCCCACTTACATTATGGAACTAAACATGGCTGGCGGAGTGTGGGTGTACTAAAGGCCATAGGCCCCCACTTACATTATGGAACTAAACATGGCTGGCGGAGTGTGGGTGTACTAAAGGCCATAGGCCCCCACTTACATTATGGAACTAAACATGGCTGGCGGAGTGTGGGTGTACTAAAGGCCATAGGCCCCCACTTACATTATGGAACTAAACATGGCTGGCGGAGTGTGGGTGTACTAAAGGCCATAGGCCCCCACTTACATTATGGAACTAAACATGGCTGGCGGAGTGTGGGTGTACTAAAGGCCATAGGCCCCCCACTTACATTATGGAACTAAACATGGCTGGCGGAGTGTGGGTGTACTAAAGGCCATAGGCCCCCACTTACATTATGGAACTAAACATGGCTGGCGGAGTGTGGGTGTACTAAAGGCCATAGGCCCCCACTTACATTATGGAACTAAACATGGCTGGCGGAGTGTGGCTGTACTAAAGGCCATAGGCCCCCATTTACATTATGGAACTAAACATGGCTGGCGGAGTGTGGGTGTACTAAAGGCCATAGGCCCCCATTTACATTATGGAACTAAACATGGCTGGCGGAGTGTGGCTGTACTAAAGGCCATAGGCCCCCATTTACATTATGGAACTAAACATGGCTGGCGGAGTGTGGCTGTACTAAAGGCCATAGGCCCCCATTTACATTATGGAACTAAACATGGCTGGCGGAGTGTGGCTGTACTAAAGGCCATAGGCCCCCATTTACATTATGGAACTAAACATGGCTGGCGGAGTGTGGGTGTACTAAAGGCCATAGGCCCCCATTTACATTATGGAACTAAACATGGCTGGCGGAGTGTGGCTGTACTAAAGGCCATAGGCCCCCATTTACATTATGGAACTAAACATGGCTGGCGGAGTGTGGGTGTACTAAAGGCCATAGGCCCCCATTTACATTATGGAACTAAACATGGCTGGCGGAGTGTGGCTGTACTAAAGGCCATAGGCCCCCATTTACATTATGGAACTAAACATGGCTGGCGGAGTGTGGGTGTACTAAAGGCCATAGGCCCCCACTTACATTATGGAACTAAACATGGCTGGCGGAGTGTGGCTGTACTAAAGGCCATAGGCCCCCATTTACATTATGGAACTAAACATGGCTGGCGGAGTGTGGCTGTACTAAAGGCCATAGGCCCCCATTTACATTATGGAACTAAACATGGCTGGCGGAGTGTGGGTGTACTAAAGGCCATAGGCCCCCATTTACATTATGGAACTAAACATGGCTGGCGGAGTGTGGCTGTACTAAAGGCCATAGGCCCCCATTTACATTATGGAACTAAACATGGCTGGCGGAGTGTGGGTGTACTAAAGGCCATAGGCCCCCATTTACATTATGGAACTAAACATGGCTGGCGGAGTGTGGCTGTACTAAAGGCCATAGGCCCCCATTTACATTATGGAACTAAACATGGCTGGCGGAGTGTGGGTGTACTAAAGGCCATAGGCCCCCACTTACATTATGGAACTAA
Source organism: Brachylomia viminalis (assembly GCA_937001585.2). Classification (NCBI taxonomy): domain Eukaryota; kingdom Metazoa; phylum Arthropoda; class Insecta; order Lepidoptera; family Noctuidae; genus Brachylomia; species Brachylomia viminalis. The sequence goes on from OW443314.2 coordinate 24,126,159, forward strand.
ACATGGCTGGCGGAGTGTGGGTGTACTAAAGGCCATAGGCCCCCACTTACATTATGGAACTAAACATGGCTGGCGGAGTGTGGCTGTACTAAAGGCCATAGCCCTTCGGGAAATACAGCTTGAAGGAGGCTTGAAGTAATAATTACACAATATAACTTCGATACTCAGGAAATGACCAATAAAAATTCCTCAATTAAGCTGTTTAATATCACCGCCACTATAAATTAAAATGTCCTGCCCATAAAGCTCGGGGTCGCAGTAACAATAGTTTGTATATTGAATGCGTCGCTTACAATGAGCAGTAAAGAGAATATAGTTTCACGGCTAATATACGGCGTTGGCTGGCAGTTAGTGCGGGTGCTTCCTTACTGACGATAACGGAGCATTGTGGTGGTCAGTGAGTCAGTAGCCTTGTGATGATGATGACATAATGAGAGCGATAATTGCCCCGTAATGTCGCATGTAGGGATATTTGCTTAATTCGGTGTCGATTATTGGTGTCATTAATTAGATTCGCGGGTTCGATCCCCGCACGGAACAAATATTTGTATGACCTGCAAGTAGTTGTTCCGGGTCTGGCTGTTTGTGTACTCGTATGTGAGTTTAAATGTTTGTAAATGCACCCACGATACAGGAGAAATTCCTAGTGTGGGGCAACGTATTAAAAAAAAAAGAAAGAAAGAAAAGAAAGAAAGATTTATTTGGAACTGGATGCCAAGTGGTGGCAAATGTTACTGGTCTTGGGTTCGATCTCCAAGTCGAGAGGAGGCTCCCTAAATTGTATGTCAACTTGGATTAATATTCTGAAACAGTCACACGTACAAACAAAATGGAACTTTAGTAAATGACTTATTGGATATTTTTCTTTCCACGACAAGACAGTTACGTATTTCTAAAATTTTCGCTCGATTCTTTTTTTGTTCGAAAATCTTAAAGATAGAATATAAATAAAATCAAGATTGCTCGGCTTTTATGTCTAAAATAAATATTAGCAGTAAGACAATATAGTTTATTATCCAGCCACAAGATAGTTTTTCTCTAAATCAATTATTACTTTAGATAAACGAAATAAGGATTGAGACTTACGCCATTTAGTTTCGTGGTCAAACACGATCAAAGAGCGCACGCGATATTCAACTTTAGTACTGGCGCTTTAGCGTTTAGCACACAACGGCCTAACCAGGTTGTAAGTGTCGCGCTGTGCGCCGCGCCGTCGTCGTCGTCGTGAGAAGGTATGTATCGCTCGAGCGCGCGGACAATAGGTAGGTACTTTGTTTGCGAGATATTGTTTGTTTTATTAATATTATAAAGTATTGCCATACAATGGGAAAAAGATAATAAAAGATATGTTCAGAAGAGATAGAAAGTCGAACGTTTGAAAAATATTTCAAGAAACACGAGAGAAGCAAAGCAGTACCTACTTAAGTATTTTCACGAAACGTCTAATACCTACGTCAAACACGCAAAAATTACCACAAATGACATACATACTTCTAGATACCTCTATGATCAGATAAATTTGATTTGATTGCGGCCCCCCAATATCATGCCTACCGCCAATGATTGCATGCAAATGTATCCTAGCGCGTGGCTTCAAGGCCAGCTTATTACAGTTGCGTCGGAGATTGTGAGAACATAGAAAGCTAAGGAGGCGATTTGATTATTATAAATAAATATTTTATAAGATTATTATAATATATTAAGCAGTACTTATAATAATTAATCAGTAATTGTGTATCATGTTTTTTCCTTATATTTTTTTTGCATTTAGATAGGTAAGTATACATACATTTATTAAATTATTGAAGATGTTTTGTCCGAATAATGACTAATAAACCAATAGCTTAGGAAAAAAAAGAAGACAAATTTCTCGAATTCGAATGCCATCCGGAACAGGGAAAGTTATTGGAGACGCCTTCTCAATTACATAATCTATTCTCTATTCCAGCGAATTTCGAAGGTAAGTCTTTTCTATATTTTTTTAATAATTAATTATTTATAATAAGTAAGTACCTATTTAAGTTAGGTAATACTCGCTGCTTTTCTTTCGTGTAAAGTTGACTATCATGTCTCAAACATCATTGAAGTTTACTTTATTAATGTGTTATATTTAATCTTTTTATATCTATGTAAATTATTGATAATGATAATGATGGTGGTATAGAGGTACGAGGAACAGGATGTAATGTTCACTCATACCTCCATAGAAAAGGGAGGATCTTCCGACCAGACGGGTGTCGTGTCTGGTGGGCAACTGCCCGATGATTGATGTCGGGAAGTCGTATATATGCAGTCGCGCGGTAAGCTCTGCTTGCGCGATGCAGGATTTGCGTGACGTCAGTATGACGCGCATCTCGCATGTGGCGATGTAGATACCGCTACAGTGGCAGTGTTTTTATTTATGGTCTGGTCGTAGCATAAACAAGGAAATTTTGAACAATGAAAACAGGCATGGGAATTCTTCGCCGTCGTCCAAACAAAACTCAACTCAAACTCAAAACTCAAAGCATTTATTTCAAATAAACCAATTACAGGCACTTTTGAATTGTCAAAGGGTCGGTCAGTCAGAAAGATGAAGCTAGTTGCCCATTCCAAAGCGTAGTAGGTACCTATGGAGAAGAACGGACAAGAAACTCCATGGACGTCCATGATGAAGAACGTAGCTTCGTACATGTTCCTTTATTACCAAATACTGATGTAAGAATAAGGCTCATACTGGATACAGAAGCATTCGTTGCCAGCTCGATATGCTTAACGTCAAAGTTTGCTTATTTGAATAGTTCAGCTATCTATTATGATTTTACATTTATGACCACATTAAGGTTTCATTTTATTTTCAGATCGAAGTTCAGGAATAAAATTATTTATTATAATTTTTTTAATTATTTTATTATAATTTTTTTATTTTTTTTTATTATAGAGATGGAAATTGCTCTTATAAGGTACAAAGTTACGGTGTAAATGTAAGTTTAAGCTCAATTCATAGACGTTTTACTTTTAATTCTGAACAGTATTTGGACTAAATAGATTCTTATTGTTTAACAGAAGTATTTATGATTATACTGTAATTGCCGGTATGTAATGTACTAACTGGAAAACATAATATCGATATACAGTTTTTTTTTATATATGAAAGTTGTTGCTGATCATAAATTATCTCTTTAGAACTGTGGATTAAGCTCGATTAAATTGGTTTCTGAACAACCAAATTGACTTTTTTCTCGGCTAAAGCAGTGCATGTTTATAAAAAATTCAAATATAGGCAACGGAACAGAACATCATTAAAGACTCTGTAGCTGGAATACTGGCAAGTGAAGGTGGTCATGCTCAGTTAAAACAATTCACCGCTGCTGTCGACTTGCCCTAAAATAAGTTTTTTTTTCTCATAAACTTCAAGGTCAAGTGGCGGATGACTGGGTATAGACCGCGTGTTTAATAAACTAGTTTCTTTTTATATGGATTGTCTGCTGCTTGAGCTGGTAGATCCACTATATCCGAAAAAATAATGATACAAGATCCTGAAAATGTTATAAAACGAACAGTGCAAGATGAAAATAGCTTAAAACCTGCAATTTTATCGGATGCGTTAGTTTATACGTCAAGGAGGCTAGATATAAATGTTTGTCGGTTCAAAATCTTAAATCGATGAAAGTTCTTCAACAATCGCTTTTGACACAACGTAGTTTATGGGGTGTAATTTTAAACACCGTCATCCTCTTAAGGGGTCATTGTAGGTACTCATCATTATGAACAAGTTTTATTAAGGGGCCGAAACTAATCGCGAAAAAAAAAATTGTTTTTCCTACATTTATGTTTGCATAACTTGTCAAAATGTAGGGAACAGTTGATTGTTTTTTTCGATTTCAGGTTTGGTCCCAAAGTAAAAGTTGTTCATAATGATGAGTATAATGACCCCTTAAGAGAATGATGGTGTTTAGAATTACACCCTGAATAAGATAAGATTTAGATTTGAATAATATTTTCGAAATCTCATTATTTAAAAAAAAAAATGTGTTTATTATCTTAAATCTAGATACAATTAAGTTGCCGGGGCTTCCCAGAAAGTAATCCGAAGAGACTTGTGATGGGATGAACCTCGCTCTTCTTCGATTAATTCAATTATTGTTTCGTTGTGCTAATTAGGTACCTATATGTTACACATTTTTTTATAAAACCAATAAAAATGAAAACTAATAAAAACAAAACCAATAAGAAGAAAGAAAAACAAAAATGAAAATCGTGCTTATGGCAGAAAGGTGTAAATGTGTGTTTGTGTGCGTGAGAAAGCATATTTTGTGTGTATGTGTGTGTGTTTGAGTGGGTGTGTGTGTGTGAGTTAGAGTGTATGTGAGTGTGTGAGTGAGTGAGATGGTGTGTGTGTGAGTGTGAGTGTATGCATGACGTTCAACCCTGTGTAACCAAAATGTCTTCCACGGCATCATAAATAAGTGTGAAGAGCCATTCCTTCAATATCTTCTTACACTCGTACAGCTTCATAGGGTAAATGTTAAGTATGCGATTTACTTTATTATAAGCGCGTGGGGCTTGAGCTACATTTTGGCGACTAGCAAAAATTGAACGTGCTGAGTATGTAGGGGCTACTATATCACAGCGTCTTTTTTTAAGTTTGGCATGGCTAAAGGGTAGAATTTTATGGTATCTGAGTACAAGGTGTAGGATGTAGAGTTTCCTGACGGAGAGCAGCTTAGAGCTTGAGTATAGAGATTCAGTAGGGAACCTGTAGGGCTTACAGTACATGACTTTAATCAAGGATCTCTGTGCCCTCTCTAGATCTAAAAAATACGTCTTAGCAGCTCCACCAAATACCGAGACACAATAAGTGATTACATACTAGGCCAATGCGATATAAATTTTATTCTGTAACACATCTCATAACATGTCTCAGAGATTTAAAAACCCATATGAGTTTTCTCACCCTCCCTATAGTTAGTTCGACGTGAAACAAAAAAACAAAAAAGTAATTTTTTAGAACTAAACCTATTTTTTTGAGTAAATACTACCTGATAATAATAAATATATATTGTAAATTTAACTTTCCAAACAGCTTCGTGACTTAGTAGTTCTTATAATTTTCTAATTACATTTATATATAGGTAATTCCTGTTCAACAGTTAGTCGAGTATTGAGCGTTTGCAGCGGCTTGCTGAACAAAATTTGAGAACCTCCCAAGCACGCGCGTGGGAGTCGAGTATCGAGCGTTCGCAGCGGCTTGATGAACAAAATTTTAGAAACTTTCAAGTCCGCGCGCGAGAGTCGAGTACGGACCGAAAACTAGAATTAGAAAACGGCCAAAGGGTGTATTTTACCGCAGAAACGGCTGAACAAGTTGCCCAAAAACCACGTAAAACTACTTTGCTGGCATTATTTGAGCTCTGTAATGAAGATGAATACGCAAAGACACTTCTATACCACGAAATCCGGCCACACTACACATGGGCCAATAATAAATTCACAAGAAGGAGGCGTGGTGGGGACGTAGTTGGCCATCCAAGCATAAAAAAGATGCCACTTTAGGAGGTGTTCCTTGAGGCGGCGGCCAGCCCGCCGATTGCATGCGCCCCAAAGGGTCATGGCCACCCGGCTGGTCTGGGGATACCGTACGGTCTTCGGTGAGGCGGCGAGCCTGCTTGCCGGATTACCGCCATGGGATCTGGAGGCAAAAGTCCTCGTGCACATTTGGGAGTGGCACGAGGAGGCGAAACGCCGGGGCATAGCTCCGCTGCCGCAAGAAATCACGGTACAGCGGACAGAGCTCCGGCGGGATCTCAGGGCGGCATGGAGAGTGCGATTGTCGCAACCCAGCGCTGGGCACGCCACAATTGCGGTGATAAGTCCCCACTTCGAGGAGTGGCTAGAGAGGCGCCACGGCGTCCTCACCTTCCGCCTGACGCAGGTCCTCACCGGACATGTTTGTTTCGGGAGGTTCCTGTTCCGGATAAGGCGGGAGGAAACGCCCTGGTGTCACCATTGTTTGGATCGCCCGGAAGACACGGTGGAGCATACGGTGGAGGTCTGCCCGGCTTGGGCGGAGCACCACCGTGCCCTCGTGCAGGCGATTGGCGGTGGCGATCTCTCGCGTCCGGCCCTGGTCCAGGCTATAGTACGGAGCGAGAGGACTTGGAAAGCCGTCACCTCCTTCTGCGATGCAGTATTGTTCGCAGAGGAGGAGGCGGAACGCATGAGGGAGAGGCAAAATTCGCGCCCTCACGCCCCTAGCTGCCGCAGGAGATGCCCTGGGCGTCAGGAATCGCAGGCCGATTCCCGGCCACCGTAGGCGCGGGCTTGCAAATGGCGAGCAATGAGCAGCTCACCGTTCGATAAGGACCAGGCCCGGGTCAACGGCGCGTTGTGTTCCACGCGCGCCTCAAAGAGATGTCAGCATCAATGACGGGGTCCGCTAGGGCCGATGCCTGCCAGGGTTGCGGATACCGTGGCCCCTTTTTTTTTTTTTTTTTTTGATTCCAGTGTGGAAAATCCTCATGGATGTCCGCCGCCCTGGGGCGGGCGGCGGGGTCTGTCAGACTCTTACTGACTAAAAACCACCCCCGTGTTCTATCTCACACCTACGCCGGGGGTCGCGGAAACGTACGATCCTTCCGCAACCCCCGACTGGTGCCGGCCCGCACCTGCGGGCCTCTTCGGGTCTGGGGGGGTGTGTGAGGTGTTTGACTCCCCCCGCGACGTCTAAGAGGGGCGCGCGTGGAACACTGGTGTGGTCCGTCGCCCCTGCACCCATATCCATGGAGGGCTGGAAGAGGGCGTTGTTCGCCCTCCGCCGACGCCCGGTGCGCCTTCTGCGGGCCGGGTGAGTGGACGAGATCTCCCTCTCCCTTTCCGCAGCCTCCTTCTGCGAGACGACTGTCTCGCAAAAGGAAACCACCGCGTCCCAAGACTCGTCGCTGCCGACCATCGACTCGACTACGGCCGGCAGCGTTAAGTCACTGCCTACTTCTGAGATGAGGCCACGGCGCGGCACACTCTGCCAGCGTATGCCGCGCCGTGTCCTCCCGGCAGTCAACGCAGTGGTGACACCGGGCGTCCGGCTCCCTGTGTATGCGACTTTGCGAATTTTTCTCATGTAACGGGTTCGATTTCCGGTTCAACCATGTAATTATTTAAATATCTATGAATGCAGTTTAAATTGTTTTTTAAAATCAAATAATGTCTACTTTCAGTCAAATGTTCCATCTACAATATTCAAGGTACTTTCCCTCCATGTGGCATATCCGAGGAATGCCCTGTATACAATATGTAACAAAAACCCTGTTGTTCCTTTTAGGGACGTATACATTTACCTACAAGAACTACATTGATGAAATTATAATTTTAAAAAAAATGAGCATTGGCCAGTCGAGAGGTCAATAACAAATAACTATTAAAATCGGCACATTGAAAAAAATGTTTAGAGTATCTGATTTTACAAGTACCTACATCTTTGTTTCGCTAAATAGCCTACGAGTTCGGCGACTTTCTTTGATAAAAAAAATAAAACTAATAAACATAAGGTTTTAAGTGACAGACGCGGCGACTTTGTTTTTTTTTAATGTAGTGAAGTGTTAAATGTAGTTTTAACAATTATCAATTGTGCAAAATATCGTGTAAACCAACATTTTCAAACATTCATTAGTTAAAGTGAAAAACAACAGCTGACAAGGTCACGAACTTTCGTAGCAAAATAGGTACTTAGGTAAGTGGCGGCGGTGTACCGGCGGCGGCGCAGCGCCGATCAAAGAGAGTGGGCGGGAAGATTCAATTTTTTTCTGGTTTCGCGTCATCGCTTCACGCAGAATTGCAGAGGTAAGAAATCAGTTAAACATTACAAATATTAATAATTAAATATTTATTTTAATTATTTTTTTGAACAGTTTTTCATAAATGACTTGCTTTATTACGAATGTATGCCGATTCTTAAAACGTAGGTAAAAGGAACAACAGGGTTTTTGTTACATATTGTATATAAAGTCAAAGTCAAGGCATTTATTTCAAATAGGCACATAAAAGGCACTTTTGAACGTCAACATTTACATTTAAATAGAATTGATTCTAGTCGCCCCTTCCAAAAGGTAGTTTCGTATGGAGAAGAATGGGCAAGAAACTCCATCGTTACTCTTTAAAATGTGTTACAATACTTTGTATACATTAATTATATAATTATAAGTGAAGACGATGCACCTATAATAAAAATTACCCTACCAAAATAGGTAAAAAGAATTTAATAAACGTAGCAATGATAAATAAGTTAATTAAGTGATAGATACATGGTGTTCACATATTTACAAACATTGTAAAAGTATACGATTTCCCAAATTATGTAACCAATTAATATGTCAGTGTGTGAGTTAAAGTAGTCACAGAATGTAAATCAATGTCATAAAAATAATAAACTATACAATTAAAGTAGCAACAAGTTTTAATTTTGTCTAGTTTAATTTTGACACTGTTTGCGGATGACAGTACGATAACTATACCAAGCCATAATAAGAATACATATGAACCTGACATAAAAAATACATTAATTGAAGCGGTAACGTGGCTGAATAATAATAATTGAAAAATTAATATAAATAAAACTATGATTATGCACTTTAGCCAAAGATCATCATTATTCTCTAGTCTTGACATCGAATTTAATAATAATAAAATACAGATAGCTAATACCACAAAATTCTTAGGCCTAACAATCGACAGAAACTTAAATTGGAAAGCGCATATTGAGGCTCAAGCCAAAAGAATAAGTAGTGGTGCATATGCATTAAATAAATTATCACGTACTCTAAATATAGAAGCGCTATTAACGGCCTACTATGGTTTACTTGAATCCGTCATTAGATATGGTGTTATCTTCTGGGGGAACTCTACCGATAGGGATATCATCTTTAAAAGACAGAAGTACTGCGTAAGATCTATGTTTAAACTTAAAACTACTGATAGCTGTAAAAATTATTTCACTAAATATCGTAGATTAACACTACCTTCACTTTATATATTAGAAATAGTAATGTTCGTAAAAGAAAATCCACATTTGTTTCCTCGTATGGCAGACAAATTTCCAAGAAACAGACGTGATGATAGCAAAATATGTTTACATACATCGAAAACTGCACTTATGCGCAAGAGTGTTTTTTGCATGGCACCAATTACCTATCTATAACAAATTGCCCAAAAGTTGGAAAGAGCTAACTATACCTAAACTTAAACACGCAATGAAATTGTTTTTGGCACAAAAAGCATAATATTATAGTATTGCAGAATTTTTAAACGACACATGGTGATTATTATAAATAAATGAATGTCTATTAAAAGTAATTTATATCTTTATTATGATAATTGTAATCTGGAATATTAGACAAGGAAAATAAATAATAATAATTGGATAATGTAATTACAATGAATAATAATAGATATAATATATGATAAATGATAAATGATTTTATTTCTGTAAGTAGGTTTGTTACAAACACTTTTACACGTCAATCATATGTATAAGTATATTAGTTAAAAATCATTAATTCAGTATTAATAATTGTACAAATATATTTGCACGCCATGAGAAATGGCAGACATGTCGTGAGCCACTTATTTTTTCGAAGATCTTGCATGCATGTATTGATTTTAATTCTGTATGTATACACATGTTTGAGCAAATAAAATTTCTTTCTTTCTTTCTAGACCCTAGATTGTCCTGTGGAGCTGGACCAGCATGTTTCCAAGCATTCTTATCTTGGATATAATCCTCTAATTTGTAATATGCTTGTTTACACAGTGAAATTTTTATATGAGTTTTAAATTTTCTTTCATTTAATTGCAATATATTACAAGGTATTTTGTTGTAGAATTTAACACAGTACCCCATAAAAGATGTATGTACTTTAGCTAATCTGAAAACTGGTTGATCTATTTTATCTTTATTTCTTGTATTAAAATTATGTCTATCACTTATTTTATTAAAAAGATGTAGATTTTTTCTTACGTACATAATATTTTCATAAATGAATTGGCAAGGTACCGTCTTAATATTAATCCTTTTAAATAGTTCCCTGAGAGATTCGCGTTGACGTAGATTATAAATGGCTCTGACAGCTCTCTTTTGCAAAATAAAGATGGATTCAATGTCAGCAGCCCGACCCCACAGTAAAATGCCATTCGACATAATGCTGTGGAAGTAGCTAAAATAGACCAAACGCGCGGTTTCTACATCTGTTAACTGTCTTATCTTTCTTACAGCATAAGCGGCCGAGCTTAGCCGCCCCGCAAGAGATGTTATATGAGGTCCACATTGTAATTTCTCGTCTAGCGTGATTCCCAGGAAAACCGTGTGATTAATAAATTCCAGTTTTCTCCATTCAACACGATGTCACACTCGCTACTTCTTACATTCGGTAATTTAAATTTAATGCATTTGGTTTTTTTACCATTTAGTACCAAATTATTTACCGTAAACCAATCATGGACCTGAAGAATAGAGCTATTCACGTCGTCAAGATTTTGTGACCGTCGGTCTATCTTAAATATCAATGATGTGTCATCTGCAAATAACATGGCATATGCATATACAAGGTGTAACAGAATAAACGCAAGTCCTCAAAATAGTTTGCTCATTATTGACTACTGAATCGATTTCAGTAACTATTTATTTATTTATTAAAACTTTATGCACAAGTAAAAAATAATACTGTACAAAGGCGGACTTAATGCCTGAGGCATTTTCTACCAGTCAACCTTAGGGTGATGCAGAGATATACCATGGCAGGTGCAACATACGGGATAGATAGCTCGGAAATTACTATAAAATACAAGAATAAATACTAATATATAGATACATACAGATAAACAAAATAAACCTTGGTCAGGAGAAATAACGATCGGTAGAGGAGAAAACAAATCCAGCAACTCAGCGCTGGGATGTTTCAGCCAACTTCTGACGGATATGTTCACGTGCCTTCACTTTAAAAGATAACCGACTGGTTGCTGTCCTGATTTTCAGAGGGAGCGCATTCCAAAGAAAAACCGCCTGGACAAAGAAAGAAGAATGAATGAAACCAGAACGGATTTTGCAATACTGACCGCCGATTGAGCCAAAGAAAATTAAATCTTATTTCAAGGCAATAACACTTAATTTTAAATGCATAAAGTAATGCTAGGGTCAACACGATTATCTTAATAATAATAATTAGCTTTAAAAAAATAGGTTTGGTCATTGTATAATGCTTTTAACTCAATAAGTACTCTAAATTGGGGTGTATGAGGTCTTGCGTTAATTATGTTACACGTTGTATATATGTATATGTACATATATGTGTATGCGTGTGTGTAGTATCTAGCTATATGTATACATATTATAGTATGTAGCAGTTAGTGTTAAATAAAATATCATAATTGCAAAAACTATTTTATTTCATAAAATAAATAAAGGTGTCTCCATTCCTTCTATGTTCGCTAGTCTAAAATCAAAATAAATAAAGTTAGAATTTAAATGTACAAACCGTGCGAACCCAAAACAAAAAAAAAGTTTGAATTTTACCACGCGACGCTCGGGTCGTCAATAGTACCTACCTTGTGACAATGGGACCAACAATCTGACAATCTATGGGTATACCTACATCTCTGACTACCCCGTTGGAGAATGCAGTCGTGACATTTTTCGATTCGACTCTCGCGCCAGCCAGCGCACACGCAAGCATGAGAGATGTCTGTATGTGCCACTCTCAGCATATTTCTTTGAATGTTTCACTCCTACAAAATATTTCATAACAACATCTCACCATTTATTTCAAAGCCAGCGACGGCTACAACCATCGCCGTCAAAACCACCCACAGGATGATCATCGCTGTCACTTTCACTGTTAAAACACCAAGTCACTGCACTTAACAAAATGTTCTTTTAGGGAAAGCTATCACAGATAACGATCAACACTTGTTAAATAATAATAAGGTTAATGTAACCACCACTGGTGGCTAAAATTGGCCACCGGCGGCTATTTCGCTGGTTAAGCTCTGAGTAAATGACCACCGGGTACTTGTGGTCAGTTTTATATAGTGAACTGTCGCACGACGCGCGACGCGACGCCCGACGCACTGAGAACGTGTCTCGTGTCTTGACGAGCTGTGCAAGGCTCTGATGCTAAAGCTTCACACTTTACAGTATCATGTCCGGGGTCTATCCCCACTTACTGTTGTTTTAGTTATTTCAGTGCAGTTGAGTTTATCTAGCCATAAAGTGGACCGATTTGAGTACCATTTGCAAGTTGGTAATGCCCAGCTAGACTGCATAGGGCTTTTGAAAGATTATTGCCAGCTTATATATATATAGGCGTAAATACTAGACTGTGTTTATCGTTCGGAAATTTAACTAAATTGAATAAAGTCAAAGCTAAATCATTAATTTCAATAGGCACATAAAAGGCACATAACGTAAAAATTAACAAGAAATAGTATCAATGATTCTAATAGCCCCTTCCTTAAAATAAGATGCAGATAATAAGGTTACAAATAAGATGTATGTAATTAAACACCATATGAAATGATTGTTTATTAGATTAGAAATTTAAATAAGCCCTTTTTACAGCCCGTTCAACCGATTTTGACTTTTATTGCGTTGGAAGCTTGACAAACGGCAGTTTCAGTAAACAGTTGGTATTGTCACCACGTTTTTGCTTTTAATGACATCTTTATGCCCACCATTGGATCATTGAGTTCCCTTCAAAATGGTTGAGCTGAATGGTGCTGATCCATACGTCATGTTCGTGAACGGGCGCCGTCAGTAGGCACTGGTCATTTCTTAGCTGCCACGGCTTATTTTAATTCCATAATTGTTTTTATCTTTTTATTACGGACGCTTTTAACGTACACGTCTTTCTACATCGTTCTCACATGTATAATTACAACATGAATGATGTAACCACTCTATTGTAACAATATTTTGATTTAAAAGAGTGTCCATGGAGTTTCTTGCCCGTTCTTCTCCATAGGTACCTACTACGCTTTGGAATGGGCAACTAGCTTCATCTAATCTGACTGACCGACCCCTTGACAATTCAAAAGTGCCTGTAATTGGTTTATTTGAAATAAATGCTTTGAGTTTGAGTTTATTTAAATTTCTAATCTTGTTTCAAATGGAGTATAGATTAGAAGATGATATACGGGCGAACTTAAAAAAGCGATTGGGATTAGGGCAGACTGGATGCGGAAGGCAGAGACATGGTGTTGTGGCGCAAATTGGTACATGACGGCCTTATACCCAACAATAGGCTGAGTTGATTGGTGTCATAAAATTGGCAAACAGGCCAGCCACCTGATTGGCAAACAGGCCAGCCACCTCATTGCTGGTGGCATATTCGGCCCATATTCTGCATTAAATATTTACCGATTGATAAACTTATCATAGTTAATAATAATAGTAACCATTACAAACTACAAGCGTCTAGAATTGGAACAGCACGTTGTCCCTAGGCTGTGGGATAAAAGCTACTTAATTATAGTTATTATATCCTCACCCTTGAGCTTACAAGGCGGACGCAAAATTGTTGATAATCAATATCATGTGTTAAAGGGCCAAGTATGGCGGATATTTATCATGAACTTTCTAATAGCAACACGATAATGACGCACGCATGGTTCTCGATAACTACCGAGTAGTAGGTACTAAGTACTGAACGATGCGCGACAGAGAGTCTGTAGCTCACACGGGATATCTATGGTAGCTCAGAACAATTCAGTGAATTTCTTTTAATGCTCCAGTTTTCCTCAACGCAGGTAGCACGTCTGGGTTTTTCAGAAGCCATAATGATTTTTTCATCAAGAAAATTAGCAACCTTTTCTGCAACACTTTATGAGAATACTGGTGAGGCAAGAATAATGTTAAACTTAACTAGCTTAATAGTAAAAACTTTTACTATTCATTTCTTTGTGTCAAACTCAAACTCAAAGCATTTTTGAATTGTCAAGTGGTCGGTCAGTCAGAAATATGAAGCTAGTTGCCCATTCCAAAGCGTAGTAGGTACCTATGAAGAAGAACGGGCAAGAAACTCCATGGACACTCTTTTAAATTATATTGTTACATAAATATTAGTTACATCATTAATGTTGAATATAGGTATAATTATATGTGAGAACGATGTAAATAAGACGTACACGTTGAGTGTCCAGTGTACAGTAAATATAAATTTAAACAAAACAATCCTTAGGTAATAAAATAATTAAAATAAGCCGTGGTGGCTAAGAGATGACCAGTGAAGATGAGTGTGTTTTACTAACATAGTTTATAAGTGTTTTGTGTAACTAACTCATGGACCTCTGATGTCAAATAAATGAATTATATTATTATTATTAGGTGAGTATATATTATATAATTTCACAAAGAACCTTGGAGATGGTGATAAACTGTAGTTGCTTCATTTTTCTATGACCCAAATTATTTATTTCCATTTAGCAATCTTGGTATGCCATTGAGGTCGAGAGAAGATACAATTCATCTTCTCTCGACCACCTTTTCCTCAATGGCCTATATTGGCCTATAGTAACTAAACCTACTTATTCATATTATAAATGGGAAAGTTTGGACACTTGTAAGTTTTATTTTTCTGTTTTACGAGGTGGCACATGGTGGGACATCGACACACCAACTGAAATCATGAATTCAGCACATGAATGTAGAATTTTTTCGAATGTATCAAAATTAAGATTAAGCTATTCTAAAATAATTACTACATGATTTTTTTCTTTATTATTGACCTAGGCGTAGGCGAAACTTGACAGAGACCAGATTATTAATATAAGTTCCGAGTGAACTAACATGTAACATGGTAATGGTAGTTACCTTGGAATGATACATGGTAAGTATGGTATTAAAATATGGTAACCTAACCACCGATTCTTCTGACAAGAATGGGGTGAACGCACACGTATAAGCACTGCAGCATTTACGACTGTGTAACGACGACCCCGCGCTTGTAGGTGGCTGAGGGTGGCGACGACCCCACGTAAGCGAGGCGACGCGCGACGCGGCGCGGCGCGCGGCGGCTCGCCGTAAGTGGGTGGTCATCCCGCCATGAGCAGGGCGATGGTTCGCGTTCCCTAAGCGGAGCATCGTCGTCGGCCCACCGCGCCAAGACGTTACGATGGTCTCAGCCCACGTACCACGGACGTAAACATATCGCGGTGGGATTTTATCGCCCACTCGATTTTCAATTCTCGGTGTTAAGCCGAGGGTTGAGAATCTAATAGTGCATTCCAGCGCGTCGATAAAACACAATGTTGGATTTTTGGTCGGAGGAAAAATCCAGGCTGCGATAAAGTCCCGCCGCCGCCGGCCGCCCGCAATATTTTCACGTCCGTGCGAACATTTTGCGGTTGGTAGGGCATGGAGCCGGCCGCCATCGCCATCCAGCCGGTGTGCCTAAATAAAAGCACGTAACACATTTGAGCCTTGTCTCTGGGATGCTCGTGGTATTGCAGATGTCCACGTTGCTCAGGAGGACCGCCTACGGTATGCCAACCGAAATACAGTATGTAAAAGTGGCAATGAACAACTCTAGCACCGTCCATATACGTGTACCTATATACGTAACACAACCTTTAATTGTGTGAGACCTTGCTTCTTGTCAAATTTCACGATTCTAGGTCAACGGGAAGTACCTTATAGGTTTTGATTTATTTGCGAGTATCAAAATATGTCTCACAATATGGCCTTATTTTTTTATGTCGTTGACCTACGTATGATACTAATTTCAACTTGATACCTCCACGTGTTCCTGAGAAAAAGGGTCTTAACAGACAGTCGGACGGACTGTAGGTGTGGTGCAGGTACCTATATTTACTTAACTACTATACACAAATATGATGATAAGGTATTTAATTGTATCAGAATCGGTTTTGAGCATGCTAAATATAACCTTGTATTTTTCCGTTATTATAATGAGCGATACCTTAATAATAACGGAACAACAAAAAACAATAAGTTCCAGTTCTTTCTGTATAAAAACATGTTTGGTTCAAAGACACAGTAGTATGGTATGACTCCGTATGACGCACTTGGAATAAACAACGAACAAAACCTTTGATTTGCACCAACCTATTTAACCAGTAACGTAGGTACTGATAAGTAGGATAGCACAACTGTCATTATTATGGGGAGTACTTACGTTATAAATAGAATATGTGTTTACCTACCCAGAAAGTTAATAAGTAAGTAAGTAAATTTTATTTTATTATTGTACCTACCTGTATAGGTATAAATAAATAGCTAGGAAGGTATATGAATGAAAGAAAGAAAGAAAAAAAAATGCGTTTATTTGCGGTAAACATGACGCAAAAATGTTTTATGTATTTATTATACATAATTACCTATACGTGTTGAACTCGAGAGATACGTTATAATTTGCGTTTATCGACCCCCCTCTGGGGATTTTATTCGTTTCGAATCGGTAGTGGAGGATTTACTCAATAAGTTAAAATCAAGTAATACAAGTATAATATTCTGTGGTGATTTTAATATTAACATTTTAGTTGTTACTACAATAAATATTAGACTTTTTGAACCTACAGGATCACGGCATCTTCGTCGACTTGTATTGATATTAAATATAGTGATTGCGATGCTAAAAATAAAGTAGTGTTAAGTGACTTAACGTCTGACCACTGTGGATTACTATTTAGCTTCCCTGTGCCGTGACATAAAAAGCTGGATAAACAGAAGGCAGGCGGCCTATACAGCTAGTCGTTGCAACGCGTTTAAAGAACTCATAAAAGTTGAAAAATAATATAACTTATATTATATTAATATAAATAATTAATTATATATTAATTATTATAATATTAACTTATAATAATATAACCTACACCATCTATAGTCGATCACGGGAATCATAATGAAATCTATGGAGCCTTTTTTGATGTTGTGCAAAAAGAATACCAATCTACTTTCAAGACCAAAAAAAACATTGACATTAATGGTACTCCTACCTTCGTTGGCTTCAACCAATGGGCTACTCCAGGTATTTATAAAAGTAGAGCGAGACTATACGAGTTATATGGTTTAAAAAATACAGCTTTGATACTCCTTTCCTAGAGTATGTCGAAATTTATTCAAAGTTTTTTAAAAAGACTTGTGTTTTGCTAAATCTAAATTTTAAGCGATACAATTAAAAATTCCATTAATAAAGTGAGAACCACTTGTAAAATTATTAACAATGAAACGGGTAAGTCGGTTAAACAGGAAAACAAATAGAGATTGCGGTCGACAACGATTTAGTTAATAGAGCAGCTGACGTAGCTGCAACATACCAACAGCAAACATACCTACCTACAACTACAACTCAATCCTTAAATTCGTCCCTGTCTAAAGCTGAAAACCTTTTGCATAGTAGTGTACCTAAATGTAGTCGCTTATTTAGCTTCGAACATGTAACACCTCGCACCTCGCACCTGCATAACACCTCGTAATGTAGTTAGTATGTTTAACACACTTACCTAAGTCTAAAAACACTGGTGATTACTGGGGCATCTCCATTAAACTTTTAAGTATTATAATTGACATCGTAGCCCCTTATTTAGCTGTTATATTTAACAGTAATTAACTATATGAACGAAATCAATTATGGCATGGTTGTTTGGCAAATCAAGAAAATCTACAACTGCAATCTAAATTTAAAACTGATAGAAAAAGAGTAGAATGTAAAACAAAAGAAAATAAAAATAATTATTATTACGACGCATGTTTAAGATGTAGGTAGTAAGAACCCCAAATAAATGTTGAAATTGATAAACACCCTAGCTAAAAATAAGACAAACGATGGCTGTGCTCTTCCTAAACTCCCGCTTGTCGGCAAAGAAATAACAAACGGCACAGAAATCTCTAACGCGTTTAATAACTATTTTGCTAATACTGGCTCTCTGTTGGCCTAGAATATAATACAAACTAATCCTAACCCACAAATTACATTAAATACACCATGACTTCAACTTACCACTTTAGAACACTGCACTGAGGATGAGATATTCAAAATAATAGATCATTACCAGCTGCGGAATTGACGGAATAACAACAAAGTCTATAAAATGCATTAAGAATCTAATTTTAACTACATATAATAATAAAAATAAAAAAAAAACCTTATTAATTGCATAAACATTTGCTTTGACAGTGGCTTGTTTCCGGACAGTCTTAAAATAGCTAAAGTAACCCCTATATACAAGTCTGGAACTAGGACTGACCCCAGAAACTACCGACCAATTTCAGTGTTGCCTGTTATTTCCAAAATATTTGAAAAAGTTTTGTACACGCGCTTAACTAAACATTTAATCAATACCAACTTACTTTACTCGTGCCAATATGGTTTTCGTCCACACTCGAATACACTTTCAGCTATTGTTGATTTAATTACTAAAATAAAAGATAATATAGATAAAAACTATTAATTCTAGGTTCTTTTATTGGCCTAAAAAGCATTTGATGCTGTTAGCCATTTTATCCTTCTGTAAAAGCTAAAAATCATAGGAATTACTTCTACAGCCTACAAACTGTTTGAGTTTTATCTTACTTATCGGCAACAGATCGTCAAACTTGATAAATTTGCAAGTGCCCCGGCCAATATACAGTGTGGAGTACCACAGGGATCGGTCCTGGGTCCATTGCTTTTCCTCATTTATATCAACGACATTAGTACTGCTAGACTGACTGGACACTTATCAGATCACTGTATGCAGATGACACATGTCTTTTTTATTTTGGCGATTCCATCACTGATATTATCTCAGAAGCACAGAAAGATTTTAATGTTTTGAATAAATGGCTTAGTCAAAACCATATGACTTTGAATGTTAGTAAAACTGCTTACATAATTTTCGCAGCAAAGAATAAGAAAATACCGACATTTCCAAATCTTACAATAGGTTACCAACCGTTACGAAAATCAATGCATGTAAAGTATTTGGGCTCAGTTGTGGACAGTTGTGGCATTCAGAGCGCATATTGACTACGTAAGATCTCGAATACTCCCACTAACTGGAGCCTTAAGTTACAAAACATTACATACATTGCAAAATGCGTACCCTACAAGCTGAGACATACTATTTACAACACGCTAGTCAAGCCACATCTGGAATATCTGATCCAAGTATGGGGACAAGCTACAAAAACTAATCAACAACACCTACAGAGAACACAAAATAAAATCTTCAAACTCCTCTTCAATTATAACTCTATACTCTTACAGAATTACTCTACAAAAAAACAAAATTATTTAACATACAACAATTGTACACATATACCCGCATGACTATCCGAAAGATCCTTAAGACCAACGTACAACCCCTCTTTGAGGAGTGGCTAGAGACGCGTCACGGCGTCCTCACCTACCGCCTGACGCAGGTCCTCACCGGACACGGATGTTTCGGGAGGTTCCTGCACATCATCAGGCGGGAGGAAACGCCCGGGTGTCACCACTGCGATGATCACCCCGAGAACACGGTGGAGCATACGGTGGGGGCCTGCCCTGCATGGGCGGAGCACCGCCGTGTCCTAGTAGAGGCGATCGGCAGCGGCGGCGACCTCTCACGCCCGGCCCTGGTTCAAGCCATGGTCCGGGGCGAGAGGGAGTGGGAGGCAGTCACTCCTTCTGCGAAGCAATCATGCTAGCGAAGGAGGTGGCGGGACGGGAGAGGGAGAGAGTCTCCCGTCCAAGCCGCCGCGGTGGACGCTCCGGGCGTCGGGAGCCGCGTGACGACTCCCGGCCACCGTAGGCGCGGGCCTGCGGGCGGCGAGTAATGGGTAGCTCACCGTCCGATCAGGACCAGGCCCGTGCTGGACGGCGCGTACGTGTTCCACGCGCGCCTCAAAGAGATGTCAGCATCGAAGGGGGGCCCACTAGGGCCCAAGCCTGCCGGGAAAGCGGGATCATCCGAAAGGGGTACCGCTGACCGGGAACATAAAGGGCCAAGGAAGGAACACGGGTGGGTTTTAGTCAGTAAGAGTCTGACACTCCCTTCCGCTCCTCCCAAAGCGGGAGGAGTCATTTGATGATTTCCCATCCTCAAAAAAAAAAAAAGACCAACGTACACACAAAATATTTCATTTACACAAAATACTCATAGGTATAATTCCCGTAACCAAGACGACCTAGAAGTACCAAGAGTGAGAACCCTGTATGGCAGGAAAACTATACAATATGAAGGGGTCCGGTAATAAAAGAAACTACCTAAAAAGTCAGAGAGTGTACAAGCATACCAACATTATATATTAGACACATAGGTTTAGCTGTTTATATATTAGACACATAAGTTTGGCTTAAACTGTTTTGTATTTTATTTAGATTTAAGTACCTACATACTTGCTAAGTACCCATATTTTATAAATGAAACTATGATGTTCAGTTTCTTGGATGGCTTGAATGTCGTAATGTATTGTTAATTTAGTTAAGTTTATCTTTAAGTGAACTCTAATATTTTGTTATTTGAGAAATAAATGTCTTTAAACCTAAATGTGTTGATTTAGGAACTTTTCCTGCCCTCATGAAGAGTAGTAAAGTCATACCATTATTTAAACCTGGTAATAAAAACAAACTTTGGCAATTTTAGCACTGTTTCTATTAGATCTTACCTGCGTTTGTAAAATATTTGAAAAGTTAATACTCAAGCAGTTGCAGTAGCAGTTACATTTTAATTTAATTAGCCTCCTTCATGATGAACCAAATGGCTGTACAAAATGTCGTTCGACTACAGATGTTGCTCTGCTGAATCGCATATTTAACAAATGGGAGACCTCTTAAAATGCGGTTCTGTGATCTCCCTAAAGCCTTTGATTGCGTGCACTATGACCGGTTTTTGCGTAAACTACGTCATAACGGTGTTCAAAATGAAGGTCCCAACGTAATAAATTCATATTTACATAATATCCACAAATGTGTTTATGTTAATGGTATGAAATCATCCGGGCTACTAGTTAAGTTAGGTGTACCTTAAAGCTCAATACTGGGTCCATTTTTATTCTTGGTGTATATCAATAACAAACCATTTTATTATTTATTTTAACTTAAAGACGATGCCCCACACTAGGAATGTCTCCTGTATTGTGGGTGCATTTACAAAAATTTAAACTCACATACACAAACAGCCAGACCCGGAACAACTACTTGTAGGTGATACAAAAAAAAAAAGGAAAAAGCGGGGTGAAGGGGGGGGGGTGGGGGGGTATTTAAAGGCCTACCTCTCTTATCTTTAAAGTAGACAGGACTAATTGGTTTACCACAAATAACGTAGTTCTCAATGCCAAGAAAACGAAATGTGTTAAGTTCGCCTTACGGAATGTTAGAAATCTAGGACCGAACATCGTCTTAGATGAAGAGGTGCTTGAAACTGTAGACATTAAGACAATACACTAACGTTGATACAGCTCCGCTAGTCCATTTTAGTTACTTTCATAGCGTTATGTCCTACGACATTATTCTTTGGGGAAAGCGGTTGATAATAAAAATATATTTGTTTTTCAAAAACAAGCTGTTTGAGTAATTTACCAGCTAGATGCTAGTTACTCTGAGAGATTTTTTAAAAGATATTGGTATTCTCACGTTGGCATCACAATTCATTTTCGCCAACATGTTATAAATTAGGCAAAATATACACAAAGAACAGTGATATTCATAATAAACACTAAAAATAAGGACAAACTGCGTGCTCCCTTTCTCGCGTTCTTTTTTTTATCACAAAAAAAGCTTCTGCAAAATTATACCCATATAAAAAAGTAGATTATTTGGTAGGTCTGGAAAATTATTATTAGGGGTTAAAGTATGAAATTGCATTGAAATTTGTACTGAAAAATTGAAATTAGTTTTTTTTTTAATTTAACATATTTATTTAATCAAAATAATTACCATTATTATCTATACATTGCTGCCATCTAATAGGAAGGTCATTTATGCATTTGCGATAGAACTCTCGTGAGCTAGATTCGACAAACTGTGTGAAAGCATTTTGTACTGCCTCCTGAGAAGAAAACTTTTTATCACGTACAAAATTGTTAAAATCACGAAAATAATGGTAGTCCATTGGAGCAAGGTCTGGCGAATACGGAGGGTGACGAATGGTTTCTAATCGCAGTTCCTGTAGAGTTCAAACGGTTTCTCGTGATGTATGAGGTCTCGCGTTATCATGGAGCAATACTGGTGAAGATCGATTCATGAGTCGGGGCTGTTTCACTGCTAGTTTTGCTATCATTGTTCGGAGTTCGGCACAGTAGACATCTGCCGTTATTGCTTGGCCAGATCGGAGAAAGCTATAGTGAATAACACCATGCTGAGACCACAAAACAGTTACCATTACCTTTTTATTCGTAAGCTTTGCTTTAGGACACAGTTGCGGCGTTTGACCTGGGGTCAGCCATTGCATTTTTCACTTACGGTTATCGTAAAGAATCCACTTTTCATCACATGTCACAATTCGATCCAATATTTCTTCATTTCTGTATCGATTCAACAAGGCAACACAAGTTTCAATACGCGTTTCTTTCTGCAGATCAGTCAAATCACGAGGCACCCATTTCTCATATTTTTTTATTTTATTGATTTGACGCAAATGAGAATTGCCCCGTCAATGGTTTCTGCCATAAACCCCTCTTACACTATTGATTTGACAGGTAATGATGAATCAAGTTCATGTAATTCAGTGAGAATAGTCACCAGCAAAAACAAACTGAAAAAATACATTAACATCAATAAATACATAGTTAAAACACAAAAAATGATTAAAAGACAAAGGTTCTTTATCAAAAACGTTAAACTTAATAGAGAAAGGTTAAATTTGCTAAAACAATTAGATATGTATTCTTTTAATTTGGATCAAAGTACTAGGAAGTACAACATTAATACACAGGACTTGCAATCTCAACTTGACCATCTGCAAGAGAAACTTGGTTCAATGACTAACAAATATAATACCTCTGAAGAACTAATGAGGGAATATGTGTTGGCAATGAATGAGCTAGTAAACTCACAAACAAACAGCTGTGAGCTTTGTCAACCACCAACCAATGTACCTACCATTTACCTGCCTGCCCATTCATTGTCAACATGCAATACCACCTTACCGCATCCTTGTGTTGATTTGACAACTCCTGCTGTAAATAGTTCCATTAAACAATGTAAACAAATGCTAAATAATGACATTGTGTTATTTTGTGACGAAATTGGAAAGGACTTAGGGCACTTGTTGACAGATGAATATCCCGGACACTCAATAATTAATTACTGTATGCCTGGTTGTTCGCTATTTGATATTATGAATGAAATTATTAAATGTAACTTTAAGCAGGAAACAACATTATTGATTTTTATGGGAAATAGGGGAAATGTGAACAAAGGAGAATTGCTCCAATATCATAGAACATTGTGCAACCTTAGTTTAAGGAAAATTGTGTTGTTTACTTTCCCCTATAGTAACAGTTTGCCACAGGAAGAAAATACCTTAAGATTTGACATTAACATGACATTGCACAATATTTTTTTTTTGAATAAGAAGAAGAATTACGTTTATTGTCTCCAGTATTACAGCTAGTAGTGTAATGATTTTGTAAAATAATAATAAATAATAAGGATTTTTACACAAGCGATTGATGGCGCTAGTGGTTGCACGAACTTTATGTATCCGTTTCGGGTATTCATTTGTAAAATATCGTTAGTTAAGTATATTTTGCTTTGTATAGTAAATAAATCATGATTATTTAAATTTATAAAGTTTATTTATAGTTAATCATAAGTCCTAATGTATTTTTATTAGTCAAGTTATTGTATATACTGTTTACTTTCCTCTGATTGGTCGTTAGCCAGCTGAGCGTTCACTTCCGTTTAAAGTGGGGAACGTTGAGTTGGCAACTGATTTGCTTGGACAGAGTCAGTCTATTTCGAGGCGTTGAACTTGAAGCATATCCTACGGATCCGTGCTAACGTTGTTATATTCTCAATAATTATATAAGTGATTGTTGATAAACTAAGTGAATAAATATTAATACGGAACTTGAGGTGTATGATTTCTCTTCATCTCAGAAGTGGGATATATCTACAAAAAGCCTGCAATAATAGTGATATTGTAGTGAAATATTAGGTTACGTGTACCTAAAGTAAAGCCAAGTGTGATAAAAGATAAAGCCAGGTGTGCTAAGGATAAAGCCAAGTGTGCTAAAAGATAAAGCCAAGTGTGCTAACAGATATTAAAGCCAAGTGTGCTAAAAGATAAAGCCAAGTGTGCTAAAAGATATTAAAGCCAAGTGTGTTTTAAGAAGTTTTTGTTTGGCCAAGTGAGCCAATAAAGACTTGGGCCAAGTGTGCCCGATACGAACAAATCTATCCTCAAGCACGTAAGTAAAGTATGAATTTATCGATTAGCTATTATGTGTGAGTAAGTCTTGTACGTCAGACTTCAAAATAATATTTGGCCATGTGTGCAAAAGGCATACGTATTTATTCAAACCTCAAATAATTCCCATTTTGCTTCCCTAAAAATATTATTAAACAAACACTTTATTGTAATTATTGCTATTTTTGTGAACCTCAAATAATTCCTATTTTGGGGTCCTAAAATATGATAGCCAAGCTTTAAGTTTTAAGAGGATCAGTTAAATACTCTCCTTTCAAAATGCAATAGTAATAATTACCTAATTCATAGTTTATTTCAGTTTATTTTTTTTTATTTTTTTTCCCTCGACCTTTTACTTGTTTATTTTAATTACCTACTTATTTGGACATTCCGTTAATGTATTAAACTTTATGAAGATAATAGAAGATGAGTTTAAAGTATAATTATTCGTGTGATGACACTATAACTATGGACTGGAATAATTACAAAAATAACTAATGTGACAAGTAACCAAATTGTGTAAATGTTCTAAACAATGCATTATTATATTTTTGAGGCCATGGAATCCGATGGTGCCAAAACTCCAGAAAAAGAGCCACTAATTCAGCTGGGCGCGATATCAAAAAACCAACGCGTAGCCCACGTGTCGAACAGGACAGAGACTAAGACGAAACGTGCAAAGAAGCGATCTAAAAGGAAGCGTAGGAGGTCTACCTCTTCGTCTTCAAGCACGACAGCTGATACTGCAAGTACACCACCGCGAAGCAAGAAACCGAAAAGGACCTCAAGTTGGTCAAGAAAAGAGGTACTGACTCTTTTGAATGTTTTTCAAGAAGGAACTCGTAAAACGTCTCGTAGCTTAAACAATAATCATTTGAATAATGTTATACCGGAGTTCGATCCTTCTAGTAAAACTCAGAGTATTGGGAGTTGGGTTAGGAAGGTAAATGAGTGTGCTGCAATATACGAATGGGATGAGAAGCAGACCATACATTTTGCCTTACAAAAACTTGCTGGGCTTGCCAAAAAATGGTTCGAAACCCTACCGAGTGTAGTATTTAGTTGGACTGAGTGGCAAGCTAAACTTACAAAAGCTTTTCCAAGTGAGCAGAATTATGGTCGGCTTCTGGAAGAAATGTTAGCTCGTACGACTCGAAATAATGAAAACTTATCTGAATATTTTTACGACAAATTAATGCTTATACACAGGTGTCATATTAGTGGTAAAAGAGCCGTAGACTGTATAACTCACGGTATTTTAGACAAATCTATTAGGAATGGAGCACAAGCATTAAATTGTGGTGAACCAGAAGACTTGTTACATTTTCTCAGTTCCCAGCGTACGGTATCAGAAACTGTTTTTACAAATAAAAAGCGTTATGACCTTGCTTCAACATCAACTTCAAATGATAGCTCAATAACTTGTTTTAACTATCGTAGTAAAGGACACCCTTACTTCAAATGTCACAAACCTCTTGTCATGTGTCTAAAATGTCACCGAGTAGGGCATAATAACGAAAATTGTAAACTTACACCTTTAATTTCGCGAACTGGATCTAAGTCAAACGATAACATAGAACGTAAAACTCTAACAATTTCTACATACAGTAATCGCAATGAAAAGTTCTTCAAACAAGTTGAAGTAAACGATCAAGTTTTTAGTGGGTACATAGATTTTGGCAGTGAGTGCAGTCTTATGCGTGAATCTGATGCAAATGGTCTTAAGCCCGCCAAAACTGTCTCAAAGCTACCAATAATCAAGGGTTTTGGTAACGCCGCAGTTACGCCCGTGTATAGTACTTTTGTCAACCTTAGAATTGATGAAACCGAATCAAATGTAGAGGTACTGGTCGTTAGTGATGAGTTTATGCAGACTGCTGTACTGGTTGGCCAAAATTTTACTGAATTACCATCAGTAACTGTATATAAAGACGATAGTACATTATTGTTTTACAAAACTCCTGGGATTCGTGGAAACGCCAGTAATTTCAATCCCCTAAAACTTACCTTGCTGAACAACATTCAGTTAGCCAGAAACAAATCCGAATTAGTTGAAGTTTGTGCTTTAGATTCTTGTTGTTCTGGGGATGTTTATATAGAAGGTTATAATAGTAGTAAACCGGGTAAAAAATATAACTTACATCAGGGTACTTATCGTATAAGCGCAAGTAAATGTTACCTTGTCCTGTCAAATCTTTCTGACCATACCCTAAATTTACCCAAAAACACTCAGGGCAATACCTTTCGAAGAAAAAGAAATTCTTTACATTAACAAAATTGCAAAGGACATTACTAGCTTAGTTCCTCTCGCTAAGTCTGAAATCAAAGTCGGTCCCCAAATTGATGATAGAACAATGGATAAGCTTTACGAACTATTGCAGTCGTATCGTGATTGTTTTGCACTTAATTTGAGTGAGATAGGTTGTAATGATTCTGTTAGAATGAAGATAGACTTGCTTGATGACAGACCTGTCGTCTACAGATCTTATCGCTTATCGCACTTCGAAAGAGGACAGGTACGGGAAATTATTGATGACCTGTTGCAAAATGATATAATACAGGAATCTGATTCTAATTATGCTAGCCCTATAGTAATTGTAAAGAAGAAAACGGGAGAACAGCGTCTTTGTGTAGATTACCGATCACTAAATAACAAAACTAGGAAAGATTGTTTTCCTTTGCCATTAATCGACGACCAGATAACAAATCTCAGCGGCAATCGATTTTTCACCTCATTAGACCTTGCTTCAGGATATTATCAGGTACCTATGGCTGAAGAAAGCCGTCCCCTTACCGCATTCGTAACGCCCGATGGGCATTATGAATTTAAGAGAATGCCATTTGGATTAGTTAACGCTCCAGCTGTATTTCAGAGAGTTATAAATCAAATGCTCGGTGCAAAACGGTACGAATCTGCCCTGGCGTATTTAGATGATATCCTTGTACCTTCAACCGATTTAGAAGAAGGTTTTCGAAGGCTTGAGGAAATTCTGAAGCTAATGCGAGAAAATGGTCTCACCCTTAAACTAGCAAAATGTCGTTTCTTTGACACAACGATTAATTATCTAGGGTATGAAATATCGGCCGAAGGGATACGACCGAATGAAAATAAGGTTTTAGCTGTAAAAGAATTTCCCATTCCTCGCAATGTTCACGAGGTTCGTCAATTCTTAGGGTTAGCAGGCTATTTTAGAAAATTTGTAGAAAATTTCGGGGAAATTGCAAGACCCCTCACCAAGTTGTTAAAAAAGGGAAATACATTCACTTGGACACAAGACCAATTTCAAGCATTCTGTACATTAAAGGACAATTTGATAAACAGACCGATACTAGCCTTATACAACCCTAAACTTGCAACGGAGTTACACACAGACGCTAGTGCCTTAGGTGTAGGAGGAATATTAGTACAATGGCAATCTAGCCCTCGGGTACTCAAACCTGTTGCTTACTTTAGTAGGCAGACGACACCCGAAGAGCGTCACTTACATTCCTACGAACTTGAAACGTTAGCCATTGTTTGCTCACTGAAGAAGTTTCGTGTTTATCTATTGGGATTAGAATTCAGACTGTAATGCGCTCCGAACTACACTAACTAAAAGAGATCTTATACCGCGTATAGCTAGGTGGTGGCTCCAAATTAGCGAGTTTACTTTTACTATTGAGTACAGACCCGGGACGCGAATGGCACATGTCGATGCATTAAGCCGTAATACCATATTGCCTTCCGACATTACAGATGAGTCCTCCGTTACCGTGTATCATATCGAGACTGATAATTGGTTATTAACATTACAAATGTCAGACCCAGATATCTCACGTATTTTTAAAATTCTCAAACCTGAGTCTGACGAAGAATCCAAAGACATTAAGAAAAACTATCTTATCAATAACAATAAACTCTATAGAAGAGTTGGCGATGATGTACGCCTGGTTGTCCCACGTAATGCTCGTTGGCAAATATGTCGTTATAATCATGATGACGTAGGACACTTAGGCATTTCTAAAACGACTGACCGAATTCAGTCTGTCTTTTGGTTTCCAAAACTGAGGCGATTTGTGAAAAAATATGTAAAGTCTTGTATTCAGTGCGCTTACAATAAAGATGATGTTGCTAGACAAAAAACTGGACAATTGTATCCGATAGAGAAAGTAGGCATCCCGTTCCACACAATTCACATTGACCATCTTGGCCCATTTGTTAAGAGTAGGAGCGGTAATACTTACATCCTTACTATAGTTGACGGCTTTACAAAATACCTATTTGTTAAAGCGGTAAAAGACACGAAGACCAGGACTACGATAAAAGTTCTTGAAAATATATTTTATGATTTTGGCTTACCATCTCGAATCATATCTGATCGCGGTACTTCTTTCACTTCAACTTCTTTCAAGAGCTTTTGCGGAAGTCATGGTATTAAACATGTTCTGAACGCTGTAGCATGTCCCAGGGCAAACGGTCAAGCTGAAAGGTATAACCAAACCATTTTGAATGCTCTGGCAAAACATAATGACGGCAATGACGAACGCAACTGGGACATATAGTTAACTTTAAACAGAATGACGGTGTTATTATTTACTATAGAGATTGTATTGAACTAACGTTCGAGGAACCATCCTTTCAAGAAGGAAACTGTCTTGTGGCCCGGCTAGGCAAACACATGGCAATTGTTTCTATATACCGCTCTCCTTCTTATAAAAACACAGATCCTTTCCTAGACTCATTACATGAAACACTTTTAAAAGTAGAGGGAATAATAAATAATGTCATGTTGATAGGAGATATAAATATTCCTATTAATCATACGAAAATCGATCAAACCGGAGAAAAATATTTGAACCTAACAGCCTCTCATGGACTTTTGCCTGCACATACTGAAGTAACCCGTAGCGTGAGTGGTACTTGTCTTGACCATGTTTTGCTAAAAAGTTCTTACTGTATCCATACAATGATTCCGCAAGCTACCTTAACTGACCATTACCCTGTGCTAGTTTGTATGGATCTTAGAATACCTCGAACATTTACTAACACAACGTACAGTTTAATAAATAAGGAAAACCTATCTCAAGACCTACTACAAATCGACCTAACCCCAAAATACCAGTCTAATGATCCAGACTTTTCTGTCAACTACCTAACAACCACGATACAGAAGGCAATAAATAAAAACATGGAAATTATTGCAACATCAAGGCGTAAAAAGATCATCAAACCTTGGATAACTGCTGGGTTGTTAAGATGCATGAAACATAGGGACAGGCTACACAAAAAATTTAAATCATCACCAGAAAATGAAGTACTTAAAGTTACATACACGCGTTACAGGAATTTCTGTAAAGTTATTTTAAAGAAAGTAAAACGTGCTTATGAGAAATCAGAGGTCGACAAAACAAAAAATGACCCGAAAAGACTCTGGAAGGTACTTAGGGAAATTGCAAATGGGAATAAAGTAACTAACCACCCAACTGAGCTTCTGAAAATCAATTCCTCGCCCGAAAAATCCGTGAGTGAAATAAATCATTATTTCATAAACGTGGGTAAGACGTTGGCTGAAAAATGCTTAAACTCGCAAAATAATGTAAATTCTGCTCAGATGGTGAATGTAAATGGCGCCGGACAAAGATTAAACTCATTTGTGATGGAGGATACAAGTGAGGATGAGATTTCTCGCCTTGTGATGGGTTTAAAAACCGAATGCTCGGTAGGAAGGGATAAAATCTCGAATAAACTCTTGAAACAGCATATAGACTTCCTTGCCCCGGCTCTTACGTACATTTTCCATCTATGTCTGCAAACAGGTATTTTCCATCACATCTAAAATGCTCAGAAGTACGTCCAATTTTTAAGGGTGGCGATATGAAGGAAATATCTAATTATCGCCCGATCTCAATTCTTC
Source organism: Brachylomia viminalis (assembly GCA_937001585.2). Lineage (NCBI taxonomy): Eukaryota > Metazoa > Arthropoda > Insecta > Lepidoptera > Noctuidae > Brachylomia > Brachylomia viminalis. The sequence continues at coordinate 24,156,413 of OW443314.2, forward strand.
CCTCTGTATCTAAATTGCTAGAAAAGATAATAAATAATAGACTTACAAATTACTTGGAAAAAAATGAGCTACTTGCTAATAATCAGTTTGGTTTCAGAGCAGGGAAATCTACGGATGAAGCAGTTTCTACACTAACTAACTTTATAGCTACAAATCTGGATAATGGGCATAAATGTATGTCTATTTTCCTAGATCTTAAAAAAGCGTTCGACACAATTTCTATCCCCATATTAATTTCCAAACTTGAGAAGCTGGGAGTCAGAGGAACTCAGCTACAACTTTTCCAGAGCTATCTCACCGGGCGGAAACAGAGCGTTCGAATAGGTAGTCATGTAAGCTCTGATCTTCCGGTTTCCTTCGGTATTCCTCAGGGCAGCATTTTAGGCCCAACCCTCTTTCTCATATACAGGGTTACTGGTAATTCGACGTATATCCGGCAGGGGCTGATAAGGGGGCCAAAATGCAACAAATTGAACCCCCTATATGTATGGCCGAAATTCAATAGTTTTCGAGATATTAGAATTTTAAGGGTTTTTCGATATTTACCCAAAATTTGACATTTAATTCCAAATAAAATAAAAACTACATATTTGAATGGGTACCATTAAAAATGATGTTGTAGCTGGCACTTCAATTAAGCTATGGACATAATTAAAACTACTTAATTTAACAAAATAATGAAAATAATGAGCGATATAAGAATAATATCTTACCAATATTTTCATTTTACGCTTCAAAAATGTTGTCTCGTCACAAAAATTTCTATGACATTAATCGTACAAATAACTAAAACAACTTGCTTATCCTGTAAGCTTTCCAGAAAGGTATAAAAGTCAATTTTAAAATACATAATTCGTGGCATGGCATGTGTTTGAACCGGCGCGGGGAGAGAAATTATCTGTGTTTTTAGTTTATGATCCTCGCTAAAACAACCGATTTTCATGGCGAAATTCTTCGCGATGGGGCGGGGTGTGAGGGCGGGGTGTGCGGGCGGGGGAGTACACGGCGTCTGCTGCGCTCGCGTCGCCTTCCTTAGTAAGTTTTGACTCTCCGCCGCGCAAGCACGTGTGTTGTTATCTTGCTACCAATCTCTCATCCCGTTAATTTGTTATCGATCATTATTGTTAATTCTTGTTTCTCTTGTTATTCTTTTTGTTATCATTGTTATTTCGGATAACATGACTTCGTATCCTAATAACGAATACGCAGACATAATGTTTTGTTATGGTTTTGCCGATGGAAACGCGGCTGCGGCTCGGCGAGAATACCAACGCCGCTTTCCCGATCGTCGACTTCCCCACGTTACTGTTTTCGGGAGCACCTATCGACGATTGTCTGAAACTGGCAGTGTTCAAAAAGCACAATTAAACGCTGGCAGACCTCGACGGTACACGGCTGACGAAGAGGACACCATTCTTCAGTGTTTTATTGATGACCCAAACATCTCAACGAACATTGTTGCAAGACGGCCCAGTGGAAAGTGTGGTCGGTAGTACATCTATCAGGTAGACACCCGTACCATTATCAACCTGTTCAAACATTGCACGAGGGAGATCCTGCCAGGCGACTCAAATTTTCTCGGTTTATGTTAAACGCTGACGCTGACCAGGAACATTTCCTAAGAAATATTTTGTGGACTGACGAGTCAAAGTTTGACCGGGATGGAATAACGAATTACCATAACTTACATTTTTGGGCACTTAAAGCAGGCAGGAATCCAAAAAAAACTAAAAGAAACTGCGTCGCAAATGAGATTTTCCCTGAACGTATGGATGGGTGTCGTTGATAATTATTTGGTGGGCCCTCATTTCTTGCCCCAAAATTTGAACGGCGAAAATTACGAGGAGTTTTTGAGAAACAACCTAGACGATTTGTTGGCGGATGTTCCCGAAGAAATAAAAAACAACCTCATGTTTCAACATGATGGTTGCCCAGCACATTACCGGATTACTGTCCGACAGTGGCTAGACGAGAGATATCCAAACCGATGGATTGGGAGGGGAGGGCCAATTCCGTGGCCAGCACGAAGCCCTGATATCACACCACTTGATTTTTACGTTTGGGGTCATATGAAGGCATTAGTTTATGTGACCCCAATAAATTCAGTCGAAGAACTTCGACAGCGAATAATAAACGCGGCGCAACTGATGAGAACAACGTTCACATCAAGAGTGACGAAAACCGAAGTTAGGAAGAGAATTCGAACCTGCATTCGTAATCGAGGGGCTCATTTTGAACAAGATGTGTAAAATTTGTAATAAAATTTGATGTACATTTTTTTATGCATTTTATTTCATACAAATACAAATGACCCTTTCTCTCCCCGCGCCGATTCAAACACATGCCTTGGCACGAATTATGTATTTTAAAATTGACTTTTATAGCTTTCTGGAAAGCTTACAGAATAAGCAAGTTGTTTTAGTTATTTGTACGATTAATGTCATAGAATTTTTTGTGACGAGACAACATTTTTGAAGCGTAAAATGAAAATATTGGTAAGATATTATTCTTATATCGCTCATTATTTTCATTATTTTGTTAAATTAAGTAGTTTTAAATATGTCCATAGCTTAATTGAAGTGCCAGCTACAACATCATTTTTAATGGTACCCATTCAAATATGTAGTTTTTTTTTTATTTGGAATGAAATGTCAAATCTTGAGTAAATATCGAAAAACCCTTAAAATTCTAATATCTCGAAAACTATTGAATTTCGGCCATACATATGGGGGGTTCAATTTGTTGCATTTTGGCCCCCTTATCAGCCCCTGACGGATATACGTCGAATTACCAGTAACCCTGTATATTAATGATCTCACAAGTATCACCATTCCCAATGGCGATATAATATCATATGCTGATGACACAGCTCTCCTCTTTTCCGCCAATACATGGGAAGAGGTCTCTAATGCTGCCCAAACTGGATTTAACGTTGTTAACAACTGGCTTCGTTTTCATCTTTTGACTCTAAATACTGAAAAAACAAAATTTCTGACTTTCAGTATTCGTCAATCACCGCTTATTGGGACTAACTACAGTATAGTGTCTCATCAATGCTCTAATAGTATAAATTGCACTTGCGAAAAAATAGAACATGTTAGCACCATCAAATATTTGGGGGTTTTGATAGACAGCAGTCTCAGCTTTAAAGACCATATAAAATTACTTAGCGCTCGAGTCAGAAAGCTCATTTACGTCTTCAAGAAGCTGAGACATGTTGTGGACGCTTTGTTATTAAAACAAATCTACTTTGCCTTATGCCAGTCTATCATAACCTATTGCATCTCATCCTGGGGAGGAGCTCCTAAAACGGTTATTAAACCTATTGAGATTGCGCAACGCGCTATCCTAAAGGTCTGCACTTTTAAGCCTCGATTATTTTCGACTAAGTTATTGTACCAATACTGTGAAGTACTTACTGTCCGTCAGCTCTTCCTACTTACTATCGTTCTAAGGCAGCATAAAGGTTTGAGCTATGACCCCAATGATAATCGTAGACGCAGGAATCAAATTGTGTGTTCTCGTAATCACTACCCACACACGTCTTTCATTAAAAGATTTTTTGTATTTTTGGGTCCCTATATCTATAACATAACAAACTTAACTGTTACTTGAAATTCTATTCCCTAAACAAAACCCAGTGTAAAAATAAGATGAAAGACTACTTTTTGACACTATCTTATGAAGACTCAGAAAAACTTTTAATCATTCCAGAGTAACCAGGTTTCCTTTAAGCTATTTTACATCATATACAACATTTTACTACTTTCTCAACATAATTAAACTATCACACCCACAGACACACTCAAGCTCACGCACCCACATACACATACACGCACACACACCGACTTACTCTCGTCCACACTCCACAACTCCTTTTAAAGTGTACCTAATCATTTTCTTTTTTTTAATAACAAATAAACTGTAATATTAATCTATTTTCTGTAAACTAACTAAATTGTAAATGTTTGGCTAAAATTGTTCAGTCTATTGTCAGAGAGGTTTGGCGCTGTATGCCGAGATACAGGTTTTTTACCTAGTTCGGCTACAGATGCTAATATGTTGCATTATTATCATTATAGCCTACAAATTTATGTTTACGCAACATGATTTTAAAATGTTAATATTTTTTGGTGTCAATAAAAATTATTATTATTATATATCTTGGAAAAATTCAATGGGGTGTGAATAATTCCATTAATTCCTCCACAAAACGGACTGCCACTGAGGCTTTATTCGGTACCAGGTTCAGAGACAGTCTAAATAATAAATTGGATGTTGGAGCTGACGCCATACCAGACACGTTACAAAGCTTAAGAGATGAAGTCAGCACCAACATCCGAATTAGCCAAGAAAAACAAAAAGTTAACTATGATGCCGGTAGGATCCCAGCTAGTACCTATAAAGAAGGTGATTTGATTAAGATCACTAGAACCAATTTCAATAATAAAGGTAATAGCACTAAACTCCTTTCAAAATTCATAGGTCCGTACAAAATTTCTAAAGTTTTGGGTAATGACCGATATCTTATTGCTGAAATTCCGGGTTTTAATAAACGGAAAAATAAATTTAAAAGCGTAGTTTCCGCTGACCGTGTAAGACCTTGGATAAATATTCATTCCCCTGACCATAAAAATTCATTAAATGACAGTGGTAGCTCATCTTCTGGTACTGAAAGTAACAATGATGACGATAAACCATGCCCCGGAATCGAATCTGAGATCAATGAATAGCCAAATGTAATGATTTTGTATGTAGGGCTCATTGTAATTTAACCTAGAATTTATAGTAAAATCGTGCGTCAGGAGACGGCACGATGTCGGATGGCCGAATGTAATGATTTTGTAAAATAATAATAAATAATAAGGATTTTTACACAAGCGATTGATGGCGCTAGTGGTTGCACAAACATTATGTATCTGTTTCGGGTATTCATTTGTAAAATATCGTTAGTTAAGTATATTTTGCTTTGTATAGTAAATAAATCATGATTATTTAAATTTATAAAGTTTATTTATAGTTAATCATAAGTCCTAATGTATTTTTATTAGTCAAGTTATTGTATATACTGTTTACTTTCCTCTGATTGGTCGTTAGCCAGCTGAGCGTTCACTTCCGTTTAAAGTGGGGAACGTTGAGTTGGCAACTGATTTGCTTGGACAGAGTCAGTCTATTTCGAGGCGTTGAACTTGAAGCATATCCTACGGATCCGTGCTAACGTTGTTATATTCTCAATAATTATATAAGTGATTGTTGATAAACTAAGTGAATAAATATTAATACGGAACTTGAGGTGTATGATTTCTCTTCAGTAGTATTAGTACATACACAAAACTATAATACCGGAAGCAAAAGGTTCAAGCGTCAGCATTATGCTTAGGTTCCCTAGTGGGTAATTTGACTTATAATGACAATCTGTTCCATTTAGTTGACACTAACAATTATGTTGGTAATAATTTGTATTTGACAAAAGATAGATACAATATTGATAAGTACTATCTTTCTAAATATCACAAAAGACAGATAGCTGTATCGCTATCATATTATTTTGCTATTTCAGCCAAAAATTTGGCTAAACAACTTGCTTCTTTTGAGCAATGCAATGACCTTTTTAATTATTCTGCCAATAATTTGGTCAAAATTAATGACAATGGTCATCATTTAAATTAGAAATTAAGACAAAAGAGTCAGTCTCTTGCAAAAATATAACTAAGGCAAATAATAAATCATATGAAAGTGTACAAAAAGTAAATAGTATCAACCTGGTGCATCAAAACATTCAAGGGTTTTTGAACAAAGATTTAGAAGTAGAGTTATTCCTGAATTGTAGCAATATAGATATTCTTTGTATGACAGAACATTGGCTTAAAAGCCACCAGTTCATGTTCAATTTTAGTAATCACAGGTTGGTAGTTCGTTCAGCAGAGTAAATGCTGTACATGGTGGCTCTTTAATTCTTGTAAATAAACAGCTTAAATTTAAAGACCGCAAGGATATTGCGAGCCTCTCTGTTGAGCGGACAATTGAAATAGCCTGTGTAGAATTGGAGCAGCTCATTATATTAAGTGTGTACAGACCACCTTCAGGATTGTATGATTGTTTTGAAAAGGTTATGGATGAAGTGTTGCACAAAATGTGTAATTCAAACAAATCTGTCATCACTTGTGGAGATTTTAATGTTAATTTGTTAGAAGATTCTGGGTTAAGTACTAAAATTATAAGTCTATTTCAGTCATACAATCTTGCTAACCAATTCTTGGAGCCCACTAGAATAACTTCCACTAGTGCCACATGCCTAGATAACATTTATACAGATGTTATACCAACCCACAAAGAAATTATTAACTGATAGACTCAGATCATTGCGGACAATTGATTACTATTTCTAAATTAAACAAAAGAGTTACTAAAAAAGATATCACTGCTAACCCTAAAACTACTAATCGCTTGGAAACATTTAAATCTAAACTTTTAAATAAATTACCACTTCTGTTGACTAATGATGACCCTAACCAACAATATAATGATTTTTTTTAAATATATTGCACACAATTCAATACCACATTCATTCCAAAGACGTTCTCAGTTAATAGTAACGCTTCCTTCAGTGACTGGGCCACCATTGGTATACATACAAGTAGGAAAAGACTTTATGAATTGTATGATGAACGGGCATGTATAAAAGAGCTGCAATTTCAGAGACTGAATAGTAAAATAAATAAAAAAATGGATAATAAATAAATAAATAATAATAATAAGTCGACATGCTGGATAGATTATAAGAAGGCCTACGACTCGGTGAGACTCACGAGGGTACTGGAGTTATACAAGATTGATGCAACTCTACGCACCTTCCTTGAGTCGTATATGGGGCAATGGAAGACGGTTCTTCGCTATCAAGGATGTCGAAAGATCCAGGGGAATGATGAGCCTGTATGGATTTGTTAGATAGGTAGATAAGTAGTATTCGGAAGGACGGTGACACTCGTCAATCAAAATCACTAGCCTGTTGCACACTCCTTTATTGTCATAAGCATGGTATAATAATATATTTCGCCTGGTATTCTCTTCCCGTGACAGCTGGGTCACGTGATTGGCCTAAGTATACGTCATCAGTTGCGATGCGGTTCTCAAAGTTTTTTAGTGGGGAAAAAGATAAAAATAATACAACGGGTACAAAATTTTTATCATTTTCAATAAATTGAAATATTAGAGACTTTATGATTTTTTTTACTTTGCTTCTTTTTTAATTGATTGCATATTATGGTTTTATTTAGTTCCCTTACTCGTAGATAGGTCCTCGTTCGAACTAAACAGAGTATTACTTCATAATGAATTTGAGGATACAAGTCCTTTGTGGCATCATGAACAATCCGAGTCAAATTAGTGAAAATTAATTTTTCATCATGCAACGATTCACCGTGGTGTTTATTAAATTCTCTCTCCATTATATCAGCAACCCTGATCAATTCTTTGCAAGGGTAAATTAGTTTTCCCCTCGACACAAAAAAAAATCCAATCATTTAACATTTAGATATCGATTGTGAAGTCATAGACTCATAGTAGTCAGTCGATACAGAAACGAAAAAGTTCAAAATTAAGCTATTATTATGTATTCTGAGTCCACAGAGACCCGAAAAACACTGATTAATATTTTAGATGAGCCCAAAAGGCCTTGAAGACAGAGCCGTTAAAACTTATTTGAAAAAAAAAACTATCTAGCAAGCTACGTCAACATCACTTGAAAAAAAAATACATCTGACTTGGCTGTATGGGCCAAGATCCCTTTGCCTGTCCTTAATTAGGACAAAAAAAACAACCAAAAAAAATCACTACAAAACAAAATAAAATAATAAAATGGACCAACTTAGTACACGACAAAAACCTAATAGGACGCAATTAACTCGACTTGAAAAATAAGTCAAAAACTAGTTAGGTTAGGTTATGTTCAGGCGTACAGCCGAATTAGCACAACTATGCCTTATATGGAATTTACAACCGTAGATAAATGAAATAATATGTAGAAAAGTACTTACCAGTTCTTATTGTTGTTTTTGGTCTACAATATTGAAGCCACTCATTTGCTATCATCTCTTCTTTGGGTAAAGAAAAAAACCTTATTACTCCGCCTTTTTTACTTCTGTTTTTACAGTTTAGTATGGAACAATTAACCTTTTTTTTTCTTGTGTATCATTCAAACACAGTTTTTTACACAGTTTTTATAGTAACTAATGTTTGGGAACCCGGTACGGTAAGGGTACTGTATTATTGTGGGTACAATAATACCTACCCGTACTAGACATGCCGACGCAAGCGCGATGATAAAAGGCATTGCGCTGGCTGCATTTAGCGGCCTCTGTCGGCGATAAGAATTTGGCACAACCACCGCACTTTGCTGCAGGCATGGTGTGCTTCGTCCGTCAAACAATTAATACTTTGAATTATTGATCTCGCTTAGTCATTCCGCGCGGTGTAAATAGATGGTGCTGTTTTCAATATATGCGAATTATGGTTTGATGGGAGTTTAATGGGTTGTTAACACCATGCAATGATACTGGGGTAAACAGAGAGAGAAAGCACACTCGCGGGTGACACTTCACGGCAAGTTTTTGAGTATTTTCACTTAAATCTTTTAATATTTTTAAAGTTAATGGTAGATTTTGGTCACTGGTGTACCGATTTAAGTTTACACAATAATTACTCTTTATACACTACACTTGCGCACTAGATAACGTTTCTTGTCTTGAAATATTGTCTGTAGAAACTGTCTGTATTATAATTGTTTTTATTAAATGGTTTATTTTATTTATAACATTCTATACAACAGCAAGGAGTAACGACCAACTTGACATCCGTGACGTCACCATAACAAATATGTACATTACTCAACATAACTATATACATTGTATAAGATAAACCATAACAGTATAATATAAGTGTATAATATAATATATGGGACTTGGGGAAGTCCCCGCCCCCGAGTGTCGACCAATCGAGCTAATAGGTACTTAATAACCATACAGCTACCTACCATAATAAAATTATGAATAAAAATAATACTGCCTAAACCAATTTTTACAAAGTTGCTTGCGGCCGCGGTGCGGCGCGGCGGCTTCTACAAAGGCAGGCAATTCAAACAGAAAAATGAATCGTTTTATCTGTCAAATAGAGTTCATTATAAGTTGGTGGTGCCCTTTTCTATGAAAATATTGTACCGAATTAAGACCTTATTTTAATAAAGTTAACCGCTGAATTCGGTTGTGCATCAATTCTGTGGCTTCTCAGAATAATTTTAGTAAACTGCGTACCAACACAACCTTGTACCTAGTTTGATGAAATTTCTATTTGTTACCGTTTACGGTTTAGAAATAAAGTCTGAATTCGCTTTTCGTATTTTTATTTGTGTACCTATTTATCTATTGCGTATGTGTTTTTATTTATGTTTAAAGATGTCGGCGCGTAGGCAAAGGTACGGCAATCGGCGACCTCTGTGAACTAGGTACCTACGCATAGATAAAATAGACATAAGCTACAGCCATATGCTTAGAGTATAAATAAGTTTAAATCCGCTTAAATAGTGGCGGTACTTCCAAATGGCAAGCAGGAATTTTAATGTAATAAAAAGTTTTTTTTTTCAGTAGGTACGTTAATACTAGAAATTTTCTAGCAAGGATATTATTGAGGAACCTCCTTGTCCTCCCACGGTCAAAAAAGATTGTTTTGATGTAGGTAGGTACACAGTGAACAAGAAGTCCACCTTTCACTGTGGTGTTTAGTCACCAGTCGCGGTCATCAGTACTTACTTGCACTTTGTTGCTGTAGATACCTAAGTACCCGCGACAGTAATAAATCGTTTGATTCCGCATTCCTACCCATTGTTTGATTTAAATTGCGTTTATCTACATACCTATCAGTTAAATAACTCTAATTTTTCCTTCATAATTTCTACGGGCTTAGGACCGTCGCGTCAGTAATAAGTAAGTACTTACATGTTACGTATCTAAGTAGGTAAGTACTTACTTACTTGTAGGTACTCTTTTATTCACTTCACTTTTCACAATATTAAAAGCGTCCACTGTCGCACTTCTTAAGTCATCTCAAGTAGTACGCTAATCGGAAGAAAATAGTCTTTTTAACTCGAACCACAAATAAAAATCCAGTGGTGTTAAGTCAGGGCTCCTTGCGGGCCAAGCCACAGGGCCACCACGACCTATCCACTGCTCACCAAACACACTGTTCAAATACGCACGCACTGAAGTATCATAATGAGCAGGGCATCCATCATGCTGATAGAACAGACCGCGTGTGCCAGAGAGATACTTATTATTGGCTAACATTGAATCGCCTGGCCGCCATTATGGTAGTACGACGAGGCCGCGTGGGTCGCGTTCGAAGTATTCCTGTATGTCTTCCTCCAATTAGACTGACCGGTTGGCGCAGTTGGTAGGGACCCTGCCTTCTGAGCCGCTGGTCCCGGGTTCGATCCCCAGACAAGTCAAACATTTGTGTGCATGAACATGTCTGTTTCACCTGTGTCTGGGTGTGTATATGTATAAAAGTATGTATATCAGTCATCAGGTTACCGTAGTACAGGCTCTGCCTAGTTCGGGACCTGAAGACCTTGTGTGGATGTTGTCTCATATTATATTATATATTATTATATTAATTCCGCCGAGTATGGTAGTCTACCGCGGCCCTGCGCGTGTGTGGGCGCTCGAAACTGTCCATGATCGAGGAGGCGCTGGGTTACAGCCAGGATGGTGGAGGTGTAGGGAACTTGAGGGTCAGTGATTCCACGTGCGCACAGTGAGGTCAGGTGTTCCGGCTGAGCATACAAACGTCTGCCCTCTTCTAAGTTATGGTTCGCCATGTCACATAAAAATCCACCATAGCCAAAAACTCCAATATTTGGCGCGTAATTACGTTGCGCGTGCGTGACCTAATACAACGAAGCTCGAGACAATACTAGAAAGGAATAAGAAATTAGGAATGGCGGGGGGGCGGTCGGCTAGACTGTAAGGGGCCGGGGGCGTGGCCTACGGATCATGCTGTCTGATCGTTGAATGAATTTTACAATGGGTACCGTTCGCAAGTGTTGCCGTTCGTCGATACGTTTTACACACATATGCATTGATCGCAAGGAAACGTTACTACGAGTTCTCAAACTCAAAGCATTTATTTCAATTAAACCATTTACAGGCACTTTTGAATTGTCAAGTGGTCGGTCAGTCAGAAATATGAAGCTAGTTGCCCATTCCAAAGCGTAGTAGTATGGAGTAGAACGGGCAAGAAACTCCATGGACACTCTTTTAAATGATATTGTTACATAAATATTAGTTACATCAATAATCTTGTATATAGGTATAATAATTATATGTAAGAACGATGTAAATAAGACGTACACATTGAGTGTCCAGTGTACAGCTAATATAAATTTAAACAAAACAATCCATAATAAAATAATTAAAATAAGCCGTGGTGGCTAAGAGATGACCAGTCCCAACTGACAGCGCCCGTTCACGAACATGACGCATGGATCAGCACCATTCAGCTCAACCATTTTGAAGGGAGCTAAATGATCCAACACACGCGCCACCGTCAGCGAGACATTTGAGTGAGCATGACATCTATCAGCCGCCAGGGCACATTCAAGTGGGCGCGTTCCTTGAGGCGGCGGCCAGCCCGCTGGTTGAACGCGCCCCAAAGGGTCATGGCCACCCGGCTACCGCACGGTCTCCGGTGAGGCGGCGAGCCTCCTTGCTGGATTACCGCCATGGGATCTGCGCACGTTTGGGAGTGGCACGAGGAGGCGAAACGCCGGGGCGTAGCTCCGCTGCCGCGAGAAATTACGGTATAGCGGACAGAGCTCCGGCGGGATCTCAGGGCGGCATGGAGAGTGCGATTGTCGCAACCCAGCGCTGGGCACGCCACAATTGCGGCGATAAGTTCCCTCTTTGAGGAGTGGCTAGAGAGGCGCCACGGCGTCCTCACCTTCCGCCTGACGCAGGTCCTCACCGGACACGGTTGTTTCGGGAGGTTCCTGTTCCGGATAAGGCGGGAGGAAACGCCCGGGTGTCACCATTGTGTGGATCGCCCGGAGGACACGGTGGAGCATACGGTGAAGGTCTGCCCGGCTTGGGTGGAGCACCGCCGTGTCCTCGTGGAGGCGATTGGCGGTGGCGATCTCTCGCGTCCGGCCTTGGTCCAGGCCATGGTACGGACCACTTCCGACGGCTGGCGCCCAAGTTGCTGGGCGCGGCTGGCGCGCTCGCGACGCTGCTTCCCAATCTGGGGGGCCCGAGCGCCGTCTGTAGGCGGCTCTACGTGGGGGTCGTGCGATCCATGGCCCTGTATGGGGCCCCGGTGTAGGCCTCTGACCTGACGGCCGGCAGCATCGTAGTTTTGCGAAAGCCGCAGAGGGCGATGGCCGTCAGAGTCATCAGGGGGTATCGCACGATCTCTTACGAGGCGGTTTGCGTACTGGCCGGATCCCCGCCCTGGGACCTCGAGGCGAAAGTACTCGCTTCGTTGTATCGGTGGCGCGAGGAAGCGAGGGCGCGGGGCGAGGGACCGATGCAGCGGCACATGGAGCTGCGTCGGTCTCAGCATCGCGAGGTCCTGGTGGCGGAATGGCGGGACAGGCTTTCTCGGCCTACCGCCGGCCTCGTCACCATCGAGGCGGTCCGGCCGATGCTCGAGCGCTGGCTCGGGAGGAGGCACGGCTCCCTGTCGTTTCGGGCGACGCAGGTGCTCTCGGGGCATGGTTGCTTCGGGAAGTACCTGTGTCGCATAAACAGGGAGCCGGACGCCCGGTGTCACCACTGCGTCGACTGCCGAGAGGACACGGCGCGGCATACGCTGGCAGAGTGTGCCGCTTGGGAGGAGCCGCGCCGTGCCCTCATCTCAGAAGTAGGCAGTGACTTGTCGCTGCCGGCCGTAGTCGAGTCGATGGTCGGCAGCGACGAGTCCTGGGACGCGGTGGTTTCCTTCCGCAGCCTCCTTCTGCGAGACAGTCGTCTCGCAGAAGGAGGCTGCGGAAAGGGAGAGGGAGATCTCGTCCACTCACCCGGCCCGCAGAAGGCGCACCGGGCGTCGGCGGAGGGCGGACAACGCCCTCTTCCAGCCCCCCTAAATGGCTCCAGGGGCGACGGACTCGGGGACGTCCGTCGCCCCCCACACATCAGGACCCGAGGTGGCGGCGCGTAGTGTTCCACGCGCGCCCCTTTTAGACGTTGCGGGGGGAGTCAAACACCTCACTCCCCCCCCAGACCCGAAGAGGCCCGCGGCGGCGGGCCGGCACCAGTCGGGGGTTGCGGAAGGATCGTACGTTCCCGCGACCCCCGGCGTAGGTGTGAGATGAAACACCGGGGTGGTTTTTAGTCAGTAAGAGTCTGACAGACCCCGCCGCCCGCCCCAGGGCGGCGGACATCCATGAGGAAAGGCCATGGTACGGAGCGAGAGGGCTTGGGAAGGCGGAACGCGTGAGGGAGAGGCAAAATTTGCGCCCTCACGCCCCTAGCCGCCGCAGGAGACGCCCTGGGCGTCAGGAATCGCAGGAGGATTCCCGGCCACCGTAGGCGCGGGCTTGCGAACGGCGAGCAATGGGCAGCTCGCCGTTCAATAAGGAACAGGCCCGGGTCGACGGCGCGTCGTGTTCCACGCGCGCCTCAAAGAGATGTCAGCACCAATGACGGGGTTTGCTAGGACCGATGCCTGCTAGGGCTGCGGAAAAGTCCAAGAGGGTTACCGTGGTCCCGGCACAGGCAACTGAAGGAACACGGGTGGGTTTTAGTCAGTAAGAGTCTGACACGCCTTCCTGCTCTGCCCAGAGCGGGAGAAGTTATTTGATGATTTCCCACCCACAAAAAAAAAAGGGCACATTCAAGTCAATGAAAGACATCACCCGGTAAATGGTAGCTCGATAGTACATAGTACTCACACTTGTCCTATGCAATTATATAATACAAAGGAGATTGAGTTTATACAAAGCAAAGGTAGTCTTACAATCTTCAGCAGCTCCAACAGTTTTTTCAAATGTTAATCAATTAGTTGAGGTTGTGGAGCAGGACCAGCATTGAACCAGGCATTTTTATAAGCGATATAATCCCCCAACTTATAATATGCCTGGCTGCATAGTGTGCGTTTTATACAAACTTTGAATTTCGTCTCATTCAGTTGAAGTATGTGGGGAGGTATTTTATTGTAACATTTTAAACAGTACCCCATGAAAGATGAGTCTACTTTAGCCAGTCTGAAACCTGGTTGAACTAAAAGGTCCCTATTTCTGGTACTATAATTTTATTATGTCTATCACCTCTTTTAGTAAAAAGATGTACATTTTTTCTTACGTACATGATGTTTTCATAGATATATTGACAAGGTACCGTCAAGATCTTAATAACCTTAAACAGTTCCCATAGAGAATCGCGCCTGCGGAGATTATATATGGCTCTGATGGCTGGATGGATGATGCAGAATAAAAATAGAAACGACGTCTGCAGCCCGTCCCCAAAGTAAAATACCGTAAGACATGATACTATGAAATTAACTAAAATAGACTAGCCTCGCGGTATCTACATCGGTAAATTGACGGATTTTTCTGACAGCATATGCTGCTGAACTTAGCCGTCCCGCCAGAGATGTTAAATGAGAACCCCATTGTAGCCTCGAGTCGAGCGTGATCCCCAGGAAAACAGTTTTATCGACGAATTCTAGTTTCTCTTGATTCAATACTATCTCACAATCACTACTTTTGACATTAGGTAAAGAAAATCGTATACACTTAGTTTTTTTCCCATTTAATACTAAATTATTAGCAGTGAACCAATTATGGACCTGCATTAGGGCGTTATTAACGTCGTCAAAATTTGTAGCACTTCTTTCTACCTTAAAAATTAAAGAAGTATCGTCAGCAAATAACACCATTTGTGGTTGATTGTTTAATAAATGGAGTAGATCATTAATATACACTAAAAAGAGGAAAGGACCCAATATCGAGCCTTGTGGAACTCCCATTTCTACTTTTAAACTAAGTGAATTGACACCATTTATTTGAACTTGCTGCTGCCTATCCTTTCAATAAGATTTTACTAGACTGAGCGCAAGTATTCCAAGTCCATAATGCTTAAGTTTCAAGAGCAAGGTTTCGTGATCGACGCAATCAAATGCCTTGGAGAGGTCACAAAAGATTCCTATGGCGTCTTGGGCCTCTTCCCACGCCGTAAATATGTGTTTTAATAAGGTGACCCCGGCGTCAGTCGTACAACGTCCCTTGGTGAAACCATACTGTTGATTGTGTAAAATTTTATTGGTGTTAAAATGAATGAGCATTTGATTAAGCACTACCTTTTCAAATACCTTGCTGAAAACTGGCAACACGGATACGGGTCTATAATTATTGGTGTCTTTACTGTCCCCGGATTTGAAAAGTGGTATAACCTTACTGTATTTCATTAAATCCGGGAAGACTCCTTCATCCACACACAAATTAAATAAGTAAGGCGCTATAGTGTCAATTATGGATGTACAGACTTTAATGGGCATTCCCCAAAGATCTTCAGTCAATTTGATCTTGATTTGCTTAAAAGCTTTTATTACTGTTATGGCGTTAATATGCTTAAAGTTAAATTCAATCGGGCAGACCGAAACGTTCGCCCTTATTAAATCAAAAGCGAGCGTGGGCGAGGAATTTAAAGTGTCAGTAGTTTTAATTGGAATACTGGTAAAGAAATTTACAAATTCTTGAGCAACTTCTTTGCTGTCGCAAATGGGACCACGTGTCGTCTCCAGTGTATAATCAGAATTATGCTTTTTGTTCCTGTTCGTTTCATTATTGATAATTTTCCAAACAGTCTTTATTTTATTGTCTGCTGATTTGACCTTGTTGCTAATGTATAAGGCTTTGGCTGCCTTACAAGTGTTCTTAAAAATTCTAGAGTAAGTAGCAACATACTTATTAAAAGTTTCCGTGTTAATATAAGGCCATATAGCTCAAAAAGTATTTCCCTACTTTTCCTAAGTCCTTTAGTTGCCCAGTCACTAAATAAAAACTTAGGGCTGATACTTTTAGTGTTCTTCTTAAAAGAATAATCGAACTCTGTTTGGACTACCGAGAAGAATTCTTTATACAAAATGTTAACATTGTTCATTATAAGGTCCTGATTACTCAACTTACAAATTAAACTGTTATTAAAATTATTTAAATTAACAGATGTTAATGGTCTGGATTGTATCTGCAGTTTTTGTATTATGATGTTGGACTCAAAAGTTACGGTTTGACCGCTTTGATCGGAAGGGAGATAATTAACGATGGCTTTATCTAAATAGTCGCAGCAACAAAAAACATTATCAATGCATGTAGCTGTAGTTGTAGTTATTCGGGTTGGTTCTACAAACAAATTTGACAAATTAAATGATTTAAACAAATTTAATAATCTACTGGTATTTGAATTATTTTCTAAAATATTAATGTTAAAGTCACCACAGATAATTACTGATTTATTGCCAGTTGCAAGTTTTGCCAAAACATCTTCCATTACTGACTCAAATATAGCGTAGTTTTGATAATTTGGGGGTCTGTAAACGCACACTATAATATGCTTATCTAGCTCAACATAAGACAGTTCAATGCTATGTTCAACCGATAGTTCAACTATGTCTTTACGAGTTTTAGATTTAATACATCTTTTAATTAGGATTAGTGAACCACCACGCAGCATTGATTTTCGGGTAAAACAACTGGCCATACTATGATTCTCATAATTAATTAACATTTCAGAATCTTTTAACCAATGCTCAGATATACAAACAATGTCAAACATTGTTTTTTCCAAAAACAAATCAATTTCCAATTGTTTCGAAGAAAAACCTTGAATATTTTGATGAAATAATTTCAGGGATTTCTGCTTAGCCCCTTTTTTACAGTTAGCTAGTTTAGTGCTAGAAAATACCTTTTTGTTATTTTGTATAACTACACTGTTAGTGGTACCTTCTGTTGTCTTACAAACTAGTTTAAAATATTTGAGCTAATCACCTTAACATTTTAGTACTATTACTAATTGTGGTGCTAAATAGAGACGACTTCGACATACTAATTATGTCTGGATTAATATTAAAAGCTAATAGCCTAGCTATTTGATGTTTAAAACTAATGGGCAGATACACAGTATCCCTAGTCGATCTTAGCTTAGCAACAAAAATGTTGGTGTCAAAAAATATAAACTTGTCACTATGGTGACTAACTAGGAAATGCATGTAATTATTTTTATCAATTCAATTTAATTTATTAGTTATTTCCTTTAGTATAATAACCTAAACTAACTAAAACTATTAACAAATTAAAATATGGCGTCGAAAAATTCCTCTGCATCGCTGTCGACTGGTAAAGTACCCAAGAGACTGGCGGCATTGCCACGTTGTATGGCAATGCTAAGCCTCTGGCCAAGGTAAAGGCCAGCCCTTGAATCCCGGGAAGTGTCAACAAGCCGTTTGGAGATTTCGTTGAACAAACCGTGAGCACTCGGACCCCACGGCCCGAGGGTTTCAACCCCAAACGGCTCGAAAATATAATTGTCGATAAGGTTATTATACTTTCGCCGTTTGAGGTTTTCCGCAGCCGCAGCAGCAGCGCCTGCACAGCACGCTGAGTCAGGAAGATGGGATGGCGCAAGAGTATCGGCACAAGTTGCGTCCCACACTAAAGGCCTACCCACCTTCCAAGGAAATAAAGACATGCCGTCCGGTCTCTTGCCATCGCCGCGTGCCAAGCCATTAGGTTCTAATACAGCTGGAACGCCGACGGTGACAAGAGCTCGTCGGATGATGTCATTTATGTTCGCGTGCCGAGCAAAGCGGCCCGCACTTCGGCTGCAAGACAGGCCATGGTGTCCAAGACTGTTGACAACTTCGCCACAGTGACAGCGATGGGGAGAACAAGAAGGAGCTCCTAGTCGTAGGCAAGCAGCGAGGCGGAAAGTAGTGTCGTCTAACAAAGTGCCTATGTTCGACGACGGTAGTGCATGAAGCCAAAGACCCGACTCCCACTTACCCACAGCAAGCAGGCGCGCACGCTCCGCAGTAGTAGCAGACGTGTTAAGTAAATTGTTCTGTACTACTCTGCAAAGCGGCTCATCCCACTTTCTCTGGGAAGATGGATTATCGGGTTGATCTGAATTCGGACAAGCGAGTCTCCAGGCATGCATAGCCTCGGTGAAGCACGGCACATCAAAATTAATCAGTGTGGGGGTTAGGATTTTCCTGATTAATTTTTCAGTGCCGTAGACCGAGGATATGAAAGCCGGTAAACTAACACTAGAAATTTTGCGGACGCCGAGGCCTCCCATACGAATAGGAAGAGTAGCTTGTGTCCAAGCTCGGTCGTCCATGGCCACATTTAAAATCGAAGTTAATGTATGTCGAATAATTTGGTCCATTTTTTCTAAAAGGTGAGTGTGCTTCCATAAATGGGAAGCGCGAAGGAAATATGTTAATTTAGGGCCGAAACAGCAATAACGGATTAGGGTTAAGGCCGAATGCATGTTAATTTGGAACAATCTTTCCGAAACGTCTTTGAAATTTTGTATTTTTTCTTCAATAAAAACGGGAAAGGAATTCTCGAAGACAGGAGACCCAAGAAGACGAAGAGAGCTTTCAATAATTTTGATTTCTGGAGCTATTGCGTTAAACTTGGGGAGTGTCAGATGTCTGTCAGTACTGTCCGCCATATAAAGTTCACATTTCGAGTGGTTGAGATCAAGGCCAATGGAATGAAGTTCATTTTCTAAGAATTGTAGATCTTTTAAAACGGTTTCAACATCGCCTCCCAAAGTTCCATCGTCAAGATACCAAATGTTAAATTTGGAATTTAGCTGTCGAATAATTGGGTGAATGGCTAAACTAAAGATCACTGGTCCGAGGGGGTCACCTTGTTGACAGCCAACAGCAGATTCCAAAAGGTGGTCCCGATACATTGATTTAGAAGGATGTCTGTAGCATTGCCAAAGGAAACTATAGATTTGAGGTATTTCTTTTTTAGTTTCTGCCAGCAAGGTGTCCCTATAAACAGAATTGAAGGCATTCTTTATGTCAACCTTCAGGATGACCTCTCCTTTGCCAGAATTTAGGTAGGTCGACAAGGCGTGTACGGCAGCCTCACAGCCCGTTTAGAGCCGTATCCTAGCTGCAGGGGCTGAAATTTTTTCGAAACAACCTCACCATAAAATTTACAGCAAATCTTGGCTGCCATACGACGGTAAGTAGTTCCCACAGCAATTGGACGAATGCCGCCATCCCTCTTACGCAGGGCGCATAGATTTGCCCCGTACAGAACGTCGATGACGGCTTCGTTCACCTTGCCGGAGAGCATAAGGTTAATCAGAGCCGTAAGCTCCTTCAAGAGCAATTCACCAGCAGCCCCGGCGCCTGAACAGATAAGGTCCTTAAGGTGCTGCGGACTCAGGCCGTCGAGGCCGCCAGCGAAGCCGGTCCGGAAGGAGGAAACGGCTGTGACCAACTCTTGACCTGTAATGGTGAGGGAGTGATTATCCGGATTAGGGGGGTCGGGGAAAGAAAGGCCATCCGCTGGAGCAGGGTGTTTGCTCTCCAGAGCTGCGATTGTTTCTGGAGAACACGGTGCTACCACATCATTACTAAAAAGAATCCTGGCTGCTCCGCTAATGTCACCTTCCCCTAACTTAGATTCGATCAGATGGGACATACCTCTTGAAGAGGTATATTTCTGTGTCGGTAATTTTGAATCTAAATTATGAGTCGAAATATTACAGTTTTCTTTAATTTGTGCAGTTAATGTCTTTTTGGTTGCCAAATTCTTTTGTACATGTAGAATTCTGTAAGGGAAGGTGAGCAGTTGTACCCAAGCACTTAGCGAGTTCTCCCGGGCGGCAAGACGAACGCAACCTGCTAGATGTTGTGCCACTAAAGGTCTAGCGCCGCGGGGAACTCGTTTCAAAACAGGAACAGAGTTTTTGAAATTTGAAAGTGTTTTCCAAAACGAGTCAAAAGTGGATGTAGCTGGTGTAGCTATTGAGACAGGGTCTGAGGTGGGTGCATTGGGTAGTCTGTGCACTTTGCCAATATGCACATTCAGACCCCGCTTACCTTTAAATAACCGTGTCTGGGTACACAGCGGACATCTCTCCAGTATGCTCAGCGATGTTGAAGGTTGACAAGCACTACCACTATCAACCACATCACTGCTGCTACTGAGCATTTATTTAATTTTATAAATTACGTAATAAGAATAATAATAACAAACTAAACGAACAAAAAGAATCCTTGAAAAATGCACTGATAAGTCTATTTCACACCGTTTGACACATGACAAATTTTTGACCGGAGCGGCGCAATCGTACTGGCGGCCTGGAGCGCCGCGCGCCGCGATGCATTTCGGCGCAACTCTGGCAACCGTGATCCTTTCTTTGGTATTGTAGTGGGTATTGTTCATAATTATATAGTTGTAATATTGCAATGACTTAAGAATTGTAATATTGTCACTGCTAGCAATCTTCTCAAAAATCTGGCGAAGTAGATGCCGCCGCAGTATAAACTACCACTGGTAATTTAAACGATGTACAGATATATATTAAAAGTGGTATTTACACAGACAGATTAATGTATAAAACAAATAATAATTATATCGTAAAAATAACGTTTTGACATCGTATGTGCCAACCAATTTTCACGTAAGCACGAAACACCAGGTTTTCAAATGCTTTTTTAGCTTACTGGTAGCAAATAACATTATATTATATTATATTATCACATTATATTGTGTAAGATTTCCTTACAAGGAGAGGTCAGTGTAAACCAAAGACATTAAACTAGGTGTAAACTCAGTTTTTTTTTTTTTTTTTTTTCACATATTAATTATTTAACATGTGAATGTCGTTGTTTTGCCTATTTGACAAGTGCTCAAAGTATGGAAAAGCACACAAAATTACTTTCTTACAATTTAACTTCAAAAGTTTGGTGACACTATTAGTGATATTATCTTCTTTTGTAACATTAAAACTATTACCTATAAATACAGTAACACAATAACAGACATAATTTTTACTAGTCGAAGTTTCATAGTTCGTAAGTTGTTCGCCAGATGGCGCTAGTATTTTTTACGAAGTATTGTAGAGGTGGGGTGCGGCAAAGAGGGAACGAGTGCTCAAGGTTATTTGGTCTGGGTACGAGTACATATTTACATTGTGCATAACTTTAATATAGTTTAGTGTTAGTGTTCCGTCTGGAGCAAGCGAGACTGCACACACGCCTCTCCTGCCAAATAAATATAATAAATTAATCAGTTGAAATTATAACTGTGTCTTTCATTGGTTCTCAAAACCCAACAAGAACAACCAAACATATTTGGTTTGTTGGCATTTTGCTGTTTTATAATGGAGGGAAAGGGCACTGGAAACCGAAATACAGGCATTGCCTAGTTCGGTTGCAGTGGCTACATCCATTTTATTAGAAATTAATATTGCCAAACTTTTCTGTGAAATATTACTAGGTATTTGAGAAATAAAATTATACATTTACATTACTAAATTAGGTAATAATAAAATTTTAGATTAAATTAATCAATAATAAAATGTTAGATACCTTAAATTTTACCAAGAATAAGTTTGTTCCCATGTATAAATACTCGTAAGTCCTCTTCCTTCAAATGTTTACTTACCACCTAAGCATATACATTCTGGAATGCAATCAATGATTGAGTATTGAGTATTCTTATCGTTTGAGTAAACATTGACAGAATAGTATGTATGCCTTTAAGAATAAGAATAATTTATTTGCAGAAAATATAGGTGTTGCCAGTTGTAAAAGTTGGTGGTTAATGTACAGTCCATATTTTGCCTGTTTAGGGCATGCAAATTAGTTTTACATGAATAGGTACATAGGTAGGGTACTTATTTTAATAAGATATACAAAATATACACCTATGTTCTAATATATTTTTTAAATCAAGATACATTTCAATCAATCAATCAAATTATTTATTTCGGGTTGCATAGACCCATAGATAAATACCTTAACCTAAGTATACATATTATTATCAACAATAAGTGTTAGTAAATAAAACTTATGCCTATGTTAGTAACACTTCACTAGCACTGCACTACATTTAAGTTACAATAATATACACGGTCAATTTTAGGTCGTTCTGGAACCGAAAGCCATATACTCGATCATCGAGCTCGAAGCGATTGGGACTATTATTTTCAATAAGTTACAATAAAACAAAATCACGAAAAATCTAATTTATTGTTTTTTTTTGTGTAATAGTGAGAACTATTACGAGGTCGTTTACAAGAATATAAGCTTAAAGCAGGAGCTAGTAAACCTACACCAACAATACCTGGATGTTGTCGATGAACGGGACCAACTGCGGTTGGTCACGGATTGTTTCAATAACTGCAGTAACTTATATGAGGAGGCTTTGTTACTTTAGTTTGTTGGTTAGGGACCTAGAGGAAGAATTGATTCATGCAAATGTACGAATTGCTAAGTTACAGAAGCAAAAAGAATGTACTCTAGCTAAGGAAACTAATAACTTATAATAGTGAATTATTCAATACCAATTGCAACCCTAATTCCTTAATAACAATAAATCTTACTGAAGATTCAATATTGAAACAAAATAATAATAGTTATAAAGTAAGTCAAAATAAAATTAAAAAATAATCTAAGCTGAATAGAATAATAAATAAATGCAATAAATTCAGGAAACAACAAAAACAGTTCCAATAATATTAAACTAAGGAAGTAACGTGTTTTTCTAATAAATAAATTAAAAAACTATGAAATTAAATTAGAGGATAGTAAAAACATTTATCAAATTGACACTCAACGTTTACAATCTGGAATAGAGGTACTTGAAGAGTCACTACATCTACTTTATATTAAGTATGTGAGCTCTTAAAACCAAATAAAGGAACACATTCTTGCCGCTAACCAGTTAGTGGAAAAGTGTAATGATGAGGCAGCTAGAGTGGACCCGGTGACTTTGAGCACCACTCAAAATTCTTGTCAAGAGGAATCCAACCATGAGGCTCTCCAACCTAAGGCAACGGAGGAGCCGTCCCAGTCAGGAAGTGATCAGGCATAGATTCCCAATCAAGATCCACCAGATAGTGAACAAGGTTCATTGCAAGTAGTTCAGACAGAAGTTAGCTCCATTATGTTTTCTGATAGTTTTGGAAAAGGGTTAGGAAAATTACTTAGCATCAATCTGAGTCATTCTTCTCAAAACTATTGCATGCCTCAGACTTCCTACAAACAGAGACGGCATTGATTTTTTTTTATTTATTTCTATGAATGAAAGAAACTGCGCCTAAATAATTTTGGTCATGGATTCAGTGACTATACTAATCTCCATGAATACTTACTTTCTAATTTTTGAACGAAAAAGCGTTACGAGATTCCACGAGACTTTCTCTCTAACAAAAATCTCCGATAACTAAAATGGAGACAAAATCAAAATTCAAGATGGCGCCACCATACATTACCAAATTTTACCCCTGTTGGTGTTGTTTTTATAGTTTTCGAGGGTGTTACAACAATTAGGCCCGCTTGTACCAAAACTTTGAGTTAAATAAATAACTCGAGGTTTACTAACTCAGTGTTAATGTTTTAAATTTTTAACTCACAGTATAAATTGCATCAGTAAAAATTAACCCAGAGTCAACTAACCCGAGTCTTGTCATGTTCATTTGTTATGTTCATTCATTCTTTTTACATCCGGCAAAATATGGTAGATCGAATGCTAAATGAATTAGTATACTGCTCTCTCTCGCTCCACAGTACTTTGAATAAGTCTATTCCTTTATGTCAGATTAGAAATGACACATGTTTCTTTGTCGCGTTATATTGACTGTCGTGGCTTGAGCGTGTTGCATTGTTGTTTATACTTATTATTTTGTGAAAATAAATTAGGCGGACGCGGAAGATCTTCAAAATGGAAAAAAAAACCTCGGTTACGCGGTTCATTCGACTTCATTCGCACATGAGTTCAATCTATTGCCCCAATGATACGTGGAAATCGTGCAATTTGGTAAAATTCCAATGCCGCCTGCCTTTGCTCTTCACCGGTAGTTGGCATAAATATAAATTGTGGATATAACCGAGCTATAGCATCAGTGACCTTATGTATGATCCTGCATGCTGTTGACTCATGTACCCCAATGACATATCCGCAAGTCAGTAATTTACTTCCAGTGGCGTAAAACCGTAATGTACATAGTACCTAGTTGGTTCATAGGTGATACAGCCTCACTGGAAAAATAAAATTAAACAATACTTTATATAGGTACCTATTATTAGTTGTATTGTACCTACATATGATACACTAGCAGCGTAGCAACACATAGTAGGTCATTAACATTGCACATAAATCCAATATCCAGTCTATTTCACACTAATTACTAAAAACGTAATGTCGGTCACATGTAGGTAAGTACTTACTTTTTATTCGCATTTGTATATTGCAATCTATTTTCAATTTTATCCAATAAATAGAGAACAGTTTCTTTTTTTAGACGAAATCTTCTATCTTTGTCTCTTTGTGAGTAAAAATGATCAGTCCGTTCCGCAATTCTTCTGTTATAAAAGTCTGAACTAATGTATTCGATAATCTCTTCATCATCATCAGACAACAACCATTGATTTATCATTTTCAGGACAAAATAAAACCGATATCACTAAATGCAACAAACACAAGACACAAACAAAGCAAATTTTGACTTTACTAACCCAGAGTTAGTTGACTTAACCCTCCCACATCAGTCGGTTAAAAATTTAAAAATTAAACTCATGGTTATCCCCTAACTCTTGATGGTGCAAGACATCATTAGAATTTAACTCCAAAGTAGCATTTACCTCCGAGTTAGCCGTGATAACCTAGCTTGGCGCAAGTGGGCCTTAGGCCCGCTTGTACCAAAACTTTGAGTTAAATAAATAACTCGAGGTTTACTAGCTCAGTGTTAATGTTTTAAATTTTTAACTCACAGTATAAATTGCACCAGTAAAAATTAACCCAGAGTCAACTAACCCGAGTCTTGTCATGTTCATTTGTTATGTTCATTCATTCTTTTTACATCCGGCAAAATATGGTAGATCGAATGCTAAATGAATTAGTATACTGCTCTCTCTCGCTCCACAGTACTTTGAATAAGTCTATTCCTTTATGTCAGATTAGAAATGACACATGGTTCTTTGTCGCGTTATATTGACTGTCGTGACATGAGCGTGTTGCATTTGCATTGTTGTTTATACTTATTATTTTGTGAAAATAAATTAAACGGACGCGAAAGATCTTCAAAATGGATAAAAAATCTCGGTTACGCGGTTCATTCGACTTCATTCGCACATGAGTACAATCTATTGCCCCAATGATACGTGGAAATCGTGCAATATGGTAAAATTCCAATGCCGCCTGCATTTGCTCTTCACCGGTAGTTGGCATAAATATAAATTGTGGATATAACCGAGCTATAGCATCAGTGACCTTATGTATGATCCTGCATGCTGTTGACTCATGTACCCCAATGACATCTCCGCAAGTCAGTAATTGACTTCCAGTGGCGTAAAACCGTAATGTACATAGTAGTTGGTTCATAGGTGATACAGCCTCACTATAAAAATAAAATTAAACAATACTTTTTAAAGGTACCTATTATTAGTTGTATTGTACCTACATATGATACACTAGCAGCGTAGCAACACATAGTAGGTCATTATCATTGCACTTAAATCCAATATCCAGTCTATTTCACACTAATTACTAAAAACATAATGTCGGTCACATGTAGGTACTTACTTTTTATTCGCATTTGTATATTGCAATCTATTTTCAATTTTATCCAATAAATAGAGAACAGTTTATTTTGTAGACGAAATCTTTTATTTAAATCTTTGTCTCTTTGTGAGTAAAAATGATCAGTCCGTTCCGCAATTCTTCTGTTATAAAAGTCTGAACTAATGTATTCGATGATCTCTTCATCATCATCAGACAACAACCATTGATTTATCATTTTCAGGACAAAATAAAACCGATATCACTAAATGCAACAAACACAAGACACAAACAAAGCAAATTTTGACATTACTAACCCAGAGTTAGTTGACTTAACCCTCCCACATCAGTCGGTTAAAAATTTAAAAATTAAATCATGGTTATCCCCTAACCCTTGATGGTGCAAGACATCATTAGAATTTAACTCCAAAGTAGCATTTACCTCCGAGTTAGCCGTGATAACCTAGCTTGGCGCAAGTGGGCCTTAGGGGGTCAAAATCAAAATTCAAGATGGCGCCTTTAAATATTTGCAAATATTTCGTCATGGATGTCGTTTTCATAGTTTTAAAGGGTGTTGACAAGGATTATGAGGTCAAAATCAAAATTCAAGATGGCGCTAACCAAAGGGAGATAGTTTTTTGAACAAAGTTCCTTAACAAACAAAAGTACTTCATCAAAAATGTAAAACTAAATAGAGAGAGGTTACATCTACTGAAACAATTAGATATGTATTCATTTAACCTAGAAAAGAGTACTAGGAAATACCAAATTGACACAGAAGACTTGCAGTATGAGCTTTACCAGCTACAGGAGAAACTTACTTCTATGACCATCAAATATACAGCCTCTGAAAACCAAATGAGGGAATATGTATTGGCAATGAATGAGCTGGTAAGCTCACAAACAAATAAATGTGATCATTGTCAACCACCACCTATTGAACCCACACCGGAACATTAATTGACAATATGTGATACCGCCATACCGCAGTCATGTGTCAGTTTGCCATTCTGTCTCCCTAAACAGAGTGTAATAAAGAAATTTTACTTTTTTGTGATGAAATTGGGAAGGATTTAGGCCACTTGTTGACAAATAAATATCCGGGACACTCAATTATGAACCACTGTATGCCTGGTTGTTCTTTATTGGACATAATGAATATTATTAATATTTATTGGTAATAGAGGTAATGTGAACAAAGGAGAATTACTCCAATATTATACATCATTATGCAACCTGAAGTTAAGAAAAATTGTTATGTTCACATTCCCATACATCCAATGTTTGCCACAGGAAGAAAACAAGTTTAGGTATGAAATTAATATGACATTGCATAATTTGACAAATAATAACAATTTATTCCATCTAATTGACACTAACAATTATGTTGGTAATCATTTATATTTAACTAAAGATAGATATTTTGTGGATAGGTACTATTTGTCAAAATATTGTAAAAGACAGATAGCTGTGTCGCTATCATATTACTTTTGTATTACAGCCAAGAATTTGGCTAAACAAATTGCTTCTATTGAGCAAAGCTATAACATATCAAATAATTCAGCCAATAATTTGGTATCACACATTGACATTGCTAATCATTTAAATTAAAAAATAAGACAATAGAGGCAACCTCTAGCAATAATGTACAGAATTGTAAGGATAATTCAAGTAAAAGCTTGAAATCAGTAAATAGTATCAACCTGGTGCATCAAAACATTCAAGGATTTATGAACAAAGATTTAGAAGTAGAATTATTTATGAACTGTAACAGTATAGATATTCTTTGTATAACAGAACATTGGCTTAAAATCCACCAGTTCTTGTTCAATTTTAATAATCACCAGGTTGGTAGTTCGTTCAGCAGAGTAAATGCTATACATGGTGGCTCCTTAATTTTAGTAAGCAACCAGCTTAAATTTAAAGAACGTAAGGATATTGTGAGCCTATCTGTTGAGCGGACAATAGAAATAGCCTGTATAGAATTGGAGCAGTTTATTGTATTAAGTGTGTACAGACCCCCTTCAGGATTGTATGACTGCTTTGAAAAGGTAATGGATGAAGTGTTAAACAAGATTTGTAACTCGAACAAGTCCATTATCACTTGCGGTGATTTTAATGTTAATTTATTAGAAAACTCAGGTTCTTGTAGTAAAATATTAAGTCTGTTTCAGTCCTATAATCTTGTAAACCTATTTTTGGAGCCCACTAGAATAACCCCTACTAGTGCAACATGCCTAGATAATATTTATACAGATGTTATACCAAGCCACAAAGAAATAATAAATTTACTAGATTCTGATCATTGCGGGCAAAGGATTACTATCCAAAACCAAATCAAGAAAGTGGCTAAAAAGGATATCACTGTCAACTCCAAAACTGCAAGTCGCTTGGAAGCTTTTAAAGTTAAACTCATTAATAAATTACCAGTTTTATTTATTAATTTTGATCCTAATCATCTATATGATGATTTTTTAAAATATATACTGTAAACAATTTAATTCCACCTTTGTTCCCAAGACTATCTCGGTTAATAGCAACGCATCTTTCAGTGATTGGGCTACCATTGGTATTCGTAAAAGTAGAACACGGCTTTATGAACTGTACAATGAAAGGACCGTTTTAAACACTGCTGAATTTAATTTATATGTTAGAAATTATTCAAAATTATTTAAAAAAGTTTGTTGTATGGCCAAGTCCCGTTATTTGAGTTCGAAGATTAAAAACAGTAGTAATGTAATTAAAACGACTTGGAGTATTGTTAATAGTGAAACGGGTAGGTCTAGTAACCGAAATACTGACTACAGCCTGTCCATTAAAGACAACATAATAAAATCTGACTCACAAGTCGCCGCGGCCTTTGAAAATTTCTTTTCAGATATTCCCGTTTCAACTACTAAATCACTAAACTCATCACCTTCTGTTGCTGAGTATTTGCTTAAAGAAAATGTTAATGTTTGCGATTCGGAATTTCATATAACTTGTAGAGATATAATTAAAACCTTTCACACTTTAAACGTAAAAAAGACTGCAGATCTGTGGGGTAATTCTGTAGAAGTTGCTAAGTCTATTATTGACATTGTAGCACCTATACTTTAGCTCTTATTTTTAACAATTGTATCGACTGTGGAGAGTTTCCTGGCCTCATGAAAAATAGTAAAATAATACCTTTGTTTAAATCAGGTAGTACTACAGACCCCACAAATTATAGACCTATTTCAGTACTACCTACCTTTAGTAAAATTTTTGAGAAATAAATTTTAGCCCAATTGCAAAGATTTTTTAATAAACATAAATTATTACATAGTAAACAGTTTGGTTTTACAAGGGGTCGTTCAACTACTGATGCCGGTGTTGAACTTTTAGGACATATCTATAATGCATGGGAAGATAAATGCGATGCCTTGGGCATTTTTTGTGATTTGTCCAAGGCGTTCGAATGCGTTCTTCATGAAACGCTAATCAGGAAACTCCGCCACTACGGGACCCGGAACACCGCTCTGGATCTTCTTACTTCATACTTGAATAATAGGGTTCAGAGCGTTGACGATAATGGTAAAGATCTCCCGGATCTATAGTAACAATGGGAGTCCCACAGGGCTTAATTCTTGGTCCTTTTTTGTTTCTTATTTATATTAATGACTTGCTCAATACTCAGTACTCAATAATGACTTGCCTTACCTCATAAAGGATAATCATGATATAATGTTGTTTGCGGACGATACTTCACTTTTGTTTAAACTTAAACGTCAGCAGCTGGTTACTGACGATATAAATAGCGCGATCTCAAAAGTAGTTCACTGGTTCAATGTTAATAATTTACTACTTAATGAAAAAAAAAACCAAATGCATTAAGTTTACGCTGCCTCACGTTAGACAGGTGTTAACTAATGTATTGATAAAGGGCAGAGAATTGAATCCTGAAGATAGCACAGTATTTTTGGGCTTAACTTTGGATGCTAAGCTTCAGTGGGGCCCACACATAGATAAATTATCAAAAAAGCTTAGCTCCGCAGCATACGCTGTTAGAAAAATTCGTAATTTAACTGACATAGAGACAGCCCGTTTAGTGTACTTTAGCTATTTTCATAGTGTAATGTCGTATGGTATTCTGTTGTGGGGAAATGCCGCCGACATTCAGACTATCTTTGTTTTGCAGAAAAGAGCTGTTCAATCAATTTATAAATTAAGCCCGAGACACACTCTCAGAGAGAAATTTAAGGAGATTAATGTAATGACTGTGCCTTCACAGTATATTTTTGAAAATCTTTTATATGCCCATAAAAATATAAACTTGTTTAAAAAATTAAAGTGATATCCATAATATAAATACTAGGAACAAACACAACTTCATTGTACCTACAACAAGGCTCAAGAAAATAGGAGGCTCGTTCAGATGTCAATGTATACGCTTTTATAATAAACTTCCAAGCCACGTTCAAGATCTAAGCCTTAATAAATTCAAATCATTCATTAAACGTAAGTTGTGCCAGAAAGGCTTTTATACCGTTAAGGATTATATTGAGGACAAAAAGGCTTGGGATTGAGTTGTTCCAATTTTCTGCATACTGAATGTTTTTTTTTATTTCTGTTACATACACTGATAAATTGATAATTATTATAACAGAACGACTTGAATACTTACCTTGAGAAGTACAATTTATTATTTTAATTATTGTGAATGTGAGGACTATGTGGGTCATTGTTTCAGTTTTAATCATGATCTGGCAGTTTAAGTAGTTCATGCGGCCTACCCAAATGTCCTTTCTTTGGTATTGTTCGTCGAATCGTTGAGCTCCTAAAGTTCTGAGTTGAGCTGCACGGTTACTGACAAATGCGTGCACTGACTGGACAGGTCCTCTTAATCTGCGTGGTTCTTTCCTCAGAATACCATTTCAGATACTAATCTACATGGTCCTCAAAGATTATATTCGAACATTTATATACACATTGACATTGATGAATTTTATGCATACAATGACATGAGTATTTACTTTGTAAAGTATTATATTATTTCAATTATTGTGAATGTGAAGATTATGTGGATTATTACTTTTTTTTATTTTATTTCTTAGTTAGTTTCACGATCTGGCAGCTTAAGTAATTTATGCGGCCTACCCAAATGTCCTTTCTTTGGTATTATTCGTCGAATCGTTGTGCTCCTTAAGTTCTCAGTTGAGCGGCAAGATTACTGACAAATGCGTGCACTGACTGGACAGGTCCGCTCAATCTGTATGGTTTTTCCTCAGAAGATCGTTTCAGACACCAATCTATATAAATAAATAATATAATAAATAATAATAATATGGGACAACATCCACACAAGGTCTTCAGGTCCCGAACTAGGCAGAGCCTGTACTACGGTAACCTGATGACTGATATACATACTTATATACATATACACACCCAGACACAGGTCAAACAGACATGTTCATGCACACAAATGTTTGACTTGTCCGGGGATCGAACCCGGAACCAGCGGCTCAGAAGGCAGGGTTGCTACCAACTGCGCCAACTGGTCAGTCAAATATATGGTCTTCACATGATCTGACCAAGATTATGTCTGGACTTTAAAAGAGACTGTGACCTCTAAGTTTGTTTAGGCCTTTCTTCTCAGAGTAGTCAGATAGGAAACGCCGACCTCATCTAGTTTTTAAAATATGATTGACGTGTAAAAGTGTTTGTAACAAACCTACTTACAGAAATAAAATCATTTATCATTTAACACAGCTTGCGGTAGGAATTGGTAGAAATTGTCACGTAAGGAAAAAGCGTTCTGCAACTTTCTCTCTCTCTCTCTCACTCGCTGCTTCTTTTTTATAATATACGAGTGTGTGAAGGTATGTGTGTGTGCCATGACCGAGATTCGAGCAGACGAGCATTGTGCGCGGCCGGTTTTATATTCTAAATACTGAACTAAACTAAGTTCCTGCCAGGGGCACATGTTTTTATACATATTATATCCCAGATACTCAATTCGTGATACTCAATAAACATTATGCGGTGTTTATTTTTTAGATTGAAGGTTGAAGGTTTGGTTGAAAAATAATAAATAAGCAACAAAGTCAATTTTATTATCATTTATTATTTTAAAGTCGGTACCTTACAAATTATTATTAATTTAACTAATTTCTATTTTACATATCCCTAAAATCTAAATAACGAGTACATGTAGGCATATTGACGTCAGAAGGTTCGTCACCTTCCCTTCTATCTTATCTGCTGTCTCAATATATTCATGTAATTGAGGTTCAATATTTTCTTAATATTTTTTTCTTATCATTGCCTCTTCAATGTATGGAGGATTTCTTATATTCATACCTCGAGTGTAGCGGGGGTCGACTAATTCTGGCAATAAACCATCTACATAAAATGATGTAAGCTTTTCTTTCACCTTCTCCTTCTAGAATGTATCATCTCTCTCGATGTATTCCGTTTTTAGCGAAGAGTTTTCGTTTGACCAAACTGCAAATAAACACACATTTTCAAATATAAATGGAGTACCCTTTCTAACTTTCATTGAAGTTCAGAACACAAGTGATAGGTATCAGAAACTTACCTCTTTAATGTTTTTATTGGTTTCTTATTTATTTATTTATTTAACCATTTATGTACACACTTATATAAACAGACAAGAAGAAAATAAGAGAAAAATAGGTACAAAGGTGATGCTTATTTCTAATGAAATCTCTTCCAGCATACCTGCGGCGATAGGATAGTAGATTTAGAGATGTAGACAGCGTGTGTAAGAGTAAAAGAGAAAATAAAATACATAAAATCAAAAACAATTCACTTAATAAAATAAAACAAATAATATGAGAATATACATACATACATACAAACATACTTCTAAAATAAATAACACTAGAATATTAATATATACGCAACTATGACGAAGTGGAAAGATAGTGTTCTTTCACTCTTCTTTTAAAAACTGCAACAGTTTGGCAGTCCCTAATGTCAGGCGGAAGTGAATTCCACAACCGCACCGCGTGCACAGTGAAGGAGTAGGAGTAAAAGTCGGTGGAGTGGGGAGGGGACTTA
Organism: Brachylomia viminalis; assembly: GCA_937001585.2. Taxonomy (NCBI): domain Eukaryota; kingdom Metazoa; phylum Arthropoda; class Insecta; order Lepidoptera; family Noctuidae; genus Brachylomia; species Brachylomia viminalis. The sequence continues at coordinate 24,189,258 of OW443314.2, forward strand.
AGGAGGTTTCTAAGATGCGACCTGCAAGGCGCATCTGAAGGTCGGGCGTAGGAAAAACGCTCCCGCAGATAGGATGGCGTTTTAGGGTTGTGAAGGAGGTTGAATAGCAGACACAATATCCGAGAGTTCCTGCGAAGTCGAATGGGGAGCCACTTGAGTATCTTGCGAAAGCTGGAAACGTGATCATACTTTTTAAGGTTGAAAACAAAACGAATACATATATTCTGCAAACGCTCAAGTTTATTTAAAAGCTCCTCGGTGGCATCCAAATAACAGGCATCGGCATAATCTATGATGGGCTGAATGAGAGTTTAAGCAAGAGAGATTTAGGTGTTCAAGGGCAAGACGCTCTGGAGTCTCTTCAGTGTTTTCAGCTTCCATCAAGTCTCCTGTAAAGTCCTCTCGTAAACTGCAAAAGAAAAAATATTTTGCATAATGATGACAATGATTCGGGTGGCTAGTGATAGGGATGAGACATACTTATAAAATTCAACACGTTTCCAAGTACGAGTAGGTATGTAAAAATACCAAAACGGTGAAGGAAAACATCGGCATGTCCCTAAATCAAAAATTCGAAGACATGAGACACACAAATTTTCGCAGCTGCCATCTCAGATTTTCATTTTGACCTCGCTATCGGCTTTAGCGCCCTCGCAATCTATGAAAACGAGACCCATGACGAAAAATTTGAAAATTTTCTCAGCCGCCATCTTGGATTTACATTTTGACTTCAGTATCAGCTTTAGCACCCTCGTAAACTATGAAAACGATACCCATGACGAAAAATTTAAAAATTTTCGCAGGCGTCACCTTGGATTAACATTTTGACCTCAGTACCAGCTTTAGTACCCTCGAAAACTATGAAAACGACACCCATGACAAAAAACTTGCAGCCGCCATCTTGGATTTACAATTTGACCTCACTATCGGCTTTAGCAAACCTTTCTCAAGAATTGGGTCATTAAAAGCATAAATATTTTTCAAATCCGACTGGTAATTCAAGTAATTCCCTCTACTACAAACAAAAAAAAAATACCTCTTTAATATTAGTATACATATATTATAATGAGGATAAATGGCGCGAACTGTTCTAAAAGAAGTTGAGGCGATTCGGTAAAGTTATGAAGAAGCAATTGTGTTTATGCAATTATATTCCTTATTATGATTGGTATACGCCAGCTTTTTCCCGACTCGACCGACTCGCACGTGCCCGAAGTACTCACACAGATTTCGGTTCGTGTTCTCGCCACACTCGGGCAGCTTCGGAATACTGCGGGCACGGCCAGCGAGCCCCGAACTCGCAACCAGCGGCGCCGAACGCCGCGCCGCCGCGCCGCCGTGTGGCCCGCGCCTTCGGCTTCCAGAGATGAAAATACTTGCATAGGAAATCGATCCGTGTTACTATACTAATAAGGAGCACAACCGTTTTTGCGAAAAAATAAAACTTTCAAGTTCAAGAAGTTCAAAGTATTTTTTTTGGCAAATACGATTGTGCTCCTTATTTATATGACGACATGGATCGATTTCCTATGCAAGTAGGTATTTCATTGTTCCAGCTCTGCCCGCGCTCGAGTAGCAAATACTTTCACAATTTTTATGCAAGTATCTCCCGCCTTTAATTTAATGTAATTAGCATGACATGTAAAAAAATTACCCTGTAGACGTTACGTAACCGAGAAAAGGATTATATCTAATACTTACTCATTATTGCTTATTTCCATCGGTTGTATATTAGACATTTCCATTAGAGGTGCATCACTTTGGTTCTCTTTTAACCTAAAAAAGATTATTTATTTTAAAATACATAATATCTCAAATTATTTACATACAAAAATAATTACATGACAAGCACTGAACCACGTAAGTACTGAATCAATGTGAATGTTCATGTCTGTAGGTTCATAACTCTATGGCACACGCATGATAACGAAGATTTGTGCGAAGATTCATGAGATGTTATCACTTTACTAAATACAACATCTTAGAGCAGTACTTAGTAGGTATAGGTATAGTAGTTAGGTACATACCCGCTATATACGTAACTTTGTTGAGAATGTGCAGATATTGTTGGTGTTTCATCATAACTATTTCGGGCTTTTCTATTAGCCCAGCTACAACAAAAAAAAATCGATAAATAATTTCCACTGTTTATCATTATCCGCTTGAACGTACTCTGGTCACGTCGGCCCCGCTCCATCAATTCAGTTTAACGAACGAGTGACCGCGAGTTCCCTTTAAATTTTATTTTATTTCAACCTTTATTGCTTTACTATAAGGTCGGACACACACATTCCGTGTATTTAGTTGATTTCTTGACTCTGTGCCGCGTACTAGGATGTATGACAACACTACAAGCGTTCAACCAAAAAAATCAAATAATTAATGCACGTCCTACTCGCACAGCTTTCTTGTACTTTGGCATTTTGAGTGTTTGTACACAACACTAGCGTCCTTTCGCAATAAATAACACAATAATATCTCACACAAAAAAAAAACTAAGATCAAAACAAAGGTCAATAAACTAATTATTATTAATGTGACGTAAGCGAGCAAATGCGTTAGGCCGACGACGGCGACGACGTGGTGGTAACAAAATGAAATGACACGGGTTTCACCCTCGAAAGCTTGCGGCACACTGGTAAAGTTACCTTCACGTTCACAGCAATTTTTTAGGTGCGCCATCTATGAATCGTGTTCCATAACTTACGGCAAATAATTCACATATGTCGTACTAGATGTTTCTACAAAACGACTTAGACTTCATAGTTGTTGAAAATTGCTATTTTAATTCCTAATTTATTTTCTTTGTTTGAGTTTAAATTTGAAAGTCTTAAATAACGGACAATTTTTTTTATTTTGGTTCATCGATTTATTTATCGATTGTTCTAAAAAAATCACAAATGTCAAATGTGAAAAGAAAATGGCCGATACGTTTTGCAATTTATTTGCGTTGCGTGTACGCTGAATGGTTTTCGTGTTGTTTATGCTGTTTTCTTTGCTGCTTATACGTTGAGTTGAAGCTCTGCTCCTCCGTAAAGGCTTGAAGATTCCGTCATCAGATTCGTCAGTCCATCCTTGCGTTGAGTGTTTCCGCGGGGCGAAGGCCGACTGAATTCGGTGTATGTTTGCGATATTTGGACGCTATATTAGTTAAGGTGTTGCGGTATTGGACGCTATTAGTTAAGTGTTTTTACTATGCCTTCTACGAGACGATGTGTATTTGGATGCGACACTACAGGTAAGATTTCTCGCCCCCCTCCAAAACCCCTCTTCTGTATTATTATTGTCTCAGAAAAAAAAAATGAATGAATATTATTAACAATGCTGTGCTATACATAAATAATGCATGAACAGTGTTTTTATTAATTATCAGACCCTAAGAAAGTCCTATGGAATTGTGGAAAACTGGAAATTGACACTATTCTTAGTTATAATGTAATCTGTCACAAAAAATAATATGTTAGAGTTAAATTGCTTATTAGTATAATCATTAAAGGAACTTGTTCTTAAAATAAAATAAAAAAACCTATTCTTAATTGAATCGCATTGTATTATTATTCCGCTGGAAGCACAGAAACAGTTGAAGTGGAAGTGCTTAGGGAGGCCTATATCCAGCAGTGGACGTCTTTCGACTGAAATGATGATTATGATGGTACGATTCTGATAAAACATGGTATTTAAATAAATTATTTTAATATTGGTAGTTTAATTATTTTTTTAAATTGAATTATTCGCAGGTGTCACAATCCATACTTTTCCGAACCCAGGAGTCTTCCAAGAGCGCTTCCGGATATGGGTTAGCTTAGCTGGCGCCTCAGTTAGTGGACTGACCGATATGCAAATATATAATAACAAGAAAGTCTGTGACAAGCATTTTGCAGAAAAAGACAAGAATCGCAATAGTCGCTTAAATGCTCTAGCTATTCCTCACCTGCGTATACCAAGTAAGTACCGTATGTGAATTATTCATACATAATGCATTAGTAAGAATATCAATTGCCTAAACTAGGTATTTAGTTTGTTCATTCACATTCTAGTATTATTCTGTACTAGCAACAACCTTAATTTAAATGAGTAATATAGGCAGCTAAAAAGTCCAAACTCAAGGTTTACCAATGGACGATGGAGCATAGTGTATTAGGTATTAAGCTCAGCGACCGAATACGTAATCACGATACGCTCCAAAACTGGAATCACCGATGCGGGAAACGAGTCTGCTAGGCTGAAGTGGGATTGGGTGGGCCATGTATATAGGATGAGAGGATTGGTCAGAGTCGTCACGCAGTGACAGACAGGCGTCACAGCCGAGGGAGGCCGGGGAAACACTGGCGTGATGACTTACGATTGGCTGGAGACAGACAACACACAGGGAAGAGTGGAAAGCTGTGGGGGAGGCCTTTGCCGAGCACTGGAACAATATAGGTTGCCAAAAAAATAAATAATAATAATATAGGCAGGAACAAATTAGCAACAAACAAAAAATCTTATTTTCGATACTAATTATTTCATACTTACTTTCATACTACAGGAAGTGTGAACCTACCATCTAATTCACCATCGGTTCAACTATCAGGTAAATAAGTAAATTCTATGTGTATTCATTACTTTTGTTTTCATAATCAGCCTATGACATTCCCACTGCTGCGACACAGGCCTCCTCTCCATGTGCCATAATCCACCATGTGGGCCCAGTACGGGCTGGTGGATGTCACATGTCATCGATTTTTTTTGTTGCCAAATGGAACCCTATTACTAAGTGTGTGCTGGCTGACTGTCCATCTGTCTATTAGTGGACTGTATCTGTAATAGATACACAGTTGAAATATTCACAGATTGTGTATTTCTATTGCCGCATTAACATCAAATAATAAATATAAAACAAAGTTTCTAGGTGACTCGAGGAATGGGTCTTGCGTCCAGGCTCCAGACACTATAAAACAAAGTTAAATTTTAAAGTGGACCACCTTTAATTTTTAACTTTGTTTTATATTTATAAACAATAAACTATTGATTTTGAATTTTTTTTCTTACCCTAGCATGTGGGGTCTTTGTTTAGAACTATCGAGTAGAGTACAAATATATATATATATATTTTTTTTTCTCCTATCTCCCAGACGCAAAATACGCGCATTGTCGTGGAGTTGCGGATACCAGCCCGTATTACCTATTTTATCTTTTTCTATCTTAAGAATAAGAAATAGGGTTCCGTAAAAGTAGTCAGTTTTAGACATTTTTGTACAAGCTCTATCGCAATAACTAAATAAATTAGGAATTTGAAACTTCGGTGTATTAATGAACAAATACTAAAAACGCCGATTCATAAGGTAATTATTTGCTTAAATATGGGCGATTTTCTGCAACTGCAAAAAATAACTGTCTCACAGTATCATTATGAAATACTGAGTTATCTTTGCGATTATTAAAATTTAAGATGAAAAATATTCTTCATCTTTAAGAAGAATATTTTTCATCTTAAATTTGGTTCAGTTAAGAACCAGTTGGTTTGGTTTGGTTCTTAAGTTTGGTTGGTAATTCAGTTTCTTAGTTCAGATAAATGAAAAGACTATTCTTTTCATTTATCTGAACTAAGAAACTGAAGTGCGGAACCCTCGGTGAGCGAGTCCGGCTTGCACTTGACTGGTAATTTTTTTATTATTGCATGAGATCAGGTTATTGAGTAGTTTTTGTTAGAATTGACTTCTTTGATAATGATCTTCAGGAGGAACAAATCCAAAGTATGAAGCCCCTACTCATTAAGTTTAATTAAATGATAAACAGATTTCTTTTAAATCAATTTTTACACCTATTTCATATTATTATTTCCAGTGCCACTTCCGCCTGTTGCATCTAAAGCAAGTCTCAACCTGCAATCAGATTTCCCAAGTAAATCAGTTCAAATTTCAGGTAAATAAGTGTTTTGATAAAAACAGGGTGTAATTTTATTCACCGTTATCCTCTTAATGGGTCATTGTACTCATCATTATGGACAACTTTTACTATGGGACCAAACCTGAAATAGCGAAAAAAATCGCTACATTTGTTTGCATAACTTGTCAAAATGTAGGGAACAGCTGATTTTTTTTGATGTGATTAAAATACAGACTGTATTTTACTTTGCAGTCTAGATGAAATATTTTATTAAAGCAACATCAATTAGAAACATTTCTGAAAATGTAATTTAAAGTCTTTTCAGGAGCAACATTAACTCCTTCCACCCAGAAGGAATTTAATGGAATTGAAATTTAAGGAATTTAAATGTTTTCGATGATCCTGTGCCTACAACCTCTAAAGCAACACTTGCCTCGCGTAAGTAGTTTTTGGTATTAGAAGTTGTAAAAAAAAATTGAGTAGTCGCGATACGAAACTATTTTGTATGTATAGATAATATACATGAAAGGATGGTTTATTAAATTAAATAAATAAGGCATAATCTAAAAAACATGGCACAATGAAATTTAAATGTTAAGTTTTTTTTTTAAAGAAAAATATTAATTTTTTTTTAAATTTTAAAAAATCTTTTCAGGAGCAACATTAACTCCTTCCATCCAGAAGGAATTTAATGTTTTCGATGATCCTGTGCCTACAACCTCTAAAGCAACACTTGCCTCGCGTAAGTAGTTTTTGGTATTAGAAGTTTCAAAAGTTTCAAAATCATAGCACTCGGAAATTATAGTAGGTACATCTTTCTGTCACTAAAACAATTTTCGAAATCGGTTCAGTAGCTCCAGAGATTACCCTCTACTAACTAAGTAACAACTTAACCTCAATTACCCATATTAGTGTTTTTTTTTTCAATTTTCCAGGTTCAAGAACCACATTGTCATCAGTGCGAGTGGAGTTTTGGCAAAATACTCGAAAAGAGTTACGAAACCTCAGAAGCGAAATATGTCGGCTACGGAAAAGGGGACAAAATTTTAAGGACAGACTGCAAAAAGCTGAAAAATTGTCCAGTAAATATATGCTGCAAACATTAACAAAGAAAATGTCTTTACCAGCAAAAATTTTCACTGTTTTGCAGTTCAGGGAATGTGGTAAAAAACCGAAAGGACGTCGATTCCTCAAGGAAGAAAAAGTATTGGCGCTTTCTTTATATAAAAGAAGCCCAAAATGTTACGCATTATTGTCCAAGTGTTTTACATTGCCATCAGCAAAATCTTTAAAAAATCTTCTTGCTAAAATAGTGATTAAAGAAGGGGTTAATCCTATCATATTTAATAAATTAGCGTCAAATGTTAAAGAACTTCCAAATGACGAAAAGTTGTGCATTTTAATGTTTGACGAAATGTATATTAATCCACAAGTTCATTACAATGAAAGGGAGGACAAAATAAAAGGCATTGATTCATTCAATAAGCATAAAATTGCTGATCATGCACTAACTTTTATGGTGAAAACCATAAAAAATAATAACAAGCAACCTGTAGCGTATTATTTCACAAATTGCCTAAATGCAATACAGCTCAAATCCGCTATAAAAGAAGTAGTACATGCTTTGAATTCTGCAGGTTTAAAAATTTTAGCTACGGTTTGTGACCAAAGTCGGGTAAATATATCTGCAATTGACAGTTTAGTGGGGGATGCCAAACGGTCATATTTACGAAAAGGTATGGAATGGCGACATGATATTTTCATTGTGGATAATGTATCTATTATACCAATTTTTGATGTCCCGCATCTTATAAAGGGAATACGAAATAATTTATTGAATAAAGACGGGACTTACGTTGATATTTATGATAGTGATATCGAAAAAACGGTGAAATGGGAATATTTCCAAAATATTTACGAATCCGATAAAATAGATGGAGAATTAAAAGTTTTACACAAATTTACTGAGGAACATGTATATGTAGAAAAAATGAATAAAATGAAGGTGAAAATAGCTACGCAGTTATTAAGCCACAGTGTTGCCGTGGCAGCAAACCACTTAACCAGGAGTGGGCGACTGGACCCTGCATGTCGCCAAGTCATACCTTTCGTAAAAATGTTTGACAACCTGTTTGACTCCCTAAATTGTCATAATTTTTGCGAGGTCGATGGAAAAGTTTATAGGGCAGGGGTCAAACAAAATTCTCCCCACCGCAGGTTGTGGACAGAAGCCATTAGACTTTTTAAAAAATTAAAATTTTTCGAAAAGAAAGTAGATGGCCAGAACGTGATGATGGTTGAGAAAAAAGATATACCATCAGTTAAAAATTTTGTTAAAACAATAGAGGGTATGTAGGCCATTTGGAAAGTTTTAAACAAAAAATATGGCTTTTATATCATGTTTTGTAGAAATTTTAATCAAGATCCAATAGAAAACTTTTGGCAGAATAAGAGGTGTAGGCGCTCGAAATGTGTCCCCTAACAGCATTTGCTTTGAAGGTGCCTATAAAGCACTTTTGCTAAATAATTTTTCGTCCTCACACTCCATAAAATCTAATTGTGAGGACGACATGGGAGCGTACTTCCAGTCCCTAGACTTCATGATGGACGAAAACGATGTAGAGCAGGATAAAGATTTTCCAAATCAAGAAATTGTTTTAAATGAGGAGTTATTGTTGGATACTACAAATGTTCAACCTATGCAAGGAGCCGGACAAAGAGGTTATGTTTGCGGGTGGGTTATCACAAAATGTTTAAAATACGTTTGTAAATCATGTAAAACATGTAAAAAAGATTTTCTCGACAGTCAGAACATTGAAAGCAATGCTTTAATAAGAGCTAAAGAATGTAATTATAGTAAGAAATGCCTTGTATATCCCTCGATCGAGGTGACAAATTTATTTGCAGAAATTCAAAAAATAACGGAATCAATATTAAAAAATAATGTTCCAATTAAAAATTTAAGAAATAATATAATAATGTTTGTTGACATGTTTGTCACTTTTACATTTAAATGCGAAGAACACAAAACAGTGTTAAAACATTTTTTTGTGTCTAAAACAATTAATGTTTTGATTTATAGTTGGTGCCGAATAATTAATAGAATATTAAACGGGAAAATAAAATATGATGGTGATGATGAAATGAAAAAATATGCTTACGAATACTATTGTAAACGAAAAAAATATGGAATTGAAAAATAAATATATTTTTATTATAATATACAGGCTGGCATATTTTAACCTCACATGGACGGAAAGTACTTTAAATACCTACTGGAGATAGCTATTTTTATTTTAAATAATACCTACTTTGGTTTTTTTTTAAATAAAGGAATGTTTCCTTTGAGTGTAATTTGCTATCTCCAGTATTTAGAGTACTTTCCCTCCAGGTGAAGTTAATAAATTCCATCTTGTTTATAATATACAATGTGTTTTTTATTATATACCATAACTCTAGGGTATTAATGAGACCATCATTTTGAACAACTTTTATATGAGACCATTGGGGAAATCGCGAAAAAAAAAATTTGCTGCTCCCTACATTTTGATGAGTTATGTGAACAAAAATGTAGGGAAAAGCTGATTTTTTTTAAGTATTAATAAGAATTTAACATCGTTTTGTGACAAAATAATGTTTATTGACCAATACTTAAATATAAGACGACGACGGAAGACGTAATGTTGGAAGGCCTCCCACAAGATGGACCGATGACTTTGTAAAGGCCGCAGGAATCCGCTGGATGCGGGAAGCACAGAACCGGTCGAAGTGGCGGTGCTTGGGGAAGGCCTATGTCCAGCAGTGGACGTCTTTTGGCTGAAATGATGATGATCTATAATGACTTAAATATTGTTAATGCCAAATAAAGATTATAGGGGACACTTATTGTTGATAATAATATGTATACTTAGGTTAAGGTATTTATGTATGGGTCTATGCAACCCGAAATAAATAATTTGATTGATTGATTGATTGAAAATGAAAAATACTAGGAAAATGTGAAATGAAAAATTTGCACAACAGAACTATAGTAAACGTAAGCATTATGGCATAGTGAAATAATAAATACTATGGTATTCTTAACACCATCATATTTTAATATGCCGATTAAATATTGTATGTAATTATTTAATAACATTTTATGTACATACCTCGTTCGTGATGACATGTGCCTGGCGGGTGAGAATGTGCCAAATAAGAACGATCTCTTAGATATAAATACGTTTAAAGATTGTTCACATATGGTAAAATTAAGGATACCCTTTATTTTACAAAAATGTAGTCAAAGGAAGTATTAAAATAATTGTTATAACGTTAAGAGGGCTATTACAATATTAATCTTGTAATTGAGCGTTTGACTCGAGTTTTGATGTGTGATTAATGATTATGGTTTAGATACAGCCACAAAATTTAAAAAAAATATGCCCAAGAAAGCTTGAATATTTCTCTTGGGAGTGTTTTAAATAAATATTTGAATTTGTTTACATAAATCAGTATAAACCTTGTCTCTGCAAAGGATGTTTCATAAAATTTTACTTTTGGACATGTTTTGATGCTTTGTTACATCAAAAATATAATAATTTATAAAAATATCCTAGTTACAATTGTACCTTCTACATTGGAGTGCTTAAGCCAATTTTGTATGCTTTATACAATAATACACCAAAAATAATTCCGTAAACCAGAAAGTAACTGATAATTTTTCGTCCGAAAATATTTTTTTATCTATGAATATGTTATCAAAAATAAAAAATAAACTATTTAATAACTAAGGTTACTAAGTATATTACTTTGCTTGACAAAAAAAAACTAGTCTATTTAAAAGTCGAATAATATTTTTAATCAATTGTTGTATGCAGTGCTAAAATCAATATAAATCTCGGGACACGCGGTCTTTAGCTTTAGACGCCGACGCATCACATTATTTAGCATTTGGCAGTTGTAATTACCCTTATTTTGAGTCATATAATTATTATTTACTTATATGTTTAAAGTATGAAATTTCAATTTGTGAAAAAATCACAGACAAAATGTAATAGCACCCCTAACGCGTACTGTTATGCGACGAACAGTCTGATGTTATGTATGTATGTTCCTAGCAAGGAACTTTAAACCGGGCCCTCATTGCACATTCTCATCCGCCAGGCACATAGTCACCCCGAACGACTGTAATATTGTAAATAATATTGTCCACGTTTGAAGTGAAAAATGTGCACAAGAGTAGGTAAAGTAAATGTGAAGAATATACGTTAACATACAAATAAATCTATTGAGTTTTCAACAACAAGCTTGTTTCTTTACTAAATTTTATTAACCTTTACAAACTATTTATGACAATAAATGTGCATATTTTCCATGCTTATAGATTGAATAAAATTCATGTGGAGCGGTTTTTATTTTCAAACTACTTTAAAATTAATTTTACACTATCAAACATGGTTTTACATAAATCAATCTATAACTAAGGAAAATATTTCGACGATGAACTACCAATACCTCCTAACTACCTTTTTTACGATTTTTAGTTTTTAATGCCAATCGACGTAAAATGCTATTTCACGTGTATTGGCACTAAAAACTAAAAATCGTAAAAAAGGTAGGAGGTATTGGTAGTTAATCGTCGATTTGCAAAAACGACCAAATGAAAATTAATATGGATATAGTAGGTATGTATAGTATGGTTAGTTAGGGAACATAAAATACAGATGGCGCTACAAACAGGTTGGCATTAAAATCCTGAGAGATGGCACTCTATACCAGTATATAGTAGTACTCTGTGCACTGAATCCATCCCGATACGGGGCGCAAGAGTTACAGTAGTGAATACGCCCATATTTTAGAATAAAATCTATATAAAATAAAATTTTGGTTTTTTGGAAAAAAAAAATGTGCCAAAATGTTCATTATTAAATTGTCTATACATTAGTGTCAGTAGCAAAATTAAATAATGTTTACTTAACGAGGAGATGCGTGTTATTATATTAATCACTATTTCTCATTTCGGGGGTTGTGTTGTAAGGAGATTTATTAAAGATATACTCAATAAAAAATAAAAATAAATCTGCGATTATGGAATCAAGATTATGTAGAAAGGAGACGTTCAATAAATGTATGGGGGCTTGGTACTAAAATAATTGAAAATTGAAACAGCCTTCTGAGCTATATAGGCTGAAAGAGGGTAATTATTGTGATGTCTTGGGGCATTCAATTTTTTTTACAGTCGCCCGTTTTTTTTTAAAACAAGTGTTGAAAAATAAAATCCTGGCATCACTAACTACAAACATTATTTATATTTTAGGGCTGGCAGCCCTGTGGCAAATGTCAACAATGTCAATGTCATTGTCACTTGTCAGTAAGGAGCAGCTCGGTCCAAACTCCAAACCGTTAGACGGCTTACCGACATATTTTATTAAGTACATTAATACATTTTTTGATGTATTTCTCTACATAAATACATATAAAAACTCTCAGTATGCTAAAAAGTACTCTGTGATAAAAACACTCCGCCCCGCGAACTTTACCAGTGCAGTGGAGGTGTTATTTCAACGTAATCAACGTCATTCTGACATTTACAGATTTTTGACTTCCTATCGACACGTTTTGATATTGCGTTGTCATGATATTCAATATTTTTTGTCTCAATTTCTGGGAGCTGCAGCTAAGATATGCCAAAGTATTTTAAAAACCAAAACTTTAGCCACATTTAAAATAATTATATTGCATAGAAGTGAATAAATAAAGGCTATGTGCGTTTTGTTTGTACTGAAACATTTTTCACTTTGTCACAAAAACGCGCGCCTGAAAAAATCATATTTAACTATACAAGTAGATAGCTCCAAAAAACTGCACAAAAACGGCTTGCGTGGCGCTTTTTTCGGGGAGGCGCCTTAAAGAGTTAAAGACTCTCAAACTACTTAAGTGGGACGGATATATTTTGTTATATTCCAACAGTTCTACCAATTAATTTTGAAGGACTTGCAAGTAGTTAACTAACTTAAGTGTTACATTACTTACAATAATTATACTACCTATTATATATTTATTTATTATTTATTTATTTAACACTTTAAGCACACAAATGTACAGAGGCGGACTTAATGCCATAGGCATTTTCTACCAGTCAACCTTTGGGTGATGCAGAGACAAACAGTGGTAGGTGCAATTTATAATGATAATTTAGGATTAAATAATTTTAAATATATAGACACGTATAAACTTGTTTAGTCTATAAATACATATAATATACCTAATTATATATAAATATAAGCACAAATAAATGTACATAAATACAAGAGTATGTTAAAAACAAATAGGATACACAATGAGAAAACATTACCGCTGTGATGATACTGCCAGCTTCTTACGAATGTGCTCGCGAACTTTAATTTTAAAGGATAATCGGTTGGTTGCCATCCTGATTTCCTGGGGGAGTGCATTCCACAGAGAGATAGATTGAACAAAGAAGGAAGATTGAATGAAGTCTGTGCGGTGAGTGGGACATTGAAGAAGACGATTGTGTGAAGAACGTAGATTTCTATTGTGGTTGGCGCAAATGTACTGAAAGTGGGGGGCTAGATAACCAGGGGAAGAGGGAGAATCAAGAAATGTATATAATAAGTAAAAATGATCTATACGTAAGTGTTTGAGGGTGTGTGAGGGTGCTTGTGTGTGGGTTTGGGGGCGAGTGTGTGTGATTGTGAGTGCATGAGCATGCTTTTATCTAAGATTATTTTAACCAATTTAAACCTAACATTCTAATTACTGTACAACATTTAGCAATAACTCCGTTTCTTCATAATTAAGTTGTTGCAAATATTCACTTACTATTTGTTTACTTTTGATTAAATTTGACTAATTAAATTAAATTACTTTATTTCTGACTTGATCCATATGATGTTAGTAATACACACTACTTATAAGCTAATTATGTTAGTATCAAACGAAAAAAAATAGATTTAATTTATATATCTGCTGCACTCGCACGACGCACCGGGTATCATGTACACGTACCCAATGCGCCATAATGGTGCAGCACGGCTTATCACTAATGACCTTCAGAATGTCATTGCCGCTCCCACGCACTCTGCGCATCATAGAAGCGGTCTTCTTACGTAGAATGGTACTGTAACCTTCAGTACGTGTTTCTGCAAACATTCCTGAGTAACTTGGGAGTCCCAACAACATCTTGAAAGTATTAACTGAACTCTGAGGGCGTTGTATGCCCTCTGCGTATATCGAACCCACAGAGTGCACGTGTACAATGATTGACAGAAAGCCTTGAAAAGAGTTTTTTTACTTCTGGTGTACAACGTGCGAACCTGCGGGCCAACATATTGCATCGGACAGCCAACGCCCTCCGTTCTCTTTCCATATCAGCATCAACCTTTACGTTCTCCGTAACTACGTGCCCTAATTACTTAAAATCTAGCACTCTTTCAAGAGCCACATCCCTTAACATAACCGGTGGATTATTATTATGTGCTGGTTTTTTATGCTTCGCCCTAAACACAAGCAGTTTGCGTTTTTGCACGTTGTATACAAGTCTTTAGTGTATTGGTTCGTGGTGTAGACTCAATAAAAGACTGGTAGCAATTAACTGATGTATTGTTTCTTCATAACTGACAAACACACAGAGCCCCGTAGACATACTGCACAATGCTTATATATCACATACGAAATACAAACTTAGCTTACGCTACAACATGACACATCTTTAGTATACGCTATGCCGTTACAAGTCCGTGGGCTTCTGCATAGGCCTCACAGACCGCCAACAACTTCCCGAGTGCGCTAATTGATGGACTCAGCAGTACCATGTCGTCCGCGTAGCTAATACTATTGACACACAGTCCATCAATAGAACATCCAACAAGAGTGCTACTGAGCTCGACAATCAGTTGGTTAATATACAGGTTGAAAAGCGCTGGTGAGGTCAATCCAGCCTGTCTCACCCCGTATTCCAACCTGTACTCCTCAGACAACTCGTTGGCCCATCTGACTTGATTGGTTTGGTGGCCGTACCAATACTGAAACATATTTGTGATGGCGTCAGGCACTCCCGCCTCGCGCATCTTACACCACAAGACGTCATACCTTACCAGGTCAAATGCCCTGGAAAGATCTAGAAATGCCGCATATACCGGTATTTCTAGTATTTCTCTCCGTATAGTATGCTTGAGGGCCAAAATAGCACATTCAGTTGATAGCTGTCGCCTAAAGCCGAACTGAGCATCATATATTTTAAGATGTTTACTAATTTGACTCTCAAACACACCGTCAAGTACTTTAGCTGTAATAGTCGTCAATGATGATGTATGTACCTGCATTCAAAGCAAATAAAGTATATTCTATTCTATTCTATTCAAAAAAAATGAAATCGGTCTGTAATTACCTTGTCACTGGCGTCACCGGTTTTATTTTTCATTATTGGTACAACCACCGTTCTCACCAACGCAGCGGGTATGTAGGAGTATCGGATACAGAACGTAAACAATAACGCTAGCAGTCGTGGAAGATGCGGTCCGGCATTCACAAAATGTTCTATGCTAAGGCTGTCATATCCCGACGATTGGCCTCGTCTCATATTTTTAATTATTCCTTTTTTATCATAAAAAAACGTTGCCCCACACTAAGCATTTCTCCTGTATCGTGAGTACGTTTACAAACATTTAAACTCACATACACAAACAGCCAGACCCGGAACAACTACTTGCAGGCTGCTTGCTTTACTTTAATCTGCTTAGCCGTAATGCGAGCAGGCACATCTAACAATACAGCCCCAGCAACGACACCACTAACATCCGACTTCGAAGGTAGTATTTTAAAATGTTCCTTCAACAGGTTTGCGATCGCCCCGGGCGTGCTTACACCATCGACACTCACCAGAATGCCTGGCTTAGGGTTTAAATTTTTTGTGTGTTTCCAGAGCCCGCGAAAGTCTTTCTTTTTGTGTCTTGCAGCCAATATATACATTTTAATTTGGTCTTGTTTATTCTGACAAAACTTAAGTTTTTGTTTAATTTGGTCTTGTTTATTCTGACAAAACTTAAGTTTTTCTTTAAAAATCATGCGGGACTCAGCCATATTATCATTATAAATATATCCTGTGCTTGGTTTACCATGCCAAACCCAATTTGTAAACTTTTGCCTGGAGTTCCGGTGAGCGTCCCTAACATGCTTATTCCACCCCAGGATAGGTCGACCCTTTACAACCCCCCCTCTACAGTGACTGAGATAAGTGGCCTCAGCAGCCTCCCGTAAAGATAAAACAATATTATGATATAAATTACCAATGGCTTCCCTATACTCCAGCTCATTACACATAGTATCACAAAACTGACTTAGATCACTACGAAAATAAATTTGCCTTAATTTAGAGTTACATTGTTTGGTATACAATTCGATCTGATTATTATTACGTTCACCCCACGTTACTTTATTTATTTGAAACTCATGTAATGGAGTCGTCTTTGGCCTGGCCCCCATCATATTACATTGCAGCTCTAACGGGAAGTGATCTGACGAGTAGCTATCATAATGTACCCTAACAGATGTTACAGATTTCCACGCAGCCTCGGTTACCAAGCAATGGTCAAGCCACCGACGGCTACCATGCACATCACTTACAAAGGTATAAGAATCACTCTCCAGCTTAATTAAATCGGCACAAAACCAATTTTGTTCTGAACAAAAATTTTACATTTCCTTTCCAAATAGTTAGCAAATTTATTTGCTTCTCTGTTTGCAAGCAGTTCACGTCTGGACGCTGGCACCAAGCAACCACCTTTTTTTTTTTTTTTTTTGTCGCTGAGAAATGCTTTATGCATCCCCGCTCGTGGGGAACGAGACGGGGTATGTGGGACTCCTGTCGAAATCCGCAACCGACAGTATACCCACTAAAACTCAGCGGTGTCCCCACAACGCCGTGATGGGAGGGCTATGGGAAATCGGCTCAGCCTCTACTTCCACAGCCCTCCCGGCGCATGCCCGCCTAGTTGGCGGGCCCCGCATGCCCCCCATTTAACTGGGGGTCCGACACTGGTGGAGGCCCGTGCAATACAGGCAAAGGGCGCCCCCGCACCCACCGCCTGCTGGCCTCCACCCGGGAGGAGCCGGAGGTGACTACCAGACCGGCGTCTTCCTCGACCCCTCCCCTCTCCGGAGCGGCGCCGCGCGAGAGTATCTTCCCCTCGCGCGCGCGCCGCTGCCTCCCTCCGGGACACGACCGCCTATTCCGCAGCGGCGGCCGTGCCCAGTCTACGCCCACTCACCTCCCTCTGTAAGCAGAGGAGGAGTGGGCGTATCTGTCCTCTGTAGCCCGGTTCCCTTCACCGACCATCAAGCATGATCGGTGATTGGAACCGTGACCTTTCCCCGCTTGTTGAAGATTAGGCGCCAGCCCCAATTGGCCCCCAAAACCGCACTGGGAGAAATTGGAGCCGACGTTGCCTAGGGTGCGCCACGAGGAGGCTATTCAACATGCACCCCACCAAGCAACCACCTACTGTAGCTCAATGTGACTCCTCGATGCCGGAGATAGCAGTTCACATTAAAGAGGTCTGAAGAGTATTGTGCAGTCTAGACGTGAACAAGGCCAGCGGGCCTGACGGCATTCCAGCGAGAGTGTTGAGGCAGTGTGCACCTGAATTGTCTCCTGTGTTGACACGCTTGTTCCGCCTCTCTCTTGATAAAATAACGGTGCCAAAATCTTGGAAGCTTGCAAATGTGCAACCAGTGCCCAAAAAGGGCGACCGTGCAGACCCTGCCCATTACCGTCCAATCGCCATTACCTCCATCGTATGTAAGGTTATGGAAAGGGTACTGAACAGTAAGTTGCTGACCTACCTCGAAGACAATGATCTCCTCAGTGACCGTCAATATGGCTTTCGTCGGGGACGGTCAACTGGCGATCTTCTTGTGTATGTCACGCACTGCTGGGGCGAGGCCACCGAGAAACACGGCGAAGCACTTGCTGTATCGCTTGATGTCTCGAAGGCCTTCGACAGGGTCTGGCATGCTGGTATTCTCAACAAGCTTTCTGCCTATGGCATCGCAGCTGATTTTTGTAGCTGGATATCAAACTTCCTTGGTGAACGGTCGATCAGAGTAGTCATTGACGGTTGCTCCTCTGACCTTATGGCTATTGATGCTGGAGTTCCTCAGGGGTCTGTTCTCTCTGCAACTCTTTTCCTGCTGCACATCAATGACCTACTTCAGTCTGGTATTGTTGGATACGCAGATGACAATACTGTTTCAGAGAGATACTTGTCCAGCGCAAAAACCAACGGGGCCGAGGTTCGTTCCTTGAGAGAGGCCATGGTGGAGCGTACTGATTTGACCCTAAGCCTTGTCTCCCAGGGTGATGACAATCTGGTCTCTTTTAACGCCACCAAAACACAGGCGAGTCTTTTTACTGCTAAAAGGAGTCGTTTCGACCAAGCTCCTTCTTTTCGGGGAGTTGATATCAGGTCTCAACTTCGGTGCCACCATCGAGTACCAAGCCCAAACAGCGGCCAAGAAACTGGGCATCCTAAATAGAGTGAAGCGATACTTTACGCCTGGACAGCTTTTGACCGTTTACAAAGTGCAAGTCCGATCTTGAATGGAGTATTGCAGTCACCTTTGGGATGGCTCAGCAAAGTACCAACTTGCCGCGCTTGACTCGGTGGAACGCAGAGCTAAGAGGCTCATTGGCGACGTAAAACTGGTGGATGCCAAGCTTATCAGCTTGGCTCATTACCGCAAGGTCGCCTGCTTGTCGGTCTTCTACAGATTGTACTTCGGTGAGTGTGCCCAAGAACTCCACGACCTCATACCACCGGCCCCTTCTTCCATCGGTCATCTAGACGCACTGCAACTTATCATCCTTACCTAGTTGCTATTCCACCAATTCGCACTAAGCGTTTCCAAATGTCTTTTGTTATGCGCACAGCAAAAGAGTGGAACTCTCTACCTGCGTCTGTGTTTCCGAACGCTTACAACCCTAATCTCTTCAAAGTGAGAGTGAACAGGCTTCTTCGGGGTAAGCTCACTCCATCGTCGACTCTGTCTCTGTCACCACTGACCTAGACTAGAGTCAAGAGCAAACCCATCATTAATAAAAAACTAAAAAGAAAACAATCCACTAATTCTAATAAATTATCAGGTGGATCAGTAGGCATATACACATTAAAAATTAAGCTAGATCGGTCCAACACATTCCACGCAATCACTATTGCATGGAATCACAGTCACTGGATCAAATAGCGTATTCCGCCATAGTAGGGCTACGCCTCCGAACGGACGACCTTGTAACATTACACCTGTGTCCATTGTAGAGTTGCCAAAGAAACTAAAGGCCTTATTTACGGTATACCGCCGTTTACCCGAATTTTATTTGCCCTAATATCATTTGCCATTATAGTCAACAGCCATAATATCATACGACATAATACTCATTTGCCCTACTCTCATTTGCCATATTAGTCACGTGCCAGAATCATTGTTTCCCATAAAGTCACTTACCATAACATCATTTGTCATAATCATTGTAAGCCCTAATTATCACATGCCATAAATATGATAAATGCCATAACATAATTTGCCATCGACATCGGGTGTGTAACGGTTGTTTATATCAAGAGAAATTGGATGCAATTGGGACTTTAGGGCACCCCGACTCGGACAGGTTAGGTTAGAAGGGGATGGCGGGGTCGTGTGAGCGAGCGAAGCGAGCGAATAGACCCCGCCATCCCCTTCGTGG
The DNA here is from genome assembly GCA_937001585.2 of Brachylomia viminalis. Lineage (NCBI taxonomy): Eukaryota > Metazoa > Arthropoda > Insecta > Lepidoptera > Noctuidae > Brachylomia > Brachylomia viminalis. The sequence goes on from OW443314.2 coordinate 24,208,867, forward strand.
TTATTTTTTTATAAACCACACAGAAGTAGGAGCCCCGCAAAGCGGGGCTCCGTCGACCTAGCCCACCATCAACCATGCCCAGAAAAAAAAACCATGCACAGAATAAATAAGTTTATTCTTATTATACCAAACATTGCGCACCCATCGACATCGACAGCCAGAAAGCTAATAAGTAGGTAAGTATTAGAATTAAAAACAAGTTTAATAATCAAACTATATAATTATAATTAGGTAGTACAATTTCTTTTTTAATGCATATACAAATTTGATGCTAAATTTGTCTAATACTTGTTAAGCCATTTAAATATTATGTCTAATAATTATTATGGCACATAAAAATAAGGCAAACAATACTTATGGCATTCGTATCTTATGGTATCTAAAATGCGGGCAATTAAAAGTATGTCATATGTCTTTTAGGGCAAATGAAACATTCGGGCAAATGAAATTCGGGTAAATGAAATTCGGGAAAATGATGATTATGGCATATAATCTTCGGGCAAACAATAGACAACCCTTATTTACTTTCCCTAAGTACGGTATTTCACTAGATTGTAACGAAGTCTCTTGAAGTCCTATCACATCAGCATCACTACCTAACATCTTAACACACTCAAAGGATCTTTTAAAAGATTTACAATTGAAACTAATTACTTTAGTTGAAGTGGCCTTGTTCTTAGTGTGCACATCCATTATTTTTGTTCAGAGTCAATAGCACTCGATTGGTGATTATCACCCTTATTCCAGTTTTTGTTGAACGTAACATATCTGCGGAAAGATATTCCACTCGGCCACAGATTTTCATCCATAAATATTGATAATTTATCCTTAGGAATCATTAATTTATACGCCTCATAATCGTTTTTAGTTTCATATTTATTTTATCAAATTTTACTTCTACCCCCGTTTTACATTTAATATATTCGGTTATATCAGTTGAGGAGCTATCGAGGAAATTACTGGAAATAGAATTGTTTTTAGAAAATACCAAGTTTGATGTAATTTGTTTAACAGAACATTGGTTAAAGGATCATCAAGTGATGTCAATAAATTATGAAAATTATTGTGTAGTTAGCCAATTCAGCCGAAAACGTATGATACATGGTGGACCATTAATATTAATTAAACGTTCTATTAAATCGAAAGAACGAAAAGACATCATCGGACTGTCTGTTGAACACACCATTGAATTGTCCTGTGTTGAGCTTGATAAGCATGTTATAGTTTGCGTATACAGACCTCCAAGTTACCAGAATCTATCTGTGTTTGATTCTGTAATGGAAGATGTGCTAAAGAAACTCAGTACGAGTAGTAAGTCTATAATCGTATCGTGTGGTGATTTCAATATTAATTTATTAGAAAATAACTCTAATACCGTCAGATTATTAAGTCTTTTTAGGTCATTTGATTTGTCAAATATTTTTATGGAACCAACCCGAGTGACAGCTTCTTCTGCCACTTGTATAGATAATATTTTTTACTGCTACCTCTATGGTGCCGAATATATCATACAACTTTTTTTTAATTTGTTAAAAACTCAGACTCGGAACCTTCTTGGTGTTCTTTTTTCAATTTGCTTTGTACGCGGTTCTTTACGCGGCATTTTTTCACGTCATTGTTAAACCTTATATTAAAAACAAGAAACTTGAAAACAAGTGAAAAAACTAAAATGAGTGATTCTAGCGACGAGGAAGTTTGCTTGACGCCAACAGAATTGACTGAAACTGTTAATAATGCGCAAATGAGCTTTCTCCCTCAACAATCACGCGAGAAGTATTTAAAACAGTACGATATGTTCAACACGTGGCGACTAGCAAAAGGAGCCAAAACTTTCTCAGAAAACGTTTTGCTGGCATATTTTATAGAATTATCCGAGAACAAGAAAGCAAGCACTCTATGGAGTACGTATTCGATGCTAAAAGCAACAATAAAGATGAAAAAAGACAAACATATCGATACCTATCCTAAATTAGTGGCATTTTTAAAAAGAGCCTCATCTGGTCATCAACCAAAAAAATCGAAGGTTTTCACAGTATCTGATATTGAAAAGTTTCTTAACGAAGCACCCGATTCCGTATATTTGGCGGCAAAAGTAAGTCAGTTGCACATTCAGTATCTACTTAAGTATATTAATCTCAATTAAATAGTATACTTAGTAGATGTTGATAGGCATAATTATGCGTTCATATCAATTTTATTCATTTATCTACTACAATACTCTTTACGTTACAGGTTGTTCTTATTATTGGAATAAACGGAGCATGTCGAACTAATGAACTAACACAACTTAATGTCAAAAACATTGAGAAACATTCAGATGACTTACTATTAATTAATTTACCTAATACAAAGACAAAAAGAGACCGCAACTTCGTCATTCGCAAGGAATACGTAACGATTGTTGAGAAATATCAAGCCTTACGCCCGCCTAACACTCCAATCAATCGATTTTTTCTACAGTATCGCAATGGAAAGTGTGTTAGACAGCCTATGGGTACTAATAAAATTGGCAGTATCCCACGAGAAATAGCAACATTTCTTGAACTTCCAGAACCCCTGTTGTACACGGGTCATTGTTTCCGACGAACTTCAGCCACACTTTTGGCTGATTCCGGAGCTGATCTCCTGTCCCTTAAGCGCCACGGAGGCTGGAAGTCCAATGCAGTTGTAGAGGGATACATAGAGGATTCCATCCAAAATAAGTCTAAAATATGTGAAGGCATCGTAGGAGCCATTACACTGAAAGAGCCTCAATCGGATCCTTGGACTGGCCCTTCTACATCAAAAATAAGCCGTTATGAAACACCTAACCATCTCCCTCTCTCTCCAACATTCACGCCAAGGGAATCCGATGAATCGGTACAACTATTAAGTATGACAGATAGTTTACCGAAAAACAGTACACAAGTGACTAACACCAATATTACAGTACCAAACAAAAATATTACACTCAATTTAAATAACTGTAGCAACGTTACTTTAAAATTTTCTTAATTATACCTTAGTATTATTTTGTTATAATTTAAAGATTATTCTGTAATACTTACCTGTCATAATGTAGTAGTTAATACCTAAACTGAAATAAAAGTGTACCTATCTTGTGATTGTAAACGTTTTTTTTTTGCATTTAGTCATTTCCTCGCTGAGGTGGAATGAAAAGTTACGTGTTGCACTCGAGTGCAAAGATTTTTCACCTCGTGCTCTTTTGATTCCCTCGCTAACGCTCAGGATTCTAATTTTGAATCACTCGCTGCGCTCGTGATTCAATTTTAGAATCCTTCGCTTGCTCGGTCATCAAAATTGAACACGCGGTTAAAAAGCAACTTTGCACTCTTGTATAACAAATAACTATTGTAATTGTGATTACTTACACAAACAAATTGTAAATAAGTTGCCATCTGATCACAATGGACAAACAATAACATTTTGTTCCTACATGCCTTTAAAAAAAAATCAAATAAGGTTTAGGCCATGTAGGACATGTAAAAATTTAGAGAAATTAAATAATTCTTTGGCCAATAAATTATGTGTTCATAGTTTTAATAATATATGTGGCCCAAATGAGTTCTACGCCGAGTTCTTTTCACTATTATACACGCAATTCATAGTTTTAATAATATATGTGGCCCAAATGAGTTCTACGCCGAGTTCTTTTCACTATTATACACGCAATTCATAGTTTTAATAATATATGTGGCCCAAATGAGTTCTACGCCGAGTTCTTTTCACTATTATACACGCAATTCATAGTTTTAATAATATATGTGGCCCAAATGAGTTCTACGCCGAGTTCTTTTCACTATTATACACGCAATTTAATGACACTTTTCCACTACAGAGCAAAAGTATTTAACTATACAAAGTTCTTATTTAGTGATTGGGCGACTCCAGGTATTCGTAAAATCAGGGGGAAACTTTTTGAACTTTATGGCCTAAAGCAACACATGAATAATACAAGCTTTAAACAGTATGTTGCAAAAAACTCTAAAACTTTTAAAAGTGTGTGCAAAATAGCTAAAGCTCTTTATATTAGCAATAAAATAAAATCAGCTGATGATAAAATAAAAACCTTTAGATAGCACTAGTTGCTTATCTAGTTTATGGAGCGGGTAGTAACTCCTAAAATAGGTCTTGACCAATGTTTGGTTAAGCTGTAATAGCATTGTTGCTTCAGCGAGACTTTGGATAGCACTAGTTGCTTATCTAGTTATGGAGAGCGGGTAGTAACTCCTAAAATAGGCCTTGACTGATTTTTGGTTAAGCTGTAATAGCATTGTTGCTTCAGCGAAACTTTAGATAGCACTAGTTGATTATCTAGTTACGGGCGGCCGGTGACTCTTAAAATAAGCCAAGCCACCATTTTGTTTTCAGAATATTTACTTCTGGGAATGTTGTATACGTCCTGCCTGGTGACTTATGGACATTGTTTGTTCCAATATATTATGTATCAGCTCGCTGAACATATTCTCCAGGAGGATTGTTTTGTTTTTTTTAAACAATGCAGAGTTCCACTCGTATACAGACGGAATTCGGGAGTAAGCAAGAGATGTGGTCGAGACGGCGCAGACCAAGTAGATTGAACATGCTCGAGGTACAAACGGAGAGGTCCAACTTGGTGAACGAGTTCTGTTTCGAGACCACTCGAGAAACAATCCCAAGTGTTGGATATATTTAAATAAAATGTGACTTCGCTTGAATATTGATTATATTTGGTACAGAAATCGGTTACAATATAAATTAAAACTAGTAGGTACTAGGCGTGCGTTGCTGTCCGAATCTGTAGGCGAGAGTGCGCGGCGCGGCCGCCGACCCGATCAGCTGAGACCTCTCCTCCCGCGTCCCCCGCCGCTGCTCGTTCACGCGTATGATGCGTGAACATCCTCCGGCGCGTTGAGAGCCATAGCTTTCAAGAAGTAGACGGGGAAGGGGACCTGGATGCGGCCCGCTCCGCTTCGTTGTCATCTTTGGATTGTGAAGTTGGCAAAGGACATAGTCTGTTGATCGCCCTTCGTATAATGCCCTTTGAAGTAGTGACGTCAGCTACCCTGCTGACGCCGTCGGCCCCTGGATAGAGGCGAGACACGCGCCCCAGCCGCCATTGTAGTGGCGGTAAGTTGTCTTCCTTCAGTAGCACCACGTCACCGCAGGTGAGCCCTTGCTGTCCAGTGCGCCACTTGGTGCGCTGCTGCAGCTCAGAGATGTACTCCCGGCGCCATCTCTCCCAGAAGTGCTGCCTTATCTTCTCTAGGAGCTCGTATCTGTTGGGTCTAGTAGCAGTGATGGGCTTCGTTGGGACAGACATCAGTGGTCTCCCAATTAGAAAGTGGCCTGGAGTCAGAGGAGAATGATCAGTACAATTGGACGAGAGAGGAGTCAGCGGGCGTGAATTTAGGATTGCTTCAATCTGTGTGAACAGCGTTGCTAGCTCCTCAAACGTCAAAGCAGCATTTCCTGCTACACGTTTCAGATGAAACTTAGCTGATTTAATTCCAGCCTCAAATATTCCACCGAAGTGGGGAGAATAAGCGGGGCTGAATACAAATTTGATACCTTCAGAAGAGGCATAATCACTGACAGACTGACGGCTGGATCGAAGCAGCCTACCTAATTCATTGTTAGCTCCTACGAAATTCCTACCGTTGTCGCAAAAGATCTCATGACATTTTCCCCTGCGTGATATGAATCGTCTTAGGCATAAAATAAAAGCTTGAGTACTCAGGTCACTTACAAGTTCCAAGTGAATTGCCTTGGTACTAAGGCATACAAATAAACATAGATAACATTTACTAATTCGGTTACCACGACCTTTACGGTTACTTATCATAAAAGGTCCAGCAAAGTCAACTCCGCACGAGTAGAAAGGGAAACAAGCATTAGTACGCGCTTCAGGTAAATGACCCATTATTGGTTGTAAGGTATTCGCTCGCAATCGAACGCACACAATACACTGTCTAACTACTTGCCGCGCTAGGCATCTCCCTCCAATGGGCCAGTACTTATCACGCACTGACGCTAACAGTAGCTGTTGACCTGCGTGAAACAAACGTATATGTTCACTTATCATTAGTATCTTAGTTAAATGATGTTTTGAATTCAATATTATAGGGTGTTTCTTATCGAAATTATAATTGGAGTTTTCTAAACGACCACCCACACGAACAATGTCATTGGAATCTATAAATGGAGTTAATTGTAATAATTTATTTTTTCGTGGTAATGTTTTTCCTTGTTTAAGTAACTCAATTTCGAAAGAAAATGATTGTAATTGACTAATTTTAATTAAAAACATAATTGAATTATTTATTTCGTCTGAGTTTATAGGGCCTGAGTACTTTTGTTTATTTTTATTACAGTTATTAACAAAACGTAGAACATATGCAAATATTCTACTTAACTTATTGAAATTGGAATGCTTATTAAAATCTATAAATGAAGTTTTGTCGGTAGAATTGTTTGCTGCAGATAATAATGAATGTACCTTCAACTCTGGTAATATTTTAGCTACGATTGAATTTTGTGGCCATTCTAAACGTTCTTTCTTTAGGAAAGAAGGACCTTCCCACCACAAGGAAGAAGATGATAGATCTTGGGGTTCAACTCCCCTTGAGGCCAAGTCAGCTGGGTTCATATTTGTGGGTACATGTCGGTGTTCAAAACCATTAGTTAACTCATTAATTTCATTAACCCTGTTGCAGACAAACATTTTTAGATTTCTCACATCTGTTTTTAACCATCCTAAAACCACTGTTGAATCAGTCCAAATGGTTTTACAATTTATATTAAATCGAAATGACTGAAGAAAGAACGTTTAGAATGGCCACAAAATTCAATCGTAGCTAAAATATTACCAGAGTTGTCGGTAGAATTGTTTGCTGCAGATAATAATGAATGTACCTTCAACTCTGGTAATATTTTAGCTACGATTGAATTTTGTGGCCATTCTAAACGTTCTTTCTTTAGGAAAGAAGGACCTTCCCACCACAAGGAAGAAGATGATAGATCTTGGGGTTCAACTCCCCTTGAGGCCAAGTCAGCTGGGTTCATATTTGTGGGTACATGTCGGTGTTCAAAACCATTAGTTAACTCATTAATTTCATTAACCCTGTTGCAGACAAACATTTTTAGATTTCTCACATCTGTTTTTAACCATCCTAAAACCACTGTTGAATCAGTCCAAATGGTTTTACAATTTATATTAAATCGAAATGACTGAAGAATTTTATTAGATAATTTAGCCCCCAGCAAACAACCCAGTAATTCTAATTTTGGTATAGTCATAGGCTTTAAGGGCGCAACCCTTGCCTTTGCGCACAGAAGTCTTACAGTAACCTCATTTTTTTCGTTTATTGATCGTAAGTATACACATGCGGCATACGCTTTCTGTGACGCATCGACAAAGCAATGTAGTTGTATGGATATCGGGAAATCGCAAAGAACATTTCTACTAACTTTAATATTAGAAAGGAAGTGCAAACTAGTAATGAATTTTAACCATGTTTTTAATTGAGTTTGTGGTATAGGCTCCTCCCAGTTTAGCTTGATAACCCATAACTGTTGCAAAAAGATTTTAGCCTTAATAATGCATGCACAAATTAATCCTAAAGGATCAAATATTTTACAAATAGTAGCTATAACGACCTTTTTCGTAATAATTTCCGGTGGCGATTCGATCTTTGAGGGAAACCCAATAATATCTAGTTTTGGAGAATAATTCAAACCTAGCACACTGGATTCTTTTGTTAAATCTACCGGGTCGAGCATAGTTTCATCAACAGCAAATGCCTGTAAACAGTTAGTACGAATCTTTCTTAAAGGGAAGCATGCCGAATCTAGAATTTCCTTAATATTTTTGTAAATGTGCTGCAATTCACTTTCACTTTCCGCTCCCGTATTCAAATCATCTATATAAAAGTCACTTTTAATAATGTTCGCGATAGTGTCGTCATTACATTCTTTAGCCAGTTGTAATAAACATCTGGTACTCAGGAATGGAGCGCTGGCCAATCCATATGTTACTGTATTTAATTGTAAAACTTTTAAATCATTATTATCATCGGGTTCCGTATGAGATGAATCCCTCCACAGAATTAACTGAAGGTGACGTTGAGAAGTATGCAAGGCCGTTTGTCGGTACATTTTCTCAATGTCTCCTAAGAGAACAAACCTATGCCCGCGGAAGCGTATCAAAATTGAGATTAAGTCGGACTGTACAACTGGACCTACAGCCTGTATGTCATTTAATGACTTACCAGAAGTAGTCTTGGCCGAGGCGTCGAATACCACCCTCAACTTTGTCGTTTCACTCTTCTCGCGAATTACGCAGTGATGTGGAAGGTAGTTGCCAAACTCTAGACCATTTACTTCACTCAAATGACCTAATTCTTTATATTCATCTATAAATTGAGTGTATGACTCCTTAAGTTTTGGATTTCTATTTAGTTTTAATTCTAAATTCAAAAAACGTTTCTTAGCCAGATAATACGAATCTCCGAGATTAGTTTCGGGTTCTTTTAGTGGCATACGTACACAAAACCGACCGTCAGGTAAGCGGCTCGTGTTTTCTATAAAGTCATTTTCGCAAAACTGTTCCTCTAATGAATATGTTTTTGTCTCTGCAGGTAGTTCTTCAATCTCCCAAAATTTCTTAAGGGAATTATCGAGATTCGAAAAATGATTGAAATAACAATAGACCTTAGACTTGGATTGACTGATACCGACTGGACCGGCTATCAACCACCCTAATTGTGATTCTTGTAAAGTAGGCTTATTAGACCCTAGCTTAATTTGATTTGTTCCAATAATATTCCAAAATATGTCAGCCCCCAACAGTATATCTATATTGGAAGGCTGGTAAAACTTTGGATCCGCGAGCTGTATACCGCATGGGATATCTAATTCTCGGACGTCTATTTCGACGCTAGGTAAAATACCTGTTATCGTTGGCACCAATAAACAGGAGACCCGAGTACTATAGGTACTTGAATGAGAATTTATTTTTACGATACACTTTCCTAAAATGTTAGTTTTAATATCATTAAGTCCACAAACCTTAAAGGTTTCACTAGAGGTTTTATTGAACCCTAATTTCTCCCTCAGAACATCTGTTAAAAATGACGATTGACTTCCAGTATCTAATAGTGCACGTGCCATTACCTTTCTATTGTTTGACTCGTTAACGATCTCCACCTGCGCCGTACACAACAACGTATGAGTCATCGTTGTAGCCGATAATGTAACCGGTGGACTATGTGCGCTTGCGCTTTGCTCTTCGGTCGTATTAGTGTCATTTCTATGTATCAAAGTGTTGTGTTTCCCTTTACATATCTGGCATGAACTTTTCAAACGACACTGATGACTATTATGCCCACTACGTAAGCATTTAGTGCATAGTTTTAACTTAGTTACTTCGCGAATCCTATCATCGTTGTTCATTTCCTTGAACTTCGAACATTTATAAACAAAATGATTTTGATTACAAATTACGCATTGATATTTATGATCCTTCCTTTCCGTATCCGAATCCGAAGCAGCTAAGAAAGATCTCACCGATTTATTACTTTGAGAGTTCGATTTATTATGTTCATGTTTATCATATCTGTTATAGTGGGTAGTTTCCAAGATGTCCGCTCGGTTGCGTAAAAATGAGAAAAAATTAATGAGTGTCGGTAAATCCGATAAACTATTTTTATATTCCTCCCATTTCATACTAGTGACGGGATCCAACCTTGCTGAGACTATAAATATTAATAAATCATCCCACTGTTCAGTAGGACGCCCCAAAGTGTGCAAAGAACTCAAGTTTTTAGATATGTGATCAATTAAATAGCGCAATGCTTTAAATGATTCCTTCACAATAGGATCGATACTTAATAACGACTTAAGGTGGTTATTTATTAAAATATTTTTGCTGTTATAACGGTCACATAAAATTTGCCAGGCATTTCTATAATTATCAGCGGTAAACTCAATTGATCTTATAACGACAGCGGCACTATTTTCCAAGCTTGATCTGAGATAGTGATACTTATTAATTAATGGAATCGAATCATTTTTATTAATAAGGGAATCGAAAGTATCCCTATACTCCAACCACTTTAAATAGTTCCCATCAAACTTCGGTAAATTTATTGTGGGTAATTTTATAGAATTCATGGAATGTGAACATTGGCTCGATATGCTTTCACCATTCTCTGATCTTTTCTCTAAATTAGCAAATTCAATTAATTCTTTAGCTGTGGAAAGAAGAGAAAAAAATTGTGACTCAACAAATTCCCGCTCTGTTAACTGCTCATCCTCATTTGGTGAGAGTAATTCTAACTCCGATTGAATTTCGTTGAACTCTGATAACAATTCTTGAAATTTGTCAACCCGTAACGATAATTCTCTCACTTGAATACTAGTCAATTTATTCGCGCCTACCTGCGTTAAAACATTTACATAGTCTTTACATTTTGTTAATCTCCCCTTTATAATGCTACGCTTTTTATTAAGCTCCTTTACAGTTCCTTCCATAACTTACTAAAAGAAACAACAAAACTGAACAATGAATTAGGCAAGAAAATGAAACGATCAAACCAGTTACAACGGTTCCGTCGATCTTCGAACCAGCCGCCCTCCCGCAGTCGGCACTCAAGCGCTTGACGGCTCGTCAGCCACAAACCAAGCTCTGGGCCTAGCGAAAACAGCTAGCTGCGACGTAAGGCCTTAGCGCTTATCTGGAATTTTGCATAAATGAGTAACAGTTAACAACAAATCTTATGATAATCTTATGTGGGGTATATGGGGAAAAAAAAAAAAAAATCGCTAACGGAAAAAATGACTAGGCAATATTATGATAAATGGATTTATGCTTTGAAATGCAATGGATAGCTAAATGACTATAGGCAATGCCACCAAATGCAGTAAGATATAGAAATACTTTATAAAATAATATAGTAGGTAGGAAATAGGCAAGCTCTCGCAATAGCCGAAGCGTATAATAGGAAAAATATAGATAGTACGTGTACACGAAATGCTATCTTATAACGCTATCGGAGCGGCAAGCTGCACACAAGTTCGAAGAGGAAAAATAGTGGATAGGAATACAGGCCTACTTCCCTTGAGTACCCAGCCAGACGTCCAACACGGTCTTCAGCAAAGTTCTTCACTCCACCAGGGCAGAAGGCAGCATAAGCAGCAATCCCTTCCAATCTCTTCAGCGTATATTGAAGCTATGGTCGCCAAATGACCAGAATAACTTTCGATTTTGTTCACGGTCGCCAAATGTTGGATATATTTAAATAAAATGTGACTTCGCTTGAATATTGATTATATTTGGTACAGAAATCGGTTACAATATAAATTAAAACTAGTAGGTACTAGGCGTGCGTTGCTGTCCGAATCTGTAGGCGAGAGTGCGCGGCGCGGCCGCCGACCCGATCAGCTGAGACCTCTCCTCCCGCGTCCCCCGCCGCTGCTCGTTCACGCGTATGATGCGTGAACACCAAGTCTATGGAAGGGGAGGTCTCTGAGCGCACCGGAGCAGTGACGTATAAGGTAAAATTAGACAAGAGGGTACACCGAAAACATATAGATCTAATTATGCCATTAGGAAGACACACACGGTACTCTAATCACAGACACTGCTAATCAAACAGAAAACATATAGATCTAATTATGCCATTAGGAAGACACACACGGTACTCTAATCACAGACACTGCTAATCAAACAGAAAACACTGAAATAGAAACATGGGAGTCCGCACCAAATACACCGGTGACGTCATCACTTCAGACTACACATATCTCGCCCGTCATACATGAGACTCAAAGCGATGACGCGGTTGAACTGTTCACTACCGGGGATTGGGTCAATAATAGACAGGTACAAACAGAAACAATATCAATAAGACTATTCAATATGACACACTACTACTAATACACTACTCAATAGAGACAATATATCAATGTTTAGGAGGTCTAATCCTGTGAAGTTGGTATAAAACCCGTGTTGGAGATTTAGGTACTCAATACTCAATCATTTATTGCATTCCACAATGTATATGCTTAGGTGGTAATGAACATTTGTTGTAACAATCGTGGACCCGGTCGGGCACAGCCATAGAGGGCACAGTAAAAGAAAAATTTGAAGGAAATGGACTTATTTATACATGCAAACTTACTTATTCTAAGTAAAAATTAAGGTAACATGCTAATAATTATAATAAATTATATTCTAAGTTTATTATTAATTTATATTATTATGTCAGTTCTATAGATTTGTCAATTAAATATATATAGTTAAATGTTATTATATATATAATATATATATAATAACATTTATTTAGTAATATTTTTTTTAATTTATTTGTAAAAGTAGCAATCTTTTTCTCATTCCTCAGTACCTCGGGTAGTTTATTATACAGTTTTATCGACATAACCAGACTAGATGAGTACATTTTTAATCGGGATGTCGGTCGGTTTAAACGTGTTTTGTGTCGGAGTGTGTATCTTGTTTGTATGTCTTCTCTTTAGTGTAAAAGTCTTGGTGTGTGTGCGAATTTACAGATTTCCAGTATGTATAGAAGGGAGTGTTAGAATGTTTAGTTTTTTTAAATGGGGTCTGCAGCTATCAGTTTGTTTTATATTAACTAAATGGGGTTTGCAGCTATCAATTTGTTTTATATTAACTAAAATCCGAATTAACTTCTTTTGAATTGTGAATAGCGCCGCGCGCCGGTGCGTCTGTGCGTCTGTGCTATTTCCCCACACTATTACGCCGTAGCTGAGCCATGCATGAGCATAGGCATAGTAGGTGGCCAGAGCAGTTTGCAAGTTTGTGGTCTTTTTTATTTCTCGAAAAGCGTACAAAAATTTTAAAGTTTGGATTTTATTTTCTGTACCTAGGTGTGGTTTCCAATTGATGTTTAAATCTATAGTTAAGCCTAATAGTGGGGATTCATTTATTAAGTCTATTTTATGGTTATTAAAAGAAAAGTTTACATAGAGAGGATTTTTTTGGTGGGGGTGGAAGGTTATTAATTTAGTTTTATCAAAGTTGATTTCCAGATTGTGTTCATTCATCCAGGTGATTTTTTTAGTAAATATATTATTAAGGGCATTATTTAAGTGTACGTTATCATGACAGGGAGTAAGAATAGAAATATCGTCCGCAAACAAAACGCATGGTCCGGATTCCTTTATGGTTTTTGGGAGATCATTGATGTAAACGAGAAAAAGAAAACATCCAATAACACTCCCTTGGGGTATTGAGGCGTTTATTGCCTTGTTGTCGGATCGAAAGTTTTGAAGTTCATTCGTGTTGTTGTTACTGTTGCTATAAGTTAAGTAATTACTTGTAAGTTTATTGCCTTGTTGTCGGATCGAAAGTTTTGAAGTTCATTCGTGTTGTTGTTACTGTTGGTATAAGTTAAGTAATTACTTGTAAGTTTATTGCCTTGTTGTCGGATCGAAAGTTTTGAAGTTCATTCGTGTTGTTGTTACTGTTGGTATAAGTTAAGTAATTACTTGTAAGTTTATTGCCTTGTTGTCGGATCGAAAGTTTTGAAGTTCATTCGTGTTGTTGTTACTGTTGGTATAAGTTAAGTAATTACTTGTAAGTTTATTGCCTTGTTGTCGGATCGAAAGTTTTGAAGTTCATTCGTGTTGTTGTTACTGTTGGTATAAGTTAAGTAATTACTTGTAAGTTTATTGCCTTGTTGTCGGATCGAAAGTTTTGAAGTTCATTCGTGTTGTTGTTACTGTTGGTATAAGTTAAGTAATTACTTGTAAGTTTATTGCCTTGTTGTCGGATCGAAAGTTTTGAAGTTCATTCGTGTTGTTGTTACTGTTGGTATAAGTTAAGTAATTACTTGTAAGTTTATTGCCTTGTTGTCGGATCGAAAGTTTTGAAGTTCATTCGTGTTGTTGTTACTGTTGGTATAAGTTAAGTAATTACTTGTAAGTTTATTGCCTTGTTGTCGGATCGAAAGTTTTGAAGTTCATTCGTGTTGTTGTTACAATTGGTATAAGTTAAGTAATTACTTGTAAGTTTATTGCCTTGTTGTCGGATCGAAAGTTTTGAAGTTCATTCGTGTTGTTGTTACTGTTGGTATAAGTTAAGTAATTACTTGTAAGTTTATTGCCTTGTTGTCGGATCGAAAGTTTTGAAGTTCATTCGTGTTGTTGTTACTGTTGGTATAAGTTAAGTAATTACTTGTAAGTTTATTGCCTTGTTGTCGGATCGAAAGTTTTGAAGTTCATTCGTGTTGTTGTTACTAACGTAACCTTTTTTTTTTTTTTGTTTCCGGTGTGGAAAATCCTCATGGATGTCCGCCGCCCTGGAGCGGGCGGCGGGGTCTGTCAGACTCTTACTGACTAAAAACCACCCCGGTGTTCCATCTCACACCTACGCCGGGGGTCGCGGGAACGTACGATCCTTCCGCAACCCCAGACTGGTGCCGGCCCGCCCCTGCGGGCCTCTTCGGGTCGGGGGGGGGGGGGGGGGGGGGAGAGTGAGGTGTTTGACTCCCCCCGTGACGCCTAAGACGCGTGGCGTGGAACACTACGCGGCGCCACCTCGGGTCCTGGTGTGTGGGTAGCGACGGACGTCCCCGTGTCCGTCGCCCCTGGACCCATTTAGGGGGGCTGGGGGGCAGCGCGCCTTCTGCGGGCCGGGTGAGTGGATGAGATCTCCCTCTCCCTTTCCGCAGCCTCCTTCTGCGAGACGACTGTTTCGCAGAAGGAGACCACCGCGTCTCAGGACTCGGCGCTGCTGACCATCGATTCGACTACGGCCAGCAGCGACAAGTCACTGCCTACTTCTGAGATGAGGGCACGGCGCGGCTCCTCCCAAGCGGCACACTCTGCCAGCGTATGCCACGCCGTGTCCTCCCGGCAGTCGACGCAGTGGTGACACCGGGCGTCCGGCTCCCTGTTTATGCGACACAGGTACTTCCCGAAGCAACCATGCCCCGAGAGCACCTGCGTCGCCCGAAACGACAGGGAGCCGTGCCTCCTCCCAAGCCAACGCTCGAGCACCGGCCGGACCGCCTCGATGGTGACGAGGCCGGCGGTAGGGCGTGAAAGCCTGTCCCGCCATTCCGCCACCAGGACCTCGCGAAGCTGAGACCGACGCAGCTCCATGTGTCGCTGCATCGGTCCCTCGCCTCGCGCCCTCGCTTCCTCGCGCCACTGATACAATGACGCGAGTACTTTCGCCTCAAGGTCCCAGGGCGGGGATCCGGCCAGTACGCAGCCCGCCTCGTAGGAGATCGTGCGATACCCCCTGATGACTCTGACGGCCATCGCCCTCTGCGGTACTAACGTAACCTTTTTTTTTTTTTTTTTTTTTTTTGTTTCCGGGGTGGAAAATCCTCATGGATGTCCGCCGCCCTGGGGCGGGCGACGGGGTCTGTCAGACTCTTACTGACTAAAAACCACCCCGGTGTTCCATCTCACGCCTACGCCGGGGGTCGCGGGAACATACGATCCTTCCACAACCCCCGACTGGTGCCGGCCCGCCACTGCGGGCCTCTTCGGGTCTTGGGGGGGAGTGAGGTGTTTGACTCCCCCCGCGACGTCTAACAGGGGCGCGCGTGGAACACTACGCGCAGCCACCTCGGGGTACTAACGTAACCTAACCTAACCTTCTGATTATGTCACAATGATCGTAATCGTAATAGAATAGAAGCATAACGCAAATATTATTTTGTAGGCAGGTATTGACTGAAATGTAGGTACTCAGTAACTTGCAACCTACCAAAGCACAAAAAAAAAAAAACAAAAGTAAGAGGTAGGTAGTATATGTCGAAGCATGTAGAAGTTATGAACGCCTATTATTGTAACACTAACTTAATTACATTTATTTTTTGTTTTTTAGTTTGGATAAGTTATACTTAAATATACATTTTTGTTGTTTACTTAATTAAGTAGGTATTTATTTCTTGCGAAGGAGAAAATGTAATAAATTGTGATGTGGGTACACGAACAATAAATCAGTCTCGCATGAACTGTCTTTGGGTTTGCATCGATATTCCACACAACTCAACTGTTTTCTCGAACACTGCCTCCTGAACTTCTCAAGTACAGTCAACCGCGCGTCCGAGGTAACAATTTACGCCTTCAAGGTAAGCACAATTTTCGTATTTCATGTGTTACCACAGAATACATACCTAATACATAGTACAAGTGTTACCACCGAAGCGCGACGTGCTGTCAACCGCGCGTCAGTGGCTACACATTATGTCAACCGCGCATCAGTGGCTACACATTATGTCAACCGCGCGTCAGTGGCTACACATTATGTCAACCGCGCGTCAGTGGCTACACATTATGTCAACCGCGCGTCAGTGGCTACACATGTCATACTACTTCAATAATAGCTCCGTACATTAGAGGTGCGCGCAGTCAACTGTTCTTACCGCTTACCGCTACTGTATGGAATTGTCCCTGCGCACAGTCAGCAGCGAAAGTCAGTTATAGACTATTGCATAGTTTTACTATTAAAACTGTATACCTACAATAGTCAGTTGTCAGCAAAGTCATGGGAGCTTCGTTACAACACCTGTCTGTTTTAACGAAGCCGACGCTCTCTGATGATGGACACAAGTAAAACTGTATACAATAGTCAGTTGTCAGCAAAGTCATGGGAGCTTCGTTACAACACCTGTCTGTTGTAACGAAGCCGACGCTCTCTGATGATGGACACAAGTAAAACTGTATACAATAGTCAGTTGTCAGCAAAGTCATGGGAGCTTCGTTACAACACCTGTCTGTTGTAACGAAGCCGACGCTCTCTGATGATGGACACAAGTAAAACACGAACGGATATTCCAAACAAGTTTATTATATTTGATAGCACAATTGGGATCAGCTACCTTTGGTGAAACTACTACAGGCTCCACAGAGTATTAAGACATGCCTGTGCTTCTTTAATCTGAGCTAGAAATTCGCCAGTAAAACATTTGCTAGCTTTTTCTCCGTTAGTTGACAATTTTGCTAAATAATCTTTACATAGGGTACCTAATGCCTCTGAAATTGAGTCGCCTGACACTGTTGACGGAACCGCCACCAGCGCATACATCACCACCTGCAAATATAATCATCATCGTTACTGCAACTTTGCGTATCGCCATCCTCTGCTGGATATTCACCCCCTATGGAAAATCACATTTTAACTCCCAAAGAAAGAATAAAGTTTGTGATGATCGCTTGAAGGTGTTTAATTTATTGATTTATTGTGACGCGTCTGTTTCAACATTTTTTATAATGTTGTCAGGACGTAATTTTATTTTAAAATGATGTATGGCAAATGAAAGTACATCGGCCCATAGAGTGAAATGCCCACAAACAATATTAGCCTTTATTTTCAGGTAAAAACACACTTAAAACCGCGCGAATCAGTTGGAACCGATCGGTTCCAATATGGCGTGACGGTTTGGGGAAATTACCGGCACCACTTGGCGCCGATACATTCAAAACGACTTCTATCTTTGGTCCAAGCTTTAACCTTACAACCAGTTTTTTGTATTTTGAACCTTATTCCGCCTGGCGCATATTTTTAATCTTTGATACTACACTACATAATTAAAATCATTAAAATCCTCAATATAACACTCAAAGTTTAAATTTCCCATTGGCATGTATTTAATGGATCTAATCCGAAATCATCTTTTGATCTGGCAACTGTTTAACCAACTTGTGCGTCCGAAAAAGTAACGGCTCGTCTACCAGGTGACCCTTTATAAAGTAACGGGTCATCTACAGGTGACCCTTTATAAAGTAACGGGTCATCTACAGGTGACCCTTTATAAAATCAGAAGCGATCTCTCATTTAATGGAATTAGAAAAACCCAACCTATTTTGGTCCTCTGGAAATATGAAATATGCAATAAACTTGTAAAAATTCTGACAAAATGTTCGCAGCCGCCGCCGCCCGTCTTGTGTTGTTAGTTGACCGCTAGCGGCGTTATATTATTGATTGAATACTTCAAGCACACAAATGTACAGAGGCGGACTTAATGCCATAGATATTTTATACCAGTCAATCTTTGGGTGATGCAGAGACAATCAGTGGTAGGTGCAATTACGAAAAATTGAGTACCTAATTAGTATTTATTAAAATATAAAAATACACACATACCTATAACAAACTATAAATACCTAATTAAATATAACTACAAATAAATATACATAATTACACGAATGTACTAAAACAAATAAAACAAACAATGAGAAAACATTAATGTTGCGAAGATACTGCCAGCTTACGAATGAGCTCGCAAACTTTTACTCCAAAGAATAATGAGTTTGTTGCCATCTTGATCTCCAGGGGGAGTGCATTCCACAGAAAGACAGACTGCACAAAGAAGGAAGAGTGAATAAAGTCTGTGCGGTAAGTGGGGCATTGAAGAAGGCGATTATTTCTATAGCGAAGATTTTTATTGTGGTTGTCACAAATGTCTGAAAGTGAGGGGCTCGATAACTAGAGGAAGCGGGAGAGACATGAAATTAAAGTAAGGGGCTAGATAAGTAGAGAAAGCGAGAGAGACAAGAAATTAAAGTGAGCGGCTAGATAACTAGAGGAAGCGGGAGAGACAAGAAATTAAAGTGAGGGGCTAGATAAGTAGAGAAAGCGAGAGAGACAAGAAATTAAAGTGAGGGGCTAGATAACTAGAGGAAGCGGGAGAGGCAAGAAATTAAAGTGAGGGGCTAGATAACTAGAGGAAGCGGGAGAGACAAGAAATTAAAGTAAGGTGGTCAACGCCGTTTACTCTCTGCGCTGGCGTATGGGTAACCACTATAGAAGGGATCATCATCATGACATGATCATACTTACGCAGATTGAAAACGAATCGAATGCAGTAATTCAGAAGACGGTCAAATTTTGTCGAGGAGATCTGCATTCAGGTCGTAGTAGCACACATCACCCGATTATAGGGAAATTTAGGGACTGCTCAAGCAATGTCTTCGTTCATTAGCTAACTACGAACACGAAACCAACTACGAAAAAAAAATTGTAATCATACTAGGCGGCTTGACAGGTGACCAAGAGAAGAGTAAACTACTTAACTACAATATTCAGCAATGCAGGTGGTTATAGCGATCTAATTCACAGTACACACTGACGGACATTTCGAAAACTAGAAAAATCTTACCAGTATACCAAACGTGACAGAAATCTTCATTTTTCTACCAGTTGTAAGAATGAGTGCAGACAGTGAAATGAAACTGAAGCGGAGTGCGCGTCTTATATAGTTGCAGAACAGATGAGCAAACAACACTCAATGTTGCTGTTGACTGTGTTGTTGACTGTCATAAATTGTAATATTATGCATCGAAGTATAAAAGAAAACTAATAGTAGGTAATTGTTTACATTACGACTTAAAACGAAAGCAAGAACATACACTTATTCTGCACAGGCACACATCAATATAAACAAAAGCCTGGTCAAGTGCGAGTTGGTATGACTCGGCGAGGGATCCGTTTGTTTCTGGAACTTATGGTCCTGGTCAAGTGCGAGTTGGTATGACTCGGCGAGGGATCCGTTTGTTTCTGGAACTTATGGTACTGGTCAAGTGCGAGTTGGTATGACTCGGCGAGGGATCCGTTTGTTTCTGGAACTTATGGTCACTGGACTTCTTTCGACTCATGCCGATGATGAGGATGAGACATTATTCCTTCGCACAAGTGGACCTAATGTATGTAGATTGCACATCGTCATTCTGTATGTTTATTTAGTTCGTTTCGAAGAAAACCTACACTAACATACCCACATTCTAAGTCAATAATTAGAATTCAAAGGGATTTTGATTTTGTTTATCTGTTTCTAATTAGTATATTATATGTCGTAGATTATAAAAAATAACGATAATAGTCTCTCAGTTGATTATTGTAGTACTAAGGTAAGGGTAAACGCCGTGACGCGCTCGGTAGAGGGGGCGGCGCGTGAACAGAGGGGTAATTCTCGTAATTTTAAGAACGTTCACAGTCTAATCTCAGTGTCAATATGTCAAAAATACATCTAATTTCCCTACATATTTGACAAGTTTTTGACATTGACTGTCGCTGAGATGAGATTGCGACTAGATTTTGAACGTTTTTAATTACGGGAATTGCCCTTCTGAGTTGTGCGAAGGGAAGTGACCACAAGACGAGTCAGTCTTGTGAGGGCAACGAACGAATGCAAAGTCAAAGTGAAAGCATGTATTTCAAATAGGCACTTTTGAACGTCAATGTTTACATTAAAATAGAATTGATTCTAGGTCGCCCCTTCCAAAAGGTAGTTTCGTATGGAGACGAATGGGCAAGAATCTCCACCGTTACTCTTTTAAAATGTCTTACAATATTTTTTATAAATTAATTGTACTATTAATTATATGTGAAGACGATGCACTTATAATAAAATTACTATGCCACAATAGATAAAAAGAATTGAAAATGTAGCAAATACACATAAGTTAATTATGTGATAGATCATAGGTATATGGTGCTCACATATTTACAAACTTTGTAAAAGTATATGATTTTCCTAATTTTTTAAACACGTAATAAGGCAGTATATTAATTATAGTAATCACAGAATGTAAATCAATGTCATAAAAATAGTTAATTAAAAGTCCTTCTTGAGACCCACTTCCCAGACTGTAAACTCTTAGACGACAGGACCTGGGAAGCTGAGCCAGACTGGATCCCAACGGAACGCGACTGGCCAAGAGCCCACAGTCTAGTAACAGAAGACCGCATAAAGTGGGCTATCAACACCTTCCAACCATACAAGTCCGCAGGACCTGATGGCATTTTCCCGGCCCTGCTGCAATGGGGGGTTGACTATATTACACTATGCCTGATGGCTATCTATGGGGCATGCATAGCACTCAGATATATACCCCTAGCCTGGCGCGAAGTGAAAGTCATCTTTATACCTAAACCTGGCAAAGCTGACTACACACAACCCAAGGCGTACAGACCCATAAGCCTCACATCCTTTCTACTAAAGACCCTAGAGAGACTCTGCGATCGGCATATCCGAGACGGACCTCTTCGGGCAAGACCACTCCACAAACAACTACATGCGTACTCCACAGGCAAATCAACGGAATCCGCGCTGCACAGTGTGGTTTCCAAAATTGAATGCGCGGTGGACTACAAATGCTCAGCACTGGCCGCCTTCATTGACATCGAAGGCGCCTTTGACCAAACCACTTTCAAAAGCATCAGCACGGCCCTGGACAGGCACAATATAGACCCGTCCTTGAGTGGCTGGATCACTAATATGCTCAGACAGAGAGCCATACAAGTAACCGTAAATGACACCACAAGGGCCATTGTAGCGAAAGGCTGCCCGCAAGGGGGCGTCCTATCACCGCTCCTATGGAACCTGGTCGTAGACAACTTAATAAAATAACTCAACGACAAAGGTTACTTCACCGTAGGCTACGCCGACGACTTAACCATAATAATAAATGGCGCCCATGAAAACACCTTGTGCAATCTAATGCGCCAGGCCCTGAAGATAGTGGAGAATTGGTGCGGCAAACACCAACTCTCAGTGAACCCCACCAAAACCGAGTTGATTCTCTTCACAAAAAAGAGGAAATTAACAACTACCACGTTTCTTTGGTACCACCCTAAGCCTATCAACTGAAACCAAATACCTGGGCATCTTTTTGGACAAACAGCTGAATTGGGCAAAGACACCAACTACATCACCACGAAGGCCAGGGGGCCTACCGTAAACTCTTATAGCAGGTCAATTTTAGACGAAAAATAACCTGTCGCGTTCATTTGTTCAACTAGCAGGCGAGCCAGCGATCACGTGACCTAAACCGGTGAGTGACTACGTCACAGCATTTCAGCAGGCTGACCTGCAACTTATCCTTACCATCAAGTCTTTTTTGACATTAAAACATTCAACGATTGAACTGCCCTGCCGTCATAATTTGCAGCCTTGCGAAATTAACTTTTATTGACCTGTTTTAATTAAAATTAAATACAAAAACGTAAGTTCTTGTAAAAATATACATAAAATATAATTCTGACGTTATTTCAAAGTATTTTAAAACATAGAAAATCCCCTCTAAGCATTGTGTTTACCGTTTATTTTAGATGTGTGATGAAGGCGAAATTTTTGAGTGTCTCGAGGAAGATAGTCGTCGCAACAAAATATTAAAAATTCAAATTTATAGATAAAATTAAAATTCAAAATTCAAAGATATATTTTGAGAAACTCGATTGAACCACTTGACGTGCCAGGACAATGCTTTTGTTCAACGTTATGGGCTCACTAAAGTGCTTGCACTCGAGTTTTGATATGAGCTACAAGCTTACATGCCACGCCCTACGAAATCAACAGATTTGTCGATTGAGATCAAGGTTACTTCTATTTATCCGGCTTAATATCGTAATAATAATACTTAATGCTATGCCACTTGATTTCAGGCTTTAATAGCATTATCTTTTTACACGAATGGTACATATCAAAGAGCAACGGGAGATATCGCACATCATGTTGAACAACAAAAATAATCAGCTGCAATCGCACAAGTATCAGAATGCCTAAATTTACCACATTTTCGCCAAATATATTATATGAAATTCTCAGCTAGTCGTAGCGAACGGCGAATAAATGTGTTATGGTAAGAACAGTGAAATTCTTTTGACTACTTTTATTGTAGCCCCTCTGTATTTAATAAATCCCACAAAGTTTCCAATTTTTCGTAAGAAACTCGTCTTGAAGCTATAGTCACAAAATACTTACACTCTTTCTAAATTACACTGGACTACCACGGCTACCACTCACGGACACGGCTACAAAATAAATGTCTATTTACTCTAAGTGTTATGTAAATCTACACATTCATATAGGTAGGCGATTTTAAAATGGGTTTTAATTTAAGTGGACTGTATTTAGAGGATGGCGGTTTCGCCTAAAAATAACTTGATGCTGAACAGGCGATCAATTGTGAGGTATAATAAGGAGCACGTCTCACCTTACAATGTCTTCCCTCGCGACCCGTGTTCAGGACGATAAGCACTTGATCCCAGGAGTCTCTCGTGCATCACTTCACTGAATCACACCCGCGGGCGGTTTATCGTTCATCACAGTTTTAGCGAAAGCAGTTGGAGCGGATTAAGCGATTGGAGCGGCTTGCGCGCAGCAGTCAGCACTGCCATACGGCGCAACAACCTTCAGCGGACTTCTTTTCACGCCTCGCCAATCCAAAGGTTCTAGACGTGCATTTGTAGGAGGGGGAAAGGAATATGATCGCCTGTTCTGACAATGACGTCAAAAGAACTGTCCATTGGAGATATTAATTAATTATTAAAAACCTCAAGAGATGGCGTCACCATTTCCCCCCGGCTTTAAAGGGTTGCCTTTAGAAGGAAACAAAATAAAATAAGCCATGTTAGGTATACCACCGCATAACCTATCCATAAGCTAAGACAGCGTTATGATATTAAATTAATCTAAATTAACTTTAGCGGAACACTTATAACGAAAGCTATTAACTAAATACCTAAACTAAGAGAGGGATCCAACTTTAGGCTAGATCTCACTGAGTCGGTAGCGGACAGAGACGCACTACAGGGCGCATGTAGCTACCCTTCGCGGTTTTTACAGTAACAACGCGGGTTGTACCGTCTTTAGATGTGTGCAATTTCTCTATGAGGGCTAAGGGCCATGAAAGCGGCGGAGAATTATCATTAATGACAATGACTAACGTACCCTCCTGTATAGGGGATGCGGGACTATTCCACTTGGACCTAGTCTGAAGCTGGTGTAGATATTCAGAACGCCAGCGCCGCCAGAACGACTGCACGAGCTTATCAAGCAGAGTATGTCTCTGAAGCAAGCTAGAAGAGTCTGCTTCAGGAGCGGGAAGTGACGACAATGGCGCTGTGTTCAAGAAATGAGCAGGGGTTAACGCGGATGATTCTGCAGGATCACTACTCAGTGCTGTGAGCGGACGCGAGTTAACCAGTGCCTCGACTTGAGCGAGCACAGTTAGAAGCTCTTCGTAGGAGAGGATCTGTTGGCCTATGACCTTGAAGAGATGCGTTTTAATTACCTTGACCATGCTTTCCCAACATCCACCGAAATGTGGAGAAGCGGGTGGAATAAACTTCCAATCTATGTGATTCATGGAAAGTTCTTCCTGAAGACGGGTACGATATTCTCTGTTGAGAAACTTGTAGAGATCGCGTAAATAAGAATTTGCACCTACGAAACAAGTACCATTGTCCGTGTACAAACATTGTATAGGGCCGCGTCGCGAAAGAAATCGTTTTAGGGCTGCCAGAAACGACACTGTGCTTAGATCCGTCGCAACTTCAATATGTGTAGCGCGCGTCGTCAAGCATGTGAAGATGCATAGCCAAGCTTTACGGCTTTTAACGCCTCGACCACGCACTGGCGTATACTGCAGCGGTCCTGCGTAATCACAACCGGTATGTGTGAACGCTTTATCTACCTGCTTGACGCGATGGCTAGGAAGGTCAGCCATGAGAGGAAAGACCGGGCGAGGACGGAATTTAAAACAGACGTTACATTTATATATTCTGTGGCGAATTATTCGCCGTGCAGCCAAAACCCAATATTTATGCCTGAGTAAGGACATAAGCAACTCTGGACCGGCATGGAGATGCTTCTTGTGATAGAAATCAACAAGAAGGTCAACGACATGGTCGTGACGCGGTAAGACGCAAGGATGCTTATAGTTGTAAGGTTCGTCCGAATTAGAAAGACGACCGCCAACGCGTATGATGCCGTGCTCATCGAGAAACGGCTTGAGCTTAAGGAGCGCGGGAGAACAAGGTACATTATTTATTAAATTTTTAATGTCGTTACTAAAATAAACAGCCTGGACAACTCGCAACAATTTATACTCTGCAAATTCAAGGTCAGAGCTTGAAACAGCAGACCCAATAGGAAGTTGCCCAAGAAACCTACAGACATAAACGATGGCGCGTAGTAACTTAGACCACGACGACATGCGCAGCGCGAGTGCATAGATCGGAGATTCTGCGACTTCAACGACCACGGGATGAGAAACAGACTTCCGTTCGGGTACATCCTCGGCTTCTGCACTGTGGTCACAAGGTTGTATGGGCCACTCTGACGGATCATGGGAAATCCAAGAAGGCCCACGATACCACAAAGGATGTTGCAGAAGTTTGAATGGAGTAACCCCACGAGATAGGCAATCAGCAGGATTCTCAATACCCGCGACGTGACGGAAACAAGTAGCGGGAATCAGCTCTATTATTTTAGTAACGCGATTGGCGACAAAAGTCTGCCAGCGGTGCGGAGAGGAATAAATCCAAGCGAGCGCTACCTTGGAGTCAGAAAATGCGTATATTTTATTGATGGGGTAGTGAGGCGAAACTGTGTCTTGAACCTTGCAGAGCAACTGAGACAGCAGAAGGGCCGCGCACAACTCCAGTCTCGCAACCGAAATGGTTTTGACAGGCGAGACCTTGGACTTGGCACAAACTAACTGCACCGAGTAGTTAGGACCAATGCGGACTAACTTGCAAATATACGACTCCGCCGTAAGCGCGTTCGCTGGCGTCAGCAAATCCTATTAGATTGACAGTACATCCGTCGACCAACCCAAGATGACGTGGTATAACAATTTGATTGAGCGCGGAAAGCTCAATACAAAATTGTTTCCAAGCGGCTACAATATGGTCGGGAGGTGCGTCATCCCACTCACACTTTGATAGCCAAAGCTCTTTGATTAAGAGCTTGGCGTACAAAATTGTGGGAGCCACAAAACCCAGTATGTCCCATAGTCGAGCCACTGTGGACAGCATAGTGCGCTTGGTGCACTTTTCATCAGGTGGTGCGACGTCAAATCGAAAACTATCACAGGATTTATCCCAGCGTAAACCGAGAACCTTGTGCGGTACAGACCTCTCAAACTCAATGTCTGGAGAAGCCTTATGAGAATCAGGTAGGTGTTCGAGAACCTCTTTACAGTTGCTTGTCCATTTGACAAGATCAAACTGGCCTCGCTTGAAGAGCTGAACAAGCTCTTCACAAAGCGAAGTTGCTTGCGAAGCGGATGTGACACTACAAGCGATGTCATCCATATATAAAGCGGAGGTGGCCGCAGCTGCCGCAGCGGGAAAGTTGTCGCCTTCATCAGCGATCAACTTGCGGACAACACGTAACGCGTGATATGGACTGGACTTGAGTCCAAAACAAACACGATTAAATTGATATACGGTTAAAGGTTCAGTGTTGTCAAAACGATAGAAAATCCTTTGAAATCTACGGTCAGATTCACGAATGCCGATATTGAGAAACATTTGGCGGCAATCAGCTGACAGGGCGACTTGAAAAAGACGAAACTTTATTAAAATGTTAAATAAATCACCCTGTAGATTAGGGCCGGCATGCAAAATGTCGTTAATCGACTGACCCGATGTAGTCTTACAACTAGCATCTAAAACCACGCGAAGTTTAGTGGAGGTCTTGTCTTCGCGAACTACGCCGTGATGCGGAATATAATACGAGGGAAGAGAATTATCTTCGTTGTTAACAACCGGACTCAAAAAACCTTTATTTATATAATCACGCATGACGTCATTATAGGCGCCGCGTAACTTGAGCGATTGGTCGAGTTTACGTTCTAAACAATAGAATCGTCTAAGTGCGGCAGCGTATGAGTCACCTAGCGAGTACGGGTCACCACAAAAGGGTAACGCCACAACGTATCTGCCACTGTCATCACGAACAGTGGTGGCGCGGAAGTGTTCTTCACACTCGAGTTCCTTATGGCTCTGCGAGGGCGGTGCGGAAATCTCCT
Organism: Brachylomia viminalis; assembly: GCA_937001585.2. Taxonomy (NCBI): domain Eukaryota; kingdom Metazoa; phylum Arthropoda; class Insecta; order Lepidoptera; family Noctuidae; genus Brachylomia; species Brachylomia viminalis. The sequence continues at coordinate 24,235,663 of OW443314.2, forward strand.
CAAGCTCCCAAAATCGCTTGAGAAGAGAATCAATATTATTTTCTTGAAGAACAGCACAACAAGACATAGTATATTCAGAAGTATGTGACGTAGGTACGGTACCCATAATCACATATCCCAATACAGTCTCAATAGCGGGAGGTATATTATGTTGTTTACTGCGTACCACATTATGTAAAAATATATGGGGTAATATTGAGGCCCCTAACAGGGCATCGATGTTTCCCGGCTGAGCAAAGTCAGAATCTGCCAGCGGTAACGTTTCGAGATGCGTGAGTCGAGATACGTCCACTTGCGCGTTCGGCAACGTGTCCGTAATACGTTCTACGATAAGTGAGGAAATATTAAAATTAACGTCATTATTAAAACGGGAATGTATTTTAATGTCTACGGAACCCTTGCAAGATTTTTCCGACCCACCGATCCCTTTAATTATTAATTTAGTATTCTTAAAGTTATTCCACAGTCCGAGGCGTTTGAAGCAATCAGAAGTAATGAAATTACTTTGTGACGCACTATCCAGTAAACAACGAATTGTATATGGTCGGTTATTGACATCGTAAACAATAACTTGCGCAGTTGCCAACAAAACCGTAGTGGACGCCACACATTGCTGCTTGATATCGCGCTGAACATGACAAACGCCCGAGCGCTGAGCGCGCGCACATAGAATGGACGTTGTACACAGCGATATTTCTGACTGGGAGGCTTGCGGAGCGGCTATAATACCGGCATTCGGAACCGATCGCGATGATGTCTGGTCAAGTTTACGTGACTCTTCTGACACCGGTGATTTTTTGTCAAAGTGTAGTAATGTGTGATGGTTCTGCTTGCATAATCGACATTTAGAATGACTAGAACAATTACTTGTTTTATGTTTTAAGCTTAAACAATTAACGCAAGCTTTGTTTTCTTTCACACATTTAAAACGCGCAGTCGGGTCTAAATTATTAAACGCGGGACATTTAAAATAATGGTCGTGCTCAATATTATTGCACAGACACTTATTCGAATTATTATTATTAGACTCTGAACATGCTACGTAAGATTGCGGGTTAGGTACGGGATTTTTCTTGCTATATCGCGATTTATTCGACCTCTGTTTATCATTGTTGTCATTTGACGAGCTATATGTACTAGGCTGCGTATTATGACATATTCGGCACTGATCTTTGACGAAGGAAAAAAAACTATCTAATGTAGGTATTTTATTATTACGTTCCGTCATTTCGAAGGTACGTACCGTTTCTAGGTCGAACTTTTTTAAAGCAAGCTGTAATAATATAAAGTCGGAAAGATCTTTTAATTTTAAGTTTTTAAGGGCGTTAACGGCGGTGATAAAGTTATCTATGAACAGCTGATAACTCGAAACAGAGGCGGGGCCGGTCAATTTAAGATTCAAAGCCTGATCAAAGTAGGTAGACGCTAGGATACGAGTATCTTGATACCTATCAAGGAGTGACTGGAATATTATCTGATAATTCTCAGCACTGGGAGTTACACCTGCAAATACGGATTGCGCTTTCGGTGACAGTTTACCTATTAAATAGTACAACCTGTCTGCATCTGTCAGAGAGCCATTATCGTGCACTGTTGACTTAAAGCTAGCATAGAACAATGGCCAGTTCCGTATATCACCATCAAACGACATAAGTTCAATTGGAGGTAGACGGGGCGATCGGACTGGCGACGCCTGCTCGGTTATATTACGTATACCCTCCAGTTTCGATTGTACGCGTTTGATGATGCAATAAAGATCCTCGAATGAAGTGTACGCCTGGTAATTCGGCTGCGATTCGGGATCAACAGAGAGTAACTTTGCGTTATAAGTGTCCAACAAATGATGAAAGTCTGTTCGAATATTATCTACTGTCACACAATAACTAAGAAACGATTCTGTTTTAGTTTCGGAAGTATGGGCAGTTTTTGAGCGCTCGTATATGCTCTGAATGCGTTCAAATAAAACATTACGTTTAGCTTCCAAGATTGACAGTTCCCTTTCTTTCGACATGTTTATGTTAGTATAAGTATATACGACCTATCCTAACTATGATTATCTATAGTTCCTATTATATTTGCTAGGTGAAAAAAGATATCTAAATGTAAGGTAGGTAGTAATTATGCGGCGGTTATTTCCTAGCTTGGCGAGAACTTTAATAAAAGTGGCGGTATTACTAAAAGTTGCTTGAAATATGGGATTTACAAGACAACTATGATAGTTTTATTATATTAATAATGTATGTAGGTAGCTACTTGCGTATATTACCTACTGGATGCGGGAATGACCACGTAATGGGTATATTATATTCTAGGGGTATAGCTAGGAGCTTTAACCACCTAGGTAGGTACTTCTAGAAGACACCTACGCGTTATAAGGGAGAATATGGATTATAAAGCGTTGAATCCGGCTCGCTCGGACCAAACTATATGTTATGTAAATCTACACATTCATATAGGTAGGCGATTTTAAAATGGGTTTTAATTTAAGTGGACTGTATTTAGAGGATGGCGGTTTCGCCTAAAAATAACTTGATGCTGAACAGGCGATCAATTGTGAGGTATAATAAGGAGCACGTCTCACCTTACAATGTCTTCCCTCGCGACCCGTGTTCAGGACGATAAGCACTTGATCCCAGGAGTCTCTCGTGCATCACTTCACTGAATCACACCCGCGGGCGGTTTATCGTTCATCACAGTTTTAGCGAAAGCAGTTGGAGCGGATTAAGCGATTGGAGCGGCTTGCGCGCAGCAGTCAGCACTGCCATACGGCGCAACAACCTTCAGCGGACTTCTTTTCACGCCTCGCCAATCCAAAGGTTCTAGACGTGCATTTGTAGGAGGGGGAAAGGAATATGATCGCCTGTTCTGACAATGACGTCAAAAGAACTGTCCATTGGAGATATTAATTAATTATTAAAAACCTCAAGAGATGGCGTCACCACTAAGGCTAATCTATAAACTTTACAAAAACTAATACACTTTTCAAAATCACCTCGTAAATTCATGTAGGTAGGTAGGTACATAATGCGTTCTAAAATAAATGTGAGGTGTCGAATTTGATAATTTTTTGTTTCCAGTTTTTAGTTAGGTGGATCGAAGGGCGTTTGCTCTCTTGTAGTGGTAAATTCCTTTTTTGTCACGGAACAATGTTTCTTTCATCACTTTTCTATTATCATAAAAACATATTTAAATTTCTATAAAAACCATAAACCGCTGAAGTATTTTAGAACGTCTGTTTTCAATAATTTTATTTAATCTGTGCTGCCAGCTCACCAGAGAGTATGTAGCAGGTCAAAAGTTGACATGATGTAGTTCAGCGGAAAACGCTTATGGTACAAATACAAAACCTGTCAGGTTAACATGCTGAGTTGAACTGCCCTGCACTTGGCAAATATTTTAAAAGTTTATGGTAGGCCCTCAGTATATCCTTGTGGCAGTGCAAGCGATTGCTTGGCAAGAATTGGGGGATTAGCCCACGGGTTACCCACTGGCTATACACCACAGTCATCCGACCAATCATTACATATGGCTCAGTAGTCTGGTGGCCCAGAACAGAACTGAGCACAGCCCAAAGAGACCTCGAAAAGCTGCAGCGGCTCGCGTGTGCGGCGATCACCAGCTGCATGAGAACTGATCCATGCGTCATGTTCGTGAACGAGCGCTGTCAGTTGGGACTGGTCATCTCTTAGCCACCACGGCTTATTTTTAATTATTTTATTATGGATTGTTTTGTTTGAATTTATATTTGTTGTACACTGGACACTCAATGCGTACGTCTTATTTACATCGTTCTCACATATAATTATACCTATATACAAGATTAATGATGTAACTCATATTTATGTAACAAAATAATTTAAAAGAGTGTCCATGGAGTTTCTTGCCCGTTCTTCTCCATAGGTACCTACTACGCTTTGGAATGGGCAACTAGCTTCATATTTCTGACTGACCGACCACTTGACAATTCAAAAGTGCCTGTAAATGGTTTAATTGAAATAATTGCTTTGAGTTTGAGTTTGACTGCACCCACCGCTGTCCTACAGGCTATGCTTGGGCTACCGCCCCTACACCTCACTGTGAGGGAGGAGGCGACCCTGGCTACCTTTAGGCTACATATAGCAGGAACCCTGAGCAACGACTCCAGGGTCAAGCACAAACGATTGAGGGAAGAGGCGATCAGGCGTCAGCCGATGATGGCATCACCCTGCGACAAGGCCCTGAAACAATACTGCTTTCAAAAGCACTACAGCATAGTGCTTGAAGAGGAGCAGTACGACCATTCAGGCCTAAAGGAACTGAGAATTTACACCGATGGATCAAAAACCGACTGCGGAACTGGAGTCGGAGTGTTCTCACACGACCTCAACATAAAAATATCCAGACCCCTGGGAATGCTCAACACGGTCTATCAGGCGGAGTGTGTGGGCATAATACAGGCGGCTTATACCATAGCAGCCAGAAGAGTTGCGGACACCCGAATCCGCATACTCTCTGACAGCGCCTCAGTCCTCCAATCCCTAGGAAAAAATGCATTACTTCGAATCTAATACTAGAATGTCACAATGCACTTGAACGGGTAACCGTATCAAACCGCAATACAGTGACGCTACAATGGATAAAAGGACGCAGTGGATCGCTAGGTAACGACGCAGCCGATGAGCTGGCCAGGAGGGCATCCAGCACGTCGGTCTGTGGAACGGAACCTATCGTGCCCATCCCCTTCAACCAACTACGCAGGTGGCTACAGGAGTACACCCATACACAAGCAGAGAGCTGGTGGGCGTCGTCACCGGGCTGCAGGCAATCCAAGGAAGCCATGCCATCACTAGACGGCAAGCTAACCAGGCGGTTGCTACGCCTGGACAGGAAAGGCATGCGCCTGGTGACGGGGACCATCACGGGACACTGCTCGCTAAACAAACACTTTCACACAATAGGCATAACGGACAGTCCTCTATGCAGGGCTTCCATGGAGACTGACGAAACTGTCGCGCATGTGCTCTTCGAGTGCACAGGCGTCGCCCAAATTAGGTCAAAAACCCTCGGGACACCCAGATCTTACACAGATGTTCTTAATAGACCAGGAGACCTAATCAGCTTCTGGAGGGAGGTGGGCTGGTTGGAATAACCACCGACGGCCGACATGGCTCACGCACAATGGTCCACTGAAGGACTAAGTGCGGTAACCAAACCGATAACATAGTAGGTACATAGATGTGTTTCAGCAGAGCAACGCCCGCATCTTTAGTCGAACGACCTTTTGTTAAGTCGTAGTTACAGGTATGTTGGCAAAAAACTCATTAAATGCTTCAGCTACGTCAACTGCTTTATTAACTAATTTGTTGTCGACCATAATCTCAAAATTTTTTTTCCTGTTTAACCGTCTTACCGTTTCATTGTTAATAATGTTCCAGGTGTTTTTTACTTTGTTATTAGAATTTTTAATTGTATCACTTAACAATTTAGATTTAGCAAAAACAAATCTTTTAAATAATTTTGAATAATTTTTGACATCTACATACATAATTTAAAAAATCTGCTGTTCCATACATTTTGTTACACCTAGCTCGACAAAATGTATGGAACAGCAGATTTTTTTAGTGGATGGATTTCATTCAAATTTTTTATATCGTCTAAGTATACCATGTAGTATACCGTGGTGTAATTTAATGTGATAAGGTACGCGCCACTTTGTATAACCAAGATGTAAAATCTAAATTATTTGCACGGCTGTAATGCCGAATATAGTGAAACCCATTGATCTTAAGAACGTATGCTAGCTACCTATATTCTTGCAAAAATATCATTCATTCATTCACTAAAAATATTATCAATACAAGTCGACGAAGATGCCGTGACCCTAGTAGGTGCAAATAACAAGTTAATTAAATTAAAAGACCTAAACAGATTGCGAAGTTTAGTACTTAATGGAGTACCTAACAACTAAAATATTAATATTAAAATCCCGACATAAAATTATACTTTTATCACTTGATTTTAACTTATTGACTGAATCCTCCATTTACCGATTCGAAACGAATAAAATCCCCAGAGGGGGTCGATAAACGCAAACTATAACGTATCGCTCGAGTTCAACACAAGACAACTCAATAGTGCGCTCGATAGAAAGATTAACAGACTAAACCTGAACGTTGTTTACATTTCAACTTGTTTGAAACAAGAACTAAAGATCCACCGCGAATAGCACTGTTTCTTACAAATGCACTTTGAATGGTAAAATTATCATCATTGATAAACACTAGGTACTTCATTTTCTTTCAGCCAGTGTTTAGTCAAATAGCACCTGAATATCATAGTTCTCCATTAATAAACTTAACTCTAGCTCTTTGCCGGACAGACCCTGCATATTTTGATGAACAACATTCAACATAATGCGGCTCACCGTTGTCGCGCCTAATAGTTGAAACTACAAAGTGTATCAATAGTTGTAATAGTGGTACTATCACAACTATTGATACACTTTGTACTAACAGTTATCGATAGTACACTACAGGTACCGATGTCACTGTGTATATTGTATGCTAACAGATTAGCAATATGTCTCCTATGTCAGTTTGTAATCAGTAATTTAATAAATTAATAACAATCAAAATATAAAATAGCGTCACTGCGACAGCAGGTCCTATTATAAATTATGATTGACACATTTAAATTATAAATGTGCCTATTTTGCTCATCAGACAAATATTTAGGATAAGGCATATATATTTATATATATAGGCATCTGGCACAGAAAACAAATTCACAATTATGTCCTTTTTTCTTACAGTTCTTTCTTACTATCCCTACATAATTAATAATATAACAGTTGAATTGGGGTTCATTTTTGTCAATCTAATATTACTAATTAATTGGCTAATACTGGAACCGGGTAAACAATAATTAATTACATATTGATTTGAACACTGATTACTACTACTACTATACTACTTATACGTAGGTCACACTATAAGTTTTGCGTAACAAAAAAAACACATGTTATAACCAAAATTTTATGTTTATTGCTTTTCAAAATACTCTCCTTTACATTTTAAACATTTTTTCATGCGATCGAACCATTTTTTTAAACAGGAGGACCACAGATCTGAAGGCATGTTTTCTACGTGTTGATTGAACGCTACCACTGCCTCTTCGGAGTTGGTAAAAGTGAAACCTCTCATCAAATCTTTGATTTTGGGGAAAATACAGAAATCACAGGGTGCTAGGTCGGGGCTATGAGCTGGATGGGTGACGAGTTGTACTTTTTCGAAAGCTAAAAATGACTTTGTTTGGTTGGCCATGTGTGAAGAAACGTTGTCATGATGTAGGAGAACGCGGCTTTTGGGTCGTCTTTCGCGAACTTTTTCTAACACCCTGGGTAAACAAATGGTAGAATACCACTCGGCATTAATACTCCTTTAATCTTCAAGTGGAATTGTACAGATGGGACCCGTAGCTGAGAAAAAAAACGCGATCATTTTTTTACCAACGTTTCTCGCCTGCCAAACTTTTGTTGGCCTGTTCTCATATTCAAACACCCATTCACAAGATTGCTGTTTTTTTTCGGGTCCAAAACAATAAATCCACGTTTCGTCTCCTGTGACGATGTCATAAACAGCATTAGAATGTCCGTGGTCGAACTTCAGTAGCATCTGTGAGCACCATTCCACGCGAGCCCGCTTCTGCTCCGCTGTCAGTTCATGAGGGATCCAACGACAACAAAGTTTCCGAACTTTCAATTCTTCGTGTAAAATTTTCTGAATTTGGCTCATACCAATCCCCAATAGTCCTCGAATTGTCTCATAGGTAATCCGCGGGTTTTCTTCAATTAGCCGCTTAACAGTAGCCACATTATTTTCGTTGACGCCAGTTGAAGGCCGCTCTTCACGAAATTCGTCATGTAAAGAAACTCGACCTCTCTCAAATTCAGCAAACCATCGCCTCACGGTGCTCAAACAAGGTGCTTCTCTCCCAAAAGCATTTTGAAGACGAGCGGAAGAGTCTTGCGGAGAGAGAGAACTTTTAAAATCATAAAAAATCATTGCTCTAAAATCTTTTCGACTTAATTCCATTTTCGTTGCGTACGTAGAACTTTGATGTGTGATAAAAAACAATTGACAAATGATTTCCCGCCAATTGTTTTTTTTATTAGTAAGAAGGTTGCAACGTTAAAAAAAAAATAACATTCGAAATTCAAATAGTTCCGATTAGCTAGAAGTGCAAAACTTTTAGTGTGCCCCATGTACTAGCAAAACCTTGACCAAATTTGTCAGAAAATACATATGTTGTGTTAATCATATTATTCATACTTTTATAATGATCACTAATACAGCTACCTACTGGCAGAGCCACTAAGGGTATGGGTGTTATAAGATGAGGCTGAGGTGCCAGGGATTAGGCACAGCTAAAAGAGATTTATTTGGTCAGAGACTCATACCTTTCTGCATTGTACTTGACCAGGTCTGCCAACTCACTCGCCTCCTGCATGCGCTTACTCGGGTCTGATTGAGTAGCCTCATATTTACTAAGGATGTCCTTTAGAGCATATTCCCTAACAAACAATTCATCCTAAAGGCGCTGAGTGTCAGTGTCATACATGACTCGTATTATTACATAATTCCAATTCACTATTACACTTCTCTAATTCTAGTAATAAATTACGATTTTTATGCCTAAGTTTTTGACATTTTAATGATTTCTGATATTTTGTAATTAATCTATTAATTTTAATATATAATTTAACTGATTGTGACTAGTAAACAATTTACTTTTATTGATAGTATCATCAGTTAAGTCTATGGTTATTGGCTCAACACATGTGGGCCCGGACCCGTTACCTCATCATCTCTCCATCATCGTTACCTCAACTCATCATAGAGACTGCAGGTGGTCGCAGACTCTTCAGTAGCTTTAAGAGATTCCAACCATGTTATTGTGTGGTGGGTCCTGCTTAATTCTAGTTCTAGTTCTGATATGCGTCCCAAAGCCAGTTCCTGAGTATCACTACATTGCTGGAAATTTGACACAAGTTGAGGGAGGTATTGATGCTGGTCAAGTATGTCTATAGGATGTATATGCAGTTCAGCCATCTGGTTCTTAAGCTCAGTGCTCTTGCGATTAGTTAAGCGTATTTCCACCACACTGTCTCCCTTTACTGTAGCAGCTAATTGCACTGGTTTTAACTGGACTCCAATTCCTTCAATGTAGCCCTTAGGTTTTCCTCCCAGGATGCAGCTGAGTAGCGCGTAGAGCTGCATCCATATTATTTGTTTCTAATTAACACCTTAGTTTTCGAAATTTTATATGCGAATCTAATAAGACTGAAAAGTAAGTTTGTAAGGTATTTTTATAATAATGTAAGGATTGTCGTATCATTACGTACATAACTTGAAAATGTGATTTTTTTGTATATGTAAATATTTTAGTAATTTTAGTTTCATAGGATAGAACTATGGATAAAACCAATATTCCAATTGAATTCATGTAAATCGGACCAAGCGTTCAGATGTGTAGGGGAAAATGCACAAAACTTTTTTGAGGTTTATGTTTTACGAAATATTTATTTTGTGGAAATAGGTATGTTAAATGTTGTTATTTAATATGATTAAAGGACATATAAGAAAGGTTATTTAACCAATATTTTAGGATTAAAGGTACAAATATAATAAAATAAAGGGTCCAAAGATTTCGGCTTAGTGAAATTCACAAAGAAAATAGGCCCAAAGCACGCCGGAATTCAGTCACCATCCCGACCCCTGCTCGAGCCAGCCCGCGCGCTGAGCCTGTAGCTTTAAATTCGTCACTTAATAATAATTCCGATCCAGCCTGTCCCTTGCTGCCCCCCCCCCCCCCCAGCGACGCCCTAACCCGAGGTCCGTACCCCACAGGAGGTGCCCTTAGCGTGCAGTCACCTACTATAAACAATTTTTAAGCCCAAGCAGGAGGCCTAAATTTATTAAGGCAATCACAGGCAAGCCCGGTTAAGCAGCCGACAACCTCCTAGGTTGACCTGCGAGATGCCATTTGTATAAAAAGAGGCACTTGGTCAGTCGCCTAGACTATATTGTAGTCTGTGGTCAGTCGCAACACAGCCGTCCAAGAGGCAACACGTAGGAAGAAGCCGAAATCTGCGGACAAGACTCAGTAAGAAAAATCTGCTTTTTATTTCCCCCGACGTCCGCTACACACCTAGATAGAGTCGCGAGCGCAGCTATAGTTTAATTTATAACGTGCTATCATTTCATTGTAGTTAATGTCACCCCTATACAGCTCATAGGGGTGACTTTGCTTATTATTTATTTACTTATTTACCTACTTGACTGTACTCTATTATAATTATATTATAATAGGTAAATAAATATTATTGAAACACAAGTCACTAAGGTCACACAGCTGTTGTGAAGGGCTCAGAAATCCAAGAGGTTTTCTTCACTTAATTAAATACATACAGGGTGGCATCACATCGACGCACAAATTGTTACCATGGATTCAGCACATGAGTCTAGACCCCTAGCGTAGAAATTTAACGTCGGTTATCAAAAAAAATCTGCCGTTTCAAAGAAAAGTACAATACAGACGCGGTCAAAATGTATGGGACCGCAATGATTTTTTTAAATATTCGACGATACGTTTCAACGCAGAGGCGTTCACTGAATCCATGGTAACGTAACAGTTATGGCCGTTCCCAATATTCTAACTACAGTTATAGATAGACAGCTATCTCCGATAGCTGGTAAGATTCTATCTATCTTTTGTTGTCGTCCCAATAACGAAAGTAGCTTGCATCTATCTACAGTTGGGAGTAGGTAGGCCCGGCTATCAATTTATGTTTGTTTTAATAATTATCTTATCAATCATCCATAAATATCAGAACTAAGTAATAAAGAAATTGAAATTGGGTAGTTGAGTCAATGGAAGAATTTATATTCTAATATCACATTTAAATATTTGTAATAGGTATGCATATTTTTCTCAGAAAAAAAATCTTTGGGTTTCAATATCACAAGTGTTTATTATGATAAAATTAGACAAATTTGCTTAATATTAACCTACTTACTAAAATAATTATTAATTAAATCTTGTCGCACCTGAATATCATTATGAGAGATAGGGATGTTTTGCACCTCAAATGATATATTGTGGTTAGGTATATCTACCTCAGGCTCAACATCCTGTAAATTCCTTTGTCTGCAGATGTTATGCAGTACAGCGGTGGCAATTAATACTGATTGGGTAGTTTCTAGGGAAAGCCGTATTTTCAAAGAGAGGACAGGAAATCTTCTTGTCCAAACCCCAAAACACCTTTCTATTAATTAATTCGTTCTGCCATGCCGTGGATACACGAGAGACCTATATAGTCGGCAACAGACACCAACACTGTGACCAAGGCATAAAACCTAAGGGTTAGGAGCAGTTGGTGCAGGGGTGAAACTCCAGGATTTCTGCAAAATGAAAGGAATGACTATTACACAGGGGCACAGTATGAATGATAAGTAGATAGTATTTAAAAATAGATATTCTTTCTATAAGCAACAAGCGAAAACATTATTTTATGTGCACTAACCTTGTTCAGGTTACTCTTAAAAGTGGATATATTTCAGACAGCAAATCATTTACGGCGCTCTGTATATAAAATCATCATCTAGATAACTGTCCATGTAATTAACTCTATCTTTATATGATCAAATTCGGCCGCTAATTTGTATATCGTCGTCATTATCCCAGTCTGACAATTGGTCCAGTAATTCGAGATCACTTTCACTGATTCCGACATATTTTACATAGATAGATGAACACTTTATTGTACAAAAACGAAATAAATACGTAATAAATACAATACCTAGCTAGTAGTCTTATCCCTCAAAATCGGAGGATAGCACGATCGACGGATCGATTACTAGAGATAGCAAAACTTACTGACCGACAGCTGTCAAAACGTTATTGAGACCATGGTACAATAATATACTTCGCCTGGTATTCTCTTCCCGTGACAGCTGGGTCACGTGATTGGCCTAAGTATACGTCATCAGTTGCAATGCGGTTCTCAAAGTTATTTAGTGGGGAAAAAGATAAAAATAATACAACGGGTACTCAATTTTTATCATTTTCAATAAATTGAAGTATTTGAGACTTTTTGTATTTTTTTACTTTGCTTCTTTTTTAATTGATTGCATATTATGGTTTTATTTAGTTCCCTTACTCGTAGATAGGTCCTCGTTCGAACTAAACAGAGTATTACTTCATAATGAATTTGAGGATACAAGTCCTTTGTGGGATCATGAACAATCCGAGTCAAATTAGTGAAAATGAATTTTACCGTGGTATTGATTAAATTCTCTCTCCATTATAAATCAGCAACCCTGATCAATTCTTTGCAAGGGTAAATTAGTTTTCCCCTCGACACAAAAAAAATCCAATCATTTATCATTTAGATATCGATTGTGAAGTCATAGTAGTCAGTCGATACAGAAACGAAAAAGTTCAAAATTACGCTATTATTATGTATTCTGAGTCCACAGAGACCCGAAAAACGCTGATTAATATTTTAGATGAGCCCAAAAGGCCTTGAAGACAGAGCCATTAAACCTTATTTGAAAAAAAAACTATCTAGCAAGCTACGTCAACATCACTTGAAAAAAAATACATCTGACTTGGCTGTATGGGCCAAGATCCCTTTGCCTGTCCTTAATTAGGACTAAAAAAACACCAAAAAAAAAAATCACCTACAAAACAAAATAAAATAATAAAATGGACCAACTTAGTACACGACGAAAACCTAATAGGACGCAATTAACTCGACTTGAAAAATAAGTCAAAAACTAGTTAGGTTAGGTTATGTTCGGGCGTACAGCCGAATTAGCACAACTATGCCTTATATGGAATTTACAACCGTAGATAAATGAAATAATATGTAGAAAGGTACTTACCAGTTCTTATTGTTGTTTTTGGTCTACAATATTGAAGCCACTTATTTGCTATCATCTCTTCTTTGGGTAAAGAAAAAAACCTTATTACTCCACCTTTTTTACTTCTTTTTTTACAGTTTAGTATGGAACAATTAACCTTTTTTTTTTCTTGTGTATCTTTCAAACACAGTTTTTATAGTAACGAATGTTTGGGAACCACAGTATTTTGCTCACCGAGCGAAACAACGCTATAGGTATGAGCGACACGACGATAGTGATGAAATGGGGAGCTGTTAGTATGACACTTGTCAATTCGATGTGTGGCTACTGTGTGTGATTGAATTACCTGAGCAAAATGCATTTTTTAACTTATCAAAGCAATTATGAACTAATAAATAAATATGTTATATAATTTAAAACTAAAAAGATGAATCACAAGAGTTACTAAATAGTTAAGCTAGTTAGTAATTTATTTTATTTTTATTAACTAATTAAGAAAGACCCTAAATTTACTGAAACGGACAATCAATGGCCACACTTATCGTGACGTAGTCTTAGGCCATCGTGGGAAGAGAATACCAGGCGAAGTATTATTATACCATGATTGAGACGCTCAAATTGACAAATTCATAGAGAAATCTACCACTAGTAAGCAGTTAGTCCTCCGGACGATAGATAGCGGTCAGAGATAGGTTAGCCTATCGCTAGTAAGGTTATTGGGACGCGAAAACAAAAGATAGATAGCATTTTCTATCTCTAGTAGGGTCAAACCGAAGATAGATAGGATATTGGGAACGGCCGTTATAGTGAGTCAATGTCAGTGAACAAAAATAAAAATAGAAGCATTCCAGGCTCCAAAAAAAAACACTACAAAGTGAAAAAGGATTTTATCAGTTTATATAATAGGGAATATGCATGTGATTTTAATTTGGTTCAAATATTTTTATTCCGTATCTTTATTGGCCGGACATTAGAACTAAATCATTATTTTAGTAATTAATATCTTATTAATTAGTTAAAATTAATAAATGAAAGTGCAAATTAAGCGCGGGAAATTCAAATTTGTAAAACGCTACACCGATGGATAATCACGAAACGTTACGTCACAAACTAGTATGTCAACAACGTAGTTCTCTATTATAGTCTGTGCAAGAAACTTTTATGCTCATAATTAAATACTGTACTCTTTGCTTATAAGTTCCTTGAGTCTGTGATGTCAACAAGTTCGTTTTGCTTACATTTGTATGGCATTGCAGGCTTTTGATTAGAAAACCTAATATCATCGTGTGTGTTGTGATTTCATTTTATTGTAATTTTAGTGTATTATTATTATTTATTTATTTATTATTTTAATTTCATTAAAATCATATTAAGCATCGAAATACGCCATACTTACATTAAAGTGATCTTCACAACAATGTAAACAAGTTGTTGCATATACTTCATGTCTTTTGATAATCTTACACTATTCCTTATGTATTTGTACTATTATTATTATTATTCCTTTTTTTATTATCGAGACTGGAAAAAACACTTTATCAGGTGCACTTCTGATAGTGTTTTTGCATTTAGGCACAATGCAATTCTTGTAAACTGGCTTTTGAGCTTTTTTCATGATGAAATAAGTTAATAACGAGAACACATAGTAAACAATGGACTGGAACACAGAACACTATTACTCCTGGACTGTCAAAAAAATTACTCTGTGGGACTGTCACTGGACATAGTATTATTTGACGTCATCAACAGAGCGCGCGAAAATGGCGGCGTTTAAACAGCTCAAAATGATTCTCTATTTTAAATATTTTTTTAAACTTAATTACAGCATTTTTTAAACAGTATTTATATATATGTATATATGTTTTACTATGTTATAGCGGTGTAAACAATGAATAAAAATATCAAATAAATACATGCATATACCCTATTATAGATACTAAATACTCATGAGATTTTAGAATTAGATTAATTGCGTAGTCATATTATTATTGTTATCAAATAACTATATAAACTAATCAAACAAAAATATAAAATATAATAACCTAAACTAACTAAAACTATTAACAAATTAAAATATGGCGTCGAAAAATTCCTCTGCATCGCTGTCGACTGGTAAAGTACCCAAGAGACGGGCGGCATTGCCACGTTGTATGGCAATGCTAAGCCTCTGGCCAAGGTAAAGGCCAGCCCTTGGATCACGGGAAGTGTCAACAAGCTGTTTGGAGATTTCGTTGAACAAACCGTGAGCACTCGGACCCCACGGCCCGAGGGTTTCAACCCCAAACGGCTCGAAAATATAATTGCCGATAAGGTTATTATACTTTCGCCGTTTGGGGTTTTCCGCAGCCGCAGCAGCAGCGCCAGCACAGCACGCCGAGTCAGGAAGATGGGATGTCGCAAGAGTATCGACACAAGTTGCGTCCCACACTAAAGGCCTACCCACCTTCCAAGGAAATAAAGACATGCCGTCCGGTCTCTTGCCATCGTCGCGTGCCAAGCTATTAGGTTCTAATACAGCTGGAACGCCGACGGTGACCAGAGCTCGTCGGATGATGTCATTTATGTTCGCGTGCCGAGCTAAGCGGCCCGCACTTCGGCTGCCAGACAGGCCATGGTGTCCAAGGCTGTTGACAACTTCGCCACAGTGACAGCGATGGGGAGAACAAGAAGGAGCTCCTAGTCGTAGGCAAGCAGCGAGGCGGAAAGTAGTGTCGTCTAACAAAGTGCCTATGTTCGACGACGGTAGTGCATGAAGCCAAAGACCCGACTCCCACCTACCCACAGCAAGCAGGCGCGCACGCTCCGCAGTAGTAGCAGACGTGTTAAGTAAATTGTTCTGTACTACTCTGCAAAGCGGCTCATCCCACTTTCTCTGGGAAGATGGATTATCGGGTTGATCTGAATTCGGACAAGCGAGTCTCCAGGCATGCATAGCCTCGGTGAAGCATGGCACATCAAAATTAATCAGTGTGGGGGCTAGGATTTTCCTGATTAATTTTTCAGTGCCGTAGACCGAGGATATGAAAGCCGGTAAACTAACACTAGAAATTTTGCGGACGCCGAGGCCTCCCATACGAATAGGAAGAGTAGCTTGTGTCCAAGCTCGGTCGTCCATGGCTACATTTAAAATCGAAGTTAATGTATGTCGAATAATTTGGTCCATAAAGGTGAGTGTGGTTCCATAAATGGGAAGCGCGAAGGAAATATGTTAATTTAGGGCCGAAACAGCAATAACGGATTAGGATTAAGGCCGAATGCATGTTAATTTGGAACAATCTTTCCGAAACGTCTTTGAAATTTTGTATTTTTTCTTCAATATAAACGGGAAAGGAATTCTCGAAGACAGGAGACCCAAGAAGACGAAGAGAGCTTTTTTCAATAATTTTGATTTTTGGAGCTATTGCGTTAAACTTGGGGAGTGTCAGATGTCTGTCAGTACTGTCCGCCATATAAAGTTCACATTTCGAGTGGTTGAGATCAAGGCCAATGGAATGAAGTTCATTTTCTAAGAATTGTAGATCTTTTAAAACGGTTTCTACATCGCTTCCCAAAGTTCCATCGTCAAGATACCAAACGTTAAATTTGGAATTTAGCTGTCGAATAATTGGGTGAATGGCTAAACTAAAGATCACTGGTCCGAGGGGGTCACCTTGTTGACAGCCAACAGCAGATTCCAAAAGGTGGTCCCGATACATTAATTTAGAAGGATGTCTGTAGCATTGCCAAAGGAAACTATAGATTTGAGGTATTTCTTTTTTAGTTTCTGCCAGCAAGGTGTCCCTATAAACAGAATTGAAGGCATTCTTTATGTCAACCTTCAGGATGACCTCTCCTTTGCCAGAATTTAGGTAGGTCGACAAGGCGTGTACGGCAGCCTCACAGCCCCCTTTAGAGCCGTATCCTAGCTGCAGGGGCTGAAATTTTTTCGAAACAACCTCACCACAAAATTTACAGCAAATCTTGGCTGCCATACGACGGTAAGTAGTTCCCACAGCAATTGAACGAATGCCGCCATCCCTCTTACGCAGGGCGCATAGATTTGCCCCGTACAGAACGTCGATGACGGCTTCGTTCACCTTGCCGGAGAGCATAAGGTTAATCAGAGCCGTAAGCTCCTTCAAGAGCAATTCACCAGCAGCCCCGGCGCCTGAACAGATAAGGTCCTTAAGGTGCTGCGGACTCAGGCCGTCGAGGCTGCCAGCGGAGCCGGTCCGGAAGGAGGAAACGGCTGTGACCAACTCTCGACCTGTAATGGTGAGGGAGTGATTATCCGGATTAGGGGGGCCGGGGAAAGAAAGGCCATCCGCTGGGGCAGGGTGTTTGCTCTCCAGAGCTGCGATTGTTTCTGGAGAACACGGTGCTACCACATCATTACTAAAAAGAATCCTGGCTGCTCCGCTAATGTCACCTTCCCCTAACTTAGATTCGATCAGATGGGACATACCTCTTGAAGAGGTATATTTCTGTGTCGGTAATTTTGAATCTAAATGAGTCGAAATATTACAGTTTTCTTTAATTTGTGCAGTTAATGTCTTTTTGGTTGCCAAATTC
The DNA here is from genome assembly GCA_937001585.2 of Brachylomia viminalis. Classification (NCBI taxonomy): domain Eukaryota; kingdom Metazoa; phylum Arthropoda; class Insecta; order Lepidoptera; family Noctuidae; genus Brachylomia; species Brachylomia viminalis. The sequence goes on from OW443314.2 coordinate 24,253,119, forward strand.
TTTTGTACATGTAGAATTCTGTAAGGGAAGGTGAGCAGTTGTACCCAAGCACTTAGCGAGTTCTCCCGGGCGGCAAGACGAACGCAACCTGCTAGGTGTTGTGCCACTAAAGGTCTAGCGCCGCCGCGCCGCGGGGAACTCGTTTCAAAAAGGAACAGAGTTTTTGAAATTTGAAAGTGTTTTCCAAAACGAGTCAAAAGTGGATGTAGCTGGTGTAGCAGGTGTAGCTATTGAGACAGGGTCTGAGGTGGGTGCATTGGGTGGTCTGTGCACTTGGCCAATATGCACATTCAGACCCCACTTACCTTTAAAGAACCGTGTCTGGGTACACAGCGGACATCTCTCCAGTATGCTCAGCGATGTTGAAGGTCGACAAGCATTACCACTATCAACCACATCACTGCTGCCACTGAGCATTTATTTAAACTTATAAATAACGAAATAAGAATAATAATAACAAACTAAATGAACAAAAAGAATCCTTGAAAAATGCACTGATAAGTCTATTTCACACCGTTTGACACATGACAAATTTTGACAGGAGCGGCGCAATTGTACTGGCGGCCTGGAGCGCCGCGCGCCGCGATGCATTTCGGCGCAGCTCTGGCCACCGTGAATATTTCTTTGGTATTGTTCATGGTATAATAATATGCTTCGCCTGGTATTCTCTTCCCGTGACAGCTGGGTCACGTGATTGGCCTAAGTATAAGTCATCAGTTGCGATGCGGTTCTCAAAGTTTTTTAGTGGGGAAAAAGATAAAAATAATACAACGGGTACTCAATTTTTATCATTTTTAATATTTTAGATGAGCCCAAACGGCCTTGAAGACAGAGCCGTTAAACCGTATTTGAAAAAAAAAAAAACTATCTAGCAAGCTACGTCAACATCACTTGAAAAAAAATACATCTGACTTGGCTGTATGGGCCAAGATCCCTTTGCCTGTCCTTAATTAGGACTAAACAAACAACCAAAAAAAATCATTACAAAATAAAATAATAACATGGACCAACTTAGTACACGACGAAAACCTAATAGGACGCAATTAACTCGACTTGAAAAATAAGTCAAAATCTAGTTAGGTTAGGTTATGTTCGGGCGTACAGCCGAATTAGCACAACTATGCCTTATATGGAATTTACAACCGTTGATAAATGAAATAATATGTAGAAAGGTACTTACCAGTTCTTATTGTTGTTTTTGGTCTACAATATTGAAGCCACTTATTTGCTATCATCTCTTCTTTGGGAAAAGAAAAAAACCTTATTACTCCGCCTTTTTTACTTCTGTTTTTTACAGTTTAGTACGGAATATTTAACCATTTTTTTTTCTTGTGTATCTTTCAAACTCAGTTTTTTACACAGTTTTTATAGTACCTATCTAATGTTTGGGAACCACAGTATTTTGCTCACCGAGCGAAACAACGCTATAGATATGAGCGACACGACGATAGTGATGAAATGGGGAGCTGTCAGTATGTCACTTGTCAATTCGATGTGTGGCTACTGTGTGTGATTGAATTACCTGAGCAAAATGCATTTTTTAACTTATCAAAGCAATTATGAACTAATAATTAAATATGTTAATTAATTTAAAACTAAAAAGATGAATCACAAGAGTTACTAAATAGTTAGCTAGTTAGTAATTTATTTTATTTTTATTAACTAATTAAGAAAGTCCCTAAATTTACTGAAACGGACAATCAATGGCAACACTTAACGTGACGTAGTCTTTTTTTTTTTTTTTTTGAGGATGGGAAATCATCAAATGACTCCTCCCGCTCTGGGTGGAGCGGAAGGGAGTGTCAGACTCTTACTGACTAAAACCCACCCGTGTTCCTTCCTTAGCCCTTTATGTTCCGGGTCAGCGGTACCCCGGCAGGCTTGGGCCCTAGTGGGCCCCCTCTATGATGCTGACATCTCTTTGAGGCGCGCGTGGAACACGTACGCGCCGTCCAGCACGGGCCTGGTCCTGATCGGACGGTGAGCTACCCATTACTCACCGCCCGCAGGCCCGCGCCTACGGTGGCCGGGAGTCGTCACGCCGCTCCCGACGCCCGGAGCGTCCGCCGCGGCGGCTTGGACGGGAGACTCTCTCCCTCTCCCGTCCCGCCACCTCCTTCGCTAGCATGACTGCTTCGCAGAAGGAGGCGACTGCCTCCCACTCCCCCTCGCCCCGGACCATGGCTTGAACCAAGGCCGGGCGTGAGAGATCGCCGCCGCTGCCGATCGCCTCTACGAGGACACGGCGGTGCTCCGCCCATGCAGGGCAGGCCCCCACCGTATGCTCCACCGTGTCCTCGGGGCGATCATCGCAGTGGTGACACCCGGGCGTTTCCTCCCGCCTGATGATGTGCAGGAACCTCCCGAAACTTCCGTGTCCGGTGAGGACCTGCGTCAGGCGGTAGGTGAGGACGCCGTGACGCCTCTCTAGCCACTCCTCAAAGAGGGGTCTTACCGCCGCTATCGTGGCGTGCCCTGCGCTGGGTTGCGACAGTCGCTCTTTCCATGCCGCCACGAGATCGCGCCGGAGGTCCGTCCGCTCCGCCGCGATTTGCCGCGGAAGCGGGGTTTCCCCCCGGCGTAGTGCCTCCGCGCGCCACTCATACAGGCGCGCGAGGACTATCGCCTCCAGATCCCACGGCGGCAGTCCGGCAAGGAGGCTTGCCACCTCGCCCGAGATCGTGCGGTAGCCCCGGATCAGCCTTACGGCTACCACCTTTTGGGGCGCGTTCAGATAGTGGGCGGCACTCCGCCGCAGTGAACGCGCCCACACCGGGGCCCCATATGTAGCCATGGACCGCACGACCCCCGCGTAAAGCCTCCGGCAGGAGGCGTTTGGACCCCTCAGGTTGGGCAGGAGCCGCTTGAGGGCGGCCCCAGTCCGTTCCAGTTTGGGGGCCAAACGTCGGAAGTGCTCCACGAAGTTCCACCGGCTATCGAGCACGAGTCCTAAGTATTTCATCGTGGACTCGACGCCGATGTGAACCCCTCCTGCCGTTAGTTGGGATCCCGATGGTGGCCTGTTCCGGGGCCCATGGAAAGACATGGCCTCGGACTTGTGCAAAGCCACCTCGAGACCCAACTGCCGGATCCTCTCCACGACTATCGCAACCCCGCGTGTCATCGCGTCGGCCGCCGCCTGATGCGACCTCCCCTGCGCCAGGACCAGCGTGTCGTCAGCGTAGCACACCACGCTGACGCCATCAGGGAGGTCGGCCCGCAGCACCCAGTCGTAACCGATGTCCCACAGGAGCGGCCCTAGAACCGATCCTTGTGGGACACCGCACGACATCTCTCGCCGGTTCCACTCCCCATCGCGACCGGGGTAGATGACGGCTCTGTCCGTCAGATATGCCTCGACTATTCGACGGAGGTAGGTTGGCACCCGGTGATACCGGAGTGCCTCCCCAATGCAACTCCAGGGCAGGGTGTTAAATGCGTTGGCGATGTCGAGTGACACCGCCACGACAACCCCGCCCCGAGACACCGCGTCCCCCGTCGTGAGGGCTCTAACGCGCATGATGGCGTCCACCGTCGAGCGCCCCTTGCGGAAGCCGAACTGACTATCCGCAAGATCTGGCCCCGTCCTCACCAGGTGCCCGACGAGGCGGCCTGCAATTACTCTCTCAAAGAGCTTGCCGACCTCGTCGAGCAGCACAATGGGCCGGTATGCGGACGGAGAGTCCGCAGGGCGCCCTGGCTTCCGAATGAGGACCAGCTTCCCCGTCTTCCAACGGAGTGGAAACTGGCCTCTCTCCATACATGCGCTTAAGAGCGCCTCCAGTCGAGGCCCAAGAGCCGTCGAGACCAGGACCTAGGCTTTCCCTGGCAGGCCGTCGGGTCCTGGGGCGGTATTTTTGGCCTTCAGCCTACCTACCGCCACTCTCAGATCTACCCCGGTCACTTCAGGGGTGTCGTCGTCGTCCGCGTGGTCCGCTTCAGGCACCGCGAGCGGCGGAGCCATGGGCGGGGGAGTATGCTCCCTCCGTGAAGGGAACAGAGCGCTCACCACCTCCTCCACCAGCTGGGGGCGGAGACTCTGCGTCAGCGGGGGGGCCCAGGTGCGGAGTTTATTCCGCACCATTTTGTAAGGGCGCCCCCATGGATCTCCGTTCAGAGTCTCCACCAACTCCTCGCGGGCCGTATATTTGGCCCGCTGGACAGCCTCTTGGAGGGCGGTCTTCGCCGCTCTGTATCCCTCGTACAGCTCCGCCTCCGTCGCTTCCGCATCCGGAGGGCGGATGCGGAGCCTACGGTGCCTGGAGTACAGGTGTCGCACTGCGACGCACGCCTTGCGTAGCGTCTCCAGCTCTTGCGACCACCAGTACACCTGACGTCGGGCGCTTCCTGGACGGACTCGGGGCATTGCCACGTCGCAAATCTCGGACATGGCCTCCCGGAACCACTCCGCCTCATCGTCAATATCGGCAGGCCTGTCCGGTGATGACACCCAGGCCTGCACGATCGAGGCTTCCAGGAGGAGCTCCCGGTTCATCTGCTTCAGCGCCCACCGCGGACCACTCGGGGCCTGTTGGACCGGCGCGCTAGAGGTCTGGGCGGAGACGTCGAACCGGATATACCGGTGGTCGGAGTAGGTCTCCACCTCCTCCATGACGCGCCAGTCAATGACACGCTGTGACAGAGCGGGGCTGGCAAACGAGATGTCCACCACAGACTCACCCCGCATCCGCACACACGTGGGGACAGAACCCCGGTTTAGGACGACCAGGCCTGTCTCCAGAGCCCAGTCCTCCACCATCCTGCCCCGCACATCAGTGTAACGGGAACCCCAAGCCGGATTTTTGGCGTTGAAGTCCCCGAGCACTAGCACGGGGAAGCGATGGTACCCGGCGACGACGACACTTAACTCTGTTAAAGAGTTCTGGAACTCGGCGAGAGTTCGGCTCGGAGAGAAGTACACTCCCACTACTACTATCTCCCCGAACCGTGCTGCTACGCACCCCTGTCCCTTCGTGACACCTTCGAGGGATGGGGTGCCGGCGGCGGCCGACGAAATTATGGCCACTGAGCCGCTCAGGTCCTCAACCCAGTCATCCCTGGGCAGGACAAAATACGGCTCAGCGACCACGGCAATGTTAATCGACCACTGCGCCATGCTCTGGAGCAACAGGTCCTGAGCGCAGGCGCAGTGGTTGATGTTCGCCTGGAGGAGTCTCAATGGAGCCGTTACTCCTCCATTTCAGTCTCCTCCCGGGTGGCGGCAGTGGCGGCGGCGGCAACAGTGGCAGTGGCACTGGCCGCGGTGACGGTGGTAATGGCAACGGCGGCGGAGGGCCTGCCTCTCCTCCTGGTTCCGGTGGGTGGAGCGCAGGACTTACTGCCCGCCCGGTGATCGGCCGGCTTGCCAGCACCCGCACATGCTGCGCAGTGCGGCGCGGCTTCGCACGAGCCGGCCTTATGTCCGGGCTGACCGCAGCGGAAGCACAGAGTGCTGCGGTCCACCTCCGAGGTGCACTGGACGCCAACGTGGTGCCCCACATGGCATCGGAAGCACCTCAGAGGTCTGGGTTCCAGCAGTTTAACCTGCGCCGAAACCCAGCCCACCAGAAGCCTTCGGCCCTCCACAATCTTTTTGGCCGCCGTCACGGGGCAGCTTACCGTTACGGTTCGCATACCCGCGGGGTCCGGACGTATGGTGCCCGCCTTCACCTGGTCGGCCAGACACCCGCCCGTCCTGACGACGGCGGCCACCACCTCTCCCTCCGTTACGGAGTCATCCAGGCCCAAGACTCGCATGTCTGCGCACTTGACGGGCCTGGAGACTCGAGCCTCGTCCGCATTGAGGGACGCCCTTAGCTTCTCAGCTAGGGCGTCAGCGGTGGGGCCACTCGTCACACCGGGGATCTCCAGCATGCGGGCGCCAGTTGCGGTCACCCTGTGCCGGAGGCCCTCGGTGATCCCCAGCTCCTGGAGGTCCACCGTCTCCCTCGCCTTGGTGAGCACGTCACGGTACGTCACGCCCCTCTTAACCGCGTCCGGCTGTAGCGTGATCACTACAGCCGCGGTCTTTGGGGCGCGGAGCCTTGCCGCGACGGCTCGCTCCTTGTGGCGCCGCCTTTGCCCCTTTTTTCTGGCCGCCTTGGCCGCCTTCTTTTTGTCCCCGACCACCTGCCACCCGGCGTCAGTCGTGGGAGATTCCTGTGGCCGGGAAGTAGGCTCTGGGGCCTGCGCCTCCCGTGCCGTCCTGCCCTTCCTCTTGAGAGCCCCAGCTGGTGTTTTGCTGGCCGGCGTCTGCGTTGCCGGCGCCGGGGCTCCACCGGCCGACGCCGATTTTGCCTGGGCTCCGCCTGCCGACGCCTGGGCTCCGCCTGCCGACGCCGGTTTGGCCGGCGGCTGGGCCCGGCCAGACGACCCGGGCTTAGGGGCGGCGGCTCCCGCAGCAGCCGCATACGAGGCCACCCTCGGCCCCGGTGCTGTCCTGCCCGCTAGTGGTGGGCGCAGGACTATGCCCTCCAGGACGGAGAACCGCGCCTGGAAGGCCGCCAGCTCCTGCCGAACCAGATTGAGGACCTGGTTCTCCTCCGGAATGGGCTGGCTTGGCCGAACGGGCTGGCTTGGCTCCTGTTCTGCCTGCACCTGCCCGCTGCCGGTGGCCTTCAGGCCAGCCAGGTCCTCCCTGAGCTTCGCATTCTCCTCCCGGAGAAGTTTCATGGCGGCCGTCAGGCGAGCAACCTCCGCCCGCAGTTCAGCCACTTCGCCGCCCGAAGGCCCGTCGGTTTTGGCCGCCTCCACCGCCGCCATGATGGAGGCCGTTGCCGCGACCACGGCCCTGCTTTTGGACGACTTGATCTTCTTCAGGGTCACCTTCCGAAGCTCAGCCTCCACTACCTCTTTGAGGCTGGTTAAGGCCTCATTGTCATTGTCGCCGTTGTCGCCGTTGTCGTCGGGGCCACTCGACAGGCTCGCCTCGTCGCCCGAGGGCCCCGAAGCGACTGCACGACCATTCACCCCCTCCTTTGCGGGTTCCTCCGCTAGCTCCACTGCCTCCCGGGCTGTGAGCCCCCTCCCCCTGCCTCGCTCTTGGACCCCCCCTCCCCGCCTACCGGTGGGGATTTTTCGAGCCGAGGCTCTCTCGCCTTCAGAGGACGACCCCTGGTCGTCCACTGATCTTGGCCGCTTACTGAAGAACCTGATATTCTTCTTCTTCGTTTCAGCGGCCAACTCCCTCGCGCGGCGGTTGCTCAATGAGCCTCCCGTGCTCGCGCCACTTGGCGCGGTGTCGGGCTCCGACCCCGCACCACTCCTCCCCTCTTCGGTTTTTAGATTTTTTTTTAAGTTTTCCATAGTTGATCCCACGAGTAAGAACTTTATTTATTGACTCAAAATTTGCGTGGTTCGCACTAGCGACTGAATCAAGCTACCCATCAGCCAAGCTTACAACCTCCCTCACGGTGCGCCGCCGCTTAGAGGTTTGGGGATTTTTTTATAGAGGTTGATCTTCCTCGCGGTCCGGGCGGTTAAGCCAAGACCCTCGACCCCCGTCAAAAGTCAGAGACATGACCTGTACAGTCTTCGGGGCTACGAGATTAAAGCGGTGGCAGGAAGAGACTTCTTCGTGCCAGCCCGGCGGCAGGGTTAGTGCACACCGAGCCCGCTCCCTCCACGGCGGTCAAACCGCTCCTCCCCCCGTCCACGACCACTCACCTTCCTCTGTAAGCAGAGGGGGAGTGGCCGTATTCGTATATAGCCCGGTTCCCTTCACCAACCATCAAGGATGATCGGTGATTGGAACCGTGACCCTTCCCCGTGTGTTGAAGATTCGCCGCCGGCCCCAAGTACCCCCCAAAAGCCTGGTGGGCACTTGAGCCCGGCGTTGCCCAGGGTGCGCCACGTGGAGGCTCTTCAACATGCACCCCATCGTGACGTAGTCTGAGGCCATCGTGGGAAGAGAATACCAGGCGAAGCATATTATTATACCATGGTATTGTTCATATATAGTTGTAATATTGTCACTGCTAGCAATCTTCTCAAAAATCTGGCGAAGTAGATACCGCCGCAGTATAAACTACCACTGGTAATTTAAACGATGTACAGATATATATTAAACGTGGTATTTACACAGACAGATTAATGTATAAACCAAATAATAATTATATCGTAAAAATAACGTTTTGACATCGTATCTGATCAATATTAAATTATTGTCCGTATATTACAGATACTTACTTAAATGTATCAAGGATGGAAAATAAACAGGGTGGCGATTTAGTCACTTGCATCCGTAAAGGTGGCGATTCTACATATATTCTACACGTCATTCTAAACAACTTTCGCTATGAAACTCATACACGAATTCATATTATACAAAGTGAAAAATATCTTTAATTTCGGAAGTCGGTGTCTTTGGATCTGTATTTCAGTTTTTGCCACCGACTTCCGAAATTAAAGTTATTTTTCACTTTGTACTTAGTGTTTTTATATTTTGGAAGTCGGTTGTTTTTTTTGTAAAATAGTAGATTATTAACCAAGGGGATAAAGCAGTGTCTTCTGTCGCGGGCGACGATTTAAATCGCGAGCGTATTGAAGGACCCGAGGTTTACTCCCGAGCGTAGCGAGGGTGTTAAAAACTTAAATCACGAGCGAGGCGAGGGATTTAAGACGAGTCCTGAGTGTAGCGAGGGATTTAAGTTCACCCAAGACTAAGACAGCTTTATCACCGAGGAAAATACTCTACTTTTCGTACCATTTGCGAAAAAATTAACACATTAATAATATGAGATAAGCATTTATTAAAAATAATGACAATTAAACGTATTTTTAGAACATTAACTTATTTATAAAAATAAATTAAAATAAACTTAACGTTTATGTATTTGAAGAAAACAAAAACGCGGCAAGTTCCTAGACTAATATGTTTTTGTCGGAAAAGCAAAGGCATCAAGCTCATACGGCCTCGTCGGTTTTCGTAATTTTATTAATAATCATAACTGCATAATAAATGCGTATTCCTTTTTCAAAAATATGTATAATGCTTTATATACAAACTCAATGGTGTAAACACAGATGTAGTTCAGTATAAATTTCGGTAAGTATTCCAAATTTAAATCACATTCTCCCCCTAGAGGATGAATGAAATTCAGTACAATTTTCTTTCCCTGTTTTTAACAGATTAAAAATGACTATTGTTATGTTCGCTTTTTGTGGCATAGAATGTCACTTTTTTGAGCAAGTGGTACGAAAACGTTTTTTATTTTTCACTTTTTACTTATACATATTACCTACCCCAAACCATTTCGAAAGCGATCGTCTTACACGTTCACGTCCGTATGAAGGCGGTTTTTTTTATTAATATTTTTTTTTAAACCGCTCTACCGATTTCGATAAAATTTAAATGGGACCAACTGGGAAGTATAACCCTTTGAAACAAAAAAATAATTTCCAAATCGGCTCAGGCGTCTTCCGATAAGGATACGATTGGAAGTAGAATTAAAGATGAAAATGGCCGGGTACCGATTACTGCTACTGTTGCAACATTTCAGGCAACAAAAGGATTTAAGTATAGATGTCGAGCGCCGAATGTTACCTTTGATTTTAAGTTTAGTTACAGGGAACTACACTAGGAAAACCTGTTATAGATCTAGGCAAGAAAAATTTCGCTAAAGGACAGGCGTATGTTGCTCTGAGTCGTGTTAAAACCTTGGAAAGAATAGCGTTGTCTGACTTAGATTCAAATAAATTATTGAGTAGGCCACACGACGAAAGAGCATTGCTAGAGATGACGCGATTACGCAACTTAAATTCAGTGTCAAATTGACGCATCAGCATGCTGCATGCCTAATACTCGTAGGTAGTAGTATTCCTATGTAAATTTAAATCTTAATTAGGTATTATTTTTGTATGAACTGAACATTTTCTCAACCGTATGAAGTAAGCCCAACAAAAGGTAACTGCTGTAAAACGTTCAGGAGTTCCCTTGACTGTCCTTCGTCTTTATCATCAGACCCCTAATGACAGTCACAACCCATCTAGGTGTAAAGTTCTCATCAATACAAATTAATCAAGGCCAAAGACCAGGTAATTGCTGTAAATCGTTGAGGAGTTCCCTCGAATGTCTTTCGGCTCCATCATCAGATTGACTCCAGACCTTCATTAAATAGTCGTGGTTTAAAATACTTAATGAAAAAAAGTTACAAACGCACTAGTCGCCACTACGATTTTCGAAAGTTCCCCTCGATTTCTCTGGGATACCATCACCAGATCCTGGTTTCCTTACCTCACCTTCCTTACCTTACCTCACCCTAGGGATATCTCCTTTCCAACAAAAAAACAATCATCAAAATCGGTTCATAAACGACGAAGTTATCTGCGAACACATATAAAAAATATGTATATACGAGTATACGGTCGAATTGAGAAACCTCCTTTTTTTTAGTCGGATGACCCAACGCAGATTGCGCCGCGGTGGGCGGGGCTTACCGATTGCACCGCTCACGTTTTTAGTTCGTCTTCGTCCGCAGTAGGCAACAGCGGCGGTCGACTATTATTTACCGGTTTTTGCGTGTTAAATATTTAAAAATGCCTTCTTGTGCATTTATGTGGTGTATAGATAAATCACATTTGCATAAAAATAATGCTGGAGTTAGTTTTCACGTGTATTACACGGAAATATTTTAAATGGCGATGTACTTACACGTCGTGTAAGTACATCGCCATTTAAAATATTTCTATTAAAAATGAAGTCTGTTTGAATTATGCCACGAAGTCTATGGGGATGATGTTATGCCAACCAAACAATTTTTTTCAACCTGACAATAGTAGTAGTAGTAGTAGTAATAGAATTTTATTTGCTTAAACATGGTGTACATGATACATTGCATGCAAGATAATAATGATATACAGATAAGTTCTAACATGTTCAGCCGCATAACGTGGCGTACAAATTGGTAGAAAGAGATGGTGCATAAACCGTGATAATATTCATCAAAATTAACATTATAAATTATGTAGGTACTTATTAATCTTTTAAATTATTCAGATCATTACAATTCAGCAAGCATATTTCTTGGATAAAATTAAATGTCAAAATAGTCATTAAATAAATTAGTCAATAAAAAATATGAATTACTGTCATTAAAATTTAAATTCCAAATTACAAATTAGTCAAAAAATACACACACAACATTGTCATCTCAAAGGCGAAGAAAAATTGTCCGCTTTCATAAACTCTGCTATACTATAATATGCTCTTTCAGTTAGTAAACTCTTCATTTTACTTTTAAGAGAAGATATATTTAATGTTCTCCAAGATTTGGGCAATTTATTAAAAATGGTCGGAGCCATGCAAAAGATGCTCTTACGCATAAGAGTGGTTTTAGCGCCGTGAACACAGAGTTTGAAATTATCACGTCTATTCCTAGGGACAGCATCAGACCAAAGCTGAAATAAATGAGAATTAGATTTAACGAACATTACTGTTTCCAGGATATATAATGAGGGCAATGTCAATATTTTACGTTCTATAAAATAAGATTTACAGCTGTCCGTTGTTTGCAGTCTAAACATCGATCTAATGCACCTTTTCTGTGCCCGAAACGCTATTTCATTGTCCGTGCTATTCCCCCAAAAGATGACTCCATATCTAAGAATTGACTCGGCTAATCCATAGTAAGCAGTAATTAGCGCATCTGTGTTAAGAACCACAGCAAGTTGTTTCAGAGCGTAGGCTGCACTACTCAATTTTTTACTAAGTGCCTCTATTTGAGGTTTCCAATTCAATTTTGAATCTATTATTAATCCCAGAAATTTTGTTATGTCAGCTTCATTGATATTTATATTGTTAAATTGAATATTCAGATTGTTGATTGTTTCTGTACGTTGTCTAAAGTGCATTACGTTAATCTTTTTTAAATTAATTATTAAATTATTATCATTTAACCAATTTATAATAGATATTAGTGAATTATTAATGTCATGTTCATATGTGTTTATGTCATTACAAGCTATTGTCATAGTACAATCGTCAGCAAAAAGTGTCATCGGTTGTCCAGTTACTTTAGGCAAGTCATTTATATACAGAGTGAACAACAGAGGCCCCAATACACTGCCTTGAGGTACTCCGTACATAACTTCGCGTTCCTCTGATCTTGAAGCTTCTTCACGTTTACTTTTTTTATTTATTTTACTGATTTCTGTAACTTGTTTACGGTTATGAAGATATGATTTAATTAATTCTAAAACGTTGCCTCTAACACCATAGGCTTCAAGTTTCTCTGCCAGGGATACAAAATGGACGCAGTCAAAGGCCTGTGTCATATCGCAGAATATCAATAATTACCATTTTTATTATTTTGATAACAATCTAAGATACTACTTACTAACAGTTTTTTTCTGTGGGGACGGCATTATGCAAAATATGCTAAGCTATTGTAGTTCTTAAAAGTTCCATTTAACAGCATGAAGAAAATAGATATCAAACATTGCTGGATTAAAAAAATCCATTCCATTCATAACAGGTGTGTCCTCGGCCAGAAAGTGCCTGAGCCTTAGCTTTTTTAATTAAGATTTTGTATGTTCAGGTTTTTATTCTTGTATTGATTATGAATAGAATTTAGTTTAAGCTTGAATGTTGTTGTTGTGTTGTTGTTGTTGTTGTTGAGGTCCTTTTCACAATACTATTTACTCTGTCTTCCATATAATATATTAGCTACTAACACTAGAAATAAGTAATTTTATTGTTTTACTAACACTATGAATCATTGTTGTCTGAAAAATAAAGAATATGACGGCGCATTGCTAGCGCCATCTGTTGAAGATACGTCGGAACTAGATTTGACATCTGTCAGTCTAGCGGAGCGTCGAGTCTATGGTCGGCGCCGCCATGTTGAATGTCAGTGGCTTTCGGACTTCAACGGCGAGCGCACCACTGATACGACGAATCGCGTTTGTTCCGCGTAATCCTATGCGTTTATGTTCCGGAATTAATTTGGTTCGGTTGATTTAGTGTTTTTCTGATTGCTAGTGACTGTATTTCGATTAAATTCTGTTCAGAAGACATTTTGTTAAAATAACTTTAAATTAAATAGTTTTGATTGTGACTCGAGTGATTCTTTGCTGCTTCCTACCCACGTTGCCACTTGCTGAAGCATGGCTGACTCTGATATGGACGGACACGTGCCTACATCAGAAGTGGGATCCCATGACCTGCCGACCGAAGAAAAACGACCACCTGACGAAAATAGTGCCCTGAAGTTGTTAGGAAATATGGAAGCCTTGCTTACACGCATGTTAGCAACGTCGCAACCGCCGGTGGCAAGTACCAGCGCCCAGTCTAATGTAGTGCAGCTCGTTCAGTTTAATCCCGATGATGCTGATGCGGATATTGAAGGACTTCGACAGTGACCTGCTACATTTGCGGTAGTCCAGGACACCTTGCAACGAATTGTCATGAAAAAGGGAAGGGTGCTGGAGCTGCTGCGAGGAAGGAGGTCAATCTCTGCGAACAATGACTGTCGAGAGGTACCTTGAGGACGTTATCCGGTGAGTCGGTCTCCTTCTTATTTGATAGTGGGTCGTCTTGTTCTATAATAAAAGAGAGTTTCATTTGTAAATTCCCAGGTACTGTGCGCAATGATCTCGTGTATCTTACAGGTATTGGAGGCGATGAAATAAAATGTACGTCACAAATTTCGAGTGAGGTAAATCTTGGAGATATTTTGCAAACTTTGACATTTCACGTAGTACCAGATATTTGCCTCATGGACCCCGTTATAATAGGTAGGGACATTTTAGAAAATGGTGTGAGCGTTAAAATAGATAATGATAACTTTGATATTTCATTTTAAGGAACAAGCTAATGTTTGCGAGTCGATTGCTACCAAGCCAGACTTTACTCAGATAGATACGGATTTGACAGGTGACGATAGAGACAATCTCATTAAACTATTGAACAAATTTGCTAGCTGTTTCATAGAGGGTGTTCCCCACAGGCGTGTGAAAACAGGAGAGTTACAAATTGATTTATTGGACCCCCATAGGACCGTCCAGGGACGTCCATGTGGGCTGGCACCAATTGAAGGGCAAGTCGTTAGAGGGGGGATTCAGGAGCTCCTGGATGCGGGTGAGATTCGGGAGGGCTCTTCGCCGTTCGCGGGCCCCATTCTCTTGGTGAGGAGAAGGGACAGCACTGGCGGAGTGTGTGTCGATTGTAGGGAGCTTGGCTCCGGTATACGACCCGAGCATTGCCCTCTCCCTCGTGTTGAGGAGCGGGTAGATCGGCTTGGTGGTGCCCATTACTTCTCCTCCTTAGATGCTCTCTCTACCGCTGGGTTCTCATTAAATCTTGAGGGGTGTAGATTTGTGAAGGGGAAAGTGGACTTCCTGGGATGTTCTCTGCAGTGCGGAGAGGTGGGACCAGGCTCGCGCGGAATGCAGGCTTTGGTGGACTCTCCCCGGCCCGAGGCTGCGACGCAAGTCCGTCAGTTTTTGGGTCTTGCGTCGTGTTTCCGAAAATTTATCCCTAAATTTGCGAACGTTGTTGGTCCGTTGTACCCCTTAGCAAGGCTGAAGGGTCCTATAGGGTGGGACGGGGAATATGAAGGGATGCGTGGTGCCATTCTGGAGATGCTTGCGTCCGAACCGGTTCTGACGATCTTTGACCCGGATTTGCCCGTTGAATTGCATTGCGACGCTGGCTCGGGGGGCTGTGGGGCGGTCCTAATGCGGAGGGGGAACGACCTGCCACATGTTGTGGAGTGTTTTGGTCGACGAGCATCTGAAGTCGAATCCCGCTGCCACTCGTGCGAACTGGGGACGCTGGCAGTCGTGCGAGCGGTTGAACATTTCCGGCACTATCTGTACGGCCGGCGTTTCAAGGTTTTCACGGACTGTGGCTCGCTGAAGGCATCGAGGTCGAAAGCCGATCTGGCTCCACGCGTTCATCGTTGGTGGGCGTTTTTGCAAGCATATGATTTCGATATCATATGTCGCGGGGGTCGTGGCGTGGAGCATGCGGGTTGCCTCTCGAGAGGCGCCTTGCCGGACCCCAGTAGCTTGGCTTCCGCATCGCAGGTCTCTTCTGGACCTGTAGCCAAGACAGTGGGTTTTGTGGAGTTGCATCAGGGTTGGCTTCATGTAGAGCGGGGGCGAGATTCGGAAATTCAAGACTTAATAAACAAGCGTAGCAGTGGCGATTTTCCCGAAACGGTTGGTCAAACGTGTGACGTTAGAGATGGCATTCTATATAGGAAGGTTGCAAGAAGCAGGATTGTTTCGTGGCTGCCAGTCGTCCCTCGCTCCTTGATATGGACTTTGATTAATCACATCCATAATGAATTGCAACATCTGGGTGGTGGCAAAGCCTTGGACGGACTGTATGAGCGGTGTTGGTTCCCTCGGATGTCCAAGTGTGTTGGAAGGTTTATTGACTCTTGCATTGTTTGCAAGGCATCGAAGGGTCCTTCGGGCGCTCAGCCTGTGCAGCTGCACTCCATTCCGAAGGTGTCGGTGCCGTGGCACACGATTCATATAGATTTTGCCGGGAAACTGAGTGGAGGGAGTGACCGTAAGGAGTGCTGTTCGGTGGTCATCGATGCGTTCACTGGATGCGTGCTATTGGAGCATACCTCTTCATTGGACGCAGCCCGTGCAGTTCGAGCCCTTGAAAATGCCGTTTGCCTTTTTGGAGCGCCTGAGCGCATAATGGCCGATCGGGGTAGGTGTTGTATTAGTCAGGACTTTAAGAACTTTTGCTCAGAATGTGGTATTGAACTGCATTTTGTAGCGACGGGCTCCAGCAGGGCAGACGGGCAGGTGGAGCGCGTGATGCGCGCTTTGAGGGGTTTGCTAACAGTCATCGAAAGCGACCCCAATGAGGCGTGGCGCGACGAGTTAGGAGGTGTTCAGTTAGCACTCAATGGTACTAAATCTGCGGTCACCGAATTCACGCCAACAGAGCTTGTGTTCGGTGTCCGATCACACTCTTTGGGCATGTCGAGGATTGGGTGTTCGGGTCCAGATTCGGAGCATGAGCGGCGTGTCGGCCTGGAGTCGGCTGGACGTGACGCGTCCAGAAGTATGCGGGGGGCGGCGGAATCCGGTGCTCGACGGTTTGGCCAGGGTCGTGCCAGTATCGGGCCGTTTTCGGGGGGTGATTTCGTTTTTATCAAGGGTAGTGAACGTAGTCGAGCCGGGTTAGATGGAAAGTTTAGGGGTCCTTTTGTAGTGGCTGCGGTGTTGGAAAGCGATCGCTACGGGCTGCAAAGTTTATCCGGTTCACATCGTGCTTTAAGGTGCGCGCACGAGAGCTTGCGTCCAGTACCTCCGGGTCACGATGGGTTGGTTGAGATATCTACTGGTTTGATGATGGAGGAGGAGGCCATGACGGCGCCGGGGAACGTTGAACTCGATGAGGGTCGCCTCGACGGACTGAGTAGTTGTGATGCGTTATCTGCGGATTCCGAAACCCTTTCTGCGCTGTCAGATGCAGTTACGGCAGGGTCTGATACCCTGGGCGTTGCTTCGGATCGCGAGATTGTTGAGCGTGACGTCCAAATTCAAAATGAGCAAGAAGATTGTTCGTAACTGAGAGGTATGTGACATTTCTGTTCTTTCATATTAAACATGTTGTGATAAAACTGGTCGAAAGGACAGCGTCGTCCGGTCCATGTTACTTTTACGGCTGGTCGAAGGGACACGCTCGTCCGGTCCATGTTTTTGGTAGTTAACGTCTGATAATGAGTCGGTCGAAGGGACAGTGCCGTCCGGTCCATGCCATTGGGGCTGGTCGCAGGGACACACTTGTCTAGACCCTGTCTGTGAACCGGTCGAAGGGACAGTGCCGTCCGGTCCATGCCATTGGGGCTGGTCGAAGGGACACACTTGTCTAGACCCTGTCTGTGAACCGGTCGAAGGGACAGTGCCGTCCGGTCCATGCCATTGGGGCTGGTCGAAGGGACACACTTGTCTAGACCCTGTCTGTGAACTGGTCGAAGGGACAGTGTCGTCCGGGCCATGCACGAGCAGCTGGTCGAAAGGACACACCCGTCCGGTCCACGTTCACATTGAGAGGAAAGTTGATTAATGGTGGTCGAATTAGTATCAAATGCTAATTAATTATCAAATGCTAATTAATTATGAGAACTACAGTGTAGGCAGTTGTTTTAACCGTAAATCTATGCTGCGTGGAGGTTCTCTAATCTTAATTAAAAATTGTTTAAAATCTAAGCAACGGAATGACATAGTTGGTTTATCAGTTGAACATTGCATCGAAATGTCCTGTGTTGAGCTAGATAAGCATGTTGTAGTGTGCGTTTACAGACCCCCTAATTATCAGAACTTTTCTTTATTTGAGTCAATAATGGAAGATGTCCTAGCGAAACTTGCATCCAGTAATAAAGCTGCAATTATTTGTGGTGATTTTAATATTAACATTTTGGAAATTAATTCGAATAGCAGTAGATTATTAAGCCTTTTTAAATCGTTCAATTTATCGAATGTTTTTACTGAACCAACTAGAGTAACTCCAAGTTCTGCTACTTGTATTGATAATGTCTTCTGCGATTGTGATTATTTAGTGAAAGCCATCATAAATTATTTGCCATCTGATCATAGTGGACAAACGGTAACTTTTAAGTTTAAAACACCTTTGCAAAAAGTGCAAATACAATTTAGACCAATAACGACTGGCAAATTAAGTAGATTCAATAGTACCCTAAACAATAAGTTAAATGTTTTGAGTCATATTATGGACGATGCAAATAAATTGTATGAGAATTTCTTTTCAGTAGTGCACAATGAATTCAATAAAACTTTTGAAAAGAAAACAAAAAATATTTGTCCTAATTTTATTTTTAGTGACTGGGCAACTAGAGGTATTAGGATAAGTAGGGAAAGACTGTTCGATCTGTACGGCCTTAAGCCCTACATTAACACTGAAACTTTCAACAAGTATGTTGCTACATATTCAAAAATTTTTAGGAATACCTGCAAGATAGCTAAAGCCCAGTACATTAGCAACAAGATTAAATCAGCAGAAAATAAAATAAAAACGGTTTGGAAAGTTATAAATAACGAAACTAGTAGGAAAAAAATACGTAGCACAGATTATACATTGGAGACTTCACGTGGTGCCATAAGCTCTAACTTAGAAGTCGCTCAAGAATTTGTAAATTTCTTTACTAATATACCAGTTAAAACGACGGAAGCTTTAAATTCCTCACCTGATGTCTCGATTGATTTATTAAGAGCGAACGTTTTAGGCTGCCCGGTTGAATTTCAATTTAAACATATAAACCCTATGATAGTTATAAAAGCTTTTCGGCAAATAAAAATCAAATTGACCGAAGATCTATGGGGAATGTCTATCAAAGTTTGTACAGCAATAATCGAGACTATAGCACCATACTTAGCTTTAATATTTAATTTGTGTGTAGATCAAGGAGTCTTCCCGGATTTAATGAAATACAGTAAGGTTATACCACTTTTTAAATCTGGGGACAGCAAAGACACCAACAATTATAGACCAGTATCTGTGTTGCCAGTATTCAGCAAGGTGTTCGAAAAGGTAATGCTCAATCAAATGCTTAATCATTTTAACACCAACAAAATCTTACACGATCAGCAATATGGTTTCACCAAAGGACGTTGTACGACTGACGCCGGTGTCACTTTATTAAAACACATATTTACAGCGTGGGAGGAGGCCCAAGATGCCATAGGGATCTTTTGTGACCTCTCCAAGGCATTTGACTGCGTTGATCACGAAACCTTGCTCTTAAAACTTGAGCATTACGGACTAGGTAAACTCGCGCTTAGTTTAGTACATTCTTATTTAAATGATAGACAACAAAAAGTGCAAATAAATGGTATCAATTCACTTCATTTAAAAGTACAAATGGGTGTTCCACAAGGATCGATATTAGGTCCCTTCCTCTTTTTAGTATATATTAATGATCTACCCCATTTATTTAAAAACCAACCACAAATGGTATTATTTGCTGACGATACTTCTTTAATCTTTAAGATAAATAGACGTGCATCAAATCTTGACGACGTAAATAATGCCCTACTGCAGGTACATAATTGGTTCACTGCTAATAATTTAGTATTAAATGGGAAAAAAACTAAATGCATAAGATTTGCTTTACCGAATGTTAAAAGTAGTGATTGTGACATAGTATTGAATAACGAGAAACTAGAATTTGTCGATGAAACTGTTTTCCTGGGAATAACGCTAGACTCAAGGCTGCAATGGGGTCCTCATTTAACATCTCTTGCAGGACGGCTAAGTTCAGCAGCATATGCTGTAAGAAAAATCCGTCAATTTACTAATGTAGATACCGCGAGGCTAGTCTATTTCAGCTATTTTCATAGTATCATGTCTTACGGTATTTTATTATGGGGACGGGCTGCCGATATTGAGTCTATTTTTATTCTGCAGAAAAGAGCTATCAGAGCAATATACAGCCTCCGCAGGCGCGATTCTCTAAGGGAACTGTTTAAAGACATTAACATCATGACGGTACCTTGTCAATATATTTATGAAAACATCAGGTACGTAAGGAAAAATCTAAATCTTTTCAGTAAAAGAGGTGTAAGACACAATTATAGGACTAGAAATAGGGACCAATTAGTTCAACCAGGTTTCAGACTGGCTAAAGTAGACTCATCCTTCATGGGGTACTGTTTAAAATGTTACAATAAAATACCTCCCCACATACTCCAACTGAATGAAACGAAATTTAAATCCTGTATAAAACGCACACTATACAGCCAAGCATATTATAAGTTGGGGGATTATATCGCTGACAAAAATACTTGGCTCAGGGCTGGTCCTGCTCCACAAGGGCGCGTAAACTAATTAATTAGCATTCGAAAATAGTGTTGGAGCTGATGAAGATTGTACAACCTATCTTTGCATTGTATAAATTCAATCTCATAGTATTGTATAATTGCATAGCACATGTGTGAGCACTATGTACCCACTATAAAGCTTACTGGGTTCGTCTTTCATTGACTTGAATGTGCCCTGGCGGCTGAGAGTATGTCATGCTCACTCAAATGTGTCGCTGGTGGTGGCGTGTGTATTGGATCATTGAGTTCCCTTCAAAATGGTTGAGCTGAATGGTGCTGATCCATACGTCATGTTCGTGAACGGGCGCCGTCAGTAGGCACTGGTCATTTCTTAGCTGCCACGGCTTATTTTAATTCCATAATTGTTTTTATCTTTTTATTACGGACGCTTTTAACGTGCACGTCTTTCTACATCGTTCTCACATGTATAATTACAACATGAATGATGTAACCACTCTATTGTAACAATATTTTGATTTAAAAGAGTGTCCATGGAGTTTCTTGCCCGTTCTTCTCCATAGGTACCTACTACGCTTTGGAATGGGCAACTAGCTTCATCTTTCTGACTGACCGACCCCTTGACAATTCAAAAGTGCCTGTAATTGGTTTATTTGAAATAAATGCTTTGAGTTTGAGTTTGAGTTCGAAGGGACAGTGTCGTCCGGGCCATGCACGAGCGGCTGGTCGAAAGGACACACCCGTCCGGTCCACATTAATAATTGCGTTATGGTTGATCGCAGCACGACGGTATCGTCCGAGCCAAATCTGAGGGTTGGTTGATGGGACATACTGATCGGATTTAGACTGCACTGTTAATAACTGTTAGAGAAAGGTGTCGTCCGGTCCATGCGTGGTCGAAAGGACACACGCTTTCTTGTGTTCTGAGGCACATAGCGACTACTTATAATATTACAGTCATTATGAGAAAAGTGTTATGTCTACTGGTCATAGCTTGTCAGGCTGAACGAGCGGGTTATAAGATAGGTAGATACCCGTGCGATTGACTGTGTGATTGTTACAAGACTGCAAACTGATGCGCCCGAGGACGGTCGAATGTCAGTCCGGCCGTGACGGCGCATTGCTAGCGCCATCTGTTGAAGATACGTCGGAACTAGATTTGACATCTGTCAGTCTAGCGGAGCGTCGAGTCTATGGTCGGCGCCGCCATGTTGAATGTCAGTGGCTTTCGGACTTCAACGGCGAGCGCACCACTGATACGACGAATCGCTTTTGTTCCGCGTAATCCTATGCGTTTATGTTCCGGAATTAATTTGGTTCGGTTGATTTAGTGTTTTTCTGATTGCTAGTGACTGTATTTCGATTAAATTCTGTTCAGAAGACATTTTGTTAAAATAACTTTAAATTAAATAGTTTTGATTGTGACTCGAGTGATTCTTTGCTGCTTCCTACCCACGTTGCCACTTGCTGAAGCATGGCTGACTCTGATATGGACGGGTACGTGCCTACAAATATTATTATTATTTCCTTTATTTCATTTACATACATATCAATTACATTTTTAAATATTTTTATAAATAAAAAGATACCAAAAACATTTAAAAATATAAAAAATAGTAGCCCACCGGTATCAGGAACAGGGTCCAAGCTACCGGCGGTCAGGGCTCCAGATAGAGAAACTTCCTAACAATGCGGGCCGTGTCCCAGAAGTACCGCTTTCTGAATCAAGCCCTTGATCCAGCTGCCTAACGAGAGCCTCCTTAGGTGTTGGTCGAGGCTCTTGGGTATTAGCCCATTGGCTGTCACGACTATCGGCACAATGACCGCTGAGCCCACATCCCAAATGTCGACAACCTCGTGAGCCAAGTCAAGATACTTGATTTGTTTATCTTTCTCGGCTTTCACGAGGTTCTCATCATGCGGGATGGTTATGTCAACAATCATTGCGCGTCGCTCCAATCGATCCACCACCACTATATCAGGCTTATTGGCAACAATAGTCCTGTCAGTGATGATGGATCGATCCCAGTACAATGTGATATTACCATTTTCGAGAACTGGGTCGGGCACATACCTGTAGTACGGTACCTCCGATTCCACAAGGTTGTATTTCAGAGCAAGCTGCTGATGGATTATCCTGGCTACAAGGTTGTGTCTATGCAAGTACTCTCCGTTAGCTAGACGAGAACACCCGGAGATGATATGCCTGATTGATTCTCCCGGCCGGTGGCATGCCCGACAGATTTCAACCGTGCCGTCTTTCACAATAAATCTCCGGTAATTGTTCGTCATCATAACTTCGTCCATAATTGCACAGACAAAACCTTCGGTTTCTCCAAAGAGGTCACCGAAACGCAGCCAGGCAACGGACGCTAGTAGATCTACATCCGGTCCATGTAGGGCCCGGAAAAAGCGTCCATGGAGCTCCTTACTCTGCCATACCTCCATGCGATCATTAGTGTCAAGCACTACAGGTTTGCGCCAGTTCTCTTTAACCAAGGACAGCGGGGTGAGGCCCTTGTCCACCGTGACTACATCTCGATGCATACCCACGTCGGTTTCTAGGAAATATTCCCTGAGACTGCATATCTCGCGATTGTGGAGGGTCTTAGCGTTTAAAAAGCCTCGACCTCCACACTTTCGCGGGATATACAGCCTCATTACCGATGATCGTGGGTGATGCATTCGATTTGCAGTCAGCAGCGTACGGACCCTCCTATCCAGGGCGTCGAGTTCGGTCTGAGTCCATTTGAGTATGCCGAAAGAGTACATCAAAACCGGCATGACCCAACCGTTGAAGGCGCGCACCTTATTTCCGCCTGATAGAAGACTATTAAGTACTTTTTTCAGGCGGCCAAAGATGCGTTCCTTCAACGATTGCTTCATGTCAGTAACATTGATGCCTAACGTTTCCGACATACCCAAATACTTCTAGGTTTCGGATGCGGAGAGGGCTCTAAGGTTTGTGGAATCCGAGAGTTGGGTTCCCACGGATTCAACAATCTCCCCTCGCTTTACATGCATGACCGCACATTTGTCCACACCAAATTCCATCCTGATGGCGCTACTGAAAGTTTGAGTTACTTTCAGTACCTAGCTCCATCAGTTGCAAATTGTTGGGGGCAAAGAGTTTTAGGTCATCCATGTAGAGGGGGTTCGATATAACCTGACCACCTCTCCTCAACCGATAGCCTAGACCTGAATCCTCCAGCAGTGTGCTTAGAGGATTCAAGGCTAAGCAGAACCAATGCGGAATCAAACTATCGCCCTGAAATATGCTTCGCTCGATCCTTATCGGTTCGCTATTCCCATGAATATTTCGACATCCTGGATAGTGAAGGACCGTCCTCCATTGCCGCATACATGACATTAAGAGTTGTATCTACTTTATACAACTCTAACACCCTCACGAGTCATGTATGCGGCACCGAGTCATAGGCCTTCTTATAATCTATCCAACATGTCGACAGATCCTTTCGGGAACGACGAACCTGTTGGCTAATGGTCATATCAATGAGGAGTAGCTCCTTAGTACCGCGGGACCTATTCCTACATCCATTTTGAGAGGCAGACATGATGGAGTTGGTGTCTATATATTTATTAATTTTAGCTCTCAAAATGGATGTACGAACTTTATAGACCGTCGGTAAACACGTGATCGGCCTATAATTCTTGGGTTCCGCGGTGCTACCTGATTTATGGAGCAGGTGGGTAATTCCTGTCGTTAGGAATTGGGGTAGCGAACCAGATTCCAAAGTAGTCTGAAACTGAGATGCCAAGCGAGCGTGCGATCTTGTGAACCATTTAATCCAAAAGTTGTGCAGTCCATCCGGCCCTGGAGACTTCCAGTTGGGTAGTGGACGGACTGCACGAGCTACATCTTGGGGGCAGATGGTAATAGCCCCCATTTCTGGTATCGGATCGCAGGCTCGCTCGACTTTCCGAGTCCAATCACCTTCGGTGTGACTGACAGGTACCGAACAGATGCTGCGCCAGAAGGAACACATGACATCATCATCCGGTAGGCACGTCTCAGTCACACCATGGTCCGGTCGCTCCCAACCCCTATAAACCCATCTTTCATCGCTCTGGAAGGTGCGATTCTGAGTGTATCGCTCTACTCGCCGCCTATACCGACGAATACGGTTTGCCCATGCATACACTTTCTGCTTCAGGAAGTCGATGCGCTCTGTGACACAAGACATATAGTCTTGGGGACTGATATCAGTCCCTGAGAATGCCCGTCTCACAAAGCGCATCACTCTAGGGCGAGTATTGCCCTCCTTGAAGCAGATTAGTTTGCCGATGAGCGTCCTGGCCCCACCAATACGGCGTTCAATTCTGCACTGCCAAGCTGGTACGTTTGGTTTCGGTCGTGTACCTCTAGTGTCATTTGCAAATTTGACGTGAGCTACACGACATGCTGCTACTGCCGCGCAGTACAGAATCGAATGAATATCGGCGAGATCTTCGCAGGTATCAAAATAGTTTGATAACTGCGAATCCAGGACCGCCACCAGCGCCCTATTTTTGTTATGCATGGGCAAACGAGGTAAGCGTGGCCTAAGTTCGGGCGGCATGAAGCGATATTCCTGAATCGCATCCTCCAAAGCACTCCTCAATTGCTCATTGCACTGGCTACTTACATTTGTAGCCCTATCATTACTCCCTTCGTCCGCATGCGTTGTATTGGGCTGCGGATGTACAACAGTCTGCGACTGGGGGGCGATGATATGGCCACTCTGCATTTCATTTCGCAGGCGATCAAGTACAGAGTCATCCAGTTTGGTGTAGTGGCTACAGTGGCTAAGTGTAGTCAGCGAAACCAAATGGTCCTGGGTTCGAATCCCGGTAGGGGCAAATGTTTGTATGATGAATATGGACATTTGTACCCGAGTCATGGATGTATATTTATAATATGTATGTATTTACGAAAAAAAATGTATTTAAGTAGTGTATCAACCATCTGGTATCCATAATACAAGCCTTAAGTGCTTAACTTGGAACTAGATGGTGCTGTGCAATGTCAGAGGATATTTATTTATTAAAAAAAAAAAGAAAAGAAAGAAAGATCCAACATATGATTACGCTGGATGACTCGCACCTGATCCGACAGTCGTTGTGCCGAAACGTTGACAGCTGGCTCAAGCACCTGAAAAAGAGAGAGCATCCGAACACGGTACGCGGTCAGATTGTTTCCCCCCTCTGTAGCCCCATAGTATGAGCGCATGACATTTTCATTAATGGGTCTCGTCCATCTCATGCGCTGCACACGTCCGCCGGGAGCTGAGACCCTATCAGAGGCCGTTGGGCCTCGAGGTCCTAAGCCATCCGGCGGCCGGCGTCCTCCCCGTCGACGAGCAGGTGGTGGCGACGTGGGCAGAGAGAAATACTCGTCGCTCGAGCTCGACGCAACTGCCGCGGCCGGTGTCGTCACAGCGCTCACAGAGGGGCTGGATACCGGCGGCGGCGAGGCGGAGCTGAGCGAAGAGCCCGGAGGTGGTGGTCGTGCTTGACGTGCGGCTTGTCTCGTCAACATCTTCTCATTTTTCTATTTCTTATTGAATCATGTAATATTGGAGGTGACATGACAGATGTCACCTCCTGTTCGGCAGTTTTTTATGAATATTATGGGTCGTTGTGTATTTTTAGATGCTGATTATATTTATTTGGGCTTTGGTTGCGGGGTTTTACACTATAAATTATTATTATTATTATAATATTTTTTCTCTCTTTTTTTTGGTAGCTGTTTTGTGGTGTTCACACTCTTTCTTTCCAATCTGTTTTTAGAAGTGAAGACTTTTAATTGGCTGTCAGTCTCACATACTATTTTTTTATCTGTTTATTTTAGTTGTAAGTCTTCCATAGTTAATAAATAAATAAATATTTTGGGAACGAGGTTCTTTAACGCGGCTTGCGGTAGGAGTTGACGAAAGTGTGAATTTGGTCGAAATCAAAATCCAAGACGGCGGATGCGAAAATTTTCAAATTTTTCGTCATCGGTGGCGCTTTCATAGTTTTCGAGGGTGTTAAAGCCGATAGTGACCTTAAAATGTCAATCCAAGATGGCGGCAGCGAACATTTTGTTTTTAATTTAAATCATAAGTAAGAAGGAACTTCGTTCCTGGCGGTGGTCCCGCGACCGCACACGTTTTTTTATACTTATTTAGTTCATATTTTCTTTTAGATTTCCATAAGATCAATATCAAAGAGAACTATGGACTAAAACTATTCGTTTGGAAATATGAAAAAAGAAACTGATATTAATGTATAGATACCTTTTTTTTTTTTTTTTTGTGGGTGGGAAATCATCAAATAACTTCTCCCGCTCTGGGCAGAGCAGGAGGGCGTGTAAGACTCTTACTGACTAAAACCCACCCGTGTTCCTTCAGTTGCCTGTGCCAGGGGCCACGGTAACCCTCTTGGACTTTTCCGCAACCCTAGCAGGCATCAGTCCTAGCAAACCCCGTCATTGGTGCTGACATCTCTTTGAGGCACGCGTGGAACACGACGCGCCGTCGACCCGGGCCTGGTCCTTATCGAACGGCGAGCTGCCCATTGCTCGCCGTTCGCAAGCCCGCGCCTACGGTGGCCGGGAATCGGCCTGCGATTCCCGACGCCCAGGGCGTCTCCTGCGGCGGCTAGGGGCGTCAGGGCGCAAATTTTACCTCTCCCTCCCGCGTTCCGCCTCCTCCTTCGCGAACATTACTGCTTCGCAGAAGCAGGTGACGGCTTCCCAAGCCCTCTCGCTCCGTACCATGGCCTGGACCAAGGCCGGACGCGAGAGATCGCCACCGCCAATCGCCTCCATGAGGACACGGCGGTGCTCCGCCCAAGCCGGGCAGACCTCCACCGTATGCTCCACCGTGTCCTCCGGGCGATCCACACAATGGTGACACTCGGGCGTTTCCTCCCGCCTTATCCGGAACAGGAACCTCCCGAAACAACCGTGTCCGGTGAGGACCTGCGTCAGGCGGAAGGTGAGGACGCCGTGGCGCCTCTCTAGCCACTCCTCAAAGAGGGGACTTATAGCCGCAATTGTGGCGTGCCCAGCGCTGGGTTGCGACAATCGCACTCTCCATGCCGCCCTGAGATCCCGCCGGAGCTCTGTCCGCTGTACCGTGATTTCTCGCGGCAGCGGAGCTACGCCCCGGCGTTTCGCCTCCTCGCGCCACTCCCAAATGTGCGCGAGGACTTTTGCCTCCAGATGCCATGGCGGTAATCCGGCAAGGAGGCTCGCTGCCTCGAAGTTCCACCGGCTGTCGAGGACGAGTCCCAGGTACTTCATCGTCGCCTCGACGCCGATGTGAACCCCTCCTACCGTTATTTGGGAACCCGCTGGTGGCGTGTTCCGAGGACCATGAAAACACATGGCCTCGGACTTGTGCAGGGCCACCTCGAGTCCCAATTGCCGGATCCTCTCGACGATTGTCGCAACCCCGCGTGTCGCTAGTTCGGCCGCCGCCTGGTGTGACCTCCCCTGCGCCAGGACCAGCGTGTCGTCAGCGTAACAAACCACGCTGACGCCGGTAGGGAGGTCGGCGCGCAGCACCCAGTCGTATCCGATGTCCCACAGATGCGGCCCCAGAACCGATCCCTGTGGGACACCGCACGACATCTCTTGCCGGTTCCATACTCCCTGGTGACCGGGGTAGATGACGGCCCTGTCCGTCAAATAGGCCTCGACCACACGACCCACGACAGAGGTAGGTCGGCATCCGGTGATACCGGAGTGCCTCCCTGATGCAACTCCAGGGCAGGGTATTGAAGGCATTGGCGATGTCTAAAGACACCGCCAAGGCGACCCCACCCCGGGCCACAGCATCCCCCGTCGCGAGGGCCCGCACGCGCATGATGGCGTCCACCGTAGAGCGCCCCCTGCGGAAGCCAAACTGGCTCTCCGCCAAATCCGGCCCCACCCGCACCAGCCGCCCGACGAGGCGGTCTGCAATGACTCTCTCAAAGAGTTTGCCCACCTCGTCGAGCAGCACGATGGGCCGGTAAGACGGAGAGTCCGCTGGGCTCCCATGTATAGATACCTAAATTGTAAATAATAAAAAATAAAAAAAAATTGACCACACATTTTTTTATTTACCCTGTAATTTTAGCGTACTAACCTAACTATCACTACATAGACACACTAACACCGCTCTTTTTACAGACTTTATATCAACTGTTGCCATACAGTTCATAAAACATAGTGTAACGGACGCCGAGCAATACGCGCTCAAAAACGTTATAATAATTAAGTTAGTCTAATAAGTATGTATTATCTCATAGAGGTTTAGGATAAGATAATGTAAGAATATTCAATTTTAGACGACGGCTCTCAGTTAGGTAAAGTTTCGTCGTACGTAAACATTCCCAAAACATTATCATTGCAGGGGATATTAATATTGATATTCTGCCTGAAATATTGTCTGGGACAGCACAATAATATTTAAACTTAATTTTCCTATATGGATTGATGCAAGGCATAACTAAGCCTACGCGAATTAATACATGTATCGACCACTTTATGGTAAAATGCAGCTCAAACTGGAAAACCGTTGTATTTTTGTGTTAATTGTGTAGTTTATTATTTTTATGACATTGATTTATATTCTGTGATTACTTTAACTCACACACTGACATATTACTTGTTTACATAATTTGGGAAATCGTATACTTTTACAATGTTTGTAAATATGTGAACACCATGTATCTATCACTTAATTAAGTTATTTATCATTGCTACGTGTATTAAATTCTTTTTACCTATTGTGGTAGGGTAATTTTTATTATATGTGCATCGTCTTCACATATAATTATTTAATTAATGTATACAAAATGTACAAAATGTAATACAAAATTTTGCATTTTATCGTACCTAAAAGAAAACGACCTCAGGCGACCTTGCCAGTTGACCAAATCCAAGGTCATAGTCATAGCATAGTCTTTTATTCATAAACAAACAAGTAATTTGTATCTAAATTTAAACACAAAAATTACACAATTACAGATGACTCACTAAAATAAATTACATTTGAATTTCATAGATTCAAACAACAATCATCAACAATTTAAAAATAATAAGTTCACATTTCATCAATATGTCGACATGTAAATGAAACAATATGGCCAACAGCTTAAAATTTAAAATAATAACAATAAACTAATTAAAAAAAGATACATTTGCTAGATTAATATGTAATATAATAAATTTAAAAAAAAAACAATAAATCAGAATGAACAAAATCCAATAAAATTCAATATGGTTATCTCAATTAAAACAAAAATTACAGCTCAATAAAATTACAGCTCTTCTACCGCATAAAGACACTTATTCGACAGGAATTCGTTTAGTTTAATTTTGAAGGTGCTACTATAGACTGGCTGGACTTTTTATGTCTAAAGGCAACCTGTTGAATAGTTTTACGGACTGGTATCGTGGACTGTGTTTATCAATTCTTAGGTTAGATAAGTGACATTTTTATTCTTCAAGTTCAGTCTACGGGTAGGATAGGAAGGGTATACGGTCCTGCGAATCGAATGCACGTCCTTTATTCCGCTCCAACTTCTAGCCAGAATATCTCCTTAATTAGCTCTCAACTTAGTTACCTTTGTGTCAACTATTTATCTGTTATGTTCGTACAAGTTTGTCCTCAGTCTGTTAACGTGTTTATGTGTAATTTATATTAACGAAGTGCCGAGGTAGGCAGTAATACATGTCATATAACTTCCGAGTCGTTTATTATTGTTCGCTACCCCATAACACCTCATTCTCATTTATTTCACTTACTGGAAAGTTTATACAGGATGGCCGGAATACAGAAGATTAAAAAAAATTGGCCCCTCGTATCATGGGATACTTATCCGAATCATCCATGTATATAACCCACGACTTTTCATAGTTTTCGAGTTATTCGGCCATCCTGTATATAAAATCTTTAAGCAATGCAGAATACTGCGAGGCGCTTTTTCCAAGATTACAAAAGATCATCCAGAATAACGGGAATTGACGGAAATCCGATTTTCAGATTTTCCGTTATTCTACAAGCCATATCATCAGGCAAAAACATTGACTGTTAAACATTTAGAAGATACTGTAGAGAAACGGCTGATGTGTACGTGCAACACTATTCGTGGTGCTACACGCCAGTTAGTGTACATACACTTCTAATGCACGGTGCAGACATCTGTAACCACTTTGGTGTTTTGCCAATCGGTAAGTAAAAAATAAATATAGTTTGAGGTATTATTTGACTCGATTGCGTTTTGAAATTAAAATGTATGTATTTATTCGTTTTAGGTACCTTACCTGAAGAATCTTCGGAAGCCCGTAATAAGGACTTCAGAAACGTCAGGGAGAGGCACACTCGAAAAACGGGGAGAATAGCAACAGACGAAGACATCCTCCATGGACTTCTAATAAGCTCTGATCCCCACATATCCTAAATAAGGCCTAAAATAACGAAACAGGTTCATAATGAGTTGTTGCCTGAAGCAATTCAGTTGTTACAGACTACTGAGCCTCCCTGTAACAGTGAGATTATGGAGGAAGAAGAATGCCTCATAGCAGAGTCCGAAAATTTGACGGACTCACTAGCACTTCTGGAACAAGAAATAATGTGATGCGGCTCTAAATTATTCCCACAAAAGCCCATCAGGGCTAGGAATATGCCAAACAGCCCTTTTCAGGGCTATTACTTCACAGTTTCATGTTGCTCATACGTACGATAACTTATACTATAATATACATACGCTTGATTATGTAGATAATTATCAACGACTTGCCCGTACAAATTTAAATTATTTCACCTATCATTAACAAAATTAGTATAACCTGAAACTTATTACGATATGTCAGGGGTATAGAAACAAAACTGGTTATGTCCTTAGAAAAAAAAATCACAGTATATAAAAAAACGTATCATTTGTATTCCCAACGCTTTACTGCCACATACTAAATTTAAATAAATGAAGAGTAACTTTCTCATTACAATGGTATCAAAATATCGTGCATACTATAGCTTTTTAACTGCACGTTATCTATTGTATTCAACAATAGATAACGTGCAGTTAAAAAAATAACACAGCCAATCAGAGACAAGCATTTTTCAGTGACTCGTTTGTTATGCGCTTAGCCGAGCGCACAAACAAATGAGTCATCAATCACAATGTGCCACCGATGACATAGCAATAATAATAACCATAATATCCGCCGGTGGTCCGTGTTGCTCTATGCCATAATATAATATATATATTGCCATAGCCATAATATAAATACTAGGAACAAACACAACTTCGTTGTACCTACAACAAGGCTCAAGAAAATAGGTGGCTCGTTCAGATGTCAATGTATACGCTTTTATAATAAACTTCTAAGCCACGTTCAAGATAAATTCAAATCATTCATTAAACGTAAGTTGTGCCAGAAAGGCTTCTAGACCGTTAAAGATTATATTGAGGACAAAAAGGCTTGGGATTGAGTTGCTCCAATTTTCTGCATACTGAATGTTGTCGTTTTTTTTTCTGTTAACTGACAATTGATGATTAGTATAACACAACGACTTGAATACTTACCTTGAGAAGTACAATTTTTATTATTTTAATTGTTGTGAATGTGAGGACTATGTGGGTCATTGTTTCAGTTTTAATCATGATCTGGCAGCTTGAGTAATTTATGCTGCCTACAGGTGCGTACATGAGTATTTACTTTGTAAAGTATTATATTATTTTAATTATTGTGAATGTGAAGATTATGTGGTTTATTACTTTTTTGTTTTTGACTTCTTAGTTAGTTTGACGATCTGGCAGCTTGAGTAATTTATGCGGCCTACCCAAATGTCCTTTCTTTGGTACGTCGAATCGTTGTGCTCCTTAAGTTCTGAGTTGAGCGGCAAGGTTACTGACAAATGCGTGCACTGACTGGACAGGTCCACTCAATCTGTATGGTTTTTCCTCAAAAGACCGTTTCAGACACCAATCTACATGGTCTTCACATGATCTGACCAAGATTATGTCTGGACTTTAAAAGAAACTGTGACCTCTGAGTTTGTTTCGGCCTTTCTTCTCAGTAGTCAGTTAGAAAACGCCGACCTCATCTAGTTTTTAAAATATGATTGACGTGTAAAAGTGTTTGTACAAACCTACTTACAGAAATAAAATCATTTATTTATTTAACCATTTATGTACACACTTATATAAACAGACAAGAAGAAAATAACAGAAAAATAGGTACAAAGGCGATGCTTATTTCTAATGAAATCTCTTCCAGCATACCTGCGATAGGATAGTAGATTTAGAGATGTAGACAGCGTGTGTAAGAGTAAAAGAGAAAATAAAATAGATAAAATCAAAAACAATTCACTTAATAAAATAAAACAAATAATATGAGAGTATACATAAGTACTCGTACATACATACAATCATCATAAAACCATTTAACGAAATTTCTACCAGAGTAATTAGTTATAAGTACCTATGCGCGCAAAATAAACTCGACCGTCCACAGCTAAGCAGCACAGCAAGCATGGGGTTACCCACATTAGCTGTGTGTTTGCATTCGTTTGCAAGCCACGCATTCGTGAGCGGCGTGGCGTGGCGTGGCCCGGGGTCGCAGTGGGCGATCTCGGCTACATTTGTTTGCAAGCCACGCATTCGTGAGCGGCGCGGCGCGGCGTGGCCCGGTGTCGCAGTGGGCGATCTCGGCTACATTTGTTTGCCAGCCACGCATTCGTGAGCGGCGTGGCCCGGGGTCGCAGTGGGCATTTTCATACAAAAGGAAGCTGTGTACACGTGCGGAGCTAAGCCGTGGACTGCAGTGGGGCGGTGCCTTTATCCAGGCTTTTGCACGAATGATGGCAAAAAAATGGAGGATTCCTATTAGGTAATTCAGAGACTGAATTTAGTAATTTATTTTGATGATGATAAAAACAATATGTCAATCGATATATTTAGGTGATGATCTTTGTTGCCGTCCTAGATCATGTGACACAAACCCGTGATGGCCGTTTTGCGTGGATGTGACGCATATTTTCCCCCAACTAGTGCTTTTTGTGTTTGTGTTTTTACTTTGCGTCATGTTTACCGCAAGTAAATGTATACCCATTATTTACAAAACTTAATAATAATACAAAAAATAACAATTCAAATAATAATCACATCGAAAAACACTACTCATGCACCTGTACCTACTACAAAATACACGCATAAAGTACGCAAACAAGTAAAGAAGAAAGAATATAATTATGTACTTCATTTTACGGTGTTTATTAGCTGCAGGCTGCAGCTGCAGCTCTGTTGTTCAGGAAAAATACAAAAAATAAAAACCTGAATGACGTCATGAATAACAAAACAATATTGTTTCAGGTAGGTACGTACTACATGCACACAAACAATACCTACCACCTACCTCTTGTCTATGAAACATAGGTACTTATTTGTGTAGACAAGGTAAATAAATTGTTCAAACATTAAGTTTACAATAGGGCATTTTTTTGTGATGTAGTCTTATGTTAATAAAAAAAATAGAGCGCTTTACAAAATTTAGTTTATGATTAAGATCAAACCAGTGCAATAAAGCAGTCAATATAATGCGACACGGATTACAATGATGTGACGGCCGCGCTGCTCGTCAAGGGAAGATGTGAAAAGCCTGTCAACCAACTACATTTCAGGTTAGTTCTATCCTATTATTATGATTATATTACGCCACATTATGATCCGCATCGCGCTATAATAAGACCTCCAGCACCCCAATTGAGTTACTCACGCCCAATCCCTTCCTTCGATTATGAAATGGAATCAAAATCCTGCGCTTTAAAAAAAGAGATTTAAGATACTATGGAGAGGCTATCAAACAAAATATCATAGAAAAACTGTGATCCCAAGTCTCAGTAACGCCATCTAGCATAATGTAGTAAAATTATATGAACCAGCGAGGAGGTCGGATATGAGTGATACTGGCTGATTACTAGCTGTCACTCTAGCAGAGCGTGTCTTCCATTGCCTTATAATAGTATGGACTGGAAATATGGAAATATCAACAAAAAAAGGGTGCCTACCTACAACTCATAATGTCTCATAAAATGGCTGCCATTGCTAGGGTTGTGGCAATCAAGGAATATTGGTGTTACTATAACGAGTATCGATACGAGTCTTACTTGATAATCACGTTTTGTTCATAATTATTACTTACTTAAAATCTGTTGTAACAGAAAAAGATGAGTAGTTTACTTACCGTCTGTTATCTGAGAATAAAACTCATATCAAGTGTTTTTTTCTGTACAGAATTAAAAACATTTGTATACAACATGTATAAGTAACATACCTAACTATTTATTAAAGAGTGAGTTGTGGAGTAAAAATAAAAAAAAAAAATTTTTTACTTAAAATATGTTTATTTGTGTGATAATAATTATAAATGATTTTATTTCTGTAAGTAGGTTTGTACAAATACTTTTACACGTCAATCGTATTTTAAAAACTAAATTAGGTCGGCGTTTCCTATCTGACTACTATGAGAAGAAAGGCCGAAACAAACTCCGTGGTCACAGTCTCTTTTAAAGTCCAGACAAAATCTTGGTCAGATCACGTAAAGGCTATGTAGATTGCTGTCTGAAATGGTCTTTTGAGGAAAGAACCACACAAATTGTGGGACCTGTCCAGTCAGTTTCTTCAGAGAATTTTTTTGGTGCGGGTAAAACAAAAGAAAAAATAGGTAAAATACTGTGGGAACAGAGTTATCATGTAATCTCATTATAATATCAAGTGTTCTATTGAAACAGCTTTCTTCAAAGTGAATGCAGAGGTACCATTCTTTGTCACGGATTAATATTTTCTTCACCAATAGCGTCTAACCACTTTTTCTTTAATCCTTCATTTTTAGGAAACCTACAAAAAAGGTAAGTATTTTGATCAATAAATCATTTTGGTTAGAGCTGCTGCTAATATCTAACTAAAATAAATAACAACATGTCGATGTCTTATTTTATCATCATATAAAACTCTGTGGAACGGTCTCCCGGTGCTGTGACCAAGCAAAGTCACTCGGACCGATTAGGACACGCAGAACGATTTATGTTAACATCGCTGATTGTACCGATATCGTTTCAGCGGAGGAACTAGTTTCGGAAACTATTACAGCAACGGTACAACACTATTCCACTATGACATATTATTGTAAACAAACGAATGAATTAATAAATAGGTCTGTTATATGAAAATGACCCCAAATATACCTTACCAAATACACTTTAGCCATAAAATCACGATTGAGTAACAATTTGTTCATCGAACGTGTATGAATGTATGTAATATTGCATGAAAACCGGCTACTAACCTATGCAAAGACAATTGTGGTTGATTTCTATTCTTTCTTGCACCACGCTTCACAATACAACACACAGGCATGTTGGTTTGCTGTTTTCCAACATTTACATTCATTTTTAAAGGTAAACTCCTCGTAATATTCTCGCAAATCTCAATAACACAAAAAATAAACAACCATTTGACAGCACAACTACCACGAAACTCGTCGCCACAGACTAAACAGATGTTCAACATTAAAGGACGCATTGAAAATTGTTTTAGAAGAACAGCCGGTCGATTCTGTTAAAATCTCACCGTGAATACTTAGGTGAAGTGAGCGTAGACTGAGCTGTCAGTGTCATCCCACTGATGCTAGGGATTGACCAAGCATTACACTTACAATCATAATCGAGATTTTAACAATATTTTTTATCCAAATTGTATTAATCATTTTATATTATTTCAAAGCTAGTATGTAGCTAAGTGGCTAAACAAAACTATTTTGATGGTTTTAAAATAAAATAGCAAAACAGAAATTCAGTTAGAAAGTCAATGCTGTTTTTTTTTGTGTTTGCCTTAGGCGCGAGTGCGTCACGCACGGAACTGTGAATAAAATATAAAACATATTATGAACGAAGCGGGCTCGATCATTTTTCTAATCATACAAGGAGTAACTTTGTCGACTGATGCAGAAAAGCTTAACAATTAAGAGTATGTAGGATATAAGAGCGAGCAAAGCGAGCTTGATAATGTAAGCACCTCGCCTAGGGCCGATTAGATTTTCGGAAATAGGAGTTTCGGTACTTTGTTGAATAATCCACAAAAGCTCTAGAATTGAGAGGAAAATTTCAGGACCTCGCCTCGAATACGTTAAGTGCTTTAATATTCTATGCGGCGTTTTCGCATATATTTTTAGTTCCGAATGTTTTACACCTATATATATTTAATTTTGAAGCCAGGAGAGTGCAAGTGCGCCCTCTTGCACCCCGCTCCCGGCGCCCATGTTAAATGATTATGTAAACGCAAACCCATGACCCAATCGCGACGTGTTTTGAAGAAGCGACTGTGGCTCGAGTCGAGTAAAGACTGTGCTACGTTGTTCAGGCTTGTTACTAACCCAAATCTATACCGACACTTGCGAATCGCGCTTACTTCACCTCGCCGGTGGTTTTGAGATTCGGGTGATGTGATCACGATCACGCCGCGCTTGCGCGTTAGGCACTGGCAATATCACATGGAGTTTTTTTTACTTACTTACTAGGTAGGTAGGTACCTACTTATATACCAACGTCCAATAGATAGAGGTCTACTTAACCTGTCGTTGCCAATAATAAAACAAAATCTATCAAATTTTCATCGTCAATACCAAAATTTAAAAGTTCAACAGACTTGCGCAACGCCGACACGGGCTCACCTATCTTCGCTGGCGTGATGTTGCCGTGGCAACGAGAATAGCGTGGCCGTGATGTGATCACGCCGCGCAAGCGCGTTAGACGCTATATTCGCTGGCGTGATGTTGCCGTGGCAACGAGAATAGCGTCGCCGTGATGTGATCACGCCGCGCAAGCGCGTTAGACGCTGTCATTAGTAGGTAGACGTACCACGAGTTTTTTTTTCGTTATAGCAATGACAACCACGTCCCTAAGTCTGTTCGTATTCGAAGACAATAATTAGTACCTACCTATTTATTTCAATGCTTTTAGATTGTCAATTCCAATCATTTTTAGAAATTTTTTGAATGTCAGTATTATTATGTACATACCTAAATTTTGTTTTCAACAAATGGATATTACTTGAGAGGTGAGATTGAATAACTTCGAAGAAAGTATTCAGTGTTTAGGCCCACCTGATTACCGTGTATTAGCAGCGTGTGATGCGTAAATACATTGCCTACACTTTTTAAATGGTGTGGGTAAATCTCAAAAAGTGACACTTCGTAGCTTGCCAACCGCAGGAGCGGTCGAAATATTTTTCTGTGCTGTAAACAATCTAAATTAAAGTAATTTCCAAAAGTTCATAGTTATCATTGAAGAAACCAAAATTCACCCTTTATGTTGTAATAGACATAAAAATTTGGCGACCGTGACAGGACTTTAAAAACTAAATTTACAAAAATCGGTTCGTTGAGTCAAGGCGTGGCGTGATCATCGAGACCACAAAAGGCCGAGTTACCGTCGTGAAGCTGAAACCAACGAACATCCTGAAGCCTAAGCATCGATGCAACTAAAGTATCGACACAGGTGTACGGAAGAAAAAGCAATTGCAGTGCAGAATTGAGTTCATTCATGTGAACTGGAAAATCATACATAAGTTAAGTGCCCATCCTTCCTCATTCTTACTTACCTACCTATTTTCTAAATCATATCCTCAGCTATCCTATGTCCCATATCCAATTGAAAGGTGTGAAAAACGTGCCTTCCACTTGTGCAATAATTTCAATTAATTATTTACGTATTGCTGAAGGGTATGCAAGGTCAAAATTTTACTTAATCAAACTTAATTGTAATCCACATAATTCACTATAATATCAACGTATGTCATTAAAGACCATCATTAATATTCCATATCAGCAAGTT
Organism: Brachylomia viminalis; assembly: GCA_937001585.2. Lineage (NCBI taxonomy): Eukaryota > Metazoa > Arthropoda > Insecta > Lepidoptera > Noctuidae > Brachylomia > Brachylomia viminalis. The sequence continues at coordinate 24,290,756 of OW443314.2, forward strand.
GGCATGAAACTTAACCAAACAATCATCCTAAATTACGATATTTTAAAATAATTTTCAATAGTTTTTTCAACCGACATCTTGTATTTCTCATGCCATTCTAGGAAAAGATAACGTAACGTTCCCAATCAGTTCTTAATATTGTTCGACGAACTTTCCAGACAACTCGGAACATCACGCTAGCACCATTTGGTACGGGCAGAGCTTGCAGTCCGTGCTTGGCATCCGGTTTCCGGTCGGCGGATGACGTCGAATTGAGGAGCGTGAGATTTAATTATTCAACTTATAAAATTATTGTTTTTATGCTGAAGAGTAGTGGAGCTACTTTGCTTGATAGTCTTTTATAATAAACTTAGCATATAATTTGCTTTAACTAAATTGTACGTTTGAAAAAATGGCAGAAGCCGATTTAAAGAAATTACGCGAATTGACTGTCAGGCGTAGCTCAATCAAAGGTCAAATTACCAAGTTTAATAATTTTGTGGATAAATTATCGTCTTCGGACTCATTAAAAAATGTGGAAATAGCTGAATTAAAGATTAAGCTTGGTAGATTTGAACAATTATCAGCTAAGTTTGATGAGTTGCAAAGTCAGATTGAAGTCTTAAATAGTGGGAACCTGTCATTAGAGCTTGAGGAGCGAGACAAAATTGAAGTTGATATGGTGAGTGGGCTTGCCGTTGCAAAGGATTTGTTGGACAGCTGTGCGCAATCATGTAGTCATGACTGTCATGAATCCCGATCTGAACCTCTTGACTCTGGTATCAGGTTGCCACGTATACAAATTGCAAAATTTGATGGTGCATATTTTAAGTGGCTCGAATTCAGAGACTCTTTTTTGAGCTTAGTTGATCGTAATAAGCAACTCTTGCCGGTACATAAATTTCACTATCTCATCTCTTACCTTGAAGGAGACGCGGCACGCATAATTTCCAATCTTGAAGTATCCTCTGAAAATTACAAGGAAGCTTGGAAGTTATTGTGTGATCGTTACAATAATAGAAGACTATTGATTGATCATCACATGAATTCATTGTTTAACATACGTTCATTTAGCAAGGAAACTGTAAAGTCGTTACGATTTTTAGTTGACCATGTTACAAAAAACTTAAGAGCATTATCTAGTCTAGGAATGCCTACAGATAATTGGGATATGTGTGTCATATTTAATTTAACCTCAAAATTAGACAATAATACACTTCTAAAATGGGAGGAATTTAGAAACCAGCTTGGTAACGACATTCCAACCTTAGAAAACTTTAAAAAGGTTTTGATAGATCGCGCTGATGTGCTTGAAGCTTTAGATAGGAATAAAACAGACAACAGCCACCAAAGGGGTTCACAGGTTCAAAATAATCAAACTCGTTCGAATAGCAACACACAAAATAATCACAATAATAAACAGGATAAATATCAAAAATGTTTTATTAAGGCAGCAACAGCTACTAATAAAGATACTTCAAATTCATTTGTATGTATAATTTGCAGTCAAAATCATAAAATATATGAGTGCCCTAGTTTCAAAAACAAGACTATACAAGAAAAATGGGCAGATGTAAATAAATATAAACTTTGTGCTAATTGCCTTAAACAGGGTCATCCAGCAAAGGCTTGTGGATTCGGACCATGTCCTGATTGTAAACAAAGACATAATCGTCTCCTGCGTAACCCTAGCCAGGCAGTTAATAATAATCATGCACATTCAGAATCGGAATCCATAAACGTTAACTCATCGGAATATCAATTCAATCATGTTCTCTTATCTACTGCTTTAATTGAAGTTCATAATCCTAATAACAATAAATATGAAACAGTGCGTGCATTGCTCGATTGTGGTAGCCAAGGCAGTTTTATTACAAAATCTTTAAGAGATAAACTGTCACTTGATTCAATTCCAATAACTAGTATTAATATTATAGGTATTGGAAACCACTTGTCTAATAAGGTAGAGGAGAGCTGTATTGTTAAATTGCAATCTATTTATAAACAGTTTGATGTTACTTATAATATGCTTGTCATGAATGAGTTAACTGGTTATTTACCGAAAAAACACGTTAATATTAAATTCAAAATACCTAAACACATAAAGTTAGCTGATCCCAATTTTAATGAACCATCTCAAGTTGCTATCTTGATTGGATGTGATCTTTTCTGGGATATCCTAGGAAATGAACAAATTTCTATAGGCCCAGATAACCTAAAGTTACGAAATTCCAAATTAGGCTGGTTAATAGCCGGTCCTATAAATAAAAATAATTTGAATACCATCTATTGCAATAATAGCATAATTACAAAAAATAACAAGATTCAAGAGTCTTGCATTGATAAATTACTTACCAAATTCTGGGAGATTGAAGAACTCCCAAACAAACCCATTCTCAACGAAAGGGAAAGGGCTTGTGAAAAGCATTTTTTGCAAAATACGGTCCGCTTGAGTGACGGACGGTTTAATGTTAAATTACCTCTAAATAAATCTCCAAGTAACTTGGGTGAATCCTATAATACTGCAAAGAAAAGATTGTTTAACATAGAATCACGTTTTAGGAAAAATCCTACACTAAAATCGCAATACGTTGATTTTATGAAAGAATATGAAGAGCTAGGACACATGTCTGTAGCACCTAAAAGTAAACCATTTCCCTCATATTTCCTATGCCACCATGCTGTATTTAAGGACAATAGCGAGTCAACCAAAGTCCGTGTCGTTTTTGATGGATCCGTCCCCACCTCCTCGGGTATATCTGTCAACGACATTCTTATGGTGGGCCCAAATATACAGGATTCTCTTTTCTCCATACTCATAAGAGCACGTCAATATAAATATTTGATTACCGGTGACATTGAAAAAATGTACAGACAATTGAGAGTAGATAAATCCTGTAGAAACTTGCAATTAATTCTATGGAGAGAAGATGAGTCCTTGCCCATCAGAACGATGCAAATGAATACTCTTACTTATGGCACCACAAGTGCGAGCTATTTAAGCACTCGCTGTCTGTGGCAGGTGGGCGAGGAGTGTGGGGACGAAACTATAAAAAACATAATACAACACGACTTCTATGTCGACGATTTAATAACCGGTTGTGATGACGAAAACCAATTAACCAATATTCAAAATTCCATATCCTCCGCTCTAAAGTCAGCCTGTTTTAATTTACGAAAATACAAAACTAATTCTAAAAATCTATTCAAAAATTCATCTCTAAATACTCAAGACAAATTAACTATAAGTGAAGCGTCAAGCACGCTGGGTTTAGGGTGGGAGCCGAAAACTGATAATTTAAACTTTCCTGTACAACCATATCAAAATCACGATAATATAACAAAAAGACGCATATTATCAAATGCATTTAAGATATTTGATCCTTTAGGGCTGTTAAGTCCATGTATAATTATAGCAAAAATGATTTTACAAAATTTATGGCAACAAAAAATAGACTGGGACCAATCTATCCCTCAAGAAATAGAGGAGAGGTGGTTAGAATTTGCGAGTAATTTGAACTGTTTATTGAATTTACAAATACCTAGAAGAGTGTTATGCGATTCACCGAAATTAATAGAACTTCATTCATTCAGTGATGCTTCACAGAAGGCATACGGAGCATGTGTGTACATGAGAAGCACGGAAAATAACCAGGATTTCACGGTACGACTATTAGCTGCTAAATCTAAGGTAGCTCGTATAAATCCTATGACAATACCGAGATTGGAGCTTTGCGCTGCATTATTGGCTGCTGAATTATGCAAAAGTATCCTTGAATCTATTCGTTACAAGCCGTCACGAATCGTTCATTGGTGCGACTCAAGCGTAGTGCTAGCATGGCTCAGAGGTGATCCGACCAAACTCAAAACATTTGTCGCGAATAGGGTGGTTGAAATAACCGAGCTCACTGACGCACTCTCATGGCGATATGTTCCCACGGACATGAACCCTGCCGATCTCATTTCTAGGGGTATAAATGCCAATCAAATAATAAATAATAGCCTGTGGTGGTCAGGTCCAAAATATTTAATAAATAGTGAAAACAATTGGCCAGTTCTAAATTCCATTGATATCAATAATGTACCTGAAACTAAAAACACTTCTAAATCTAAAACTACAAATAAGAACAAATACTCACCCAACACCGTCCCACCTGCTCCGCTCGTCTCAAACTTGACACCGACGAAGCAATCAGATCAATCAGCATCTGAAACAAAAACTCATAAAACACAAAATTCATTAGTTACATCTAATAAAACCATAACTGATCAAAATGAAATAAATACTTACCTTACTGACACACTGCAACCTATAATAGATGTTGAAAAATATAGCAAACTAAACAAAATAATAAGAATAGTCGCATGGGTAAAAAGATTTTGTTTTAACATTCGTAATGTTCATAACAAAAAGGTTTTAGCTCTCAGCGCTAATGAGTTAGATGACTCATTCCATTATCTATGTCGTGTTTCTCAGCTTAAATGTTTTCCTATTGAATACAAAGCGTTATCTAAAAACTTACCTTTAAATGTTAAATGTAAATTACTATCTTTGTCACCGTTTTTAGACAATAATAGTCGGACACTTGTCATCTACGTCAATGATCACATAACTTTTGAGAACAAAATGCTGTTGAACAAAACGAAAAAACTTGCTAAAGAACGAGGTTTTTTATACACTTGGGTAGCTGGTTGCAAAATCCTTATAAAGAAAAATACTACTTCTCCAACCCATCACATAAAAACGGAACAAGACTTAAAGAAGTTTCTGAATTAAAAATGTTGTGTCAATCTAATAGTTTGTCGTACTTGTATATTCGCACGCACTACGCTTATAGTTTGAGTAACACTGGTGCCATTTTTCTATGTGCATTCCTTTACCGCTGCCCTTTTGTTCTCTTAACACTCGGTGTTGACCATAGCTATTTATCTATGGAATCCTATTTGCATGAACCTAAGGTTGTAATTAACTTGATCTCGCTCATTTTCTTAATGTTTTATAATTTAACTTTTTGCTTTAAACTGAATGTACCTCACATTACAATTTCTATTGAAGCACTACTAATTAGTAATATTTCTGTTTGCGATGTCACCTATTAGTGTGTTTTACCAAAATGTTCGGGGATTGCGTACAAAAACATCAATATTCTATCGTAATGTGTGTGCTAATTTCTACGATATTATTTGCTTAACTGAGACTTGGCTTATTGAGGGTATTATAGACAGTGAATTATTTGACGACCGTTACATAGTGTGGAGGCGCGATCGAGATTATTCTAGCACGAAGCAAACTTTGGGGGGTGGTGTGCTAATTGCAGTGCGACGCGAACTTATAAGTGATCTCCGCAGTGAATGGTTCTCGTCTGCCGAAGACTTGTGGGTTACTCTCACCCTACACAGGAAGAGACCGCGAGTATCGTATAAAATGCATATTTGTGTAGTGTACATCTGCCACCAAAATCTTGGCCACTCCCAAACAGGTCAGTTAACCAATTTTTCTAATAACCTAGCTGATATTGTTCAGAAGCATCCCGTTGATAAATTTTTAGTTCTTGGCGATTTTAACCTTCCAAATATAAGCTGGGAGCCAAACGATGATGGTCAGTCTGTTTGCCCTAGTAACATCCAAGGTCATGTTCAGGTCAATTTGTTTGATAACTTTGCAGTCTGCAATATCTCGCAATACAATTCGCACGTAAATGTCAACAATAAAATACTAGATCTAGTTTTATCTAATAGCGAGGTTTCTGTGGCAAGTTGCTCCGATCCTCTGGTGCCGGAAGATCCACATCATAGAGCTCTCTGTTTGACTGCTGATTTCGTGGAAATTCATACTATTCCTGCGCGTCCTCGTAAAAAAATTTTATATCGATCTGCCGACTATGCGGCCATTAATCACCGACTGAGCCAGATCGACTGGATCAATGAAGTGAGCACTAGGACACTCGAAGACGCCGTATCATTTTTCTATGACACAGTCAATGAACTACGTGATTCTTTTGTACCAATTAGGATGGTAGTTCCAAGCAGCAGATACCCTCTCTGGTTCAAACAGCCTCTGATAAAAATTCTTAAAGAAAAAGCGAAATACCACGCAAAATTTAAGAAATACGGAAACCTGTCTGATCATGAGTCTTTTGTTTTGCTCCAACAGCGTGCCAAGGAAGTTGAAAGTGAAATGTTTAGCTGCTATATTAAAAAAATTGAAGAAGACATTTTTAGGACCCCCAAAGCGTTTTGGTCGTACGTAAAATCAAAAAATCAAGTCAATGCTTATCCTTCTTTACTTAAATATAGAAATAGCGCTTCAAGTACAGGAGAGAATATCTGCAACTTGTTTGGCGACTACTTCTATTCTAATTTTCTCACTTCTGCTATTAGTACCAACGGTGACGACGATCTTTCCAATGACCATGCGCAGGGTTCAAACATGCATTTGAGCGATATTGTTTCGGACATACATTCCGTCGAAGTCAATGAACTAAAAGTATTAAATCTACTTAAAGGAGTTGACTTATCTAAATCTGCAGGACCAGACAATATTCCGCCAGTCATCTCGAATACTGCTCACCAGTATGGAATCCTATTTATAATACTTACGTCAATCGTATCGAAAATATTCAAAAGAAATGTTTAAGGTGCATTCAGTTTAGATCCAAAATCTATTTGCCTAATTATTACAACCGCTGCAGGAAGTTTCACATTCTTCCATTAAATGAGCGGAGAAAAATTGCCGACATGGTATTCTTGTTCAATTTGGCTAATGGTTCAACCGACTGTTCTGAACTGACGAGCAAAATTGGGCTGCGTGTTCCATCCTTCACCTTAAGGAATCATCAACCTCTGTATGTTCCTTCTGTTCGTTGCATATATCGACAAAACTCTTATATGATAAGAGCTAGCAGGGCATACAACTCGTTGTGTCAGAGTGTTGATGATCTTGATTTATTCTCCACTAGTGTTCCTAAACTAAAAAAAAAGCTATGTAAAAACTTTTTTGAAGACCGCTAAATTTATTAACTTATTTATTTATAACTAGAACCTGTTCAGTGTTATCTTAATTCTCTCAGAGTGCTTACTTATTCTTACTTTCGCTTGTCTGTCTACTGTTTCTTGTGCTACCCTAATATTGTCAGTGAAAACTTTTAATTGGCCTTATTTCACTAACTGTCAACTATATGTATCCTAGCTGTAAGTTTTCTTAAGAAAAAAAAAAAAAAAAACTGAGATGAATAAGTCAAGACAAGAGCGGCTGCAACCCTTTTTATTTGACACCTCGAACACAATTTTCTCATAACAAAGGCTATGCAAATCAGTTAACTGGAAAACATATTTGTATTTAAAATTATTTAAAAAATACCCTTGTGTGTATGGAGAAATAAACAAAAAAACTTTGTTTTTAAATATTAATCAGCAGCTATTATTCACGTGAATATTAAAAAGAATTTAAATTTAATTAATTTCATTAATATTTTTTTTTATTTTTTTAATATTTTATTAAAATATCATTCTTACCAGGCAGATGGGCATAACATGGTCATCATATTTCATTTTCCGAGAATAGTAATTAAGATCACAGTTTTATTCTGACAAACATCTGAAAAAAGGAATGTAAATATATAGGTACATTAGTATTCTTTAAACTAGGTTGAAAGACTCGTTTTACATATTATATAATAATATGTAGTGATGAGTGGTGATCAATAAGGTTTTCCACTAATTAAAATTTCCATTCTGTCTTAGCTAGGTATTTAGTAATAAAATTGGACAGCCTGTTTAACGCTCAAATAAAAAGCATTGCTGGCAAGGAAAACTAGAGTGAATTGGATTGGTATGAAATATAGGTACTCATTTTACAAGATTATCAGGTAATCATTGGTAATTACGAACCTTCGTAAACTTTTATGACTATTCCTACGGTAATGTCCTCGGCCGAACACAGTGAAGGATAAGACCAAATTTGAGCAAATAATTCTTATTGATGTATCTTTTTCAAAGTGTTTCTGGCACACGCATAGTTTGTGAAGATCTTGAGCGATTAATCACTGTTAATGCTCAGGCGGAGCCACTTTTTGCGTCCATCTCACATGCAGATAAACGATTATTTTAACAAACGGAAATTAAGTTTTATCTACAGCTGTAAATTAGCTAGGTAATATTTTTTTCGTTCTAATATAATCCGTCAGCCTGTAAACATAGTTTTTCCTGTTTCTGCACGGAACGCAACTTAAGCGGAATTTATTGATTCAATAATTCAACCGTGTAATCTATGGTAGGAAAAACCATAGACAACTTACGAACTATCAAATTTTGGCGGTTTTCGCAGTTTGAGACTTTTTAGAGTTCTGTTTCCCACTGATAAAGTTTTGTTTTGTGGTTTTGTTGCTGATCGAGTAAAGTTTGCGTTGATTAATATCCGTTCGTATTTTCTCAGTGATTTTAAAGTGTATTATTTTGCATTAGTGGTGCAAGATGTACATCAAGTGTTATAGAACATTGCGTTCTTACGATGGATCTAAATGCAGACGTTTCCTATTAGTGAGATGGACGCAAAAAGTGGCTCCGCCTGAGCATTAACAGTGATTAAGCGCTCAAGATCTTCACAAACTATGTGTGTGCCAGAAACACTTTGAAAAAAATACATCAATGAGAAGTATTGGCTCAAAGTTAGTCTTATCCTTCACTGTGTTCGGCCGAGGACATTACCGTAGGAATAGTCATAAAAGTTTACGAAGGTTCGTAATTACCAATGATTATCTGCTAATCTTGTAAAATAAGTACCTATATTTCATACCAATCCAATTCACTCTAGTTTTCCTTGCCAGCAATGCTTTTTATTTGAGCGTTAAACAGGCTGTCCAATTTTATTACTAAATACCTAGCTAAGACAGAATGGAAATTTTAATTAGTGGAAAATCTTATTGATCACCACTCATCACTACATATTATTATATAATATGTAAAACGAGTCTTTCAACCTAGTTTAAAGAATACTAATGTACCTATATACTTACATTCCTTTTTTCAGATGATTGTCAGAATAAAACTGTGATCTTAATTATCTACTATTCTCGGAAAATGAAACATGATGACCATATTATTATGCCCGTCTGCCTGGTAAGAATGATATTTTAATTAAGTATTTAAATTGTTTTTAATATTCATGTGAATAATAGCTGCTGATTAATATAGAAAAAAAATTGTTTATTTCTCCATACACACAAGGGTATTTTTAAATAATTTAAAATACAAATATGTTTTCCAGATACCTGATTTGCAAAGCCTTTGTTATGAGAAAATTGTGCTCGAGGTATCAAATAAAAAGGGTTGCAGCCACTCTTGTCTTGACTTATTCATCTCAGTTTTGTATGTATTGGTGTGATAGTAGTAGTATATTAATATATTTTTTCTACGTAATACCTTGTTTACTTAAAATAGTAATGATAAAATTGTCGTATACTAGCATTTGGACCAGTCATAATTATGATAATAAATCAAGCAATATGTGTCGTCATTCATCTATATACAGATATGTTTTCTGTAACTCAAACCTTAACTCTTTAACAAACCCAAATCCTTTTCTTTGCAATTAACTTACCATAGGACCTACACCAAGTTTGATACGAGTGTTATTTGTTCCAGCTCAACATGCTGATGGGAGAGGAGCTAGCTCCACCCTCGACGACAAGACACTGACTGAAACGGTATAATTTTTTTACTAACTGTTCGACTCAATGAATGGTGGTAGTTTAAATAATAGTAAGACGTCAATGATATAAAGCAATATAGTTCGATGAGTGTAGGAACGACATAAATCAAATACTTAGTAATAAACAAAAAATAAGATGAAAAATGATGAATAAGATCAAATTTGTAATAAATACTTAGTAATATGTACTATTGTCTGTCTTCAGCTAGTGGGAGCGTGCAGCCCACACACAATGCGGCGACCCTCCATCCCGGCGTGCATCAAGAAGTTGAACCTCGGGAAGCAGCAGGCTCAGTAGAAGAAAATGCATTAGCAATTTTTTTTTAATGTGATACAAATGAATAAATGTTATTTATTTCTTTAATATTTATGTACACTAAACACTTAATAAAGTAAAATACATATAGATAGAATAGCACAAAGGAACTGCACAAATCATTAGAAATATCATGGAGAGAGTTGGAAGATGAGAAACGTAGGCACGGAGTGTAAAACAGTAAGGAAGACTTAAATTAGACTATAGTAACCTACACATAGGTACTTGCATTATATTATCGGCTTAAAATAAACATGCATACGATGATAATATACATAGAATATATATAGAAACAAATACATGAATAATTAAAATAATTTTAATTTCTTGTTAGCAAGAGAGAAGCAATTTGTGTAGCACCCCATAACTAGATGATATACCTGAATATTTATGTTTATATTTGGTTAGTAACTTGCACTGTGGTTTATCTAGATGAAGGGATATAAAAAAAAGCTATACCTACATGTGCTATTTACGTGTATATGTAATATTATGTAAACGAACAATACACCAATCACTGAATACTTTCTTCGAAGTTATTCAATCTCACCTCTCAAGTAATATCCATTTGTTGAAAACAAAATTTAGGTATGTACATAATAATACTGACATTCAAAAAATTTCTAAAAATGATTGGAATTGACAATCTAAAAGCATTGAAATAAATAGGTAGGTACTAATTATTGTCTCGGAATTCGAATACGAACAGACTTAGGGACGTGGTTGTCATTGCTATAACGAAAAAAAAACTCGTGGTACGTCTACCTACTAATGACAGCGTCTAACGCGCTTGCGCGGCGTGATCACATCACGGCGACGCTATTCTCGTTGCCACGGCAACATCACGCCAGCGAAGATAGGTGAGCCCGTGTCGGCGTTGCGCAAGTCTGTTGAACTTTTAAATTTTGTTATTGACGATGAAAATTTGATAGATTTTGTTTTATTATTGGCAACGACAGGTTAAGTAGACCTCTATCTATTGGACGTTGGTATATAAGTAGGTACCTACCTACCTAGTAAGTAAGTAAAAAAAACTCCATGTGATATTGCCAGTGCCTAACGCGCAAGCGCGGCGTGATCGTGATCACATCACCCGAATCTCAAAACCACCGGCGAGGTGAAGTAAGCGCGATTCGCAAGTGTCGGTATAGATTTGGGTTAGTAACAAGCCTGAACAACGTAGCACAGTCTTTACTCGACTCGAGCCACAGTCGCTTCTTCAAAACACGTCGCGATTGGGTCATGGGTTTGCGTTTACATAATCATTTAACATGGGCGCCGGGAGCGGGGTGCAAGAGGGCGCACTTGCACTCTCCTGGCTTCAAAATTAAATATATATAGGTGTAAAACATTCGGAACTAAAAATATATGCGAAAACGCCGCATAGAATATTAAAGCACTTAACGTATTCGAGGCGAGGTCCTGAAATTTTCCTCTCAATTCTAGAGCTTTTGTGGATTATTCAACAAAGTACCGAAACTCCTATTTCCGAAAATCTAATCGGCCCTAGGCGAGGTGCTTACATTATCAAGCTCGCTTTGCTCGCTCTTATATCCTACATACTCTTAATTGTTAAGCTTTTCTGCATCAGTCGACAAAGTTACTCCTTGTATGATTAGAAAAATGATCGAGCCCGCTTCGTTCATAATATGTTTTATATTTTATTCACAGTTCCGTGCGTGACGCACTCGCGCCTAAGGCAAACACAAAAAAAAACAGCATTGACTTTCTAACTGAATTTCTGTTTTGCTATTTTATTTTAAAACCATCAAAATAGTTTTGTTTAGCCACTTAGCTACATACTAGCTTTGAAATAATATAAAATGATTAATACAATTTGGATAAAAAATATTGTTAAAATCTCGATTATGATTGTAAGTGTAATGCTTGGTCAATCCCTAGCATCAGTGGGATGACACTGACAGCTCAGTCTACGCTCACTTCACCTAAGTATTCACGGTGAGATTTTAACAGAATCGACCGGCTGTTCTTCTAAAACAATTTTCAATGCGTCCTTTAATGTTGAAACGTCGCGTAAACGAACTAACCTAACTAGGAATGGTGATAAATTAAATAGAAAAAACATTCATCGCTCTATTAATATAAATTGCTTGCTTTGCCTTTCCTAGAGAGTCATCAGTAACAGTTTCTGATATTTTAGCGAATAAAACGCTTCTCATATGCTCTAACCTATGACACAAATCTAAATAACTTTCGCCTTTGTTTATTCTACAGGATTCTTACTCCATTGCTAGACAATCCTCAGTACGTGGGTCGCCGAAGTGTTGATTTAAAAGCTTCTTTAGCTCATCCCACGTATCTATAGAGTCCCTTTCGCCTACCAAACTAGCACTATAGCTGCTTCGCCTGATAACCTACTTGTTACCACATGAAATAAATATTCGTTCTGCACTACGCCCCCTTGGAATGTTGATAAAATATATATATATATATATATATTTTTTAACTATACCTATTATTAAAATTTATAACTTTTATTATTTATTTATATTCACATTTTTTAATAAATAAGGGTAACGTCCTAGTATCACCAATAAATACTGGAATGATGTTTACCATTTCTTGTGGAATACGGTTTATAATTTCCACTGTGGAAACGAAGTAACGAAACTTTATAAAAAGAGAGAAGAAAAATAAAAAAAATATGCTCAAAAATAAAAATATCCCTAAATATTTACTTACTACAACTAACAATCTATGAAATACAGGGTGTCTGGCGGCAGATTTATATTTTCAAAATTAAAAAAAAATCTATTTGATATATTGTTTTATTTGAAATATTAAACGACAGACTAATAATGCGGATTTTATTTTTTGAACACTATGTCATCCAAATGTCTTCCGTCAAGTTGCACGCATTGTTCAAAATGGAGCCTCGTGTTACGCGCCACACGCTGCAGTAAACTTGATTCAATTGCGCTGATTTCTCGACGAATGTTTTCTTTTAAGTTCACTAGAGTTCGGGGATTGTTGCTGTAAACTCTCTATTTGAGGTAGCCCCATAAATAAAATCCATTGGGGTTAAGTCGGGGGACCTGGGTGGCCACGGGATGTCCCCAAAGGTGTCCTCAAAAACTTATCAGTCGATAAGTTTTTGAGGGAAAGCTTCCCGAAGCAAATTCATCGAATCTCTAGCCGTGTCTGCGGTCGCACCATCCTGTTGGAACCACATGTGCGATGAAAACGATGGATGAGCTCGCAGGTTTGGCAAAAAGAAGTCCGTTATCATGCGTCGGTAATTGTCACTATTGACATTTGTCGACTGGCCCCGAGCATTTTCGAAAAAAAATGGTCCAATTATCCCATGCGTGGATAAGGCGCACCAAACAGTTACCCTGGGGCAATGCAATGGCTTTTGGTGTTTCAGTCGAGGGTTATGAGTTCTTGGAGCCCAGTAACGGCAGTTTTGTTTATTAACGTGCCCGTTTAAATGAAAATGAGCCTCGTCACTCCAAAAAATGGGATTCACAGTACGAAAACGCTCCAACATCGTCTCACAATTTTTTTTGCGTGAAACAAAATAACTTTCTTTGAGTTCTTGAACGATTTGAATTTTGAATGGATGGAACTTTAAATCCTTTTTTAAAATTTCATGAATAATCGCTCTTGGAAGTCCCAGTGAGGCAGCCCTTTTCCGTATCGAAAGTTGTGGATTTTCACGTAAACTCTCTTCAACCACTTCAATGTTTTAGGGAGTCCTTGAAGATCGACTGGGCCCTGGCCGTGGAGTGTTCATAGCCGAAGCAGTTGCGCGGAACCTCTGCACCCAGGAACGAATTAAATTCACACTCGGCCCATCACTTATTCGTCGTATAGGTACCGAAGTGTGAACAAAACTGTCGACGCGCAATTAGGTACGTACGAATCGTTACTCTTGAAAAATGCCTCGATGGCGAACGCGCGATGCTCACTCGACCAGTGCGACATCGTGACTGAGAAATCCGCACGATCACTGATTCCAATGACACCACTCCCCCCCCGGCACCGTTTATTACTTTTTGAAATAATCGTATTTAAAAACATAAATCTGCCACCAGACACCCCGTATTATTACGGCGTTGCCCAATCCCTAATAGTACATACCTACAACATATTACAGCATAACAGTAATTGATTAATTCTACAAAATATTGATCTTATACTAATCTTATTGCTAACCAAGCATCTATGCTAGTGACGCATGTCCTAGATAGCATTTGCAGATTTTTACTTAATATGCTAAAAGAATATAATTATTAGCTGATGAAGCTAATATTGGGGGATTGGGGTTCCTTAACTCGCTCGGTTGGTCACAGTTCCAACCTAACCTCTAATGAATATCATTAAGGGGCTGATAACAGCTAAAGCGCGGTCACTGTCGGATTGCATAGAAAAGGAAGAGAAGCGCGATGACACAAAGCTGGTAATTAATTACAAAATAAGAAGCTATTCTCTATTTACAAAAAATCTACTGATTAGACTAAAAAATGAAAACACTATCACGTTAATATGTTGCATGAAGAACAATCGAAAAAAAAAACAGAATGATTGCATGTATATTAGTACGGTTTTTAATCGTTAAAATAAATCTTTAGAGGTATCTTCTTTGACTTTTTTCTATCGTACCAAATTAGTTGTATGGTGTTTTCAACACACTATCTAACTAGCATATATCCTGAAGAATATCATATATTTTTCTGTTTTTTTTACTGCAGTGGATCAGGGCATTTTAGGCATTATAAAACTCGCGTTTAGGTCATGTAATCCCCTTAAGGCCGCTAGTTGAACGGCGCCGTTTAGCGAAAATGCTAGGCTGTTAACTGAAAAGCTAATGAAGCTAGCTGACTGTAACATGCACAACAAGTGGAAATCATGACAAATACAATATTTTCTGCACAATATTTTATATTTAATTATCTAACGCGCTCTTCAAATAAATAAGCACGGAACCAAATAATGATGGACTTAATTATAACGCAGTCAGAGAATCAGTTCCTTGAAGCAGAACGGACGAGAACCCGACACACTTGGTGTGTAGCTGGCTGAACATACTTACATACGTTACATCACATATCGATGCTTCCGGCAACAAATGTCGTAAACGCCATTTTGGCGAAAATAAGTTAAGAATGCAGCCCTACTTAATTTTTGGCGCTGCGTCGATCTAAAAATGTGAAAAAAATATTCGCCTAAAAAAAATACTTTTACACCCAAAATTTTTACTAGTATAATCAAGATTTTTTAGAAAAGAGTGTATGTATAACTATATTGCTTAGAACCGAATAACCGTGCAGGTCGTATAATACAACGTACAAACAGCTGTCGGTCGTAAAAACATGAATACCTACATAATTAATTGTAATTACACCCCACAATCAGTTTTAAAACGTAAGCTCTGCTGAGAAACAATTGTCGTAATGTCACTTGGTCTTGGAGAATTGGTGATGAAATCGCAACTTGTTTGTATCAATATTTAAAAATTGCTGATGAAAAAGGCATTCGGAATTTACTGTTCTATTGCGACTCGTGTGGGGGACAAAACAAAAATAAAACCGTTCTAGCCACATTAAATTATTATTTAATGTTTTCTAAAAACTTACAAGTTATCCAAATAAACGTTTTACTGCCGGGACATACATAGATGCCAGCAGATTCAATGCACGCTACAATAGAGAGGGAAGTTAAAAGAATCATAGTTTGGAGTCCATCTCAGTGGCCTTCATTTTTTCAATCAGCTAGAAAGCGGCCAAGGCCTTATATAGTCAATGTGATGGATTACTCAGATTTTTAGAACTGGAGTGAAATAGCATCAAACACTTTTACAAAAGAAAAAATTGGAGAAACATTAGAGTAGCAACTTTCAGAAAGACCAATTTAAACCAAATAGAACTCAAGTATTCAATGAAAGAAGATGCAATTACACATCGAATCAAGTTGTTCGAAGATGTCAAGCGTAAAAGAAAGGGAAAAGGGAAGAATAAATCAAAAGAAAATACAGAAGAAATGTTAGAATTACAATATAATCGAGTAAAGCAGTTGACTACAAACCAGCTATATACGGATAAACTACCAATTACCGCAGCTAAATACAAAGATCTGCAACGATTGTGTGATCAGGGGACAATACACAAACGGTTTCATGCCGAATACAAACAGCTTCCTTGTCAGTCTCATAATGTCATTGATACTCTTCCTGAGACTGACGAGGAAGATGAAATTTCTGATTAATTATCTTCTATCAGAAAATCAGGTCTTCAAATTTCTGGTTAATAATCTTCTATCCAATGACAGAAGATTATTAATCAGAAATTTGAAGACCTGATTTTCTATAACTCGTCGTCGTATTATGTTTTGCATCTACTTTTTTTTATTATCTTGTCGATAACACTTTCCCATTTTCACCAACGACACTAAAAGTTAGGTAGACCATAGTACAGAAGCTTTTCGAACAAACAAGATCTAGAAAGATGAACTACCTAAATTTTTAAGGGCGTTGGTGAAAATGGGCATTGTTTATTAAAATTATTAGAGCAGTAAGCTTGGTAGAATGTTTACTTATATTTTTTTGTAATTCATTATCAATACGTTTTAAAAAAATGTCGTGATTATAAAATCTTCTTGAACTCAATGAAACAAAATGATTACTTAACATTTTTAATTATGTCTGGCTGGTTAGGTACGCCGTTGGAGGTAGAACACTATAGGCATCTTGTAACAAACGCTTGATTAAATTATACGGGACGATGCCTATAATATACTTACTTAAGTGTAAATTTCGAGCCGCGACACAAACAATGATGATGAATGATGATTGATGTACAAGATCCTCTAATGGAAGTTTAAGTGATTGGTTTAGACATTTTTTTACTTTGAATTTGTATTAGTGCCTTGCTTAACCATTATTTTGATTAAACGATGACGGTCAATGAATAAATCACCTTTTTTAATTGTGTCAATTTGTGTTTTATTTTATTGTTTTTATTACAAGTAATGAAAACTCAACTTACAGTCTTAAATTCATTGATTTGCTTCAGATATTTCCATGTTTGTTACATACCATCGCATCAGATCGTGGTGTTTACACTCATTTTTATTTCAGTATATGGTTTTTAAAACCAAACCCAGAACTATTGTATTTAAAAACTGGTGCATACTTCTAACTTCCGTTAGACAAATCGTTCTCCATTCATTTGTTAGTGGTCGTAAATACCAACTTCTTGAATTTTCTGGGGTGTATCTCCAAGCTAACTTTTAAAATAAGGCTTTTACATAAATAGCAATAATATATTATGAAACACCATCGTATTTTACGTATTTCTTTAGAACACAATTTTACAACTTTTAAAGTTAAAAAGATATAAGCCAAAAACTAAATTATTTTTTGTTTTTCGTTGATTACCAAAAGTGCTATTTTGGTGTTTACGACCTTTGTTGTCGGAAGCATCGATATTATCAGATTATAAGTACTATAAATAGAAGTGGTTTATCTTGCTCTTTGGAATAAACGCCAATTTGTGTTAATCACTTCAAGGCAGCATACTCGGCCCCACGTTGTTTTTGGTGCACATACATTAAAGCCAATCGCCCATTACAACCGCAACGGCCGGCAGCGCAACGCATTTTCATACGAAAAAGTGCGGTGCGGCCTTCTTGTATGTACCTAGTGTACGTTGGTTCATAAAAATATACGACAGTGATGAAGGAGGATTTTTGCAATGCGTTGCGTAGGCGCGCTGCCCGCCCCAATCTGCTTAAGGCCTAATAATATAAACCACCTCTGCCAACTGCAGGTCAACATGAGCTGCATTCAAAGCGCCGCGCGCCGCTCTACAACAGCCCACGGCTAAGCTACGCACGTGTACTTAGCTTCGCTTCGTATGAATGTATGTGGTATCGTCCACTGCGACCCACCATGGCTGGAATGCGCGGCTGGCAAACACATGAACCGCGCACTTAGCGAGGCGAACCTCTGCGTGCGCATCCTACGTCAGTGGACAGTCGACGCAACTATTGTACTGTCAGTCTTCATCATCACCTCCGCAACTCATTGTTTATTGTTAATAAACGGTAACACCAATTACATTAATTAACAAAGATTTAAACAGGTATGGTAGGTATACAAAAATATTTCAACTACTAACATATAATAGAGGAGACCCTAGCATATACTGAGACCTCTGAGTTTGTTTAGGCCTTTCTTCTCAGAGTAGTCAAATAGGAAACGCCGGCCTCATCTAGTTTAAAAAAAATGTTTGACGTGTAAAAGTGTTTGTACAAACCTACTTACAGAAATAAAATCATTTATCATATATCATACTTCTTCTCACAAAACATCAGACATACACGCATGATTCTACTCCATTCATCGGCAAACAGATCACATTCAGGATTGGTGGTCAGGAGGGCATTACTAAGCATCCTTATAGTACCTACGACACACAGCACAGCTGACTCAGCTCTGGCGACAGTTTTAGATGACGGCGCCGCGGCGGTGCGAACAGATTGTGTCGACGGTTATATTTTTCGAGGGTAAATAAGTGGCTTAAATTACTATTAGAAAGTCGCTGACTTGCTATTATTTCGATAATAAATAAATAGTGCCTATTTGTTCTACAATCAGCAAAAACAATGAAAGACCCAGTGTTTTTTTTTTAAATATTGTTTTTTTTATATTAATTTTTTTTTTATGAATAGTTTTACAGGAGTTAATTAATTTACTTTTGAAGTAATTTTACTTAAATGAATGCAATCAGATTTATGACAAACAAGACGTAAATCATCATATCGACCCTCATACTAAAAATCAAACATCTGTCCAACAGCTTAGCTGTGAAACAATAGGTGGGTCGACTTTTATGATGACCAATATAGTTATCGAACTGATAAACGGCAAACATTGGTCAGTTAGTTTAAATGGAGCTTGTCCTACATTGCGGTGTTCGGAAACGCATTTTTGCAAGTTATCGAACCAATAGCGCTATTGGATAGATAAACCACCGTTAAAAGTGCCTCAGAAACCGGGCATTAGTCATGCTCGGATAGTAACAAGCTTGATCTCCAAGTAGGTAATTTCGTTTTGACTCCACGGACATTTCGGCACTGAGGATGAGCGGGTTGGTGGCAGGAATATTAGTGGGATACTTGTTCACCACTCCGGGCATGAAAGTTGTGGCGCCACGGTTTTACACAAATATCCTCTGCCGAATTTTGAGCCGCTGTTATTTGATCGGCTAGTTTTGAGGGCACCCCCAATTTAAAAGATGCATAGTTTCCACGGAATTTAAGTGCTTCTACTGTGCAGATATCCGTTCCACAGATGGTAAGGTGCTCACGTACCTAGCTATCAGTGGTGCCCTGCTTGACGTAGAAGAGGTGCAGGTATCTCCATCGTTCTGAAGCCTCTAACTTAGTGGTGCCAGGTGCGGCTGTCCACCGCAACACATTACCAATTACAACGACGCGAGCGCCTGTGTGATGTGTCGAACTTCAACCCAACCATTATCATTCGTCTGCCCGTGCCCATCTTTGTCACCAATAGAACTATTTGCAGTAGCTACCGCAGGAGCAGCCAACACTGGCAACAGGACTTGAGGTTTAGGCACTTGCCGTTGCCGGGTGGCCGCTGTCACTGGATTGTTTGGTATGTGCATACCTCGCCAGTTTTGCTGACAAGTTTCCTGATCCAAAGCTTTCTATCCAACGGAAGCCATCGTTACAAGACTGTCCCTTTCATTTAGTGGAAATCTCATGTGGCTGTTAGTAGTTTCTAGGCCAGATCGAGAGGTGAGTTCAAGGATGTCCTCGTGTTGTTGGTCTAGATCCGACTCCATAAATTTTGCTCTCTCGAGATTCATATTAAAGGCGTTCATGCCAATTTGGAGCTCAGAGGCGGAGTTTTCCAATTCTATTTCCAGATTTTTCTAATTCCAGCGCACTGATTTTTAAGTTCATGAACATCCTTAACCAGCACAGAGAGGATTGCATCATACGACTGACAGAGATGGTGCTCTACTCAGCCGGACGTGTATACAACTCGATGTGCCATATTAACGACTGCCGCTGTACTTTGCTCGTGCTGATGATGCTGATGATGCTGTCCGCTTCGTTAATGGTTAGAGGTGGGAAAAGGTTTGTGATAATGATCACAAGGTTATCCATGGAGTCAGAAAGGGCTACGATCTAATGAATTGATACTTCTCCCATGAAGGAAGACACTGTGGAACCCCAGGTGATACGATACTAACACATCCTTTTTGTTCAGTCCGCCGCCGGGATAGAAAAGAGGAAAAAAGAGTGTGCTGTAGTTGTGGGCGAGTAAAAAATAAAAATCATTGTTTATATTTTAATTTTCACTTTTGTACAAAACTGACTTAAAACTAGTGTTCTTATAAATTCTAAATATCACTTAATGCTTCCATTCTATTTTCTAATGCACCATAGTTCTAGTAAAAGGCAGAAATAGCTGTCATCAGCAAGGAGAGAACAACGGGCCTTGGTCTCCTCTAACATTGTATTGAAGAGAGCAGTTTGTTATCACTAGTAATACAATAAAGTAGGCTTATTCGCTTCAAATAATATACAATCCTAAAACAAGGTGGCTTCAAGCAACATTCCTATATATAGGTACCTTGATATTGCTAAAGTATCGGAAAATTATTTTCGAATCTTCGTACTATCACAAAAAGTGACTCACATTATATATCAGTAACCACTTAGCAATATTAATAATCTCATACAAAGGGGATACAAAATACGATTTTTCATAAATAATTGTATTTCTGGATGTTAATCGTAATATTTTTTATTTTTATTAAAGATGGGTTTGCTCTTGACTCTAGTGACAATGCTAAATCTGTTTCGGTCAGATTTACTCACAAATCTGAGAAACACTATTCACCATCAAAAATGTTGAAGCATGGAGGCAAGAATTGCATCTTTATGAGGGTTTTTTTTTCTTTAATATGCTGACAAATCAAGAGAACCTATGAGTTGAAAGATTTATTTCTTTTTAGCGGAAGTTGATGACACAATCAACATCTAGCCTATCATCTGGCGCAAGTACACCACAGCGCAATTCTTAGCTCTATAGTCAATCCAGAACGATGTCACAGTCTAAGAGAATCATACAGTTCGTAAGCGCGTCACTAGGTTTGAAACCATGGTTCGTTATTAGACTGTGGTTATGTCGTTGGTAGAGACTGCGACCTGCGACTCTTCGTCTTCCATCTATTGCACGGTTGCTAGAAGATAACTTATCTTTATGAAAGGTCGGCGGAACACAGCTACGACTGCTTAGTCTCCTTGTGCACGACCAGTGACGTCACGAACCTCTGTATCGGCATCTCCACCATCACGGTGAGAGGCACTGCCACCAAGTACGAGAAAAAGCTCGTCGCCACCCAGTCTATCGCCTGGGAACAAGAGACAATGATTTAACACATAGGGGACGACTCGTTCAAATACACTACTGTCGCTCGATGACATCATGACTGTATATTTCCAGACATAACTAGAGGTGACACATTTGAAGCGATCAATATCGACAGCAGGCTTAGCATGACGCTTTGTATTTCTACTCTACTGTAGAATAGAACTCGCTTGTCTACCCTTCTCGAAATGTCTTCCTCCCGGGCATGAGGTCACACCCAGACTCGGGTTTCTTCGTAGACAATGCCTTATCAATAGCAACGGGGTTAGTCGCAAGTGATGTAAATTAATTAATGAATTCAATAAAATTACTACCCAATATTACCGTATTTTTGGGTTTCGTTCTCAAACAAATATATGAAGGAAAGTGTTTGGAACGAATATTTTCTTCAATAAAAAAACGCAAATGGTCTATTTTAAATATAAAACTACCGACTAAGTTTTAAAACACATTATTTTGTGTGTATTGCGTATCCTGTGCCATAATTACACTATATTGATGACGTCACGCAAAAAGTAAGCATTTTACTAGGTATTTATATATTGTTATAGGTATCCATTTATATAAAATGATATATATTTGATTTTAGACGTTTTATAATATAAAACGTCTAAAATCAAATATATACGAGTATCATAGTATATTCTTCATTTAAAACTGAATGTAGTCAGTGTTCAATGAGAAGATTTTGGCTCTTATTAAGTTGTTTTATATTCCCCGTGAATATATTGAATAGATCAAAATTAAGGGACAACATTGTGTACACACTGTAGGATCTTTTGTTGTTCTTCGTTTATTGTTAATACCAAAAATCTATTTTTACCTTAGAATACAATATATTACCTTAGAAGCTCAGCAAAACAAACAGAGATGCTGGTGGACACACAGGGTGGCAGGCACATCGACGCGACCAAGAATTCACAAACATAATCCTAGATCCCCCAGGGTAGAATTTTTGGCCGGTTATAAAAAAAAACCGCTGTTAAAAAAACGCAATACTTACTTACGCGGTCAAAATGTATGGAACAGCAATTGTTTTTTAAAATTACCGAGGAAATATTTTAACGCAGGGGTTCAGAATCATGTACCTACTGAAACATGTACCTACTGAATCATGTACCTACTGAATCATGTACCTACTGAAACATGTATCTACTGAATCATGTACCTACTGAAACATGTATCTACTGAATCATGTACCTACTGAATCATGTACCTACTGAATCATGTACCTACTGAAACATGTATCTACTGAATCATGTACCTACTGAAACATGTATCTACTGAATCATGTACCTACTGAATCATGTACCTACTGAATCATGTACCTACTGAAACATGTATCTACTGAATCATGTACCTACTGAAACATGTATCTACTGAATCATGTACCTACTGAATCATGTACCTACTGAATCATGTACCTACTGAAACATGTATCTACTGAATCATGTACCTACTGAATCATGTACCTACTGAATCATGTACCTACTGAATCATGTACCTACTGAAACATGTATCTACTGAATCATGTACCTACTGAATCATGTACCTACTGAATCATGTACCTACTGAAACATGTATCTACTGAATCATGTACCTACTGATTCATGTACCTACTGAATCATGTACCTACTGAAACATGTATCTACTGAATCATGTACCTACTGAATCATGTACCTACTGAATCATGTACCTACTGAAACATGTATCTACTGAATCATGTACCTACTGATTCATGTACCTACTGAATCATGTACCTACTGATTCATGTACCTACTGAATCATGTACCTACTGAATCATGTACCTACTGAATCATGTACCTACTGAATCCACGGTAATAGTTTGCGCGTCGCTGCCCTACCACCCTGTATGTCTCTCAACACTTCGCTAACGGGGTGTTTTCGGGCTCTTTTCCCATCTTCGCTCAAGTTTTTTATATACAAACTTAAATAATATTGCGATTTGAACCCAATATGTTTATTTATATGCTAAAAGCAACAAAGCACCGCCTAAAATTACTCGCCTTAGCTAAAAAACAACTAAATAATCTTTGTCTCCAGGTCTTTTTTTATGTAGACTATTTCGAAAGAAAGTTTTCTATTCCAAACTGTCAAAATCGGAGAAAAATTGTACGCCATGCTTGACGTTGTAGACAATTGTCTACGGTAATGAATACACTTCTCCTCACGTTTGATTCTGTAATTGCCACGCTAAAGACAGTAGAAAACTTTCCACTGTCTACACGGAAATGTCATTTCTGCCTACTCTTCCGTCGACAAAACACTTCTCTACGGTTCTCGTGCTAAGCCTGCTGGTCAACGTCAATTGACAGCATCTTGCTGCCACTTTATGTCTATTGACAGCATCTTGCTGCCACTTTATGTCTATTGACAGCATCTTGCTGCCACTTTATGTCTATTCCAAGACAAGCCGGCACAAGCCCGATGGAATAATTTAAAAAAATCCTTCCTTAATGCCCACTTTAGTTATAAAAGAAACTCGTGCACACAATGCAATGCTTCTAGACCCAGCAATTTGGGCTGTGCGTTGTCTGTTAGTGGCTGAATAGTAGATTTGTAAGGATGCGAAACGTGTATAGGTTTACACTTCAACTGGAATGAAATAAATACTCCACACCGCTTCCTAGAGTTCTAGATAGGGTAAAAAGGCGCAAGCAAGGCCCCAACAGAAGGATCGTTGACTGACCACGCTGAGCAGCGAGGTGGCGATGGGCTGTGGCCTGGCGGCAGCGAGGCTGAGGTTGACGCACCAGTGCACCATCAGCACCGACAGCGACATGCGCCCCAGCGCGTGCCAGCCGCGCCACGCCAGCACGTGCTTCAGCCAACCTGATAAATGATTTTATTTCTGTTAGTAGGTTTGTATAATACAATAGTACGTTGTTACCTTAGGGGTGAAAGTAACTTATGTAGTCCCGAGACGGGGCTTGGAGTTCGAGGGACTTAATTAATATTTAACCCAAGGGAAACACTATGCTTTTCATTATGAATACAAGGAAAGTAAAAATAAAAACATGAATTAGCTAAAGGAAAAATGAGCCTCTTCTCTTATGAAATCAGGCGTTAAATCCATATCTGAATCAGATGAACTCATTGTGTTAATACAAATCTCTGCTATACGGAAATATAAACAAAACTCGTACAACTCGAAAAAACTAATGAAGACCGGATTGCCGCTTTCCCGCCTATTTTTATTTTCTATGGCTACTAGCTATTCAGCCATTATTTTTCATTTCCATCATTGAAAAGATGGTAAATATTTTGCCCAAATCTTATGTTAAGTATTTTAAAGAAATAGTTGAAAGTAAATTATAATCGAACCCTAGAATCAGAACCTAGATCGAGTGAGTCGCTAATTTAAACTAATTCCAAACCATTATTAATTGCACCAGTAATATATTAAAAAAAAATAAGAAATAGTTTTGATTTAGTTTATTAATAGGCAATTAGAATTGTATAGGATATTTTATTATTAAATAAATTATTATATTATATTATTATATATATACTATATTATATATACATTTAAAAAAAACTTACTAACTTTTTTAACTTTAATGTTATTTAAATTTTACATCATCGCGCTGTAATTGAATGGCTGTATAGGAAGTTGGAACATGGTTCAATAGAACTAGTTCTTTTAAATAATTTTACAGGTGTCAGTTGAAAACGATTCTCCCTAGGGCTGAAAAGTATTACTTTCAATCCGCTCCTCAGGCAACTTCAGATCTACTTTCCGAGTATGAGTAATGTAAACATCTTTACATGTCAATCATATTTATTAAACTAGATGAGGTCGGCGTTTTCAATCCGACTACTCTGAAAAGAAACACCGAAACCAACTCAGAGGTCCCTTTTAACTCCAGCCATAATCTTAATCAGATCATGTGACGACCATATGTGGATTAGTGTTTGATATGATCTTTGAGGAATGAACCACACAGATTTGAGTGGAACTGTTCTGAGTCAGCGCACGTATTTGGATCTGAGCACAGAACACACGGTATAAATTATTCAGCTTTCAAGTATGGAAATTGATATACTACTCTCACAAACAAGGAAGGACGAAAAGTGAATACAAACAAACAAAAAGCTAACTTAATGCGCTAACGAGCTTAACCAACAAGATAGGTCCATGCCAGGTTGAGTTTTGCATGTCAAATGGTAGAATGTACCTGGGACGAAACATTACCATACAACAACTCACTTGTATACCTACATTTTACGCAAATTAACATTTTCCAACACAGCATTGGCTGGTTGTTGAACATCCAGTTTGGAGTTCAGTTCAAAGATAACCTCTTACTTTCTCACTACACGACACAATAGGTAAGCCTCCTTTCATACAGAGAAACTGGATTAAGTTGAAATTGCGAGTTTCAACGAATATTCAAATTGCTCGGTATCGGTGGTATTCTATTTTCTAATTCAGTACTTGAGAAATAAAGTCAACATTTGTTTAAAACGCAACAGTTCGTACTTTAGCTTTTAAATCCTTAGTCGTTCTTTACAGCAGCCGTAGATTGAACTGAGCCTACTAGTAGCCTGACAATGCTGTCTACACAATTCGTTATATGTTTCCACAATTTCAGAGTTCCATGGCTTATCCTTCAGTGGGGACTGGTCATACTTAGCTGCCACGGCTGATTGAATTGTTTACTATGGATGCTTCTAACGTGCGCCATTTTCAATGTACATGAATCAATATACATGTAAGTATAATATCAACATGAATGACGTAACAAATATTTTGATTAACAAAAGTATCCATGAAGTTTCTTATCTTCATCTTTCTGATTGACCGACCTCTTGACAATTCAAAAGTGCATGTAATGAATAAGCGTATGAATTCGCCGCTATACGCGCTGGTGTAGCGTGGGGTCTCCGAAATGCCAAATGTCACTCTTTGTGGGTGTTTACGTGGGTTTATTTCTAATTAGAATAATGTTGTGGGTGGGTTACGTGGGTTTATTTCTAATTAGAATAATGTTGTGAATATTTTGCAACACCTGAGATTAATTATGGCAATTATGAGTTACGGGTCCGAATGTCGGTGCTTTAAAAGCGGAGCTAAGAAAAAGAGATGCAAACTTAAGCTGGTTGAAAGAACATCTGCTTCAGAGGTTAGTTTGTTCACTGTTTCCTTTCTCTCTTCACTTTCATGGTTCCAGGAAAATCGTCCAGGCACCGCTTATTGTTTTAGTTTACGAGTAGCGAAATGTTTTTCAACAAAAGCTTACAAGAGACGAAAGTATGTAAAGCTTGCTCAGTTATAAAGGGCAGAGTACATCAAGTGTCTGAAGCAAGCATGAACGTAATGTTATCTCGGAACAAGAAACATTTTACTTGCGGTTGTCAGAGTTGAATGTTTTTTTACAAACACGCGAATGTTTTGAAGGTGTATATTAATGGTCCTGCGAATCGCTACTAACCACTGCTTTGAGACAGTTGTGTCCTTCGGAAACTTATGTCCTCCTTCTTTTACGAACAAAATGGGACTGCGCAACACTGCGACATGCTTGATAGTTTTACGGTACGGTTTTAAGGCACTAAATATGATTTAAATTTAAACTTTGTTTTCACGCCCTTAGTAACAAACTTTGACAGTTATACTTCAGAACCTTACTCGATAGTGGCGCTAACTGGTGGGCACAAAAACGGTAGCCCTCGTTGGTTTATTTGAAATAAATGGTCCGAGTTTGAGTTTGACTTACCCTCCAGCCCGTTGACCATCCCGAGCAGTATCCCGCCGGCTAGCAGGCTGAGCGCGGGCCGCTCGAGCGCCACGTAGGCGGCGGTGAACCACGCCGCGTCCAGCTCGCGCAGCACGTTGCCGGCCAGCATCCACGACACCATCAGCAGCGGCGCCAGCGTGTACGGGCCGTGGAGCCACTGGGGCAGGTATAGATTGGTAACATATTGGGATAGATTAGCCTTATTTTGTTTTATTGGTCTGTTTCTGCTCAAGAGTCTCCGACATAGCTATCTGTGTTGCCCTTTTGTGACCAACCCGTCATGCTGCCTCACCAGGATTACGTCTGAACTTAAAAAGAGACTGCGACTAGAGATTTAAATTAAAATAAAACTAAATGTTTCTTTTCACAATCTTAATAAAAAACTGGAACCTTCGTTTTTTTCTACATATGGTTTTTTTTTAGAAAAACTGAAACACTTTAATTAAAATGGAATAAAACACTAAATGTCATTGTTTTTTTTTAATTAAAGTCATATCATGTTTAAATCAATGAAACTAGAAATTACCTATTAGTAAGAACGTAAAAATATACAAAAATGTTCATGAGTGTCACAATCATCTGTTTCAGTATCAGCTTGTTCTATCAACATCGGAGTATTGCCGTGCTCTGTGCGACCCGACGACTGCACCAGCAGGAACTCTAATATCTTCTGCTTGTGTTAATATAATAAATAAATATTGTTGATGATTAATAATAATAATACATTTTATTTATTTTCTCGTCACAAATGTTGCAGGTAGGTACAGAAAGTGTCGGCTTGGGCGGGGCACCGCCGTGTCCTTGTGCAGGCGATTGGCGGTGACGATCTCTCGCGTCCGGCCCTGGTCCAGGCCATGGTACGGAGCGAAAAGGCCTGGGAAGCCGGCACCTCCTTCTGCGAAGCAGTAATGCTCGCGAAGGAAGAGGCGGAACGCGTGAAGGAGAGTCAAAATTCGCGCTCTCACGCCCCTTGCCGCCGCAGGAGACGCCCTGGGCGTCGGGAATCGCAGGCCGATTCCCGGCCACCGTAGGCGCGGGCTTGCGGACGGCGAGCAATGGGCAGCTCGCCGTTCGATAAGGACCTGCAGTGCGATTCTGTAACTATCTCACCGTGAAAACGTAGGTGAAGTGAGCGTGGAGTGAGCTGTCAACCGTGTCAATCCCTAGTATCGGGTGGGATGTAAGCTCACTTCAAACTCACTTCACCTAAGTATTCACGGTGAGATATATACAGAATAGCATTGCAGACCCGGGTCGACGGCGCGTTGTGTTTCACGCGCGCCTCAATGAGATGTCAGCATCAATGACGGGGTCCGTTAGGGCCGATGCCTGCTAGGATTGCGGGAAAGTCCGAGAGGGATACCGTGGCCCCTGGCACAGGCAACTTAAGGAACACGGGTGGGTTTTAGTCAGTAAGAGTCTGACACGCCCTCCCGCTCTGC
Source organism: Brachylomia viminalis (assembly GCA_937001585.2). Taxonomy (NCBI): domain Eukaryota; kingdom Metazoa; phylum Arthropoda; class Insecta; order Lepidoptera; family Noctuidae; genus Brachylomia; species Brachylomia viminalis. The sequence continues at coordinate 24,319,389 of OW443314.2, forward strand.
CCAGAGCGGGAGAAGTTATTTGATGATTTCCCACCCTCAAAAAAAAAAAAAAAAGTACGGAAAGTGCATAAGCAAGATAACTAGTATAAAAATATAATATATATATGTCTGGAGCCCGAAGAAGGTATTGAAAACCTGTGTTACGGGTCACCAGGCCCCCAATTATGACAGTTAGACTTTATGTTTAGATCAAGTATGAACTAGATGTGTGATGGAGCTTACAATGATTATTATATAGAAGAAGTTAACAAAAATAATGACTATTATAATGGCTATGATAATAAGTATTACGTGTGTATGCGATTGAGTGTATGTGAGTAAATGTAAGTGAGTGGGTGTATGTATGTGAGTGTAAGTTTGTGTATGTAGGTGTAGGTATACGAGTGTTTGAGTGTATTAAAGGGGGTGGTTGTGACGGGGTAGAAATGTGGGTTAGCGGATTGAAATCAGCAGATTTTCAGTTGCACGGTAATCAAGAGTTTGCAGCCATTTTGATAAAGTTAGTTTAGAGATTGATTTACGAAGAGGGTATATAGAAAGTGTTGTGTTGATTGTGATATACAGGTATCCTCCAAGAATACAGTAAAATGTTTGCGAGAGACTGATGTAAAAGAAGTTAGTAGGACAAACATTGCCCTTTCTACGCTTAGTCTTGATGAGATTTGGATCATATTTTATTTGTGTTTTTTAAGTAAAATAGAAAGTATAACCTGACTGTTCGTACATCCCAGCGCTTGTATAAATCAGAGGTTGGAAAACGAAAAGGCAGTCCAGCAATTTTACCTTGAAAATGGCTCTTTGTACCCTTTCCAACTCTACAAGGAAATTTTACCTGCCCCTCCCCAAGAGGCTATGCAGTAGTTAACAACTGACTGGCAGATAGCAAAGTACACCATTTTGGTTGTTTTAAAATTCGCAACATGCCTTAGAGTCTTGAATATATTATATGTATATAAGTTTACGAATCCTAGTAACGAGAATGTCGGTGTGGCTTTTAAAAGTTAGTGTCTGATCGTGTCTGATTGTTCTGATTGCAATCTTAAATTGTGCGCAACTTACACTATTTTCCTAGCTCTGTGATTGGTCAGTCTATTAGGTTTTTTGGAATGTCGCTGTACGTACTGAATGTTCTCTCGCGCGGTATCCTTTGATGCAGCAGGAAGCGACAGAAATTGAACGGCTACTTTAGAGAAAGCAGTTGATTTGCTAAATATTTAACCACCAGCCCATACTTTTATTTTCGTACTCTTGAAAAAATCTAGTCCAGAAAAAAAATTGTATTTTAGTTTTGGTCTTTCTTTTCAGAGTAGTCGGGTAAGCAACACCGGCCTCATCTAGTTTTAAAACATAATTTACTTTTTACGTGTAAAGGTTTTTATAAACTTATCTAAGTACAGAAATATATATCATTAATTGTCATCATCATTTGTCATTTATGAACTATTGTAGTATACAGTTAACACAGGCGCTTCCCGCGTCTGCAGCGAAGTAGGTGACATCGTTCTGTATTCAGGTACCCACAGTCATGTGTCGAGGTAAAACTGAAATAATTGATATAACTCTCGCCATGAAAGGTCTGACGGTAACTTCGTGGAAAAGTTAGAGTGAATTTAAAAATCATCTGGTAAAAGACTCACTTTAAATGAGGACACCTTGACTCCTGACTCCTGTAGCTCAAAGTGCAGGAAGGCGACGAACAGCCCGATGAGGCAGGCGGGCAGGCTGCCCCACGGTGCCTGGTACAGCCGGGAGAACGACGGGATGCCCGAGTACATCGTCTTCAACTTGCTGGAGAGTCGTGGAAAGTAAAACAATTGTGACTTTTATGAGTTGTACAGTCACGAGCATAAATATCTTACACTTACGCAAAATTCGATTATGAAACTTACGAAACACGATTGAACGACTTCTAAGTCGTTCAATCGTGTTTCGTAAGTTTCATAATCGAATTCTAATAAGGATATACATATTTCATGACAGTTTAGTTTTGAAAAGACTATGTTCGTAACACCATAAAATTCATACATCAATACTTTAGGACAAAATCGCTTTTAAATCTTGCGTAATTGTAAGGTATTTGTCCCAGATCACAGGTATTTAATGTATGCTCGTGAGAGAAACTACTGGCGGATTTCCGTCATAAAAAAAAAGATTAAGGGAAGTACACATACAGCTTCTGTACAACATACCTACAATATTCATCCATGCAATTGTGTTGGTCAGGGAGCAGATATGCTACTGTTAGCATCAGCAATAGGATACTTGACAGGTATAATAATAATATGAGACAACATCCACACAAGGGCGTCCGGTCCCGAACTAGGCAGAGCCTGTACTACGGTAACCTGATGACTGATATACATACTTATTATACATATACACACATATTAACAATGGTTGTGAGCTAAATAATTTTAGATAAATTTTTATTTTTGAGAAAAAATTGCGTAAAAATAAAGCCCTTGGTCATGTGATATTGAACGCAAATCATAGCGTGACAGGTCACGACTTCCAGACGACACTTTCAATTTGTAAATAGAAATAAACTTTATACATCAGGCATAAAGTTTCTTTTCCAATACCAATAGAAAGGTCTGGAAAGGAAAACACTGATTGGGGGTGTGTCCCATTGGCACGATGGCAGTGCTCATTGCGCATCTAATAGATTAGTAGTATCTATTCATATCACGTGTAGGCACATTAAAAATTAGGAAATTGTCTACGGACTGTCAAAGTAGACAGTTACATAAGTACTTACTTGACTGCTTTGAATATTATATTCTAAATGTTTAAAAAGTTTAATTACAAAGTCTACTGAATATTATAATATTCCGACTAAAGGCATATTTTTTTTTATCGCTTATCTAATCCTTTGAGCTGCAATGACAGAATGCCGCGTTTTGACTATCAAAATTGAATTAAGTACCAGAAATGAAAAATTTGTTCTGTTAATTTTAATGTTGTGCTGAAATATTCTTATTTTGAGGTTAATAAAGCACAAGGAGCATTCCTAATTGATTTTTCAAAATCGTCACATATTATCAGTCTTATACTGAGCAACCAAAGTAGTCGTTTTTGGAAGCAAAATACGACAGACAGAAAAGCGATTGATATTTTAATTTTATTATACAGGGTGTCCCGTAAATAATGGATCAAACGTAACGGGTAGGTAGCTTACCTCATTTCCAACAACTAATTTTTGAAAAAAAATATTTTGATAAAAAATTTGAAAAAAAAAATCAATTGAACTTTTTTTTTCTAAGGCAAATAAAATTATATTTGAAAAAGAAAATATTAACAATAAGCTATTCAGAAGTTTTTGACAAAAATCATACCTAAAAATGTTATTAGTTGCAGCAAACACTGAATGCTGTTAGAGAAAATGGTAAAATTCGAAAAAAAAATATCTTGGTTACCTTACCGATTTTTTTAACTGTTCAAATTAGTTGTTTGAAATGAGGTAAGCTACCTACCCATTACGTTTGATCCATTATTTACGGGACACCCTGTATAGGAACTACAAACAGCTACATTATGCAATATTACAAACAAAAAAGAAACAAGTAACTTAAATAATAATGTAGCCCACAGAACTGTTCACAGATTACCCTTAATAATTAAAACTTTGAAGTCACTAGGGGGTGAACTGTTCGTGCAAGACAGTTACATTATAGAGTGTAACTGTTCTTGTTTTTAAAGTTAAAAAACAATAACAAACAGTTTAGTCTAAAAGCTCAAGTGTCTCATACAAAAGGCTACGAAACCTTTTCAAAGAGCATGTACACATATTATGTCTATGTGTTGGAATGCTTAATTGTAGGTTGCTGCCATTCGCCGAACTGGTGAACGTAGCCCAGTGTTAGATCGGCAGGTACCTACTGCGAAGAGTTCGCTTGCGCCGTGCGCGCACCTGCCGTCTGTGGACAGTTCTGGGGACTGCATAGCATAGTACATTATTTAGGTCAATACAAATAAAATTGCAATTAACAATGTTATACAATGGCATTGCTTCTAATTGTTTACGCCTAGAGCTGAGCGTCAAAAGCCTGTATTTACTGAGCAACTAGTTATACGGTAGATACGTTGGACGTTTTCTATCATTTCAATGTATTTGCCATAGTACGGATATAAAACTATGTAGGCAGCAATTTCTATGTGTGCAAAGGAGTCTGTTAAATCCCTAATACCTAGTAAGATATTAAAAAAAAAACAATACCACTCTACAAAGCTACAGAACCAACATCTGGGAAGCGCTACACATGTTAGCTTTGTTGTGGAATGAGCAAAAGCTGAACAAATTACGAAAGAGTCTTCAAATTCATCAAATACCTCGGATACGCGAAGTACATGATCGACTTCCAGTCGAAGACGTACGCCAGGGCTCCGTTGAGCAGACAAGAGAGGAGGACCAGCACTGCCAGGGTCGACAGCGCCCGGTGCCGGCGCCGCGCCAGGGCCACCGTCAAAACGGACGCCAGCATGTACAGCTGCATATCCACTGCCAGAAACCTGGGGGAGGTTTAATAAAAAAATTAGTAAAAGGTTCCAGTAACAACGATGTTAATCTCACCATCAACAAGGCATTTTCGAGCTTTCAATTAGTGAATAGTGAAAAAGTAGAATTTAATTTTAACATATTATTGTGGTCGTTATAAAGGCATTTAAGCAACTTAACATCAAAATTACCGAAGATTGGATGTCTACTAAAGTTTGTAGATCCATTGTTGAGACAATGGTGCCGATTCTGTTGTACACCGAACTAAACTAACTAAACTATCACTGAAATTCCTTACTTTTGACTATGAGAATCTTAACGCTATTCTGCAAAATAAAATCTCTAAATTTAAAAATAATTTTGACACATCTAAAATCAAATTTGGCAATTGCGACTCCACGTGATACTTGTTTTCCCGTGATTTTTTTTTAGAGCCGGAGGCGCGCATTATTTTCAGCCTCGACATGTTTTGTATGGAATTTTTCACTTTTTGTATGGAAAATATGTTTTTTTTTTTTTTTTTTTACCAACACGTTGGATTTTCGATATTTCGGGGCTTTATAAAGGGGGTCGAAATTTTCATTATTTTTGCGATAGGACACACCGTTTTCGAGATATAAGCAAAAGAAAAGAAAAAAGATACAGTTTTTGCAACTGAAGTCGAGGTGTTGGTGTGAATTTTAGTTCATGACAACTAATTTTATTCCACACCTTTTTAATCGCGATTAAAAACAGGCAGATTTAGTTACGACAATCAAAATTTTTGGTGAAAAACGTAAAATTCAGAATAGCAAAATTGCCATTTTCACTAAATTATAATCTCAGTGCCAGCTTAGTGCTGTCAAACTAAAATTTGGTTAAGTTGTGTCACTTTAGTCAATTTCAGAATGGGAAATCGTCGTTTGACAGGAATAAACTAAATTTTGGTGATTTTTAGTCTAGTTTAGAGAATTTTGTGACAAGAGAATCGGCACCAATTGCACCCTTTTAGCTTTAATATTCAATTTGTGTGTAGATCAAGGGATATTTCCGGGTTTAATGAAGTTATTCGACTTTTCAAATCTGGGGACAGCAAAGACACTAATAATTTTAGACCCGTATCGGTTTTGCCGGTTTTTTTATTAAAAAGCAACTAAAATTGGTGTTTTTTGGGTGATGATACTACTTTAATTTTTAAGGTATTAAGAGGTGCTACAAATTTTGACGACGTTAATAACGCCCTACTGCAGGTCCAACATTGGTTCACTGCTAATAATTTAGTATTAAATGGAAAAAAAAACAATGAATGTCAATGGATACAATACAAACATGTTATAAATAAGTAAAAATAAATATTTATTTTATCAAAAAGTCCAATTAAGTACCTGGGTCGAATATGGCCATCTTAAGGTTTGTTATACTTTTTTAATAATAATAAAGCTAAAACAAACAAGTTTTAGCACTTATTCATGAAGAGTGGTTATTTATCTTTACAACAGAAGCAAAAAAATACAAAGACATTAAACGATAAATAGTATTTTAAACAGTTTAAAAAAAAATTGAAATTGGCCATATTTCCGACGGGAGCGGTAAATATGCCCATATATGTGGCCATATTTACTGTACGTACGTAGGTATACATACATACCATATATTATGTACGTAGTACACGCTGTGTCAATGGGTAGGTATCCCACATTACACAGGCGAATAACACGGGATGCCAAAACCTTCTCTTCTTCAGGGTTAAGAAGTGGTTTCCGACCCAAAGTAGATTTAGTCTCTTTTTCCTCTTGTAAATAACGCCTTAGAGTGCGTCTTGGCACCTTACAATGGTTTGCAGCCGTATATACTTTCATCTTACCGCTTTTGACTGCAGTTAAAGCTAGTTTCATTGATGCTTCTGACCAATTACCACGAAGCTCTTTAGTTTTATAGCGTGCCATGGTCTAAAAAAGAAAAAAAAATGTCAGTAATTTAGTACCGTAAATATGGCCAACCGGTGGCCATATTTGCAGTCATGCATTTTTTTGTTTTCATATTCGCGAATTAAAAACACATTAATACTTTGATAAATAAACAAAGAAATATCAAATTACAATCGTCACACAATATCGTAATGTTATTAACAAAGATTCTTATTTGAAAAATAACAAAATACAGGACAATACTTACTTAATGTTTTTATAACCTCAACAGCACGTTTCACTTTAATGGACGTTGGGCGACTAGCGGGCGCGCGGGAAGGGTAACAGTACACCGTTCTGATACACGCGACACTAGCGACAATTTATGGTCGCGTTCAAATCATTACAAACTATCGTGCTTAGAATAATGTTATATGGCCATATTTACCGGCTGGCCATATTCGACCCAGGTACTTACATTTTATTTTTGACAAAAAATATCCTCCATAAGTCGGTACAGCAAGGCAACTTCAATGTTTATTTGAGATGTGTGTTGATACGTGTTAAACCGACGGCTCGGCTCCTCAAACTGTCAGTAACACATTTTGTAACCTGTGTCTCATTGGATGGTCTAAATATACGAAAACTCGCTTCATTACCTTCTGATTGTGAAATATTTCTGCAATTTGTTTACGGAAATAATTAATGGAAAGATGATAAAGTGAAAAACGACGACAATGTAATGTAGTACAGCAACTTTCTGACTAACTGAACGACTCTTTGACAACTCAAAAGTGCGTGTACATGGTTTAATTAAAATAATTGCTTTGAGTTTGACTTTGATTCACTGGATTTTATTATATTTGGACTGTCAACCCGTCTCTGCTTCAGAATCAGAATCAGAATCAGAATTATTTATTTGTTAAACATAGGTGAAGAACATATATACATTAATCATACATGTCAAGGTCTTAAATAGATAAGTGTTGCACTATGCTTTGTCATTGTTGACATACAAATATTAAAGTCAGGTTCGTCAAAGTTAACAAAATTTTACGTTAACAAAATACATTAAAATAATCAATTTCACACAAGAAGATCACGACAAAAGAATATGCGAGAAATTATTCGTTCGTTACATTAATAATATGAATTAATAAAATTACAGAATTTAATCAAATAGTCATCCAAAATTAAAATAGTCATCCAAGTCAACATTAATAATATAAATTTATAAAATTACAGAATTTAATCAAATAGTATTATCATTAAAATAGTCATCCAGGGTATAATAACATTTCTCAACTAATAACTTGTGAAGACACTTTTTGAATTTCTTTAATGGCATACATTTTATAGCATCAGGTATTTTATTAAAAATTTTTGGTGCAACACCAAAAAAGCTCTTTTTCATTAACGCAGTATTGCATTTCAACGTACATAGTTGATTTTCATATTGACTCCGAATGGGGGTCTTCTTAACTGTTGAAAATTTTGTAAATAAATGTGGATTTGATTTTATAAATAATGCAGTTTCTAATATATATATAGCTGGTAATGTTAATATTTTTAATTTCTTAAAGTAGGGAACGCAACTATCTGTTGACTTTAAATTACACATGGATCTTACACACCTTCTTTGCATCCTGAATACCAGTTCCCTATTAGTTGATTGCCCCCAGAAAACAACACCATAACGGAGATTAGAGGCTACAAGTCCATGATAGGCTGTTAACAGTGTTTCAGAATTAACTCTCTTAGATAATTGAAACAATAGATACGCACGGGTGCAATGGTGACTTGTCAAAGCGTCAACATTTTATTATATTTGAACTGTCAACCCGTCTCTGCTTCGCACGGGTGCAATGGTGACTTGTCAAAGCGTCAACATTTTATTATATTTGAAATGTCAACCCTTCTCTGCTTCGCACGGGTGCAATGGTGACTTGTCAAAGCGTCAACATTTTATTATATTTGAAATGTCAACCCTTCTCTGCTTCGCACGGGTGCAATGGTGACTTGTCAAAGCGTCAACATTTTATTATATTTGAAATGTCAACCCTTCTCTGCTTCGCACGGGTGCAATGGTGACTTGTCAAAGCGTCAAAATTTTTGGGGTAAACCTAAATTAAATATGAATTCATTTTACATACACATAAACCCTCCGGAATAAATTCTTCTAATTATTGTGAAAACCGCATCCAAAACCATTTTGCAGTTTAGAAGATCTAAACGGTCACATGCACAGACACAAAAAACGACTTTGTTTCATACTTGCTTAGATTTACTTAGTCATTCCTTTTTTTGGCCTAGCAAGCGCTGGACACGTTATATAATAACAGTAACAGGAAAACAATGGACAAAGGAAGCCGTAGACAGAGGAAACTGGAATGAGCCGGAGGAGACCTATACCCGAGAAGGGGTTCCTATCCCTACGATGTCGATATATTGAAATAATATTTAATATAGTGCGACAACGGGTCAGCCGCATGTGTTGAATGTTGTACATCAAAATATGCAGGGTCTGTCCGGCAAAGACTAGAGTTAAGTTTATTTATGGAGAACTATGATGTTCAGGTGCTATGTTTGACTGAAAACTGATCGAAAGAACATGAAGTAGTGTTTATCAATGATGATAATTTTACCATTCAAAGTGCATTTGTAAGGAAAAGTGCTATTAGTAGTTGTCTTGTGTTGAACTCGAGCGATTCGTTATAATATGCGTTTATCGACCCCCCTCTGGGGATTTTATTCGTGTCGAATCGGTAATGGAGGATTCACTGAATAAATTAAAATCAATTAATAAAAGTATAATTTTATGTGGTGATTTTAATGTTAATATTTTAGAGGTTACTCCAGTAACTTCTCGTAACACACGTAACAGTACTTCTCAATCTGTTTAGGTATTTTAATTTAATTAACTTGTTTTTTGAACCTACGAGGATAACAGCATCTTTGTCGACTTGTATTGATAGTATTTTTAGTGATTGTGATGCCAAAAATAAATTAGTGTTAAGTGACTTACCGTCTAACCACTGTGGATTAATAGCTAACTTCCCTTTTTTTTTTTTTTGGTTCCGGGGTGGAAAATCCTCATGGATGTCCACCGCCCTGCGGCGGGCGGCGGGGTCTGTCAGACTCTTACTGACTAAAAATCACCCCGGTGTTCCATCTCACACCTACGCCGGGAATCGCGGGAACGTACGATCCTTCCGCAACCCCCGACTGGTACCGGCCCGCTGCTGCGGGCCTCTTCGTGTCTGGGGGGGGGGAGTGAGGTGTTTGACTCCCCCCGCGACGTCTAAGAGGGGCGCGCGTGGAACACTACGCGCTGCCACCTCGGGTCCTGATGTATGGGGGGCGACGGACGTCCCCGAGTCCGTCGCCCCTGGACCCATTTAGGGGGGCTGGAAGAGGCCGTTGTCCGCCCTCCGCCAACGCCCGGTGCGCCTTCTGCGGGCCGGGTGAGTGGATGAAATCTCCCTCTCCCTTTCCGCAGCCTCCTTCTGCGAGACGACTGTTTCGCAGAAGGAGACCACCGCGTCCCAGGACTCGCCGCTGCCGACCATCGACTCGACTACGTTCGGCAGCGACAAGTCACTGCCTACTTCTGAGATGAGGGCACGGCGCGGCTCCTCCCAAGTAGCTAGTTCCCTATTCCAATACATAAAAAGCCGCATAAAATAGAATGCAGACCTTATACAGCTAGTCGTTGCAACAAGTTTAAACATAATATAGCCCTTAGAATTAAACCGTCGATTGTAGAACACGATAATCCTAATATAATCTATGGAGCCCTTTTTGATGTTGTGCAAAAATAATACCAATCTACTTTCAAGGCCAAAAGCATTAACATTAATGGCACCTCCGTTGGCTTCAACCAATGGGCTACTCCAGGTATTTATAAAAGTAGAGCCAGACTATACGAGTTTACGTGTTTGATACTCCTTTCCTAGAGTATGTGAAAAATTATTAAAAATTATTTAAAAAGATTTGTGTTTTTGCTAAATCTAAATTTTTAAGCGATACAATTAAAAATACGAATAACAAAGTAAAAACCACCTGGAAAATTATTAATAATGAAACGGGTAAGTCGGTTATACAAGAAAAACAATTAGAGATTATGGTCGACTACAAATTAGTTAATAAAGCAGCTGACGTAGCTGAAGCAATTAATGAGTTTTTTGCCAACATACCTATAACTACGACTCGCTCCTTAAATTCGTCCCCATCTGAAGCTGAAACCCTTTAGCATAATAGTGTACCTAAATGTAGTCGCTTAGTTAGCTTCGAACATGTAACACCTCGTGATGTAATTAGTGTTTTTAACACACTCAAGTCAAAAAACACTGGTGATTACTGGGGCATCTCCATTAAACTTGTAAGTAATATAATCGACATCGTAGCCTCCTATCTAGCTGTTACTTTTAACAAATGTGTTGATTTTGGAACTTTTCCTGACCTCATGAAGAGTAAAGTAAAGTCATACCATTATTTAAATCGGGTAATAAAAACAAAGTTGGCAATTTTAGGCCTATTTATATCTTACCTGCATTTAGTAAAATAGTTGAAAAATTAATACTTAAACAGTTGCTAAGACATTTTAATTCAAATAGCCTCCTTCATGACGAACAATATGGCTGTCTTGTGTAATTTTGACGTTCAAAAAGTGCTGATTCTCAGCCTAGTTTGAATAAATGCCTTTTGATTTTGATATGAAAAAAAAACACAGAAACAACACAACTGAAAAAATTATCTTATAATATAATTAATTTAAATGCTCATTGTATTAGTGCGATGTCAATATTTTTGTGGATAAGACATTAAAAGGTTTTTTTATTGTATTTATCCATTTTGTTACAAAGACTCCTCACCAGATGTAATTGCAAAATATTATTGACAAACAAAACTATTCATGGTTCACTAGCAACCACAAGCGTCTCTCAATGTATATCCTCATTTCCCGTTACTCACCAGGTCTGAACGAGACAGATATCCTCAGGGTCGACCAGGTTGTTGATGTAGAAGACGTGGCTCCAGAACTTGCGCTTGCAGGCTTCGCTCTCAGCTCCGACAGTGGGCGTCCACAGTGGGCCGGCACTGCCACTCGCCCACCACGTCGCCGCGTACCCCACCACTAGCAGGTACACTGGAGATATCCTAGAAATGGAAAAAAATATTCATTACCTTCTAAACATTAATTATCACCTTTTTTCTGCTTACCTGCCTGACTGCTTCTTAATCTTTTTATCATTGAATAAGTTAATTTCTTCCTATAGCTTGAGCCAACACGAGATTAGAAGTAGAAAGATCATTAACTTTTAATATTGTTCCCTTGAGATTAGGTTTTCAAACTTTTTATTAGTACCTAGATATTTTAAAGAATACGAAAAAGAAGAGCGAGAACATAATCTATATTTTGTGCCAAAAATCGTTCAAATACGTTCAGTAGTTCAGTTCAGTTTATGCGTGTTTGGAAAACAAAAAAAATTTAAACCTGTTCATCCGTAGACGACCACGAGCGATGCGACTAGTGACGCGACTTGCGTCACTACGCTTCTCCTGTATCTCTCCGTCGCTCTGCAAGTCACGTCGCAGTAACTCGTGGCATGCTCTAAACAACTTCTTTCGTTTGTTTTCACCGTAGTCGCTGGCGCAAGTCGCGTGTCGCCTGAACGTGTAGCTCGTGGCGATGGGGTTATACATATTATTAGTATAGACAGTAAGTATACCTGGCTATCCTCTTAATAGTGATGTAGGGCAGCAGTTTGTAGGAGATCTTATTGGTCTTGGTGTAGAGCAGCAGGTTGTAGCCGAGCAGGAAGTTGGAGAGTAGCACGAACACCTGCACCACCGACGTGCCATTCAGGAAGATCATCAGCCCCGGGTGACGCGATATCTGCCAATAACATGCACATATTATGTGAAATATTTATTTATTTATAAAGGATTACCAACTAAATACATAAACAGCATTAACCCATAATCTTTGACATAGTTATAGATCTCGTATGAATCTAAATTATAGACAAGCACGACACTATTAATTAGCGTAGGTACTTGTACATTATATAAAAGTCAAATATAATGATTACCCCACGGACTACCTGCATATCGTTTCTCCTTCTTTATCAAGTACATCCAAAGATTGTTTAGTAAAATACCCCTTTTAGCAATTAGACCGCCCATTGTAGGCAACTCTTAAAAGTTCTTATTTGTAATTGTGTTTGTACACAATAAAGAGTATTAGGTATATCAATCTCTTCTATATTCTAAGATCAATCTAACTTGGAACTAAGGTGTATGGATTTGTCGTTTATTCTATATGAAATAAAACGCTTAAGATTTCCAATGTCGATAAAGTTTTTTCACTTGTCTAAGACATCGCGGCGAACACATGGATTGCGGATCCATTTACCTGCGGTGATGTTAAAAGTCTTGTGTTTGTAATTCCACAAGCCTCAATACCTTTTAAATGCCAAAAGGTGTCAGAAATAAAGACTTTCCGCGTACGGACTACCTTACTCATAAAACGGCATGTTTGCAGTTGATAACGTAATTGAGTTATAAATGCTACTTGCTGACCTGCTCGAGCCACCTGGGATTGTACAGATACAGCATGTCGTGGATGCAGCCGCTGTGCGTCGCCATGGTTAGCACCATCAGCAGTACCCTGCAATGAAATACAGGTTGATATTAGGTTAGGTTAGGCACCTAAAACTGACACGGGTTGTCTGGAACTATCGTAAAAAATCGGTCCATAATAAGTCGGTGAGAATAAAGAAAGAAAGAAAATGCGTTTATTATATTAGCATTACAGCAAAATAAATACACCTTAATACTATAAAAACAGAATACAAAAATTATAATGCCAAACGGGCCTCAGCTCAGCATAATGTCAGATGACAACACAAGGTGTACCACCTGACGCTGATTTTCAGCTGCAACCCACTGAATACCTAGATCATACCTTTTTATGACCAAAGTCAAAACTTATTTTCGAGCCGTTTGGGTTTGAAACCCTCCGTCCGTAGAGTCCGAGTGCTCATCTAAACGGTTGGCTAATACTTCCCGTGACCCGCGCGCAAGCATATTTACCTTAGTTAGAGGCTAAGCATTGTCATACAACGTGGCAACACCGCCAGTCTCTTGGATATATTACCAAGCAGTTGACAGCGATGCAAAAGATACTCGTATATCAAAGCCATATTACAGTTCGTTGAAAGTTTTAGTTCATTAAGATATTACTTACATTGTATTTTATTATTTTTATTTATTTAAATAATTTCTTAACTAATTTAGTTTAAGTAGTTTATCCGATGTTTATATTTTTATCGTACTAAGTGAACATTTTATAATTCAATGCTGATGTCCTACAAAAATGGTGAACGATGATCATGATGAATTGAAATGTTGGACCATACCGGACTCCCTGCACGGGCGTCAGCGCCGCCAGTCGCGGGTCGCCGTCCTCGTAGGACGCCGTCAGGCGCCGCCAGTTGCCTCGGACCGACCACGAGCTCAGCTGCGGGCTCTCTGCAGGCAACAGCATATTTTGAGAGAATATAATAAAACATGTTTTTCTCAACCATAATCATTCACTTTTTTATAGTCAAAGTCAAAACATTTTAAATTCGAAATAAGCACATAAAAGGCCCTATTGAACGGCAAAACACACAAATAAAAAGAATAGATTATGGTTGCACTTTCCAAATGGTTTCGTATGGAAGAAGATCGGGCAAGTAACTCCACTGTTACTCCTTTAAAATGTTTTACAATATTTTGTATACGTTAATTATACGGGGTTATTTGTAATACCACGGAAATCCATTATGGGAATGTAGGGGAGGTCATTTGCAACCAAATTACCTCTTATGACTCCTATGCAAATGTCAACCATTTTCCAGTAATTTGACATTTTATATTTTTTTGAAGATATTATCTGTTATCTTATTATATCTCGTTGGATAGTTTGCTTAGAAGATGTACATATTGTTGGAATGATCTGTCGACATCCATGTTTTTTTTTGCAGAAATCAATCACTTAATTCAAATAACCTACTCAAAGTGATGAAAATTGTATGCTCTCATTTAAAGAATATTGAAGATAATTGTCATTTTATGGTTGATTATTATGTATGGAAGTAGAAGCAGATAATAATAATTTAAAAAATCGTACTTGGTTCTTTTTTTTATAAATCAAACTTGTATACCGCCAAAAAAATACAAAATGCCAAATTACTAGGAAATGGTTGACATTTACTTATAGATCCTATGGGGTCATTTGGTTGCAAATGACCTCCCCTACATCCCCTTAATGGATTGCCGACTTATTATCAATAACCCTGTATATATGTGATGACGATGCACCTAGAATAACATTTAGTAACAATAGGTAAAAATAATTAAAAATAAAGCAATGACAGGTAAATTAATTATGTGATAGATACATGGTGGTCACATATTTACGAATATAGAGTAAATGATTTTCCTAAACCAGTAATCATTTAACTGTCTAAGTTAAAGTAATCACAGAATGTAAAATCAATGTCACAAAAGGGTATCATTTAAGCTATTACCAATTTAATTAGTTTTGTGTTTCTTAAATAATAGGGTTTGTCCTCCAAATAGTAGATCTGTCACCAAAATGTAGTCACCAAACAATGCAAAATCAGTTCCACAATAAATCACCTAAAATCCTGAGCTATCAACCTGGGAACAATTTTTGTTTATCTGAGAACGAAAATATTTCGTGGCGATAGATCTATTTATTAGGTGATACAACTTGATGACAAATATAAATTTTGGTGATAGAAAATATAGTTCCCGTCACAAAATAATAAATTATACAGTTAAATTAGCAACCAGCTTGATTTTGTCTAGACTCTAGATTGTCCTACGGAGCAGGACCAGCATGTTTCCAAGCATACTTATCTTGGATATAATCATATTATTTGTAATAAATATACAGGTGGCGGAAGCTGTCACTCTGGTTGGTTCAATAAAAACATTGTTGACAAATCAAATGAACTAAAATAATAACCTGACAGTATTCGAGTTACTTTCTAATAAATTAATATTAAAATCTCCACATAATATATGATTATTGACTTACTAATAGTACTAAGTGTCTTTAACACTTACATTATATGTAGAATCAAACACAGATAGATTCTGGTAACTTGGAGGTCTATATACGCAAACTATAACATGCTTATCAAGCTCCACACAGGACAATTCAATGGTGTGTTCAACAGACAGTCAGATGATGTTCCTTCGTTCTTTCGATTTAATAGAATTTTTTAAATGAACGGCCGCCATGTTTCATACGTTTTCGGCTGAAATGGCTAACAACACAATAATTTTCATCATGTTTTTCTTCATAATATAACTAACATCTTCCTAGAGACATATTTTCAGGCCGAGGCAATGAAAAACAAATAATAAAAATAATCTACAAGCATATTTTCTTCTTTTTCCCTCTGCAAACTAAAAAAAACAATAACCAACTCACTCTTAGCATTATCCCCAGTAACAACATCATAGGTCGTCCCCACTGCATTGAGCGCCACGAGCACCGCCACCACATAAAGGAACACTTTCTGCGCCATATCCAAGGGCGCGGGGCTGTGCGCCTGCGCGAACTCCTGCGCGTGTGTGCGGCAGTAGCCGAGCTGCGCCAGACTGGTGCGCAGTGCCAGGAGCCGCGCCCAGTGCGACGCGCAGCGCTCGAAGCGCAGCGACGCGTTGCGCTCGACCAGGCCGGGGCAGCGCGAGCTCACGCAGTAGCCGCGGTGCAGCTGCGTGCGGTTGAAGTGGTAGCGGTCTTGAGAGTACTCCTGGAGAAGAGTAGGTTTAAGCGTTTTGTAAACTTAGGTAACATAACATTACATTGTATTAAAGAATTACTTTGACTTGCTAAGCTACTAACTTTTTTTGTACACAATTAATTAAATCACGTAAATTTGATCGCACCGATTTGCAAAAAAATTACATAGATTCACCTTCAATGAGCCCCACCGGGCGACTGTTATATGAACGAATAAGAGTGATGACATTACTTTTGATAGGCAAAAGAAGGGATGGCAATAATGTGCGTGCGCTCGGAATAAAACAACGCATGTGCCAAAACGAATTGCCGTCTTTTATAAATAAAAAATATACTTAAAACTAAAACTGCTTTACGGAAACTGACCTTGAGCATGCTGTAGACCGGGTGCGGCTCCTTGAGCGGCTCGACATGGAAGGCGCCGAGGCAGTAGAGCCCGCCGGGCTGCGCCAGGCACGCGCTGTAGTCATCCAGGTGGTACAGCCGTGGGAACCTGGCGTACTCCTCGTCTGGAAGGTCACAAGATGAGCTGGTGAAAAATGGGAAACACGACGCGACGGCTCACTGAGGGCCAGGCATCCCTGATGCTTTGTCAGCCCGGAAACAAAGCTGCATTTTTCCTGTGTCTGCAATTTTACCGGAACCCATTCCGACCCTTCAAATCCGAACATGCAACGCTGCTTGGCAGCAGAAATAGGTAGGTACGGTGGGAGCATTTTTTTTAATCAGATTATCTTACGCGTTTCTTGTGTTTAAAATAAGACAGCTGTCGATATGTATAACTTACATTTTTATTATGTTAATAATATTCTAAACACTACAACCTGTTAATAACATCCTCTAAAACCTGCCCTTAACTTGCACTGAGAAACGTCACTATTTCATTGTTTTTAAATGTAAATAATGCAACATCAATCTAGTTAACAAACACACATAAAAGTAAGTGATAAATTATATTATTTCTGTAAGTGGGTTTGTACAAACACTTTTACACGTCAACGTTCACGTCGCCAGCGTTTCTTAACTTACTACTCTGAGAAGAAAGGCCGAAACAAACTGAGAGGTCACGTCTCTTTTAAAGTCCAAACAAAATCTTGGTCAGATCATCTGAAGGCTATGTAGATTGGTGTCTAAAATGGTCTTTTGAGGAAAAAAACACACAGATTGAATGGACCTGTCCAGTCAGTGCACGCATTTGTCAGTAACCGTGCAGCTCAACTCAGAACTTAAGGAGCTTAACGATTCGACGAACAATACCAAAGAAAGGACATTTGGGTAGGCCGCATAAACTACTCAAATTGCCAGAACATGATTAAAACTAGAACAATTAACCACATACTCCTCACATTCACAATCATTAAAATAATATAATACTTTATACAGTAAATTCATTCATGTCATTGTTTATGTAAAAAGGTAAAGATACTTATAGCAAATATTAAAAGTATCTAATATAGTTGGCAAAATAAAATAAATAACTTTCCCTGTGTAAATTTATTGGACCAATCCCAATTGTCCTCAATATAGTCATTGGCAGTATAATAGGCTTTCTGGCATAGTTTCCTCTTTATAAAAGATTTGAATTTATTAAGGCTCAGTTCTTGAATGTGGCTAGGAAGTTTATTATAAAAGCGTATACATTGGCATCTAAACGAGCCACCTATTTTCTTGAGCCTGGTTGCAGGAACAACAAATTTGTGTTTGTTCCTAGTATTTATATTATGGATATCACTGTATTTTTAAACAGATTAATATTTTTATATGCATACAAAAGATTTTCATAATTATACTGAGAAGGCACAGTCATTATATTAATCCCTTTAAATTTGTCTCTGAAGGAGTGTCTGGGACTTAATTTATAAATTGAACGAATTGCCCTTTTTTTGTAAAACAATTTTTTTTTGAATATCGGCGGCATTTCCTCACAACAGAATACCGTACGTAACAGCGTATGCTGCTGGGCTAAGCTTTTTTGACAATTTATCTATATGGGGGTCTTTATACTGTGATATTTTTGACAATTTATCTATATGGGGGTCTATAAACTGTGATATTTTTGATAATTTATCTATATGGGGGTCTGTATACTGTGATATTTTTGACAATTTATCTATATGGGGGTCTTTATACTGTGATATTTTTGATAATTTATCTATATGGGGGTCTGTATACTGTGATATTTTTGACAATTTATCTATATGGGGGTCTTTATACTGTGATATTTTCGGGTTTCAACTCTTCACCCTTTATGAGAACACTTGTTTCTACTTGTCTAACATGAGGTATCGTAAACTTGATACATTATTTCAATTTCTTCTCGACGAAGAAGGTTATTAACATTAAACCAGTTAACTACTTTTGCAAAGGCGCTATTTACATTGTCAGTAACCAGCTGCTGACGTTTGGGTTTAAATAAAAATTAAGTGTCGTCTGCAAATAACACTATATCATGTACACTCTTATCTGTGAAATGGCGAAAATTGGAACTACGGCCGTCATGTTGAAATGTCATTCGATTGTCAGTGTCTACTACATTCGGGTTCTCTGGTTGTTTTGTCGTGATATTGCTGAATTTATAAAGTTAAATATGCCGAAAGCTATTAAATGTGATGCTTGAAACATTATTCTAAAGGTTAAAACCTTTTTTGAAGAAGAAGCTCGGGCGGGGACTCCGATTATTCCATTTAATCAAATATACAAACGAATTTCGGCAACGACAGGTTAGTGTTGTCAACATTCTTGTTATAAATTACCCGATACTTAACTAATTATCCACGAAATATTCGTTTCTATTCTTGCTGCAGGTTAGCGTATCGGTAACGTACATCTATTAGGTAACCTGCTAAGTGAGTGAGCCAACTAACTTGCCAGATTTCAAATTTCCAGTAACATTTATTTTATTATCTTACATTTTAGGTGTGAGTCAAGGACTAATTTAAAAAATAGTTAAGGAAGGGCACGCAGCAGAAGAAACTGGTACGAAAATTCGGAAAAATTGTCTGCTGAATTTCCACTTCATTGGATTACGTTTTAGATAAAGCCATAGTTTATTGCTGAGAGACTAAACTGTTAGCGTACCCACGTAACTGTAAATTATCAATTTCTTTTTATTTATTTTATTATTTTTATCTAAAGGTATCATTGTTTTAATTTGTAATCCTTATTAAACGATTAAGTCTAATGTCAATTTTTTTCTTGAAAACTTACTAAAGGACAATGCCCATTTTGTTAAGACTTTTGGGCCCCTAAAAAACTTCGTGTGTCACTGTGATTTTAACTTTATTTTGTAGACTTAGAATTACCTTTTCATATCCTGAAATCGATTTTCAAATTTTCACCCTAGTTTAAGAGAAATCGTGTGTTTTTGGATTCTGGAATTGAGGTGACAAAACAAGTTTTTTTTTTGTTCTAAACATATTTGAAATTAAAACAATAATTTTGTTTAAGTATTAACATTGATTCCTGAATTAAGAAAATACTACATAACTTCTCTTCCCAGATATTATATAGGTTAAGTACTTGCGCTTACAAATATCCCTTGCCGTGCCGTGCCGGCAGTCAGCGTTAAGTAGGCTGTGCCCTCACCACTAGATAATGTTGTTAAAAATAAATACTTACCTATGACTAAAGCCTTAGGTTAGAGGAGCTCATGGCTAAGTTACAACAAACGCACGGATCAGTCCCAAGTTAAGTCAAGCTGCTCTAAGGCTGCTACTTAATTTAAAAAAAAAACAACAACAATAAATAGTGGGTAAAATATTTATTCTTCAAGGAATATAGGTCTAGAAATTGCGCTGGGGCGCTCATATCATTAAAACGACCCCAGCATAATTACCACAATATGGTCATAGATATGAGCGCAGGACCCTACTGTACGATTTGCAACTAAGCAACTACAATAATAAGCAATAATAATCACTAAACTATTTGTCATATGTTGCTCTCTACTTATCAATAAATATGTGTAATAAATCCTGTTACTTACATGTCTCGATTTAATTATGGCCCTAACTAGTTGTTATGACATGAAATATTAAGGTCAAATCTTCTTCTATTAATTCATTGCATATTTCAACACTGTAGGTACCATTCGCCCGCACATGCTCCCCATACTATCTTGCCAGTTTTAATTGGTAAGATCCTAAAGCAAATCTTATAACTTGATTAATGATAATCTTGAAAAGTTATTTAGACGGGGAGCACTGCTGTTTATGCTGTGAAAAATCGTACGTCTCCCATTTATATGTTCCCCGTGAATAAATTCACAACCGGAACCGGCAGTGGTAGTGGAGGTGGTACAGAAATCACAGCATCTGGGATGTTATCGTCCATGTTATCAGTCACTGGCGCAGACTCCACGGTGGGTCTGCTAACGCCACCTACCGCCTGGCTCTGTATTTCTCTCGATGCAGCCTCCCAACAAGCATGACAAACTCGTTCCAAATGCAAGACCTAAAAATATAATATTAAATAAATAAATAAATATCGTCTGACATTGCACACAGCACCATCTAGTTCCAAGTTAAGCACTTAACACTTAAGGCTTGTGTTATGGATACCAGATGGTTGATACACTACTTAAATACATTTTTTTTTTCGTAAATACATACATATTATAAATATACATCCATGACTCGGGTACAAATGTCCATATTCATCATACAAACATTTGCCCCTACCGGGATTCGAACCCAGGGCCATTTGGTTTCGCTGACTACACTTAGCGACTGTAGCCACTACACCAAATGTGTCGTATTGTATTTATACTATTTATTTTTGTTCAATTAGTTCAAACATAGTTATTCTGCCACAATTAAAACACTTACATGATGAGCGGGTGTCCATCTTAGTCTAACGTTTCTTTGAGGACAGTCTTGACAAACCATACGAGTTCTGCGACTTGCAATCGATATGGCACACGCAAAACATATGTTGAGGTGTCCAAGAGCAGGGGATACGAGGGATAGAGTTGTGGTTGATGATGTCCGGTTTTGTAGTAATACAAAACATTCAAGATGTCATCAGGATAACTGGAATGATAGCAAAAATAAATCAGTGAATTTCTAAATAGATAGATGTACATTAATTATTCATGTGCTCATTACAATGGTCTAGGTTTTCTCACAGATCACCTTACACTGCCTAAAAAGGTTAATTTCTGTTATAGCGGAAATAATAGAGATTTACAGTTGACCTCTTGATTGACCAAACATAGGCATCCTAAATGTTCGTACCTATAAATCTTGAAAATTACACATTATAAACTTACCGGTGTAGTTGTGTGTTACCGAGGATCTCAGAAGGTCTACCAGGTGTAGACATTTTGCAGGAGTAAAACAGGTGTCCAAGGCTCACTTATACCAAATAAAAGTCAATGTGCTCACTTGTCACTACAACAAGAGTCCAATATCTCAAAACAAATCCACTGGAGGAACGCAAACGCTCAACTGGACAGCTTCAAATTGTAACGAACATAAGGAAATACGCAGAAATTAATACAACTCGACGCAAAATAAACGGCACGCAGCAATTTGATTGACGCAATGATTTGACAGATATGAGATAGATTTGTCTAAGTGTGACCATGTTAATATTTTGGTAATCGATTTACCAAATCGATTTGTTATAAATAATATTATTTTCATAATTAAAAAGATAGGTTTAATTATAAACGCTATTTAGGGTACGGGAGGTACTAACCTGAGTACTAACCACAATTATGTCTGTGGTACTAACTTTTATTTTTTAAAGAAACTGTAGTGTAGTGTAACTACTTTTATTTTCTTTATTTGACCCCCCCGTCGTCTACTTCGCGCCAACTCGGTTACATAAGTGTTAGCTAGATTAGGACGTGTGAAAAGCTACAGTAGCTTACTGTAGTCTATCTCCGGTCATTATAGTCGGTGGATTAGTAAAATATCGATATTTCCAATCGATTACAATTATTTAATTGACATAGTCTGTCGTCTGGCAACATTCAGGTTAAGTTTTAATGGCGGAACTGATATTTATTCAATAGAATAAATATTAATTATGTTTTCCAATGCTAGGGTAAACGAAATATTGATAAAAAAAACTTGAACATGTAAAAATACGACTTAATTTTTGAGAAGTAAATAGTCTTGACACGGCACCGAAACTAAGGGGCCCATTGGTTGTCATTCTCCTTTTGGGCACCTTATATTAATTAGCAACACTGAATCGACGGTGCCGTCCTTTTTCAGTTCACAGATAAGTTGGTAGGACTGTATATCATTTATGAGGTAAGGCAAGTTATTTATATAAATAAGACATAAAAATGGACCAATAACTGAGCCTTGAGGGACCCCCATTCTTACTACCGATCCGGGTGATCTTTTTCCCTTAAGTCAACTATCTGAATTCTCCACTTAAGTAAGAAGATCCAGAGAGGCGTTCCGGATTCTGTAGTGGTGCAGTTTCCTGATTAATGTTTCATGAAGAACACAATCGAATGCCTTGGACAAATCGCAAAAGATCCCCAACGCATCACATTTGTCCTCCCATGCATTATACACATGCCCTAAAAGTAGGTGTAAGGCAGTAGTAAGTCCACGCAACATTAAGTATGCAGCCATGCATGCCAATTTCCGCAAACACTATTTTGTGACTCATTAAAATATGACATTTTGAAACGTTTGCATAGTAACAAAACATACATAAGTATCGTTATGCTGGTTACAGACAGATATTATTATCTACCTACTGTAATATTGTACTGTCTGAATAGAGGAAATTGTCAACTTTTAACATTTCGCTGACACGTAGTGTACACAATGAATGGGCGGAACACCTATAAGTGAATGTTTAAAGATAGTACAAGAATAAAAATTGATTTATTATTTATACATTTTACACTACATCATTAATTTCCCTGTAAGTATTGCAAGTAATCTCTGTTATTTTTTTGTAAGGATTGCAAGTAAGAAATCTGATGTTTTCTTGAAAATATTTTAAGTGAACGTGATTAAATGAACGTCACGATAATGTTCTCGTTAAAAAAATAATATAAAACTAGCTTTTGCCCGCGTTGCTAGGTAGAGTGATACTCTACCTAGAGAGACTCTAAATAGAGCTAGAAACCTTTATATGAGGGGTACAGTCACAGCAGATAACATGTTTGTGTTCCACAGCCTTTAAGCTGAGTTTTGTGTTGATAAGCCTTTCAGGACAAGGATGTTAGTTTCTTATAATGCCACTTGAAAAGTAGCTATTAGCCGTCACTCAAAGTCAAAGTCAAAGCATTTATTTCAAATAGGCACATAAAAGGCACTTTTAAACGTCAACATTTACATTTAAATAGAATTGATTCTAGTCGCCCCTTCCAAAAGGTAGTTTCGTATGGGGAAGAATGGGCAAGAATCCATCGTTACTCTTACTCGTTACTTATAGCAAACTAGGGCTTCTAAGTAATATGAATAATTATTACCGCTTACCACTCATGATTTTATATAATCCACATTTAAATGTACTGCCTACTTAGGTAAATGATATAATAGGGGTTAAAGTATGAAATTGCCGTTTTATTGTATTAGGTACTTCGAATTGACATAGAACCTTGGTTTGAGATTATTGAGTGAAACTCTTTTCACATGGTACCTATGAAGTTCTTCTTTTAAAAAATGTGCAACATTTGATTATCGACTTTCAGTTGTTTTTTTTGTTATTCAGCTTAGACAAGAAAGATGGATACTTCGAAAATTCGAGTTATTTTTTAATACGAGTTCCGACGCGGAACTAACGCGGCAGAAAAAGCTCGCAATATCAATGTTGCGTTTGGAGAGGGCTCTGCTAATGAACGCCCCTTGCGATTTAGGACTTTGATTTGAAGAACGAACCACGTGGAAGACCGCCCACACAGGTGAATGAATTGAAAGAGATGGTGGAAGCGGATCCAAGCCAAACTACCCAGGAATTAGCGGCATGGTTTAACGTTACCTTACCAACAATATTGACTAATTTGCGTCAAATAAAAAAAATAAAAAAAATTGAGCAATGGGTGCCTCATGATTTGACTGGCCTGCAGAAAGAAACGCGTGTTGAAACTTGTGTTGCCTTGTTGAATCGATACAGAAATGAAGGAATATTGGATCGAATTGTGACATGTGATGAAAAGTGGATTATTTACGATAACCGTAAGCGAAAAATGCAACGGCTGACCCCAGGCCAAACGCCGCAACAGTGTCCTAAAGCAAAGCTTACCAATAAAAAGGTAATGGTAACTGTTTGGTGGTCTCAGCATGGTGTTATTCACTATAGCTTTCTCCGATCTGGTCAAACAATAAACTCCGAACAATGATAGCAAAACTAGCAGTGAAACAGCCCCGACTCATGAATCGATCTACACCATTATTGCTCCATGATAACGCGAGACCTCATACAGCACGAGAAACCGTTTTAACTCTACAGGGACTACAATTAGAAACCATTCGTCACCCTCCGTATTTGCCAGACCTTGCTCCAATGTACTACCATTTTTTTCGTGATTTGGAAAATTTTCTACTTGAAAAAAAGTTTTCTTCTCAGGAGGCAGTACAAAATGCTTTCACACAGTTTGTCGAATCTAGATCACGAGAGTTCTATCGCAAAGGCATAAATGACCTTCCTATTAGATGGCAGCAATGTATAGATAACTAGCTGACCCCGCGAACTTCGTACCGTCTAACATTTTTTTTTAATTTTTCTCTCCGTATGAACCATCCTCATACTTCAAGGAATATTCTAAAAAGAATTATTAAAATCGGTCCATCCGTTCTTGAGTTATAAAAATTACAACGAAAAGTGGCATTGATTTTTATAGATATAGCTATGGGTAATTATTTTGATTAAATAAATATGTTAAATTAAAAAAAATAACGAATTTAAATTTTTCAGTACAAATCGGCAATTTTATACTATAGCCTAATATTATTTAATGAAGTAATTTAATAGTACACCTTTTGTTGTTACTTAGTTATTCTAGAAATAATTACTAAGTACATACGGTTGATACGCAGGTACACACGCGGGTATTCGTTTCACATTTGGTTTAACCGAATTTCAGCCAAAATTCCTTTCAAATGCCGAACATAAAAAAAAGGAAAAAACAAGAAACAAAAAAAAAATGTTTATGTATAATAAATAATTAACATATTATGTCGCCTTCTGTCGCCTGTTAAGTTTATTACCTACATGATCTTATTCGTAACTAACAATTATTTTTATTTTTGCGTGGGCAAATACTATATTATTATTTATTAATAAAAACGTGCAAAATAAGCAAAAAGTAAATAAATAGTTTAAAGCAGTGCCTCTGAATTTGAATTTGATATACAAATCATTGTGGATGTGCTGGACCAATGAGGTTATATAATATAACATCATTGTGCTGGACTGACTAGTTGGTGACCACGGCGCTGTTGATCAAATAATCTGCAAAAATCATTGAAACGTTCCTGCACGAAGATCTGCTAAGTTTATTCTTAAAGCCAATATATTTATTACAACAGAATGATTTACTGACTCCTGCGGTGAGACGTGATATATTAATGAACAGAAAATTTTCCAAAAATTTGCTCTAATTTAAAAGGGCATGTATTTAATGCGGCAACTAAGTAAAATGAATATAGGTTTAAAAAAAAATAGAGTGGGTACCATATATAATGGGTTGGCAGCTAATATGGAGTATCGTAATAAGTAATAGGTAGCATATTAATATATCAGTATAAGCTCCGTTTTAATATAGACTAGCATCAAGTTTTTCTTTTGGGAAAAGAATTAATATCTAAGCGGAAACTTAATGGGGTGCATGTTGAAGAGCCTCCACGTGGCGCACCCTGGGCAATGCCGGGCTCAAGTGCCCACCAGGCTTTTGGGGGGTACTTGGTGCCGGCGGCGAATCTTCAACACACGGGGAAGGGTCACGGTTCCAATCACCGATCATCCTTGATGGTTGGTGAAGGGAACCGGGCTATATACGGATACGGCCACTCCCCCTCTGCTTACAGAGGAAGGTGAGTGGTCCTGGACGGGGGAAGGAGCGGTTTGACCGCCGTGGAGGGAACGGGCTCGGTGTGCACTAACCCTGCCGCCGGGCTGGCACGAAGAAGTCTCTTCCTGCCACCGCTTTAATCTCGTAGCCCCGAAGACTGTACAGGTCATGTCTCTGACTTTTGACGGGGGTCGAGGGTCTTGGCTTAACCGCCCGGACCGCGAGGAAGATCAACCTCTATAAAAAAATCCCCAAACCTCTAAGCGGCGGCACACCGTGAGGGAGGTTGTAAGCTTGGCTGATGGGTAGCTTGATTCAGTCGCTAGTGCGAACCACGCAAATTTTGAGTCAATAAATAAAGTTCTTACTCGTGGGATCAACTATGGAAAACTTAAAAAAAAACCAAAAAACCGAAGAGGGGAGGAGTGGTGCGGGGTCGGAGCCCGACACGCCGGCCAAACCGGCGTCGGCAGGCGGAGCCCAGGCGTCGGCAGGCGGAGCCCAGGCGTCGGCAGGCGGAGCCCAGGCAAAATCGGCGTCGGCCGGTGGAGCCCCGGCGCCGGCAATGCAGACGCCGGCCAGCAAAACACCAGCTGGGGCTCTAAAGAGGAAGGGCAGGACGGCACGGGAGGCGCAGGCCCCAGAGCCTACTTCCCGGCCACAGGAATCTCCCACGACTGACGCCGGGTGGCAGGTGGTCGGGGACAAAAAGAAGGCGGCCAAGGCGGCCAGAAAAAAGGGGCAAAGGCGGCGCCACAAGGAGCGAGCCGTCGCGGCAAGGCTCCGCGCCCCAAAGACCGCGGCTGTAGTGATCACGCTACAGCCGGACGCGGTTAAGAGGGGCGTGACGTACCGTGACGTGCTCACCAAGGCGAGGGAGACGGTGGACCTCCAGGAGCTGGGGATCACCGAGGGCCTCCGGCACAGGGTGACCGCAACTGGCGCCCGCATGCTGGAGATCCCCGGTGTGACGAGTGGTCCCACCGCTGACGCCCTAGCTGAGAAGCTAAGGGCGTCCCTCAATGCGGACGAGGCTCGAGTCTCCAGGCCCGTCAAGTGCGCAGACATGCGAGTCTTGGGCCTGGATGACTCCGTAACGGAGGGAGAGGTGGTGGCCGCCGTCGTCAGGACGGGCGGGTGTCTGGCCGACCAGGTGAAGGCGGGCACCATACGTCCGGACCCCGCGGGTATGCGAACCGTAACGGTAAGCTGCCCCGTGACGGCGGCCAAAAAGATTGTGGAGGGCCGAAGGCTTCTGGTGGGCTGGGTTTCGGCGCAGGTTAAACTGCTGGAACCCAGACCTCTGAGGTGCTTCCGATGCCATGTGGGGCACCACGTTGGCGTCCAGTGCACCTCGGAGGTGGACCGCAGCACTCTGTGCTTCCGCTGCGGTGAGCCCGGACATAAGGCCGGCTCGTGCGAAGCCGCGCCGCACTGCGCAGCATGTGCGGGTGCTGGCAAGCCGGCCGATCACCGGGCGGGCAGTAAGTCCTGCGCTCCACCCACCGGAACCAGGAGGAGAGGCAGGCCCTCCGCCGCCGTTGCCATTACCACCGTCACCGCGGCCAGTGCCACTGCCACTGTTGCCGCCGCCGCCACTGCCGCCACCCGGGAGGAGACTGAAATGGAGGAGTAACGGCTCCATTGAGACTCCTCCAGGCGAACATCAACCGCTGCGCCTGCGCTCAGGACCTGTTGCTCCAGAGCATGGCGCAGTGGTCAATTAACATTGCCGTGGTCGCTGAGCCGTATTTTGTCCTGCCCAGGGATGACTGGGTTGAGGACCTGAGCGGCTCAGTGGCCATAATTTCGTCGGCCGCCGCCGGCACTCCATCCCTCGAAGGTGTCACGAAGGGACAGGGGTGCGTAGCAGCACGGTTCGGGGAGATAGTAGTAGTGGGAGTGTACTTCTCTCCGAGCCGAACTCTCGCCGAGTTCCAGAACTCTTTAACAGAGTTAAGTGTCGTCGTCGCCGGGTACCATCGCTTCCCCGTGCTAGTGCTCGGGGACTTCAACGCCAAAAATCCGGCTTGGGGTTCCCGTTACACTGATGTGCGGGGCAGGATGGTGGAGGACTGGGCTCTGGAGACAGGCCTGGTCGTCCTAAACCGGGGTTCTGTCCCCACGTGTGTGCGGATGCGGGGTGAGTCTGTGGTGGACATCTCGTTTGCCAGCCCCGCTCTGCCACAGCGTGTCATTGACTGGCGCGTCATGGAGGAGGTGGAGACCTACTCCGACCACCGGTATATCCGGTTCGACGTCTCCGCCCAGACCTCAAGCGCGCAGGTCCAACAGGCCCTGAGTGGTCCGCGGTGGGCGCTGAAGCAGATGGACCGGGAGCTCCTCCTGGAAGCCTCGATCGTGCAGGCCTGGGTGTCATCACCGGACAGGCCTGCCGATATTGACGATGAGGCGGAGTGGTTCCGGGAGGCCATGTCCGAGATTTGCGACGTGGCAATGCCCCGAGTCTGTCCAGGAAGCGCCCGACGTCAGGTGTACTGGTGGTCGCAGGAGCTGGAGACGCTACGCAAGGCGTGCGTCGCAGTGCGACTCCTGTACTCCAGGCACCGGCGCGAGGAGTTGGTGGAGACTCTGAACGGAGATCCATGGGGGCGCCCTTACAAAATGGTGCGGAATAAACTCCGCACCTGGGCCCCCCCGCTGACGCAGAGTCTCCGCCCCCAGCTGGTGGAGGAGGTGGTGAGCGCTCTGTTCCCTTCACGGGGGGAGCATACTCCCCCGCCCATGGCTCCGCCGCTCGCGGTGAAGGCCAAAAATACCGCCCCAGGACCCGACGGCCTGCCAGGGAAAGCCTGGGTCCTGGCCTCGACGGCTCTTGGGCCTCAACTGGAGGCGCTCTTAAGCGCATGTATGGAGAGAGGCCAGTTTCCACTCCGTTGGAAGACGGGGAAGCTGGTCCTCATTCGGAAGCCAGGGCGCCCTGCGGACTCTCCGTCCGCATACCGGCCCATTGTGCTGCTCGACGAGGTCGGCAAGCTCTTTGAGAGAGTAATTGCAGGCCGCCTCGTCGGGCACCTGGTGAGGACGGGGCCGGATCTTGCGGATAGTCAGTTCGGCTTCCGCAAGGGGCGCTCGACGGTGGACGCCATCATGCGCGTTAGAGCCCTCACGACGGGGGACGCAGTGTCTCGGGGCGGGGTTGTCGTGGCGGTGTCACTCGACATCGCCAACCCATTTAACACCCTGCCCTGGAGTTGCATTGGGGAGGCACTCCGGTATCACCGGGTGCCAACCTACCTCCGTCGAATAGTCGAGGCATATCTGACGGACAGAGCCGTCATCTACCCCGGTCGCGATGGGGAGTGGAACCGGCGAGAGATGTCGTGCGGTGTCCCACAGGGATCGGTTCTAGGGCTGCTCCTGTGGGACATCGGTTACGACTGGGTGCTGCGGGCCGACCTCCCTGATGGCGTCAGCGTGGTGTGCTACGCTGACGACACGCTGGTCCTGGCGCAGGGGAGGTCGCATCAGGCGGCGGCCGACGCGATGACACGCGGGGTTGCGATAGTCGTGGAGAGGATCCGGCAGTTGGGTCTCGAGGTGGCTTTGCACAAGTCCGAGGCCATGTCTTTCCATGGGCCCCGGAACAGGCCACCATCGGGATCCCAACTAACGGCAGGAGGGGTTCACATCGGCGTCGAGTCCACGATGAAATACTTAGGACTCGTGCTCGATAGCCGGTGGAACTTCGTGGAGCACTTCCGACGTTTGGCCCCCAAACTGGAACGGACTGGGGCCGCCCTCAAGCGGCTCCTGCCCAACCTGAGGGGTCCAAACGCCTCCTGCCGGAGGCTTTACGCGGTGGTCGTGCGGTCCATGGCTACATATGGGGCCCCGGTGTGGGGCCGCGTTCACTGCGGCGGAGAGCTGCCCACTATCTGAACGCGCCCCAAAAGGTGGTAGCCGTAAGGCTGATCCGGGGCTACCGCACGATCTCGGGCGAGGCGGCAAGCCTCCTTGCCGGACTGCCGCCGTGGGATCTGGAGGCGATAGTCCTCGCGCGCCTGTATGAGTGGCGCGCGGAGGCACTACGCCGGGGAGAAACCCCGCTTCCGCGGCAAATCGCGGCGGAGCGGACGGACCTCCGGCGCGATCTCATGGCGGCATGGAAAGAGCGACTGTCGCAACCCAGCGCAGGGCACACCACGATAGCGGCGGTAAGACCCCTCTTTGAGGAGTGGCTAGAGAGGCGTCACGGCGTCCTCACCTACCGCCTGACGCAGGTCCTCACCGGACACGGAAGTTTCGGGAGGTACCTGCACATCATCAGGCGGGAGGAAACGCCCGGGTGTCACCACTGCGATGATCGCCCCGAGGACACGGTGGAGCATACGGTGGGGGCCTGCCCTGCATGGGCGGAGCACCGCCGTGTCCTCGTAGAGGCGATCGGCAGCGGCGGAGATCTCTCACGCCCGGCCTTGGTTCAAGCCATGGTCCGGGGCGAGGGGGAGTGGGAGGCAGTCGCCTCCTTCTGCGAAGCAGTCATGCTAGCGAAGGAGGTGGCGGGACGGGAGAGGGAGAGAGTCTCCCGTCCAAGCCGCCGCGGTGGACGCTCCGGGCGTCGGGAGCCGCGTGACGACTCCCGGCCACCGTAGGCGCGGGCCTGCGGGCGGTGAGTAATGGGTAGCTCACCGTCCGATCAGGACCAGGCCCGTGCTGGACGGCGCGTACGTGTTCCACGCGCGCCTCAAAGAGATGTCAGCATCATAGAGGGGGTCCACTAGGGCCCAAGCCTGCCGGGAAAGCGGGATCATCCAAAAGGGGTACCGCTGACCCGGAACATAAAGGGCCAAGGAAGGAACACGGGTGGGTTTTAGTCAGTAAGAGTCTGACACTCCCTTCCGCTCCACCCAGAGCGGGAAAAGTCATTTGATGATTTCTCATCCTCAAAAAAAAAAAAAAAAGCGGAAACTTAATAGCGAAAACAAAATAGAACATGGGCGTTCATGTTTGTCATAATTGTCACAGTTCTAACCAAACCTTAATTAAAATATTCTATGCATGGTCGATGGCAGGGCTTGGTCGACGGAGCCCCGCTTCGCGGGGCTCCTACTTCTGGGTGGTTTATAAAAAAATAACCACGAAGGGCGACGAAGGGGATGGCGGGGTCTATCGACCCCACCATCCCCTTCTAACCTAACCTGTCCGAGTCGGGGTGCCCCTAAAGACCAGATTGCATCCAGTTTCTCCTGGTAACAAATTAAAACGGAGCTTATTACTGATATATTAATATGCTACCTATTACTTATTACGATACTGCTTATTAGCTGCCAACCCATTATATATGGTACCCACTCTATTTTTTTTGTTGCAAACATTTTGTCAACTTTTAAGTTATTAATCTTTCGGAAAATAATAAGCTATTTAAAAGCACCAACTGACGTTTGGACGCGACGCCCTCTCACGGCAACGGTTGCCAGGGCTGCGCCAAAATGTCATACGGCGGCGGCGGCGCGACGCCCCAGGCCGCGCCAGTGCGACTGCGCCGTTGTCGTCGTGCGTCAGTCAAGCTGTCAATATATTTTATGTCATTTTTGTAATTTAATTTAATTTTAGATTCTGAAGGTATATTGTGTGATAATTATTAGGAAAAATCGTGTCTTTGATTATTTATGTTAAACAATGTCGACAGTACTGAAGCCGTACGAAGCGCCAGTCAACCTGCCAGATCGCTGGATGGCCTAGTGAGATGCCCTCATTCTTCCCAAGCACGCTTTTATAAGGGTGAACGAGATTTGAAGGTACATTTGGGGAAGAAACACAAACCCCACAATGTGTCTTCATTCTGCCCGACTATACCCACTTCCCTAACACCTGATTTACCCCCTCAACCCTAGCCAATGGTGTGGGTTACACATGTTTGTTAAATCTTGGTTTAGGTATTTCTCAGTAATCTGCAGCATGTAACTGTTTTTTGGAACCCTTTTGGAAAACCCTTGCAAAATTAAAAACTTCAACTCCTGCTTTAAAGGAGAATGGGCACAATGGTACCCGGCTCCAATAGATATGATTGTAGCGTCGTTTAAAAGGTCTTACCAAGAGGAATACACATTTACTATGGCCGTCAGTCTCAAATCTTCTTGCGTTTGGAGATGTGGCGACACCAACAACAACGCCTGCGCCCGCGCACTGCCAGCCGTGTGTGAGACGGCTGATCCGCTATCGCTCGGTCACGGCTGCCAGTGCCCTACCTGCTACGACGGCGAATGCACGCTCATTTCTACCTCGCGCCTAATCGCTCATACTCATATGTTTTTACCTAAATCTAGACTTTCTCGTGTTGTTAAAGTGTTTTCATATCTTCCTCTATTTTCTTCGTATCTTCCTTCATACTACTGTGTTGTTTATGACTGTACATCTGTGCTCTGAGACTCATATTAAACGTTTTATAAAACTCAACTGTGTTTAGTGAAAACTATAGTCTAGCCCTACAGAGATAAACATGCATCTAGAGTACCTACCTAGCTAATATTTTATGCATTTCCGTTCATGTTTTCTATTAAAAATGCTTTCACGTAAAACCACGCCATGCTCCCCCCCCCATGCCATGCTCCCCTTTAACTCGAGCCCCACTGCTCCCAAGGCCGGGGTGTGCGGGGGAGCAGTGGGGGAGTTGTCGGCGGCCGCGTCAGTTTGTCAGTCGCTCGTTTGTTTTACGCTCGTGACGACGTTTCGCTGCTGTTGTAGTTTATTTTGTGCTTTCATAACTCTGTTTTATTAACTACCCTGCGCTGCTACTGGACTTGTTACGCGCTATTAGCGTTGACCTGTGCTAGTGTTGTGGACTATGTTGATTTGCTTTTTGAACTGGAATATCGCAATGAAAGAACAACGTCTCAACTGTGTAATGTGTTGGCGAGCACTATATACCAGAAGATACAAACAACATGTTTTGACAGCTAATTTGTCAAGAAAGCCTCCTGAGTTCACTGCGTTTATGTTTTTTTACATGCCGTTCTGGAGGTAAGCACCTCCGTTATTATAATGTAGGAGTAGTTTTATTTCATCATCCCTTCGTGCGGCCATTTATTCTCTTTTTTATTTTAAACTAAGTTTATGTTCTTCGTTTTAAATAAGCACAGGTGACGCCACTTAAGACGGCCATTACCGGTAGCAATAGATAAAGATTAGCCGTACAAACAAAAGGACCTATCCTTTCGAACTCGATATAAGCTACCTGGACACCGTGCACACGTGTGATCGAGGAGTCTTTATTCTCTCGCTATTATTCTCTATTAGCGGTTCATAAGCTCTGTAAGTGCGAGCGAGATAGATATATAGAAATGATTTATGGCCCGACGAGTCGGTTCAATCTGCGCTTACTATAGCAAAAATGTTAGGTTACGATCGACACTTTAATATTTTGTATTTACGTGATATTTTTTTCAGTTTTACTTTTGTTTTACTCTTATTTTTTTCAGCTTAGTCCGAAAACAACAAGTACCTATACAAAAAAAATACATTAAATCATATTTGTAACACTTTCAGATGGTATTCTACGTGTGTGTCACCGATGTTGGCAGTCCGCTGAAAATGAAGTAAGAAGACATGCGAATCCTGCCGTGGCAGAAGCAGTGCTTGAAGCCATGCTGGAAGCAGTGCTTGAAGCCATGCTGGAAGCATTGCTTGAAGCCATGCTGGAAGCAGTGCTTGAAGCCATGCTGGAAGCAGTGCTTGAAGCCATGCTGGAAGCAGTGCTTGAAGCCATGCTGGAAGCAGTGCTTGAAGCCATGCTGGAAGCAGTGCTTGAAGCCATGCTGGAAGCAGTGCTTGAAGCCATGCTGGAAGCAGTGCTTGAAGCCATGCTGGAAGCAGTGCTTGAAGCCATGCTGGAAGCAGTGCAAAATGTTCAGGAATTTCAAGTTTCGGAGTATACACGTGCTCCAAACACATCACGACACTGTATATTTAACAATTGTCCAAACGCAACTCGCCATCGAATCCCAATAACAATAAACACTCACATATTTTGTGAATATAAGCTTTATATTCCAAATGGTGCAAGAATATATACACAACACTTAGAGAGCAATGTTTGGGATGAGCTACCTCAAACATTCATGGTTTGAACACAGACCAGTTTACTGACATTGGTGACATTTTAAGAGCAACGTAGACCTTGGCTAGACTTCAACACGACATGCGCTTTGAACAACGAGGAGATGCACTTCTGGACAGGACGCAAGTGCGAAGAGCTTGATGCTATATTGGTACAAACACCTGCACGAAATGAAAGACCTGCATGAACTGCACTTGGTATTTATCTGACAAAGCTGCATTCCGGGGAGCCAGATGAAATACTTGCGACATTATTTAACATGTCACGACGCAAGCTCAAACGTTTCTTGGTTATTATGAGGGAGTGTCTCAATAACAATTATGTCGGGCTGCATTTGGGAGTGGATCACATTGGCAGACCACAATTATTAGAAAAAATCTCAGTATAGATTTCATTAGAAATAAGCATCACCTTTGTACCAATTTTTCTGTTATTTTCTTCTTGTCGTGTGTACATAATTAGTTAAATAAATAAATAATAAATGAACATTATTACTGATTGGCGATGGGACTTACATTTACATACATAAAAGCTCGAACTTTTTGTTCCAAAGGTTGTCCTACAGTTTACACAAGTTTCAGAATCTACTGAAACCTTTCCTACTTGTGTGTACTGATGGATATATATTAGATGCAATGAGCCCATTCGCTGCAACGAAAACAGATGCGCAAATAACGGGCGACATTATGAATGACGGAGAGCATCCACAACACTGCTTGCTCCAAACAAACGATGCTTTTATACTAGATCGAGGTTTCAGGGACAGCTTGGACCTCATTGATGAATGTGGGTATGAATCCTGTGTCCCACCAACAAACAACCGCCAAGATACACAGCTGACCACTGAACAATCTAACGAAGCTCGATCGGTGAGACTATGCCTGTGGGTTGTGGAAGTGGTAAACGGCCGATTTAAACGCGATTTTAAGCTCTTGCGGCAAAAATATTTTAATAAGTCACTGCCCAATATGTTCACTGATTTTAAGATTGCCGCAACTATTACGAATCACTTCATGAATTCGTCAATATCATAAGGCAGAAAATAAAAAAGAGAAAACGGCTTAATCACAGAAAAGTGGATTTTCAGAGGATGGAAACGAGCCAGATAGAAAACTTCCCTTCAATTACTTCATTACAGTAATTACAATTACTGGCGCTAGGTACATACCAACTCAAGCTGGCAAGATCTTATTGTGCCGAGCATTTTTCGAATGGTCTGTATATAATTGAAACGTACAGAGAGGAAGCTCTTGAAGATCTACCAGACTATGGCATACATTAAGATGTCTAGCTTTTGCGTGGACGCAACCAGTCGCAACATGTCCGTTCATAAACTTATTATTGTTATATAATGATCAATAGTCTAAATAATATTGTCCAACATAATTGCACATGCTTAACTTATTATTGTTATATAATGATCAATAGTCTAAATAATATTGTCCAACATTATTGCACATGCTTAACCGGGCGACGTACGATGGGCACTTGTGCACATACATCGTATGGTACCTAGGTTATGCGAAGCATGCGGAGTTTACTGCTGTATTTAGGCGTTCGAGTACTAGTTCTAAGTGGCGGCGGCAGTTGGTCAGGTAAAACTATCGTCCGTAAACCGACTTTTCAGACAACCAATTTTTTACTTCTTTCAATACTGGAATCCTAAGTGTGTTTTATCATCGTCTAATTATGTCCTATTCTAGATTTCTTTTACTAATATAAGTAGGTAGTTTGTAGTAATTTCTCATTTATATAACTTAGTGGGAATACTCCTTACCAAATATGAATAGGGTCAGGCGCCATGGTAGACGTTATTCTGCATTAAAATGTATTTTTAATGATATATTAATTATGACTATTGGAGCGAGTACCACGGCCCATACATTTTTGTCCATTGTCCCTTTACGCTAAAAGGGGCTATCAAGGAAGATGTGCGGCAGCCGTTGTTTCGTTTAACACAAAATATGCAGTATCAACAATCCAAAAAGCTTTAACAAGTAACGCTCCCGGACGCAAACCTGAAGAAATTGAGAACGAACTAAATATGGAACACCCAGTAAAGAAACGGAGAGTTCTAAAAGATAAAAGAGAAATAAAAAGCCACACGAAAATGGTCCAGCTTGTTCATCGCCCGATATGTCGTAAAAATAATATGATACACGAAAAGAAGAATTTTTCAAAAATCTATAAACTATACCACTGATAGACACAAGGTAGAAAGATCTACAATATTACAAACGGACAGCAGCGAGTGGCTCAAATAAGAAAAAACTGAACAACTGAACTTTGGGCCAATATGTAAAGGAAAAGGCACTTTAGATACAGCTCCCCTCGTTAAAAACCTATTATACAAAAAAATATTGGCCACGTCACATCCGTCACATCGCATCGGAGTGGAGCATGAGCAGCAAACTTTGCAGCAGTTGCAGCAACAGGAAAATGTTATCATTGCACGCTGCGGTTTATTTTTGTAGATATAGACTACCCTTTATAGGAGCAACGCCTGACGGCATAATCGCTCACAAAATTTGACTTTCTAATTTTATACAAGAAAACAAAATACAAATTTTTAAATATAATAAAAAGACTAAAACTACTACGATAAATAAAAACTCAAACTGGTACTACCAGACACAAGGCCAGCTACATGTGTCACAACGACAAAAGTGTCTTTTGTCTATAAGGGCAGGCGAGAATGAAAATATATGTTGTGTGAAGATAATATTTTTAATAACAATAAAAATAAAATTTTATTTGTTTATTTGCTCTCATGCACATCACACATTTTACAATTTATTACTGTCGGTTTTTGTACAACATGAACCCTGTCAGGGCACTGCAAAGCACAATCTCGGTTTGCTGTTGAGTTTATAAATTAACTGAGTCAAAACTTATCAAGTTAATACAATACATTTCAGGAATAAAAATAAAAGTAAAATACATGTCTAGAAGTCGTTATGATGTCCAATAATTATCAGTAATAAACAATACACAATAATAACACACACAAAGTCATATTCAGTCAGATTGCATTAGTAGGTACGTCGTAAAAAGTAGAATAAAATAATAATAATGAATAGGTAATAATTACAATCATGTCATGTCAAGTTGGTTAATTATGGTATGTCATTTTATAATACAAATAAAATATATTCGTATGTCACTGGAATAAACAAAATGTATCCCACCAAAAACATTTCATGTAAAATGTTGCCAAGACGACCACATGAGGTTTGCCCTGTGAAAAAGATATCAGATCTCATGTAGAGCCAAGCTTCTGAATCTACACGGCCTAACTCTACCGACCCTAACTTCACAAATTCTACATATCAGTAAAAATGTATGGCTTCGCCGCTTCGCTACCGTCGTGGAGGTGATGCGAATATTTAGTTTCTGAAGTAAGTAAGGAAGTAGCCAAACATTTTGATGATCATCAGTGTGTCAGTGTATCAGTGAATGTGTCAGTGACGAAATCGGTGTATTTTTAACCGACGAAAAAAAACGGAGGAGTTTTTTTTTATGTATGACCACGCATAACTTTTTACAGGGTAGTTAGATTTTGATAATTCTTTTTTTATTGGAAAGGGTAAGCTCCGAAGTTGGTCCCATATAAATTTGGATAAAATATTCCAACCCTAAGTGAAGGAAAACAGGGGATGATTGAGTGTTCACTCACTGATTGTAATGTTTGATCACGCATAATTTTTTACAGATTAGTCTGATTTTGATTATTCTTTTTTTATTGGATAGGCTATACCTTGAAGTTTGTCCCATATAAATTTGGAAAAAAAAATCCTATACTAAGGGTGGGAAAATAGGGGGGGGGGGTAGGGGGGTAAAAATTTCAAAATTTTTTGGAGTCGGTGCCAAGCAATATAAGATACCTAAATGAGGATAAGGATGTAGTAATTAGCAGATTATAGCCACAAAAAATTATAAAATAAAAACCTTTTTAACCTAAGATACTAAAATTTAAAATTTTTTTGGAGTCGTTGCCAAGCAGTATAATATAAAATACTCTGGAATTACCAGTCAGTCGTTTCATTACTTAGCTTGGCACCGACTCCAAATTTTTTTTAAATTTTAGTATAGGTTAATCGTAGGTTAGATTAGGTTTATTAATATAGGTAGGATATAGTACTATTTTTAACTTTTTAGTGCTTTTATTGTTTTTAGTTTTTTCGGCGGCTTAATTTTTTTGTTAAAAAGTTTTTTAGATATCAATAAAATCTAAAATATTATAGCTATTCAATTGAGACTTTGTATGTGTAATTAGTCTATTATTGACATCATATCCTGAGAATATGAACTATCTGATACATCGGAAACCAACTCTATGAGGGTTCAAAAAAACGACGAAACACTTCGAGAAAAGGTAGGCAGTGCCCTTGCGCTTCGCTTGGCTCGTCTTGGCGTGGGCACTGCCGTGCGCCCAGATGTATGATCAGCAGTGATAGGAATAGGTAGTGCCTATTTGCCTAAACTTCGAAGAACAGAGACGAGACTTCCTTAGGACTAAATTATTTCCGGGACATCTGTCCCGAAATTCGGGACAACACTTTTAAATACGTTAAAAAAATATGTTATTTGGAAAAAGTAATTCGTTAGTAATTAAGGTTATTAAGATCTTGACGTTACCTTGTCAATATATCTATGAAAACATCATGTACGTAAGAAAAAAATTTACATCTTTTTACTAAAAGAGGTGATAGACATAATTATAGTACCAGAAATAGGGACCTATTAGTTCAAACAGGTTTCAGACTGGCTAAAGTAGACTCATCTTTCATGGGGTACTGTTTAAAATGTTACAATAAAATACCCCCCACATACCTACTTGAACTGAATGAGACGAAATTCAAAGTTTGTATAAAACGCACACTATGCAGCCAGGCATATTATAAGTTGGTGGA
The DNA here is from genome assembly GCA_937001585.2 of Brachylomia viminalis. Taxonomy (NCBI): domain Eukaryota; kingdom Metazoa; phylum Arthropoda; class Insecta; order Lepidoptera; family Noctuidae; genus Brachylomia; species Brachylomia viminalis. The sequence continues at coordinate 24,358,580 of OW443314.2, forward strand.
TTATATCGCTGATAAAAATGCCTGGCTCAATGCTGGTCCTGCTCCACAACCACAACTAATTGATTAACATTTTAAAGTACTGTTGGAGCTGCTGAAGATTGTAAGACTACCTTTGCTTTGTATAAACTCAATCTCCTTGGTTTGTATTATATGATTGCATAGGACAAGTGTGAGTACTATGTACTATCGAGCTACCATTTACCGGGTAATGTCTTTCATTGACTTGAATGTGCTCTGGCGGCTGATAGATGTCATGCTCACTCAAATGTCTCGCTGACGGTGGCGCGTGTGTTGGATCAAATAGCTCCCTTCAAAATGGTTGAGCTGAATGCTGCTGATCCATGCGTCATGTTCGTGAACGGGCGCTGTCAGTTGGGACTGGTCATCTCTTAGCCACCACGGCTTATTTTAATTATTTTATTATGGATTGTTTTGTTTAAGTTTATATTTGCTGTACACTGGACACTCAACGTGTACGTCTTATTTATCGTTCTCATATATAATTATACCTATATTCAACATTAATGATGTAACTAATATTTATGTAACAATATAATTTAAAAAAGGGTCCATGGAGTTTCTTGCCCGATCTTCTCCATAGGTACCTTTGGAATGGGCAACTAGCTTCATATTTCTGACTGACCGACCAATTGACAATTCAAAAGTGCCTGTAACTGGTTTAATTGAAATAAATGCTTTGAGTTTGAGTTTGAGACTCATATAAAAAGTTCACTTTGTAAACAAGCATATCAAAAATCAAAAGTCAATTATTCAAACTAGGCTGAAAATCAGCGCTTTTTGAAAGTCAACATTTACATTAAAATAGAATTGATTCTAGTCGCCCCTTCCAAAATGTAGTATCGTATGGAGAAGAATGGGCAAGAAACTCCATCGTTACTCTTTTAAAATGTGTTACAATATTTTGTATAAATTAATTATATAATTATAATTATGTGAAGACGATGCATCTATAATAAAATTACTCTACCACAATAGATTAAAAAATAAAAATATAGCGATGACAAATAAGTTAATTTTTGGTAACATTTAAATTGAATCTACGTCAGCTGCCGATCTCCATTCACAGCAAAACGCCATAAGACATAATACTGTGGAAATAAGCAAAGTATACTAACCTAGCTGTGGCTATATCAGTCAACTGCCTCATTTTTCTTACTGCATAAGCATATACAACTAAACTTAATCTACCTGAAAGAGCTGTAACGTGGGCGCCCCATTGCAATTTAGAATCTAAAGTGATTCCTAGAAATATAGTTTCCGTAGTAGCGTCTAGTTGTTTGCCATCAAGTTTTAAATTAAGACCCACTTGGGGTACATTTGGTAATGAATAATTAAAAAAAAAAAAACTAACCAATTAATATGATTCTGTATTCTGAATAAGATTCTGATCTGTGTGGTTTTTCCTCAAAAGGCCATTACAGACATCAATCTACATGGTCTTCACATGATCTGATCAAGATTATGTCTGGACTTTAAAAGAGACTGTGACCTCTGAGTTTGTTTCGGCCTTTCTTCTCAGAGTAGTCAGATAGGAAACGCCGATCTCATCTAGCTTTTAAAATATGATTGACGTGTAAAAGTGTTTGTACAAACCTAGTTACAGAAATAAAATTATTTATCAATTGTACTTGGGTAGCAAGTACGTCCGCCCAATTTGAGGGAGAGTCACATTTACAATGGCGGGTAAAAGTTGTGTAAAAAGGACTGAAATTGTTATTATCAAACAAGAAACCTCTGTAACATAATGTTTTGATTTCTTGCCCGTTCTTCTCCATAAGGAACCTACATCGTCTTGGAATGGGGGAATAGCTTCATTGACAAACTCAAACTGAAAGACTCCTTGTTACACGCTAAATTCAAAAGTGCCTGTAAATGTTTCAATTGAAATAAATGCTTTGAGTTTGAGTTAACTGTTGTGTGTGATTAAAAACCAACTACCTACTTATCTATCATTAACGAAGAATTACACCAGAGACTGGTCGGAGACTACTCCCCTTGGGCTCCTGTTCTTCGTCATATAAATATTATATAAAAAGAAAATATTAAAATAACTCAACTGTTTTGACTAAATTAATAAACCTAAAACAGTAAAGTAAAATCATAAGCTTTTAATTATTGTTTGTTAGTGGTTATTTCTTAAACAATTTATAGTATTCTAAACAGTCTGCGCCATTTCTACTGATGAGGCATTTTCTTTAAAAAGAAACAATGAACTTAGTTTACACATTGCGACACTCAACATAAATCACTCATTCGAAGGCTATTTCCTTCCTGTTCCTTTCGTTCATTCATTCCTCTCACTCAAAATTCTCTCTTTTCCATTCTCTCTTCCATTCTCTCTCGCAACCACTACCGCGAGTGGACACGTCTACATAGCGGTCCCATAAAACTCTCAAAAACTCCTCTACCGCGAGTGGACACGCCGACCAGGTGGTCCCATAATAACTCTCTCAAAAAACTTGCAAATAAGTGAATACCGGTGTTGTGTGGTGACTAAAAATTTACTGGATGTGGGAAGTCACAAATTAAGAACCAAGCAACTGAGCTGTCGAAGAGTTTATCCACTGTGAGTACCTTTCCCATCCAAAACTTCTACTTAGACATTGAAACAATTATCGCCGAATTCACTATTTTTAATGATTATAAAAGTGGTAAGTACATAAGATATTATTACCTATAACTACTGGTATTAAAATTTTACCAAGGGCAGGTTATGATGCAAAAAAATCAAGGGTTCTGGGTTCTGCGTTATCTGGCAGGAGTCTGTTACGTTTTTGTTCGCACCTAGTGAAAATTACCGCAGTTCGGCCGAACTTTTTATTCTCAACGAATGTTCCGCCGAAGTTCGTATTCGGTTGAAACCACGTTCGGTCCATCCCTAGTTTTTATAAATAAAGTTTGCTTTTATTAATTAAAAGTCTTATAAAATAATAATAAAATAGACCCCCAAGATTACTTATCCTCATAATGTTTTCTGACAATGGGAGGAATTTGAAAATTCTGTGAACAAGTCCCACCGGCCATAATCGCCAATAAGGTAAAAACGTTTAAGTGCTTTGACCTTTGCGACAAGAGTACTTAGGAGCTACGTACTCACAGCTAACAAAATACGCACTTCAGAGAAGCTTTAACAATAAGCAGGTAACTTATAAAACTTCAGCAGTTCTAGACTCTTAAATCCTATCGCACCGGTCTAGTTCACACATAGCGCAGTACCTAAGTATTCAAAATAATCAAGCCCATGATAACATAATTACTTAAAGAAAACAATTATTTATTTTGTGAATTGAATGTTGTTATATTAGGTACTGAGCCGCTACGTAAACTAAACATATTTGCAACTTAGAAAGCAAAATTAATGGAGGAAAAATGCGAGTGAGGTCACTTGCGAGCTGCGCTGTGGCTGAGACGCACGTACTGAACCTTAGAATAAGCCCTCGGAGACCGGATCCGATATAATTCTACCATTTATTAAAAACAACACAAACATAAGCAAGGATAAGACCGTTCGCACTGCGACGCGACGGTCAGCAAGCCTGCGGGTCTTAGTACCCGACTGCGCGTCAGCAGAGACAGGTTTGTTTCTTTGTATGTACCTATGTGGGATTCTTTAAAGCCTCGAAGCATCCTAACGGGGGGTGGATTTTAATTCACGAGGTGTCTATCGGCTTGTCTAGGTCGCGCAATGTTTATATAATAGTATATTCTTTTAATATAATCAAAATGGCGGATTTGTAATGTCTTGAAAAAAAATGTTTTGTACCATGTCCATAAGGGGTATCAAAATTAAGGGTTTGACGAGACCATTCCTAAAATATAATACACTAAGAGCAAGAAATAAAAACAATTATAAATAAAAAAACCCGACTACTACTAACAAGTTCAAAACAAGCTCACTTTATAAGCAATCTGATCCAGTTGGTGGCAGTTATTTTAGTTCAATCTCAGATTTGATACATCTCAACTCAGATTGCTTCATATGTGAGTTAGTTTTGAATTTTTAGTTGCAGTCGTGTTTTTCTTTTTACGGTCCGGTTCAGTAAGATGACGCAAACAGCATAAATAATACTAATGTCTTACTGTAATTCAATGCTAAGGTATATTAAAACTAGCGACTCCACCAACTCTATAGAGTTGTAGAACGTCAACTTTCTAACTATTAATTAGGTACTAGCCAAGTTTTATGTACCTACCTATTTACCAATTACAAACTCGATCTGTATACGGCGGTAATCGTAGAAGTTGACATAGAAAATGGTATGCCTAATCAGATTTGTTGCAAATCGCACGCATGACATCTGCTTAATTAAATAAACGCCGCATTGCAATTCGTAAATCCTCAGACCATGTTATTTTTACGAATTCATTACCAAGAACAAGAACATTCTCGTGCCCGCGTCCTTGTACTCGCGCGCTTTTAAGCAACGTATACACCGCATGTTGTCTACGACCGATGTCGGGGACGCACTCTCGCGCTTACAATAAATTCACAATACAATAAATACAATACGATTTGTCCAAGTGCGCACACGCAGCTAGTCATTGAAGGTGTTTTAGAGCAACTTGTACTTCACCTCCTTTTGTTCTAATAATGGCACTATAAGTAATAGCTCTCAATGATCAAAGATAAGTAATCAACGCGGACAAAGATAGGTAATCAACGCGGACAAAGATAAGTAATCAACGCGGACAAAGATAAGTAATCAACGCGGACAAAGATAAGTAATCAACGCGGACAAAGAAACATCTAAAACAAGTCTAAGGGCGACTTCAACACATCAAATTAGTGCAAAGTATCACACTTTTTAATAATTCACCAAAAGATAATCTATCGCTCGGTAGTTTACAAATTGCCCAAACCGGTTGATACGGGTCAATGGCGAGCCACAGATCACATTACCTAAGTAATAGCAATAAAAAGTAAAGTACAGACACTACCATTATATTATAAACAAATTCGATCTCATAAGTAAGTGGTGAGCACAGTTGGCATTCAGCTGATATTCAGGATTATGTTCAGCACAACTAAATAAGAACATGCAGGTAAGTAGGCGCAGTCAGGGAAATGTTTGGCAGCGGGATATACGAACGAAGACGATCGACGAACGATCGACGAACGATCGACGAACGATCGTCCAACGAGAGTTTTACGTAAAGCCATTTCATACGGCTGTTAAAGAATGACAGCTGTGATGTAATTATACGGACAACTTAAACTGAAAAGCAATTTGTTTCCCTATCTGTACACGAGGAGAAAAATTACATTTTAAATTTATTAACTCGTGTGGCCCCAGCTTTACCTGCACTACGCATGGCGAGTTTTGTGTTATCGCAACATGTTGCTGTTTGCCGACACACGATCTCGGGCGGACTTATAGAATGCAGCCGAACGAAAACTTAAATATTAAAAAGTTATTGTGTATCGAGTTAGACAATAAACGAGCCCTGAGCACCTGCACATTGTGGAATGCAATAAATTAATGAATAGTGAGCAGATCCGAATTTTGGTCTGAATTTGGCAAATCACACATGTAGAGTAAAGCTATAAATATAATCAACAATATCGGAGCAACTAATTCCTCAACATTTAGAGTTCAGAAACATAATATTGATCGCTACAAAGTTTCAGTAGGAATACACATTTCTGTAACAAACGGAAAGACCATGGAGGAATTATTAGGATGTAGGTATATCTCGATTACATTGAAGAGTAGCAGCCTTTATACGAGCAATGTTTATACTCTTGCTGCGAATATAAAATAAGAACATTAAACAAGTTATTTACTTACATACACGACTCCAAGTTAATGTCCTATAACTAAATCAGTCTAATGTAGTTAAACCAACATGTTGATGTCACGCACGTGAAACACCTAAATATATGCACTTTAGTCAAACATCTACATTTTGACCAAGAATGGAAATCGTTGTTATCGATTTCCTATAATTTGATAACATTACCTTATTGCTGTATTGTCAAGATGACCGCGGTGAAAAGAGATTAGGTACACAATTATTACCAGTAGATGACCGTTTGAGCTATAGCCTTGACGTATAGTACGTTATACAGATACAAAATGCCTACGTCTAGGACTAGATAGTGAAGAACTTACGTAAGTCATTAATTGATGTAAAAGGTCGTAGTCTAATCCAACAACACCCATAGTAAGTCAGTGAAGTTCACGACCTTGTTTCTCAAAAAGGTGATAACATTTACGTAATACAAAATTGTATCGAAAATGGACATTGTGACCGAGAATGTTAAGGCCGAGGACTGGCAAAAACCAAAATGAGTCGAACTGAATTTATAAGAATTCCGTATGTTTAAATTAGGAATACGCTGGATGCGGGAAGCACGCGTGGCTCTGTCTATCGAAACGTTTCCACGTACTAAGTTCACAAGATGTTTCCTTAAACTATAGGATTCACCTTTTTTTGACAAACTTTATGATTATGTTGTGTTATGAAGTTGTGAGGCGTTGGTGTGATCTAGCCCAAAACGGTAATCAAAAGAGCGACGGTACATCAGATTAAAAAAAAAACTACGCAGCAAATACATTTGAACAACACAAAAAGTGATCTAAAAACTACGAAACAAATAAATATTTCAGACAGAAATAAAGTTACAACGCGCAACGTAGCAAATACATTTGAACAAAGAATATTTTTATTTTTATATATTATTTATTCATAATCAAGTAACACAAGAGTCATACTAATTAACTAATTATTTTATTTTATACTTTTCGGTTTTAACGTTATGACAACGTAAATAAGAATATTTCTACAACGTCCTAAACACAAAGATTCAAAAATGATATCACAGAGCACAATACCAGGACCTACCGTCCAGATCTAATAGAGGAAGGTTACTCTGGTCACTGCACCAACATATCCATTACAACAGCACCATCTATTGGCTAGTAGCATATCAACAGGAAATGAGAGCAGTGCTTACTGCTGAATGGCTTCGAACAAATCCAAAACATAAATATTTCGTTGTACTTGTTTTTCTTGTATTTCTTGTATAGCCGCGCCGCACGTAGCACTGTCTCACTTCTGCTTTTTTAACCGACTTCAAAAAAGAGGAGGCCCTCTATTCGTCGGAATCTTTTTTTTTTCACCGATTACTCGAATATAGTGAACCGATTTGGAAAATTCTTTTTTTGTTTTAAAGGGTATACTTCCCAGGTGGTCCCGTATAAATTAAGTCATGTTCTGATGAGCGGTTTTTAAGTCAGCTTCAATACTTACTACTACTTCATTTTTTTTTTACTTTGTGTATGTTCAAGATGATGTTGTATTTTCATTGCAAGTAGTGGTATACGACATTGTTTTGGGTAGGTATCACAACTAAAAAGTGAAAAATAAAAATATCCCAAAAAAAAATATGCAGACTTCCAAAAAAAACACTACAAAGTGAACGTACAGAGTTCACTTTGTAGTATTTTTTTTTGGAAGTCGGCATATTTTTTATTGGGATATTTTTTTTTTGTTTTTTTTTTTTTGTGAAAAAGTTTTTTAACAAATTAAACATAATATAATTACTTAGACAATATGATATATGTACATATTTGTAATGTGCTCGTCAAGACCGTCCTTTTGATACCAAACTTTTCAAGATTATTTCAATTAAATTTTTTTCGTGGTAAAAAAAGTCCATCATAAATTAAATTTAGGGGGAATTTATATAGGATATGTCACCCGGCTCATTATTACGAATCTATTGATACCTCGTTCATCATCGGTTCAGTAGTTTAGGCGCTACGGTGGGACACACTTAAATAAATACATACATACTTACATGCGTTTATAACAGCTAAACTGCCGAACCGATTTTGAGGAAATTTGGTAAAGAGGGTGGAATTAAATGATGAAGTTTGTATTGGAAATTGCGAAGTACCGTACCTACTTCAGAAAGTATTTTTTTTTTCATTTCATTATTAGTTTTAAAATACTCCTCAAAAATGCGAAATAAAAGTCGGTGGGTAGTAGCGGGTGTCAACATTTGTATGGAAGAACCTTCACGCACGGTATCTACTATTAACTCGAAAGAAGGTATTGTTAAAACTCTTAAGCGAAAACAAAAATTAAGGGAGTTTTTGACTGCGTGGCTTGATTAACTTGAAAATCAGTATCTATAAATAATCTTTAAGGTTTAGATTACCTATCGTAATCGGCGAGAAGGGTGGTTTTCGTAATTACAAACACATAAATTCAAAAATCTACATTAATTAAACAAAAGCTTACACATCTACCCATTAACCAAGAGCAAATGCAAAATGAAACCTGACTCCTGGTTAAAATCACAAAACTATCATGAAACAGAGAAACTCGTGGAAGTGTAAAATCACACAAACACCACAAACCCCTCGCACACCACATTAACTCAACGTCAAATACATCCCAAATCATAACTACGTCCAGTACTGTTTATTTTTATCTTATTTTTTGTTTTTATTATCAATTAACTAAATCAAAATGAACTTAATTACCTACTACACTTTTAGTACGGAACATCATTCGTATTCATTTTGTATCGGGAGAAGGGCGTTGTTAGCTGCGCTACAGTTTATACTTAATACTTAGTCCTGTGTTATTGTTCCGAAATAAACGTTTTATTATTTTATATTCATATTATGAATAATATGATTTTTATTTATTATCATAACAGTACAGCAATTAGCCATTAATATACCTACACTACGTGTATTTCACTTCAAGAAAAATAAGTAAAAACGCCTTAGAGATGAATAGCCGCATCTCCATGTGCCTCATCGCTGACTAACTCTCACTTATTAGTTTGCGGTTTTGACAACATTCCCTCAAGTTGTTCAGTTTCTTGTACGTACATACATGACTATAGGTTTGTCAGAAACAGAAGACATGCTATTGCCCTGCAGTACCGACGGGTACTTTTGAACAGAAACTCCCTTATTACATAAATATTCGGTTTATGTAAACCGACAATGAGCTAAAAATTGGTTTAGGTACTGCAATCGGAAATACAAGCAGCTTTCAATGGGAAACACACAACATTCAACTAAAGATATACTAAATAACAAGATAATTATTATAACTTTCTGTTTTAAAATAATTAGGTACTATTTTAAAATGAAATCCCGAATAAAACCTGATAATGAGTTACCGTTAGATACTGAAAGAATCGTTCTGAAACATACCGGTCACATCTCTTGCCAGCGTCGCCGGCGCCGCCGCCGCCAGCAGCAGCAAACACCACAGAGTTTCCATTTCACAGCCTGTGTCAAGTCTGTCACAGGCTTGCTATTGGTACACACTGCTTGAAGGCTCAACCTCCACTAAAGGGACACCCGCGTCTCGTTCCAACTTTATTTAAAATCGATTATCTAAATTCAAAATGACATTGAGTGACAGCGGTTTAGGCATGAAAATAGTCGTGTTTACGGTAAAGATTTGTGGTCGGTAAGTAGTCGAATATTCTATAGATTTTTTTAAATAACGTTTTTATAAATTTCAGTCACTGGCACTTCTTTTTATAACTGATATTTTCCCGCAATTTTTGTTTATTTGGAATATTCATTACTTTTGAATGGTCACGCACGGCACGACCCTCTGCAGCGACTTCGCAACATGTTGTAGCAAGGCGAAAGAAGCCGCGGTCGTGAAATGCAACACTCGATCGTTTCAATGTCAATGGGTTTCTGATTGTTTTGAGTTACATACAGAACGCTTCCGCGGTACTCACAGTGCCAACCACCAGTGTAACCAACGCGAGACGACCCTCTATTCTTCTTCTCTTCTCTTCTCTTCCCTTATCTATATATATAAAAGAAAGTCGTGTTAGTTACACTATTTATAACTCAAGAACGGATGAATCGATTTGGCTGAAAATTGGGGGGGAGGTCGCTTAGGACCAGGAGACGGACATAGGACTTTGTTTCGTTTTTGATTATGCCATATTTATTTCCTTTTATGAACCATTATTTCATCCTTATTTACTATACAATTTTGTATTTATCTTAATATACACGGTGACATTTGAATCACAGTTTTGCTAGAACAAACGTTGTTTAGACCATGGTCTACTACCATTCTACAGCATCAAATATGTCCACCTTTTGACCGCCACAGTCGTGTATAGACGACAAACCAAAATGTGCCCAGCACGCCACGGTCGCGACAGCGTGACCGAATTTTAGACGTAAATAAATGTCATAAAACAGCATTTTTTTTGTTCATTTCCCTTGTTAATTATGTACCTTGACTCTTCGTAATTTATTTGAAGTGAACTGCTTTCGTTAGATTTCATTTTTAGTAACGTAAGATGACATAAACGAAAACCAGTCATAAAGTTCGAAAAACATAGTGCCCTCGACGCCACAGTCACCATAACAGGACACGTAGTGATGCAGGTAGTAGTCAATATAACACGAATATCGACCTCGACGGCAACTTACGTTATATTTAATTTACTCTGAATTCTGCACTAGTAAATAAATAAAACATTTCATACTGAACTTTTACGTTCGAGAAATCAAAAATGAATTTATAATACTGAACTATGCACTATCTATAGATAGTCGAGTATTAGTTGATTATCGATTAATCGTAATGACTGTAATGCCAATCTCTATCACACTGTTGTATTGTCTGTGCCGGGAACGCCACAGTCGCCTATGCTTGACAGTCCCATGGCGTCATACGCGGATTTTTTTTTGAATAGAGTAGTTCGTTTACTGTTATTAAATATTATTAATAATGGATGACTATAATATGAGTAGTGAAGTGAAGTGAATATGAGTGGTGGCCGGATTAACTTCCGCCATTAATTTTTTTTTTCAATGTAGCGGCCACGCATAAGACCTATATTAATCGATAGCTGGAATCAATACAAACAAGTTGTGTATGAGACAAAAAGTTCTAAAGTGTCACGTTTCCGAGATATGAGCTATCAAAGTAAAAGTAAAGGTCGAGGAATGACTTTGACCTTGAAAGTCATTCCTCGACCTTTATGAACTTGGAGGGTTTTATTGATGATTTTGATGATTTTAATTCTGTAGCTAGGTACATACGTCTTCCAGCCGCGAATAATATTTTAATCAACATACAACCTAGCACTGGCCTGCAAATTGCAAAAAACCTTAGAAAAAATTTTACGGGTTAAGGTGGAAACCTTAACCTTCTAGCTCTACTAAAGATCATAATATGATCTTTAGTAGAGCGGCGGTGTGGCGGTCAAAAGGTGGACATATTTGATGCTGTAGAATGGTAGTAGACCATGGTCTAAACAACGTTTGTTCTAGCAAAACTGTGATTCAAATGTCACCGTGTATATTAAGATAAATACAAAATTGTATAGTAAATAAGGATGAAATAATGGTTCATAAAAGGAAATAAATATGGCATAATCAAAAACGAAACAAAGTCCTATGTCCGTCTCCTGGTCCTAAGCGACCTCCCCCCCAATTTTCATAATATGATCTTTAGTAGAGCTAGAGCTTTTAAAGTAATAAAGAGCATATTATGCGCAATATTACATTTAAAAAAATTAAAAATGTCGGAAGTTAGTCCGGCCAAAAAATTCAAACCCGTTTAATAGATATTTACCTGTTATGAATTATTTTGTGATAAAAAATGCGATTACAAAAAACCGATGGTTCATGTCTCATTTTATTTATTGCATTATTATCAAATAATAATATTGCAATAAAATTTCTCATATTTACAAAAGTTTTTCCACAATATGAAACAGAAAATCAGTGAAACGAAACTAAAGAAATATACGAACCTATTAGAACTAAATAGGTACCTATTATTATTTCGATATTATTAATAAATATCGGTTGCGCACCTCTAGTGCAGCGGCGAGCAAATCAAAAAAGCCGTGCCAGCTACGCCACTGTCATCATAAGATGACAAGAAAGTACGTCAAGATTGAACATAGTGCTGTGATGGTATTGACTTGGTTTTATCGATTTTTGTTTTGAATTGTGGATTCAACGCCGAAACTGTGACACATATCATTATGATTTCTGTCCTAAAGGACAAAGCGGGATGAAATAAAATTTCTGTATTATATTTTTCTGGTATAGACTTTTTATTAAAAACATACTGTAGGTTAAAAAATAAATAGTTAGTGCTTTATCGATATAATTTCGATCTCACTACTATTTTGTAGGTATTAAAGGATGAATTCATAGCTTGGCGCCGAGGGCACGATTTTACTTTTTTGACGTGGCGGTCAAAGGGTTAAAACAATCTAATCTAGTAGTTCTCAAATTTGTCTTATGTTGCTCAAACGTGTAATAATGTTTGAAACATTAACCGTAACTTCAAAGTGCTCATCACGGTAGCGATATTGCATTCAAGACGCGAGCGCAGTGCGTCGCAGCCGCAATGTCAGTGTTGTAGGGCGTAACGATAATCCCGACATTTTTAACATTGCTTTTTTTGTGTTTTTTTAGAAAACTAATGACTTTTTTTTTCTATTGGATGCTATAGAATGGTTGTAGACCATGGTCTGAACAACGTTTGTTCTAGCAAAACTGTGCTTCAAATGTCACCGTGTAGGTATAGGTATAATTCTTCTGTACGCGTGCTTGTCACCAAATTTCTCCTAAACGGTTGGACCGATTTGGTTGACATTTTGTATGTATATTTCAATGGGTTAAAAGATGGTTTGAAAACACAATTGGACCCGGTAGGTGGCGCTGCTGTCGGCTTGTCACCAAATTTGATTTGCTGTATAAGAGAACATTACATAATGTTGAGCGGTAGGTACCTAGGTACTCTTTATTGCCTAGCTATTTTATTTTATTTGTTAGGAATAACAAACAGCAGTATATTACACAGTAGGCATACAATATAAAACTTGCAATAAAAGTAACAAATACACTACTCAAGACGTTATCCACAGATTACAATACAGAATAGCTAGCTGTTAGCAGAGCAAGTTAAAAAAACACTTTAAAAAAAAACACTTATTAGCTATATACTAGGGCTATCTCTTAAAATAGTTGTAATCTCAGTCTTAAATACAGCTTTGCTGAGAAACATAATGTCAGTAGAGCCAAACTGTTTATTATAGGTGTCAACCAAGCGATGTAACGGTGAGCGAGTGCCTGAGTTCTTTCGACAAAACGAAGTAGCAAATAGGCGTCTCGAACGAACCTCTATAAAGAATAACACAAAAAAACAACATTCAGTATGAAGTAAATTGGAGTAACTCAATCCCAAGCCTTTTTTCCTCAATATAATCTTTAACGGTCTAAAAAGCTTTCTGGCACAACTTAGTTTAGTGAATAATTTGTGTATTGTTGTAATGTTGATGTTATTGTGATGGATTGTAAACAGTTTAACAACATGTAAGTACAAATTAGGGTACACTGCCACGTCGGTGTCGCCGGGAGGAAGGACGAGGGGGAAATATATAACTGGCTGTCGTGTTCTTCCCGAGTTAATCATCTGTCTAGTTAGCGTAACTCGTAGTCTCAAACCTGCGAACAAAGAGTTTAGGTACTTAGTAGTTAAGTGATTTGTGTATCTTTTATTAGTTATTATGTTAATGTTAGTCTAGCCAAACCGTTTATTTTATTCGCACCTACACCACCATAATTATAATAAGATTATTAGTTTATAGATTATATACATTTATATCTTTATATATATTTAAGTCATCAAAACACAATCAACACATCAACGAACAAGAACGTTACCCAATGCAAAACTGTGCTGTCATATACATAATTCACGTTGCAGCGGGTGGGTATACTTACATAATTTCACTCCGCACATAACACTTTGTCACAACACCAATCTATCTCGTCCGCTTGACGTCCGTATGTCACTACAGGGATCCAGCAGAATATCAGCGTCAGGTACATTTGCCTGACGCATGCTGAGCTGGACTCCCATTTGGTGCAACCTTGAGACGCACGCCGCACTGTGTATATATTCGCTATTTCCATTAATTTGTAGTTTTTTGTATGTTGGCATCTTGTTTTTATATTTATGTCATTTGCTATAATTTCATTGTGCTTTTGTGTGTTGTGCTACGTCTTTTGTGTGCACTGAATAAATGGTTTATCTACATATCTATCTACATAATTATTTTTTCATTTTGATTCCATAACGATCTTCATTGTTATTAAAATGTAAGTATACGAGATTACACGTCTTGTTTACTTTGTTTAACGTTATATATACATATATATCTACCTACAACAATTTAGGTACATACTTTACTTTTAGCTATTCGGTGGCGCTGCTTTTTCACTAATACGAGCCAAAATAAGGTTTAATTATTGTTTAGGAAACATAGTTTGCGGATAGCACAAGACTTGCTTGCATTGGGACTGTTTCTTACCTACTGTTAATTTCTAACAATTCAGTTAAGTCTTCTAGACTATTATGTAACTAACAAATGTTTTACAATGAAAACATTAAAGATTTTTACATATTGAACAACTTATTCTATTTTATTGTTACTATAATAATGCAGTAATTTCCCGGCCCGCTGAGTAATACAATAGGGACTGCCTCGTGGTGCTAGATAAACATGTTGGTGTACAGTAGCCTCGTGTAATCATAACTTGGGACGGTAACTTACAATATAATATTCTCTCGCATTGCCAGGCTACATGGGAATTTACGTCTCCTTTTCAGGCGCAGAATATATGGGGTTGTTAACAATCAAGCGGTCATGTCAGACCTAGATCAGCCTTCTTCTGAGCTTGAAACAGTTGTACACCTAACGCAGCCTGAGGTAGAGCTGGAACCAGATCGAGTCCTCAGCATATCATGCGATAAAAACTCCGTTTAAATTCAGTCTGTCGTTGTTCCGTTGTTCAGTTGTTCGTTCTATCGTTGTTCAGTTGCGACTTGCGCCGGATCCCGCGGACCCTTCACTGCCTTTCGCTTGCAGAAGCGACGTTACCTGCAACAGAAGTCTCAGGAATTGATAATGAACTGTTGGATATATAAGGCACTATCTTACAGCAGATAAAAAATTCAAAAGCATTCAATATATTCTCTAAATAGTGTGGAATAGTGTGTACTACTATACGTTACTACATGTGTATGAAATGCTAATCTCTTCGAACGAGAACGAAGCCTTCATTCTCGTATAATAAGGATCGATCTCCACTCACAGGTAACTTCGTTTGATCTCATAATACCAGCCTTTTTTTTTTGAGTGTGTGATATATTCAAATAACTTCCCCCGCTCTGGGCGGAGCGGGAGGGCGTGTCAGACTCTTACTGACTAAAACCCGCCCGTGATCCTTCAGTTGCCTGTGCCAGGGGCCACGGTAACCCTTTCGGACTTTCCCGCCAGCAGTCATAATACCAGCCTATGAGTGTCCCCCTGCGGGGCGCAGACCTCCTCGTACAG
Source organism: Brachylomia viminalis (assembly GCA_937001585.2). Lineage (NCBI taxonomy): Eukaryota > Metazoa > Arthropoda > Insecta > Lepidoptera > Noctuidae > Brachylomia > Brachylomia viminalis. The sequence continues at coordinate 24,373,974 of OW443314.2, forward strand.
AGGAGCCACGAGCATCGATAACATAATACCAGCCTATGAGGGTCCCCCCGCGGGGCGCAGACCTCCTCGTACAGAGGAGCCACGAGCATCGATAACATAATACCAGCCTATGAGTGTCCCCCTGCGGGGCGCAGACCTCCTCGTACAGAGGAGCCACGAGCATCGCTAACATAATACCAGCCTATGAGTGTCCCCCTGCGGGGCGCAGACCTCCTCGTACAGAGGAGCCACGAGCATCGATAACATAATACCAGCCTATGAGTGTCCCCCTGCGGGGCGCAGACCTCCTCGTACAGAGGAGCCACGAGCATCGATAACATAATACCAGCCTATGAGTGTCCCCCTGCGGGGCGCAGACCTCCTCGTACAGAGGAGCCACGAGCATCGATAACATAATACCAGCCTATGAGTGTCCCCCCGCGGGGCGCAGACCTCCTCGTACAGAGGAGCCACGAGCATCGATAACATAATACCAGCCTATGAGTGTCCCCCTGCGGGGCGCAGACCTCCTCGTACAGAGGAGCCACGAGCATCGATAACATAATACCAGCCTATGAGTGTCCCCCTGCGGGGCGCAGACCTCCTCGTACAGAGGAGCCACGAGCATCGATAACATAATACCAGCCTATGAGTGTCCCCCTGCGGGGCGCAGACCTCCTCGTATAGAGGAGCCACGAGCATCGATAACATAATACCAGCCTATGAGTGTCCCCCTGCGGGGCGCAGACCTCCTCGTACAGAGGAGCCACGAGCATCGATAACATAATACCAGCCTATGAGTGTCCCCCCGCGGGGCGCAGACCTCCTCGTACAGAGGAGCCACGAGCATCGATAACATAATACCAGCCTATGAGTGTCCCCCTGCGGGGCGCAGACCTCCTCGTACAGAGGAGCCACGAGCATCGATAACATAATACCAGCCTATGAGTGTCCCCCTGCGGGGCGCAGACCTCCTCGTACAGAGGAGCCACGAGCATCGATAACATAATACCAGCCTATGAGTGTCCCCCTGCGGGGCGCAGACCTCCTCGTACAGAGGAGCCACGAGCATCGATAACATAATACCAGCCTATGAGTGTCCCCCTGCGGGGCGCAGACCTCCTCGTACAGAGGAGCCACGAGCATCGATAACATAATACCAGCCTATGAGTGTCCCCCCGCGGGGCGCAGACCTCCTCGTACAGAGGAGCCACGAGCATCGATAACATAATACCAGCCTATGAGTGTCCCCCCGCGGGGCGCAGACCTCCTCGTACAGAGGAGCCACGAGCATCGATAACATAATACCAGCCTATGAGTGTCCCCCCGCGGGGCGCAGACCTCCTCGTACAGAGGAGCCACGAGCATCGATAACATAATACCAGCCTATGAGTGTCCCCCCGCGGGGCGCAGACCTCCTCGTACAGAGGAGCCACGAGCATCGATAACATAATACCAGCCTATGAGTGTCCCCCCGCGGGGCGCAGACCTCCTCGTACAGAGGAGCCACGAGCATCGATAACATAATACCAGCCTATGAGTGTCCCCCTGCGGGGCGCAGACCTCCTCGTACAGAGGAGCCACGAGCATCGATAACATAATACCAGCCTATGAGTGTCCCCCCGCGGGGCGCAGACCTCCTCGTACAGAGGAGCCACGAGCATCGATAACATAATACCAGCCCATGAGTGTCCCCCCGCGGGGCGCAGACCTCCTCGTACAGAGCAGCCACGAGCATTGATAACATAATACCAGCCTATGAGTGTCCCCCTGCGGGGCGCAGACCTCCTCGTACAGAGGAGCCACGAGCATCGATAACATAATACCAGCCTATGAGTGTCCCCCTGCGGGGCGCAGACCTCCTCGTACAGAGGAGCCACGAGCATCGATAACATAATACCAGCCTATGAGTGTCCCCCTGCGGGGCGCAGACCTCCTCGTACAGAGCAGCCACGAGCATTGATAACATAATACCAGCCTATGAGTGTCCCCCTGCGGGGCGCAGACCTCCTCGTACAGAGGAGCCACGAGCATCGATAACATAATACCAGCCTATGAGTGTCCCCCCGCGGGGCGCAGACCTCCTCGTACAGAGGAGCCACGAGCATCGATAACATAATACCAGCCTATGAGTGTCCCCCTGCGGGGCGCAGACCTCCTCGTACAGAGGAGCCACGAGCATCGATAACCGCGCGCTCACGACAGGCTACTAGGTAGTTGTTAGACAACACAATTTGCAAGTATATTGACCCTATGCCAGAGATCAATCAAGAGAAAGAGATTATTGGTATAATGATCCTTATTGAAACTATAGTGCGGGCTCTACACGCCACGATAAATCGTGGTAGAGGGGAACGATAGCGAAAAATACGAATAAATCAACTTTTGGCATGCGATAATAAATAAGGTTAACACAAAATATATTTTACCAAAGTTTAGCGGGCATCCTTCGTTTAACTTCAGTAAACAATCGGTCAACAGCTTGTCATTGGCGGGCGCAATGTCACCGACTTGCGACTGTAACCCACTTCCTATTCCCTGACTGAAGCGAGACCTCACGCGCGTTCCATTGCGGGCTGGCCGCTACAGTTAATGACCTTCACTGAGGTGAAGCAGTAATGTATGAAGTTTTACGTAAACGTCGACATTTGCTACTGTCCTCAATTTGTGTACATTACTACCTTTTGCGCACGTCTTCGCCCGCGTGGGCGTATAAAATTAGCCCACGGACCACAAGGGATAGAAAGTATCTTTTGTCCTCCTTACCCAGCTCCTGGTCTGTCCGTGTGTCGCGTGGCGCCTAGACATGGGTACATCGTCTAGACAGAGGTACCTACTTCGTCTAGACAGAGGTACTTTGTCTAGACAGAGGTACTTCGTCTAGACTGAGGTACATCGTCTAGACAGAGGTACCTACTTCGTCTAGACAGAGGTACTTCATCTAGACAGAGGTACTTCGTCTAGACAGAGGTACTTCGTCTAGACAGTGGTACTTCGTCTAGACAGTGGTACTTCGTCTAGACAGAGGTACTTCGTCTAGACAGAGGTACTTCGTCTAGACAGAGGTACTTCGTCTAGACAGAGGTACTTCATCTAGACAGAGGTACTTCGTCTAGACAGTGGTACTTCGTCTAGACAGTGGTACTTCGTCTAGACAGAGGTACTTCGTCTAGACAGAGGTACTTCGTCTAGACAGAGGTACTTCGTCTAGACAGTGGTACTTCGTCTAGACAGAGGTACTTCGTCTAGACAGAGGTACTTCGTCTAGACAGAGGTACTTCGTCTAGACAGAGGTAGGTACTTCGTCTAGACAGAGGTACTTCGTCTAGACAGTGGTACTTCGTCTAGACAGTGGTACTTCGTCTAGACAGTGGTACTTCGTCTAGACAGAGGTACTTCGTCTAGACAGAGGTACTTCGTCTAGACAGAGGTACTTCGTCTAGACAGTGGTACTTCGTCTAGACAGAGGTAGGTACTTCGTCTAGACAGAGGTACTTCGTCTAGACAGTGGTACTTCGTCTAGACAGAGGTACTTCGTCTAGACAGAGGTAACGCCCTGTTTCCGCTGTCAGGCAGTGTGCCGATAATGCCACCCACAGTTCGTCCGTTATGTTGAGCCCCATGTAACAAGGGGGCGAGCCTGTTGCCATCAAACGATAATGACACCCACAGTTCGTCCGTTATGTTGAGTCCCATGTAACAAGGGGCGAGCCTGTTGCCATCAAACGATAATGACACCCACAGTTCGTCCGTTATGTTGAGTCCCATGTAACAAGGGGCGAGCCTGTTGCCATCAAACGATAATGACACCCACAGTTCGTCCGTTATGTTGAGTCCCATGTAACAAGGGGCGAGCCTGTTGCCATCAAACGATAATGACACCCACAGTTCGTCCGTTATGTTGAGCCCCATGTAACAAGGGGGCGAGCCTGTTGCCATCAAACGATAATGACACCCACAGTTCGTCCGTTATGTTGAACCCCATGTAACAGGGGGCGAGCCTGTTGCCATCGAACGATAATGACACCCACAGTTCGTCCGTTATGTTGAGCCCCATGTAACAAGGGGGCGAGCCTGTTGCCATCAAACGATAATGACACCCACAGTTCGTCCGTTATGTTGAGCCCCATGTAACAGGGGGCGAGCCTGTTGCCATCAAACGATAATGACACCCACAGTTCGTCCGTTATGTTGAGCCCCATGTAAAAGGGGGCGAGCCTGTTGCCATCAAACGATAATGACACCCACAGTTCGTCCGTTATGTTGAGTCCCATGTAACAAGGGGCGAGCCTGTTGCCATCAAACGATAATGACACCCACAGTTAGTCCGTTATGTTGAGTCCCATGTAACAAGGGGCGAGCCTGTTGCCATCAAACGATAATGACACCCACAGTTCGTCCGTTATGTTGAGCCCCATGTAACAAGGGGGCGAGCCTGTTGCCATCAAACGATAATGACATCCACAGTTCGTCCGTTATGTTGAGCCCCATGTAACAGGGGGCGAGCCTGTTGCCATCAAACGATAATGACACCCACAGTTCGTCCGTTATGTTGAGCCCCATGTAACAAGGGGGCGAGCCTGTTGCCATCAAACGATAATGACACCCACAGTTCGTCCGTTATGTTGAGCCCCATGTAACAAGGGGGCGAGCCTGTTGCCATCAAACGATAATGACACCCACAGTTCGTCCGTTATGTTGAGCCCCATGTAACAGGGGGCGAGCCTGTTGCCATCAAACGATAATGACACCCACAGTTCGTCCGTTATGTTAAGCCCCATGTAACAGGGGGCGAGCCTGTTGCCATCAAACGATAATGACACCCACAGTTCGTCCGTTATGTTGAGCTCCATGTAAAAGGGGGCGAGCCTGTTGCCATCAAACGATAATGACACCCACAGTTCGTCCGTTATGTTGAGCCCCATGTAACAGGGGGCGAGCCTGTTGCCATCAAACGATAATGACACCCACAGTTCGTCCGTTATGTTGAGCCCCATGTAACAGGGGGCGAGCCTGTTGCCATCAAACGATAATGACACCCACAGTTCGTCCGTTATGTTGAGCCCCATGTAACAGGGGGCGAGCCTGTTGCCATCAAACGATAATGACACCCACAGTTCGTCCGTTATGTTGAGCCCCATGTAACAGGGGGCGAGCCTGTTGCCATCAAACGATAATGACACCCACAGTTCATCCGTTATGTTGAGCCCCATGTATCAAGGGGGCGAGCCTGTTGCCATCAAACGATAATGACACCCACAGTTCATCCGGTATGTTGAGCCCCATGTAAAAAGGGGGCGAGCCTGTTGCCATCAAACGATAATGACACCCACAGTTCATCCGTTATGTTGAGCCCCATGTAACAAGGGGGCGAGCCTGTTGCCATCAAACGATAATGACACCCACAGTTCATCCGTTATGTTGAGCCCCATGTAACAAGGGGGCGAGCCTGTTGCCATCAAACGATAATGACACCCACAGTTCATCCGTTATGTTGAGCCCCATGTATCAAGGGGGCGAGCCTGTTGCCATCAAACGATAATGACACCCACAGTTCATCCGTTATGTTGAGCCCCATGTAACGAGGGGGCGAGCCTGTTGCCATCAAACGATAATGACACCCACAGTTCATCCGTTATGTTGAGCCCCATGTAACAAGGGGGCGAGACTGTTGCCATCAAACGATAATGACACCCACAGTTCATCCGTTATGTTGAGCCCCATGTAACAAGGGGGCGAGCCTGTTGCCATCAAACGATAATGACACCCACAGTTCATCCGTTATGTTGAGCCCCATGTAACAAGGGGGCGAGGCTGTTGCCATCAAACGATAATGACACCCACAGTTCATCCGTTATGTTGAGCCCCATGTAACAAGGGGGCGAGGCTGTTGCCATCAAACGATAATGACACCCACAGTTCATCCGTTATGTTGAGCCCCATGTAACAAGGGGGCGAGGCTGTTGCCATCAAACGATAATGACACCCACAGTTCATCCGTTATGTTGAGCCCCATGTAACAAGGGGGCGAGCCTGTTGCCATCAAACGATAATGACACCCACAGTTCATCCGTTATGTTGAGTCCCATGTAACAAGGGGCGAGCCTGTTGCCATCAAACGATAATGACACCCACAGTTCGTCCGTTATGTTGAGCCCCATGTAACAAGGGGGCGAGCCTGTTGCCATCAAACGATAATGACACCCACAGTTCGTCCGTTATGTTGAGCCCCATGTAACAGGGGGCGAGCCTGTTGCCATCAAACGATAATGACACCCACAGTTCGTCCGTTATGTTGAGCCCCATGTAACAAGGGGGCGAGCCTGTTGCCATCAAACGATAATGACACCCACAGTTCGTCCGTTATGTTGAGCCCCATGTAACAAGGGGGCGAGCCTGTTGCCATCAAACGATAATGACACCCATAGTTCATCCGTTATGTTGAGCCCCATGTAACAAGGGGGCGAGGCTGTTGCCATCAAACGATAATGACACCCACAGTTCATCCGTTATGTTGAGCCCCATGTAACAGGGGGCGAGCCTGTTGCCATCAAACGATAATGACACCCACAGTTCATCCGTTATGTTGAGCCCCATGTAACAAGGGGGCGAGCCTGTTGCCATCAAACGATAATGACACCCACAGTTCATCCGTTATGTTGAGCCCCATGTATCAAGGGGGCGAGCCTGTTGCCATCAAACGATAATGACACCCACAGTTCATCCGTTATGTTGAGCCCCATGTAACAAGGGGCCGAGCCTGTTGCCATCAAACGATAATGACACCCACAGTTCATCCGTTATGTTGAGCCCCATGTAACAAGGGGGCGAGCCTGTTGCCATCAAACGATAATGACACCCACAGTTCATCCGTTATGTTGAGCCCCATGTAACAAGGGGGCGAGCCTGTTGCCATCAAACGATAATGACACCCACAGTTCATCCGTTATGTTGAGCCCCATGTAACAAGGGGGCGAGCCTGTTGCCATCAAACGATAATGACACCCACAGTTCATCCGTTATGTTGAGCCCCATGTAACAAGGGGGCGAGCCTGTTGCCATCAAACGATAATGACACCCACAGTTCATCCGTTATGTTGAGCCCCATGTAACAAGGGGGCGAGGCTGTTGCCATCAAACGATAATGACACCCACAGTTCATCCGTTATGTTGAGCCCCATGTAACAAGGGGGCGAGGCTGTTGCCATCAAACGATAATGACACCCACAGTTCATCCGTTATGTTGAGCCCCATGTAACAAGGGGGCGAGCCTGTTGCCATCAAACGATAATGACACCCACAGTTCATCCGTTATGTTGAGCCCCATGTAACAAGGGGGCGAGGCTGTTGCCATCAAACGATAATGACACCCACAGTTCATCCGTTATGTTGAGCCCCATGTAACAAGGGGGCGAGCCTGTTGCCATCAAACGATAATGACACCCACAGTTCATCCGTTATGTTGAGCCCCATGTAACAAGGGGGCGAGCCTGTTGCCATCAAACGATAATGACACCCACAGTTCATCCGTTATGTTGAGCCCCATGTAACAAGGGGGCGAGCCTGTTGCCATCAAACGATAATGACACCCACAGTTCATCCGTTATGTTGAGCCCCATGTAACAAGGGGGCGAGCCTGTTGCCATCAAACGATAATGACACCCACAGTTCATCCGTTATGTTGAGCCCCATGTAACAAGGGGGCGAGCCTGTTGCCATCAAACGATAATGACACCCACAGTTCATCCGTTATGTTGAGCCCCATGTAACAAGGGGGCGAGCCTGTTGCCATCAAACGATAATGACACCCACAGTTCATCCGTTATGTTGAGCCCCATGTAACAAGGGGGCGAGGCTGTTGCCATCAAACGATAATGACACCCACAGTTCATCCGTTATGTTGAGCCCCATGTAACAAGGGGGCGAGGCTGTTGCCATCAAACGATAATGACACCCACAGTTCATCCGTTATGTTGAGCCCCATGTAACAAGGGGGCGAGCCTGTTGCCATCAAACGATAATGACACCCACAGTTCATCCGTTATGTTGAGCCCCATGTAACAAGGGGGCGAGCCTGTTGCCATCAAACGATAATGACACCCACAGTTCATCCGTTATGTTGAGCCCCATGTAACAAGGGGGCGAGGCTGTTGCCATCAAACGATAATGACACCCACAGTTCATCCGTTATGTTGAGCCCCATGTAACAAGGGGGCGAGGCTGTTGCCATCAAACGATAATGACACCCATAGTTCATCCGTTATGTTGAGCCCCATGTAACAAGGGGGCGAGCCTGTTGCCATCAAACGATAATGACACCCACAGTTCATCCGTTATGTTGAGCCCCATGTAACAAGGGGGCGAGGCTGTTGCCATCAAACGATAATGACACCCACAGTTCATCCGTTATATTGAGCCCCATGTAACAAGGGGGCGAGGCTGTTGCCATCAAACGATAATGACACCCACAGTTCATCCGTTATGTTGAGCCCCATGTAACAAGGGGGCGAGCCTGTTGCCATCAAACGATAATGACACCCACAGTTCATCCGTTATGTTGAGCCCCATGTAACAAGGGGGCGAGGCTGTTGCCATCAAACGATAATGACACCCACAGTTCATCCGTTATGTTGAGCCCCATGTAACAAGGGGGCGAGGCTGTTGCCATCAAACGATAATGACACCCACAGTTCATCCGTTATGTTGAGCCCCATGTAACAAGGGGGCGAGCCTGTTGCCATCAAACGATAATGACACCCACAGTTCATCCGTTATATTGAGCCCCATGTAACAAGGGGGCGAGGCTGTTGCCATCAAACGATAATGACACCCACAGTTCATCCGTTATGTTGAGCCCCATGTAACAAGGGGGCGAGGCTGTTGCCATCAAACGATAATGACACCCACAGTTCATCCGTTATGTTGAGCCCCATGTAACAAGGGGGCGAGCCTGTTGCCATCAAACGATAATGACACCCACAGTTCATCCGTTATGTTGAGCCCCATGTAACAAGGGGGCGAGCCTGTTGCCATCAAACGATAATGACACCCACAGTTCATCCGTTATGTTGAGCCCCATGTAACAAGGGGGCGAGCCTGTTGCCATCAAACGATAATGACACCCACAGTTCATCCGTTATGTTGAGCCCCATGTAACAAGGGGGCGAGCCTGTTGCCATCAAACGATAATGACACCCACAGTTCATCCGTTATGTTGAGCCCCATGTAACAAGGGGCCGAGCCTGTTGCCATCAAACGATAATGACACCCACAGTTCATCCGTTATGTTGAGCCCCATGTAACAAGGGGGCGAGCCTGTTGCCATCAAACGATAATGACACCCACAGTTCATCCGTTATGTTGAGCCCCATGTAACAAGGGGGCGAGGCTGTTGCCATCAAACGATAATGACACCCACAGTTCATCCGTTATGTTGAGCCCCATGTAACAGGGGGCGAGCCTGTTGCCATCAAACGATAATGACACCCACAGTTCATCCGTTATGTTGAGCCCCATGTAACAAGGGGGCGAGCCTGTTGCCATCAAACGATAATGACACCCACAGTTCATCCGTTATGTTGAGCCCCATGTATCAAGGGGGCGAGCCTGTTGCCATCAAACGATAATGACACCCACAGTTCATCCGTTATGTTGAGCCCCATGTAACAAGGGGCCGAGCCTGTTGCCATCAAACGATAATGACACCCACAGTTCATCCGTTATGTTGAGCCCCATGTAACAAGGGGGCGAGCCTGTTGCCATCAAACGATAATGACACCCACAGTTCATCCGTTATGTTGAGCCCCATGTAACAAGGGGGCGAGCCTGTTGCCATCAAACGATAATGACACCCACAGTTCATCCGTTATGTTGAGCCCCATGTAACAAGGGGGCGAGCCTGTTGCCATCAAACGATAATGACACCCACAGTTCATCCGTTATGTTGAGCCCCATGTAACAAGGGGGCGAGCCTGTTGCCATCAAACGATAATGACACCCACAGTTCATCCGTTATGTTGAGCCCCATGTAACAAGGGGGCGAGGCTGTTGCCATCAAACGATAATGACACCCACAGTTCATCCGTTATGTTGAGCCCCATGTAACAAGGGGGCGAGCCTGTTGCCATCAAACGATAATGACACCCACAGTTCATCCGTTATGTTGAGCCCCATGTAACAAGGGGGCGAGGCTGTTGCCATCAAACGATAATGACACCCACAGTTCATCCGTTATGTTGAGCCCCATGTAACAAGGGGGCGAGGCTGTTGCCATCAAACGATAATGACACCCACAGTTCATCCGTTATGTTGAGCCCCATGTAACAAGGGGGCGAGCCTGTTGCCATCAAACGATAATGACACCCACAGTTCATCCGTTATGTTGAGCCCCATGTAACAAGGGGGCGAGCCTGTTGCCATCAAACGATAATGACACCCACAGTTCATCCGTTATGTTGAGCCCCATGTAACAAGGGGGCGAGGCTGTTGCCATCAAACGATAATGACACCCACAGTTCATCCGTTATGTTGAGCCCCATGTAACAAGGGGGCGAGGCTGTTGCCATCAAACGATAATGACACCCATAGTTCATCCGTTATGTTGAGCCCCATGTAACAAGGGGGCGAGCCTGTTGCCATCAAACGATAATGACACCCACAGTTCATCCGTTATGTTGAGCCCCATGTAACAAGGGGGCGAGGCTGTTGCCATCAAACGATAATGACACCCACAGTTCATCCGTTATATTGAGCCCCATGTAACAAGGGGGCGAGGCTGTTGCCATCAAACGATAATGACACCCACAGTTCATCCGTTATGTTGAGCCCCATGTAACAAGGGGGCGAGCCTGTTGCCATCAAACGATAATGACACCCACAGTTCATCCGTTATGTTGAGCCCCATGTAACAAGGGGGCGAGGCTGTTGCCATCAAACGATAATGACACCCACAGTTCATCCGTTATGTTGAGCCCCATGTAACAAGGGGGCGAGGCTGTTGCCATCAAACGATAATGACACCCACAGTTCATCCGTTATGTTGAGCCCCATGTAACAAGGGGGCGAGCCTGTTGCCATCAAACGATAATGACACCCACAGTTCATCCGTTATATTGAGCCCCATGTAACAAGGGGGCGAGGCTGTTGCCATCAAACGATAATGACACCCACAGTTCATCCGTTATGTTGAGCCCCATGTAACAAGGGGGCGAGGCTGTTGCCATCAAACGATAATGACACCCACAGTTCATCCGTTATGTTGAGCCCCATGTAACAAGGGGGCGAGCCTGTTGCCATCAAACGATAATGACACCCACAGTTCATCCGTTATGTTGAGCCCCATGTAACAAGGGGGCGAGCCTGTTGCCATCAAACGATAATGACACCCACAGTTCATCCGTTATGTTGAGCCCCATGTAACAAGGGGGCGAGCCTGTTGCCATCAAACGATAATGACACCCACAGTTCATCCGTTATGTTGAGCCCCATGTAACAAGGGGGCGAGCCTGTTGCCATCAAACGATAATGACACCCACAGTTCATCCGTTATGTTGAGCCCCATGTAACAAGTGGGCGAGCCTGTTGCCATCAAACGATAATGACACCCACAGTTCATCCGTTATGTTGAGCCCCATGTAACAAGGGGGCGAGTCTGTTGCCATCAAACGATAATGACACCCACAGTTCATCCGTTATGTTGAGCCCCATGTAACAAGGGGGCGAGCCTGTTGCCATCAAACGATAATGACACCCACAGTTCATCCGTTATGTTGAGCCCCATGTAACAAGGGGGCGAGCCTGTTGCCATCAAACGATAATGACACCCACAGTTCATCCGTTATGTTGAGCCCCATGTAACAAGGGGGCGAGCCTGTTGCCATCAAACGATAATGACACCCACAGTTCATCCGTTATGTTGAGCCCCATGTAACAAGGGGGCGAGCCTGTTGCCATCAAACGATAATGACACCCACAGTTCATCCGTTATGTTGAGCCCCATGTAACAAGGGGGCGAGCCTGTTGCCATCAAACGATAATGACACCCACAGTTCATCCGTTATGTTGAGCCCCATGTAACAAGGGGGCGAGCCTGTTGCCATCAAACGAGCACAAATCCAGACTCCGGGCTGCTACTGACCAATTCCTGATGGAAAACCAAATTACTTTTGCATTTATTTATTTTGCTCTCATGCACGTCACAGATTTTACAAAACTGTCGGAATTTGTGTGCATTTTTATTATTAGTATGTCATAGTATGGATTATTGATTTGTGATTTGATTTACCTTATTGTTTGCAAAGGACATATTGTGGCAAAATTCGGGTGTTTTATTAATTTTTTTGACGTAGGTTGATTCCTAAGTGCAAGGTGATAGCCGACTCATAAAATCAATAATTTTATTTGGCTAGTGCCTTTTGAGATCAAGGTCTAAGACTTGGCTCCCGTATTTGGGCAAATCTATAGACGTTTAGTGATTGTGACCTCGAACATAAAGAAAAACGTCAACGTGTTAAATGTAAATACCCTAAAAACTTATCGGTATGATTACGTAACGTAACGTATTCAGTTGACGGTCTTCGCGAGTTCCAATTATCTATTAGGGCGGTACAGCAACGGCACCGCAGAACCGAACTGATAAACGAATAGTTAACGGATTGACCACTAAATACATTGACGAGCAATATAAAAAAGCCACTAACTTATCATGAAATATTTCCGCAACCAGTCAATATAGCTTCTTGAAATGCAAAGCAACATTCAAACGTATTTAATAACGCATTAAAAAAACAACAAATTGAAACAAAAAAAATAATGTAATGTGTTTAAAGAGGAAAAAACTAAATAGGGCCATTTGGAAAAAAAATAATTAACTCTTAAAGTGGGTTTACGAAATTGAAACAAATTTTCTTAATCATTCAATATTTCGTATTGGTTGCCTCCGCGTGCTCTCAGCACGGCCTCTACACGATTGGGCTGCAAGCTGCAAGCATCACATATCCTCACGCTTGTGTTCCCCGAAGGGTTAGGCTGAGGTGTACTCGTGTCTATAGTACTCCCACTTGTATGAAACCGTCATTACACACATGAGTGAGAAATGTTAATGTGTGAGTGTTATTGCAATTTCGTATGACACGGATTTCCGCAAGGTGACGCCTGACTCCATTATTTATAGAGGTTTTGTTAATAGGCCTTGTTCGTGGCATTTGAGATAATTCTGAGCCTACCGTGCTCGACAATAGTTCCGGCTGCATGTGCTTGAAGTTACAACAGATTCGTTCTCTCGTAGTGTTATTGTATTTTCCATCAGGGATTTCTCAGTAGCAGCCCGGAGTGTGGGTTTGTGCCCCGCGGTGGCAACGTGGCGCCCTCTGTTGTGTGGGTTTGTGCCCCGCGGCGGCAACGTGGCGCCCTCTGTTGTGTGGGTTTGTGCCCCGTGGTGGCAACATGCTCGCCCTCTGTTGTGTGGGTTTGTGCCCCGCGGTGGCAACGTGGCGCCCTCTGTTGTGTGGGTTTGTGCCCCGCGGTGGCAACGTGGCGCCCTCTGTTGTGTGGGTTTGTGCCCCGCGGTGGCAACGTGGCGCCCTCTGTTGTGTGGGTTTGTGCCCCGCGGTGGCAACGTGGCGCCCTCTGTTGTGTGGGTTTGTGCCCCGCGGCGGCAACGTGGCGCCCTCTGTTGTGTGGGTTTGTGCCCCGCGGTGGCAACGTGGCGCCCTCTGTTGTGTGGGTTTGTGCCCCGCGGTGGCAACGTGGCGCCCTCTGTTGTGTGGGTTTGTGCCCCGCGGTGGCAACGTGGCGCCCTCTGTTGTGTGGGTTTGTGCCCCGCGGCGGCAACGTGGCGCCCTCTGTTGTGTGGGTTTGTGCCCCGCGGTGGCAACGTGGCGCCCTCTGCTGTGTGGGTTTGTGCCCCGCGGTGGCAACGTGGCGCCCTCTGTTATGTGGGTTTGTGCCCCGCGGTGGCAACGTGGCGCCCTCTGTTGTGTGGGTTTGTGCCCCGCGGTGGCAACGTGCTCGCCCTCTGTTGTGTGGGTTTGTGCCCCGCGGTGGCAACGTGGCGCCCTCTGTTGTGTGGGTTTGTGCCCCGCGGCGGCAACGTGGCGCCCTCTGTTGTGTGGGTTTGTGCCCCGCGGTGGCAACATGCTCGCCCTCTGTTGTGTGGGTTTGTGCCCCGCGGTGGCAACATGCTCGCCCTCTGTTGTGTGGGTTTGTGCCCCGCGGTGGTAACATGCTCGCCCTCTGTTGTGTGGGTTTGTGCCCCGCGGTGGCAACGTGGCGCCCTCTGTTGTGTGGGTTTGTGCCCCGCGGTGGCAACGTGGCGCCCTCTGTTGTGTGGGTTTGTGCCCCGCGGTGGCAACGTGGCGCCCTCTGTTGTGTGGGTTTGTGCCCCGCGGCGGCAACGTGGCGCCCTCTGTTGTGTGGGTTTGTGCCCCGCGGTGGCAACGTGGCGCCCTCTGTTGTGTGGGTTTGTGCCCCGCGGTGGCAACGTGGCGCCCTCTGTTGTGTGGGTTTGTGCCCCGCGGTGGCAACGTGGCGAACGCTGTTGTGTGGGTTTGTGCCCCGCGGCGGCAACGTGGCGCCCTCTGTTGTGTGGGTTTGTGCCCCGCGGTGGCAACGTGGCGCCCTCTGCTGTGTGGGTTTGTGCCCCGCGGTGGCAACGTGGCGCCCTCTGTTATGTGGGTTTGTGCCCCGCGGTGGCAACGTGGCGCCCTCTGTTGTGTGGGTTTGTGCCCCGCGGTGGCAACGTGCTCGCCCTCTGTTGTGTGGGTTTGTGCCCCGCGGTGGCAACGTGGCGCCCTCTGTTGTGTGGGTTTGTGCCCCGCGGCGGCAACGTGGCGCCCTCTGTTGTGTGGGTTTGTGCCCCGCGGTGGTAACATGCTCGCCCTCTGTTGTGTGGGTTTGTGCCCCGCGGTGGCAACATGCTCGCCCTCTGTTGTGTGGGTTTGTGCCCCGCGGTGGCAACATGCTCGCCCTCTGTTGTGTGGGTTTGTGCCCCGCGGTGGCAACATGCTCGCCCTCTGTTGTGTGGGGCTTAAACAAGGCTGGTGATAAGTAGGTGTTCTAGATAGGTACACCTCTTTAGGTAGGTACACCTCTGTAGGTAGGTACAACTCTGTAGGTAGGTACACCTCTGTAGGTAGGTACACCTCTGTAGGTAGATACACCTCTGTAGGTAGGTACACCTCTGTAGGTAGGTACAACTCTGTAGGTAGGTACACCTCTGTAGGTAGATACACCTCTGTAGGCAGGTACACCTCTGTAGGTAGGTACACCTCTGTAGGTAGGTACTCCTTTATAGGTAAGTACACCTCTGTAGGTAGGTACACCTCTGTAGGTAGGTACACCTCTGTAGGTTGGTACTCTTCTGTAGGTAGGTACACCTCTGTAGGTAGGTACTCCTCTGTAGGTAGGTACTCCTCTGTAGGTAGGTACACCTCTGTAGGTAGGTACACCTCTGCCGAACCCTTTGGGGACACCGCGCGGCGTCGTATAGTGTTATGTTATGGTTAAAGTGAATCTACAATCTACATAGTACGTACATATATTATGTCTGGTTGGTGTACCTAGGTACTTGATTATTTTCTGTTTCGCTTTACTCCTGCAGAATCGAGTGCTTCTTGCGCAGTATATATACAGCGTGGCGCTGCAATGGTGACCTTATTTAACACACATATACGTTTTCACATTTTCGTTTCATGACAATTTTTTATTTCCATTAAACGTTATTATTTACAGATTTATTAAAGAATTTAGGAAATAGCATCTTAGAGCAACCTGTACTTAAAGAACTGTCGCGCAGCGGTCATTTCCCTCGGTCACGGATCATAACTTCGCATCAATGAAATTAAAACGAATAAGCAATACTATTAGGATGAAACAAATGCATAGAGTAGGCGAATTTAAGGAAATTTCCTTTGTTGGCGAGCAGCGCAGGCGACGCGCGCTCTCCCTTCCACCCACCCGCCCGCACCGAACACGAATTCTTTTTTTGCTTTTCTAGTGCTAGTCGAACCCGTGTCCTTGACGCACTTATTTACACTAGTGCGCATAATTACGTCGCGAAAAAGACTCTTAGCTATTGTTTTATTTATTTCTTTTTGTGTAATTAGGATAGTAATTAGATCATGGTACTGCGATAAAGACACTTTGATTGGTTTTCGTTTTCTTATCTAGTAGGTACGTTTACACCTCTTGCGATACGGACGCATTTATTTGTGCTATTAGTGCTTGTGTAAACTTATGATCGTGATGGCAGTGATTAGTGATGACAGTTATTACTAATAGTAACAAGAGAGGGTGATGTGATAAGTGTTTGTACCACTTGCGCCGCTCGGTTTCTTTGAAAATATGCCGTCAAAGAATCGGACCGATCACGAGTAGGTACAAGACGCTATGCGCGGTTGCCAGCCCGCGAACCGACACATTGCCGCTCCGAGTTAACGTAAGCGAGCTAGGTAAGTAATTTCATGAATGAATTTTTGCAAGGGTGATCCCAATTTTAATGACTTTTTTATTATTTAGTTTGTTTGAAAAATTTTTTTTTTCAGTTTACGTATTATTTTAACCTATCAATATTTATATGGTTAATGGGCACTAGCCCTACCCGTGTATTAAATTAAAGTCACCATTGCAGCGCCACGTTGTATATGTATAGTGCATATGACAAGTATGTTGAGGTACGAGTAGGTAAGATACCTGTTCTAGTGTCGTAGCTTCCTGGTAAGATAAGGTCTACAGTTATCTTTACGTCGATCCTAATTAACATATTATTTATGTCAGTATGTAGGTACTAAAAGGGCTGAACAAAGGCGGAAATTAAAGATTATAGGTTAATAGCAATTGCAATTCCAAGTTAATATTCTATCTCTAGACTGAACGTCGCTGTTATTCAAGAAAATACAAATAGGATTCGACATTTCCTTAAGAACGCCTTTTGTTATTTCGTTCTTACGACCTAGAATAATAGCCCAATAATAAAACAATGGCCTAATATTGTGCACTTGGCTTGTACGTTTGCTTGCGTCAATTTGTTTGTCAGTGTAACGATTGTAGATATACCAATAAATAAATAATTAAATACAACACTATACTATTTGTTTTCAAACTTGACATTTAAAATAAACTAAAAGATCATAATAATGCGTCACTTCAGTATACGTGAACTAGTTCAAGGGTGGTGTTCATCTCGAGTGGTCCATACCAAGGCATGCTGTAGTGATTCCCCGGCTATTAAGGCGCCGCGGCCGTGTCCTTGTCGATGTCGACAGTTTTTGGTCGTCGTATGTATTTGGAAAAGTAGAAGTTTTAATGGATGTTATTTATGTCATTATGTTAAGTGCCAAATGGGGATCAACCAATGTCATTATCAAAAACTTTTTGGTGACGTACCCACAACACGATTAAATAGAGTGTCAAAAAATTTACAAAAAACATAATATCGTTATATTTCAGCCCACAGTTGAATGTTTCGTAGCCGTAGGTTATTAATATTTGTGCCAATGTAATATCTCTGTATTTAATAAGATTTAATTATTGCAAATAAAAAGTTTTTTTGATACACAATATATTTTTGTAAAATCTAGATATAGAATCATTTGAAAGACTACTTCCACATTTAATAAGACAATAAATTCTTAATCCCGGGATTGTCTGTTAAAAATACCAAAAACGCAAACGCGAGATAGGAACAAAGGGCCGCGATCGATTTTTCTAATTGCAACTAAAAGTCAGTAGTAGCTAGTACGTACACATTTGTAGCACATCCCCGTAGCAGGCGCGTTGATGCTGCCCCGTAGCAGGCGCGTAGCTGCTACGCCGTAGCAGGCGCGTAGCAGGTTCGGGAAGTTCTAAATGGATGGGTTATGTGTAGAGGAATGTATATTAATATTATGTAAAGGTGTAGGCGGCAACTGTGTGGGAAGCAATTAAAGATAGCCCCGGGATTTTAGATAGTAAGGCAAAATCACAAAAAATAATATGTGAAAAACGTAGTTTTTATTTTGTTTTTAAGTAATTGATAAAGTGCCCCATCATAAATATCCTTGACACATGGGATCACACAACAATATTCGTGAAACTTCTACGAGTTTTATTATAATCAGAAATTTTAGTTTTTTCAGTTTTGAAATTGTGTGAAATAAAAAAAAAAACGGTTTTGTGAAGTTTTGTTTGCTGTAATAGGCAGAGACTATGAGGTAAATTATAAACGTTGCCTAAAGTTAAAACTTCCGATTAGCGTCTGTTTACATGTTTACGTTTAAACGTCTCTTATTATAAAGAACCCTCAACCAATAAAGTCCTCTAACACACACGGGCCAGGTGCGTGTCGGACCACGTACAATTAAGGGTACCGAGGTCAGGATGAATGTATCCCAAGAACAAACTTAACTTTATTGTTTTTTTTTCCTATGTCAATATACGTCACGGTCAATTCTCCAACTGCAAATGTAAGTTGGTAATCGCATTGAACTACAAACGATAACGATTTTCAGACTTTTTACTTACCTGTGCTGTGAGACCTTGCTTCTTGCCAAAATTCATGATTCTAGGTCAAGTACCCTATAGGTTTTGATTTAGATGCGAGTATCAAAATATGTTGCCTAAATGAACGTATTGTTTTATTGTCTTGACTTAGAAGCTTGATTTTTTTAAAGCTCCAAAGGACCGTAGACTTACTAATTTAACTTTTTTTTAATATTTTTTTGATATTCATTTCTACTTGGTACCTCCTTGCGTGCCTGACGAAGTGATCCTATCAGGCGCGGACGCCCGCGCTTTTCCATACTAAAGCACTCCATCCCGGGAACCCGCGCGGGCGCCCGACGCTAGGAGGCAGGCCCCGCGCCTGCGCAACGGGGCCCGCGTTCATGTGACGGAATCAATCGCGCGGGGGCATGCGTGGAGCCCGTGTCTACGTTAACGTCGTGGTGGGACTTGCGCGCTCTGAACTCTAGGTTTGTGCCGGTAGAGTTTACTTTGCCGGTACAGGTCTAGGGAGCCACACCAACAGAGAAACAGAAACCCGCAGGGCACCGTGTGGCAAGCTGTTGGGCAGTAGCGACCCCACGGACCCTATATCCTGGGAGTGTCATGTTCCCCACATCTGTCTTGCCTTGCCTTGGCCAGCTGGAGTACACACTGACGAGGAACAGAGCTCCCTCCTCCTCCTGGCTTGAGTAAAGATTCGCAAGAGCAAACTGCATGGAGGAAGTATTCCGGTAAGTGCTGGTAGGGTTCTTGACCATCTTTCACTCGTGAAGCACCTCTGGACATGTTGCCCCTTTGTCACAATGCGCTTGCGACAGTGTTCGGGGGCCCATTATTGAGTGTGCAAGTCGCCCCCTGCCATTTTTTCGTGAACATTATATTATCATCCGCCAGGCAGGGGACATAGTCCTTCCATAGTTCTAAGTAAACAGTCCACTATACGAGTAGCACCCAAACCAATAGCCCAATATGTTTATTTCCATGTTCTGCAATAATCCTGCACGAGCTGGGGTTTGTCCTTGGGTGCACTTGCATTGATCATACAGGGATAATCGTCGGTGGGTACCTCATTCCATTTGAAATTGTCTAAGGGGCCTCTGCGAGTTGACTTCGGCCCCAAATAGGCCTTCCAAAGGACCGGGACTAAATGGCCCTAATGGCATTGCGCGGGCTGCCTCGCGCCTGTTTGTATTAAAGATACTTAAGATAAAGATTAATTTATTTGTGTATTTGAAGAAATATTGAAAAAAAATATTGAAAAATTGATAATATGAATCTATCTATCTATAAACATGTGTAACATGATCCATAGATAAGCACATATGGATGGAAACGAGTTTAAAATTTCCGGTTCAACATGTTTTGCCATATTCGGCGTACAAAATAGTTTATAATATGTAATTGGAATTATAAATTAGGAAATAATTTAATTATAGTCAAAATTCAGTCAATTCAAATACCTAATTGCAATCAATAAAAAAATACAGTCAACAAATAATAATAATTAAAACAATAAAATTAAATAAAACTAATTAAATCTAAGTTCAAAATTTGTCATTAAAAAACTCTGTAACATTATAATATCTCTAGTATTTTTTTAAATTCTCTCTTGAATGAATTAACATTCATTTTCTTAAGGGAATTAGGAATTTTATTGTATATTAATGGGGCCATGCATATTACACTTTTACTTAGAAATGCTGTTTTGGCGGAGAGTGCTTGCACCCAAAGTCACACGTCACGTCTATTTCTACCTGTATTATTAATCCGAAGAGGAAACAAATGAGGATTGGATTTTACAAACAGCGATATTTCTAATATGTAAAGTGACAAACAAACATTGGTTTGCAACTGTCAGTAGTTAGCAACCCAAACATAGCCCGTGTGCAACGCTTTTGCGCTTGGAACGCGGTGTCCGTCTGAGTTGAATTGCCCCAGAATATTATTCCAAATCTTAACACAGATTCAGTAAGCCCGTAATATTTATGCTGTCAGTAAAGTATCTGTGTTGACAGTTGGTGCCAACTTATAAAGAGCAAAATTTGACGAAGTACTAATTTTTTTTACAAAGTTCGTCAATGTGAGTTTTCCAATTTATTTTTTTTGATTTGATTTTTCAAGGTATTTATTACTAAACAGATGGTTACAATGGTGTTTACAAATGATCTTATTCTAATTGTACACAAATCGTGATTAATTTTGTTACATAGGCTATATTTCGCCTTTACAAACATTAAAACATGTTTTTATTATCTTATTTGCGTTGACATGGATTAACTTATAATGTGCATCGTATGTGCAAGTCTTAGTATGGACCCACATAATATTTAATGAATTAAGTTACAAAATGTACGCTTTATTTTAATACCTAATTGTATTTAATTGCTTGCCCCAAAAATCGGGCTGTTTCAGTTTCTTTTATTATAATTATCTTTGTATACTAAATTAAATTTTGTTGTAATAAGTAACTTTTCTCGTTGTTTAAAATGCAATACGTTTGTTTTACTGAGACTAATTTTCAATTATTATCATTAAGCCAGGTGATTATAGAAATCAATGAATCATTAGAATCGGAATGGTAGTTGATCATATTTTTAGGTGCTAAGTATGGTTACAGTACTGTCGTCAGCAAGCATAAAAATAATAATAATAGATCGTTTAATACCCAGCTTAAGTTCTTACATTTCCTTATAACTAAAGTACAAATGAACTACTCCTAAAATTTATGTTCTATGGGAAACATAATTTTAATATTTTGACTAGTGGACTCCACACTAGGTCGAGCCTGTCTCGTGGAGTCCTTCAGAGTTTGAAACAATTTGTAAATTCAGGGTCGGCACTGTATTGTTAAAGTAAGAATGTGCAAGTATGTGAGGGTTTGGGAGGTAGTGTGAGAGTGATATGATTGAGGAAGTGAGTGAGATAAAGTGTTTGTTATAAATGTGATTATTACATTACTCTAACGAAGGCTTCGGTTTCCGATTAGGATAGAGCTAACAGCCATTGTTTAATTTTTTGTTTTTGCTTGGTTCCTTCTACAATTTTTGATGTCACTAATTTTAGCAATTTTATTATAAATGGAACTGAGCATAAATTCTTGCATATGTTGTGCAAAGGCGGTTTTCACTACAGTAAGTGGACATTTGAAGATTCGTTGTTTAAGTATTTCTTGATATTCTGTGGATTGGATTGTTATTTTGTGTAGTTTTAGTACTAATTTAAGGACGTATAACTGTCGGATATTAAGTACTGATGCTTCTTTATACAGGTGATCTGTGGGATAACGAAAGTGTTTTCTATACATAACCTTTAGCACTGATCTTTGGGCTCTTTCTAATTGTATCATTGAGGTTATGCTGAATCCACCCCATACTGGTATGCAGTAGCAGAGAACTGACTCACATAATGCCACATAAACTCGGTGTAACATCTCTTTGTTAGCCGAGTTACGTAACAGTTTAATTACGTGAATCAGCTTTCTGATTCGCTTAGCTACTAAGTCAATATGGGGTCTGAATGAAAGACGTTGATCTAACAGAACCCCTAAGTATTTTAGAGATGCGACCTTTTTTATTTTCTCACAGGTGCAGGGGGTTGTGCTGCAATTTGAAGCTGTAAAGGAAGTTTTGGTGCTGATGAGAGGGTTTAATGGAAACAGATGTAGTTCGTTTTTTTATATTAATTGACAGAAGGTTGAGGTCGAGCCATTTTTTGATACTAGTTAGGCCGTTTTGAGCTTCTTCGCGGACTGTTTCCCAGGATTTGTTGTGAAAAATAATAGCCGTGTCATCTGCGTAGCAGATGACTTCTGCATTTTGGGTGTTGGCGTGATGAATATCATTAATATAGATGATAAATAGTGTCGGGCCCAGGACACTACCTTGAGGCTTGACATGGGTTCCTTAGTTGCATTTGGTAGATCATTAATGTATAGTAGGAACAAAGGAGGGCCTAATACACTTCCCTGGGGAACACCATATGTGATGTTACGCTTATCAGAGGAGAAAATCTGTTCCCTTTTAGTTTTAATATAAAATTTCGTTATTTGGGTTATTTGATGGCGGTCTGATAAATATGATTATCAGTTCCCGGACATTACCTCTTATACCATAAGCCTCAAGTTTATCCACGTGTGTCACGATAGATACTCGTATAACAAACAGGTAAAGATTGGTCAACTTGTGAAGAAACTACGTATAAGAAGTCATAGGCCGCCATATTGATGTTTTTATATAAGAAGTTGGTGGCGCGAAGGGCTAATTTAAGTGGACTGTATGCGTTGCGGAAACTAAACGATTGTACTAAACGATTGACAAACACTTGGCGAAGGTAGTTCGAGTTGCGGTGGATAAAGGACAATAAATAGATTACAACCCGAAATAATTAGGAAGGGACGCACAAACCTTTTACTGGAGCCTGCACGTGCTCGCGTGGTCGTCGGAGCACCAGTTCACTTGCAGGTTCAGGAGCAGTTGGGCTTCAAGTTAATGTCCTCACAAGGTAAACACAGACACAAACTCTTGATTATAAGTCTTATTACATGGGAAAGTGCGGTAATTCCAAAGTTATCAATGATTTTAAGTCGAGCGAAGTTACGCCATTGCGCACGCGGTGCGGTACGATCCGGAAGTAATTTTGCGACAAATGGCGAGGCGAATCTTCTTACTCACTCGCGAGGTATGTGCGGGAAAGGGATGGGTCTAAGGAAAGCGGATGTCAATCGAATTTTGAATGTTGGCGCAACCATTCCCCCCGGGATTGAAGGGTTACCTTCAAAAACAATAAGAGAAACTAATCAAATAACCAAATTCTGGTAGAACCTCTAACTGCTAACCTATTCCTAAACTAAATATAAAGCGTTACTAACTACTAAACTAATTTGAAACCTGCTGCTGATTAGGCAAAGGACAGAGGCGAATAACCGGACGTAAATACGAACCGGTTGCGGTTTTAACTCTTACTATACGCGTTACTCCCTTTGAATCAGGGAAAACTTCCTCCACCACACCTAGAGGCCAGTGTAGAGGGGGCGCATTCTCGGTCATTAAAACTACAACAGTACCAGTGGTGACTGGATTCGATGGAGTATTCCATTTTTGACGCGACTGCAGCGTGTGCAAATAATCTGTTCTCCAACGCCTCCAAAAGGATTGAACTAATCTATCCAAAAGAGCGTGACGCTTTAGGAGATGCAGTCTGTCTTCATCAACATCCATAGCGGGCAAATACTTAAGAGGAGTTGTGGTTAAGAAGTGAGCCGGCGTTAAAGCTAAAGACTCCGACGGGTCACTAGACAGAGTTCGACACAGTGGACGAGTATTCATTACTGCCTCTACCTGAGCGAGTACAGTACTCAGCTCCTCATAAGAGAGAATCTGCACGCCTACAACGCGGAACAGATGCGACTTGAGGCTCTTAATATTAGCCTCCCAATTACCACCAAAGTGACTAGCAGCGGGAGTATTAAAATGCCATTCAATACGATTTTCGGCCAAAACATGAGCGAATTCACTCTGATAGTACTTTGACCGCAAGAATGCGTGTAACTCCGAGATACTACGGCGCGCTCCAACATAATTAGTACCGTTGTCCGAATATAAACGTTTGACGGGACCACGGCGCGACAAAAAACGTTTAAACGCGGACATAAAACTTTGCGTGCTTAAATCACCGGTCAATTCTATGTGCACCGCACGAGTTGTCATACAAATAAATAGACAAACGTAAGCTTTCGTGGAGCGTATACCACGACCACGGGCAATAGTTACCCTAAACGGGCCGGCGAAGTCTGTACCGGTGTGTACGAAAGGTTTAGCGGATTGAACATCACGGCAAGTGCGATGATCGGCCATTTCAGGCGCGATAAAACGCGGGCGAAGCTTGAAACAGGGCACACATTTGTGCACTCTAGCGCGAATCAAATTGCGAGCGGAAAGTATCCAATACTTCTGTCTAAGGATAGCCATCAACAAGTCCGGGCCTGCGTGACAATTCACCTTATGATGATAATCTACAATCAAATCTAAAATATGGTGTTTG
Organism: Brachylomia viminalis; assembly: GCA_937001585.2. Classification (NCBI taxonomy): domain Eukaryota; kingdom Metazoa; phylum Arthropoda; class Insecta; order Lepidoptera; family Noctuidae; genus Brachylomia; species Brachylomia viminalis. The sequence continues at coordinate 24,398,472 of OW443314.2, forward strand.
CGGGGTAAAACTACTGGATGCTTTTGTTCAAATCCCAAATCGGAATTTCTCAAACGACCACCTACTCGAATGAGACCATTCTGCAAAAAAGGTTTCAAATGTTGAAAAGCGCGACTACAAGGTTTGTTGGATTCTAAACTACTAAATTCTGATGCGAAATACAATATTTGCAATTCACGAAGCACGACTGACTCAGCTTTATCCAGATCAGCGGCGGTTATATTACCACGTGTGGATAACAGTTTTAGAAAACGGCAGACATACACCACACAACGCAAAAGTCTCGACCAAGACGAGACGCGATTAGACAACGATAAAATAATCGACTCTTCACGTGGAACCGAAACTACAAGCGAATGCTTCTTCTCCTCTGGTGGTTCTGAAACGGCAGCGGGATTAAAGGGCTTAACCGGCCATTCCTCAAGCACGCTATGAATCCAAGGCGGAGCGCAGAACCACAGCGGATGATCTAAAATTTGCGAAGGTAGCAATCCACGGGAGAGACAATCGGCGGGATTATCTGTGCCAGCAACGTGAAAGAGATTTTGTGGTGGTAATTCGGACTGAATTTTAGCCACCCTATTGGCGACGAAGGTGTCCCAGCGATGGGGCGAAGAATGTGCCCAACACAAAGCTACAGTAGAGTCAGAAAAAGCCATAATTCTATCAATAACAATGCGGTGCCTGCAAGCATTGACAATAGAGCTGATTAATTGCACTAACAAAAGTATAGCGCACAGCTCCAGGCGCGCTAGAGAAACGACCTTGCGAGGGGAGACCTTAGATTTAGCGCTTATAAGACTAACCGAGACCTTATCAGCATTTAAAACGTGAAAATAAACTACTCCCCCGTAAGCCTTCTCACTGGCGTCTGCGAAGCCTACAACAGTAACTATACTGTCTGACAATATACCAACATGGCGAGGAATTTTTATTTGATTGAGCAATGGAAGCTCTTTTCGAAAGCGAGCCCATAATTTAACAATATTGTCGGGCGCGGGGTCATCCCAATCACTATTAGAAAGCCAAAGTTCCTTTATAAGCAACTTGGCATATAAAACGACAGGAGCTACAAATCCCATAACATCCCATATACGTGCTACACACGACAGGATAATGCGCTTAGTACAAACTTGCGGAGTCAAACTAACTTTAAGACTGAACATGTCAGACGCGGGTGACCAACTTAAGCCTAGAACCTTGTGCGTATCATCACCATCAAATTCCTTCACCGAAGATAATTGATGTGATATTGGAATCGAATCTAGAGCGGTTTGCGAGTTACTTGTCCACTTCACAAGATCAAACTGACCAGCTTTCATAAGACTTATTACTTGAGCGGCGGTCTCAACGGCCTCTGCCTCGCTGACTACACTATAAACAAAGTCATCCATGTATAGCCCAGTCTCAATAGTATCTTTCGCTTTCGGGAATCTTTCACCCTCATCAGCGGCTAATTGCTTGATAGTGCGAAGCGCATGGAAAGGACTCGACTTAAGACCAAAACAAACACGATTAAACTCGTAAACTCTCAAAGGTTCTTGAGGCGAAAATCTATACAAAAAACGTTGAAATCTGCGGTCACATCCGCGGATACCAATAGAAAGAAACATTTGCCTTACGTCGGCGGAAAGCGCGACAGCAAACAAGCGGAAATTTACAATAATGTCAAATAAGTTACCTTGAAGGTTTTGACCACAATACAAAATATCATTGAGCGATACAGAAGTGCTAGTCTTAGCACTGCCGTCCAAAACCACGCGGAGCTTAGTAGTAAGCTTGTCTTCTCTAACAACTCCGTGGTGCGGGATGATGTAAGATGGATGATCGCGAGTCTCGTCAGTCTCGGCGGTGGGCGCAGGTGAGATGTATCCTTTATGTAGGTATTCGATAACAACCTCATCATAGGCTTGCTTCAACTTCGGAGATGCTTGCATCTTACGTTCCAAGCAAGAAAAGCGTTTTTTAGCGGTAGCGTAGGAGTCACCGAGCGAAAAAATATCCCCCTTGAACGGGAGCGCGACAGTATAACGACCATCATTATCGCGAGTAGTCGTGCGACAGTAAATTTCCTCAGCCACCTTATCATCAGGGCTTAGGATAGGCGGGGCATTGACCTCTTCAATTTCCCAGAACCTGCGAATGGTAGACTCCAGCAGCGGCTCAACAGTGCAGCAGTGTGACACAGTCGAGTAACTATCTAAACGTGCGGGTGCGGAACCAACAATAACAAAACCTAGAACTGTTTCTAGGGCGTGCGGTGCGGGATACGACGAATGACCTTGAACCTTACGCGATAACTGGAGGTGCGGGAGAATCGACGCGCCGATCAACATATCGACGCCTCCAGGGATATCATAAGATTCATCTGCCAACGGTAGGTCTTTAAATTTGGTCAATAGAGACGTGTCAACCGGGACAGTAGGCAATTGTTCCGTTATTTTATCTACGACAAGCGAATCCATATCAAAACAGATATCGGAATTAAAACACGATGCAAGTTTAATTTTAATCGAACCATGAATGGTTGATTTTAAACCACCGAACCCCTTAACTACTGAGCGGGCTGGCCGGTTATTAATACTAAACCCAAGGCGTCGACAACAATTTTGAGTTAAGAAATTACTCTGCGAAGCGCAATCTAACAACGCTCGAACAAGACACAGATTACCTAAAGCATCAACAACAATAACGTGAGCGGTCGCGAGCACCACGGTAGTACACGCACTGCTTGCGGACATCGAACACAACGTGACGTCACTCACGGCGGTCCGCGAGCGGGCTACGTCGCGCGCGGGCGGCGCCGGCGACGGCGGCGTCGGCGGCGTCGGCCGCGAAGCGGCCGCAGAGTACGCACTGACTGTCTGCGACGACGTGTCACCGCTTGATAAACTAACTGTGCTCACATTGGATGCGGCATTATTATAACTTTTCTCCATGTGAAGTAAAGTGTGGTGCTTTGAAGGGCACTTACGACAACTTTGATTACTATTACAAGACGTAACCCGATGCTTGTCACTTAGGCAGTTAAAACACAAATTGTTATCACGAACATACTTATAACGTTCATAAGGCGTAAATTTTAAGAATCCAGAACACTTGTACAATTGCGAATGTTGACTATTGCACAAAGAACAAATAGATTGTACAGGTGCAGGTGCGGTATTCACATACGTATGTGTCGACTTTTGAGACTTCGAAGGCGCATCCGTTCGACGGTCGGACTTAGTGACTACTTTCTTCGTAACTTCATGGTTGGACGAAGTGCGTTGTAATATTTTAATATGATCGCGAACAAAACATTCTAAATCATTGAATTTTGGTAGTTTACTACTGCGATGGTTCATTTCAAATAAACGAACGGTTTCACTATCTAATTTCCTTAAACCCAAATACAAAAACAAAAGGTCACAGAGGTCATCGACCTTCAGGTTCTTTACGGCGCGAACAGATGATGCAAAAGTATCTAAAAACTTCTCTAAATTATGTTCATTACAAACTGTAATATTTTTCAAGTCGAATAACTGATCTAAATAGGCGGTAGCTACTAATCTTTTGTCTTCGTATTTCGACTTTAAAGTTTTTAGAATTAATGAATAATTTTCGGCACTAAAAGTAATGCCGGCACAAACAGTTTTAGCTTTACCAGTTAACTTTTCAACCAGATAGTATAATTTTTCATGATCTGTCAAAGAGACGTTCTTATCTATAGTGTTTTCAAAACTATCTATAAACAGATTCCAATTGCGAATATCACCATTAAATTCAGGTATCTGAATGGGCGGTAATTTAGGTCGATCGCGAGTGTGATTTGCCTGGCTCTGATGGACAGACGGCGTCTCCAAGTTTCTGGCGACGCGTTTGATGCGACAGAATAAATCATCAAATGACGCCAAAGCTTGGTAACTCACAGTGTATTCTGGATCTAAACCTAACTCTAAAACGTTTATATCGTGAATTACGGATTCAAATTCCGTGCGCAGACTATCTAAGTTTTCTACAGAACATAAGAACGAATCTCTAATGGCTAGATCACTTGTTTTAAGTGCATTATCACAAATAGATTGCACGCGGGAAAATAGCATGTCTCTTTTAGCATATAAAAGTTTCAATTGAACTTTGTTGTCCTTTGGAGGCATCGTGAACAACTAAGACACACAATCAATGCGGTAAACCGGGTAAACAAACAAATTAAAGTTATTTTGTCTACGCTTTGGAGAACAGCGACGCGGACAATTTTTATGTACCTAAAGTGGGTAGGTAGGTAATTTTAAACGAACTGCGGGAGGACTACCTTAACTGTAGGTAATTTTAAATCAAACCTAATTTACCCACTAGGTTGTGTCTCTGTTTCTGATAAACAAAATACTTTTAGACTTCCGAATGAATAACTAATACAAGCGATCTATAGCTACGTATGTAGGTACTTAATAGATGAACAATTTGCGGCGAAGCAAACAACAAATTGCGTTAGGTTTAAGACTGCGGTGCGGACGGTGCGTTTATTCCTAGGGAATAAATACTAATGCAATAACTAAGTAAGTACAACAAATATGTAGGTACCTAATTCAAATACCTAACTATCCGGTGAGAGGGACCAAAGAAAATGGTGGCGCGAAGGGCTAATTTAAGTGGACTGTATGCGTTGCGGAAACTAAACGATTGACAAACACTTGGCGAAGGTAGTTCGAGTTGCGGTGGATAAAGGACAATAAATAGATTACAACCCGAAATAATTAGGAAGGGACGCACAAACCTTTTACTGGAGCCTGGACGTGCTCGCGTGGTCGTCGGAGCACCGGTTCACTTGCAGGTTCAGGAGCAGTTGGGCTTCAAGTTAATGTCCTCACAAGGTAAACACAGACACAAACTCTTGATTATAAGTCTTATTACATGGGAAAGTGCGGTAATTCCAAAGTTATCAATGATTTTAAGTCGAGCGAAGTTACGCCATTGCGCACGCGGTGCGGTACGATCCGGAAGTAATTTTGCGACAAATGGCGAGGCGAATCTTCTTACTCACTCGCGAGGTATGTGCGGGAAAGGGATGGGTCTAAGGAAAGCGGATGTCAATCGAATTTTGAATGTTGGCGCAACCAGAAGTCATAGGCCGCCATATTGATATGTTTTTATATAAGAAGTCATAGGCCGCCATATTGATGTTTTTATTTTTCCTGAAGCCTTTTTGCTCGGCTCACCCTTGTTTGGTTTAACAACTTTTGATGTAATGTTACTAATTCGAACAACGTTTAAGAAAATAATCAATTTGTATAATATTGATTAACATAATTTTCATTTAATCGAATGTTTATTTGCGATAACAACATTTGCGCTATTGATCAAAAGGTATAATGTTCATTTGATGTAATGTTCAGGTGGTATATTTATTACCATTATCAAGCATCAAAGTTAGAGCGGTGAGGAGGGCACGACGCGGCATACGCAGGCAGTGTGCCGCTTGGGAGGAACCGTCGGTCTCAGCTTCGCGAGGTCCTGGTGGCGGAATGGCGGGACAGGCTTTCACGCCCTACCGCCGGCCTCGTCACCATCGAGGCGGTCCGGCCGGTGCTCGAGCGCTGGCTCGGGAGGAGGCACGGCTCCCTGTCGTTTCGGGTGACGCAGGTGCTCTCGGGGCATGGCTGCTTCGGGAAGTACCTGTGTCGCATAAACAGGGAGCCGGACGCCCGGTGTCACCACTGCGTCGACTGCCGGGAGGACACGGCGCGGCATACGCTGGCAGAGTGTGCCGCTTGGGAGGAGCCGCGCCGTGCCCTCATCTCAGAAGTAGGCAGTGACTTGTCGCTGCCGGCCGTAGTTGAGTCGATGGTCGGCAGCGACGAGTCCTGGGACGCGGTGGTTTCCTTCTGCGAGACAGTCGTCTCGCAGAAGGAGGCTGCGGAAAGGGAGAGGGAGATCTCGTCCACTCACCCGGCCCGCAGAAGGCGCACCGGGCGTCGGCGGAGGGCGGACAACGCCCTCTTCCAGCCCCCCTAAATGGGTCCAGGGGCGACGGACTCGGGGACGTCCGTCGCCCCCCACACACCAGGACCCGAGGTGGCGGCGCGTAGTGTTCCACGCGCGCCCCTTTTAGACGTCACGGGGGGAGTCAAACACCTCACTCCCTCCCAGACCCGAAGTGGCCCGCAGCGCCCGCAGTGGCGGGCCGGCACCAGTCGGGGGTTGCGGAAGGATCGTACGTTCCCGCGACCCCCGGCGTTGGTGTGAGATGGAACACCGGGGTGGTTTTTAGTCAGTAAGAGTCTGACAGACCCCGCCGTCCGCCCCAGGGCGTCGGACATCCATGAGGATTTTCCACCCCGGAAACAAAAAAAAAAAAAAAAAAAGGTTAGAACAGTGACCATTAGCGCACGACGGCGAGCGAGCGAAGCGAGCGTGCCGCGGCAGCGGCCGCCAAGCACCAGAGGGGCAATTCCCGTATTTTTAAGAACGTCCGCATTCTAATCTCAGTGTCAATCTGACAAAAATTGTATAGCGTTTTCCTACATTTTTGACATTAGACTGTCGCTGAGATGAGATTGCGGCTTGAATTTGAACGTTTTTAATTACCTACGGGAATTGGCCTTCTGATCCCCTCTATTGTTCGTGAAACATTTGGGTTAGATGAAGTTATAACAGTATGATGTTTCCTGATATTTACTTCTTCATTACATCATTTTGGCTGAAAATGAGTAAATATGAAAATTAGGTCAACTGAACGTTATATAAAAAGCATTATTTATTAGTCTAGTGAAACATTAGTTTAAATAAAATTAGTGCATTTGAAAATTCGGTCAAATGACATTATTTCAAAGAAATAAATATGCTAAATAAAAATCTACCAATTAATTATTCGCTCAAATGAATAATTATACGAAATGACTTGTAACTAAAATTATATATTGTAACTAAAATTAGCCGGAGCGATTTTCGACAAAACGTTGTTATACCAAACAAGGATGAACCTTTTTGCTCATCACATAGAATTCCATTTTGGTCTAAGTAGCTATTGATTTCACTGTAAATATATTTCTCAAAGATTTTTCAGTACACAGAAATTAGTGCTATAGGTATATAGTTCTCTATTAAGTATTTATTATCTTTTTTAAATATAGGTTTTATAATTTGTCAATTTGAGGTCATTTGGAAATGTCCCACTTTGTACACAAAGATTCAGAATATGGCTTAAGTGATGACTATTACTTACCACGCCATTATTTTGATTCGATTCAAGTATTCAACTTGCGACGCTATTCCTTATCGCATAGTATCTTATTCTACACTACGACGCGCGACGCGGCGACGCGCACTCGCACACACCCTCATGTTCGCAGCTCAGTCAACGAGACATTACAAGTAAGAACTGACAAAACGCTATAAATAGGTAGATATCTCTTTCGCACGTTCCTCGCTGTTGCTCATAACGCGTTCAATGTCAAAATGGGGTAACTTGATGTGCTGGTGACTGTACTATAAGTTAAGCTATTAGGGTAAGTAAGGTGTCACATGTATGTGCCGGAAGACTAAGGACCTATTTCACCACCTACAATTAAGTTCCCGTTAAGTTGCTTGGCAGATAACACGATCAAATATATCTAAACATGTATCTATATACCTATATAGGGTATTACTAATAAACGTCGTATAGTGTCTGTATAGTTACACAACTCTTTGTCTTCTTCTTTCGAAAGTCAAATTACTGATGACTGAAAGAGAGAAATCGGTGTGTAACTATACAGACACTATACGACGTTTATTAGTAAGGAGGATAATATATATTTATATGTATTTCATAGAAATTCTGTTCTATTTTTGAATTTATTCGGTGAGTGGTGCCTATTCGGATATCATGAAATAAGTAGTACCTAAGCTAACAATCTGCATTCCGACTAGCTTGCGTTCATATCAAATATGCTGATGAATCCTTCCTTACGTATACCTACCTACATGTTTTGTAGTGATTATGTACATTTTCAAAGTGTCAAGTAAACGTTTGTAGACAACAGACATTGAATCTGGGCTCTTGTAATCACAGACTGTGTAAGAATGCATTTCTTCCGTAACACAATTGTTACAATGTATTGTTCGCAATGACGTCAGACGGCTGGGCTCTAGCCGGCGCGCGGCGCGGCGCTGCCAGTTGCAGTTTGTGTCATTATTGGTTGCCTAAATTATAAATAAACTAAGTTTTATAAATTGTATATAATCTGGTATACAAAATTAAGCGACCTTTCATCGTGGAACTTATTCTCCTGAGAAAGAAAAAGTTATTGTTGCTATTATAATTTCGAAAGGCGCCACGTGTTGGTAAAAATCGATTATCTACTTGGAAAATATTTCAAATCGTAAAAACTCACTGTTTTCTGATTTTTTCCTTTGTATGCACACAATTACCCAGTTGGACGCTAATTTTCAACTTTCTAGGGCATCTAGAAGTGGGTTAGGTTTTTGATTATATCAGTCAGTCAGTGATAAAAATTACGATTTTTTGAAGTTAATATCCCATTAACCGTTTGAGTTATAGTGTATTTGTAAAGGTCATGTGTGCGATTCAAAGTAGCCGCTAATACTCGTATTGTAATCATTTTGTTTGTAGAAGTTGTGTTTTATTTAGTTTGTGGCTGCGATTGCCCCATACTCTGAAGTATATTTTTAAAGCCATTAAAGAGTAATATTAATATAAGTTAGCTAAGTTCTGCAGCGACCGTCTACAGCAGAATGACCTAAACACCATTTCACGGCGATGTTAATCCAATTCGAGAGCAACCTCACCGCACAGCGTGACGTCACCACTTCTCCTTCAACTTGGCATTATGCATGTGCGCAAGGTGACTGAAATGTAAACCACCTTGTTCACGGTGCAAATGTTACCGTGTTTCATGCCATTGTTGTTTTATTTCACGTCCTGTGGTATTAACACCCCCCCCCCCCCCCCCTCCCGACCACACAGCTGACATTGCACCTTTTATCAATAAAATTAACGGTCATGGATTCCGATTATGTCGTGAATTGACGGTTCAGTTGGCGCAGTGGCTGAATTATGCTTTCTGTGCTGTGACTCGGCAGATTCAGATAGGTAATGAAATAATAAAAAAGTAAAAACGTACAGATACATCACGTAAGTGTCTCTGATCTGATAAACGACATCAGTTGACTAAGATTTTAAACAATATCAAGACATTCAAGTACCTATGTTAAGGTTAACAGTTTTAGCGAACAGTTTCAATAGCTACATATTATAGATTATAATAAATATATCATCGAACATTACAAACTACTATTAGTTGTGACTAGGTTACTAAATATTAAATATATCGAACATTACAAACTACTATTAGTTGTGACTAGGTTACTAAATATTAAATATATCGAACATTACAAACTACTATTACTTGTGACTAGGTTACTAAATATTAAATATATCGAACATTACAAACTACTATTACTTGTGACTAGGTTACTAAATATTAAATCACATCATCTGCCTGCCTTTGCCCAACTATGTTGGGGTCAGCTTGCAGCCTAACTGGATTCTGCTGATTACCAGTATTTTACATGGAGCGACTGACTGATTAATTAAGATTAATCTGACCTCCACAACTCAGTTACTCGGTAATACGATACCCCTTGGTAAGACTGGTTGTCAGCCTTCTGACGACCCGTAACGACTGTCAAAGATCCACGAATGACAGCCGGGACCAACGGCTTAACCTGCTTTCCGAGGCACGGTGCGGTCTTGGTATGTAAAAATGGTCACCTATCCACGGACCACCGTGGCAAGCGTAGCTTAACCTGATCGATCGACACGTGCGGCTGTTATTGCTTACCCACATATGTATGTCTGTCCAACTATTACAGTCAAGTCACAATAGCCGTTTTTTGTTAAAATTAGTCAAGAAGACATGTAGTAAGGTTATAGAGGTGTGAGGAACAACGTGTATAATTCACTCATACCTCCATAGAAAAGGGAGGATCCTCCGACCAGACGGATGTTGTGTCTGGTGGGCAAAAACCGATGATTTTCGAGCCAATACCTGTGGATCGGACTGCTCCAATCCTCATTAACGACCCTCAAAAGTTGATTGGTCAATTTACGTAAACTGCTGGAAAACGCTGCTATGCGCGATCGGATGTCGGCATAAAAGTTCCTCTAAAACTCTCGCTTCAGCGAACATGCTGGACGTGCTACAGTACCGCGGACAGATCACTGTACTGCACACGCATGGTAATTAGTCTCGACATTTTAAATTTCGTCTACAGCTGGCATGTGTAACAACAGAGGCAATAGGCACAGTGCTACAAAGCGAAAATTGCGCGACGCACGGGACGGGACACACGGGCGCCCGTGTGTCCCGTTCGTAGACAGAGTTAGTTTCTCTGTGTACGGTCCCGTTCCATGTCAGCGCCATCTGTGAGATTGTCAGTAAGGATGTGGCCTAGTTATCTAAACCTTCGTACAACCTTTACCGGTGAACCATGAATAAAAACATCTGGGACTGTCTCCGGTCCCTTACCAGCTCTAAAAACTAACATTTCAGTTTTATAACATTATAGACGACGCCATGCGAGCTGGCATAACGCTCGCATACCTACTAGTTGCCTAAGAGCTCATCGATGTAGTACATCATTTTATGTATCGTCCATAGTTTTCGCAGCGCACGCTAAATAATACTTTTAGGTATAGGAAAATTGTTGAAATACTACTAATTGTTGATGCAACTTTGAAGGGATCTCTAGTTTTTTTTTTTTAAACCACCCATGTTGCTCGCTGATAACGTAGATAGGTTTAAAATAATGTTTAAAATCGGTTAGGTATTTTTTGAGTTTATCCGTTATACAAACGAACATACAAAACGTTCAATCTTTTCTCTTTATTATATTGTACTAGCAACTGCCCGCGACGTCCGCGTCGTCCGCGTGAAATGTCTTGTCCCCCCCTCCCCGCGTCGCATCGCATCGCCTGGCTGTGCTATCACTTCGTTTTCGTTTAGCGTTCTTTCTTTTTTTTCTTTTTGCTCGTTTCTTTAGGGCCATAGCGTGATTATTAATATTATAATATATAATTAATTAGCCTATAGCCTTCCTAAAGAATTGAGCTATCAAATGCAAAAATATTTTCAAATCCGACCGGCGCTTCCAGAGACTACATACACACTTACAAATAAACAAATCCGACCGGCGCTTCCAGAGACTACATACACACTTACAAATAAACAAATCCGACCGGCGCTTCCAGAGACTACATACACACTTACAAATAAACAAATCCGACCGGCGCTTCCAGAGACTACATAAGTACACACTTACAAATAAATAAATCCGACCGGCGCTTCCAGAGACTACATACACACTTACAAATAAACAAATTTGACTCCTTATAATAATAGTATAGACAGACATCAACTATTACTAGCTGCTGGTTTACTGCGTTCGTAGTTTATAGTCTCAGCAGCCTAAATACCTATACAGAGTCAGGACTGGTGACGCGGGAGCAAGCGACCTACAGTTGTCTGCCCGCAGCCTTCAGTAGCAATTTCCCATTGCTTGCGAAGTTTTCCCTTTTCAGTGAATGAATGAACGCCTGCGTTCCTTCCTAATGGCACAACACTGATAGGTACACGGACATTAGGTATGCATTCTTACAGATTATTTCTGACGAACGGCTTTTACTAAAATAAACAGTAGATTCTAAAAACACACGGGATTTCTTATTAGAAGTCACATAATCATAGATGTTTATTTTTATTATAACCAAAGATGACAGAAGAGGCCTAAACTTTGTTTTAGTGTGTACGTTATACGAACTAGGTATCATAATCATAACATAATATGTAGTTTAACAAAATGTAAAAAAAAACCACAGAAAGGATCAATTTTTGGGAATCGAACATAGGTTTGCAAAGCAGTCGTCAAACCGCTAAGATAATTGCTTTGTTGAAAGTTGACTAGAATAGCCGTTCTTATACAAGGTGGGGCAAAAGTAGTCACCCTGTTGGAATGCGCTATAACATGGCTATAACTTTTTCAAATGGCGGCAAATGTAAATTCTGTTTTGATATGTGTGAAGTAAACAGATCAATCACACAAAAGCCACACACACACACACACACATCACACATCAATAAGCCGTGGAACGCTACTCGTATACTCCTCAAGAACGCGGAATTATTGTTTCCATTTATCTGCGTAATAATTCGTCTGTGATTTGGCGCAGCGTGAATTTCGTCGCAGATTTCCCGGCCGTCCGGCACCAACTGGACAAACACTGCGGTGTTGAGTCGCTCGCCTTGCAGAGACTGGGATAACACGAGATGTTGCTAGGCGTGGCCGGCCCCGGAGCAGCCGTTCGGCTGAGAACATCATTGCTTTTGCCGAAGATGTCGAACAAGGCCTCGGAATATTGACCAGACGACGTACCACGCAAATGGGCATTAGCCGGCGCGCGGCGGTCCCTTCGACGAATTTTGGTGAAAGACCTTAAGATGTTCTCTTACAAAGTGCATGCTGCTGGCTGTGCTGTTTGTGTATGTGACTTTAAATGTTTGTAAACGCACCCACGATACAGGAGAAATAACTAGTGTGGGGCAACGTTTTGCAAAAAAAACAAAACAAACAAACACAGTGCAACAGCTGTTGGCCGTTGACCGCGGAACACGGCAAACTTACGCTCAAGCCGTCCTGAATCTCGACCAAGAGGAGGACGATTTTTCATCGAAAATCATCATGAGCGATGAGGCCCATTTCCATTGCATCTCTCCGGATACGTGAATAAGCAAAATGTATGTAATATGACCCACCAAGAGCCATTACACCCACTCAAAGTTACTGCATGGTGTGCTGTTTACGCTGGAGGAGTTATCGGGCAATTTTTGTTCGAGAACGCCGCGGGCCTAACTTTCATTGTGGACGACAAGCGCTACAGAGCCATGATCAACGACTTTTTCTTTCCTCAATTGGATGAATTAGGACTGCATAACATGTGGTTCCAAGAGGACTGAGCGACGGCGCACACTGTATCTGTAACTACTTATCTGTTATATTCATTCCTTATTCAGCCCAGTGAAGTAATGGATTAAATAATTCGACTGTTGTCATACACTGGTATATTGTGTTCTCTCTCATCTCAGTCTCATTTCCTACGTATGGGAAGTTTTTTTGCGATTCTAGTACTCAAACCTCAGTTGGTCCGCTAGAGTTTTGTGATCCATAAAAGAAGCCGGATAGATTGGCATCAACAATATTTGTTTGGTGAAAAATGCCCATTTCCTTGCTGACTGTACACATTTTTCAGAATCTGTGAATGGAGATCAAAACGTTTAAAAACATTAAGAACAGTCTCTTAAGGTTGTCGTCTTGTAGCGACCACGGTTAATTCTCTCATTGTCAAAAAATCCACCCGTGTATATTATGTCACGATTGACTGCTTAGGTCCTTATAGGTATATCCTGATAATAATCATTCAAAAGGCCAAATCTGTAACTATCTGCAATATTCCGGCTTGTCTTTATACAATTTGCGGTAAACTATATAAAAATACGAACAAATTGCAATATTGCTCTTCCCCCATAGCAAATAGCGTGATAATTAGTATAATAAATAAATTATTACAGGCTGCTGGGGACTGACCAAACTTAAAGGAAATATCTATGCACAATTTAAACAAAATCTATACCGTAGTTTTTGCGTGATGCTGGAGCATACATTCAGACAAACAGACCAAAATTTAAAAAAAATATTTTTTCGGCTACATTAGAATCGTTCCCAGACCTCGCAAAAATTACTTTAAACAAAATGTACAGTTTTGACTTCGCTTCGGTTTTATTATACGTATATATAACAGATAGTTTACAATTATGTTTGTACACTGAGTGAGGTCCATTGCCATTCTCTACGCCAATAGGCTCCGTCTTTTCAAACCAGCACCCTAATTGCGTAACACACAAATGTTTGACTTGTCTGGGGATCGAACCCGGGACCAGCGGCTCAGAAGGCAGGGTCGCTACCAACTGCGCCAACCGGTCAGTCACAATCTGAATAATTTTGAAGGATATTGCTAACTAAACCAATGCTTCGTAATTTAGAAAAAAAATATCTGATCAGCAATGTAAATAACGCAATGAATGTTGTTGAACTTTCAAAATGAAAGCCACTCCTACTGTTAGTGTTACGCAATTACTTCGCAAGAGGCGCAGTGTACCTCTGGAGGTGCGCTGGTTGGAATAACCACCAATGGCCGCCATGGCCCACGCACATTGGTCCACCTGAAGGTCTAATTGTGGAAACCAAACCCTCTAAAATAGAACATAGAAGGATCCTTCTACGTTTTCATACCGCATTTTGTAAAAAATACCAAGACAACTCGATGAAGTTGGCAACCCGACCAAAAAATGCACTTCAAATGTTTAGAGACTGGGACACCACGTCAGTAAGGCCAATTAGTACTGTCCTTGCTACTAGGATCACATTAGTGAAACGGAGGAGTCCAGTGTTACAGGCAGTAGACAAGGAAAGTGGACGTGGCCTGGAAGTGTAGTGTGGAGGTTCGGAACAAGGCAAATCAATGTGTATTGTAAAGGCGCCTACGTGTATTGAAAAGCAACAGATCATCATGAGATTGGTTGCTCTCATATTTCTGTAAGGCGTTAAGCATTATATTTGGACGCGATGTAAGAAAAATATTATATAGATAGATTCATTTAGTCGCATATTTGTATTCCGAAGCATAATAAACTTATATACTATAAACACCTACCTATATCCTAGTATGGACGCCAGTCTCTCACAAAGTATTATATTTTTTGCATTGTTGTCGGAACGCTATAATTCTTGTCTATGTTTATAAACTATGTGAACCTTTGTGAAGAGAGAAATATAAAGATACGGTATAAGGTTTTAAAGTTATAGGAATCAGTTATAAAGCAAAATTCTAAGGCACTATACAATTTATTATACTCTTAATTCTAGGTCACTACAATGTAGAAGTCCCTACACAAGACTGAGTTTAAAAGCCATTGAAAAGAACGGGTCGCGTTACATAAGTTTTTGAATAAATATAGTGTTAAGTCAGCTCACTATTGTTTTAGTCTGATTATTACTCAATCTAAAACTTAAAAAAAAAACTAGATTTAATTCAACGACCTAGTTTTCTTGAAAATCCTTGTTTTTTCATATTTCGACTTAGTTCTCGGTTCATCATAAGAAATCTGCCAGTTCTCCTGGCGTTCTTTGTCTAGGATGTATTCCTTTCGTACTCCATTTTACTATCATCCACTCTAATCCAGAGAATGAGCAGAAGCTTCCAATTGTTCTTTCCCTAATCTCTTTAGTTGTGGCAATCTCTCTTTCTTGACAAAAATGGCAAATGGAAACTTTGCTTTGCAAATAAATTACTGCACATATAAAGCAATGAAAAAGACTTGTTTATCTATAACTAACGGTGAGATTAGTGTCATAATCCACTCACATTATACAAGAGGGTGTATAGTCGTGGTCATCTATAACTAGCCGGGGGCAGTGTGTCAGATAGCCGCTGACGTAGTGACGTAACGCTAGAGCGCGACGGACTTGCCGCGTATAGGCAAGGTGGTACTACCAGCGGGGATCGTTTTCATAGATAGCGGGGCGGGTAATAACAACGCGAACGCAGCGCCACCACCGCACCGCCAGTAATAAGCAGCAACAACGTGGGACCCGCGCCGCTATTGTCGCTCAGGTACCGCCTAAGTCTGGTTGATCATTACTCTCGTTTCCCTGTAACACCAAAACAAATTACTAGTTGCAGTAGCAAAATGTAATGTAGGAACACTATATACAGAGTTGATGTGACAGAGGGGCATTAAATTACACTATGTATATTAAACGTGTTTAGTATTAATTCGATACGGTATAAAAATAAAAAGCACCAAAAATGAGTTTTTTTTTTCACACAAACTAAATAGCTTACAAATCAGAGTATAACGCAACCACCCTTTGTAAATAAATGTAACTGACCTTAGATACCTAGGTAACAAAGCGGCGACGTCGCGCGCGCGCCGGAGAGCGGCGAGTGTTACCTCGTGTCAAAGCGGGTGGCCGGCGGCGGGAGCGTGGGCGGCGGCTTTGGCCTCCGCTCGCGCTGGCTTTTATGTGAGTAAGGTATTGAAATACGCGCACAAATCAATCACAACAAAAACACAAAATTTTTAAATTCGTGATGTGTCCTCCATTCACATTAATGCATAATTTATACCGACGGAGAATATTGTTATTTATTTTTCTAATTAAATCACTGTCCGTTGCTAAGCACTTTAATTTGTGAAATGCTAAAATAATCCTATTTTTTAGTTCAGCAATTGTATTTCCCTTTGGAGCATACACTTCACCCCCATAAAAATAAATCCATGGGAGTGAGGTCTTAAACTTATTTAGTAAATAAAATCACAATTGTCAGCGCGGAGCTCGACAAAACAAAAGCGCAGGAGCTTCCGTGTTACGAAACATACGTTCCGAAAGGATACCGGCCGTCGCCGCTCGGCGCACTGAGGCCCCACTTACCGATCGCAAGGATCTAGGATGCAATAGCAACACACTGACATACTTCCATGTCTTTTAAGCGCGGTATGTTTTGCTATGATTGTCACTCTCGTAATGAAAGTGCAAGTGTGTGTGTATTTATTACTTCCTTGTTTGCATTGCCATCTTTTTAGCGAAAATATTTAGTTGTACTTGTGACTTGCGTCAGAGCGCACACTATGCAGCCAGGCATATTATAAGTTGGGGGATTATATCGCTGATAAAAATGCCTGGCTCAATGCTGGTCCTGCTCCACAACCACAACTAATTGATTAACATTTGAAAATACTGTTGGAGCTGCTGAAGATTGTAAGACTACCTTTGCTTTGTATAAACTCAATCTCCTTTGTATTATATAATTGCATAGGACAAGTGTGAGTACTATGTACTATCGAGCTACCATTTACCGGGTAATGTCTTTCAGTGACTTGAATGTGCCCTGGCGGCTGATAGATCCAGTTCTTCTAACTGAACAGACAGCAGTGCTGCCGGGGAGTTTGTTCCGCCACTTCTTCTTCCCAGCTAAAGCACTAGGAAGTGGTGAAGGGTGGGCGTTTTGGTGGGACTGTCTTATGTGATTTTGACGTTCAAAAAGTGCTGATTCTCAGCCTAATTTGAATAAATGACTTTTGATTTTGATTTTGAGATGTCATGCTCACTCAAATGTCTCTCTGACGGTGGCGCATGTGTTGGATCATTTAGCTCCCTTCAAAATGGTTGAGCTGAATGGTGCTGATCCATGCGTCATGTTCGTTAACGGGCACTGTCAGTTGGGACTGGTCATCTCTTAGCCACCACGGCTTATTTTTAATTATTTTATTATGGATTGTTTTGTTTGAATTTATATTTGCTGTACACTGGACACTCAAAGTGTACGTCTTATTTACATCGTTCTCACATATAATTATACCTATATACAAGATTAATGATGTAACTAATATTTATGTAACAATATAATTTAAAAGAGTGTCCATGGAGTTTCTTGCCCGTTCTTCTCCATAGGTACCTACTACGCTTTGGAATGGGCAACTAGCTTCATATTTCTGACTGACCGACCACTTGACAATTCAAAAGTGCCTGTAAATGGTTTAATTGAAATAAATGCTTTGAGTTTGAGTTTGAGCGGCAACAACGCATCGTATCTTATACTTAGATTTATCGTTTTAAGGTGCATGACCTATGCGTATAGACATAATCAGCTGTTAGGAAAGATACATCGTGTTCAAACGGGGCAAAATCTTAAAAAAATCATTTGCGACTAAACTATTGCTTTTATTTAATTGATTTTTGGTACAGAGCTTGAAAATGGTACCTAGTATAGGCAGTTTAAACGAAAGCCCCTCTGTCGTATTAACTCTGTACACTTATATTAAGAAAAAATTTCAAAGAGCTGTGGATTTTGTGAATAATAAATAAATAACCCTGAATGATGTGTTTGCGGATGAATAGAGTAAAATGATGCGTATTCGTCTGCAGGAGTTCTGTGAGACAAGGTATGCAAGGGAGTCCACTGTTCCATGTTAGTATTCGTCTGCAGGAGTTCTGTGAGACAAGCTATGCAAGGGAGTCCACTGTTCCATGTTAGTATTCGTCTGCAGGAGTTCTGTGAGACAAGGTATGCAAGGGAGTCCACTGTTCCATGTTAGTATTCGTCTGCAGGAGTTCTGTGAGACAAGGTATGCAAGGGAGTCCACTGTTCCATGTTAGTATTCGTCTGCAGGAGTTCTGT
Organism: Brachylomia viminalis; assembly: GCA_937001585.2. Lineage (NCBI taxonomy): Eukaryota > Metazoa > Arthropoda > Insecta > Lepidoptera > Noctuidae > Brachylomia > Brachylomia viminalis. The sequence continues at coordinate 24,416,749 of OW443314.2, forward strand.
GAGACAAGGTATGCAAGGGAGTCCACTGTTCCATGTTAGTATTCGTCTGCAGGAGTTCTGTGAGACAAGGTATGCAAGGGAGTCCACTGTTCCATGTTAGTATTCGTCTGCAGGAGTTCTGTGAGACAAGGTATGCAAGGGAGTCCACTGTTCCATGTTAGTATTCGTCTGCAGGTGTTCTGTGAGACAAGGTATGCAAGGGAGTCCACTGTTCCATGTTAGTATTCGTCTGCAGGTGTTCTGTGAGACAAGGTATGCAAGGGAGTCCACTGTTCCATGTTAGTATTCGTCTGCAGGAGTTCTGTGAGACAAGGTATGCAAGGGAGTCCACTGTTCCATGTTAGTATTCGTCTGCAGGAGTTCTGTGAGACAAGGTATGCAAGGGAGTCCACTGTTCCATGTTAGTATTCGTCTGCAGGTGTTCTGTGAGACAAGGTATGCAAGGGAGTCCACTGTTCCATGTTAGTATTAAAATTAAATTAATACAATATTTATTAACTAATGTCAACATTATGTAGGTTCATTTTTATGTTTAAGTATGTGTTAATTAATGTAATTGGTATTGTACCTTTTTAATTAACTATAAATAAATCAATAAATAAATATCAATGCTTAGGTGATCCCAAGTTTTCACAATCTAATGTTAGGTATGTTATTTAGTGATAGGTAGCTGCTCGTCAGGAATAATCTGTAAGAGTACGCCATTGATGTGCTATTGGGTAGTTATGCAGGAACGAATAGAGAATTATGGAAGAAAAAGACATGTTGCGCCGACACCGACTAAATTGTGATGAGGTCACGAGGGTGATGAGGGTGATGAGGGCACGAGGGTGATGAGGGTGATGAGGGCACGGGGGTTATGAGGGCACGAGAGTGATGAGGGTGATGATGCAGGAATATCATTAATTTACTAAAAGCGAAAAAGTTCGCAAGCAATAGGGAATTGCTACTGAAGGCTGCGGGTGTCGACTTCAGCACGAGCTGCTTCTCACACGGACAACTGTACATCACCTGCTCGAGCGTCTCCAGTCCTGATTCTCTTCATATTTTGGCTGCTGGGACTATAAACTACAAACGTAGTATACCTACAGGGAAGTTTTATAAAAATATGGCCGTTATGTTAGTATATTGTGGTGTCTTCGTCGCGGGCAGAAGTTAATTAAAAAATAAAATATGTAATGTCTGCGCAAGCGCGCTGTTCACTGTATGTATGATGTTTTTCTTAACGTTGAGGCATACGTTCATCACCGGACAAAGTGGTTCAGCTACTATTTAGTCACAGAGACAAGTAGGTATTTCCAAATATCAAACATACAGATTGCATTAAATTAAACAGCCATTTGCATACAACTTCAGATAACAATGAATGAATACTACAATAATCGCATTAGAAACCGCTCAGCCGCCCGCCATGCGCCACCCGCTGCCAGTGTGACCACGCTTCGAGGAGTGTCTAGAGCGGCGGCGCTCCGCGCCCCCGGCACCGGCGCGCGGCGCGTTATGCGCATGCGCGAGTGTGTGCTAATATTGCTAGAACCGGTACAGATATTGCTTGGGGCGATGCCTTCACGAGTGACGGTACGTCAGTAACATCCAGCTCACCCTCGACAAGGGGAAAGCATTTATGAGCGTTTCAGCTAAAGCTCATGCCATCATCATAGAAGAGGGAAATAATAACCGTTGGATGCGCTCAACTCTACAATTTAGGAAACACCAGCAGGTTGTGATGTAATGACGTTTATTTCCGTAGATCAATCTTAAATGACAATTTACACGACAATGTTACAACTGCTAAAGTGGCTTGGTCAATTGGGTTGGAGAGATATTAGATACCTACCTGTCACAAGCATCGCCAATCACAACAGCTAGTTCTAGTCTTCACCTTGCGTACCTATCAATAAATAGATCGCTGGCTTTATTTCTTGGATTCAACGAGAAATAGTCCTAATTTAACAAAAACAACTAGGTTTTACTAATTAGTCGGTTCGCGTAAACTGAACTGCTAATTGATTAATATGGTAATTAGAAGAATGACGCCACTTTAACATGTCTCGTGTATTAGTAATAGTCACTCGCAGGACCTTATAGGTAAGTGGTGTTATGTAAGGAAAACTTTCCCTCAGCCAATCTTACTTCATTTAATAAGTTAGGAAGCTTGCCCCAACTTTGCTCGGATTTTCGAATAAAAAATTGCTCAAGAACGAATACTAAAATCAGCGGGGTGTGACAGAGAGGAGGTTTGTTTTATAGTGGCAGAAGAGGGCTGGAGAGCTGGCCACCTGCATCGTTGTCTCAACGGCCTGCACCTAGTTACACCACCAGCACGGCACCACCCATAAATACCCGTCTAACTACAACAAAGCTGCTAAGTGGCAGAAATTCTTGTGAAAATATTTCCCCGGACTAGCTCCTTCCACTAATGTTTGCACTGCTGAGAAATAGCATTCACAATTCGTAGAAATATACTGGCGGATGATGCTGGAGACATAACAAGCCTTTCAAAATATACTGGCGGATGATGCTGGAGACATAACAAGCCTTTCAAATCCAACCGAGCAGCTTAAGAGCTCAGACAGACAGCCAGACAGACACAGCCCGTGCTTTATATCTAGCCGGTGATAAAGAAGTTGCTGTATCTGACGTAATCCTTGTTACATGATCGTAACTAGCGGGAGCCTCGAGTGTAGCGGGATATTATACTCTGTCATACTATAGCGTGCCCTGCTATTTCTAATATAGTTATAGTTAGCTGTTTTACGCGATTTCATTGATCTACCGAGAGCACGCGGCCCACACAAGTGGCAATCGTTTTCATAGCGTTCCATATTTCATTGATCCGCTGAGAGCACGCGGCCCACACAAGTGGCAATCGTTTTCATAGCGTTCCATATTTCATTGATCCGCCGAGAGCACGCGGCCCACACAAGTGGCAATCGTTTTCACAGCGTTCCATATTTCATTGATCTACCGAGAGCACGCGGCCCACACAAGTGGCAATCGTTTTCACAGCGTTCCATATTTCATTGATCTACCGAGAGCACGCGGCCCACACAAGTGGCAATCGTTTTCACAGCGTTCCATATTTCATTGATCTACCGAGAGCACGCGGCCCACACAAGTGGCAATCGTTTTCACAGCGTTCCATATTTCATTGATCCGCCGAGAGCACGCGGCCTACACAAGTGGCAATCGTTTTCACAGCATTCCATATTTCATTGATCTACCGAGAGCACGCGGCCCACACAAGTGGCAATCGTTTTCACAGCGTTCCATATTTCATTGATCTACCGAGAGCACGCGGCCCACACAAGTGGCAATCGTTTTCACAGCGTTCCACATTTCATTGATCTACCGAGAGCACGCGGCCCACACAAGTGGCAATCGTTTTCACAGCGTTCCATATTTCATTGATCTACCGAGAGCACGCGGCCCACACAAGTGGCAATCGTTTTCACAGCGTTCCATATTTCATTGATCTGCCGAGAGCACGCGGCCCACACAAGTGGCAATCGTTTTCACAGCGTTCCATATTTCATTGATCTACCGAGAGCACGCGGCCCACACAAGTGGCAATCGTTTTCACAGCGTTCCATATTTCATTGATCTACCGAGAGCACGCGGCCCACACAAGTGGCAATCGTTTTCACAGCGTTCCATATTTCATTGATCTACCGAGAGCACGCGGCCCACACAAGTGGCAATCGTTTTCACAGCGTTCCATATTTCATTGATCCGCCGAGAGCACGCGGCCCGGCCCACACAAGTGGCAATCGTTTTCACAGCGTTCCATATTTCATTGATCTACCGAGAGCACGCGGCCCACACAAGTGGCAATCGTTTTCACAGCGTTCCATATTTCATTGATCTACCGAGAGCACGCGGCCCACACAAGTGGCAATCGTTTTCACAGAGTTTCATATTTCATTGATCCGCCGAGAGCACGCGGCCCACACAAGTGGCAATCGTTTTCATAGCGTTCCATATTTCTAAAGAGCTTTTCAACGGGATTGACATAAACTTTTCGGTAGCATAGGTCTGCCCCATACATTTTTGACTTTTCCATTATCGTGATCGCTGATAGAAAGTGACTCTAGCTAAGTAGTAGCCTTTTTTTTTGTTCTCGGCGTGGAAAATCCTCATGGATGTCCGCCGCCCTGGGGCGGGTGGCGGGGTCTGTCAGACTCTTACTGACTAAAAACCACCCCGGTGTTCCATCTCACACCTACGCCGGGGGTCGCGGGAACGTACGATTCTTCCGCAACCCCCGACTGGTGCCGGCCCGCCACGGCGGGCCTCTTCGGCTAAGTAGTAGCCCTAGTGTAAGGTATTTCGAAAAATCCTTCCTTACATGTCTTAAGATTGGCTTCCATAGAATATCACGCACAAAGTGTGGCCATTTGGGCTAAAATAAAAACAAAATCTCTTGCGAATACAATATAAGTAGTACACAAATGATAAATGCTATGTTAATGCTACTTAACATATTATTATTAACTTTACATTGTGTTTTTTTATGGTTTTTAATAATATTACAAAGTTATTTTCATTTTTATTTAAATTAAAGTTAATTTATAGTCAATAAAATGTGCCAACAACATGACAGGTAGGTATACATTAGCTTTAATGTTGTTAAAATTAACACTTTGACCTGGGAAGTCCCAATGACAGCAGTTGCGAGCACTACAATAAATAGACAATAATTATAGTATTGACGTTAAAAAAGTGTTGCAATGTAATAATTATAATTGAAACAATTAGATAAAACTATGTGTACCGGAAGCGCCTATCAGACGCCATTGTTATCAGTGCATTTATCTGTCACTACATAGGTCATGATTTCATGAACCTGCGATCATTTGTATTATTATGTAAAACTATCGTTTCAACGAATGAGATTACAAATAAAAAATACTCTACAAAATCATGACTAAGAACGTAGGTATAAAAGCGGCACTTCTGCTTAAAATGTATTATTAATAAGAGTTATTAATCTATTGAAAATGGCAATTCTGCTACCTATTTTGAATTTGACGTTTTACACCTAAAATTTTAATTGTCTAACTAAATCTGACTATTTTTAATCGCCATTAAAAAGGTGTGGAATAAAATTTGCTGTTATACTAAAATTCACACCAACACCTCGACTTCGGGTACAAAAACAGTAGGTACTGTACCTACTGTTTTTGTACCCGAAGTACGCACGACCCCCGCGTAGAGCCTCCAGCAGGAGGCGTTTGGCCCCCCTAGATTGGGCAGGAGCCGCTTCAAGGCAGCCCCGGCCCTTTCCAGTGTGGGAGCCAAACGTCGGAAACGCTCCACGAAGTTCCACCGGCTGTCGAGGTTCCACCGGCTGTCGAGGTCGAGTCCCAGGTACTTCATCGTCGACTCGACGCCGATGTGAACCCCTCCTACCGTTATTTGGGAACCCGACGGTGGCGTGTTCCGAAGACCACGAAAACACATGGCCTCGGATTTGTGCAGGGCCACCTCGAGTCCCAATTGCCGGATCCTCTCGACGATTGTCGCAACCCTGCGTGTCGCTAGTTTGGCCGCCGCCTGGTGCGACCTCCCTTGCGCCAGGACCAGCGTATCGTCAGCGTAACAAACCACGCTGACGCCGCTGGGGAGGTCGGCGCACAGCACCCAGTCGTATCCGATTTCCCACAGATGCGGCCCCAGGACCGATCCCTGTGGGATACCGCACGACATCTCTTGCCGGTTCCATACTCCCTGGTGACCGGGGTAGATGATGGCGCTGGGCGCCTCGGCTTCTTGATGAGGACCAGTTTCCCCGTCTTCCAACGAAGTGGGAACTGGCCCCTCTCGAGGCCCGAGAGCCTCCGAGGCCATGACCCAGGCTTTCCCAGGTAAGCCGTCGGGTCCTGGGGCGGTATTTTTGGCAGGCACTCAGCCTTCGTACCGCCACTCGCAGCTCTACCTCGGTCACCTCCGGAGCATCGTCTTCGTCGGCGGTGTGGTCCGCATTGAGCACCGCACTAGGCGGAGCCATGGGCGGGGAGATATGTTCCCCTCTAGAAGGGAACAGAGCGCTCACCCCGTCATCCACGAGCTGGGGCCGGAGACTCTGCGTCAGCGGAGGAGCCTAGGGGCGGAGCTTCTCTCGCACCAATTTATAGGGGCGTCCCCACGGGTCCCTGTTCAGAGTCTCCAGCGACTCCTCGCAGGCCAGTCCCCTGGCCCGCAGGATCTCCGCTTGGAGGGCGGTCTTCGCCGCTCTGTAGTACCCCTCGTACAGCTCCGCCTGAACGGCTTCCGTATCCGGAGGGCGAATACGGAGCCTGCGGTGCCTGGTGTACCGGCGTCGCGCAGTATCGCACGCACTGCGCAGAGTCGTCAATTCCGGCGACCACCAGCACACCTGGCGCTGGGCGCGTCCGGGCTGGGCCCAGGGCATTGCCACGTCACATATTTCGGACATGGCGTCCCGGACCCACTCCGCCTCGACGTTGATGTCAGCAGGCCTGTCCGGTGATGACACCCAGGGCTGGTATAGTAGATGATCTACTTGTAGGTATAAGAATAAGAAATTGTATTAGCTCAGACATGTGTATACATACAGAATTAAAATAATTCATGCACGATCTTAAGTTAGAGTGGCTCACGACATGTCTGCCATATCTCATGGCGTGCAAATATTTTACCTACTTACAATTATAATTATTGAATCAATGATTTTTATATTTTACATTTATACATTAAATATCAGTCACAGTTAGACAAATGTCTTATATTCAATCATTTACATTATCCAATTAATTATTATTATTTTCCTTGTCCAATATTACAGATTACAATTCTCACAATGAAGATTTCATCACCTCAGGCACACTAGGCATTAAATCATATTAACAATTATAATATAGGCATAATATTTAAGTTCTCCACTACTACATGACCCTAATTACTACAATGTTAGATATTTTTTTATTTGTAACAATCACCTCATAAATATGCTTATTGTTTCATCGGATCCTTTCCTAAGTGCACAAAGGCCTAAGTTAGATGCCAAAAGAAAGCAGAGCTTTTTTGCTGAAACTCTCGACTTAATTAAGTTTCGGGAAAGTGAGTTCGAGTTTTTAGATATATCCAATCTGGATTCTGACTCAGAATTGGAGTCCGACAACGACAGTGATAAGGAAAATGTTTAATATTTGATTTCATTTTTTTAATTATTTTTCTTGTTTTATATAGTCTTAATATTTGGGTCAATAAAATTCTTCATAATTAACAATGTTCTTAATTTAGTCACTAAAAGGCTTGCCAAGCTTGCTTGTCAAGTGATGTTATTTTTGTAGGTTGTTTTAATAATATGTATTATCTCATAGTTACTAACATAGATTAAGATTTCTGTTACTAACAAATTTTGGGCCTAGTTGCCATCAATAAACAAAATTATTATTATTATGTAAAAATAAGTAAAAATATTTTAACGATTTTTTAAAAAAAAATTAGCTGCGATAACCGTTATATGACATATGTCAAAAAATCATAAATAATTAGTACTATAACCACCTGTAAGGATATTACGGTTTTCCTTGCTGTTTGCGAGATAATTAACTTTTTCATACTAGCTTCATACAATTTTTTCGTAAAAAATTATAATACCTTATTATTTGTCCAGAATTAACTCGGGTGTCATTTTTGAATATAGTAACAACTAATAGAAGCAATATCTGGCAAAAAATCCGGCACTTGCAGATAGAAATCCCTAAGTCTATGAAAGCCGATTTTCAGCCCACTGTGCGCCGGCGCCGCGCCGTGCCGCTTTTATTTTCTCGACTTGGCGGGGGCACTGCCGTGCCCCCAGATATCTAAATGATTACATTGTGTCAGCCCAGTAAGTTCTGGGCTCAAATTTACTATTATCAGTAGCGGGTCATTAAAACGCCACCGGTTCTTTGTAACTTTTTTCAGGACATGATGTAAATGCTTCAACCGTTTGAAGAAAGGCCGCACATTATAATACCCTGATATCGGGCTAGACGAATGGTGTTCGTAAGTACCACGTCAGATGTTATCTTACGCTACCGGCAACCATGCGCATGCGCATGCGGTGGCGAGTGCTGCATTCAACTATCATTCATCGATATGCTATTTTGTGTCCGGCGCGGCGGCGGCGGCGCGGCGTAGGGCCTGCAATAGCTCAATTGCATTTGTTATATTAAAACAATAGAAAATGTGATCATCGTTTTTAAATACTGAGTCGTCATTAAATATAGAATGAACGTAAAGATTACATCAGAAAGTGACATTTAGATGTCAAGAAATAATCTTTTCATTTGCGAAATCTTCATCGAGCAACAATGACGAGTATTTCACAATTACTACAAAATACATATAGCTAGCTAGCTAGGTACATATAGGTAGGTAGGTACTTACTTTCGGTCAGTCTGACTGACCTGACTACTCAGTGCCATCATTAGTTTTGTTTAACTGTCTCAACAACTCTTGTCAACATCAAAAACAACTGTGGACTACCTATTGATGCTTCAACAACCATTTGTAATCCTTACAAATGAAGCAGCCTTGAAGACGTGCATAGATATGTAGACAAGCCATGAAAGAAAATACAAACGAACAGCGCCAGCATCAGAAAAAGCTCCAGAAATGAATGATTCGGTTTCACATTTTTTCGCGACAACGTCCACGTAGATACTTACACAAATAAATTGATTTATATTTATTTCTATACCCTGATGCACCCTATATTATTGTTCTTCGTCTCTCGTATTGGCACGAACATACAGAACCATGCCGCGGTCAACACTATTAGCTAGTAAGATGGCAGTGAGGCTGACTGCCCAGGTTGCAATGTTCTGTGAGGAAGGGGTTGTCTTTTAATCAGTTACCGTTAAGGGGCCGTGCATGAAATCGACTGATTTTGATCAATTTTGTGCATTATTTGTAGGAAAGGGAAAAATTATTTGTGATTCGAAAAGTTGAGTTCTTTGTTTTGCATGTGGTTGAAAGGGATTTTTCAAATAAGTTAAGTATTCATGGAAAATCAATAATAAATATTCGCAACAAATATTCCAAAAAATTACGCGAGACTGACGTTTAATCATATTTTTACTAGAAACTACGTTTGATTTTGAACATCAAAAAATATCATCAACGTCATTATATGGTCTACTTGCACGTGGCTAGACCACTTTTTTCAACTTCCATACAAAATATAGCAGAAAAATAATGTTGTAAAAACCTATTTTTCGAAACAAACCCTGTCAGTAGGTAATGAATTTTTTTGAATTTTCCTATTATTGAACTACTTTTTCAAGAAATTTAAAATCACACATTAATCTTCAGCTAATCATAGAATTATTTCATTTCATTTTATGTTAATACAATATTTTCATTAAGTAAATCAAAGGCAAAATAAACTATATTTTCGAGAGCGCAAAAGTGATGAAACTATTAACAGGTGCTGTGACTGACACGAATGGTTTAGCGCCATGAAAACTGTACTTTTGTAGTCACACAGACATAATGTTTCAAGTATTTCCAGATTCTCACAGACGGTGACAACAGATGGTATTTTACGTGCACGGAGACTTAACGTTTTTATATCCGTTTTATTGAATGGATGTATGCACAGTTAGGGAAAATAAAATCGTTGTGTTCGTATATTCAAATCACAACTGTCCTTCTTTGATCGTTTATGAAATGACAAATTAACTAGCGTCAATTGAATAAACTATTAATTTCCCTGACTACGTAGGAATGTTTCTTTCTATATTTATAAAGGCTTACAACAGTCTTGCTTAAACTATGCCTTACAAAACCGTTAGACATGCTACTCTCGATTGCGGGCCGAATCTTCGATCAAATGCTATCGATGCATCGAACAGGGCGAACAGCTACAAATACCTGAGTGTGTGACCCACTGCCGGCTGCGGGCCAATGATCGACCTTCGGACCAGACCGGTTGTCTAGCGGCTATCAACACGATTGCCGAACGAGCAGGTTACATAGAAATTGTATGTTTGGGAACCCCTTGCATTATTGATATATACAGGGTTACTGGTAACTCGGTGTATTCCTTGCAGGACGTCATAGTAGGGTTAAAATGCAACAAATTAAGCTATATATATTTTTTTAATTATAATTTTTTTCTTCACTAGACAACATTTTGTATGAAGTAACAGCAAAAATCACAAAAAAAATAATGTTTGTTTCGTGATATTTGCCAAGGTTTCTGGCATTTTTGAACTTTTAATTATGAACAAAGATCTGCTACGGCATCAACTATGATATTAAATTAAATTTCAGTACAGTCGCGCTGTATATCCTTTTTAAATTCGCTCCAAATGTCTGTCTCAAATCTGTCATTTTTCATAAAAATACTGAAAATTTAACTAACTCAAAAACTACTGAACTTCGGTAGAACATTTGGTGGCTTAAATTGTTGCATTATAACCCTACTATAACGTCGTGCAAGGAATACGTCGAGTTACCAGTAACCCTGTATATCTAGCGATGCTCCCATTGCAATGCGTTACCTACGCATACACATAGCATGTATAAAACCAAATATCGTAGACAGATAGAGACGACGCAAAAGACCTATTTTTGGATCTTTTACTATTTTGCATAGACTACGTGTTACACATTCACATCTCCTCTTCAAAATCCAATAAACATAGATTGTACTAAGGATGTTATTGATGGGTGCATTCTCCAAACTTGTTAAAAAAGGGATCCCTATTCCAAAAAGTCAAAGTCAAAGCATTTATTTCAAATAGGCACATAAAAGGCACTTTTGAACGTCAACATTTACATTTAAATAGAATTGATTCTAGTCGCCCCTTCCAAAAGGTAGTTTCGTATGGAGAAGAATGGCCAAGAAACTCCACCGTTACTCTTTTAAAATGTGTTACAATATTTTGTATAAGTACATCAATTATATAATTATATGTGAAGACAATGCACCTATAATAAAAATCACCCTACCATAATAGGTAAAAAGAATTTAATAAACGTAGTAATGATAAATAAGTTTATTAAGTGATAGATACATGGTGTTCACATATTTACAAACATTGTAAAAGTATATGATTTCCCAAATTATGTAAACAAGTAATATGTCAGTGTGTGAGTTAAATTAATCACAGAATGTAAATCAATGTCATTAAAAATAATTAACTATACAGTTAAAGTAGCAACCAGTTAAATTTTGTCTAGACCCCAGATTGTCCTATGGAGCTGGACCAGCATGTTTCCAAGCATTCTTATCTTGGATATAATCCTCTAATTTGTAATATGCTTGTTTACACAGTGAACTTTTTATATGGGTTTTAAATTTTCTTTCATTTAATTGCAATATATGACAAGGTATTTTGTTGTAGCATTTAACACAGTACCCCATAAAAGATGTACCCAAAAACCATATTTCAGGACGAACCTTTAAATAATTAGGGCCGATCGAGTTTTGGCAAAAATATGGCTTTGTGGAACGTGGTCTGTGTCACTCGATACCTGTTTGACAGTCACTTTGTGAAACGTAGTCTCTGTCACTCGATACATTTGTGACAGTCACTTTGTGGCACGTGGTATCTGTCACTCGATACCTTCTGACAGTCACTTTGTGGCACGTGGTATCTGTCACTCTATACCTTCTGACAGTCACTTTGTGGCACGTGGTATCTGTCACTCTATACCTTCTGACAGTCACTTTGTGGCACGTGGTATCTGTCACTCTATACCTTCTGACAGTCACTTTGTGGCACGTGGTATCTGTCACTCGATACCTTCTGACAGTCACTTTGTGGCACGTGGTATCTGTCACTCTATACCTTCTGACAGTCACTTTGTGGCACGTGGTATCTGTCACTCTATACCTTCTGACAGTCACTTTGTGGCACGTGGTATCTGTCACTCTATACCTTCTGACAGTCACTTTGTGGCACGTGGTATCTGTCACTCGATACCTTCTGACAGTCACTTTGTGGCACGTGGTATCTGTCACTCTATACCTTCTGACAGTCACTTTCTCTGACTCGATGTGTTACATTAATGTACGGGTACTATACAGTGTACGTCTCTATTGCTAATTATCAATAGTCATCCATCACTATCACAAAATAAATGTCAAAATCCAAATTCTAAACTTTTAACCAATATTAGCTAACTGATTGCTGCACAAACATCCAAACACAACTCAAAAACAGACCAGCTTTGCTATTCACAACCATTCGATATGCTTCCTTGCCGAATCGAACATCAATCAATGTCATCGAAGGAGTCCTCTAAACGCTGTTCACAAATCCAAAATTCGTAAATGTTTCAGTTGAAATCAAATAGACGTTCGCTATTCTTCCGACAGAAATGAATTAAGTAATGTTTATTTTTGTAAGTAGATCTTTTAAGACACTTTTGCTCGTATTTTTTTTTTGTCGATACTATAAAACTAGTTGGCGCCGGCATTTCCTAGCCGACTGGTCCCTGAGAAATAATGCCGAAACCAATTCAGGTGTCATGGTCTCTTTTAAAGTCCAAACATTATATTTTTAAGACAGCTATTATGCTGTCGGCAATTCAGGTCATCGAAAATGTTTAATTTTCGACACGGCAACCTGTCGAATGGTTGTGAGTAGCGCTGCAGTAGCATCCCTGCTAAGAAACGAAAGGCCGGTGTTATGCAAGCCGCCGCGCGCCGGCGCCGGCCTGTCAGTGCAAACCATGGCTCCGGCGCGAGCGCTGACCGTCTTGCTGCTGATCAGCGGCGCGTGCGCAGACCCTGACATTATATTCGACTTAAGCGGTACGGTACTAGTGTTGTGATTTGTGACGCGGATATTTTTACTTGATGTGTTTGTTGCAGAAGATGGTTGTCAAAAGCCGTGGTTTGTGGCTTTTAAGGGTTGAAAGTAAAAGGGGACTCTGGTTCGTTGGTTCGGAAATTTGGAAATAGTTTGAAGATGACTTGGTGAATGCTCGAAAGAGGCAAATTATTTCCGCCCAGGCAGCCCAAGTCAATACTTGAATTGTTGCATTTCTTTAAGAAACCGAGAACACCGCTCAACCAGATTTATCGGTTAAAAGTCATGTTTAGTGAATAGGTCCATCACCTCCCAAAGCGGCTGTACTGTACAACTCGGATTCTGTGGTTTTGTATTGTGTGCCTTAATGTGGATCAAATTAATTTATTTTATTCTACTTTTTTCTGACCGTCCCTTCGGGGAATCCTGGCGTCATGTTTAGTTGCATGTAGTAGTGAGCTGCAAGTAGAAGGGGCGCTCGATTGCTGATCGTAAGTTACGGTCAGTTGGTCAGTTTTGAATTTGTGTGTTATTTAATGAATTGTGGTCAAAACGTATCAAAAGGAAAAGTAGGGTGTGTCTCAAGGTGGCATTATGAAGTTCTTGTCTACCCCATAGGAGAAAAGGTTATGTATACCATATTATCTGGTCCTCAATTTGTGACTCTTTCGTCGTGGATTCAAGATTTAAACCTTTTCTTTAATACATATAAAGTTTTAGAAGGTTTTTTAATTTTCTGAATCATCAAGAATTTCATACAATAAGGGGTTTATTTATAAATGTTGCTTGAAGTTGAAAATCAAATCAAAACAAATAATTTATTTGCATAATATGTACATGTTAAAAATGTGTTACATGTATAAAAGGTACATTGTATTATAACCTAACGAGGTGTGTTATTATATATTACGTAAATTAATATATTAGGTACAGTCAGCGTCACGATGCGGGTACCCCCTGCAAAGTTAATTTTAATACAACTGGGGTAACCAATTGATGCAGCCCACCGTACTAATAAAGGTAGGTTAAGAGACGTTTTTGAACGTCAATGTATTTATGGTAATGCAGACATAAATCTACTTATCTTTATGCAACGTTTCTAATTATTAAACGTTTATAAAATAATAAGTGAGCGCAAACAACAAAAACAAAGAATGTATTAAGTGCAGCCGCATATTATCATCGCATGAAATATTATAAAGTCACAAGCCACGCGAGGGGCGATGGGATTCTCATCGGCAAAAATGACGACACTGTTTAAATGACTTCACTACAAACTTTCATCCTCTATTTAACCCCTTTAAGTGCTCCCTTTCGCTATACAAGGAGCTCTATACATACAAGGAGCTCTACCTATATTATATACCTAAGTTCAGGTTGTTGTGCGTTGTCTGTCAGTGAATGAATTTAAGAAATTTATTTGAGTTTTATAGATATTTAAATTATTGAAGAATTTACTTTAAACTGAAACTTACTTTAAGTATATAATTTGAGTTTATTGCATAGTTTGGAGTATAAGATTCTCTTTTTTATTGCATCAGGTAGTCAGTTATACCTACCGCAGGCAATCCTTATTGCTACATAAGTAATCATATCAGCTAGAAATAGGGAAATAAATCGTAGCAGTTAAGTTTAGTAAGAGCTACAGTTGGCGGCGCTGACGTGAACGAAGGTTGAGACCTGAATACCACAGGGTTTGTGCAAACCAGTCGCGAGTAGTGGGAGCACCTACTTGTGCTAAATAGAACGTTAGTCCATACTTAGGTGCGTTAACATTTTGCTTCAAAATCCTTAGATAAACGTGTCACTTGTCTAAAATAGAATTGAGTCTAGTTACCCCTTCCAAAGGAATTTCTTTTACCTGTGGAGTTTCTTGTCCGTTCTCCATTCGAAAGTATGGAGAACGGACAATAAACTCCACAGTCACCCTTTTAAAACGGTAACGGTTTACAATATTTAAAACCGATTATCCTTTAAAACTAAAGTTCGCGAGCACATTCGTAAGAAGCTAGCGGTATCATCACAGCGGTAATGTTTTCTCATTGTTTGTCCAATTTGTTTTTAACATACTCGTGTATTTATGTACATTTATTTGTGCTTATATTTATATATAATTAGTTATATGTATTATATGTATTTATAGACTAAATAAGTTTATACGTGTCTATATATTATTTAAAATTATTTAACCTAAAATATCATTATAATTTGCACCTGCCACTGTTTGTCTCTGCATCACCCAAAGGTTGACTGGTAGAAAATGCCTATGGCATTAAGTCCGCCTCTGTACATTTGTGTGCTTAAAGTGTTAAATAAATAAATAAATAAATATTTTGTGAAAGAACGCTAAGCGAAAACGAAGTATTAGCGCGGGCAGGCGATGCGATGCGACGCGGTGCGGTGCGGTGGGGGGGGGGGGGGGGGGGAATGAAGTCGTGGGCAGAAGCTAGTTAAGGATATGTGCAGCCGGTGTCGGTGTTGTGTCGGTACCGAGTGTAAAATCACAAAAAGTAAAATATTTTTCATAATAATTGTCAATTATAGATACAATAACATTAGCTACCAGTTTGATTTTAAAAACTATTTTGGTGTCATTGCCACCCTTCTTTTTTTAAAGACTGAACATTTTATTCTAAGGAAAATTTCAAACATATCATGTTGAGCAAAAATATTTTCAAGAAATGCGACACAGAAACAGTAAAATAAAAAATGCTGAAGTCAAGTCCGAATTTCCCAAAAATATTACAAACCATCTTCTTCCTCCTCAACTATAAATAATTGCTGAACATACGTGAGGGTGTTTCGGGAAGTTCTTGGAGAGAGGCTTCAAGTTTTTTCCTTGGAGGTCGTTTCTTAGGCCACCTGTATAAATGTAGATTATCTGTCGGCGGTGCACATCGATTAATATTCCGTGTATGATATGATATAATATGGATCTATCGATCGGATGACTACCCACTGATGTATGGAGGTGCGCCGACCCCAAATAAATAGGGATAAGGCCAAGAGAATGATTGTTTGAGCAGTTCCCGCCCTCGTCGTGCGCACGACGCGCGCGCATCGAACACGCGGTAATACTTTGATTGTTTGAGCGGTTCCCGCCCTCGTCGTGCGCACGACGCGCACGGTTCGAACACGCAGTAATACTTTGTCCGTCAAAAATGTAGCTGATCGTTACATTTACCACTTTTAAAGCATTTTGAAAGATTTAAATAACGAGCACACGCATCATGTGCTCAATAGTGAGATCGTTGACACTGTATGCTTAGATGAAATGATGATCTGTGTGGAAGCCATTTAGTTCACGCTCGATGTAATCGATCTTTAAAAGTTTCGTAAATAAATAAACTTACGTTTTTATACTTTTATACTTTCCTGTAGCATCCCCAATTATAATCCAAAAACTTAACCATCTTTATCAAATTGACTGAACAAAATAACAAGCTGCATTTCTAAATCTTAGAAGATCTAGACAAACAAACTCTGAAGAAATAATGTAGGTGAAGATGTGACTAGACTAATAGTAGACTAGTGGCTTTTTTGGCTCAATAGATGTACTAGTGGCTCTTGTGGCTCAGTAGAAAGTCAGCGGTTACCACTATATTACTTAGCTTCAAACATATTTTCTAACGGTTTGCGGGAAAGCGTCGTTTGTGCATTTTACCCAACTGTAATAATGTGACTTTCTCGCTGGCATTCGCGCTATTTGAATGGATTGAATCTAACGAGCCTTTCTATATTCCCTTTTGTTTCATTCCACTATCTCCATCTGTGTTTTACACCTCACATTGAGCTCCTTAAGTTCTGAGTTGAGCTGCACGATTGCTGACAATTGCGTGCACTGACTGGACAGGTCCACTCAATCTGTGTGGTTCTTTCCTCAAAATACCTATTCAGACCGATCTACATACATAGTCTTTACATGATCTGACCATGATTTTGTCTGGACTTTAAAAGAGACTGTGACCTCTGAGTTTGACTCATCTAGTTAAAAAATATATGATTGACGTGTAAAAGTGTTTGCACAAACCTACTTACAGAAATAAATAATTTATCATTAATCACAGCAACCTACTAAGTTTTTTAGGGTTCCGTACCTCAAAAGGAAAAGTGGAAGCCTTTAAGGGCCGACGCCGACGCAGACCTGGTGAAGCGCACCGCAGCGTGGTTTTCCTAGTCAAACAATTATCAACCATTTAAATCTCAAAATAAAGTCGAAAAAATAAACTGTTTGTCTGTCCGCTTCATGCTCTCGCGAGCTTGAGGAAGGTTATTTAATTTCAACTTTATTTTAATGAACACAAAGTTCATAATTATTGTTCGGCAGTAAAAACCGCGCTGCGCTGCGTTTCGTCAGATCTGCTCCTGCCCTAATGATCACTTCGTTGTCCGTCCGTCTGTCAGTCTGTCAAGACCCGTTTTCTCAGGAACGCGTATTCAAGTTGAAATTAAAATGTTCCTTGGAGAAAAATGTGGCCATTTATGTCGCATATATTGCGCATTCGAAAGCTAAGGCAGATCCAGGATTTATTTCTGTCAAACCACCAAAGTTATTCCTCAGATAAAAAATATGTGACTATTGAAAAATCAGCCCTAAATGGTTTATTATTATTCGATAAATATAATAAAATAGTAAGTTGCCTGACAACGTATATGCAAAATTTCAGTGGTTTAGACGTGAACAGGTAACAAACAAACAAACTTACTTTCGCATGTATAATATTTGTAAGGATAACGTGAAACAACGCATACTTAGACTAGTCATTTTAATCCCGGTAGTACGTTCCCGTAGGATACTTTCCGACATCCACGCGGGCGAAGCCGCGCGCAAGAGCTAGTTAAAAATATCAGTTTTACGATTACAAAATTCAATTTGCAGTTAGAGTATCGACCGGAACGTAGAACGATGAATACATCGTAGATTTTTTTTCAACTACAAAGTCACTCGTAAGTCTGTTCCTCAATTCGGAAATGGAAATTCGGGCAGCCGAGCACAGCTGTGAGGCGGATCCCTCGGGCCACTTGGCTTTGGTTGTCCGGGTCAGTTCTCAAAGTTTGTTTAGGGCACAACCTATTGAATAGCATTACATTTTAATTATTGCAGGTGCTACGATTTTAGTAAATACGCATAGTTGTTTTTATTTATGTACAAAGTTATGTAGTTGCAAATAGGCAGAGATAGGTACTCCTTTTTTTAACAGATAAGGTAATCTGCATTCCGTTGTTTTATAAAAACTACCTAACTAAACCCATAACATAACGGAAGGTCAATTCTTGTAATTAATAAGCAAAGTTGACAAAGAAACAATGATCGATACGCCGCTAATCTTAGAATTCGTGATGTTCACATTAACACTCTGGCCGACTTTGTTTTCGTTTACGAAGATAAACTATTTCTTGTTGGTTCAATGTAAGCAAACGATAAATTACTATTAAGTTATGTAGATTACATATCCCTGTAATTGAATGTGTTATAAAGGCTGTTGTTCACATTGACCTCTAATATCCGGCGCACACGCGCCGCTCAAAGGAAGCGTTGTGCAAGCTCACGGAGCCAAGTTCGAGTTCACTTCATCAGCATTTCGTTACATTCGCGTTTGTTTACGTACCTAATTCATGAAGTTATATCCGTACCTATAGGGAGGTACAATGTTTCCACTAATAGTTCAAGCCTTCTTTCTGTGTCCCAGAAATCCGCTCGCCACAATTGATAGCAATTACTTTTTAACAACCCTGAAAGTATCACTATCCATTAAATACATTTTAAAAGGTATCTTATTATGTCCTTAATACGTCATTGTTGAAATTTTACGACGCACGCCTTGATAATAATCATTAATTTATCATTAGAACCTCACGTTGCCGTGGCGGGTGCAGGGGTGCAGGGGTGCAGGGTGGATGCAGGACAGTAAACAAAACATAAATATTTTTTTTTTACGGTGTTCAAACTGACACTCCAGTCGTTTAACACTTTTTAAATTATTATCGTCATCATCATCACCCACAGTCTGACTTCGCCAACTGCAGGGGTGAAGGTCTCTCTTTTTAATTGTAGGCACAATTAATTTTCTTTTGTTTTATAACACACACATACTTATACATACATTATTTATTAATGTATAATATTCAATTAAAATATAATTCTTTAATTTGATAAATAATTTTTAATTTAGTTTAATTGAATGATCCAAAGTTGATTAAATTAAATAAATAATAATAATAATTAACAACACGCCGGTAATCCCCAAGAGTTAGGCACGGGTGTACCTATTTTTTTTTTTTTACGGCGGGATATCCTCATGGACTACCTCCGCCTGGGGAAAAGGCGGAGGGGCGTGCCGGACTCTTACCGGCTAAAACCACCCCGGTGTCTCCTCGCACGTGCGCGCGGGGCCGCGGGAATCCAAATCCTTCCGCAGCCCTACACTTAGTGCTGGCCCGGTCTGTCCGGGCCTCGTCTCCTGCACGAGGTAGTGAGGTGTTTAACTACCCCGTGCATCGCCTCAGAGGCGCGCGCCGACACCCGCGCGTGCCTTCGCCTCGGGTCCATCAAATAGGGGGCGAGGACTTCCCCAAGTCCCACGCCCCTGGACCCATTCATGGGGGCCGGAAAAGGGCGTTGTCCGCCCTTCTCCTGCGCCCGGTGCGCCTTCTGCGGCCGGGGAAGGGAGTCGAGATCTCCCTCTCCCGTTCCGCAGTTTCCTTCTGCGACATCACGTCCTCGCAGAAGGACACCACCGCGTCCCACGACTCTACGCTACCGACCATCCTCCGCACTACGGCCGGCAAAGGCACGGGTGTACCTTTTTTTTTTTTTTTGTCGCTGAGAAATGCTTTATGCATCCCCGCTCGTGGGGGACGAGACGGGGTATGTGGGACTCCTGTCGAAATCCGCACTCGACAGTATACCCACTAAAACTCAGCGGTGTTCCCACAACGCCGTGATGGGAGGGCTATGGGAAATCGGCTCAGCCTCTACTTCCACAGCCCTCCCGGCGCATGCCCGCCTAGTTGGCGGGCCCCGCATGCCCCCCATTTAACTGGGGGGCTACGGGAATGGCCGGGAACACCCGGCCACTCCCGTCCGACACTGGTGGAGGCCCGTGCAATACAGGCAAAGGGCGCCCCCGCACCCACCGCCTGCTGGCCTCCACCCGGGAGGAGCCGGAGGTGACTACCAGACCGGCGTCTTCCTCGACCCCTCCCCTCTCCAGAGCGGCGCCACGCGAGAGAATCATCCTCCCGCGCGCGCGCCACTGCATCCCTCCGGGACACGACCGCCTATTCCGCAGCGGCGGCCGTGCCCAGTCTACGCCCACTCACCTCCCTCTGTAAGCAGAGGAGGAGTGGGCGTACCCTCTGTAGCCCGGTTCCCTTCACCGACCATCAAGCATGATCGGTGATTGGAACCGTGACCTTTCCCCGCTTGTTGAAGATTAGCCGCCAGCCCCAATTGTCCACCAAAACCGCACTGGGAGAAATTGGAGCCGACGTTGCCCAGGGTGCGCCACGAGGAGGCTCTTCAACATGCACCCCAGGCACGGGTGTACCTACTACAACCCCATGCATGTCACCAATTATGTATAAAAAAAATTATGAAACTAATTAATGTTTTAGAAAATGTGTAAAGTTACATTAATAAATTAAAAATAAGTGGGTGGACCATGGAAGGCCACGCTCCTTTGAAGGCCAACTATCAAAAAGTCGTAGTAATTGCCATGTGATGACAAATTTCTTCTACTTACACAAACACCCATCGAACTGAAAATCACAGACGCGGCGGCGAATCGCTCGCGCTACTATTTTGGCAGTACGATCCCTCGCTTCATTGATTTCGGGAATCGACGACGTTAAAATAAGGTGGGTGTACCATGGAAGGCCACTCTAACAAATAAACAGTTATTATTCGTTTATTTACTGGATAAATGAAACTAACAAATATTTAAGTAATACTTTGTTTTATTACGTAACATATAAACCACTTCTTTTTATTGTAGATTTAATCGCTATTTATTAAACTTTAGTGCTAAATTACTGATTTATTATAATGGCCTTCTAAGAAGCCTTGTTCCTAGCAAGGCCATTTGGAAGAGTTCAATGAAACTTAAGTTCAATCAATATTGATTAAATCTGCAATTTAAAAAAGTGGTTTATATGTTACGTAATAAAACAAAGTATTACTTAAATATTTGTTAGTTTCATTTATCCAGTAAATAAACGAATAATAACTGTTTATTTGTTAGAGTGGCCTTCCATGGTACACCCACCACGATTTCTTTTTGGCGTTACGCGTTATCACCAAGTTTTGTAGGTTTTTCAATACTGAAGATTGCACCAATATGTAGTAGTAGGTAAATGTAGGTACATATTACAAGTGTGTAACATCGCCCACTACAGGCATTTGGGCTACGTTTCCTAACGTTGCCGAAGTAGGGCTGCGTGTAACATCGGCGCTTGCTACCGTTACATTGTGTAAGGCGTCCCCGATTGCCGGCCATCGCACCTTACTAGATATGGTTATTAAAACAACAGTGAAATGTTGAACATATTATGCGTTTTTGAACATGTGCGTTATTG
Organism: Brachylomia viminalis; assembly: GCA_937001585.2. Taxonomy (NCBI): domain Eukaryota; kingdom Metazoa; phylum Arthropoda; class Insecta; order Lepidoptera; family Noctuidae; genus Brachylomia; species Brachylomia viminalis. The sequence continues at coordinate 24,438,105 of OW443314.2, forward strand.
AACATGTGCGTTATTGACCATGTGCGTTATTGAACATGTGCGTTATTGAACATATGCATTATTGAACATATGCGTTATTGAACATGTGCGTTATTGAACATATGCGTTATTGAACATATGCGTTATGGCCGCACTCAAGAAGTTACAGTTCCTTGTGGAGGCGCTTGACAACCAAACATCACGCCAGCCGGTTGTGTCCGAAGGGTTAGGCGGAAGTGTTAAGTACACCCACATTTCGCGCATGTACAAGGGGCCGAGCCGAGCGACAAACCCTATAAGTTACCCAATCTGGGCATCGAACCTGACACCATGCTCCACCGTCACGTTTGGGCGATAACCATTACAATGAGTTGATCGGAGCATCGCAGGATACATTGCCAATGTCTGTCACTGCACCCGACTGGCCGCTGTTGCATTCTAATTGTCTAGCGTTCTATGCTGCCCTAGTATGTTGCTATCAGTTTAGTTATCATTATCACTTGCACGCCTGTGTAGAATGTTCATTGTCAAACCATCACTGCACTCAAAAACTGGAGCAGTCTGATATTCTGAAATGTGTGCACTCCTAGTAAATGTTTTGTTGGGTGATAAGCCCATGCTTCTTGTTCCGGTCCCCTAGTAATAGAGATTAGAGAAACGATGACTTCCGAGATGTCGGCAATAGGTTTGTATGTAACATGAAGTCATGCTGCATACATTGCCTTACAAAAATTGGGCTAACGGCAGGAAGCTGATTGTATTGACGATGGACCCTCACTTGCAGATGAGCAGTACTACTCCATGCCGCAGCTGTTCTCGCTGGACGAGTGGCCGGGATGCCAGGCGGCGCGCGCGCCCTACTGCGTCGGCAGCTTTGAGCTGGCACCCGTGCAGCTCCCGCATCCGCTCTATGACGTCATGCAGGTGAGATGAGCAGTACTACCATAAACATCTAAAGATGATTACGGCCTAGGACCTAAGCCTTGTTGACACGATTAGTGTAAACAAATGAGTGCGGCGCATTGAGTCCCTCTCCTGCTCGTGCCAACTAGACTTTACAATATTTGACACTGTTGCCACCGTTGCGTTAGGTTGATCCGAAATGCAAACATTGTCTTGCAAGTTGCGATCTGTACCCCCAGGAATTTCACGATAATTTTTAAAAGGTTTACAAAGACTGACGCGAATCGCGTACGGGGTCTATGTCAAGGTCAACCCTATGTACACCTATAATTTGTGTATACATTAGCAGTAATACCTTTCCTAAATACTTTTGTAAACCAATGTTGAATGTATTATTATACCCTTGGTGTTCTTTATTAAATAAATAAACCCAAGAGTATATATGTATTCACCTATGTATGTGAGCAAAACTTAAAAGTAAGTGAGTAAACACGCGTCATGTCATTAGCTCGAGCGTTGAGCAATCGTAGCTACTAATATTATGTAGTAAGTATTAATATCCTCATATTTTCGAGCATGCGCGATGCTCGCCGGCTTGGCCTACTAACGATCGCTTTCAGTTTCGTGTGACTACTTTATTATTCAAATTCTAATTTATGTAATCATATTATATCCTCTTACTGTTCTACACTCTAAACAATTGTGTAACAACCGAGGACTTTAAATACTATTAATTAGGTACACTTGATTTTTTATTATGTGTTTCGAAGGCACGGCCACGGCGATATTAAAAAAAAAACACATGCCAAGATTTTGTAAAAAAATTAAAAATTGATTCCCAAAACCATAAATGTGTCAAAGTTATTGTTAAAAACTTATAAGGATTTGAACGAGGCCACGCCATTTAAACGCGGAGAACCGCGCGGCCACCACAGAGTACATGGCGGCCACGGAGAACTTAAAATTTTGACAAATTCAAATCTGGGTTTTACAAAAACTTCAGACGTCCGCGATGCTTTTTCAGCGTGGCGATCACGTGTTTTTCACCGTTTCAATGGCGCGGCCATGGGGTTTAGTGTTACGGGTACAAAAATATAAACCTAAGATTTTTTTCTATATTTTTACAAACTTTTTACAAAGTCAGTCTGTTATTTACCTACCTAAATTTCAGGTCTCTGCAACGCTTACTTTTAGAGATCTCCGTGGCCGCGCGGTTCTCCGCGTTTCAAAACTCGGCCACGTTCAAACCCTTATATCTTTTTGACCATAACTTTGACATATGTATGGTTTAGGGAATCAACTTTTACATTTACAAAAACTTGCCATAGTTTTTTTTTTTGTTTTTAAAGAAGCATTATTATTTATATTTGTGTAAATCCCCCATCCATGTAGAACGTACTTAAAAAAAAAAACTTAAAAGTAGGTAGTGAGTGAGTAGAGAGTAGCGGTGGTCCAGTGGTAACGGCCGTGACTTACGATTTGTAGGTTGTGGGTTCGAACCCAAGTAGGCACTTTACTTTGGGTAAATTATTTCATCACCACTGCTCTCAAAACGATGATGGAAAACATCGTTAAGAAACCGGCATGGATTAGAACCAAAAAAAATCTTAGACATGTGACATCTGTGAATCGGCACTGGGCCCGCGTGGTTGATTATAGCCCACACCCTCTCAAAGAGAGGAAGCCTGTGTCCCGCAGCCAGCAGTGGGAACATAATAGGTTGATATGCATTATGCATGCTAACATTACATCATAAATATTTGTTGCCATTATTAGGTACCTACGTAAAATTGAGTATTGAGTTTCCTTACAACAATTACAAAGTAATCAACGCGATCAAAACAAGCTTCTCACTAACACGTTTTAATAATCAACCTCTGACCTTTTTCAAAAGCTTTTACAATAGTATTTTGTTTTCTTTATTATGTATGTTGAGCTGTTGACAGATAGAAACATTTTCTATTCTATTCTATTTTTCCTATTGCAATCGTTGCAATGGTGCCGACGTCGACAAATCTGCCAATGTCAGACGTGTGCGGAGGAGGAAGAAACATTTTCAATCATTGTCTATTTGTGCATTCAATGTTGTCTCCATAGATAAAACACTAAATAGACAATTGTCAACAACGACTTTGACTGATTACCACAAGCATTTTTGCTGACATTTTGACAATGGTTCTTCAATAGTATTTCTTTGTAAATTCGTAAATACATAGTAAGTCTCAAAGAGGCGCCAAACGCCACACGCGTCGTAATTCATGTCAACATTCAGGTCACGCAATTCTGACACTAATTCATTACCTTTTCGGTGACACTGCGAGTGACTTGGCCTACTTAGTATCCACAATAGTGGATCCGCATCATTTTGCAAGCTATTGTAAAAGTGAAGTCGACAGACATTCATCATGTCAGCTATTATAAGTGTGTAAGTGTCCTGCCAACACTACATAGCCTACACAGCACTTTCAACATTGGCTGAAGTCACTCGAGCCTTAGTTTGTGTAATTGCAAATGTCGGCCAGTTTCGACAAACAAACTCGTTTTAAAATCTTCATTAAAAGAGTAGAGATTTTTACTATGTTTACATCGTGCAAGGTGTTGGCGAAAGGTCAAACAGTCAAGGTGTGACAGCAACCATGATTGTGACCTACTTACTGTTATATGTAGGTATAGCTGAATACTATCGAAAATAGATTTGTTGTTTTCTTTGGTCTCGATTTCTCGAATCATAGAAGTATTTTCTTCAATGGAGCAGAAAACCTCTATCATAAACAGTATTAAGTATTGATGTAACAACATACATATTTCAATTAAAATCAGGCGACGTTTTCTTGGGTTAAAACCTGGAGATTTTAAACGCCATGATCCAATTGTTTGACATAGATTTTTTGTGTAATAATAAGAATAATATCAACTATTATTAAGTGGTAGGTATCACTGAAACTATAAAGTAGAGGTGTTTTACTTAAAACAAAACAGTTATTATGTTATGAAAAACACATAGTATTGGTTGAAGAGAGTCTAAGATGTCACCTTATATACGTCATATGTTAAGAATAAGTACATCCCCGTACGTAAGGGGGATCCCTTACGTTACTTGTGAGCTTTCACTATGGCAGAACTCGCGGTGATCTATGGTTACAGCGAGCTGGATCAGTCTATCTGTCACTTGTCACGTGCCATTCATAGAAGAGTTCAAAACTCAACAGCAAGTACATGGCTCCTAGGCTGCATTCTTCATAACATAATAACTGTTTCCTTTTGATGTAAAACAACTCTTACGTTTCCTTCAAAACACATAGCATTGGTTGAAGACCTGTTTGTTATCTGCTGGTGAAAGAATACCTGAAGGATGTAGACCACAGAAATATTAATCTATGATGTAGACGATAGTATTATATGGAATAAACAAATATTTTGGTCCGTATTCATTCATTGCTCAAACCAAAAATTAAGACTTTTCAATCTATTTATCCTATAAAATGCAGAAATTAAAACATATTCCATAAAATGATCTCTAAAAATGGCAAATCTATTTGCCTTATTTAAGGTGAACATGAAATAATAATTTAAAATCAATGAGATCTAAACTGAATAAAATAAGAATCTCATTACTGAAAGATAATTGTATCACTCATATCCTCAATTACTCAGAAGTTATGAGATCAATCAAAATATTTTAGAATGTCATAGATAATTTTATTAAGATGTGGGAAAACAAACTCAATGCCGTGCATGCAAAGTTAAAATTCCATTGAAACTGTAATTTATTTATGACCTTTTTATTACAACGGTCAATAGATTAATCGTCTTTTTCTCTCTAATTATCAATTAAATTGACTTAAAAAGTGAATCATGTACACAAACAAATATAAATATTTTCCTAGGTAATTAAAATTACTTATACCTATGCTAAATTCTCTGTCCCTCTCATAGAGAGGAGACTTTCGACCCATCACTGGTAACATTATAGGCTGATCATTCTATATTCCCTGGTAGCCCTTTCTTTTACTACTTTACAAAAGTTATTATTGTGTAAGCCTAGTGGCTCTTCCATTTTCATTACATCTGATGAACTAATCACCAGTCAGCCTCCCGAAGGCTACCCCAGACCTTATACTTCTAGGCTCCTCTATCATAGTCTTTTTTTAAATATTTCGAACAAGCATAACCACGCCTGTTATTGTAAACCAAACAACTAAAAATTTGCCGCACTGTTATTCAACAATTGAAATTCGTGAGTTATTTATATAATAAAATTGACATTTTAGCATGGATAATGTACGAATTTTACTCCTAGGTTGTCTTTGAGAAATAAAATTCCGTTTCCGTAAAAAGTTCCGTTGGAGAAATAAAATTCCGTACGTTGGCAGCCACATTTTTTGACGCTATGAATGACACTTGGCACGTGACAGATGAACAGATCCAGCTCGCTGTAACCATAGATCACCGCGAGTTCTGCCATAGTGAAAGACCACAAGTAACGTAAGGGGGATTAAGGTATATACTTATTCTTAACATAATTATTATGATGTTTATAAGGTGAATAACTTAGACTTAGACTGCATCTTAAACCACTGCTCTGTTTTGAAGGAAACATAATGATTAGTTATATGAAGGGAGCGGTATGCAGTGAAAGGAGCCTAGAGGGGGTACCTACTCGCGGGAGGTCAATGAACCTCACTCACGTGCACCACTGACCGCCTGCACGGGAGTTCACCTTGAGCTGTCCACCGTAGAACGACGTACTGCGATGAAGGTACCTGCAAACTGGTGTACTTAGGTGCTTCGGTCGTTGATGCGCTGACATCAATCGATCGGATCGATTTCGTGTGAGTGTGATGCGTGGGGGACGGATTTCATTCATCAATTGACCAAACTCAAACTCAAACTCAAACTCAAAGCATTTATTTCAAATAAACCAATTACAGGCACTTTTGAATTGTCCGTGATTGGGTTAGAGTGTAGCTTTAGGGTCACGAGGACTTAGAAAGAGCCTTAGGTGCATCGTAAGGCCATGCTTGTCAGAACCTAAATGATTTTTATGGTCAAGGATAACCGGAAACTGCAATAAAATTGGTAGATTTCCGAAAAAAATAAACGAAAACAACCATCCTATTTTTTGACGTGACAACGTCTTATAATTCGATGGAGCCGGCTGCATGCACGAAAAAAACATGACTCATGCGGCGTTACCTCGCCGCACGAAAAAACATGACTCATGCGGCGTTACCTCGCCGCACGAAAAAACATGACTCATGCGGCGTTACCTCGCTCTGAGGCGTTCCATTTAAGGCTTGAAGTGCAAGCGAGAGCGCGGAACGAGCGACAAAGATGCGCAATTGGACTCCGCGTTCGGCAGCGTTCGACATCTGTCTCTCTCCTACTTGAGTGAGCGATGCGTCTTCGTGGACAGCTGCTATACAATAATACATTTACATGTTTACGTCAAGTATGAAGTGCAGTGAAAAGTGAATGTGGTGTCAATTGTTTATAGCAACGATAATTGCGGCGATAAAGGTAAAAATTTACATAATTGTATTTATGCGTACAAATAAATGTAACTTGATCAATTCAATTGTGATTTCCATTTACCTCCTTCTCTATATCCATACAAAATATCTATCAACAAATAAAATTAAAATTTTCTTTTGAAAAATGCAACCATTCCATCAGTATTTTCTTATGACGTTGTCACGTTCAACTATCGTCAGTAAACCGACTTTACAGACAACCGATTTTTTTTACCACAATACAGGGTGGCCGGAACATTGACGTCCAAAAATAAAATTTCGGTCCCTCGTATCGTGGGGTATTCGAATCACCCCCATGTATGTTCCGCGACTTTTCATAGTTTTCGAGTTATGAATTTTTTTCTGAATGTTTGAAAATTTTCGACCTGACCAACCTAAAAAAATTCAAAAAAAAAAAGTAGAGGGTTTTATCGAGTTTCTTTTTTTGCAACTGAATTTTCATAAGTAGTACTTTTATGCATAAAATAATCAGCTTCGTAACTGTGGTGAAAGTTATGAAAATGTTGATCTAAAGTGAAAAATTTACGTTCGGTAAATTATGACTTAAATTTTCAACTTCAAATTAAAAATCTAAACAGGTGACTTCATGGTTCTCAAGTAGGCTTCAAGAATGCGCCAGACTCTCAGCTTTCATAATCATTAAAAAACGTAGGACTTAATGGGGCTAACTTTGGCCTTAATCGGCCTTCAAAGACTGCGAAGTGGAAAATTCTTAAAATTAGCTATCTGATTAATAAATTTTTTTTTTCCATTTTCTCGCTCCTAAGGTTATTTAGTTTGCTAACCAAAAATTACTGCAGGAAAGCTAAGATTTAAACACGGAGATTTTTTTAAATGTTAGTTTAATGAATTTTGCGCGATCCGTTCTCGTGGACTATGGGTTGTAAACGAGGGTGCAACTCTTTTACCTGCAATAACAATGGACCGAGAGGAAAAGAGACCGAATTATTGCTATCTCTCTCACGCAAGGCGCGCAACCGAAGCCAACGCAAAACAAGTACCTCAGTCGTACTCACATTGTGTTTACTGCTATACGCGTGTCGCCATTTTGTCTTTACCACACTCGCTTTGCCCACGGACTCCGCTGCCTACTTGTTTGACTACTTTGCTCGTTTATTGGACTGTGTTTTGCATTCTGATTTGGACTTTTTTTACGTGGAAGTGTAAAAAATGAGTTACACGTTAAGTGAATATGCAGAAATGCATTATTTTTATGGAGTTGCACAAGGAAACGGCCATGAAGCAGCGCGACTGTATCGCGAACAACTTCAACGTCGTGGTGGGCCGCAACCTGAGCGATATCCCGACCATCGTGTTTTTATTAACACGCACAACACTTTGATGGCAGGCCGCATTCCTGGTCGACGCGGCAGTCATGAAGGAATCCCTAGAGCTAACCCGGATCGCAGAGAAATGGTGCTGGAAGAAGTTCAGCGAAATCCGTCTACGAGTACGAGAAGTATGGCTCGTGCTCTGAACATCCCAAGGACTTCTATCCAAGACATTCTTCACGATGAAGAATACCACGCGTTCCACATCCGACGAGTCCAAGCTTTACTGCCTACAGATCACCAATTGCGCGTTGATTTTTGCCAAACCATGTTACGAAAAGAGCAAGAGGATCCTGGATTTTTCAATAAAGTTTTATGGTCAGATGAGTCACGATTTGAGCGATCCGGAATATTCAATATTCATAATTACCACACGTGGGCGAATGAAAATCCACTCGAAGTGAGAGCTTCGACATTTCAACATCGCTTCAGCGTTAACTTGTGGTCTGGTATTCTCAATGGCGAACTAATTGGTCCGTTTGAACTGCCGTCCAGACTTGATGGAGAAACATACAAAAACTTTTTGGAAAATGAACTTCCATTGTTGCTGGCAGATGTGAATCTCGAACTCAGACGAACCATGGTGTTGCAAAATGACGGCGCCCCGTGTCACTATGCAACCCAGGTCCGAAATTACTTAGATGAAACATACCCCAACAGATGGATCGGACGCAGCGGACCAATTAGGTGGCCTCCACGCTCACCTGATCTCAACCCCATCGATTTCTTTATTTGGGGCTATTACAAGGAAATAGCATACGCCCGAGACTGTTCAAGTGAACAAGAGCTGAGGCAGTTGATTGCAGAAGCTGAACGTGTTGTGAGAGAGAACAGAGACGCTTTTAGACGATTGCCAGACAATTTCTTACGTAGGTGTAGAATGTGTATTGCTGCTGGTGGTGGCCACTTTGAAAACCTTTTCTAAATGTTAAAAATAAATTAAGTACTTTTTTCACATTATCATCTGTGTTTTATTCAAAACCACTTTTTACGTAAAACTTTTCTTACCCAACTCTGAAACTATTTGTTGGTTAGTTTTCAGTATTCTTATCATTAATTAACCTTAGGAACGAGAAAATAGCCAAAAAAAAATAATTACTCAGATGGGTAATTTTAAGAATTTTTCCACCTCGCTGTCTTTGAAGGCCGATTTTAAACAAAGTAGCCCTATTAAGTACTTCATTTTTTTTACGATTATGAAAACTGAGAGTCTGGCGCATTCTTGAAGCCTACTTAGGAATTATGAAGTCACCTGTTAAGATTTTTAATTTAAAGTTGAAAATTTGAGTCATAATTTACCGAACGTAAATTTTTCACTTTAGATCAACATTTTCATAACTTTCATCACAGTTACGAAGCTGATTATTTTATGCATAAAAGTACTACTTATGAAAATTCAGTTGCAAAAAAAGAAACTCGATAAAACCCTCTACTTTTTTTTTTAGAATTTTTTTAGGTTGGTCAGGTCGAAAATTTTCAAACATTCAGAAAAAAATTCATAACTCGAAAACTATGAAAAGTCGCGGAACATACATGGGGGTGATTCGAATACCCCACGATACGAGGGACCGAAATTTTATTTTTGGACGTCAATGTTCCGGCCACCCTGTATATAATTTTTTGTTTTCTCTGCTGCTCATGGTGACCCTAAGCGTATACTCCAACTCCTACAACTCAAGACAACCCACTGACCCAAACAGCAGTTATCGAAATAGAATGACAACGAAGCAGTGCAAGAAAATTGTAAATGAAGTCAAGTAATAGTTTGCGCGGACATAGCTACTCGTAGTTGATAAATGAAATGAAGTCAAGTAATAGTTTGCGCTGACATAGCTACTCGTAATTGATAAATGAAATAAAGTCAAGTAATAGTTTGCGCTGACATAGCTACTCGTAGTTGATAAATGAAATGAAGTCAAGTAATAGTTTGCGCGGACATAGCGACTCGTAGTTGATAAATGAAATGAAGTCAAGTAATAGTTTGCGCTGACATAGCTACTCGTAGTTGATAAATGAAATGAAGTCAAGTAATAGTTTGCGCTGACATAGCTACTCGTAGTTGATAAATGAAATGAAGTCAAGTAATAGTTTGCGCGGACATAGCTACTCGTAGTTGATAAATGAAATGAAGTCAAGTAATAGTTTGCGCTGACATAGCTACTCGTAGTTGATAAATGAAATGAAGTCAAGTAATAGTTTGCGCTGACATAGCTACTCGTAGTTGATAAATGAAATGAAGTCAAGTAATAGTTTGCGCGGACATAGCTACTCGTAGTTGATAAATGAAATGAAGTCAAGTAATAGTTTGCGCTGACATAGCTACTCGTAGTTGATAAATGAAATGAAGTCAAGTAATAGTTTGCGCTGACATAGCTACTCGTAGTTGATAAATGAAATGAAGTCAAGTAATAGTTTGCGCTGACATAGCTACTCGTAGTTGATAAATGAAATGAAGTCAAGTAATAGTTTGCGCGGACATAGCTACTCGTAGTTGATAAAACAAATGAAGTCAAGTAATAGTTTGCGCTGACATAGCTACTCGTAGTTGATAAAAGAAACATTCAACCACCCAGTGTTATTGACCTTACCTGATGGTTGCTCAACCAGTCTGTTGCTCAACACGCTGAATATCAATCTGAGCTCGAGGAACCGGCTTCGAGTCGCGGTTGAGCAACGTACCACAACTAGTGATTAGGTTAATTGAGTGTCGGGTACAGATTAGTTCCCGTCCCCCGACGGATGCTAATGGGAGATATTTATAGTATTTTAAACTATTTAACCTCGGTTTTAGACTTCTAAAAGGGTTTGTAATTAACATAAATTGGTCAAAATACTTCTATAGCAGGATACCGCAGTTTATGAACCAGAGCAACAATTCTTACAAGGATGACCTTCGATGGAAGTCCTTTAGAAGAATAGTAAAAGTAAGGTTACTATACATTAAATACCTAAGTACGTTTGCTTTCCCTCCGCCTCGAGCGCGCGCGGTGATCAATACCGTGCCTTCTGTGTATGAGACAGTAACAGGCTGGCATTATTATTATTATTATTTATCTTTGCGTTATCCACTTGTGCAACTTACACCATAGCCCATTGTGCATGCAAAGAAATTATCATTTTATGTAATTCCACCTTTATTTGACTTTCCATCTTTCTTCAAATAATAATAGTTTCGTTTTCTTGTGTCAGCGCTACTCAGCGAACACAGTGCACAACTACAACCATACGCGGCTGCACCGCGGCCTGTGCCTACCACGCAGCTGCGCGAAGCACGCGCCTGCGCAGCCGCACGACCTGCGCGACGATCAGCTGCGGGACTGGTATGTACTGATCAACTAATTGCTCGCTATTAACTGCCCAAATATTCAGGCTTTGAATCCGCAGTACATCGGAGCACACATGATAAATGCCTCAAAAAACGGGCATCACTTTTTTATACGAAGCGCTTCGCTCAACAAAAGCGATGAAAATGCATTGGCATAAATAAATTTGGAGCAATGCTGAAACAAATTGCCACTTTCATAAATTTGGATGAATACACAGGGCACAGTTTCAGAAGGTCCTCGGCTACATTGCTCGCCGATTCAGGTGCGAACTTTTTGACACTAAAACGCCACGGAGGGTGGCGTGGCGGTCGAACAGTGTAGCCGAGGGCTACATAGATGACTCGATGAGAAATAAAGAAGAAATTAGTTCCCGCATTACAAGGAATATAAATTTGGAGCCAAGTGTTGCACTTGACTGCAGAACTCTGTGGTCTCGTTTCTCCTACTTTCACTCAAGAGAGTGAGAGAGAGACTGGTGAAATTGTGACTAATAATAATAACTAGACAACATTAAAAATGTTAAAAAAATTCTAACTGGATTTATTCGTTTAAGAAAGTCCGAGTTTTATTTATTTCCTCGCAAATATGTTATAAAACGTCGTATGACATATGTGCGCTTTGATAATTACAGCCTCTGCTTTCATGTAGCCCTCGCCTACGGCGGCGGGCGGCGCGGGCTAGTAATATCGCGTCGGCTGTAATTTTCAACTAACCGCACTTATATCATAATGTACTATTAAAACAGAATTATAACTTTTTTGGATTTTGAAAATAATATTTTTTTGAATATAATTTCAAAAACAAATGTTCTACATTTGTTTTTGAAATTTATTGACATTTTGCATTACATTACATGCATTGAATGCAGATCACAACATCTCAAAAAGTTAATGTAAATGTAGGTAATGGTACAAATAAATCTGAACCTATATTAAGACTGTATGTATAACTAAATAAATAGATAACAAAATAATATGCGCAAAACAGAAAAGATTTCGAAAAATAAATATGCTTCATTTTATCCCTCGGACATCTTTTGTAAGTATCATCTTATTTTTATCTTAAAATATTCTTTAGAGCTGAACTATTAACTAAAAAAAGTCAGATGCAAATCTATCAGGAAATCGAAAATAAGTATGATGATTCTATGGTTTTCGATTATTTCTCTGATAATACCACTCTCAGAACACAAAAAATGCTATGCATAATTTCTGTTGAAACAATTAATTTTCTGTTGTTACGCGGGTCCCTGCGCCCGGGTTCAGTTCTTCTTTATTGTTACGCGGCTCCCGGCGCCCGGGTGCAGTACTTATCTATTGTTACGCGGCTCCCGGCGCCCGGGTGCAGTACTTATCTATTGTTACGCGGGTCCCGGCGCCCGGGTGCAGTACTTATCTATTGTTACGCGGGTCCCGGCGCCCGGGTGCAGTACTTATCTATTGTTACGCGGGTCCCTGCGCCCGGGTTCAGTACTTCTCTATTGTTACGCGGCTCCCGGCGCCCGGGTGCAGTACTTATCTATTGTTACGCGGGTCCCGGCGCCCGGGTGCAGTATTTATCTATAATTACGCGGGTCCCGGCGCCCGGGTGCAGTACTTATCTATTGTTACGCGGCTCCCGGCGCCCGGGTGCAGTACTTATCTATTGTTACGCGGGTCCCGGCGCCCGGGTGCAGTACTTATCTATTGTTACGCGGGTCCCTGCGCCCGGGTTCAGTACTTCTCTATTGTTACGTGGCTCCCGGCGCCCGGGTGCAGTACTTATCTATTGTTACGCGGGTCCCGGCGCCCGGGTGCAGTATTTATCTATTGTTACGTGGCTCCCGGCGCCCGGGTGCAGTACTTATCTATTGTTACGCGGGTCCCGGCGCCCGGGTGCAGTATTTATCTATTGTTACGCGGGTCCCGGCGCCCGGGTGCAGTACTTATCTATTGTTACGCGGCTCCCGGCGCCCGGGTGCAGTACTTATCTATTGTTACGCGGGTCCCGGCGCCCGGGTGCAGTACTTATCTATTGTTACGCGGGTCCCTGCGCCCGGGTTCAGTACTTCTCTATTGTTACGCGGCTCCCGGCGCCCGGGTGCAGTACTTATCTATTGTTACGCGGGTCCCGGCGCCCGGGTGCAGTATTTATCTATAATTACGCGGGTCCCGGCGCCCGGGTGCAGTACTTATCTATTGTTACGCGGCTCCCGGCGCCCGGGTGCAGTACTTATCTATTGTTACGCGGGTCCCGGCGCCCGGGTGCAGTACTTATCTATTGTTACGCGGGTCCCGGCGCCCGGGTGCAGTATTTATCTATTGTTACGCGGGTCCCGGCGCCCGGGTGCAGTACTTATCTATTGTTACGCGGGTCCCGGCGCCCGGGTGCAGTACTTATCTATTGTTACGCGGGTCTTGGCACCCGGTGCAGTACTTATCTATACTATTTAATTTTTTAAAGAGGAAAAATATGAGAGTTTGTGAATTTGTATATAATGGGTAATCGCCGAAACTACTTATCAGATTTCAAAAATTATTTCACTTGCTACACTATTGCCGAGTGCCATGGGATGTTTTATGGTGCTTATAAGTTATGTGACTTGTACGCGGACGAAGTAGCGGGCAGAAGCTAGTAATTAATCAAAGAAGAAAGTCGTCGTTTTCGGTCGCAAGAGTTTGTGTCAATGTGTTCAAACTCTACGAGGGTTGTGATTTGTGTCAATGTGTTCAAACTCTACGAGGGTTGTGATTTGGCTGAAAGCTGAAACTAGATTCCTCTGCTTGGGGTTCTTCTATATTATTATGGTCCTAAATGGATTTAAAAAAATTAAAAACTGTGATTGACAGAAGTTGGCGCTTTAACTTCTTTAATCTTTGTTGATGCCTGATATCGGACATATGTATATGGGTCTGAAGACTCTGTGCTCTGTGAAATAAATTCAACATGGTCTTTTCGCGGTCAAATTTGCAACTATGATGTTCGCGGTCGTGTCTCCAAAATCTATTGCCTGATTCACCGGCTTGCTAAGATAGGACACCTACAAGTAACGCTGAGTGCGTGATGATGTTCGCGGTCGTGTCTCCAAAATCTATTGCCTGATTCACCGGCTTGCTAAGATAGGACACCTACAAGTAACGCTGAGTGCGTGATGATGTTCGCGGTCGTGTCTCCAAAATCTATTGCCTGATTCACCGGCTTGCTAAGATAGGACACCTACAAGTAACGCTGAGTGCGTGATGATGTTCGCGGTCGTGTCTCCAAAATCTATTGCCTGATTCACCGGCTTGCTAAGATAGGACACCTACAAGTAACGCTGAGTGCGTGATGATGTTCGCGGTCGTGTCTCCAAAATCTATTGCCTGATTCACCGGCTTGCTAAGATAGGACACCTACAAGTAACGCTGAGTGCGTGATTATGTCTTTACCGTGGATCGATATTTTGTGTAATGTTACTGTCATTGGGTACCATTCATATTCTGTTAAATATTTACTCGCAACAGATTTGGAGAAATTATCTAATTGGTCACCATCTATTGGCAATACACTGGATAAAACGACTAATATAGTATGTAGGTAGATCTTTAAACAACTACTGTGGAAGACCTAATATTTCGGCAAACACAAACACATTACGATTTTTGTCAGACAGAGCTGTCGTAGCACTAGTAGCAGTATTTCGGTAATTTTTGGTGCTAAAGTTTGGCCAAATCACATCCACCAAAAGTCCGAATGGGTCCATGGACCCTCACCCCCGTTCCTCCAGAGAATATGTTTCGATATCGGGTCTCAGCTTTATTAAACCTCACGAGGGCGGACCCGCCATGTTTTTATACATTTAAATGTATAAGCAATATTTTTTTAAGAAACGGTTTTGTATTAGGTACAATACAATAAACAAACGCGTGAAACATAATGAAATTTACAAAGTATACAAACAGCCACTGCGAGCAATTTTTGAAGTTCACAATATTATTTTAAGATAAGATTTTTTTACCCCTTTACATTACCTATGGGTACCCTTATACTTATTGAGTAATATCTACATAAATTTTAGAATTAAAAAAAGTTTTCGGTTTCAGACATTTGATTAATGAAAACCCTAACAAAAAAAAAATAACCTCGAAAAATCCGAATTCCTTCGTGTTATGCATCTGATATTTAACAGACTATAGCAGTCTTTGTTTTACAGGCAGGTCGACATAACAATTAACAACGATGTGTGTGAAACTAATATTACAGAAAAAATTACGTAACTTGCTTTATATAACATTACTTAATACCTACTTAATTATTTCTTTGTTTCTAAAATTAGCAGTTATTTGGCTTTATTGCATACTTACTATAATTAAAACGTATCAACTTTGCATAGGTACATGATAAGATATATCAATTCTTTTGATTTATGTGGATAATAGAATAAAATATTAAAAATAAATTAGATCTCGTTCTAAGGTGAATTGGTTTCTGGGAGTTCTACTCTAGTAGGTATAGTATCGATTAAAAGAATAAAAAAGCGATGTCCGTTTTTTGGGGCATTTATCATGCGGTAAAGCAGCACAAGGGTACGAATATGATAGACCTAACTACGATATTCGTTACGGGGAAGTCATGTAATCCGAAAAGACCATCATTTCTAAATTATTAAATAAACTAATCTTCTTACAAAACAAAATATAAGTAGTAAACACAGTCAATAAACATAATAAAATAACCTAACACTCGACCTAACAACAAACTAAACGATCATTTTCTACTTTTGATATAAGAATTGGCTTGTCATTTGAATGAGGATGGCATTTATCTCACAGAATATATTATGACAGACCATGTAATTGGTAAACAGAACTGCTAAAAAGTTAAGTATTCGAGGTAATAAACTAGATCACTTGCTGTGTTCGCGCGTTGATGTCTTGTCAATGTTAATGTGATTGATGAGCGATCTAGTGTAGTATTTTTATCTCATGAAGCGACACGCGCTTTACTTGTGGTTATAGCCCGATTCAAACTTTATGGCGGCTCTGAAATGCGGTACTCGCTGCGCAGTACCTCACCCCCTCACCCCCTCACCCCCGCTGACAGGTGAATTTGTATTTATATCGCAGCGACATGCCTCATGTTCTGAGCCACCATAAAGTTTGAATCGGGCTGTATCAAGTGCAGTATGTTTATCTCACGAAGCAACGACGCACGCTTTACTTGTGGTAACCAAGTGTATATACACGCTGTGAATGTGTGTGTAAGCGCAGGAGCTCTGGGTACCACCCGAGACAAAGACAGTTTGTTTGTGTGAGCGTGTGTGTGTTACGTGCTGACGCTACTCGTCTTCCCGCACGCATTCACAGCGTGTTTGTACCCGTGGTTACCACAAGCAAAGCGCGCGTCGTCGCTTCGTGATATAAAAATACTGCACAGGCATAATATATTTTGATGTGATTGTTATTTTATGACACATTTAGCGCCAGTTTCATCTGAATAATTGTTTTAAATTATATTAATTAAATTATTTCATTAGTCCATGCAACAAATAACAGACAATGACGAAACGCTATTGAATTTTTAGATATACCTAATCTAAGTTAAGTAAGTATATTCTAAGTTATTTTTTTTAACCAAATGTAAGTTTACATTACATTAATTTGAGATTGGCCTGCAAAACTAAATAAATAAGCATCTGTCGAACAATTTATAGGTACCTATACATATCTTTTATAATAGAGAAAAGAGACGAATTTGTGTACTACACACCTTGGTACTTGTGTAAAAATATATTATTCTCAAATAATGAGGCTTTTTCAAATTCAAATTATTAAAAAAAAAAACACATAGGTACATGAAACGTCCGAAGCTAGGTGCACGGTCCCAATTGGTCGTTTCCTACGGAGAAGATGCGAAAAGAGACAACTACGAAACTCTTACTAAAACTACTAAGTACCTACTACTAAACCGCAGTGGAATCATTGGCGAGGTTTACTTTAATTGAGCTTTGAATAGTTCTGCTACAGACAGAATGATCTTTTCCAAATATATACGATCTTTATCAAACAATAATTTCACTAATATGCATGAATTGAATTAAACTGAGAATGGGCACTCTTTCCAAAGTAAAATGTTACAAATACAGCCCCACAACGCCCACGCGTCACCACTACCTAATGTTTTACCTGGGAAGAAGTAGTGGTGCAACAAGTTCCCCAGAACACAAACATGTGACTCCCACCCTTTCCCAGGTTCACGGCCTGCGTGAACGCGTACACCTCGTCCGCCTACAACCTGACCGCCACGCTGCACCGCCTGGACTACTGCGCCCGCGCCGAGCCCTCCCCGCCACTCACCGGCAGCGAGCGCGCCTTCGCCGGGGTGCTAGCCGCACTGCTGGCGCTGGCAGTCGTGAGCACTGCGCTGGATCTCACCCTGCCTGATCATGCTAGAAAAGGTATGTTGGTTCCATAAATAACTTAAGCCCTAGCATACATGGGGAGATCAATCTGAACAGATGAAGCAGCGCTAGATCAGCCGGACCAAATGCATGCACAGTGCACATAAATGTACTAATGTAGTAGGTACATACACACACGAGGCAATAAGTGTGTTTCATTTCAACGATTTTCTTCTAGATAGGTTATACATAGTAATTGTTCTAACCATAGGCAGTCCGCCGCGCGCCGCGCCGGCCAAACAGCCAAGTTTTGTTTAGGTCAGGATGGACATGAAGTGTGTGTGATAATGATAACTTAAATACAGCTTGCGTACAATTAGCCAACCAGGTACGTACTATGAAATAAATAAATAATAATAAATATCGTCTGACATTGCACACAGCACCATCTAGTTCCAAGTTAAGCACTTAATTAAGGCTTGTGTTATGGATACCAGATGGTTGATACACTACTTAAATACATTTTTTTTTTTCGTAAATAGCCTAGCCTAGTGTGAGTTCGCCTAGTGTGGGGCAACGTTTTTAAAAAAAAAAAAAAAAAAAAAAAATACATACCTACATATTATAAATATACTGGTAAGGAAGTGGTGAAGGGTGGGCGTTTTGGGGGGACTGTCTTATGTGATTTTGACGTTCAAAATGTGCTGATTCTCAGCCTAATTTGAATAAATGACTTTTGATTTTGATACATCCATGACTCGGGTACAAATGTCCATATTCATCATACAAACATTTGCCCCGTTTGCAAATGTTGCATTTCCAAATAGAATCATTTCGATAGGTCTTAAAGAACATACCAGGCACTTAACACTATTTAACTACTCTCTCGAGACTCGCCACAGTTGGGTAACCGTCGCGAAACAAGCGTTTACAGTTTGACACCATTATAATATATGTGTGGCTTAAACCTAATTGTGCACATTTGCATGACACAATCATGAAAACATTCGCGTTGTTAGAAAATGTACACTTATAAATTATAATATATGGACTGCAATAAACAACAGGCAGCAATCCTGCTGATCAAAGCACATTGCGTCATTCCGAAACATAAACTTTAACTAAAATAGCCAACAAGCAATACAATGGCAATACAATGCAATGCAATGCAATACGCAATATGCAATGGCGATACTTAAATGTTCATTCGGCTCATCCTTTTTTTTTTTTTGTTTTCGGGGGAAGCCTTCAACAGGCACCCGACCTCCAGGGAGGGAGGTCGGGGAGTGTGGGATTTTTACCTCACTAAAACCACCCCGGTGATCACCATCAGCACATAGAGGGGGTCCCGGTTCATCTTAGAAGTCTAATTCCGGAACCCCCCTGTGCAACGCCTGTATGGCACATCCCTGGGGAGACTGTAAAGGGGCCTCCCCTGAGCCTCGCTATGCACGGCAGCACGTGACCACTGTGCCACCGTCTTCCCTGGGCCGCTGGGGTCACTCGGTGGCGGACAGAGTCCCCGCTCTGTGCGCCATCCGGCACACAGAGCACGCATAGGTCATGCACCTTAAAACGATAAATCTGAGTATAACCTACGATGCGTTGTTCCCGCTCTGACGCAAGTCACAAGTATATACAACCAAATATTTTCGCTAAAAAGATGGCAATAAATACACACACACACTTGCACGTTCATTACAAAGTGGTTGCGTTTTACTCTGATTTGTAAGCTATTTAATTTGTTTGAAAGAAAAAAAAACTAATTTTTGGTGGTTTTTATTTTTATACCGTATCGAATTAATACTAAACACATAAAGTATTCGTAGTGTAATTTAATGCTGTCACATCAACTCTGTATATCTTGATCCCGAGCTACCACATCTTTGATGACATCATCAGCTACCCGTTGCGTCCGTTCCGATTTTCGTTTGTTTCTGTTCACATTGTAAAATATATTTTCATTTTACTATTGTACGCACGGCTACATATCAAGCTATACATTTCCAGTGTAAGCTGATCTCGCATTGTATAGGATTTCCTTACAATGAGAGGTCAGTGTAAACTAGAAATGTATAGCTTGATGTGTAGCCGTGTGTACGTGTATTTAATGTGTAGGTACGTGTTTCTCGGCACAACAGCTTAACCCAAACCAGCGAAACTTTTAGCCTCATTTTTTTATGCTATCTTAAACGCAAAAAATACCAAGTAACAAATTACATGTACATACCAATAATGCGATAAAAAACATATCCTAAAGTTTTTCCAACTGATAAGTGCAACTCGCACCTAAATAGCTGTAAATTTGATTTAAGTAGACCAGAAAGTGTAAGAACGGATTTTTTTTAATACGTAACAAATATCACCAAGCGAAACCAAACTAACACGTCTTTCTAGCGTCTCTCAAATGGCAGCCGAAGCAGCAGCAGCAGCGATAGTACAACGTTCAGTACGTAACACAATCCGCGCGGGCCCCTGGCGCGGGCGGCGGCGGCGGCGCGGCGGCGACGACGCTTGACTTCCAAAAGTATGAACAGACAGAAGAGCCACTACAATCAAATGCATTGTTGTAGTGCTCATTTCACGTTATTTTAACTGTTGATTGTCTCGTTGGTCTAGAGGCCGCGTTCGATTTCCAGGTCGTGCAAAGTGGCGTAGGTACTGTGCCTACTATACATTAATCTCTACCTACACTTTCGAAAAATACATTCCAGGTTTTATTTTCTATACTTAACAAAATAGTAAAACACGGAACAAGATACCTACTTAGTAATTTGCTTAAAGTAAGTAAGTGTCTATTCCTTCTGTACCTATCTGCATTGTGTTAGCGACTCGAGCGCACGTCGACGTGATTGCCGAATTCGTTCATTCAGTCAGTTGACCACTAATCGCGTTGCTAGCCACAACAAAATAAAAAAGGTGGAGGCACGACAATGCTGTGGGGTTCTTTAGGTTTCCGAGACACTTTCTCATCTCGCCGTGAGCTACACCATCATAATACTTCTACCATGGTCGAAGAATTAGCCAGTCGACCGGTAGGAAGGTGACGAAATCAAGTGTAGAAATAAAAATATGATTGAGACCAATACCCTTACAATAATTATTCTAAGCCAATACCATAGAATTAGATAGCGTTGTGACGGCCCGCGGCGGCCGGGCGGCCGGGCGGAATGCTGAATCACTGTGATTTTGTTACACAACGCAGTACCTACTTAAGCCAAGGAAGTCGAAACAATATTTATATTAGGTATCGAATGTAAACACTTTTACTTAAAAGAGCTGATCTACTTCTCGTCAGTCAGTACATTGCTGTAAGTCTTCGCTGAGTTCAACTGTTAATCCCGAAGTGATAATTCGCATCTCCAAGGTATTCGGAACTGCGGGTCTCAATATGGTTTGCCTGTCTAACTGGAGCGCGGTTCACTTTCGTCCAGCGCGTGGCGGGGGGGGGGGGGGGTCTTTAGGAGAGCATGCCGGTTCAATCGGTGTGTCAATGAGCCAATCTGTTAGTAGATCACTGTTGCACGCGTTACAGCATCGCCTGATGAGTGGATGGACTGGCCGGCGAGCAATTAGATAAGACTAGTTATGTGTTTTTGTTTTTTTATAATATTGTACTTAATATAAATGTGGAAGCTTATAATTAGCAATTGTCAGTTGTTATTTTTTGTTACCTTAATACGAGTATTAGTCAGTATAATAAGCTTTCATAAAATTTAAAAAATAAATTAATAAATAATTCGCTGTAAATACGTGTTAAATTGCTGACTGTTTGGTTTGGCACAGATTGTTTGTTGCTTTGAATGCTACTTATTTTGCTTTGATATTTCAGTAAGCACCACCAACGTGGCATCGTTTGCGTTCTGGAGCAGGAACGGCCCTGACGCTTTTACTACAGATCAGGAGACTTCATAAAAATAAACTTTGTTCCCATAATCACCAGTTCCTAATCACCTCAGGAGCAGAATGGGCGCTAGCGTGGTCGATCCCGTCGTGCTGGCGCGCACTGCACGCGCCCCCCCCTCGCTCCGCGCGCACCGATTTGGCGTCGTTCGACGGGCTGCGCGTGCTCACCATGCTGGTGGTCATCATCGAGCACGTCGGCTGGATCACCACGCAGACCTACCTCACTGACACCAAGATCTACGAACAGGTTGGTTTCTACTACAACACGTTTTACCTACGACCCTATTCGCTCCGATGACCGTTGGGTTAGAGTTGTACTTGCCTGAAGACCGCCAATCGGCAAACATAAGTACGCCCTCAGGCCAGGTGGAGCGACGATCATCGCAGAATGGCTGTTACCGGCTAGATTAGAGTAGCTGATTGTCGAGATTGGAGGTGTCTATGGCCAGCAGAGGACTGCTATAGACTGATGACGTCAACGACTCTTCGCCATACTGACAAACAGCCGAGCCGATTTGTATGGAATTCAATGGAATCATTAGCTATTTATTTTATTTATTTATTTTATTAAATTTAAGAAAACTTACTATATTATACAGCTATTAGGTACAGTAGTCAGAAGTAATATGTAGAAGAAAGCCAATTACAAGTTTCCACTTATATGTATAAACTTATATATATAAACTTATACACATGTATTAAATTGACAAAACGGTACAAACAGCGTGAGAGCATAGAAACAACTAAAGAGAACAAACAAAAACAAAATACATTACACAACTGTTAGCGCCACGAGCTTTTTGGAAAACCTTTGAACGCTAACATGAGGGGGTGCGGGATAGAACTGTCTAAACAGTCTGTCCAGGTTTCTAAAAGCCTGGAGCGGTGATTCAAAGCCTTGCTATGAGAATCGGCGGTTTTGTGGACTGTAATAAACTTTATGTGGCGGTATACAATGATTTTAAAGAAGGCTATTTTTGGTATGGAAGAACAGGAATAGGAGAATGACACAGGATGCAGCGCCTTACCTTTCTAGAAGTCTGGAGTCGCCTCCCTGCTGTCAGGGCCTTGCACGTCCTTGATGTGTAAGTTAACCACGCGGCAGCCAGCGTGGTTTTACGGATACACGATTCCTATTTCTTCACAGCACTTCAAAACAGTGTAACTTGATAAGTAGGCAGGTCTTGTTTGATACATAGACCCGAAAACACGGATTTATCCCGAAATCCAGATATATTATCGGCAAAGCTCCGAAGAGATGCTTTCGCGTGCGGATTAGACGAACCAATTATTATCCATTTTACAAATGGCTTCCGTTCTGGTCAATCCTCTTCCAGCATTGTATTGCTGTTTCACTCTGACCTATAGTAGACGCTGCGGGAATGAAGGTGACAGAAAGGTAAATGGTGGGAAACGTAACCTACTATCGCCACATTCTAATATAATTAAAGTTGAAAGATTTAAAATATGTAGGGTTATTAATAGCTATGTACATGGCGATAACATTCTCCCGACCTTAAAGGGTTGCCTTTAAAGATAAGCACTAACTTTTGCAAAGCTTACCACTACATAAATTAAGCGATAGGATCTGATCCAGAGTCAGTCCTTAACAATTTATCTGCTTTAAAAATAGACAGAAATAAATTTACCTATTTGCAATAAACCTATCTCTAAATTAACCTAAAATAAGAGAGCTATAATCTTACTGGGTCGGTAAAGGGCACACACGGACAACGGGGCGGACTAGACTACCCTTAGAAGTTCTAACGGTAAGAGACCGCGTTGTACCGTCCTTCGAGGTATGAACAGCCTCCACCACACCTAGAGGCCAGGCAAATGGTGGAGCATTATCGACAATCAGTATGACTACTGATCCCAGTGGGATCGGAGTGGATGGAGTATTCCACTTGGATCTAGATTGCAATTGATGCAAATATTCTACTCGCCATCGCTGCCAGAAAGACTGCACCATCTTGTGCAAAACCGAATGTCTGTCCAGCAAACTTACGCTCTCTACATGGGGAGCAGGCAGAGAGCGGAGGGGCGCAGTGTTAAGAAAATGAGCAGGCGTGAGAGCCGATGGCTCTGAAGGGTCACTACTCATAGCGGTCAGCGGACGCGAATTTACAAGTGCCTCGATTTGCGTTAGTACCGTCAACAGCTCTTCATATGATAATATTTGTTGTCCGATAATCTTAAATAAATGAGATTTTACCACCTTTACCATGCTTTCCCAGCAACCTCCCATATGAGGCGACTGGGGTGTTATGCGTTTCATCTCTATACGACTTTCTGAAAGCTCGTGCTCAAATTGCGGGCGATGCTCGTCGAGGAACTTATAAAGATCGCGAAGGTAAGAACTACACCCGACAAAGTTAGTACCGTTATCAGTGTATATACACTGCACAGGACCGCGACGTGCCAGAAATCGTTTCAAAGCAGCAAGGAAATTGGCGGTACTTAACTCAGAAGCGATCTCTATATGCAAACACCTGGTTGTCAAACACGTTAAAATACAGAGCCAAGCCTTGCGGCTTCTAATACCTCTTCCACGAACCGGTGTATACTGGAGAGGGCCAGCATAATCACAACCAGTATGCGTGAATGGCTTGTCAACTTGGGTGACGCGGAACTCGGGCAAGTCTGACATAATTGGGAAACACGGACGCGGTTTCGCTCTGAAGCACGTATTGCACTTGTGGATACGATGACGAATAACGCGTCGCGCTGCCAGTATCCAATACTGATTCCTAAGTAAGGACATAAGCAATTCGGGGCCGGCGTGTAAATGTTTTCGATGGTAATAATCGATTAAGATATTAATCACGTGATCGTGCCTAGGTAATACATAAGGGTGTTTCTGTGCGTAATTGATTTCTGCGTGAGTCAACCGACCACCGACGCGGATAACACCGTTCGCGTCTAAAAACGGTTTAAGTTTTTGCATGGTGGAAGAACAGTTCTCACTGTTTTTTAATTTATTTATATCGTCAATAAAGTAAACTTGCTGTAATGCGGATATTATTTTAATTTCAGCAAAATCTAAATCAGATTTGTTTATGTAAGATCTGCGCGGCAATAATTTTGAAAAGCGGTACATATACACAATTATGCGAAGTAACTTCGACCACGAAGAGACACGTTGAGCGAACTCATAAATAGGTGATTTTGGTTCACCGACTGTTACAGCGTGCGCAGAGGGCTTCAGTTCCGGCACTTCACTAACGTTTTCGCGATCGAATTCAGAAATAGGCCACTCTGATGAATGCCTAGATGCCCATGGAGGTCCAGTAAACCACAGAGGGTGATTGACAAGCAGCGCGGGTGATAAACCTCGCGATAAACAATCAGCAGGGTTTTCAATGCCTGCCACGTGATGAAAACAACTTGCGGGAATGTTATCAACAACCTTTGCGACGCGATTTGCCACAAAAGTTTGCCAGCGGTGCGGGGAAGAATTAATCCAACAAAGAACTACTTTCGAGTCGGTAAACGCGAATACCTTCGAAATCTTGTACCTTGGCTCAAAATTGTTCAGCACATTACGCATAAGCGTAGATAATAAAACTGTAGCACACAATTCTAAGCGAGCGATTGAAATAGTTTTAAGCGGCGAAACTTTCGACTTTGAACACACAAGCCTAACGGTCGTATTAGCGTTATCTTTGACTTGCAAGTAGACAACGGCGCCGTAAGCACGCTCACTTGCATCAGCGAATCCTAAGAGGTTTGCTACACAACCCTGCACTACCCCGAGATGCCGCGGAACACGTATCTCGTTGAGTGCGGGAAGTTCGCTACAGAACTGCCTCCAAAGGTTTACGATGCGTTGCGGGGGGGCATCGTCCCAGTCGCACTTCAATAACCAGAGCTCCTGAATAAGGAGCTTGGCATAAAGTATAACGGGGGCCACCAGCCCTAGATTATCCCATAAGCGCGCTACGACGGACAAGATACTGCGCTTAGTACAGCTTGAGTCTGGCTTTATGACCTTGAATTTGAAAACGTCATCGGATTTGTCCCAATGTGTACCCAGAACTTTGCCATGCACATCCTTATCAATCTCGAGATCTGACGAAGCTCGATGCGAGGCGGGAATAGCGCGAAGGACGGCGTCCGAATTACTAGTCCATTTCACTAGGTCGAACTGACCGCATTTAAATAATTGTATAAGTTCGATACATGAATCGATAGCGACGTTCTCGTCTTCCTGGGCACAATCTTTTGACATAATGCTGTAGCAGACGTCATCCATATACGTGCAAGCGGATGCTATGGCAGCTGCAGTTGGGTATTTCTCACCTTCATCAGTAATCAGCTGATGAACAACGCGGATTGCGTGAAATACGGACGACTTCATACCGAACGCAACACGAGTTAGTTCAAAAACCGTCAATTTATCTTCCGGATGGAAGCGATAAATTAATCTTTGATATTTGCGGTCTCGCTCTAACATTCCTACTTGAAGAAACATTTGTCTACAATCCGCTGAAATGGCGATTTTGAATAGCCGAAACTTCAAAAGAATGTTATTCAAGTCACCCTGTAAATTGGGGCCTGAATGAAGAACATCATTCAAGGACAAACCTGTGCTGGTTTTACAACTAGCGTCTAAAACCATGCGAACCTTAGTGGATGCCTTATCTAGACGCTGAACACAATGATGTAGTACGAAGTAGGAAACGGCGGCGGTGGATATTATACTATTACTGTCAATAGGCCCTACTTCGGTTACATAACCCTTCTCAATGTATTCACGAATAATATCGTCATAGGCAGTGCGTAGAAAGCTGGATGATTCCAACTTCTTTTCTAAGCATATAAAACGTCGACGAGCTGTGGCTAGAGAATCTCCTAATTTATAAACATCGTCGCGAAATGGAAACGCGACGGTGTACCTACCACTAGCATCACGCGTAGTAGTAGTGCGGAAATGAATTTCACATTCAATGTCATCTTGACTGGTCGGGGATGGAGCGGAAATTTCCTCAAGTTCCCAAAAACGCTTGAGGAGATGGCCTAAACCGTCTTCTACGATAGCGCAACAAGCGGCAGTAGACTTATAGGGAAGCAGTGCCGGCGCTGAACCCATTATAATATACCCTAGCACTGTTTGTATGGCGGGCGGTATTCCATGCATGCTGCTATGTACCGTATCAGGCATCAACAGGTGCGGAAAAATAGATGCCCCGAGCAGAACATCAACGGCGGTGGGACTGGCGAACGTACTGTCCGCGAGCGGCAATGATACGATGTGGGTAAAGGCAGCTTCGTCCACGGGAACTGTGGGCAGGTCATCCGTGATGCGATCTACTACAAATCCCGATACATCGAAAGAAACGTTTTTATCAAAACGAGAAATTATTTTAAAGTCAGTAGAACCTTTGATAGGCTTTTCTGAACCACCAAATCCTCGAACAATCATTTGCGTATTTTTATTGTAATCCAAACCTAACCGGTTACAGCATTTTGTACTTATAAAATTGCTCTGCGATCCAGAATCTAAAAGGCATTTTACAATACACTTTTTTCCGGTTCGATCGCGGATAACAACTTGAGCGGTCGACAGCAATATCGTTGTGGGACGAATACAACGCGCGGCGCGGTCACCGTCATTAACACTAAACTGCAATGGCGCAGCAATGGATGTGTGCAAGGACGATACTCTCGGCTCGCTCGCTGTAGGCGGTAACGGTGTGGACGGCGACGCCTGCGGCGGAGTAGCGCACTCGCTAAGTATCACAGGTTCGGATCTGGACACCGGCACAGATGCATTGTTATGAGACTGTGCGGCGGTTTGATTCGGAACCTTATTGAAATGCAATAAAGAGTGGTGTTTTTGATGACAGTTGCGGCATTTGAGCGTTGAATTACAATCACGAGACTTATGTTTAATGCTCAAACAATTAATACACGCACCGTTATCTTTCACGCATTTGAAACGTGCGGACGGTGTCATCTCAGCGAATTTTTGACACTTGAAAAAATGATCATGCAAAATGTTGTCACAAAGGCATTTTTTATTAGCAGTCGCGGTGGCTACATAACTTTGCGGGTTTGGTACATTATTGCGAGATTTAACATAACTACGCGTGGAAACGCCAGCTGTGCTAGGCTGTGTGTTTTGATAAATCCTATGTTGACTTCTAATGAATTCAGTCAGCTGAGTAAAAGTCGGCAACAAAACTTCACGATATTGTGACTCGAAAGCGCGTATCGTTTCTCCGTCCAACTTTTTGAGAGCTATGTGCAAAAATACAAAATCTGACAAGTCATCTATTCCAAGAATTTTAATTGCATTTGCGGCAGTGACATACTGGTCCATAAATGTTTGCATATTAGATGCAGAAGCGGGCCCATTTATTTTAAGATTGATCATCTGATCTAGATACGTAGAAGCGAGTATGCGTTTATCTTGATATCTATCCACGAGACACTTTAAGATTATTTGATAGTTTTCAGGACACGGCGCGATGCCTGAAAATACTGCTTGTGCTTTAGTGGAAAGCTTTCCTAACAAATAGTACAGCCTTTCAGCATCTGTCAACGATGGATTTTCGTGTATTGTAGACTTGTAGCTTTCATAGAATAAGGGCCAATTGCGAATGTCACCGTCAAATGACACAATTTCGATTGGCGCTAAAGTAGGCCGTTTAGACCTAATGACTTTCTGATCAGATTGTTGGCACGTAGCATCAACGTTCACCCTCGAAGGCACAGGCTCAACCTGTCTCAACACGCGTTTAATACGGCAAAAAAGATCATCAAAGGAAATCAATGATTGAAAGTTAGGCTTCGCGGATGGATTAATTTCTAAGAGTAGCCTATTATGCTCGTTAACGAGATCCCTAAACTCCGATCGAGTTTCATCAATAGTCGCGACGGAATCCAGAAAAATCTCCAACATCTCGCTGTCAATGTGGACCCTTTTCGACCTTTCGAACACAATTTGAATTGATTCAAAAAGGGCATTTCGTTTTGCTTCTACGAGAATAAGTTTTGAACTTGCATGTGATGAGGCGGATGCATCAGGTTTATTGTCCTTAACTTCACCTGCAGGTCGAGACATCTTGATTTATTACAACGAAATAGTTAGTTAAACTGTTAAAGCAAATAGATCGGAATGCAATGAGTCATACAAAAAAACTGAGTGAACTCTCGAAACTAGCGTAAACAACCTATATTCAATAACTACATATACCTAACGCGCGCGCAGCGAATGTAGAAAACTGATAATTAGCGTAGGTAGGTACTTTGTGCTCCGATCCAATACAACTATGAATAAAGATGTATGTTTAGATACCTACAACAATTGAGACGTTTTTCTTAACGTATTTTTATAATCTACCTGTGATTTTGATTAGATGAATTTAATGACACGAATGTAATTAAGTAGTGGAATCTGAACGAATTCAGATACGAATGCGGGTTTCCCTAGGGAATGAAATGAAGATCGTCTAATACAGTGGATTTTATATAGAAAATAAATCCGGCTCGAAGGACCAAAATGTTAGCGCCACGAGCTTTTTGGAAAACCTTTGAAAGCTAACATGAGGGGGTGCGGGATAGAACTGTCTAAACAGTCTGTCCAGGTTTCTAAAAGCCTGGAGCGGTGATTCAAAGCCTTGCTATGAGAATCGGCGGTTTTGTGGACTGTAATAAACTTTATGTGGCGGTATACAATGATTTTAAAGAAGGCTATTTTTGGTATGGAAGAACAGGAATAGGAGAATGACACAGGATGCAGCGCCTTACCTTTCTAGAAGTCTGGAGTCGCCTCCCTGCTGTCAGGGCCTTGCACGTCCTTGATGTGTAAGTTAACCACGCGGCAGCCAGCGTGGTTTTACGGATACACGATTCCTATTTCTTCACAGCACTTCAAAACAGTGTAACTTGATAAGTAGGCAGGTCTTGTTTGATACATAGACCCGAAAACACGGATTTATCCCGAAATCCAGATATATTATCGGCAAAGCTCCGAAGAGATGCTTTCGCGTGCGGATTAGACGAACCAATTATTATCCATTTTACAAATGGCTTCCGTTCTGGTCAATCCTCTTCCAGCATTGTATTGCTGTTTCACTCTGACCTATAGTAGACGCTGCGGGAATGAAGGTGACAGAAAGGTAAATGGTGGGAAACGTAACCTACTACCGCCACATTCTAATATAATTAAAGTTGAAAGATTTAAAATATGTAGGGTTATTAATAGCTATGTACATGGCGATAACACACAACAAAGTTAAACTTCAAATGATAAATGATTTTATTTCTGTAAGTAGGTTTGAACAAACACTTTTACACGTCAGGTCAAAGAAAAGGTTAGTTAATATTTTTTTTAATTTATGGACACTGTTTGTGAATAAATCAAGCTCAACATCCCGGCACACCATATTGAACATTCGACATGATCTTAAAATATAAGAATTTTGCCTATAGGTAGTTTTCACGATAGGTATAGGTATGTGGGAGAAGAGGTCTTCGAAGAAACACAGATGGTACATGGAGTCCAATCTTGGCCACCAGCTCAGGGACGTCAGTAGACCCGTTCATTATACTAAATAGGAAAGTAAGGTCTGCAATTTTTCTTCGCTCTTGTAAAGGAAGAATATGAAATTGCATACACCGACTGGTATAGTTAGGAAGATATTGAGAATATATATAATTTGAACGATATTGAGTGTCGACCTGAGACCTCCTGGATATATGCTCTGAAAGACAGTCACTACAGACTACGAGATTGGATGTGGTGGAGTGACCTTTTAAAAATCCATGTTGGTGTTCGGAGAGACTTAATTTAAGTGAAGAAGAAAGTTGCACGTGTACGATTTTCTCCCTACTTTTAGCGAACACGCGGAGTTTGGAGATCGGTCTATAGTTTTCAACGCTGTCCTTAGGTCCTTTATTATGAATCGGCGTTATATACGCTGACTTCCAGATTGTAGGCACCACTCCCAAGTCGAATGACCGTTTGAATAATAATGTCAATGGAATGGATAGACATCTGGCACATTTGGTTATAAAAGATGGTGAAATATTATCCGGACCAGCAGATTTGTTAATATCGACTTGCATTGCCTTGCTTTTTAGCAAGCGAAATACCTGTTCCTCCCGCACCTAGATAGAGAAGATGTCTGATATAAGACCAGTAGACTGATCCATCCTCGCAGAGGCTAAGAACTCGTTTGCGTCGCGTCGCTCTTGGAAGTTCGAAAAGAAATAGTCACCAAACATATTGCAGATTTCCTCCCCGTGACCAGACGACACTTCACGAAATTTTAATACAGATGGGTAACAGTTGATTGATTGCTTAGATTTAACATATTGCCAAAAAGCCCTAGGATTTTTAGAAATGGCTAATGTACGGGTAAGGTACATTTAAATGATAAACTGATAGAATGATTGAATTTGTATATTGATAGAACACCCAAACTGATAACTGACCGACTCGCGGCGAATGAGTCTTTGTGGTTAGCCCAAACGGTGATATGCGACTACTCATTGCTAACTCAACAAACGTACATTTTATTCATTCGCTGCGTGTCGATGTCAGCATAAAATTGACACAATTGATATTGTACGGGTTTGCTCGTACATGCTCCCCGAGGAAAGATATAACGATACAACTGATTAATTGAGAAACAAATAATTATAACAAATGATTTGATTTTAATGTAATTTCTTAGTGTCTATCGTTAACACACTGTTCACAAATTAGATATGCTTGTATATGAACCTAACATAGGGGAAGTGGCTTTATCTAACACTCGCGCACTTGTTACCACCTTCGCCCTTTCATTGTCACACTGATACACTACACTAGCCCCAACACACGCACGTTGTGTGGCCGGGCACGCGCCGCCGCCGGGCGCGTCGCCTGCTGCGGGCACCGCCGGCGCGGGCGCGCGGCCGCAGCGCGAGCTCGCGCGCCTCCACGCGAACACTCCAAGACATGCTGCTACCACGCCGATCATACAGTAGATCGCGGTATAATGATGAATGTCATGGGGTGACAGACTGTCCAATAACAATCCATTTTCTTTCATGATCTTGATTTTGTCCTCAATCGTTTTAAGCTCTCGATCGCTCTCTATGCTGGAGTCGTTCAAGACATCTTGAGGAATCGACACGTTTATAACGTGGTTTATGGATGCAATGACTGGTGAGTATATGTTAGCACTGATACTAACATCGCTCGTTCTTTGTTGATGCGCAATTACTTCAAAATTATCTGATTTGATTATGCAGCCGTAATCTATAGTTATAAGTCCGGAGTGAGTCAGCTGATGCGCGGTAACTTGATCTCCACATACTGTTCGTAGATTACATTGACCGCAGCAAAAATAAATATAATTGTTGATAGAATGGCTTTCTATCCAAAGATTTTTACAAGGATCGATATCGACTTCACACTTTGATGCCTTTGATTGGCAGAAGTCTTTATCTCTGCTTAATTTGTAAATTGGAGAATGAATGTTACACAAGTGTACGTTTGTCACTAGGCAGGAATCTATGATATTTTCTGTCAAGATAATGTATGCATCTTTTTTCAGGTTCACTGCTATAAAATCTGACACTGGTTTAATTGATAACATTGTTTTGTTGGGTTTTTCCGCAGGAATTGGTATAAGCTTGAATATTTCATAGGTGTCCCTGCTTATCAAAGGTATTTGAACTTCAAATATTGCGTAATTCTTGAGCATTCTTGCTTTGACCCGTAGAAGTTTAAAAAGTTGTGCAAGATCCGTATGAATGTTTTCTACAGGTAAGGTGACGTCATTAGACAAATGACTAGCTATATTGCTCAGCTGATCCTGTAATTGTTCGGCTGTTATTAAATGTGGATTAAATCGACCATGATAGATGTCTGTTATTGTATCCACTAAGGCGTTCTGTAAATCTTTCAAGTCGCGTAATAGATTGCTCGCGACTATAGCTCCCATAGATACTTCAGTTGCCCTTGAAATGTTTTGAGTTTCAGCTTTTAATATTTCTAATGTATTTTCGATGTTTGTAAATTTCTGATGAATCATTTTATGTTGTTTGTGCATTGTAGCCTCCGTCCTCTTTAAGAGACTGAATTCTGCCTCTATGACTGAAGTTTGATTTTGCCAAAATGAGACAATATGTTTTTGATTTTTGCGAAGAAGAGTGATATCTTTCTCGTATTGTTCCGCGAATCGAGCGTCCAATACGCCGAAGAGGCCGCTTGCTATGTAACCGACACCGTCGATAAGACCTCGCCGCCACCTGTTCGCTTGCTTTGCAAAATGCTGACTGAGTAACATATGATTGCTGTAATCGAGTTCATTGTAACCGTGTCGTAATTGCAATAATATTATGTCACAATGTGTTTGTTGTTTAATTGTGCTGCATGTTTGTTCCAGCGACATTATACTTTTGTTAAGTGCTGTAATACCTTCCCAATAAGGATCTAAATCGTAGTATATGATTAGTTTCCAGTCGTCTCTTATGATCTGCATATTTGTTAGTTTGTCGAAGTAAATATATTGATTATTTCTGAATTGTGTGACGTTAAGTGTGCATTGGGAAGTTGTTATGATACTAAAAAATAACATGATTGCTGTAAACACTGACGCTATATTGTAACGGGTGCCTGCTTTCCTTGTTTCAGACTGCTTATCTGTGTTAGAATCTCCCGAACCTGCACTATCTGCTTGTGTGATTTGCGAGGAGTCATTGTTGACTGGGAGTTTTGATAATTTTGTGATAGGACGTTTCAGTGTTCCGTTTTTGGTTTTAACTGTAACCACGCGAACAAGACCGTCGGAACCGGGATGTAGCTCGATGACTCTGCCCATCAGCCATTTTCCCGGCGGAAGATTGTCATCATGAATCATGACAATATCATTTACATTGAGGTTTCTTTTAGCTAGTCTCCACTTACTTCTCTCTGTAATTTGTGTTAGGTACTCACTTTTCCATCTTTTCCAGAGATCCTGCACAATTTTTTGTGTCAACTGCCATCGGGTTCTGAGATCCGTTTCAGTCTCTTGTATAGTAACCTTTGATCCACCTGTGAGGAAGTGAGCAGGTGTTAAAAAATCCACATCGTCTGGATCTTCTGATATAGCACATAGTGGTCTCGTGTTGAGGCAACCCTCAATCTGTGTAAGCACTGTATATAGCTCCTCAAATGTAAGAATCTGGTCACCAATAACCCTCTTGAAATGATACTTGAAGCTTTTAACTGCCGCTTCCCATAGGCCTCCCGCGGATGGCCATGAGGGCGCATTAAAACTCCACTCGATTTCCATATCTAATACTTCTGCTTTTAATTCTTTGTCTTGCATGATATTTATTATTGTTTGATATTCCTGCTGTAGTACTTTGTTAGCACCAACGAAATTGCGACCATTATCGCTATAAATGTGACTAGGCGTCCCTCTGCGAGCTGCCATTCTTCTTAATGCTGCAATGAATGAAGTTGTGCTTAAATCTCCTACTAGTTCTAAGTTATATCCTTTTGTGCTCTTGATACCTCGTCCTTTGCTTGTTTTAACGTAAATATGACCCGTAAAATCTACGCCTGTGTGTGTAAAAGGACGGGATGGATTACTTCTAGCCTCCGGCAATTGCCCCATAATTTGCTGTTGGCAGTCTGGATTTTGTTTCTTACATGTTACGCAACGACGAAGCTGCTTCTTCGTAGCGACGTTCCCTCCTAGAATCCAATATTTTTGTCTGATGAAACCTAATGTCAGCCGGGCTCCGGCGTGTAACATGGTTTGATGTGCGTCCTCTATTATTAATTCTGTGAGACGGCCACTGTGTGACAGAATAATAGGGTGCTGCATGTCGTGGCTGATATGTGCCTTTTTTAGTCTCCCTCCGACTCTTAAGATATCATTTTCATCCAGGTAAGGGTTTAATTTTGATAATTTGCTTTTTGAATTTAGCTTTCCTTCTTGCTTTAAATCTCTTATTTCTTTCGCGAACTCTTCCTGTTGTACTTGCTTGATAATTTTTTGCTTTGCTTTACTGATTTCTGATAATGATAAATAATGCTTTTTTGCTTTTCTTTTGTAGGTCGTGATTTTCATCACTAATGCTAGAATACGTGCAATTTTGCTGATTGATTGATATTTGCTTAACAGGTCTGTAATGATGCTTGATTCATTCTTAGTAACAACGTGAACGTCTTCTTGCTTCTTGATTTCCTCGTTTGTTGAATAGATTGTTTGATTTTCTTTTGTTGCTTCAAAATATTGTAACCATGTTGGTCCTTGCCACCACAAACGATAATCATTCAATTGAGCCACTCTGAGTCCCCTGCTTCCACAGTCAGCAGGATTTTCGCTTGATTTTACGTATCGCCATGATTGTGGTTGAATGCTATCAGTTATTTGAATTGTTCTATTTGCTACGAACGTTTTCCATCGATTAGGGTTTCCTTGCAGCCATCCCAATACGGCAGTAGAGTCACTCCAACCAAATATATGTAGGTCTTGACCTGCTAGACATTGCTTGACCTTGGTCATGAGTTTGGCTAGCAACAGTGCTCCACATAATTCTAATCGAGGTAGTGATATTTGTTTTTTCGTAGGAACTAATTTTGATTTAGCTGCTACTAATATTGTTGATTGATTGCTATTTATAACTCTGCAGTAAATGACGCATGCATATGCTTTTGTTGATGCGTCACAAAAGCCGTGTAACTCTACGCTGCTTGCTGTTTTCGTACCGTACCATCTTGGTATATTAAATTGATTGATATTTTCTAATTCTTCTTTGATTTTGATCCATTCCTTGCTGATTTTATCTGGTACTTGTTCATCCCATTGAAGATTAATTATCCATGTTTCTTGAAATAAAATCTTTAACTTTGTTGTTACGGGCACGATCCATCCTAATGGGTCAAATATTTTAGACATGTCTGATAGTATGATTCTTTTAGTGATATTGGTGCTTGATGGTTCAATTTTTGATACAAATGTGAAGTTATCATGTGTAGGATTCCAACGAAGTCCTAATGTCTTAGTTAATCCTGCTTGATTAAAACTCTTGCTTTCTTGTTTATAATAGTCTTGATCTTCTATTTGCAGCAGACGACTATCGTTTGATGTCCACTTTCTCAAGTTGAATCCTCCTAACTTCAGTAGATTCATCAAATCTTGCTGCAACTGTTGTGCTTTTGATAGGGAGCAGGCTCCATGGACCAAATCATCCATATAGAATGATTCTTCGACAACCTTGGCAGCTTCTGGGAATTTATCCCGTTCATCAGTCGCTAACTGTCTCAATGTCATCATTGCAAGAAATGGAGCTGCTTTTGTGCCGTATGTTACGGTTGTCATTTGATATTCTTGAATTTTTTGGGACGGGTTATCTCTCCACACAATTTTTTGTAAAGGTTGATCTTCTGGGTGTACCCAAATCTGCCTAAACATTTTTTCTATATCAGCCGTGAATGCGTACTGATATTGTCTCCATTTAATGATAAGAGACTGAAGGTCTTGCTGAAAATTGGGCCCCGTGTACATCAGATCATTTAAACTGTTATTTGTAGATGTTTTTGCCGAAGCATTGTAAACCACTCTTAATGCAGTCGTTGCACTATCTTCGCGCAATACGCAGTGATGCGGTAGGAAACATTCCGGTGTCTGATTGCAAGGTGAAGGTTTCATGTGACCTAAGTTTTTGTATTCGGTAATGAATGACTTATATGCGTTGAATAAAGAACTGTTTTTTTGTAATTTCTTTTCTAAATGAATGAATTGAGCAACAGCCTTATTTTTGGACTGTCCCAATTTCTCCTCAAACTGTGGTACGAGTGGAAGTCTCACTTCGTATTTTCCGTCATCCAAACGATTTGTTGTTGCTTTGTAGTATAGAATGCACTCTTGATCTTCTGATGATAATGATTTTTCTTCTGTAACATCTTCCATCTCCCAGAATTGCTGAACTCTGTCTAAATCAAATTGTACGACGTTGCACATTAATGTAGTTTTCATATTTCCACATAGTATCCAACCAAGACGAGTCTCTTGAACTAGCGGAAGTGATTCGCTTAATCTGCACATGCCCGCTAAAAGAATATTCGAATATACGTCCGCACCCAACAAAATGTCTATGGGTCGGCTGATATTGTACTCCGGATCTGCTAATTCTAAATTTTCCAGAAATGGGCATGCTATTTTAGGGAATGAGTATGATGGTAAATATTTTGTTAGATTATTCATGATAAAAACATCGATATTAAATTGATAAAGTTTGATTCTTGAGCTTGACATACAGTTTAGGTTCATCATTCCTTTGCAACTGTTTTCTGTTTGTCCTATGCCCGTGATTATGCCGTCACACCTGGATCGCTGCAATCCTAATTGCTGAGCAGCGTTCTCGGTGATAAGAGACATTTGTGAGCCCTGATCAATGAGAGCCCGTAGGGTCAGACATGTCGCATCTGCTTTCTGCACCTTTAGTAGTGCAGTTGAAAGCAAAGTTTCTTGCATCATATTTTGCTGTGTCACGTGCGTGTTTCCTTGATTTGCACGTTCTTGATTAGAACGGACGTTGTTTTGCTGTGTAGAAGGCGTCGAATTACCTCCTTGTCTTGATAATTCCTTTGAATACGATTCATGAAGCAACGTGTTGTGAAATTCGTTGCATTCGAGGCAACGCTTCTTTGATAAGCATTCTTTTCCTTTATGATCATATAAGCAGTTTTGGCAATAATTCAAGTTAGCAACACATTGTTTTTTATTCATCGGGGAAAATTGTGCAAATTGTTTGCAAAAAAATATAGCATGTGCGTCATTGCAGACTGGACAGTTTGGCCAATTGTTTTGCAATTTCCTGTAACTTGCTGATTGCGAAATAGCCTTATTGCTCGAATATGATTGCTTGAAATGATAATTCTTTGATTCTGATGGTTTATTGGTGTTTGAAGAAAAGGATTTTTGATTATTGGTCTCCTGTTTTCTTCTACTTGCTTCCATGCTCGTGAACTTCCCCTCAAGAAAGGCTAGAAATTCATTTAACTCGAGTAATTCTCGAGGTTGTTTGATAGCTGCGTTGTATTCGCTGAATGTGTCCGAATCCAATTTCTGACACAGGATGTGCACGACCAACGGATCCCATGACGTCACGTCTACGCCGAGGTTCTGTATAGCGTTCATCGTTTCAAGGGCAGTATCATGGATTCGTTTGATATGATTAATTGATGCTTGCTGTGATATTGGTATATTTAATAAAATGTTGATATGCGATGTGAATATCATCCTCTTGTTGTCATAACGATGGCTCAAGATGTCCCAACTAATGATGTAGTTATCTGAGCTGATTGGGAGATGCTGTATGAGACGCTCTGCTTCACCTTTCATTTTCGACTTGAGGAACTGCATCTTTTGAGCCCCAGATAATGACGGGTTGCTATGAACTGCTTCTGTGAAGAGGTCCTTAAAAGATGTCCACTGATGGTAACTACCGCTGAATGTAGGGATTTCTATTTTCGGCGTAGTATGCTCTCTATGTGAAATGGACGACATCTTCTTATTGATTGCTTTGATAGCATCGTTGTACGTGCTTTCGTATTTGAGATACATACGATGATACTCTTGATTTCGGTCTCCCAGCTCACTATCTAAGTCCCAATGCTGAGTGTCAATCTTCGCCCAGCGAGACCTTACCATACTTAACAGATGATCAAATTCCCATTTCTCCGCTACAGTATCCATGTTGATACTTGAAACGGTGTGTTGAAAAGCCTTGAAATTGCTCATCTGTTTCCTCATCATCTCATCCGTCTTGCTGTTTGATCCCTGAGACTTTAAAGGTTGCCCTGAAGGTTGCTGTATGGTGCTTGAAGTAGCTATAGGAGTAGCAGGCTTTAGAAGCGGTGTTGATGGTCTTTCTTCTGTGGGTTGATGATTCTGAATAACTGCTCTGATTTTTTCAAAATTCTCCTTCACAGTTTCAAATTCTTTAGAAGTGAAGTAGGTATGCGATCTGGCATATTCGATGCTACACAATCTTATATGATTCGATTGATACTCTTGCCAGCATGCATCCAAATTTTCTAACCTTCGGCGTATGTAGTCCGAGGTTTTGCGATCGGAGCCATCCTTTTTGAAGTTTGTGTAAACTTGCTCTATCTGATGGAGTAGTTGCTGTTGTTGGGCGAGAAGTTCCTCCATTGAAGACATGTTGCTGATAGAAATGATAATAAATGGAACGATCTTACTTGATTGTCCAAGCGGGAGCTTTGCTGCTCACCAAATGCGGATCCCTGTTGATCCCTGCTGCTGATATGTACTGCACTATTGCTGGCAGTACAAACACTTTCACTGCTAGTTCGCTTGACGTCACTAGTGAAATGCTTTACAGTACTTGATTGCTACACTGTAATTTACACACGCGACATCCGGCTCGAAGGACCATTTATGTACGGGTAAGGTACATTTAAATGATAAACTGATAGAATGATTGAATTTGTATATTGATAGAACACCCAAACTGATAACTGACCGACTCGCGGCGAATGAGTCTTTGTGGTTAGCCCAAACGGTGATATGCGACTACTCATTGCTAACTCAACAAACGTACATTTTATTCATTCGCTGCGTGTCGATGTCAGCATAAAATTGACACAATTGATATTGTACGGGTTTGCTCGTACAGCTAATTCAATGTTAGCTATATAGTCGTCAAACATTTCCTTCGGCAGCATTGCGATTCTGTAACCATCTCACCGTGAATACTTAGGTGAAGTGAGCGTGGAGTGAGCTGTCAGTGTCATCCTACTGCATTGCGATTCTGTAACCATCTCACCGTGAATACTTAGGTGAAGTGAGCGTGGAGTGAGCTGTCAGTGTCATCCTACTGCATTGCGATTCTGTAACCATCTCACCGTGAATACTTAGGTGAAGTGAGCGTGGAGTGAGCTGTCAGTGTCATCCTACTGCATTGCGATTCTGTAACCATCTCACCGTGAATACTTAGGTGAAGTGAGCGTGGAGTGAGCTGTCAGTGTCATCCTACTGCATTGCGATTCTGTAACCATCTCACCGTGAATACTTAGGTGAAGTGAGCGTGGAGTGAGCTGTCAGTGTCATCCTACTGCATTGCGATTCTGTAACCATCTCACCGTGAATACTTAGGTGAAGTGAGCGTGGAGTGAGCTGTCAGTGTCATCCTACTGCATTGCGATTCTGTAACCATCTCACCGTGAAAACTTAGGTGAAGTGAGTGTGGAGTGAGCTGTCAGTGTCATCCTACTGATGCTAGGGATTGACGAAGCATTACATTTACATTCATAATCGAGATTTTAATTATATTTTTTAATGTTAGTTCTGTTGATCATTTTATATTATTTCAAGGCTAGTATTTAAATGATTAAATACTATTATTTAGAGTTTTTTTTTTAAATAAAACAGCAACACAGAAATTCAGTCAGAAACTAGTTCAGGAAAAAAAATAATTTATTTAAGTTTCTGACAGAATTTCTGTTTTGCTGTTTTATAAAAAAAACCGTTAATAGTAATTTTTGCCACTTAAATACTAGCCTTGAAATAATATAAAATGAACAACAGAATTAGCATATTTTTTTAAAATAAAATCTCGATTATGAATGTAAATGTAATGCTTGGTCAATCCCTAGCATCAGTGGGACTACACTGACAGCTCACTCCACGCTCACTTCACCTAAGTGTTCACTTCACGCCTTTACAGAATCGACATGCTGATCTCTAGCCCGTTGACGTAAGGTAACAAAAGATTGATAGTCCGAGAGATTTCCATAGGTTTTAAATTTTGAGTGAAATTTTGACTTTTCTTTAATTATTTTACTAAGAGGGCTTTTGTACCAAGGAAGATACTTAGAAGCGAAAGATACACCCAGAAGCGATAGTTTTAGATGGAATATGTGTATTATGA
Source organism: Brachylomia viminalis (assembly GCA_937001585.2). NCBI lineage: Eukaryota > Metazoa > Arthropoda > Insecta > Lepidoptera > Noctuidae > Brachylomia > Brachylomia viminalis. The sequence continues at coordinate 24,478,336 of OW443314.2, forward strand.
AGCGAGTTGATAGTGTCATAAAATAATTTAACAGCTTTTTCAAGAGGCCGACAATTTAGCTGTAATGGCCAATCAATTGCCAGCATTTCTTCAACTATGGCGTCATAATTCGCCTGGGCATACAAGAGCTTGACTCGAGGCCGAGAATGCAGCTGATGAAGTTGCACGAAGTCGACAGAGATGCATAGCTATGCCATGCAGGCTATATTTGCGATGGTCTTAAAAATGAATGCTTATAAATACCAACAAGTCCAGCAACCTAGTGTTTATTAGACTTTACAACTAAGAGTTGCGAATATCAATAGAGTCAGTACCTACCGGTAGTGACAATAAATCAACAACCTCATATTAGAATGATGCTTGGTTTTATTGTATTGTATTCATTCATTCCATGACACTTTAATACCTAATGGCATGTAAATTGTTTGCTTTTATGTATGTTTAATTTAATTATGTATTCAGAGCATGTATAGGTATTCGATAATGTGTAAGCTGTGGTTACCAATTATACTGAGTGTCAAATCAAATGTCATTTATTCAAACTAGGCTGAGAATCAGCGCTTTTTGAACGTCAAAATTACATAAGACAGTCCCCCCAAAACGCCCGCCCTTCACCACTACCTAGTGCTTTAGCTGGGAAGAAGAAATGGCGCAGCATAATGAAACACGAAAAATTAAATAAAATTATTTGCCATATGTCAACTAGCACACGCCAATATTGAAAACCATACTCAAGCAGCAATAAAATAATAAAAACGTAAACAGAACTTAACACATAATAAAAGCCTCCAGACATAAAGGGCGTGCCCGCTGTCATTTGCAATGCTGCATTAAATGATAAATGATAAATGATTTTATTTCTGTAAGTAGATTTGTTACAAACACTTTTACACGTCAATCATATTTTTAAAACTAGATGAGGTCGGCGTTTCATAACTGACTACTCTGAGAAGAAAGGCCGACACAAACTCAGAGGTCACAGTCTCTTTTAAAGTCCAGACATAATCTTGGTCAGATCATGTGAAGACCATGTAGATTTGTGTCTGAAACGGTCTTTTGAGGAAAAACCATACAGATTGAGCGGACCTGTCCAGTCAGTGCACGCATTTGTCAGTAATCTTGCCGCTCAACTGAGAACTTAAGGAGCACAACGATTCGACGAACAATACCAAAGAAAGGACATTTGGGTAGGCCGCATAAATTACTCAAGCTGCCAGATCGTGAAACTAACTAAGAAATAAAATAAAAAAAAGTAATAATCCACATAATCTTCACATTCACAATAATTTAAATAATATAATACTTTACAAAGTAATTACTCATGTCATTGTATGTATAAAATTCATGAATGTCAATGTGTATATAAATATTCGAACATAATCTTTGAGGACCATGTAGATTAGTATCTGAAATGGTCTTCTGAGGAAAGAACCACGCAGATTAAGAGGACCTGTCCAGTCAGTGCACGCATTTGTCAGTAACCGTGCAGCTCAACTCAGAACTTTAGGAGCTCAACGATTCGACGAACAATACCAAAGAAAGGACATTTGGGTAGGCCGCATGAACTACTTAAACTGCCAGATCATGATTAAAACTGAAACAATGACCCACATAGTCCTCAAATTCACAATATTATTAAAACAATAAATTGTACTTCTCAAGGTAAGTATTCAAGTCGTTCTGTTATAATAATTATCAATTTATCAGTGTATGTAACAGAAATAAAAGAAAACATTCAGTATGCAGAAAATTGGAACAACTCAATCCCAAGCCTTTTTGTCCTCAATATAATCCTTAACGGTATAAAAGCCTTTCTGGCACAACTTACGTTTAATGAATGATTTGAATTTATTAAGGCTTAGATCTTGAACGTGGCTTGGAAGTTTATTATAAAAGCGTATACATTGACATCTGAACGAGCCACCTATTTTCTTGAGCCTTGTTGTAGGTACAACGAAGCTGTGTTTGTTCCTAGTATTTATATTATGGATCTCAGTGTATTTTTTAAACAAGTTTATATTTTTATGGGCATATAAAAGATTTTCAAAAATATACTGTGAAGGCACAGTCATTACATTAATTTCCTTAAATTTCTCTCTGAGAGTGTGTCTCGGGCTTAACTTATAAATTGATCGAACAGCTCTTTTCTGCAAAACAAAGATAGTCTGAATGTCGGCGGCATTTCCCCACAACAGAATACCATACGACATTACACTATGAAAATAGCTAAAGTACACTAAACGGGCTGTCTCTATGTCAGTTAAATTACGAATTTTTCTAACAGCGTATGCTGCGGAGCTAAGCTTTTTTGATAATTTATCTATGTGTGGGCCCCACTGAAGCTTAGCATCCAAAGTTAAGCCCAAGAATACTGTGCTATCTTCAGGATTCAATTCTCTGCCCTTTATCAATACATTAGTTAACACCTGTCTAACGTGAGGCAGCGTAAACTTAATGCATTTGGTTTTTTTTTCATTAAGTAGTAAATTATTAACATTGAACCAGTGAACTACTTTTGAGATCGCGCTATTTACATCGTCAGTAACCAGCTGCTGACGTTTAAGTTTAAACAAAAGTGAAGTATCGTCCGCAAACAACACTATATCATGATTATCCTTTATGAGGTAAGGCAAGTCATTAATATAAATAAGAAACAAAAAAGGACCGAGAATTGAGCCCTGTGGGACTCCCATTGTTACTATAGATCCGGGAGATCTTTTACCATTAACGTCAACGCTCTGAACCCTATTATTCAAGTATGAAGTAAGAAGATCCAGAGCGGTGTTCCGGATCCCGTAGTGGCGGAGTTTCCTGATTAGCGTTTCATGAAGAACGCAATCGAACGCCTTGGACAAATCACAAAAAATGCCCAAGGCATCGCATTTATCTTCCCATGCATTATAAATATGTCCTAAAAGTTCAACACCGGCATCAGTAGTTGAACGACCCCTTGTAAAACCGAACTGTTTACTATGTAATAATTTATGTTTATTAAAAAATCTTTGCAATTGGGCTAAAATTAATTTCTCAAAAATTTTACTAAAGGTAGGTAGTACTGAAATAGGTCTATAATTTGTGGGGTCTGTAGTACTACCTGATTTAAACAAAGGTATTATTTTACTATTTTTCATGAGGTCAGGAAACTCTCCACAGTCGATACAATTGTTAAAAATAAGAGCTAAAGTAGGTGCTACAATGTCAATAATAGACTTAGCAACTTCTACAGAATTACCCCACAGATCTGCAGTCTTTTTTACGTTTAAAGTGTGAAAGGTTTTAATTATATCTCTACAAGTAATCTGTTCAAAATGAAAATCCGAATCGCAAACATTAACATTTTCTTTAAGCAAATACTCAGCAACAGAAGGTGATGAGTTTAGTGATTTAGTAGTTGAAACGGGAATATCTGAAAAGAAATTTTCAAAGGCCGCGGCGACTTGTGAGTCAGATTTTATTATGTTGTCTTTAATGGACAGGCTGTAGTCAGTATTTCGGTTACTAGACCTTCCCGTTTCACTATTAACAATATTCCAAGTGGTTTTAATTACATTACTACTGTTTTTAATCTTCGAACTCAAATAACGGGACTTGGCCATACAACAAACTTTTTTAAATAATTTTGAATAATTTCTAACATATAAATTAAATTCAGCAGTGTTTAAAACGGTCCTTTCATTGTACAGTTCATAAAGCCGTGTTCTACTTTTATGAATACCAATGGTAGCCCAATCACTGAAAGATGCGTTGCTATTAACCGAGATAGTCTTGGGAACAAAGGTGGAATTAAATTGTTTACAGTATATATTAAAAAAATCATCATATAGATGATTAGGATCAAAATTAATAGATAAAACTGGTAATTTATTAATGAGTTTAACTTTAAAAGCTTCCAAGCGACTTGCAGTTTTGGGGTTGACAGTGATATCCTTTTTAGCCACTTTCTTGATTAGGTTTTGGATAGTAATCCTTTGCCCGCAATGATCAGAATCTAGTAAATTTATTATTTCTTTGTGGCTTGGTATAACATCTGTATAAATATTATCTAGGCATGTTGCACTAGTAGGGGTTATTCTAGTGGGCTCCAAAAATAGGTTTACAAGATTGTAGGACTGAAACAGACTTAATATTTTACTACAAGAACCCGAGTTTTCTAATAAATTAACATTAAAATCACCGCAAGTGATAATGGACTTGCTCGAGTTACAAATCTTGTTTAACACTTCATCCATTACCTTTTCAAAGCAGTCATACAATCCTGAAGGGGGTCTGTACACACTTAATACAATAAACTGCTCCAATTCTATACAGGCTATTTCTATTGTCCGCTCAACAGATAGGCTCACAATATCCTTACGTTCTTTAAATTTAAGCTGGTTGCTTACTAAAATTAAGGAGCCACCATGTATAGCATTTACTCTGCTGAACGAACTACCAACCTGGTGATTATTAAAATTGAACAAGAACTGGTGGATTTTAAGCCAATGTTCTGTTATACAAAGAATATCTATACTATTACAGTTCATAAATAATTCTACTTCTAAATCTTTGTTCATAAATCCTTGAATGTTTTGATGCACCAGGTTGATACTATTTACTGATTTCAAGCTTTTACTTGAATTATTCTTACAACTCTGTACACTATTGCTAGAGGTTGCCTCTATTGTCTTATTTTTTAATTTAAATGATTAGCAATGTCAATGTGTACCAAATTATTGGCTGAATTATTTGATATGTTAGTATAGCTTTGCTCAATAGAAGCAATTTGTTTAGCCAAATTCTTGGCTGTAATAGAAAAGTACCTAATATGATAGCGACACAGCTATCTGTCTTTTACAATATTTTGACAAATAGTACCTATCCACAAAATATCTATCTTTAGTCAAATATAAATGATTACCAACATAATTGTTAGTGTCAATAAGATGGAATAAATTGTTATTATTTGTCAAATTATGCAATGTCATATTAATTTCATACCTAAACTTGTTTTCTTCCTGTGGCAAACTTTGGTTATATGGGAATGTGAACATAACAATTTTTCTTAACTTCAGGTTGCATAATGAAGTATAATATTGGAGTAATTCTCCTTTGTTCACATTACCTCTATTACCAATAAATATTAATAATGTAGTATCCTGGTTAAAATTGCATTTCATAATTTTATTCATTATGTCCAATAAAGAACAACCAGGCATACAGTGGTTCATAATTGAGTGTCCCGGATATTTATTTGTCAACAAGTGGCCTAAATCCTTCCCAATTTCATCACAAAAAAGTACAATTTCTTTATTTACACTCTGTTTAGGGAGACAGAATGGCAAACTGGCACAAGACTGCGGTATGGCGGTATCACATATTGTCAATGAATGTTCCGGTGTGGGTTCAATAGGTGGTGGTTGACAATGATCACATTTATTTGTTTGTGAGCTTACCAGCTCATTCATTGCCAATACATATTCCCTCATTTGGTTTTCAGAGGCTGTATATTTGATGGTCATAGAAGTAAGTTTCTCCTGTAGCTGGTCAAGCTCATACCGCAAGTCTTCTGTGTCAATTTGGTATTTCCTAGTACTCTTTTCTAGGTTAAATGAATACATATCTAATTGTTTCAGTAGATGTAACCTCTCTCTATTTAGTTTTACATTTTTGATGAAGAACTTTTGTTTTTTGACCATTTTCTTAGTTTTAACTATGTATTTATTAATTTTTATGTATTTTTTAAGTTTATTTTTACTTGTAACTACCCTCACTGATTTACTTAATTTTGAATCATCACCTGTTAAATCTATTGTGTAAGAGGGGTTTATTGCAGAAACCATTGATGGGACAATAGGCACCAATTCATTGAATAGACTTTGATTCAACGAGGCAGTGATGTTTAGATTTGTAGTCTCTAGTTGTTCAATCTGACTTTGAGCCTCATGCAGCTGCTGTTGTAGAAAATATTTGTGGCTAAGAGTTTGTTCATACTCATTGCTACACTGGCTGAACCCGTCCACAACAACTTGGAGCCTGTCCCGGGCTGCTATGGCATCAGTGTGTTGAATATGTAACTGAGCCATTTCTGTTTTCAACTTGCTATTCTTTTCAAGAATACCAAGGAACTCTATTTCATTTTCATCTCTTTCCCTAATCAGTTGGGCACAGTGCTCCTTAGACGCCTTTAATTCGCTCAAAGCCTGCGTGAGTTTGGACTCTTCAAGGCGAGCCCGCGCGCTACGAGTCATAATCATGATTAGGTAAAGAGAAAAAGAAGATATTGGAAAAAGACTAGTGGATTGAGTAAGAGATGATTAGTTAAACAGAAAATGAAATTTAGATCGTATAGAAAGAAGTTCTGTCACCAACTAATCAAGGTTATGTTTACGTTTTTAAGGTCATTGGCCTATAGGTACTTGTAGCCGTACTAAAAGTGATCTAATTAATTGTAGGCAAAATATTAGAACTTAAACAATCTACTACAAAGTAAAATATATAGTATTGTACCTGCTAAGAGATGAAAATGCAATATTCGCTTGAGCCGGTAACTGTCAACGGATCACAATGAAATTTTTACACATAATTTGCACATAATGCGTAAATTTAACACATAAAACACTTAATTACGCTATAAACTAGTTAATAAATTGGAAATAGGCCTTATTTAAGAAGGAAATCTATTATTTAAAATTCCTTCTTCATTATGTGTATACAAGGTGTAACAGAATAAACGCAAGTCCGGAAAGTAGTTTGCTCATAATTGACTATATTAATATTTACTGAACCCATTTCAGTAAATATTTATATAGGTATTTTTTTCAAAAATTATGTATTTTGCTATACTGACCGCCGATTGAGCCAAAGAAAATTAAATCTTATTACAAGGCAATAAGACTCAATTTCAAATGCATAAAGTAATGCTAGGGTCGACACGATTTTCTTAATAATACTAGTAAGTTTAAAAAAAAATGTTTTGGTCATTGTATAATGCTTTTAACTGAATTCTCTAATTGAGGTCTTGCGTTAATTATGTTACACGTTGTATATGTAGCTGTAACTTGTCACAAATGATAAACTAGGACCTTCGAATTTAAATTAAGAAACAGTTAATTACTAATAACAATAACAAAACCATATTCAGCAAGATGACCTGTCACCATAAACAGCAGCCGTTCACGGGCATGACGCAAAAATCAGCCATTACCCCCCTCGCCATATTTGAGGGCAGGAGGCAACCCGACCCACGACGCTACCGCAAGCATTTACATCTAAGGGCGCAAGACGAACTTGCTGTCGGTTGCTCAAAAGAATAATATGCGCAATTGTCGAGGTCGCTAGTTGACCATATACCTAATTATTGCAATATATTTCAATAATAAATTAACCTAAATTGACTAAAATAATTATAGTCAAATAAAATAAACTCATATAACTGGTCAGTAGGTAAGCTAATTCTGGAGAAAGAACATAAACATTGTCTTGAGTTAATCACAGCGACCAACTATTTTTATCGTATAAGTAATCGTTGATAGAACAGTATGCCTTTGAACAAAGGTTGGATTTTACTTTAGCTTTAAACGCATTAAAAGGCAATTCTAACAAAGAAGAGGGAAGCTTGTTATAAAAGTTTATACCAAACCCAACAAATGAGTTATGGACCTTATGAAGCCGGTCAAAGGGAGCACGTAGTTTGTCCTTGTTTCTAGTGTCAATATTATGAATATCACTGTTTTTTGTGTATAAGTGTATATTTTGCCTAAATTTAATATATAAGATGTTGGCGAAGATGAACTGTGAGGCCACCGTGAGAATACCAATATATTTAAAAAAAAAAAACTATCAGTGTGCACTACAGGATAATGTATAAATTACTGCCAAAGTTTTGATCTACTCTCATATCGTAAAATATGAATGATAATCTTTAAAACGAGTTTATATTAGCATACTTTATAAACACAGTACCAAAATTTAAACATAGAATCTTATGTATATATTTTTTTTATCTTATGTACCTACCTATACACTTTTTCTCTAACAAAATAATGTTACGTAGGTATACTTACAGATTTCTTTTACCAATTCGATACAGTTAGTTAATATCACCAAAGGAAGGAGTGTAATTAGTTTCAGTTTCCATCATTTTTTTTTTCTAATGGAGCGCATATATGCGGGCGTGCCATTTTTAGAGCATTACAAAAAAGCAGCGATTCCAATTTTTACTCGTCTGTGGCAGCGCCCGCTTAAGCGCACGCGCGGAGATGTGCTGTTATTTAATTTTAGTAGGTTCAATCCCAATTTAAGAGAGTAGATAAAGTAGGTAGTATATGAAACTGCACATAACTAGGTAGTAAAACATACGTGTGATACTATTAAAACTACAATAAAATTTAATTAGGTGTTTTAAGACCCCTCATTATGGAACAGTTTCATAAACTACCTACTATTATGTTGTAGAAGATAATTGTAATGTTAGCTAATGTATCACTTGTTGGTAACCCTTAAATAAATAAATGTAAACATACCAAAGCTCACTACGTTATCATCGTTAGATCCGCGGCTCAGTGGACGTGGTGCTGATGACGAACAGCACTTTGGTGGTGCAGATCTTCTTCATCATGTCCTCGTTCCTGCTGGCGCACAAGCTATTGGAGCAGCGCCGGCGCGGGGAGGACGTGCCGGCCTTCTCCACCTTCGTGGAGACCATGGTCAATAGGATCATTAGGTTAGTTATCAAATAATTATTGTGTCGTCAAAATAATTAAGAGCAGCTGTTGAGTATAGCAACACCTGGTCATGACCTGGTTGGACCCGTGCGCCATTACAATTAATAATAATATAATATGAGACAACATCCACACAAGGTCTTCAGGTCCCGAACTAGGCAGAGCCTGTACTACGGTAACCTGATGACTGATATACATACTTATATACATATACACACCCAGACACAGGTCAAACAGACATGTTCATGCACACAAATGTTTGACCGGACAAGTCAAACATTTGTGTGCATGAACATGTCTGATTGACCTGTGTCTGGGTGTGTATATGTATATAAGTATGTATATCAGAACTGTAATCAGGGATCGAACCCGGGACCAGCGGCTCAGAAAGCAGGGTCGCTATCAACTGCGCCAACCGGTCAGTCTAATTAAGACGCACACATCTTAATTAAAAAAGCAAAGAAGATTTTTGCGACACAAAAATGCATACAAAAAATTGGTGAGAAGGTTAATTGCTGGCTGTTAGAGTAGATAGGGGAAGAGCAAAGAAACATGGATGAATTGTATAGTAAGGTTGATATGGCTAGAAGGGAGACGATTAGTAAGATGGCAGCTAATAGAAAAGAGAGAGAGAGATATTAGAAGAAGAAGACAACCTTCCCAACCCGAAATACAACAATATAATGTGGACGGGAGGACGATGGTACAGAATATGTGATAATCATTTCTGTGCTACAGGGTGAGCCCTTCGTACTGGATAGTGGTGTGGTTCGCGGCGTCGTGGTGGGAGCGCGCGGGGCGCGGGCCCCTGTGGACGTCGCTGGTGGCCAGCGAGGCGGCCGTGTGTCGCCGCAAGTGGTGGACGCATCTGCTGTACCTCAACAACATCCTGCACGCCGACGACAAGTGCCTCATACAGACCTGGTGAGTTAAGTGTACGACTACCTTTGCTTACGGGGTCTATGTCCATTGTTCTGGCCTTCCCGAGATAAACGACTGTGTATAAAAAATAAAGTTTTATTGCAGAAACTTGTACCCACAACATTTACAGTACATCTTACATAGACCTCCTTTTAAGTAAAAGATATACCTGTGCTAGGAGATCCCGCTCTTCAATGTCAAATTATGTAATGGTAAAAGTGGTGTAAGTACAAAAGAGAACAGAAATTAAAAAAAAATACAAATAATATCTTAAATTAAACAAGAAGGAACTAAAACAAGAAAAAAGAAAGATAAAAATGTATCCTAAAATAGTGTGTGTGAGTGTGTAGATATATAATTTGAATTCATATTGACGATGCTTGCAGCAATAATTCAACGTCTTCAGTTTAAGCCATTGAACTAGTAGATACTGGTGCCGATTCTGTTGTACACCGAACTAAACTAACTAAACTATCACTAAAATTCCTTACTTTTGGCTATGAGAATCTTAACGCTATTCTGCAAAATAAAATCTCTAAATTTAAAAATAATTTTGACACATCTAAAATCAAATTTGGCAATTGCGACTCCACGTGATACTTGTTTGCCGTACCACGTGATTTTTTTTTAGAGCCAGAGTCGCGCATTATTTTGCAGCCTCGACATGTTTTGTATGGAATTTTTCACTTTTTGTATGGAAAATATGAAAAAAAAATTTTTTTTTTACCAACACGTTGGATTTTAGATGTTCCGGGCTTTATAAAGGGGGTCGAAATTTTCATTATTTTTGCGATAGGACACACCGTTTTCGAGATATAAGCAAAAGAAAAGAAAAAAAGATACAGTACTGTTTTTTGCATCTGAAGTCGAGGTGTTGGTGTGAATTTTAGTTCATGACAACTAATTTTATTCCACACCTTTTTAATCGCGATTAAAAACAGGCAGATTTAGTTACGACAATCAAAATTTTTGGTGAAAAACGTAAAATTCAGAATAGCAAAATTGCCATTTTCACTAAATTATAATCTCAGTGCCATCTTAGTGCTGTGAAACTAAAATTTGGTTAAGTTGTGTCACTTTAGTCAATTTCAGAATGGGAAGTCGTCGTTTGACAGGAATAAACTAAATTTTGGTGATTTTTAGTCTAATTTAGAGAATTTTGTGACAAGAGAATCGGCACCAATATTGCCTTTTTGCAGTCTTTAATAGCCATAGGAGATGTTAATGTTTTATTAATTGCGGAATTTGTATTCAATTGTCTTTTGGCGTAAGCAGTTTTAACGAATTTGACTGGGACAACACTGTATTTTCGTCTTCTTTCCTGATGGTGAGGGTCATAGGACAGGACTTTGTGAAATTTTAAGACAGCATGGGGTATGTATAATTTTCAGACTGTGAGTAGTAACTATACCGCGAAGGAAGTATAAATCGTAGTTTATACTTCTTTCGTAACTTATATTTGGGATTAGGTATTTAGTGGGAGAGTTAAACAACTCAACGTGTCACATGGACATTAGTGTGCATAGGCAATCAGAATGAGAGGAGCCGAGGGTCGTCGGCATGCAATCAGGGAGGCCTAACTAAGTACAGGCTGACGACGGACGCGGCTGCGCAGGTACCTGGCGGCCGACATGCAGCTGTACGCGGCCGGCCTGGCGCTGACGCTGGCGCTGCGGCGCTGGCGGCGCGCGGCGCTGGCGGCGCTGGCGGCGCTGCTGCTGGGCTCCGTGGCCGCGCTGTTCGCGCTCGCCTACTGCTGGAGCCTCGTGCCCACCTACGTCATGCACCGGCCCGAGTGAGTTCATGGCAGGACTAATTACGTACAGTATGGTCGACCGATGCAGGTCTGTTACGATTGCACGTAGGTACCGACTTAATAGGATAATCAAGAATCCAGATGCAATTTTCAAATTGAAAAATCACGACTCACGAATGCTGTAGAGCCATAAAAAATCATGACAATGTCCTCCTCGTTGCAGGTCGGTGCGGCTGGCGTACCACGAGGAGACCTCGTTCAACGTGCTGTACCAGTCGCCGCTGGGCAACGTGCCGGGCGCGCTGGCGGGCCTGCTGCTCGCGCACCTGCACCACCTGCTGCTAGACATGGAGGTGCAGCTTCCGCGCTATAAGGTGTGTAGTCCACTACTGGACATAGGCCTGTCACAAAGTGCACCACAACACCTGAAGGCCAATTCCCGTAATTAAAAACGTTCAAAATCAAGTCACAATCTCATCTCAGCGACAGTCAAACGTCAAAAATGTAAGTAAGTAAACGCTATACCTACAATATTTGACAGATTCAGACTGAGATTAGAATACGAACGTTCAAATACGAGAATTGCCCCTCTGGTTCTCCGCCGTGCACATGCAGACTGACCCGGCCACCTTTTAAAAGTCGTCGGTCGATATAGCTGAGTAGCATTCCACGTCACTGACGCCGATCTCTACTTGAGGACTCTTCGGCTCCTCAAATCATCCTTCGAAAAATACGGCCGGCCTTGTGGCTCATAGCTTGCTAACGTAACACTAGTAAACTAAACCATACCAACCTGCTTGAGCTAGATTGATTTAACTGAATAAGATTTCACAAACACGCACTACCACTACGATACGATCATACGCTACACATAGCTGCACGGCTTTACTACAAATCCGTGGAACGCTGGTGATGACATCATTGTTAATGAATTAATAACTTTTGTAATGACACGCAACTACGACTTATTAAAGTTTCTCTAAGAACCTAGCATTTGATATAAAGATCTTTTCTCTACGATTCCCTCTAATCTTTGTGCAATGCTACCACTTACCTTTACTTTAAACTAACAAGCGTTACGCACGCCATTCCTGAAGTTATTACTACTTATACCTGCCTCCTAGGCAATCTGTCGTTCTGCCTATAAAGTAACGCGAGATTTTAACTAAATTCAGAGCATAAAGGTCCCCAATACCTACCTAGGACTAAACTATGGGTCAAATCACCGCTGCGACTGGTTAGTCTCGGTTGTGCAAGACAACCATGGAGTCAGAGCGATGATAACCTGGACTCGTATCATTATATATTTTTGACTAAACGAACAAATTTTTGGTTTACACATTTTGGGTTGAGTCGCTTTCTTGTATTTTGCTGTCAACGTTATGACACCGTTGCTTTGACTTTTAGCAATATTATTCAATAACGCATGCAGGCACACTGTTGACCGAATACCTACAGTTTTCAGCGGGCTTATACGTTTTCTCATTTAGGCGCTGCGACATTTTTTCGCGCGATCACTTGAAAATTATATTTTTTTTCTTAAATCTAATTCTGTCACAAGTACGCACAAATCAAGAGCTACTCGTGTATGTATATTCTACAGGCGCACATGCCTCAATGGTTTTAGTGATATACGGTTCTGCAAAACGTTACTTCAGCAGGAAATGCAATAAGTAGGTACCTATCTCGAAAACCCGAAGACGCACAAATTATATTTTCAGCGCGCATTTTTGCAGAAATATAAGCTCTCTTCCCGTGCACAATACCTATTTCTCCCTCCGTTCATTCGTTTAGACTTTTCCTGCTGGAACAACGTTACCTCAGCAGGAATAGCTTTTTCATTAACTCGGAAAGTAGGTCTGAAGTTGCCTGAGGAGCGGGTCGAAAGTACTTAATACTTTTCAGCCCTAGGGAGAATCTGTCAAATTATTTTTCAATAAACTACTTAGTTCTATTTTCACATTTCTATTAACAGCTTCGCTGCCATTGGCGTACCGGTGCGAGAGGCGCTGCCGAAGTGGGAGGCCGAGCACGCACCCGTGCGTGTTCGCGCCAAGTAAACTTTAGAGAATCAGTGCAGTGCATACGGCCGCGGCATACAGCATACGGCTTGGGACGTTGTGTTTGAAGCGGCATTATGCTTGAAATTTCAAAAATTCGTTACGTGTTTGTGGTTTTTTCGTATCTTGAACGGTCGTTTTTTTTCGTACTAGTAAAAAATAAATAAAAATGGACTGTGGGGAACAAACCAATTTTATGGCGAAGTTGCAGGAGTAAACCCTGTAGATTATTTTAATATCTTTTTCTCCGAAGATTTGTCGTCGTAGATTTTTTTTTTTTTTTTACATCATCCACACAAGGTCTTTAGATCCCGAACTAGGCAGAGCCTGTACTACGATAACCTGATGACTGATATACATACTTATATACATATACACACCCAGACACAGGTCAAACAGACATGTTCATGCACACAAATGTTTGACTTGTCCGGGGATCGAACCCGGGACCAGTGGCTCAGAAGGCAGGGTCGCTACCAACTACGCCAACCGGTCAGTCAATTTATACAGAGACAAACGCTCAGGCACAGAGGCTGCTAAATAATAGGCCAACTAGAGAAGCACCAGGCAGACGAAGAGATTTTTCAAGAATAACTGGATGGAAACCGGTCATTGTCCCTGAGCTAAAAATATTTTCATCCCACCATCTCGGAAAGAGTATTTTTAATCTTCAATATCTGAGTGGAAAAGCCGTTTTTATTCTCTAGAGGATAAAGTAAATTGAATTTAGAACATCGTGTGCACTAAGTTTGTGAATTAAAAAAAACATTAAACCTATTTACTGCTACCTCTATGGTGCCGAATATATCATACAACTTTTTTTTAATTTGTTAAAAACTCAGACTCGGAACCTTCTTGGTGTTCTTTTTTCAATTTGCTTTGTACGCGGTTCTTTACGCGGCATTTTTTCACGTCATTGTTAAACCTTATATTAAAAACAAGAAACTTGAAAACAAGTGAAAAAACTAAAATGAGTGATTCTAGCGACGAGGAAGTTTGCTTGACGCCAACAGAATTGACTGAAACTGTTAATAATGCGCAAATGAGCTTTCTCCCTCAACAATCACGCGAGAAGTATTTAAAACAGTACGATATGTTCAACACGTGGCGACTAGCAAAAGGAGCCAAAACTTTCTCAGAAAACGTTTTGCTGGCATATTTTATAGAATTATCCGAGAACAAGAAAGCAAGCACTCTATGGAGTACGTATTCGATGCTAAAAGCAACAATAAAGATGAAAAAAGACAAACATATCGATACCTATCCTAAATTAGTGGCATTTTTAAAAAGAGCCTCATCTGGTCATCAACCAAAAAAATCGAAGGTTTTCACAGTATCTGATATTGAAAAGTTTCTTAACGAAGCACCCGATTCCGTATATTTGGCGGCAAAAGTAAGTCAGTTGCACATTCAGTATCTACTTAAGTATATTAATCTCAATTAAATAGTATACTTAGTAGATGTTGATAGGCATAATTATGCGTTCATATCAATTTTATTCATTTATCTACTACAATACTCTTTACGTTACAGGTTGTTCTTATTATTGGAATAAACGGAGCATGTCGAACTAATGAACTAACACAACTTAATGTCAAAAACATTGAGAAACATTCAGATGACTTACTATTAATTAATTTACCTAATACAAAGACAAAAAGAGACCGCAACTTCGTCATTCGCAAGGAATACGTAACGATTGTTGAGAAATATCAAGCCTTACGCCCGCCTAACACTCCAATCAATCGATTTTTTCTACAGTATCGCAATGGAAAGTGTGTTAGACAGCCTATGGGTACTAATAAAATTGGCAGTATCCCACGAGAAATAGCAACATTTCTTGAACTTCCAGAACCCCTGTTGTACACGGGTCATTGTTTCCGTCGAACTTCAGCCACACTTTTGGCTGATTCCGGAGCTGATCTCCTGTCCCTTAAGCGCCACGGAGGCTGGAAGTCCAATGCAGTTGTAGAGGGATACATATAGGATTCCATCCAAAATAAGTCTAAAATATGTGAAGGCATCGTAGGAGCCATTACACTGAAAGAGCCTCAATCGGATCCTTGGACTGGCCCTTCTACATCAAAAATAAGCCGTTATGAAACACCTAACCATCTCCCTCTCTCTCCAACATTCACGCCAAGGGAATCCGATGAATCGGTACAACTATTAAGTATGACAGATAGTTTACCGAAAAACAGTACACAAGTGACTAACACCAATATTACAGTACCAAACAAAAATATTACACTCAATTTAAATAACTGTAGCAACGTTACTTTAAAATTTTCTTAATTATACCTTAGTATTATTTTGTTATAATTTAAAGATTATTCTGTAATACTTACCTGTCATAATGTAGTAATTAATACCTAAACTGAAATAAAAGTGTACCTATCTTGTGATTGTAAACGTTTTTTTTTTGCATTTAGTCATTTCCTCGCTGAGGTGGAATGAAAAGTTACGTGTTGCACTCGAGTGCAAAGATTTTTCACCTCGTGCTCTTTTGATTCCCTCGCTAACGCTCAGGATTCTAATTTTGAATCACTCGCTGCGCTCGTGATTCAATTTTAGAATCCTTCGCTTGCTCGGTCATCAAAATTGAACACGCGGTTAAAAAGCAACTTTGCACTCTTGTATAACAAATAACTATTCTTGGTTTGCTATTCCTTAAGGGAACTATTCAACTCAGTCGTCTACAAGACTACTGGAAAAAAGACAGGTTGTTTTCAAAGCCTATTTTTGGACAACAAGTGAGCAGGAATGGATTTCTCCTTATAATGAGATGTTTGCATTTTACCTCAGAGGAAGAGAATGAGGACCCCCTGTTCAAGGTTAGAAGTATTATTGATTACTTCAACAACAAGATGACCGAATGTTACTATCTACAAAACAATTATCTCTTGATGAAAGTATGGTGTTATAGAGAGGGCGAATCAGTTTTCGGCAGTTTATAAAAAACAAACGCCACAAGTATGGCATAAAATTATATATGCTCACGGAACCAGATGGTTTGATAATAAATTTCCGAGTGTATGCAGGTGGAAAAGAGACAGAAGTCACCGGAAAGGACCACGCAGAGAAAGTTGTCATGGAGCTACTACAGGGGGGAAACTAAATATTGGCCATGAGTTAGGTATACATGGACAATTATTATAATAGTTTCGGTTTGGCGAAAAAACTGCTTGAAAACAATACCTATCGCACGGGGACTCTGCGGAAAGATTTGAGCGAAAATCCTCCGGAAGTGATGAAAAAAGAATGGAAGAAAGGGGAAAATTGCTCGAATGTTTCGGGAACGAGTTCATGTTGGCGTGTGGAAGGAGTTCATGTTGGCGTGTGGAAGGAGTTCATGTTGGCATGTGGAAGGAGTTCGTGTTGGCGTGTGGAAGGAGTTCATGTTGGCGTGTGGAAGGAGTTCATGTTAACGTGTGGAAGGAGTTCATGTTAACGTGTGGAAGGAGTTCATGTTGGCGTGTGGAAGGAAGTCATGTTGGCGTGTGGAAGGAGTTCATGTTGGCATGTGGAAGGAGTTCATGTTGGCATGTGGAAGGAGTTCATGTTGGCATGTGGAAGGAGTTCATGTTGGCATGTGGAAGGAGTTCATGTTGGCATGTGGAAGGAGTTCATGTTGGCATGTGGAAGGAGTTCGTGTTGGCGTGTGGAAGGAGTTCATGTTGGCGTGTGGAAGGAGTTCATGTTAACGTGTGGAAGGAAGTCATGTTGGCGTGTGGAAGGAGTTCATGTTGGCGCGTGGAAGGAGTTCATGTTGGCGTGTGGAAGGAGTTCATGTTGGCATGTGGAAGGAGTTCATGTTGGCATGTGGAAGGAGTTCATGTTGGCATGTGGAAGGAGTTCATGTTGGCATGTGGAAGGAGTTCATGTTGGCATGTGGAAGGAGTTCATGTTGGCATGTGGAAGGAGTTCATGTTGGCATGTGGAAGGAGTTCATGTTGGCATGTGGAAGGAGTTCATGTTGGCATGTGGAAGGAGTTCATGTTGGCATGTGGAAGGAGTTCATGTTGGCATGTGGAAGGAGTTCATGTTGGCATGTGGAAGGAGTTCATGTTGGCATGTGGAAGGAGTTCATGTTGGCATGTGGAAGGAGTTCATGTTGGCATGTGGAAGGAGTTCATGTTGGCATGTGGAAGGAGTTCATGTTGGCATGTGGAAGGAGTTCATGTTGGCATGTGGAAGGAGTTCATGTTGGCATGTGGAAGGAGTTCATGTTGGCATGTGGAAGGAGTTCATGTTGGCATGTGGAAGGAGTTCATGTTGGCATGTGGAAGGAGTTCATGTTGGCATGTGGAACGAGTTCATGTTGGCGTGTGGAAGGACTAACGTGCTGTGTCATATATTACTACCCAGTATGAAGACAGAATGGTTCCAGTCGCAAATAAACGTGGCCAGGTTACTCAAAAGCCGGAAGCCATATCCAAGTATAATAATTACATGTCAGGAGTAGACAGGCAAGAACAGCTTTTAGCCTAGGTACTATCCTTGCGAAAGAAAATCTTTGTGTTGGTATATGAAGGTTGCCGTCCGCACATTCCAATTACTTTTCATCAATTCAATGAAGATTTATAATAAATATTCAGGGCAACCTAAATTGTACCTATATGATTATCGGTTGAATATCATAAATGCTCTGCTGCCAGAAGATCTATCAGAAAATAGACTTTCAAATACCCAAAGAAGTTGGGCGACAGTAAATTCTCATATAATAAATAAAGCCACTGAAACTACTCGAACGGGCGACTCAAGCGAAAGCCATGCCGACAGTGCACCAAGAATAAGAAACCTAGTGACTCTCCTTGGTATTGTGACACCTGTCCTGACAAACCTGGACTTTGTGTGCTGTGTTTCGACAATTACCACTCAGAACTTGGCCTGTAGGTAATTGTTACAATTATTGTTTTTTATAACTATAGGTATTCTAATTATATTTGTTGATTGATAAATTGTATGTCATTAAAATTCATACATTTATAAGGTTTATTTTGAAGTTTATTTCATTCGCGATACGCAAGACTAGTAACTAATAAAAACAACTCTTCTACAAATGAATGTGTACCTATTATTCGTAATTAACCATAAATCTTGTAATAAACTGATAACGCACCCGTGCATTGTTCGGCATTGGTAATGAAAATTTCATTCCCAGTGCCGTGAACGCACAGGGGCGTGCTAGGCATTTAAATACTGTAAACATATTTGGCCTTACGGATGAATTTCTATCCTGTGGGTGGCATCGAACCCGTTCCAACTTCCTATACAGCCACTCAATTACAGCGCGATGTAAAATTAAATTAACATAAAGTTAGTGTAGGTATCAATTAAAGATTTTTTTAATGACTTTATTATAATATTGTTAAAATTTTGTATCATCTTTTCTCTGTCTCAACACATATTATTGTAGCTGTTTATTGTCCCTGAATAAAATAAAATAAAATAATTTACTTTCAACTATTTCTTTAATATATCATAGATTTGGGCAAAATATTTACAATATTTTCAATGATGGAAATAAAAAATAATGGCTGGCTAACAGCCAGCCACAGAAAAAAAAAAACTAAGCGGGAAAGCGGCAATCCCGTCATCGTTTGTTTTTTCGAGTTGTCTGTTGTAGAGTTTTGTTTATATTTCCGTATAGCAGAGATTTGTATTAACACAATGAGTTGATCTGCAGTGCGATTCTGTAACCATCTCACCGTGAACACTTAGGTGAAGTGAGCGTGGAGTGAGCTGTCTGTGTCGTCCCACTGATGCTAGGGATTGACCAAGCATTACATTTACAATCATAATCGAGATTTTAATAATATTTTTTATGCAAATTCTATTGAAAATTTTATATTATTTCAAAGCTAAAATACTTACGAATACTAATCAGCTGTAAACCAGTATTTTTAGACGTAACTGTATGATCCCATGTAATAGAAGGAAACGCATACCTATTCAATAGTCAATCATCTAGGTAGATGCCTAATGCAGTCCATAGTGTGTACTTACATAAAATATTTTTTTTTATAGGTGGCAACTTAAATTTGAATGAGATCATTATGGATCCTGACAGGTTCAGCAGCCAGTGCTCAGTGATTTGATCTGTTGTTGCCGTTACAGTCAGTCAATCACGGCGGTCAACATAAGTTTGACGATCTGTCATTGTCTAGCCGGTGTTGCAGATAGTCGCGTGGAGCTGCGTGGTGGCGGTGCCGCTGGCGGCGTGGTGGGTGGGCGCGGCGCCGCGCGCGCTGGGCCGCGGGCCGCCGGGCCGTCTGCCGGCCGCCGCGCTCGCCGCCATCGAGCGCCCGGTCTTCTCCTTCTTCGTTGCTATGGCACTTCTCGGAGCCATGAATGGAGTGCCGTGTAAGTTACAATTTATGTCCATACGAACTAATATAATAAACCCGAAAGTAACGCTCCGTGTCTGTTACCTGTTCACGCTTTAACAATCAGATTTCGATGAAATTTGGCAAACAGGTAGACCGTGACCTGTGTTAGGACATAGGTACGATTATATCCCGGTTAGTACCTACCTACTTCGTACGATCCCATGGGATAAATTTCCGTCCTCTATGCGAGCGAAAATGCGGGCAAATGCTAGTTATAAATCACACAATTGACACAACAGCATTACAACACCACTGCTGTCATCAGATGGCCGATGTCAATTCTGAAAGAATTGTATCCATAATCATCTAGTGGTAACCTCTGTAACCGCGTATCATGGTCGACTGGTCGTCGTGGGCTTCCTATGTGATTGTACAAGCTTCCTGTTTGAGTTTGCGCAAGAGTCGACGAACTGGCCGTCTTTCAGTTATGTGGCGCAGACGATTGCATAATCCACACATTTACCTACAGTTCCTATGCTGTATAAGATAATAAAATAGACGTCACTATTCAAAAATAATAATAATATTGACGTAGAAACATCTTGTTCTTGCCTTTATGCCTCAGACACATAAACTTTCTAATATCTAATGCTTACGCTGTTGCTATCTAATGGAGGCGTTTAGCCGCGGTTACGAATTATTTGCGCATTGCAACAGTCATTTGTTTCATAACAAACTATAGCGGGCTTCGGGAGTCATCACACGATACGTACCTCTGTACCACTTATTTTAAACCAACTAGTTACTTACCTACGTGTACGTTGTTTGCATAAAGTAGGTACCTATTCAGCGATTTAAAGTAGGTACTTAGATAATAATTACGCTGGTGGCGCTGACGCCAAGTGGTTATTGCCCTTTCCCCAATATCTCTATGAAGAAATCCAAACGACGAACTAAGTAGGCATCGGTCGGTATAGGTGAAGACGACAACGATAGGTAGGTAGCCTACCTATCGATTCGGATATCAACGGACTTTATTCGTTGCCACCTTATGAGGCCTCTACGCTTGACAGTTCAAAAAAATATTAATAATTAATTATTTTTTTTTAAATAAATAAATAAAAGTGCCTGTACATGGTTTCCTTTAGGTTCTAAACGTAGGCACTTCTCAAGATGTACACTGTCCCAAAACGTCCATTTCTCTAAAAATGGTAATTCCCTACATAAATGTCTATTTCCCACTTCGTTCACTATCCCAAAATGACCAGTTCCCAAATAGTCCCTCTTTCTCAAAACGGTACCTAACTCCCAAAACGTCTAGTTCACATGAAAATTAAAAAGAATCACCTTATAGTCTGGTTTCTAAACAGGACCACAATGAGGTAAATAAAAAAAGCGTAATGGAGATTAAAAAGGTTTATTTGCTTTCTTTAACATCTAAATACGAATTGTTGGTAGGTATATTATACAATCATGGAAGTACGTGCAAGGAATGGTGGACGACGACAGACGTATTCATTATCATTATTAGTTTTTTTTTCTCAAGTTTTTATAATTATGTCGTTTCGAAGAAATATAGGAGTTGACAAAGAAGTGATTCTAGTATTTTACAACCCCATCCCACAAACTTTTAAACGCTCACGAAACAGGCGCAGGTGCAGGTACAGGGGCAGGGGTCCAACTGCTCTGTCCAACTATTTGGACCATGGGTCTTTTACTAGGGGCAGTTGTCCAACTTTAGAAATAGTTGGACCACAGCACCTTTTGAGAGGTTTGTGGTCCATTTATTTTTTTAATAACTAGTTATAAGCTAGATATAGCAAGCTAGTTTATAAGTATTGCATTGTCTAAATGCAGAATCGCTATCAGAAGTGCACCTGATAAAGTGTTTTTTCCAGTCCCGATAGGCTGCGCACATTTGGGAGTGGCGCGAGGAGGCTAAACGCCGGGGCGTAGCTCCGCTGCCGCGAGAAATCACGGTACAGCGGACAGAGCTCCGGCGGGATCTCAGGGCGGCATGGAGAGTGCGATTGTCGCAACCC
Source organism: Brachylomia viminalis (assembly GCA_937001585.2). Classification (NCBI taxonomy): domain Eukaryota; kingdom Metazoa; phylum Arthropoda; class Insecta; order Lepidoptera; family Noctuidae; genus Brachylomia; species Brachylomia viminalis. The sequence continues at coordinate 24,500,149 of OW443314.2, forward strand.
AGCGCTGGGCACGCCACAATTCCGGCGATAAGTCCCCACTTTGAGGAGTGGCTAGAGAGGCGCCACGGCGTCCTCACCTTCCGTCTGACGCAGGTCCTCACCGGACACGGTTGTTTCGGGAGGTTCCTGTTCCGGATAAGGCGGGAGGGAACGCCCGGGTGTCACCATTGTGTGGATCGCCCGGAGGACACGGTGGAGCATACGGTGGAGGTCTGCCCGGCTTGGGCGGAGCACCGCCGTGTCCTCGAGGAGGCGATTGGCGGTGGCGATCTCTCGCGTCCGGCCCTGGTCCAGGCCATGGTACGGAGCGAGAGGGCTTGGGAAGCCGTCACCTCCTTCTGCAAAGCAGTAATGTTCGCGAAGGAGGAGGCGGAACACGTGAGGGAGAGGCAAAATTCGCGCCCTCACGCCCCTAGCCACCGCAGGAGACGCCCTAGGCGTCGGGAATCACAGGCCGATTCCCGGCCACCGTGGGCGCGGGATTGCGAACGGCGAGTAATGGGCAGCTCGCCGTTCGATAAGGACCATGCCCGGGTCGACGGCGCGTTGTGTTCCACGCGCGCCTAAAAGAGATGTCAGCATCAATGACGGGGTCCGCTAGGGCCGATGCCTGCTAGGGTTGCGGGAAAGTCCGAGAGGGATACCGTGGCCCCTGGCACGGGCAACTGAAGGAACACGGGTGGAACACGCCCTCCCAGCCTGCCCAGAGCGGGAGAAGTTATTTGATGATTTCCTATTAGGCTCAAAAATACGTAAGGTTATCAAAAGAGATGAAGTATCTGCAATAACCATCGAACACTAACAAAGTTCTTTATTAGTGATCGATGGCAATACCTAACTTGATTACATTGTTGTGAATCAAAAATTATAGGTAATGTTTACTCCTCAATATACAACGTGGCGCTACAATAGTGACATTAACACATGGGCTAGTGCCCTTTAATCATAAAAAAATGTATAGGTTAAAATAATTCGTAAAGCGAAAAAACATTGTTTTCAAACAAACTAAATAATGAAAAAGCCACTAAAATTGGGATCATCCTTGCAAAAATGCATTCATGAAATTACTTACCTAGCTGGCTTAGGGTAACTCGGAGCGGTAGCGCGTCGATTCGCATTTTTAGTTTTTTTTTATATTGTAAATTCCATTATTTCTCATTATTTTTAATAAAATTAGCACACTAAAGTCAATTACTTTGTATATTTTCAAGATCACACCTAAATCAACGTAAAAATTTCTAACTGATTTTCTCGAAATTCAACACTCTGCTGTGAGTGAAGCGGCGCGCGTGAGCGTGCGTGTTATAGCATTTTGGAATCGCCTCATGTGGGACAACACCCCAAGTAAGCCGCAGGCTTTAAGCTTTATTAAGTTGTGAGAAAAAACCGACTTTTAAGTGTTTTTCTTCATACAATTTTTTTTTTCGGAGATGGTGCTGTCTATAGCTGTCATATTACCAAATATTATAAATAATACTGAAATAAAGCCTGCTTCTGATTTTTATTTCTCGCCTAAAGAAATTTTGATTTCAATGTCCACGGAGCGTTGATTTTGAACCACTGTGCGGCGGCGGGTGGAAAAGAGAGGGCGCGTCGACTGCGCCGCTCGACAACAAAGGAAATTTCCTTCAATGCGCCTACTCTATGCATTTCTTTCATCCTAATAGTATTGCATATTCGTTTTAATTTCATTGATGTGAAGTTATGATCAGTGACCCCGGCAAATAACCGCTGCGTGACAGTTCTTTCAGTAAAGGTGGCTCTAATGTGCTATTTTCTAAAAATTTAAATAAATCCGTAAATAATAACGTTTAATGGATTTTTTTTTTCATGAAACGAAAATGTGAGAACGTAAACGTGTGTTAAATTAATGTCACCATTGTAGCGCCACACTGTATGTATTTAGGATTGTATTTATGCCAAAATAATGTAATATAAAATGTTACTAAATGTCCTACATAATGTGTTCCTAAAGAAAAATTACCTTGCAGCTTTCACTCCTTTTACTTTGGATTTGAAAGAAAATAAGACGAAATCATGAATGGATCTCTTCTCGGCAGATTATCCCATTGTGCTTTTACAAAAAAACACACAGTCAATGTCTTAAATGATTTCATATCTCATTATAGCCTATTCGCGTTAAGAAAATGGTGACTCATCGTTGTCACTCAGCTTCGTCATGCCTCTTGACCAATTAGATCATAGTAAATTAGAAAGCCGTGTTCTGGTGTTCACATTGACCAGTTGTACGTAGAACAGTTACACGAAAAGGATCCAATCCACACAGTCACTTTAAAAATATTGACGTTTGAGCTTTGGAAGATAGGTATTTCTTCTTTGGTATTCATTTTATTATTAATTGTAATTGTGATGTTGTGTGTGGATTAATAAAACTATTTTATTGTTAATAGTATAGTCAAGTATTTTCCGAGGTATATGTAAATTTATATGGTTGGATCCTTTTCGTTAAATTATTTTCCATAGCGCATGCTCTAGTGCGCATGCTCTAGTCTTTTTAACGTGCTATGCTAATGTTCTGTTCAGGTTGATAAAAAGTGATAGACAGTTGTTTTTGTTTGGATCTTTTTTACTGGCCGATAGTATTGATATTTAGCATCAGTTTGGTGCACTTAAATCATTTTTGACCATGTTGTGGATTGGATCCTTTTCGTTTAACTACGCACAGTTGAAGTACCTAAGCTCTTCAGACAGTACGGACGCGTCTTTTGTAAATTTTAAAAACGAATACCAGCTGTTCCTGTATTATTTTTACACTCAAATCACTTCCTTTCTCCGCTATGAATTAATATTCATAAACGGATAAAGAAGAGTGATTTATAATTACTTTAATAAACATGTGGGACTTAGACAATGTTATGGAACACGCGGAATAGAATTCTTTTATTATAAATGTTGATGAAAATTCTGACGATTCTGATAAAGTTTTAAAATAATTACGTAATATTTGATAATACTGTGTAATTTATAAAGTTTGCTTTAATATTAATGGTTTATTTTTACCCCATTATGAATACGCCTTTACTTTGCAGTTGCACTGACGAGTCACTATTTTCTTAACGCGAATAGACTATAGTATACAAAATAACACATAAACCATAAATGAATTCACAACACACACGTTCTTACTATGTTTTCTAATCAAAAGCCTGCAATGCCATACAAAAATGTAAGCAATACGAACTTGTTGACATAGTATTTGACGTCACGTTTTGTTTTAACCAATGATGTTGCGTTTTACAAATTTGAATTTCCCTCGCTTAATTTGCATTATTTTATTAATTTTAAGTAATAAAAAAGATATTAATTACTAAAATAATGATTTAGTTCAAATGTCGGGCCAATAAAGGTTCGGAATAAATATTTAACCTAACAAATATTTAAAATAATTGAACCATATTTAAATAACGTGCTTATTCCGTATTACGAGTAGATATGTCGGAACGCGCTCCGAAATCGTTAAGTCGTGCCCATAATCATTTCTCTCCGCAAAATTAATTATCGGCTGTCAATACATTTACTTTTCCACTAAACTCAAGTCTGGGGTAGTGTAAGTCTACTAATAATTGTTTTCGGTCCTCCACGAAGTGTAATTGAAACAATAATTAACATCGAGAAAAAATTCTAAAAGTGAATCCTCGCGGTTGTGCGAACTATTACCTTTTAAAAGCAATAGTCCTGCGTACGCGCAATATTCGCTACGCTGTCAGTTAGATACCAACATTCAGACGACGAAGTCGGCGCTTGCGTTCCAACGACGAATGTACTACGACCTGGTGCATTGCTGGTGAACGCGACTGGTGGCGCCACACCTGCTACGCGGCGACGACGTCATCCGCCTGTGATCAGCTATTCCTACATCTTACTTCTCTTGTATTACTATTACGATGGCTGGTGTTCAGAGAACCCCTCCTAAGATGCAAAACACAAGTCTGACTCAGACCCAGTCTGAGCCTGCTATCAACACAGCGTCTGAGAGATGTGACAACTCGTAGACACCAGCCTAGACAGGAGCGAATGTCTGGAGGCCAGCATGAAGTGCAAGAAGATTTACTCGCAGGTTGTAAAACAAGTGAAAATAAGAATCCTGCTTTGAATTCTCCTCTTGAAACTTTACCGGCGGTCACTGGCGAGGACGTGCGTTCTATCGTACAAGAAGTTATAAAACCAGAGTTCGCTGTTATGCTTTAACAGATAAATAGTACAATATTGTAAACATCGTTGATAGTGAGTTGGCCCCGATTCGCAAAGATTTTGAGGAACTTAGTGTCTTTGAATTTCCACACGATACAATTTGATAAGTTTCAGTCGGAACACATTCAGTCTTATTACAAAAAAACTAAATAAACCTTGATTTAAACCTGTGCTACGAAGTCCAGGCTTATCTGCAGAACCATGGTCTAAATTTGTCCGTATTACAAAACTTCAAAAAACCGTGGTCTTCTTAGTGCCGTCATTTGAACCATTGTCTTTGTAACAACCACAGAGTAATACAAATATTATTCGTTCACCATGTTATCATTCTATTGCAACGTTCCGTATGCTCAGAAATGAAAACTGTTTGTTAATACGCTAATGATTATTATGATGTTTAAGAGTGTTAAAAATATTGAGAGTGTTAATTTGCATGGAATATTAGTTATTTCGTCGATTGCAGTTTTGTTTAGGTTTAAGCACATGACTTAATGTCGTATTAAGTACTAATAATACATCTAGGTACGTGTAACGAAACGTAAAATTTTCGCGCATTATATGAAACCATAACATACAAAACCATCGCAAGTTGAACAAAGTTCATTTAGCTTTGGAATTTTTATCGAAGTTTCTAATAGAACAATTGCCTCTTTGTATAGTATTACCTTCTATAGTAGGTAATTTTAATATCATATTGTGATGGACCAACAAAAGAAAAAACGATCTGAGAATTGGAGTAGGTACCGAGGAAAAAGTAGATAAACATAAATTACTTCGATTAACTTGAAATCAGTGTTTAATTGATTAAAATTTAATTTTAATTTATTTGATTGATTCGAACACGATTTATGTTGTGTCGGCGTGGCGTTCCCAACAACTCAGCGGCTTCAATATCCTCAATATCAATTAAATCGACCATGTTAAGATCCATTTTCGGGTAAAAACAACACAACACAATGAAAAAGATGCTATAAAATACAAGAGAAACTTTGACTGATACGATTTAGACCATAGTTTGATCGTTTAAACTAGGGGCCGCCGAGGTTTAGCGTTAGACCATGATATGGTCCACGGTTTTTCGAAAAACCACGCTTTGTAATATCATTTTGGATTAAACCGTAGTTTATAGAGCTTTAAACCGGGGTTTTCAGTTAAACCGCTTTTTGTAATAACACTGGTAGAGTTTAAGAGTACTACGAGAGAACTTAAAGATGAAAATATTAAATTGCAAAACGCAGTAACAGATCTTAGTCAACGACTTAACTATATGGAGCAACAAGCACGAGCCAACAACCTGGAGCTGCAGTGTTTACCAGAAAATAAACAGGAAAACCTGTATACCGTTGTCAAGCAGTTGGGTTCAGTGGTCGGTTGTGAGATTAAGGATAGCGATATTTCACACTGCACACGAATTGCGAAACTTAACACCAGTAATTCTCGCCCTCGGTCGATCGTGGTCCAGCTTGCCTCGCCAAGAATCCGCGATCAGCTACTGGCCAGTGTAATGGTTTACAATAAACATAAAACCCATGACAAACTCAATACCGCGGATTTTGACATAGCAGGCAACAGATCCCCTGTCTTTATTGCCGAACATTTATCCCCAGCTCACAAAGCTCTTCATGCTGCAACAAGAATCAAGGCAAAAGAAAAGGGTTATAAATATGTCTGGGTGAGGAACGGGAGGATATTTGTCAGGAAGCTATTATTGCTGTGCAACATGATGTGCGATATCTCCCGTTGCTCTTTGATATGTACCATTCGCGTAAAAAGATAATGCTATTAAAACCTGAAATCAAGTGGCACAGCATCAAGCATTATTATTATGATATTAAGCCGGATAAATAGAAGTAACCTTGGTCTCAATCGACAAATCTGTTGATTTCGTAGGGCGTGGCATGTAAGCTTGTAGCTCATATCAAAACTCGAGTGCAAGCACTTTAGTGAGTCCATAACGTTGAACAAAAGCATTGTCCCGGCACGTCAGGTGGTTCCATCGAGTTTCTCAAAATATTTCTTTGAATTTTAGCAATTTGTTGCGACGACTATCTTCCTCGAGACACTCAAAAATTTCGCCTTCATCACACATCTAAAATAAACGGTAAACACAATGCTTAGAGGGGATTTTCTATGTTTTAAAAGACTTTGAAATAACGTCAGAATTATATTTTATGTACAGACGCCAGCACATCAAGCTACTACAATCTGTCAAATTTCTTTAATAGATTTTCAACTTTATCGCTAAAGCATTAAGGTTCAAGGTTGATTGGGAAAATTTGACAGTTTCGGGTAGCTTGACCTGCTGGCGTCTGTACATTTTTACAAGAACTTACGTTTTTGTATTTAAATTTAATTAAAACAGGTCAATAAAAGTTAATTTTGCAAGGCTGCAAATTATGACGGCAGGGCAGTTCAATTGTTGAATGTCTTAATGTCAAAAAAGACTTGATGGTAAGGATAAGTTGCAGGTCAGCCTGCTGAAATGCTGTGACGTAGTCACTCACCGGCTTAGGTCACGAGATCGCTGGCTCGCCTGCTAGTTGGCGCGCTCATGGTACAAACGAACGCGACAGGTTATTTTTCGTCTAAAATTGACCTGCTATAAGAGTTTAAGGTCGCATATTGGATCTGGTTTCAACAGCACATTCACTGTGTAGCGTCAGTGAAAGTATAAATCCAATTAGTAATGTCGACATACATCACCCACCTCTTGATATTATTGTATCCTGGAGTAAAGAAGCAAGACTACCATACAATAATGTCACGCAAAGACAAAATTTTCGTACTTACCACAAAGTATGGACCAATTAAGTTGTTTTTAAAATAAACTGATTGGGAGGATTTATTTAAGGTGCATAATGAATATGATGTGAATGAGATGTTGGATGCTTTTTATGTGACGCTTAATCATGTTATACATGAATTTATTCCCTCTCGGGCACCAAAGAAAAATAAATTTTCTCCATGGTTCAACCGTAATTTAATCAGAATGTTAATCTCAAAGAACAACATTAGAAAGACAAAGAGATATAATATAATAATAAATATAAAAATACAATGGACTTAATTGAATTAAAACGGCTGGGTAAGCGCTGCGATACCTTGATCACTAAATGTTACAACAATTATATCAATAATCTAGAAAACAAGCTTAAACCTACCCTAAGTTATTTTGGACGCATGTAAAAAATAAAAGAGGGGGGGTCTAGTGCCTACCCCGTGACCATGACAGACGGATCAGTGTTCACGTCTGATGGTACGACAATATGTGAGATGTTTGCTACTAGCTTCTCGTCTGTTTATAGCCCCGAATAATGAGTTCGATACCAAAATTATTTTCAGTCTCTTGGGAATACCAGTCTATGCTTAATAAGTCCAAATATAAGCAGAGCCTACTTAGAAAGTTAAAAAGTTTGGATATTAACAAAGGTGCTGGTCCAGATGGCATACCGCCAATATTTATTTCGAATAATAATCTATTTACTTTGAAATTTATTCAAAGTTTATTTTTTTTTTAAATACATGTTATTTTTTGTCAAGATGTTAGTGTACCTAAACAATTCTTGGTGAACCAAATAAATAAAATTCCCTTTTCGAAAATGATCGTCTTACACGTCCACGTCCGTTTGAAGGCGGTTTTTGTTTTATACAGGGTGTAAAAAGACACATCACATAGCCGTCAACTACGCATACTGTAGGTACACCCAACTAAGTAGCTTTGCGCAAAAATTATTGCTGGGAACCGACTTTAATTTTTAGGTTTATAAAAAAAGCTATTTTTTTATTGCGCGCAATGTAACGCGAACCGAAGCAAACGGTCTCAGTGCTGTTGTGTGAGTTAAGCCCCGCCCCTTCGCTCTACGCGGTACGCGTAGGTAATTATTGTCGTTTGTCGGTGATAAATGTACAAAAATACCTACGATTTTCTTCAATTAAAACACTAGTTTTTAGATAGTCTGTGAAGGTACTTACCTACTGTCCATCGTTGTCATCATCAAACATCGGTGGCCTCTCGACACTCACGAGCTGCGGTTCAAACTGCCGACCTCCCACGCGGAGACAGACACGCGCCCTAGTCAGCGTATTTTGTTGTACCCGCTCCAGGATTCCTTCTCGTTCTGACCGCTGCTTGAGTTCTTCAAAAACATCAATGATTTTCTGACGCATCTCAGCAGCGGTCTCGCAGGGACGGTCAAACACCCTATCCTTGACGTAGCCCCACAAAAAGAAATCTAGAGGGGTTAAATCTGGCGATCGTGCAGGCCAAGCGTGGGGCCCATACCGCCCAATCCAATGGTCGCCGAACAGCTGCGTCAGCTGCTCGCGAACCAGCCTCACGATGTGTGGTGGCGCACCGTCATGCTGGTACCACACATCTCGCCACTGGATCAGTGGCATGTCATCCAGCGTGTCCGTCAGGTAACCATTAATGAGGTCGAGGTAGGCAGGTCCGTTCATTCAAGGTGGCAAGAAAACGGGGCCCAGGATCTGGTTTCCCACAATGCCTGCCCACACATTATGTTTCCACCGTGTCTGGAAGCCCGTTTCCTGGGTTTCGTTTGGGTTCACGGAGCACCAATAGTGTGCATTTCGGCGGTTCCACATGCCATTATTTGTGAAGGTGCTTTCGTCCGTAAAAATAATATTTTTCACAAATCCTAGGTCCTGCCTTAGCAGCCACCTGCAGTACACCATACACAGTGTTGTGTCGCCCGGCACGAGCGCTTGCACGCGGTGAATTTTGTAAGGCCGTTGCCTATCCCTTCTCAGTACTTTGTGCACAGTGGAATGAGACAACACGTACCTAGCGCGATGGCCACGCCGCCTACGCAATATTTTTGCCACTGTACGCACACCCAAACGTGGGTTTTCCCGCACCAGAGATAGGACTGCCATTTCTGCCGCCGGTATAATTTGACTGCCCCCTCCCTGAGGAGCCGGCACGATTGGCTGGTTGTCCAACAACCGTTGCACTGCCCGAGTAAAAATACGAGAATCTGCGGGCAGAAACGCGGTAGAATATTCAATACCGTAAAGTCGTAGGGCTGCGGCAGCATTTCCACGGGCCATACCGTAGCAGTACACCATGTTAACATACTCGCGCGCAGAATAATTACGAAACGGCATCTTTGCAACTAAAACACAAGTAACACAAAGGCAACAAAAAAAACGAGTACGCAGTCACAGTGCCTACACTAAATAAACACGTAATGTTTTTCGGAAAATAAACACAAGCACACTCGATAGCATAAGAAACCGAACTAATAATAAGTACTCAAAAACTTATAAACTTTACGTTTTGTTGGAAGGGACTAGGAGCGGCGATTTTTTTTTATCTATGCGAAGCGCGCGCAAACGGAAAATTTTGTATAAATCGACGTTTTACGTAAGTGAAATTATTTAAAAAAAGTACCCCATTGGCAGTATGGCTTCGTGTGAATAAAGTGGTATGAATTTAAAGGTAGACCTATCTTTTGAGCAGTGGTGGTGGCCCAGTGGTAACGGCCGCGACTTACGAGTTGTAGGTCGTAGGTTGGTATTTTTGTGCAGTAATCATAAAATAAATCTTCATTATTTGCCAGTATCTTGAATGTAGTAACTAGTTTACTTTTATTGTAAAAATATCACGGATGAGGACAAACTTTAACATTTTTAATTGAATCTGCAAGAAGTTTAAAAATAAGATTTGTAGTTTTTACAAGGGCGTGCTCTTCAACATCACATTACAGACAACGGACTTGGCTACAACTCGTAAACCAACGTATTTGAAATCTGTAACAATGTAGCACCAACAACCGATCAGCTGTTACAAACACGGGTCGTCGTAACATGCTAGTCCCACGATACTGTATCGTGCGCTTGTTGTCGTGTAAAGGCAATCGTGATGTAGTCGTGTGCGTTTGATATTCATTGCGTTTTTGTAACTTCAAGTGCGTAATTTGTTAAGAAAAATCGAAAATTCAGGTAATGTTTGTTTGGAAAAAAGTTTAGTAATAACACTAGGAATCCGTTTTCGCAAAAATGTATAAAAATAAAACGCGACTTCAACCTTCAATATCTCCAGAACCAGCGGACTCCCAGGTATGGTCTAGTGGAAAAAAATGATCCAAATAATGGGTAGAATATGTGGCTTTCGGCTTCGGAAAGGGTCTTTTTACAGGCGATATAATAATTTATCCGGTCCAGCCATATTGGAACCAAATGGTTCCGGTAATTTCCCCATTGTTGATTATTTTTAAGCCGCTCGACCGACCTCGATAAAATTTAAATGGGACCACCTGGAAACTATACCTACTTTTTGAAGACAAAAAAATAATTTTCCAAATCGGTGCAGGCGTCTTCGAGTAATCGGTGACAAATATTTAAAAAAAAGTTTTCGACGTATTGAAAACCTCCTGTTTTGAAGTCTGTTAAAAATCCCGTCTATTAAATCTGTCGCTTCGCTTCGTTCGCTTTGGAATAGGCAACTAACTTCATCTTTCTGACTGACTAACCCCTTGACATTTCAAAAGTGCCTGTATTTGGTTTATTTGAAATAAATGCTTCGAGTTTGAGTTCTACCTACCCTGAAAACATGTGAGTTTATGCTAGCACCTTCAGACTATAAAGTGTTAGTAGGTACCTACTATGAATAAAAACTCACAATTAACTGTTTGTTTCCAGCGGCAGTGCGTCGGTTGTTATCGTGGCCCGGCTGGGCCTCCTGGGCGCGGCTGTCGTTCGGCGCGCTGCTGCTGCACATGCCCATCAACAAGTCGCTGGTCGCCGCCAGGCTCATGCCTTCCATGCTCGACCGGCAATCCGTGGTAATATACTTGGCTACGGGCCTATAGTCTGTTCCAAAACTATCTCATGAAAATGTAAACTTACCCGTCAATGTAAACAAATGGATCAGAAAACGTACCCGTGAATGCTATTTATACTTTCATCAGATACCTTTGGAAGAGGCCATAGTCCATTTTGAAGTTTATCATCAGTATTATAGAAGGTCACTGCTCGACTTGCTCGGTCTATGCAATTGCACGCCATTCGACTCAATCCTCGGCTACTCTTCATACAGCTGCTGCCAGCCAGCTACCAGTTTTTGATGTTGGCATCAAGCATCGGCTGAATGGAAGTCACTTATTCATCCTGATCGCGACAAGCGTAGCTGAACCCGGTCGATACTGGCGATCGCTAATAATCAACATAATTTCAGCCGACAGACGCCCACTGCTGGACACAGGCCTCCCCCGAGCTCCGCCACTCTCGCATTAAGTCGCTTCCTGTGGCCTTCACCGGGTCGTCGGTCCTCTTCGTGGAGCGCACCCGCGATCGCTATTTTCTGAATACTCCATCTTGATAATAATGATTCAGCATTCCTCCAGATCCTGGAGTGGTTCGGCGTGGCCGCCGTGTCGTACATGGCCGCGCTGCCGCTGGCGCTGCTGGCCGAGCTGCCGGCGCAGCGCCTGCACCGCGCGCTGGCGGGCCCGCGCCCGCGCCGGCCGCCGCCCCAACACAAGCCCGCCGGCAAGGCCGACTTGTGAACGTGTCGCACACAGAGCAGTACGATACGAGTGCTCACGAAAACTCCACTAAAATGAGAAGTCATCCGGTCTGTCATACTCTGCCATTGTTCGGCAGACTTCAGATTCACCTTTGTGTACATAACTTAGCACTCCATTTGTTATTACTCTGTGATTGTGAATGTCAATCTTCAGGGATCTTCGGCGGCTTATTAAATTATTCTAGGCTGGACCTAGTCGAGTATTGGTTCCGAAATTGTGGGTTCCTCCTAGAAATGTAGCAGCGACTTGTAACATAACAATCTGTTTTCAAACTGCTCAAATCCAAGTGTCAACAATTTACTCTCTACCGAACATAGTTCGACACACAACGGATAACTATTGTTCGGTGTTCACACCAGAAACAATTTTAATTATGTAGAATAATAATTAATAAGAGTCCACATATTATAAGTTTAAGTGAACTAAATTGACATAAACTCAAGCGTTGTCATTGTGGACCAGCTTTTATTAATTAGAGGTTTAAATTATCTATAAACTAGAAAATTGACAGAACGCCGAGTACAAACAAATCAACAAAAAAAGAGCGAAAAAATCTGTAATATTTAGTGTGAACTAAGTATTGACAGAGTTTTCGTGATATCGTAACATCACACAACTTGGTAACGCCAAGCTATTATTGAACGCGACTTACAAACTTATTGTAATGTAAAGCCTGGCGGGGCATCGACGCGCACACTGAAACCATGAATTCAGCACATGATTCTGAATCCTTCTGCGTTGAAAACGTATGGCAGAGCAATATTTTTTTGAATAACCTGAGAATCATGTACTGAATCCAAGGCAACAGGCTGTGCGTCGAAGTCCCTGCCACCCTGGACAGTAGCCACACGGTCCGCGGTGTGACTGTAATGTAATGCACTGCTAAATTAACTAAATAATTAACATATGATTAATTTAGAATTGTTTACTATCCTGGGATAGCCTTGCTAACAGCTGCTTTTATTTAGTTTTGACTTGTAGCCAATACTTTAGGGAGGTTATTAGTCGAATCTGGCTTTAGTTTTGTGTTTGGATAATAGTCATATCAGCAGCCGGCTGTTCCTAAGGCAACATGAATGTGATAGTAGATCGTAGCGTAAGGGCGCCGCCCGTGGTGAAAGACTTAATTAGCTGTGTAACAAATACATGTAGGATTTCGTCTGTACTAAGCCTTAAGTGAACAAAAAATCATTATGAACCTTAAATTATTGGAATAAGAGTCAGACATTGTGTAAAACGACTAAAGAAAAAAAATTGGTACTGGACTTTCTTCTATGCCTGGCATTACAAACTTTGATCTCAATTTGCTATAACACTGATGTTATAAGATGAATCTGATTTACCTTTTCAGTTCAATAAATCTGGACCTACATAATAGGTATTGTGTTATTACATTACTTCCCTTCCTTTCTATAGTGTATTCACGGAGACGAGTTAGTAGAGCGCTATCTCACTCACACAATTTTTTAACTGCAATTGGTCAGTGATAAACGCTAAGGCAGTGTACACAGTACGAGTACTTTTTAGTCTACTCATACTTCCCGTACTGTGCAGACGTGCTCTTACTTGTGACTGTATGCTCAACTTGTGAACCGGCTGGTGTATTGGATTTTATGATTGATTGCTTTCTTGACGACTTGGCGGCTTGTGAAAAGGACTTTTCATTGTGAACTGAAATAGTGCGATAATGGCGGATATCGAACAACCTGCTGAGAAAAGAAAACGGCGGGCTTTTTTGTCTACCGAGAAGACTATGATTTTAAATATGTACCACGTAATGAGAAATGCAGACTCTTCGGCCTCCAAGGGTGACATTCTGAAAGCTGTTGCATCTTCTTTATGGGCTTCTGTTCATAGAATTGTAAAAGAGAAGAATGATAGTGGTGAGCTAAAATCTCCGAAGAAATTGAAGCAACGTTTGTCAATTGTTGATACGATAGATAACTTTACAAAATGTGCCATCAGAAATATAGTTCATATCCATCAGATATATAAAAAAGTAGGTACCCATAAAAAAATTCTATCAAATAAATGTCTCTCAATTTATACGACAGACGAAGCCGCAGGAATAAACTAAGCGAACTTTTAAGAAGCGCAGTGTGAACGCACATTTACATTTCTAAGGTATTGTTAACGCCCACTGACTCTAAAAAAGTTTTTTTTGTCTTTGTCATTTGTATGATAATGTGCGATAGAGAAGGCGCTATACTAACTCGTCTCCGTGAATACACTATAGACATTTTACTAATAAATCACTACAAGTCAAAGTGTGGAAAATATTTGATACTATTTTCAAAACATTGTAAACACAGTACAAATGCACATAATAATTTAATTTAGGTCATGAACATGTTAAAAGAAGGAAATTAGTTTAAAGACTTTATTCTGTATCTTACACGCCAGTCTGATCACAAACACTTGATAGATTTATCAAGATGAGGTCCCCAAACCACTGCAGTTTTCTTAGGTCTAATTATATATAGTACCACAACAATACACAGTACTGCCAATATAGTTGGCTGGCATTAGAGCCTGTATGTGACTATGTTAACATAGTCACTTTGATAAGGTGGCACTTTCAGGCAGGGCCACAAACTAAATAAAAAAATAATTTGAGGCAAAAATAGTATTAGTTGAGTCAGAGTTTAATATGGTGGCCCTGCCGAAAAGGGCAACAAGATAGAGCATAGACACATATGGGACTTACAATTAAAATAAAAGTTAAAGTAGCCTACTTATGATAATATGTATTATACTTAGACACAAAGAGATGATAAAGATGAATAGAGAGATGATGTTGATAAAGTGACAAAGGTTTAACGTCGTGATGGCCCAGAGCCGCCCTGCCAGCCTCCACGATGCCCTCCACCTCGACCTCCTGCCCGACCCCGACCAGCAGCTGGAAAATTGCAAATAATTCATAAATACAGTAAATTGGTTGTCACTTACTTACAAATGCCTATAAGGTAATAACTTAGGCACTAAAGTTAGGTGAAATCGAAATTGCATATATTTGACTTAAGCCCTCTTTAGGAACTGCTTATTACCAAACCTGCCCAAGCATGGACCTCAGACCCCAATTTCCATGAAAATAAACTTATTTTACATTAAGAAGCTCTGCTAGCTGTATTACATAAGCAACATACAGGGAGCAAAGAAGTAGATAGATAAAAGATCAAATTCGCTGTTCTTTAAACTTTTATTTAACAGAACAAACTTTACTCATTGTAATAGGGTTGTTTATCCCTTTACCAATACATTGATATTAATCCTAGAGTACAAATCATTGCGTGAGAGGCATCCTGCAGTCAGTTTTTTTTTTTTGTTAATTTGTAATTGCATGGATGACAACTTAGGGTAACATGCAATGCATTAAAGGGTGATCCCACACCTGGCTAGCTCACACCATTACCGAGATATTGAATATGCAAATACCTGGCAGGTGATCATTAGTGTTATAGGGTAAATTTAAGACTGAACTGGTCATTTCTTAGCTGCCACGGCTTATTTGAATTCCATAATTGTTATTATCTTTTTGTTACGGATGCTTTTAACGTGCGCATCTTTCTACATCATTCTCACATGTATAATTACAACATGAATGATGTAACCACTTTCTTGTAACAATATTTTGATTTAAAAAAAGTGTCCATGGAGTTTCTTGTCCGTTCTTCTCCATAGGTACCTACTACGCTTTGGAATGGGCAACTAGCTTCATCTTTCTGACTGACCGACCCCTTGACAATTCCAAAGTGCCTGTAATTGGTTTATTTGAAATAAATGCTTTGAGTTTGAGTTTGAATGATTATAGTACATTTAATTTTTTTATATGATGGATGTGCTCCTGACGCTAGTCTAGGTCAGTGGTGACAGATACAGAGTCAACAGTGGAGTGAGCTTACCCAGAAGAAGCCTGTTTACTCTCACTTTGAAGAGTTTAGGGTTGTATGCATTCGAAAACACAGATGCAGAGTTCCATTCTTTTGCTGTGCACATTACAAAAGACATAGGAAACGCTTAGTGCAAATTGGTGGAATAGCAACTAGGTTAGGATGGTAACTTGCAGTGCTAGATGACCAATGGAAGAAGGGGGGCGGTGGAATGAGGTTGAGGAGTTCTTGGGCACACTCACCGAAGTACAAGCAGGCAAAAAAATTTTTTAGAGCTAAAATATAATATTCGCTATGTATTCACCCATCATATATTATTATAACCTCTATAAAAATCAGCACTCTTAGACATATTTTTTTTTTTAATAAAAGATTCCCGAAAGGTTGTGTCCCGCTGTGTCATAAAGAGTAAGTACCTAATACTATAATTAAGGTTAATTTTAGGACTAATCAGATTAAGAAGAGATTCTCTGAAAAAAAAAACGTTTTGCATTTATGAATGGCTTGCCCGTTATTTTGTGATAAGATAAAAGTAAAAGTGGTCAGTGGGTCGTCATTTAGGGGCGTAAAAGCTTTAAAACAAAAATTTTATTTATTTATTATATCGCCTCAGGCGATCATTAGAAGTAGGTACATATTTAAATGCAGTGATTAAATAAGATTATAACATTTTGGATAGCTGCGAATTTAGTAAGTACATTGGTCAATGACTTGTCACTTAGCAACAGAAAAATGTTAGCAAAACAATGTTTTTATTGATACAACAACAAACTCTAGGGCAAAAACGAACTGCTGGAGTCCATAATACAGACCTTGTGCTCGTAATATCGCACTTTTGCCGCGCCCGGCAGTCGGCTTATTCCCTTGTCGTTTAAACATTGGAGCATTTTTCAACATGTCTGGTAATATCAGAAACCTGATTTTGGAGCCCCTGATGTACACATTCTCTAGCTGGGCGACTCGTCCGTCCCTGTATGTCACGGTAACGAGCGTCATCTGGCAATTCATGTTATCCTCAGCCTCGATCAGCTTTCCGCGATAAACTTCACCGGTATTCGTTTCACAAGTCACTACATGACCCTCCGCTTCGTGAAGTACTTTAATAGGAACGCCAATCGACATCTTTAAAGTTTTAGTAGCACTCACACTTGAAATAAATAATGATTTATAAAGTTTTGTTTAGATGAAAATGGATTAAATTCGACAATTTATTTTTCGTGAAAGATAACCAAGCAAAACAACATCAACAATAGACAAGTTTTGTTTTTGGTTCGAATGTTCTTTTTTTTTTTTTATTAATTTTAATGGCCTGGTTGCTGGGACCTTTTAGCCAAGTTTTTAATTGGTGGTTCGAATATTCGTCGAATCTTGCCCATAGAACATATATACTCTAGAGAGATCTTGCCAGTATACTATCCACTGGCACGACGTCTGGAACTGTAGTGCCAATAATTTTTTTACGGACTTACGTCAGTGGTACTACAGTGCCAATATGCCGACTGTACGGAAATATTAAATTTCTGGTTAGACTACGGCTCTTTCATACGTTATCTGTGGTTTTTAATACACTAGAAGAATTATAGATGGCTCTGAAACCAAGTGCGGTCCATTTTTCATTTCGCGTGGCGGGGAACACCATGCTGTTATACTCATTGACTTAAAATAGTATGGACTGGAAATATCAACAAAAAAAGGGTGCCTACCTACAAGTCATAATGTCTCATAAAATGGCTGCCATTGCTAGGGTTGTGGCAATCAAGGAATATTGGTGTTACTATAACGAGTATCGATACGAGTCTTACTTGATATCACGTTTTGTTCATAATTATGTACTTACTTAAAATCTGTGGTAACAGAAAAAGATGAGTAGTTTACTTACCGTCTGTTATCTGAGAATAAAACTCATATCAAGTGTTTTTTTCTGTACAGAATTAAAAACTTTTGTATACAACATGTCTGTGTAACATACCTAACTATTAATTAAAGAGTGAGTTGTGGAGTAAAAATATAAATAAATATTTTTTACTTAAAATATGTTTATTTGTGTGATAATAAATTATAAATGATAAATGATTTTATTTCTGTAAGTAGGTTTGTGCAAACACTTTTACACGTCAACCGTATTTTAAAAACTAAATTAGGTCGGCGCTTCCTATATGACTACTATGAGAAGAAAGGCCGAAACAAACTCCGTGGTCACAGTATCTTGTAGTCCAGACAAAATCTTGGTCAGATCACGTGAAGGCTATGTAGATCGCTGTCTGAAATGGTCTTTTGAGGAAAGAACCACACAAATTGTGGGACCTGTCCAGTCAGTTTCTTCAGAGTATTTTTTTGGTGCGGGTAAAACAAAAAAAAAAAATATGTAAAATACTGTGGGAACAGAGTTATCATGCAATCTCATTACATCAAGTGTTCTATTGAAACAGCTTTCTTCAAAGTGAATGCAGAGGTACCATTCTTTATGCCGTGGATTAATATTTTCTTCACCAATAGCGTCTAACCACTTTTTCTTTAATCCTTCATTTTTAGGAAACCTATAAAAGAGGTAAGTATTTTGATCAATAAATCATTTTGGTTAGAGCTGCTGCTAATATCTAACTAAAATAAATAACAAAATGTCGATGTCTTATTTTATTTATCATCATATAAAACTCTGTGGAACGGTCTCCCGGTGCTGTGACCAAGCAAAGTCACTCGGACCGATTAGGACACGCAGAACGATTTATGTTAACATCGCTGATTGTACCGATATCGTTTCAGTGGAGGAACTAGTTTCGGAAACTATTACAGCAACGGTACAACACTATTCCACTATGACATATTATTGTAAACAAACGAATGAATTAATAAATTGGTATGTTATATGAAAATGACCCAAAATATACCTCACCAAATACACTTTAGCCTTAAAATCACGATTGAGTAACAATTTGTTCATCGAACGTGTATGAATGTATGTCATATTGCATGAAAACCGGCTACTAACCTATGCAAAGACAATTGAGGTTGATTTCCATTCTTTCTTGGACCACACTTCACAATACAACACACAGGCATGTTGGTTTGCTGTTTTCCAACATTTACATTAATTTTTAAAGGTAAACTCCTCGTAGTATTCTCGCAAATCTCAATAACACAAAAAATAAACAACCATTTGACAGCCCAACTACCACGAAACTCGTCGCCACAGACTAAATAGATGTCGCATAAGATGGCTGATAGGGCACTTACCTACAACTGTCCCTACGTCACGACAAAATGTTACCATAATGAGCAACAACTTAAATATTGTTGTCTCTTTTATCACATACGATTATTTCATTAGAAAGAATGAGACAAAACGATATTTCACCGTCTGTAACGTATTTCACTCATATTTGTATGCAAAGTGTATGTCAAATATAATGCGGCGCCTCCATGTTTTTCCTAGCTCAATGGTTATACTTCATACGGTCCGCCGGTGGTCCGTGTTGCTCTATGACTTCATAAAAGATAGCTTGATCTCTGCGACAGCTGTCAGTAAAATCACGCCTATGAAGTTCTGAATTTCATAGTAGTACAGACACGTAGACAGAGATTAATACTATAGACAAATTGATGTGTTTTGTCGCATTCACACAAGAAAAAGAGCAAGTTACGCCGATGTCGTGTAAAGAAATGAGACAGAACGATGAGATTTTTTGTTTCACGGCGCGTGCCACGATTTTGAAGGTTTTAGCATAGTACTTTGCTAAACAAAGTTGGACAGATAAGTCAAAGTCAAAGATTTATTTGCAGAAGATTTTATTTTATTTATCGTCTTCTTGTAAAATTTAGTTTTATGTGCTTTAAGTTTAGTAATTTATGTTATTTTATGTGGGGAACAATTTAGCCTTAATATTTCAACCATTAAATAAAAAAACATGGTGCGGTGTAGCGATCTAAGGTGTAAAAGTAATAGGTGGAAGGAAAATGCCAGACTAATTGTCCTTTCATTCGTAAGTATAGCACTTTTTATCAGTAACTAGGCTATCAATAACATTTTACTGTGTTCATACATTGTGAATAATGTACCCTAGACGTAAATTGATCGATAAAAAGCACAAAATTAACATTATTAAATTCTAACCTAAGGATTTTGGTGTTGCCAATTTTCCATAAATTATTACCCACTTTTATGGGAAATATGTATTCTGTAGTGTGTATCCTAATCCTAACTAATATTTTAAGTAAATACGAAATTGAGTTTATTTGTTGGTTTGTTTGTTACGCTTTCCCGCTAAAACGGTTGAACGGATTTGGATGAAATTTGGCACATCGGTAAATTACTTGGGTTAGGACATAGGACACTTTTTATCGCAATATTCTCACGGAATCGAGACACATGCGGGTAAAAGCACGGGGCGCAGCTAGTTAATTGTATATCTGAAAGATTAATGGCTTGTTGCAGTTTTCCTGAAGATGATAATTTACGTCGAAATTGGATCGTAGTCGTAGCTACAGGACGAACAGATTGGACACCAAAACCGTCATCAAAAATTTGCAGCAGACATTTTGATAAAAAAAATGTTAAATAAAAAGAAGAAACTAACACTGCTATTACCGAATACAGTACCTATTCTGCTAAATATTCAGTTAATAACTTATTAAGTTTCGATACAGGTTTTATATGTTTTTTTTTATATATTCAGTGTTTTTAAAACTGTTATATACAATTATCTGTTGCGAACTATTCTTTTGTACATTTTATGTGCAATAAATGACTGAGACAGGCTTGTCTTAAACTCTGAACGCGATTCAAAATATCGATCAAGAATTTAAAATATCTTTTTCCGTAAACAACAGCTTCTTACATCTATTTTGTATTAACGTCTTAGAGATAATATTTTTTTTAGGAATCAGAGGCCTGTATTCCATCATCTTCCTCCATCAGTTTACATGAAGAAACGAATATGGAAATTGAAAATAATTTAAGCATTTTTGCAAGTACAGTATAATTATAATAATTTCTAAGTACAAGTATTTGTACTTACAAATTACTATAATACAATGTCGCCCATGCGCATGTGACCGCCCGTAATTTTCTGAATATTCATGAAAAAATGTCGAAAATAAACTTCAAAAGGGGGGGTCTATCTATAACATTTTTCATGCTATTCAATTTTTAATTTTTTAAGTAGAGTTTATAGATTTGTTTTCTATTTTTTGACACATCTCCGAAGTTTATGGGTCGATTTGGATTCTGTTTATTATTTCCAAAAGCTTGTGAGTTATTTTAACAGGTTAATTAACATTTTTACTAAAAATTATCGACTAAGAAAAAAAAGACGGAATCGAAGTCATTTTTTCGGTAAAAAATTGTGTATTTATTTTAAAAAAACTAGTGTAAGTCCATAAATTATCCCCATAGGACGACTTTTTTAATCATTATTTGTAATCTACTACATAACAGCTAAAAATTCACAAATCATTATTAAAGCAAACTGTAACTAAATCCAAAGTAAAACTCTAAAACTCTAAGAGTCAAATTTAGGAAAAGAAAATGTGAAAGTCAATTAAATGTCCCCGCTCTTAGCAGTGAGTACTAAAAGGTTAAACTAATAAGGAGGATGATAATGGAAATAAAAACAAACAAGCAATAGCCAGATTTTTACTTAAAAAAATACAAGAATTTTAATTAATTAGATTTTCGAAATGGCCCCCACTGGAATTTTTCCGAATGTTTGTACCAGTTTCTTCTGCTGCGTGCCCTTTCTTAAGTATTTTTTAAATTAGTCCTTGACTCACACCTAAAATATAAGATAATAAAATAAATGTTACTAGAAATTTGAAATCTGGCAGGTTAGTTGGCTCACTCACTTAGCAGGTTACCTAATAGATGTACGATACCGTTACGCTAACCTGCAGCAAGAATAGAAACGAATATTTCGTGGATAATTAGTTAAAGTATCGGGTAATTTATAACAAGAAAGTTGAAAACACTAACATGTCGCTGCCGAATTCGTTTGTATATTTGATTAAATGGAATAATCGGAGACCCCAAAGACAAAGACAAAGACATTTATTCGTAGGATACGGTATTTACAAAGTTGTTACATAAATGGTATAGTTCTCGACATATCCACCGCTAGACGCGGCATACGAATATTTACATGTAATAATTGATACTAAAATTAATATTTAGTATCATAGTTTAAGTTAATTTTTATACACACACACTTATACCTAATACTAATTACACATTATACTCTAATGAAACTTACATTCTAATAAAAGCAAAACAAAACCAAAAAAATGTGCAGACTGTACCTATAATATAAATTATAATAATATAAAACACAACCGTAACATTTAGAATCATAAAAATATAAAAAAGTGTATAACATATTAATAATATCGTAGGTACCTATTTATCATCAAAAAATTCTTTTATTGAGTAAAAACTCTTATGCCACGATCTCAACTTATTTTTATAAAAATGCAGGGGTGTCTCTCTGATTGGTTTTGGAATATGGTTATTTATATTTTAATTGACATTAAGTTTAGTAACTGTTTTTATAATGAAGAGTACTGTTGCAAAATTGGTTTTTTAACTTAGTGGGGTCCCTTTTTGTAAATCGATTGTTTTCTGTTACTGCGAGCTTCTTCTTCAAAAAAGGTTTTAACCTTTAGAATAATGTTTCGAGCATCACTTCACTAGCTTCCGGCATATATCTTTATAAATTCAGTAATATGTCAAAACAATAACTATGTTCTGTAGTCTTTAGTCATTGATGTTCTGAGAGTAATACAGAGTAATATCACGACAAAACAACCAGATTACCAGAGAACCCGAATGCATGGTATAATAATATGCTTCACCTGGTATTCTCTTCCCGTGACAGCTGGGTCACGTGATTGGCCTAAGTATACGTCATCAGTTGCGATGCGGTTCTTAAAGTTTTTTAGTGGGGAAAAAGATAAAAATAATACAACGGGTACTCAATTTTTATCATTTTTAATATTTTAGATGTGCCCAAACGGCCTTGAATACAGAGCCGTTAAACCTTATTTGAAAAAAAAAAACTATCTAGCAAGCTACGTCAACATCACTTGAAAAAGAAATACATCTGACTTGGCTGTATGGGCCAAGATCCCTTTGCCTGTCCTTAATTAGGACTAAAAGAACAACCAAAAAAAAATCACTACAAAATAAAATAATAACATGGACCAACTTAGTACACGACGAAAACCTAATAGGACGCAATTAACTCAACTTGAAAAATAAGTCAAAAACTAGTTAGGTTAGGTTATGTTCGGGCGTACAGCCGAATTAGCACAACTATGCCTTATATGGAATTTGCAACCGTAGATAAATGAAATAATATGTAGAAAGGTACATACTTACCAGTTCTTATTGTTGTTTTTGGTCTACAATATTGAAGCCACTTATTTGCTATCATCTCTTCTTTGGGAAAAGAAAAAAACCTTATTACTCCGCCTTTTTTACTTCTGTTTTTACAGTTTAGTACGGAACATTTAACCATTCGTTTTTTCTTGTGTATCTTTCAAACACAGTTTTTACACAGTTTTTATAGTACCTAACTAATGTTTGGGAACCACAGTATTTTGCTCACCGAGCGAAACAACGCTATAGGTATGAGCGACACGACGATAGTGATGAAATGGGGAGCTGTTAGTATGACACTTGTCAATCCGATGTGTGGCTACTGTGTGCGATTGAATTACCTGAGCAAAATGCATTTTACAACTTATCAAAGCAATTATGAACTAATAATTAAATATGTTAATTAATTTAAAACTAAAAAGATGAATCACAAGAGTTACTAAATAGTTAAGCTAGTTAGTAATTTATTTTATTTTATTACCTAATTAAGAAAGTCCCTAAATTTACTGAAACGGACAATCAATGGCAACACTTATCGTGACGTAGTCTTAGGCCATCGTGGGAAGAGAATACCAGGTGAAGCATATTATTATACCATGCCCGAATGTAGTAGACACTGACAATCGAATGACATTTCAACATGACGGCCGTAGTTCCAATTTTCCAATGACTAAATTCTTTAGTCATTGCAATTTTCGCCATTTCACAGATAAGTTGGTAGGAGTGTAAACATCATTTTTAAACCCATTTAAACCTCATATTTTACATACCATGTAGTTCTTAGTTTAAGCACCGAGTCGGCCTTTTTGCTGGGCTAGGTGGCGTTAAATCGTTACTTTTTGTTAAATTATATTCCCTTAGTGTTAATTTGTTATAATTTATTAATTTTATTTAATAACAACTAATCTTCCATTCCCAAACC
Organism: Brachylomia viminalis; assembly: GCA_937001585.2. Taxonomy (NCBI): domain Eukaryota; kingdom Metazoa; phylum Arthropoda; class Insecta; order Lepidoptera; family Noctuidae; genus Brachylomia; species Brachylomia viminalis. Next base: position 24,524,092 of record OW443314.2, read on the forward strand.
GGTTATAATAAATCAAATAAAATATTGTAAGAAAGAATAGTGCAACGCCAAAAAGAAAAAAAAAGAAAAAAAAATTGAGATTGAGACAACGTAGTTCTCTATATAGTCTGTGATTGAGACTTGTGACATTTAGTGTTTTATCTATGGTCAAGACTCGGGAGTTGTGTTTTGTTGTTGGTGGCATTTTTTTCTTCCAAATTAATTTAAAACAGCAGAGTAAAAGTGTTTTTTAGCGATGGCAGCAGAAGTGATGAAGGTTGAGTTCGAGATGGAGACGTGTTGCGTCTGTGGCGGGGGCGGCGAGCTGTTGTCACCAGAGGAGCACGACGCGGGCGCTCCGCCCGTGCAGGTGCCGCTGCGAACCATGCTAGTGCACCTCAACTCCAGCAAGGTACAATACGACGGCATACCTACCTTTTTTGTAGGTTCAACAAAACAATTTCATAACCTATATTTTATGTTAGGCGGGAACCATGAAAGTTGGGCGCTGGCTGGCTAGGATTTCAACTGTTTTACTTACCAAAGACTACCAGATTACTACTTCTTGAACAAGACAAAACCATTATAACCCTTTCTTACTAACAACTATACCTTTTTTTTTTTTTTTTGAGCGTGTGAAATCATCAAATAACTTCTCCCGTCTGGGCAGAGCAGGAGGGCGTTACTCTTACTGACCAAAACCCACCCGTGTTCCTTCAGTTGCCTGTGCCAGGGGCCACGGTATCCCTCTCGGACTTTCCCGCAACCCTAGCAGGCATTGGCCCTAGCGGACCCTGTCATTGGTGCTGACATCTTTTTGAGGCGCTCGTGGAACACAACGCGCCGTGGACCCGGGCCTGGTCCTTATCGAACGGCGAGCTGCCCATTGCTCGCCGTTGGCAAGCCCACGCCTACGGTGGCCGGGAATCGGCCTGCAGTTCCCAACGCCCAGGGCGTCTCCTGCGGCGGCTAGGGGCGTGAAGGCGCGAATTTTGACTAACAATTACCCCTATGGGAAGAAGGCACGAGTTGTATGTATGTAAAAAAAAACTGTGTTTTAAAAGAGTGTTTTATTACCTTCAGTTGTACAAAAACACTTATCTAAAGAATCTAAACAGCATGCAGCGTTACAACTAAGGGAAAGAGTATTTTTGGTGAACTCTGACACTCAAAGTAAGGTTTAACTTGTGTTTAGGGTGCCAGCATCCTCGCCTATAATTTTAACATATATCAGTAGTGGTAGGGCGAGCACAGCTTATTATTATTAAGATTACTACTTACTAGTAAATGCATATAATATGATGTGGCCTTTTAAAGTACCTATGTGGGGGTATGTGTATGTATAGAGTGAGAGATAAATATGTAAGTCTGTATAAATATAATTATGAATATATGACTTAATTAACTACACTCAGCAGCACGGAATGTGGCCCAAACATAAACACACCGATAACAGACGATTTTGATATCGCATATGAGAATTTCATGACATTTGCTTTTGTTAATTTAAGAGGGTAAGCCCAAAAAAACTTCATTATTTTAATTTCTGTGACACTTAACATTCGTTTGTTATTGGAACGCACAAAAGCCGAGTTAAAATTCGATATTCAAATGGTTGTGCATTTATTCTTTATTGTTTTATTTATTAATTAATCTGTAGTAATTAATGCTTCCAGAATTGAAACACAATGCTTCTAAGCTCAGCTCAAGTTGTGTTGCTTCGGAGTCAGGGGCGAACGCAGCGAGCAAGTTCCGCGTATTTTACTGTTTCAGGCCAGTCACTGCAGTGAAGAAGCAAGGCCGTGTCATCTGCATAAGTATAAATTGAACAGTTCGTTAGAGACATTTTGCATAAGTTATTGATATAAATAAGAAACAGGATAGGACTCAAAATTGAGCCCTGAGAAACGCCGATACTCAATGATTTAGTGTCACTAATAACGTCATTTATTTGGACGCGTTGGCTTCTATCATACAGTTCTGGAAATTTTTAAGGTATGTCCGCGAATGTCCGAAGCTTCCAGCTTGGATAAGAGGTGGGGAACAGACACAGTGTCAAATGCCTTGGAAAGATCGAGGAAAATTGCCAAGCATTTCCTTTTACGATCTAGGTTAGATACTACATGATCTGCCAAGGCAGCAACCGCATTTTCAGTTGACCTGCTACCTCTTAAACCATACTGGTTAATGTCACTCAATAATTTTTATGACTGAAGATAGTCTACCAACCGTTTATTAAGTATCTTTTCCAATATTTTAGAGATGGCGGGCAAGACTGAGATCGGGTATTATAATATACTAGCTGACCCCGCGAACTTCGTACTGCCTAACATTATTTTTTTAAATTTTTCTCTCAGGTTGATCCTCGTACTTCAAGGAATATACTAAAAAAAGAATTACAAAAATGGCTCCATCCATTCTTGAGTTATAAAATTACAACGAAAAGTGGCATTGATTTTTATAGATAAGGATATATGTAAATAAATAAATGTCATGTAATATATAAATAAATGTCTCCACTCTTGAAGATTGGATAAACGACAGCCCTTTTAAAAACCGTGGGAAAGCAGCTCGTGGAAAAAGAGCGATAGCAGATATGAGTGATGGCTGGGACAATCGCGGGCAGACAGGATTTTAACAGTCTGGATGAGATGCCGTCCCAACCCACCGCAGCATCTGTTCGTAACCCAATAATGAGATTTGAGACCTCTATTTCATCAGTGGGAAGAAGTACCAGCGAGTTAAAAGGCGGCGCATCGAGAGAATACTGCGAGGTATACGAGGTGGATGAGAATTCGTCAGCCTAGTTCTTGCCAACATGGGTATTAAACTCGTTAACTTTGTTGACCGAAGACTTTTCATCCGAAGACGGCCTTAGTAGCTTGTTAGGGGATTTCGCATTAAGGCTAGATCCGGTTATATTTTTAATGATCTTCAAAGTTGCTTTAGGGTTGTTCTTCGCCGTTTGAAACTGCTTGCTTTCATAAGCATGTTTTAAATTTTTTACTTGCTTGCTTGTTACAAAAATTACGGTATCGCTTATATGCAATGACTGTTTAATTCTCTTTGCTTATATGTGACCATGACCATGTAATTTTCAGGATCTGCCATTAGGGTTCGAGCCATGCTATCTCTATTTCGGATACAACGTAGCCAAGTTTCAGGATTCTGCGTTTTGAAGACATGTACACAGATTTAGAGTGATTAGCGACGACAGGGCTACTAATGGAAACCAGAGACTCGGCGTCATTGTTTGCGTCTTGAATAGTCAATATTCCACTAAAGTCCATTGATAAAATGTCAGTAGTTGCAGATATATAATTAACAACTATGTAATTAAGTTTAGAGGTAGGGAGTGGCTTTACATGTTAAATACTTATATGATTAGTGATACTATCTAAAACTAGAGTCGTATTTTTAAGATCAGATCTTAACATTACGTGATCAATACAAGAGTTAATACGTGTTGGGAATAGATGTATAGGGAGGAGGCCATGTGAAGCAATAAGGTTAAGGTACTGATTTGCTTGTTGGGAGGTAGCATTCGGAGTGATGTCAATATTGATGTGCCCCATTATCACTAATTATTTTTGGACAGGCGACTGAGTAAGGACAGTGTCTAAATTATCAATAAAATTATCAAGATTTCGTGTGGACGGAGAGTGATATATAGCGCTTAAAGTGAGATATTATGAGATTTTATATTACAGATCAAGCAGCTAGCACCGGATATAGAAGGTTCGGTAACGACATGGGGTAATTCTGGTTTTACATAATATGTTATAGCAACATCGTTCTGGTTGATAATATTAGTAGTGTGATAAGAAACATACCCTTCCAGTGGTGGACCTGTTGACACCAGCAACCAACACTCCAATAAAATTAAAACACCACATAAAATTTTTATCCTGGCTAGGAGCACAAGAAAACTATCAAAGTTACAGTTTAGTTTAGTTTTTTTTTTTATATTAAGGTGCATTATATTAAGCGACTTACTATTGTTATTAATGAAACGTCTACATGACTCCGGTGCACAGATATGTGAATCACTTAAGAGTCAATATCATTTAAAATGTCAGAATCGAATATAGATGTTTGATGTTAAGTGCATATTGATAGAAGAAGCAGAAGACCTGAAACCCTTGTGTGGATGTTGTCTCGTATATATATATTGATGGCAACCATAGGTATGACGTGGATTATGTGTAATTTAGTTTTGTCTACATTCAATAATTTTGTTTTGTAAGTTGCAGGTATAAGACAAGTGTTTGTGATAACAATAAGAGGTTAGTAGTGCTCGAGTTTGTAAATCAAATTGTAGGGTACTAGAATATTTTAAAAGCATGCAATAATAATGAAAATTAGATGCCTTGCGTTCTTCATGCAGGGGTGAGCAGTTTATTAAGACAAGACGTTGAGTTGATAACCATGGAGTCCATTACTTCACGTTCACGAAGAACTTTTTTTCGATTTTGCGACCAACAAAATTTATTTGTGTTTGTTTTAGCAAATAACGTGCATCGAAGAAAAGTTGTCGCTGGATACGAGGCAGGTGATCGGCGATATAGACTGGTTTGACTTCACCGGGAAGACCAACATGTCCCGTGTTTAGTTTCTCAGTTGATGGCAGACCCTTATTGAACGTACAGCAGGCGTCCAGTACTTGGTTCTTCGAGGGGATAGACAGGAACTATGCTACTATCGGTCTGTTTGTGCCCTTTTTTCCGGGCAAACGATATACGTCACGTAGTTGAGGAGGGTTAACCGCCGGCTGGAGGGTCTCACATGTTTTTAAGACAATCAAGACAATTAAGTCACTAGTGGTTTCCTTCTCAAGTTTGACGTGTAAAAGTGTTTGTACAAACCTACTTACAGAAATAAAATCTTTTAACATTTATCATTAATTACTGGTACATTCCTAATCTCAAGACATGATGATCGCGATCTCAGCGGTATACCTACTACTCTTTGTTCCAGATCCAGAATATAATTGCGCTGTTCACTGTATTCTTTTTCTAATTTCTTTATTGATTTCTCGATAGAATCGTAATCTCAGAAATTCTACAGTTTTTAGGGTTTCAGCATTCGTACCTATGTATGAAATTCAGCACTGCTGTGACAGGGTCCACAATCACATTCAACATTTAAAAGTTTAAGGCAGCTGCCACTTTACATCACTATATTATTGTTCATCAAGCATATGATTGGTATTTGGTTGTTAGGTGGTTCCTGAAGGGCGTCTGTGCGGCAGTTGCATCCGGCGCACGCTGGAGTCCTATGAGTTCAGCACGGCGCTGTCCTCTCGGGGGGCCCCGCCGCTCAGCGAGAAGATCCGAGCGCTGCGGAGGAGGTAAGCAGACTGTTGTGTTTTTACAAGATAATTATGTTGTTAAACAAGCCAGTTATTATTGTATCTGTGTCGCGTCTCTTATTTTTTTGTTGAGAACAGAAATTGCCACTTCATACACATTGTTTCTTCTGATTGGGCGACCAATAAGTGAGTTCACCTCTACAAACAAACATACAATCAGCTCATAATTCAGATTCAAAATGTTCATAAATTGACTTATTAGGATAGATTACAAGGACACTTAAACATGTGTAAGCATGCAACGCATATGCACAGCACAAAGTTCTATAAAACAGAAATAAAATCAAACATTGATCTCTGTGTAAAACTATTTTTGAGTTGAGCTTCAATTTTAAAATGTCCTTCAAGCATAGTTTCATGCCACAATAACTTGTATACCTAACTCGAATAAGTGTAATAGCTATGAAAGGCAAGTTTTTAGATTGCTGTAAATCTGAAAACTTGCCTTTCATTGCTATTACATAAGACTATAATTTATGTTGTCTGTCGCAAGACTGCACGAGCTGACGCAGAAGATCGACGTGTTCATCGTGGTGGGGGGCGCGGGCGCGGGCGGTGCGTACTCCGAGGAGGACATCATCATGGTGGAGCGCGACACGCTGGCGGCCGCGGCCGCGGCGGACGACGACGAGCTGGAGCGCGCCCGCAACGCGCGCGGCGACTCCGTGTACCAGTGCTCCGTGTGCCCGCTGTCCTTCCAGGTGCGGTTATCGATTAATGTGGATATCGAAATCAATCTAAATCAAAAGTCATTTATTCAAACTAGGCTGAGAATCAGCACTGTTTGAACGTCAAAATTACATAAGACAGTCCCCCAAAACGCCCGCCCTTGACCACTTCCTAGTGCTTTAGCTGGGAAGAAGTGGCGGAACAAACTCCCCAGCAGCTCTGCTGTCTGTTTAGTTAGAAGAACTGGTTTCTATACAATAGTAAGTAATTAACATTACGAAACAAAACATGAAATTAAATTATTTGCCATTATGTTAGCTAGCACACGCCAATATACCTACTAACAAAACATTGAAAACTATACTCAAGCAGAAATAAAAAATAAAAACGTAAAAAGAACTTAAGAGTCCTATTACATTTTTTTACGGAAATTCATGATTTTTGACCATGTAATTTTCAGCAGCAGTAAGATATTTTAATTATTTGATTATAATAACTATAGTGAAATTCTCTTTCTTGTAAGTTGGAGTTACACATTATTTTCGTGTAATTTGCTGAATTGACGCGGAATATATAGTACTTTAATTTAATTTATTGTGATTTTGTCTTATTATATTGAGAAACAAAAACTAATGAAACGTATTCACTGTAGATCGAAGTTTTATATCATATTAGTTTATTTGATTTAATTGTGTTTATTTGGAATATAATGGACATGAAAATCAAGACATTTATTTGTTTTCTTTACGACTTTTCCCTGAAAACTCAAGGAATTTAAAGAAATTCTAGAACTCCAATAAACAAGTAAAACATTAAAGTTATCGTTTAATAACTTTCGCTTTTATTAAAACTGAATGAAACAATGTGAATTTCAGCGTCAAAGTTCCATTGCCGACGTTTTTCCTTGTAAACTGAGTTCGTAAAATATTCATAGTAAATTACACGACAAGAAAAGTTAAAATGTGCAACTCCAACTTACAATAAAGAGAATGGCACTATCGTTATTCATAATCAAACAATTCAAATATCTTACTGCTGCTGAAAATTACAACGTCAAAAATCATGAATTTGCGTCAAAAATGTAATAGGACTCTTAATTCATAATAAAACCCTCCAGACATAAAGGGCGTGCCCGCTTTCATTTGTAATGCTGCATTATGCTTATATAGCTGTAACTTTGAAGTCACAAATGATAAACTAGGGCCTTCGAAGTAAAATAATAAAGACAGTTAATTACTAATAACAAAACCATAGTCAGCAAGATGACCTGTCACCACAAGCAGCACCCGTTCACGAGTATAACGCAGAGATCAGCCATTACCCCCCCACGCCATATTTGAGGGAAGGAGGCAACCCGATAACTCACTGCATTCTTAACGCGAACGAACTGTAGCTAACCATATATTGCAATGCAACTCTTTAAAAAACATTGAAATGAGTAGATTATGTCAATACTGAATAAAAAGTAAATAATTTAATAAATTTAATGTAGTCAAATAAAATAAACAATTATATAAACTCATTTAACTTGTCAGTAAGTAAGCTAATTCTGGAGAAAGAACATAAACATCGTCTTGAGTTAATCACAGCAACCAACTATTTTTATTGTTTAAGTAATCATTGATTGAATAGTATGCCTTTGAACAAAGGTTGGATTTTACTTTAGCTTTTAACGCATTAAAAGGCAATTCTAACAAAGAAGAGGGAAGCTTGTTATAAAAGTTTATATCAGCCCAACAAATGAGTTATGGACCTTATGAAGCCGGTCAAAGGGAGCACGTAGTTTGTCCTTATTTTTAAAGTTAATATTATGATTATCACTGTTTTTTGTGTATAAGTGTATGTTTTGCCTAATATATAAGATGTTGGCGAAGATGAATTTTGATGCCACCGTGAGAATACCAATACCAATAGAGAGGCTACTTGTTAAGGAGATGTCAAAAACTTGTCAAAATGTTCATTAACTTCTCAATAATTTACTTCCATGCAGGTCTGTGGTTCTGTCGCACCTTCAGTATTGTCGATGATGATGATGATGCCGACCCACCTATTCCCTACTCGACTGGGGCACTGTATTGATCACCAGCTCCTCAAATCTGACTATAGATCCACCACACTTGTATTGGAATCCTATGTTACGGATCACAGGCCGGTTCTTTTATCGATAGCTCACGTTAGACTAACAAGGAAAATTAATAATGTCATCACCCGCCTAGATTACGAAGCCGTTATTGTTGAGCTAGAAAACACGAACTTTACGATAATATACCAAATTGATGACGTAAACGAGTGCATGAATAGATTTATAAATATTGTGAGATCAGTAATTACAAAACATTAAAAACAGGTTAAAATTCCCAGACAAAAAAGAACAATTAAGCCATGGATGACCCCAGAGGGGCAATTCCCGTATTTTTAAGACCGTTCGCATTCTAATCTCAGTCTCAATCCGTCAAAATTACAATCAATTTACATACATTTTTGACAGGTTTTTGACATTGATTGTCGCTGAGATGAGATTGCGACTTGAATTTGAACGTTTTTTAAGTACGAGAATTGGCCTACTGGTCTATTAAAATGTATAAAAAATAGAGATAAATGCACATCAAAACAAAAAAGCTCCTGATAACCTAATCCTGAAAACAACATATACTCGCTACAGGAATTTCTGTAATAACTTACTTCGAAAATTAAAAATAGCTTACGAAACGACAGAACTAGAAAAAGCAAGAAATAATCCTAAAATCATATGAAACACAATTAAACAAATAACAAACACGCAAAAGACTCAAATCAGCCCTTCAGAGCTGCTCAAATTAAGAGAAGATCCTAAATTGTCCCTAAACGAGGTAAATCACTTCCTTAGTAATGTAGGTAAAAATTTGGCGGCACAAATTGTGTCACAGGCACCCGGACAGAGAACAGCAGCAGGTGATCAATCTCCTTCTACTCAAATTAAAAACAGTACTCATAACACAACTGGGAGCTCTCTTGCCCTGTTGGAAGTGGATGAAACAGAAGTAGAATATCTCATTTTGCAATTACGTCATGACTGCGCCGTAGGTTGGGATGGGATCTCATCCATATTGTTAAAAGCATGCCGACATGTTTAGGTTCCCCCCATAACCTTTCTCTGTAATCGCAGCCTTCAAACGGGTGTATTTCCGGATGCCCTTGAAAAAGGCAATAATACACCCAATTCACAAGGGAGGGGACAGAAGCTGTGTCAATAACTATAGGCCAATCTCTGTCTTGACCGCCCTTTCTAAAACGCTGGAGAAGATCCTGGCAAATTCTCTAAGGAACTTCCTGGACAAACACCACATCATTGCCGGAAACCAATACGGCTTTCGTACAGGTGTGTCGACGGAAGATGCGGTTTTAGACTTTACGCAACAGGTTGCCAGGAAGCTAGATAATAAAACAAAATGCCTGGGGATCAGTCTGGACCTTTCTAAAGCCTTTGACACGGTTTCTGTTCCCAAACTTATTGACAAACTGGAACGTATTGGTGTGCGTGGAATACCACTTGAAATTTTTAAAAGTTACCTCAATAATAGAATGCAGCTTGTCAAGGTGGATACTTATTATAGTGACGAAGAGCCAATAACGTATGGCATCCCCCAAGGTAGTATACTCGGCCCCATACTTTTTCAAATCTACGTGAACGACCTCTGCATGATGAAACTGCCTAACTGTGACATCTACGCGTACGCGGATGATACCGCGATCCTCGTTTATGCTCCTGACGTATGCTGCTGACGTAACACGAGACCGTCTCATACCTTTAGTATTGCAGCCCACTCATGTTCAAATCCATTAGCTTCTTGTAACTGTCCAACCCTTACCAGATCTGACTATATTAAATATCTCGGAGTTCAGATTGATGATGGACTAAGATGGGACAAACATATTGACGCCCTTACCACAAGAACAATGCGCCTTATACACGTCTTTTAAGTCACTGAGAAGTCGGCCAAACTTGACACTCTGAAGATGGTGTATTATGCTCTTTGCCAATCTGTTATTGGATATTGTATTACTGCATGGGGCGGTGCAGCAAAAACTAAAATGTTAAGAGTAGAAAGAGCGCAAAGAGCCATACTCAAGGTAATGACTAGGAAACCCTACAGATTCCCAACAATTGAACTATATTCTAACTGCAAAGTCCTTACGGTACGTCAGCTTTTCGTGCTTCGATCGTTTCTAAGAACTCATGCTAAGCTGCCACCGCCAAATCTAAATAAGCGACTACAACTTATCAGTGGATATCAACATAAAACCGCCTTCGCAACGCATCAATTTTATATTCTAAGTATATTTACAATAAAATTAATAAAGAATTAAAAATCATAAAACTAAACACACACACGGTAAAACTTAGTGTAACAGAGTGGCTACTAAAGAGGGACTATGCCTACACGGTGTCTCTACTAACATACATTACCTAATCTCTCACGCATTCTGATTCGATACATACACACATTTAAACATGCGCGCATGCACCACCCCCTCCCACCCCACCTTTCTCACATTCACACATACACACAAACTCACCTTCCACTACATGCTCACACACCCTCACACACATATACATACGTCAAAACTGAATCACATAAATTATTGCAGCGGTAGAACAACACTGTTCATTAATTGTGGATAAGAATTTTTGTGGCCGATCTTCTCAAAATACAGGTTATAACCTAGTTTGAGAGGCAGGGTTTTAGAGATTTTGCTACAGATTTTACAACAAAACCTAACATAATAAATGTGTAACCATCTACCCATTGATTCTGTAACTATCTGTATTTTTTTTATGAATAAACATATTATTAAACATATTATTGTGAGACAGAGTGGGTGATATTTTGTATGTCGTCGGTTGCAGCGCGTGGCGGAGTACCGCGCGCACTCGGCGACGCACGCGGCCGACGCGCTGCACTCGTGCTGGACGTGCGGCGCGCAGTTCTGTTCGCGGGCCGAGCTGCGCGCGCACGCGGGCGCGGCGTGCGGCGCGCCGCCCGCGTGCGCGCTGTGCGGCCGCGCGCACGCCGCGCGCGCCCCGCTCGACGCGTGCCCGCCGCGCTGTCCCGCCTGCGGTAAGTACCGGCGCGCGCACGCGGGTGGCGTGCGGCGCGCCGCCCGCGTGCGCGCTGTGCGGCCGCGCGCACGCCGCGCGCGCCCCGCTCGACGCGTGCCCGCCGCGCTGTCCCGCCTGCGGTAAGTACCGGCGCGCGCACGCGGGTGGCGTGCGGCGCGCCGCCCGCGTGCGCGCTGTGCGGCCGCGCGCACGCCGCGCGCGCCCCGCTCGACGCGTGCCCGCCGCGCTGTCCCGCCTGCGGTAAGTACCGGCGCGCGCACGCGGGTGGCGTGCGGCGCGCCGCCCGCGTGCGCGCTGTGCGGCCGCGCGCACGCCGCGCGCGCCCCGCTCGACGCGTGCCCGCCGCGCTGTCCCGCCTGCGGTACGTACCGGCGCGCGCCCCGCTGACGCGTGCCCGCCGCGCTGTCCCGCCTGCGGTACGTACCGGCGCGCGCACTGCGCCAGTCGCACACGTAGCTCATGCGCACAGTGCTCCCCACAGGCTTGCTGCTGTCGGACCGCGCGGGCCTGTCGGCTCACTGCGCGGCGTCGCACGGTCGCACGGCGCGTGCTCCGCACGTGTGCCCGCAATGCTTCCGCACGTGCGACACGCCCGAGCTACTGTCGGCTCACCTGCTGCGACACAGGCAGGCCAAGCAGTTCGTCTGCGGGTATGACGGCTGTATACTGCGGTTTGGGACCAGGTATGTTGTGTTACCCGTGTTTTTATTTCCAGGAACCATTAAAGTGACAGCATGGCAATTATCTTATGGTTATAATCTAAAATCTTCTGGTTATTAAATAATCAGCTTCGTAACTTTGACGAAAGTTATGAAAATTTGGTGATTCATCAGTGAGGTGTTTGACTCCCCCCGCGACATCTAAGAGGGGCGCGCGTGGAACACTACGCGCTGCCACCTCGGGACCTGGTGTGTGGGGGGCGACGGACGTCCCCGAGTCCGTCGCCCCTGGACCCATTTAGGGGGGCTGGAAGAGGGCGTTGTCCGCCCTCCGCCGACGCCCGGTGCGCCTTCTGCGGGCCGGGTGAGTGGACGAGATCTCCCTCTCCCTTTCCGCAGCCCACCACCGCGTCCCAGGACTCGCCGCTGCCGACCATCGACTCGACTACGTTCGGCAGCGACAAGTCACTGCCTACTTCTGAGATGAGGGCACGGCGCGGCTCCTCCCAAGCGGCACACTCTGCCAGCGTATGCCGCGCCGTGTCCTCCCGGCAGTCGACGCAGTGGTGACACCGGGCGTCCGGCTCCCTGTTTATGCGACACAGGTACTTCTCGAAGCAACCATGCCCCGAGAGCACCTGCGTCGCCCGAAACGACAGGGAGCCGTGCCTCCTCCCGAGCCAGCGCTCGAGCACCGGCCGGACTGCCTCGATGGTGACGAGGCCGGCGGTAGGCCGAGAAAGCCTGTCCCGCCATTCCGCCACCAGGACCTCGCGAAGCTTAGACCGACGCAGCTCCATGTGCCGCTGCATCGGTCCCTCGCCCCGCGCCCTCGCTTCCTCGCGCCACCGATACAATGACGCGAGTACTTTCGCCTCGAGGTCTCAGGGCGGGGATCCGGCCAGTACGTAAGCCGCCTCGTAAGAGATCGTGCGATACCCCCTGATGACTCTGACGGCCATTCTGCGGCTTTCGCAAAACTACGATGCTGCCGGCCGTCAGGTCAGAGGCCCACACCGGGGCCCCATACAGGGCCATGGATCGCACGACCCCCACGTAGAGCCGTCTACAGACGGCGCTCGGGCCCCCAGATTGGGAAGCACCGTTGCGAGTGCGCCAGCCGCGCCCAGCAACTTGGGCGCCAGCCGTCGGAAGTGGGGCTCAAAGTTCCACCGGCTGTCGAGCACCAATCCTAAATACTTCATGGTGGACTCGACAGCGATCCGAGCCCCCCCGACCACGATGTGTGAGCCGGGCGGCGGCGCCCGCCGGGGGCCATGAAACACCATGGCCTCCGACTTGCTGAGGGCCACCTCCAGGCCTAGGCAACGTATGCGGCCCACCACCTGTGACACCGCAGTCGTCGCCAGCAACGCTGCCTCCCTGTGCGAGCTCCCCCGGGCAGTGACCAGCGTGTCATCTGCATAACACGTCAGGTCTACGCCCGGTTGGAGCTCGCCCCTCAGCACCCAGTCGTACCCGATGTTCCACAGGAGCGGGCCTAGGACCGAGCCCTGCGGAATACCGCACGACATGCGGTGCTTGTTTCCGCCATCACGTCCCACGTAGGTGACACACCTCTCCGACAGATAAGCCCCAACGATGTGGCGGAGGTAGGGAGGCACCCGATGATAGCGCAGTGCCTCCCGAATACAACTCCAGGGCAGGGTGTTGAAGGCATTGGAGATGTCCAAGGACACCGCCAACATCACCCCGCCCCGGGACACCGCTTCCTCCGCCAGGACTCTCACCCGCGACACAGCGTGGATGGTGGAGCGCCCATGCCGAAAACAAAACTGGTTGTCATCCAGGTCCGGCCCCTCTCTGCACAAGTGGCTGACGAGGCGGGCTGCGATAATACGCTCAAACAGCTTACCCACCTCGTCTAGCAGCACTATGGGCCGGTACGCGGACGGCGAGTCGGCAGGTCGCCCCGCCTTCCTGAGCAGGACCAGACGACCAAATTTCCACAAAGCGGGAAACTGGCCCCGCTCAAGACACGCTGTGTAGAGTTCTCTCAGTTGGGGCTCAAGCTCCTTCAGAGCGAGGGCTAACGTGCAGCCGTGGATCCCGTCGGGCTCCGGGGCCACGTTCTTGGCCCGGAGCCGCATCACGGCTGCCCCCATCTCTGCCTGTGTCACCTCTGGGACGCTGATGGCGTTCTCTCCTGTAGGCTCTGCGGCTGTGGGCACAGACATCGGCGGCGGACTGTGCTCCGCTCTCGCCGGGAAGAGGGCTGCGACTGCTTCCTCCAGCAGCTCGGGTTGGAGACTCTCCGTAAGTGGGGGCGCCGCGGCTCGAAGTTTCCCTCGGACCGCGCGATAAGGCGCCCCCACGGATCCCCGTCTCGAGTCTCCAACATCTCCTCCCTGGCTCGCGTTTTCGCCTCGCCGATGGCCAGCCACAGAGCCTCCTTCGCCGCGCGGTACACCTCATACAGCGCGGCTTCTTCGTCAGGGACCCGACGACGTCTCCTCCGGTATCGGGTGTACTGGCGTCTAACCGCCACGCACGCGACGCGCAGCTGCGCGATCTCGGCGGTCCACCAGTACACCTGGCGCCTTGCTGACTGTGCGTGGACCCGGGGCATGGACGCGTCGCAGATTTGCGTCATCGCCCCGCGGAACCACTGCGCCTCCTGCTCGACGTCGACGGGTCCGTTTGTTGCCGACTCCCGGAACCAGGCCTGGACAATAAGCAACCACAATAACGGCAATACAATAACAATAGCGGCCTCCTCGAGAAGCTCCCTGTCGATGCGCTTACGCGCTCAGCGCGGACCGTCCATTCGCGGGGCCATCGAACTGCGGCCGCCGCTGCACGCTGGTCTGGGCGGAGACGTCGAAACGGATGTATCGGTGATCCGACAACGTCTCCACCTCCACGGCGACACGCCAGTCGCGGACACGGATCGCGACAGCGGGGCTAGCGAACGAGACGTCCACTATAGAGCCGCCCCGCTGCCGCACGCACGTGTGGACCGAGCCCCGATTTAGGACGGTCAAGCCAGTCGTGACCGCCCACTCCTCCAGCACCTCGCCCCTAGCATCGGTCACAGGAGATCCCTACGCCACAGACTTGGCGTTGAGATCCCCCAGCAACAGCACAGGCCGAGGGTGGAGTCGGCCCACGACGGCACCCAACTCGACAAGGAACCTCTCGAAGTCGGCGAGACTCTTGTTGGGCGAAAAATACGGCCCAACCATACCAATGCCGTCCACGAGGGCTGCTACCCAGCCGTGACCTCGGGACGGGTTGACAAGAGCCCCGCCAATGATGGCCACCAAACCGTCCAGGTCTCCCACCCAGTTATCCCTGGGGGGGACAAAGTACGGTTCGGCGACCACAGCCACGTGAATCGACCACTCTGCCATGCTCTGGAGCAAGAGATCCTGAGCTCTGGCACAGTGGTTGATATTGCCTTGGAGGAAATGGTAGAGCGCAATTTTGCGCAATCCATTCCCTCCGCACCATTCCGAGGCCGGGAGTCGACCGAAGGGCAGCCAGGCTGAGGGAGGGGTAAAGAGCCCCCGGCAGCCTTGGCAGCCCTACTCTTCTTCTTCTTGTTGGCGGGCGCGCCACAAGCCCTTCCACCCAATCTGTGCCCAGCGGGCCTCCCTGCAGCTGTACAAAGGCTGCAGTTTGGCGCCGCGGAGCACTGGGCCGCCTTGTGGCCGGCCTGACCGCAGCGATAGCACTGCTCGCTGCGGTCTATTTCGGCGGTGCACCGTGCTCTGACATGCCCAATGTCAAAGCAACGGTAGCACCGCAAGTCCCTGGGTTGCAGTCGCTTCACCCTCGCTGCCACCCACCCCACCAACAGACGCCCAGCGTCGGCGACTTTGTTCGCCGCCGCCACCGGGCACCGCACCCAGGTCGCGCCGAGCCCGGAAGCGTCAACGCGAATCTCGCCCGACCGCACGTCATCGGGTGGACATCCGCCGACTCGAGCGACAGCCGCCACGACCTCAGCCGGGGTCGTCGAGTCATCCAGGCCATCGATGCGCAGCTCAGCGGTCTTCATCGGCCTGGACACCCGGACGTCCTCCGGGTTGAGGACCTCTCGCAGCTTGGCGGCCAAGATGTCCGCCTTTTCGCCGCTAGAGGCACCCGAGACCTCCAGCAGTCGCGCCCCCGTAATCGCCGGCCTCATTCTGAGGCCGGACGGTATGCCAAGGTCGGGGAACGCGACCTTAGCCCTCGCCTCCGTTAGGACCGACTTATATGATATGCCCCTTTCGACGGCTCCGGGCTGCAGCGTAATTACTACAGCCGCGGAGCGTGGGGCTCTGACCTTAGGCGGTCCCTGGGCCTTCTTCGGTGCCGGTCTTTAGCGGGTACCAGCGGCGCCGTCTTCTCCTTGCGGCGGCCCCTCTTGACGACCGTAGTCCAGGTCTCCTTAGTAGACCCGGGCGCGGGCGCCGAGGGTGCGGTCGGCGGGGTCCGGCTGCCAGTGGCGCGGCCGTCCGGGCAGTGGGCGCGGACGCGCGCTCCACGGGCTTTCTGGGCCTCTCGGCAGGCCTCTTGGTCCCCTCCTTCCTCCGCTTGTCCGCAGCGAGCGGTGGGCGCAGGGTCTCAGCCGGGAGGAGCCTTGCCTCTATGCCCTCCATTCGGGCACCCACCATCTTTCCACACTGCATCATGCAGATGCGCGCGATCTTTTCGATCTCCGCATCCGCAAGTGCAGGTGTCGACAACGGGACCGATGAAGCCAACGGCAAGGCTGCGGAGGAAGAGGAGCAGGAGGCCGTGGAAGCTGCCCTCTGGGCAGCGAACTGCCGCTTGAGGTCCTCCCAACTCGGATCGGAGACGGCCATTCTCCTCCCATAGACGAGACGAGACGACGACGACGACGAGACGACGACGACGACGACGACGACGACGACGAGGAGACCCTCATAAACTGGTATTAAGTGATTTGCCAAGACTTGCGAAATACAACAAAAACTGCCTTGCAATGTGCGTACGTATTTATAACAAAATACCAAGTCGCTTTAAAATATTGAACTCGAGAAAATTTAAGACAGAATTACACAAGTGGCTTATTGAATGTAATTTTTACAGTTTAAAAGATTTTATGGATGTGAGATGTTGATTCCTTTTGTCGAAATATAAATTTTTGCATGCTATGTTATATCTTAGCGAAACATGTTGAGCTACTGTATTAATATTAACATCAATGTATACCATGTTTTACGCAAATAAATGATTTACTTACTTACTTACTTACTAGCTTCGCCGTCTCCACCGTGCTCGTACGAGTGACGAGGACCCCAACCGCCTCCCTGATGTCTTCAGCCGCCTCTTTTAGGGCGCGCGTGAACGTGCCCTTCAGGCTGCCTGATTTGGTGGCAACCTTCAGGACAACATCCACGCCGTCCATAACTTGGCGGCTGAGCGCCACCGCCGATACGCTCCCCCCGGCAGCTATCCGAGTGGATCGGCGCTCTCGGGCCTGTCGGGCTAACTCGCTGACTTCGTCAGCCGCGACAGCCTTTCTTTGCGCCGGCTTGGCGGCGTTCGCCTCCGCCTTGTTGGCTCCCAGCAGGGACATAGTGGAGCCCCCGCTAAGGCCGACACAAGGGGCTCCAGGTCACTCTTCCCCCTTTTGGTGACCAAAGAAGTGGAGCTTTGGTTAGAAGCGCACTCCACCTGCTTGGTCCCCGGGTCGCTTCCTCCGCTGGGTGCCGGCATGTCGGGGCGCTTAAGAAAGCGCCCTAGAGAGTCGCGCGACGCCGAAGGAGCTGACGCTCCACCGATTGCGCGACCTCGCCCAGTTCTGCCCGCCTTGGCTGGCAGGTTCTCCTCGCTAGAAGAGAGGTCTGTCAACCCCGCGCGCCTCTCGTCCTCTTTGTTTGAGCACTTCCTCCAAAATTTTGAAGGACGCTCAAACATCTCCTCCTCAGTCCGCGAGCGCTTTGAGCTTACGCTCGCCACACTCGCCACACTCATCCTCTCAGATGCGGTGTCAGAGTCTGACACCGCACCTGACAGGACACCCATCTGCTCGACCAACACGATCGGCAATTCCGCTTTTTGATTTTTGTTAACTGTTTCCATATAATTCCCACGAGTCGATATAGGTCCTAAATGTCCACCGGGCAGAGCCTAGATACCCGGTAAGCCTACATACTGCAGAGTGCGGCAGGTGCTCTGCAGGGGAAGCGCTAACGACTGGACTCCCTCCAGCCATTCATCCTCTCACCGCGCTTCAAAGCTTAGGATTGGGTGGTTTTTTATCTAAGAGGTAGCCTTCCTCTGGGCCAGGCAATTAAGCCAAGCCCTCGGCGGCGGCATTAGACATGCCTCCGTTCGCTGTCCGGCTAACACGATTCAGCGAATCCGCCGAAAATTCTCTCCTCGAGGACTACTCCTCAAGGAGAGAAATACGCGTCGCTTTGGTGCGCCTGCACCGCAGCGGCGGACCTTCCCAGTCTACGCCCACTCAACTACCTCTGTAAGCAGAGGAGGAGTGGACGTATTGACCGTCTGTAGCCCGGTTCCCTTCACCGACCATCAAGCATGATCGGTGATTGGAACCATGACCTTTCTCCGTTTGTTGAAGATTAGCCGCCAGCCCCAATTGTCCACCAAGACGTGGTGGGCAATTGGAGCCGACGTTGCCCAGGGTGCGCCACGAGGAGCTCTTCAACATGCACCCCCAACTCTTTTACCTGCTTTAACAATGGACCGAGAAGATAACGAATTGTTGCTATCTCTCTCACTCTCGGTGGCGAAAGGGGCAGCGCCCAATTGTAGCCAACACAAAACAAGTTACCTGATTCCCTCAGTCGTGCTCACTTTGTGTGCAACTCGTGTCGCCATTTATTCTTTACCACCTTCAATCAACAATACCAACTAGACATTGGGTTGGCGCAAGAAATACGTTTCGGTAAATAACAGCTCATTTCGAGACGTGAGCTCTTATTTGGTTTAGTTCGCTTGAAACACAGCCAACGTAAACACGACTTAAATTACTAGGTGCCATGGTTGTAATTAGGTTGAACTTATACCTGTTTAGCCAGTATTTAAGAAACTTGGCTTGTTACCGCTACCTTGTCTGTATATTAATGAAATGTGCATGTTTGTATGGAAACATAAGGATATATTTAAATTAGCTAATGATGTAAGTCCTCGAAGCCGACGAGATCCTCACAGACTCGTACTTAACAGTGCTCCCAGGCTTGCAAAGTACAATAAAAGCTGCTTAACTATGTGTTTACGAATTTATAACCAACTAGCTGACCTCGCGAGCTTCGTACCGCCTAACATTTTTTTTTTTATTTTTTTTCTGCGTGTGAACCATCCTCGTACTTCAAGGAATATTCTAAAAAAATAATTAACAAAATCGGCCCATCCGTTCTTGGAGTTATAAAATTACAACGAAAAGTGGCATTGATTTTTATAGATAAGGATTACCTAGTAATCTGAAAATGTTAAAGTCGAGATATGCTTGTAATATGTTGTTTTGTAATAATATGTTGTTTATTGAAACAAAAAGCCAAGTTGTTGCTCTGTAAAGAGAAATTTTATTTTTAACACATGAATGAATTAAAAAAGCGTTTGCACACACAACTTACTTCTATACATAAGTACAAATTATTATTATTATTTAGGTACTAACCTGTAAAGAGAAACAACATTATAAGCTATTGCTTCTAATAATATTAATATTTTCACAATTTACAACGTGAAATATTTTATGACGTTTTATAAAGCCAAAGAGAATAGAACGAACATAGTGCCAACCTGCTGGTGCTGCCACCTTAGATAAAGCTTATAATTTAAGTAGTGCTTCATTTACATTAAGAATAAACCTGTATGAATGGTTAATTGATAACAACTTCTATAGTATAAAACAATTCCTAGAACGAAAATAGTGTTGGTGTAATATAATAATGTTGTTAAGGAAATTGTAATTACAAATATTTGCATGCTATATATATTATATATGTTGAATCTTGGCAAAACATGTCTGCTCTATCTTTGTACTGTAAGACCATTTTATACCATGTTTTACGCAAATAAATAAATAAATATAATACAGGAAAAAAATACGAAAAATATTATCTTAATTAAATAAAATTAAAATAATAATAATTAAATTCCTAGTGTGGGGCAAAGTTTAAAAAAAAAAAAAAAACCAACGCTAATTATATACTTAATTATACAACCTTAGACTAACATATTATATACAAAAATTATAAATCTAACACTAGAGGTATCTATTTACATTAAAACTAATTCTCAATATCAGAATCCGATGAATCCGATAGAAGATAGTCTTCCTGAGTTTGTGGAGGTCTTGGTTGCAGTTAGAATCGAGGCTCTATAGTGGGAGCTATGATGAGCTTTAAGACCTTCGCGCAAAATTTTAAACTTTTTTTCGGTGCTTCCCCGAGGCTGTTGATTAGAGGATCAGACGTTAAAATCAACATATTGAGCAAGTCTCTATTCGTGGCAAGACGAGAGCACTTTCTGGTGTTGTGCTCTCTAAACCTCCGGCAATCTTTGTTTCTCGCTTCTTGGACTTCCTCTGAAAGCTGCCCTATTGGAACTTTTGCCGTCTTAATCACCAACCACCAATCTTACTGTGAATAAGCAATTTATGCGCCTCATGTAGTACCACGAGTAGAGACGTACATAAAGTCTTCTTGTCTCGAAACAAAGCTTTTTGAATTCAACAAGATTTATATCGAAGCCAGAAGACAATGTCCTCAACAATACATCAAAGTGTTTGATGATTTTAACATCCAATCCTGTGATCTGAGCACTCAGTTCGGGGTTCCCGAAAAAACGTCGAGCTTTGTTTCCATCATTTGTGGAAACAAATCCTGGCTTCGGCTTGTCCACAATGAATCCCATTTCATGCTTAAATCGTTGTTTGATTTCGTCTGACCGTTGTTTTACATTTGCTTTTTCCTCGAAGACCTAGCTTGCCATTTCTTAATATCTAACTTATAACTAATGTGTAAAAAGCACTCAAACGAACGAATCCAAGCACCTAATGTTGACAAACCAAAGCCAAAATTATCCTGATTGCTATCAAAATGCCCACCTTCATCAATATCATTCTGGGAGTAGCCCCACAAATATAGCATTTCTGCGATGAATATGTCTCTGTCAAAGCGTTGCACACTTTTCCATCAGTCATAGTCAGCAGAAGCTTGTGCTTAACAGAAATTTCAGAACCACCAATATCACAAGATGTAGCCTCCAAGTTGTTTATTTGTTCCAAAACCTTATTTGTCTCGAACTCAAACTCAAAACATTATTTATTTCAAATAAACCAATTACAGGCACTTTTGAATTGTCAAGGGGTCGGTCAGTCAGAAAGATGAAGCTACTTGCCCATTCCAAAGCGTAGTAGGTACCTATGGAGAAGAACGGGCAAGAAACTCCATGGATACTCTTTTAAATCAAAATATTGTTACAAAAAAGTGGTTACATCATTCATGTTGTAATTATACATGTGAGAACGATGTAGAAAGACGTGCACGTTAATAGCGTCCGTAATTAAAAGATAAAAACAATTATGGAATTAAAATAAGCCGTGGCAGCTAAGAAATGACCAGTGCCTACTGACGGCGCCCGTTCACGAACATGACGTATGGATCAGCACCATTCAGCTCAACCATGTTGAAGGGAACTCAAAGATCCAATACACACGCCACCACCAGCGACACATTTGAGTGAGCATGACATACTCTCAGCCGCCAGGGCACATTCAAGTCAATGAAAGACGAACCCAGTAAGCTTTATAGTGGGTACATAGTGCTCACACATGTGCTATGCAATTATACAATCGATCGATAGATTTTGGTCAATTCCGTTGTTTCTTTGGCAAAAACGAATTTAATTGGACGACAAAATATCGTCGATGATGGACGAGGATTTTGCCAGATAATGTTGTCACCTTCGTCGATTAACCTTAGAGGAACGAACGAATAAACAAAAAAGAACTCATCAGTGTCTTCGCTGTTATCAAATCTCTGTTTGTAAGCACTATGACGGGAACTTCCGTCACATCCCCATTTACTTACAAGAGTAAACAATGAATTGGGTATTAGATTGGGGAGCACACTTGTGACAACTTCTCTCTGAGCATCTACTGAACGTTCTGCTGTTTTATTCAAAATAGCTTGTAGCTCAATTTCTGCTCGAGATTGTGTCACAACAATGTGCTTCGGAAGGAGGATAACACGCTTGTTTTGATTTAACAATGCAATCATATGATGGAAACACTTGATGCCCGACTTTCATAGTCCACTTCCTAGTCTGTTTGTATGAGTGAGTTGTTGATTTTGCATCAATATAATACGCTAATGCCTCGTCACTACTTAGCGGTCTATCATTTTGCAGAGCACTTGGTTGTTGAAGGCTAATGCATGCACTTGCAGAAGCTGGCTTTTCGTCAATGTCCTTTATAACTCTGGCAACGTTTTTATGTCCAGTTGACCGAGCAGCTACCTCTGCAGCAGTCATTAATTCCCCAACACTCCGCGATTGAACTAGATCAGCAACTTTAGGTTTCTTAGTTTTAAAAGATGAATCTTCAAAGACTTTCTTAGGTCTTCCGGGTCGAGAAAAGTCAGCGGATGAGGTAGAAGATTGCGGTTGAGTCAACCGCACACAGAATTCTATCTTCTCGCCTTCCAGCCACAACTTATTCTTATTCAGGAAACGCTCTTTTGACTTTCCAGAAGACACACACACTTGGTAGCAATTTTCGAAGAAATAACAAAGTTCTGCTGTACTGTCATAGTATGAAAAAAACTTTTCAGTATTATGTCGTATCCACTCGAAATGTCTTCCAAATTTGTTGCGAACCTTATTATCAATTTCTCATTGAAGCCAGTTATAGTGAAAGCCTCCGCAGAACGTTCGAAAAATCTCCTACTCGTATTTCTGCCATTGGTATTGCCAAAACTAGCTTTTGAAATAACAACCAAAAGACCAATTTCTTCTCGAATCTTTCCCGGATTTCTGGCTTTTTAGTTTTACGATGTCTTTCTTCTTGTGACCTAATTTGCCACTTCCCTACAGGAATCTTATTTGCGACATGAAGAAGGCTTTCGAAGAATCAGATTATAGCATGAAGAATTGAAAACCCAAATTTCCTAAAATATCATTATAATTTGCACCTGCCACTGTTTGTCTCTGCATCACCCAAAGGTTGACTGGTAGAAAATGCCTATGGCATTAAGTCCGCCTCTGTACATTTGTGTGCTTATAGTGTTAAATAAATAAATACATTTTAAATAACTTGAGCTCCTCATTTTATCGAGTTTTAAAATCTGTTGAAGTTAATTTGCAGAGATAACACTTAATTGTAGATTTAGGTGGCAACATTACATACCTTACCATGAATCGTTATGCATAATAAGGTGTGTTTGATAGAAACTTCGATTCGATTCCAACACTCGTTAATTTGGTAGTATTGAAATCTTTAATTTGGTCTTCAAAATGCTTAATTTCTTCTTTTGTTATTTCGCTTTGATACATCTTACCCTCATTGGCCTGCAAAATCTGTGTAAAGTTGGAGACTTGTTGCGCCAAAGAACATTTTAATTTTTCTTATTAGAACTAGGGTCATTGTTGCGCTTGCAAACTTATTGTACAGGGACCAAACTTGACTGAAATATATGAGCATCTACACTCGGCGTCACAAAAATCGCACCTCTTCGAAAATAAGTATAAAACATGTCCCGCCAGTAACGAATACATTAAACCCAATTAATATTGGTATCAATTGAAAGTATGTTTAACGACCTTTAAATTAACAACAGTTAGAATTCCTAAACACAACAGATCTCAATAGAACGTAACGTTAAAAAAAATGTTGTCAAAATACGCATTGCAACGGCCACTAATTGCACCTCCCTACAAAGGTATAAAACGCGCGACCCGGGTTAAATGTGGGTCATTCGCTATTCAACCTTTGAAGTGAACACACGTGAACAGCTACAGCAAGAAAAATACCCCAGAAGATGGATACCACTGCAGATGAAGCCGCTCAAGTCATTGCACTACTGCAATCAGGGATGCGGCAATGTGATGTTGCTCGGCAACTGAACTTGAGTCGTTTTGCCGTTCGACGAGTGTTCCAACGCTTCCAAGAGACTGGTGGCTATATCCGAAGACGTGGATCTGGAAGACAACGGTGCACATCCGAAAGAGACGATCGCTTCATTGTTTCGACGTCTTTACGTAATCGGTTCTCCAATGCTGTTGAGCTGCAACAACAACTGCGATCAGCTCGCAGAACTTCTGTAAGCGTCTCCACGATTAGAAGAAGAATGCGGGAGAAGAAAATTGCAGCTCATAGGGCTGCTACAGGGCCAAAATTGACTGCACAGCATAGGAGAGACCGGTTGAAATTTGCCCGTGACCATGTGGATTGGACAATAGACCAATGGAGGGCTGTGCTCTTCTCGAATGAGACGAGGGTGTGTCTTTTCTGCAACGACAGGCGTCGAAGAGTGTATAGGAGGCAAGGGGAACGATTCGCACAAGCCTGTATTCAAGAGACAGTGGAATACGGGGGTGGCTCGTGCATGTTCTGGGGCGGCATGTCAATCGACGGTAAAACGAACCTTGTGTGTGTTTCTCGGAATGGAAGTGCTCGCGGGCATAGGTCGCTGACTGCTGCTCGGTACATAACAGAGATCTTAGAGGAGCAGGATGTCCCTTATGCGGGTTTTGTTGGCAGTGGGTTCACGTTAATGCACGATAACGCCCGCTGTCACACCGCTTTAATTGTAAGAGACTACCTGCAAGAAGTTGGAATCCCTGTTATGCGCTGGCCGGCGCGAAGTCCAGACCTGAACCCTATTGAGCACCTTTGGGATGAACTGAAACGGCGAGTACAGTACGTTGCAGAATGGGACAACATTCCTCAAGAGACTGTTGTCACATTAATTAGGTCCATGAGAGAACGCATGGAAGCAGTCATCAGGGCTAGGGGGGGTAACACTAGGTTTTAAGTTGTTTTTAAGGACTTTGTTGTAATTTTTTGCTGATAAAATAAAATTTAACTTTTAATCATTTGCATTAGCTTGTTTTTTTTTATTCCCTGGTAAACAAAAAACCAAATCCATTGATTTATTCTGAAATTTAAATAAATTGCCTTTCCAATGATACCTTATAGTCATATGTCTACCATTGATTAATAGTGTTAAAATGACTGAAGGGAATTCTTAAAGAGGTGCGATTTTTGTGACGCCGAGTGTATATTGCTTGAGTTTTCAAACTTTTGTTTAAGTATATTCAGCTTGTCGTGATCCATCGCACCCCTACTTATATAAAGTTCAAGTGATGACGACTCCTCAAGCGATAAAGTAGAAATAACTTTCTGTAAATACCTATAGTGACAATCGCTTAGCTGTGTGGTCCAGCAATGCTTGCAGTTTTATTTCAGCACAGGTCTCAGATATGGTAATGTTTTCAGGATCTGGGTAGTATTGCTTTTGCAGATGCTAGTTTAGTTTTATTTTATATATTATAAAGAGATAAAATTGAAAGTTTTGTATGTATAGGGTAATCTCTGAAACTACTGATCCGATTTAGAAAATTCTTTCACAATTTTTTTTCAATAGGTAGTTACATTATTATGGAGTGCTACAAGCAATTTTTTTTTCTGATAAAGATGTATTTTCCATAGGAAATCATAATAAATGTGATTGAAGTCGGAAAAAATCTCGTCGCTCGGCCGCTTATATTGCTAACGCTGGCTAAACCATACGAGGAACTTCAAAATAATGTACTACAGAATTGTATATCTTGAAAATGCCCTCAAAAAAGTTCGCGATGGTATATGTCTATATTATAAGGATAACTCACAGTAACCATTTTTATCTTTTTACAATTAATAAAATATAATGAGTGACTTTCGAAGCAATTTTGACATACGTAGTATTAATCCTTATCTCATTAAATATGTTAGTAAAATTAAGCATTCAATTTAGATCAAAACTGCCGTTTACAGCATGTCATTAGAATGAATACTTTAGAAGATATCACAGAATTAAAATTTAGCGCACAACAAAACAAAAAAAAAATACAAGAACGGAAAAGTCATCAAGAAAATTTGTAGTGCTATAGTATTGATAATGAGAAATTACTTACCATTTCTCGAGTTGATATTTTCGTAATGTCCGAGGTGTCAATTTCCTGTATGAACTTTTGTTCTTTTAGTGTGTAATGTTTCTTGTAATCCAAAGCGCAAGCGCGGGAGAAAATTGGCGTGCGTCCGTCCTCGAAGACCTCTCGGCCGGCACTAATCTGCTAGCTCGGCAGGCGTGAGCGCTTGAACTGCTCAATATCGTCTGATTTTTATTCTTACGAAAATAAATAACCACTTATAACAAAAATCTTCCTTACCCAGCGCTAGAAAACATTAAAACCTATTTTTTGATATATTACTTAGATGGTTTCGTAATATATTTTTTTGCTAAGAAGGAAGTACGTTCGAAATATCGGTTTAGTGTCATCTTTGCGATTTTTTTTATCTAGTCAATTATTAATAATTACGTTTCCGTCTTTAGTCAGCGCTTGACCATATGTTCAATTTTGTTAAAATGATTTTTATTTTGCGAAATATTTACATTAATTAGATATAAATAGCTCCAAAAAACATAAAAATGCAACAACCTCGCCTTAAGCAGAAATATATAATAAAAACGTAAACAGAACTTAATACATATGCAATGCTGCATTATGTTTATATATACAGGGTGGCCGGAACATTGACGTCCAAAAATAAAATTTCGGTCCCTCGTATCGTGGGGTATTCGAATCACCCCCATGTATGTTCCGCGACTTTTCATAGTTTTCGAGTTATGAATTTTTTTCTGAATGTTTGAAAATTTTCGACCTGACCAACCTAAAAAAATTCAAAAAAAAAAGTAGAGGGTTTTATCGAGTTTCTTTTTTTGCAACTGAATTTTCATAAGTAGTACTTTTATGCATAAAATAATCAGCTTCGTAACTGTGGTGAAAGTTATGAAAATGTTGATCTAAAGTGAAAAATTTACGTTCGGTAAATTATGACTTAAATTTTCAACTTCAAATTAAAAATCTAAACAGGTGACTTCATGGTTCTCAAGTAGGCTTCAAGAATGCGCCAGACTCTCAGCTTTCATAATCATTAAAAAACGTAGGACTTAATGGGGCTAACTTTGGCCTTAATCGGCCTTCAAAGACTGCGAAGTGGAAAATTCTTAAAATTAGCTATCTGATTAATAAATTTTTTTTTCCATTTTCTCGCTCCTAAGGTTATTTAGTTTGCTAACCAAAAATGACTGCAGGAAAGCTAAGATTTAAACACGGAGATTTTTTTAAATGTTAGTTTAATGAATTTTGCGCGATCCGTTCTCGTGGACTATGGGTTGTAAACGAGGGTGCAACTCTTTTACCTGCAATAACAATGGACCGAGAGGAAAAGAGACCGAATTATTGCTATCTCTCTCACGCAAGGCGCGCAACCGAAGCCAACGCAAAACAAGTACCTCAGTCGTACTCACATTGTGTTTACTGCTATACGCGTGTCGCCATTTTGTCTTTACCACACTCGCTTTGCCCACGGACTCCGCTGCCTACTTGTTTGACTACTTTGCTCGTTTATTGGACTGTGTTTTGCATTCTGATTTGGACTTTTTTTACGTGGAAGTGTAAAAAATGAGTTACACGTTAAGTGAATATGCAGAAATGCATTATTTTTATGGAGTTGCACAAGGAAACGGCCATGAAGCAGCGCGACTGTATCGCGAACAACTTCAACGTCGTGGTGGGCCGCAACCTGAGCGATATCCCGACCATCGTGTTTTTATTAACACGCACAACACTTTGATGGCAGGCCGCATTCCTGGTCGACGCGGCAGTCATGAAGGAATCCCTAGAGCTAACCCGGATCGCAGAGAAATGGTGCTGGAAGAAGTTCAGCGAAATCCGTCTACGAGTACGAGAAGTATGGCTCGTGCTCTGAACATCCCAAGGACTTCTATCCAAGACATTCTTCACGATGAAGAATACCACGCGTTCCACATCCGACGAGTCCAAGCTTTACTGCCTACAGATCACCAATTGCGCGTTGATTTTTGCCAAACCATGTTACGAAAAGAGCAAGAGGATCCTGGATTTTTCAATAAAGTTTTATGGTCAGATGAGTCACGATTTGAGCGATCCGGAATATTCAATATTCATAATTACCACACGTGGGCGAATGAAAATCCACTCGAAGTGAGAGCTTCGACATTTCAACATCGCTTCAGCGTTAACTTGTGGTCTGGTATTCTCAATGGCGAACTAATTGGTCCGTTTGAACTGCCGTCCAGACTTGATGGAGAAACATACAAAAACTTTTTGGAAAATGAACTTCCATTGTTGCTGGCAGATGTGAATCTCGAACTCAGACGAACCATGGTGTTGCAAAATGACGGCGCCCCGTGTCACTATGCAACCCAGGTCCGAAATTACTTAGATGAAACATACCCCAACAGATGGATCGGACGCAGCGGACCAATTAGGTGGCCTCCACGCTCACCTGATCTCAACCCCATCGATTTCTTTATTTGGGGCTATTACAAGGAAATAGCATACGCCCGAGACTGTTCAAGTGAACAAGAGCTGAGGCAGTTGATTGCAGAAGCTGAACGTGTTGTGAGAGAGAACAGAGACGCTTTTAGACGATTGCCAGACAATTTCTTACGTAGGTGTAGAATGTGTATTGCTGCTGGTGGTGGCCACTTTGAAAACCTTTTCTAAATGTTAAAAATAAATTAAGTACTTTTTTCACATTATCATCTGTGTTTTATTCAAAACCACTTTTTACGTAAAACTTTTCTTACCCAACTCTGAAACTATTTGTTGGTTAGTTTTCAGTATTCTTATCATTAATTAACCTTAGGAACGAGAAAATAGCCAAAAAAAAATAATTACTCAGATGGGTAATTTTAAGAATTTTTCCACCTCGCTGTCTTTGAAGGCCGATTTTAAACAAAGTAGCCCTATTAAGTACTTCATTTTTTTTATGATTATGAAAACTGAGAGTCTGGCGCATTCTTGAAGCCTACTTAGGAATTATGAAGTCACCTGTTAAGATTTTTAATTTAAAGTTGAAAATTTGAGTCATAATTTACCGAACGTAAATTTTTCACTTTAGATCAACATTTTCATAACTTTCATCACAGTTACGAAGCTGATTATTTTATGCATAAAAGTACTACTTATGAAAATTCAGTTGCAAAAAAAGAAACTCGATAAAACCCTCTACTTTTTTTTTTAGAATTTTTTTAGGTTGGTCAGGTCGAAAATTTTCAAACATTCAGAAAAAAATTCATAACTCGAAAACTATGAAAAGTCGCGGAACATACATGGGGGTGATTCGAATACCCCACGATACGAGGGACCGAAATTTTATTTTTGGACGTCAATGTTCCGGCCACCCTGTATAGCTGTAACTTGTAGCCACAAATGATAAACTAGGACCTTCGAAGTAAAATAAAGAAACAGTTAATTACTAATAACAATAACAAAACCATAGTCAGCAAGATGACCTGTCACCACAAGCAGCACGCGTTCACGAGCATAATGCATAAATATTGTTATAAGTAAACGTTCTTCCGCCGATATACCTACATGATCTTAGCACTGTATTTTGACGAGTTAATTCCGGTTTAAGAATCTCAAGAAGTTCTTGAAATTATGAATACGACATTCGATAACAATTTGCAATTTTTTTTTCATTTCCTATTAATTTTCTAAACGTTGTTCTATAATGTCCACACAATCTTCTCTCGCTTGTAAATGGGTGTACCCAAAAACGTCGGTAATTTTTCTTCTTCCTTTTTTTAAAAATTAACAAAGCGCATGCAATCTATGCTGGATCGACCGACGCCATCTTGCTACTGTTGACGAGGTTCTGCTTAGAAACGCAAAATGCCAGTGCGTTTGTATCGATACACACGCGCGTTTGCATCGCGTCTGTATCGCTACACACGCGCGTTTGCATCGCGTCTGTATCGCTACACACGCGCGTTTGCATCGCGTCTGTATCGCTACACACGCGCGTTTGCATCGCGTCTGTATCGCTACACACGCGCGTCTGTATCGATTCAAACGCGTAATTTATACAGGTGTGCAAAGGTCTACAGGCTGCGTCTGACTTGCGTGCGTATCGCGTCTGTATTGCTACAAACGCGCGTCAACGGCGCGTTTAAAAAACGTGGTGTGCATAGGCCCTATAATGTACTGGTGGCCCTACTGCTTTCCTGGAGGAGGGTAATGGGGTCGTCAGGGTCGGTCAGTGCATGCCTTGGACAGCGGATTTTACTGATTCTAGAGGGAACATAACTGGCGCTCTTCACAACCAGAGGGTTGCGATGGCTGCCAGTGGTATCAAAAAAAACGCTTGCAAGCGGGGTTCATGAATTGCTGAATGGTGGGGATTTTCAAATCTAAGTGTATGTATGGCTCAGAGGTAGCCTGTTACTTACAGTTGAGTTGTTGGATATGAGTTGACAAAAACCACAGACTTCACGATAGTTTAGTTATTAGTAAAAGTTACATGAAAGTTCCGTTGGATGCTAATCCGCGGTTATAGCGCTACGGCAGCTATTGGTCAACTGAATAATTATAATTATAAAAGTAAATAAAACGAGTAGCGAAAAGTAGATCGCGGCGTTAGCAATTTGCCTGTACGTGAACCGTACAGTGTAAGTTATTGTTACGAACGAACCAGGGGGAACCCGTTGCTTTACGAAGAAAACGGTTCTGTAGGGTCTGCATCCTATGGACGTTTGGGGGGGTGTGCCTGTGCGAAAACAGCACAGGCATATGTCATGATGGGACGGATGCATGCCGTATAAATGCGCAGTTTGCACCTGAGTGACAATTTACTGCGTGCATTTAAAACGGAATGTGGCGGCTCGTGAACGAACCACCTTTATGTGCTCTGAGAAGGAGAGCTGTCTGTCCAAAGTCACCCCCAGATATTTGGCTTGCTTCTCCCAAGGGATCGGCTTGCCAAACATCTTAATCGGACGGGGGTCGTCAGGTCTGCGTTTGAGTCGCGGTTTCCAGAAGAGAACCGCTTGACTCTTGTCGGGGTTGACTTCGATTCTCCAGTTTCTAAACCATGCGCCGAGCTTGTCGACTACGGTTTGGAGAGTACGAGATATCGAGTCGGGGAGGAGAGGATTCCGTATGGCGCTGCGAGATATATATATATATGAACGGCACACTGCGCGACCGCTGTGTCCACGCGGACACCACACGGATAGACTATGAACAAATTTTACTAATAACTACTTACTACTTACTAATAACTAACTATAACTTTTAATAATGATCTATTGGTTCGTTTATTTCAGTAATGTGCGCACATACACTACCTGTTAAGAATTTAAGCTTTAAGTCTGTACATAATTATTATGACAATACGCACAATTTACTATCAACTTTACGTAACGTTTTAGTTGTAATACCTACCAAGCGCTACACTTTTATTCTTTTTGGAGGATGGTGTAGTAAGGATAGAACTTATTATTTGTCTCATGCACTATATCGTCTCCTTGTTAAATAAGCTTCGACGAACATGGGTAACGCTGCAGTTTGTGTTATTTGTGTTGCTGGTAATGATGACGTGTCACTTTTGTGCAAGGCGATGCGGTTTATATGTCCACGTGTCGATGATTCTGTAATTTCCTTCACAACATTTGCTCCATATCTCCATTCTCTCGAAGTGCCTTTTGACCGGATTATAATATCTCTGAGGCTTCGTGGCTTTCACGAAGATTCCCAGTTTTTCTGCGTTTGCCTCGTTCAGTCAAATTGTCAAAGTTTTTTCTGGGCGTCCTGTATTACCGCTAGAAAGTCTTTTCCGATGTATTTCACGAGGGCATTGAAGTCATTTCTCGTTGCTTTAAAAAAAAACGTTAGTCCTGTTTGCTGCTTGCCATCTTGACTTAAAATCATGCTTTAATGTCGCAAATTTACGACGAAAAGCTTCTTTGTTTTCGACATCAAAAGAAGAGTCATTTATTGTTAAAAAAAATCGTAATTTAACTGACATAGAGACCGCCCGTTTAGTATACTTTGGTTATTTCCATAGTTTAATGTCGTACGGTATACCGTTATGGGGAAATGCCGCCGACATTCAAACTATCTTTGCAGAAAAGAGCTGTTCGATCAATTTATAAATTAAGTCCGAGACACACTCTCAGAGAGAAGTTTAAGGAGATTAATGTAATGACTGTGGCTTCTAAGTATATTTTTGAAACTCTTCTAAGCCCATAAAAAATATAAAATTGTTTAAAAAATACAGTAATTTATCTACAACATCAATACCAGGAACAAACACAAATTTGTTGTACCTACAACAAGGCTCAAGAAAATAGGTGGCTCATTCAGATGTCAAACTAATATCATGTCTCTTTCATAATTTAAAATATATTTTTAAAAAATGTAAAAAAAATAATAATAAAATTGATAATAAACTTCCAAGCTACGTTCAAGATCTAAGCCTTAATAAATTCAAATCATTCATTGAACGTAAGTTATGCCAGAAAGCCTTTTATACTGTGAAAGATTATGTTGAGGACAAAAAGGCTTGGGATTGAATTGCTCCAATTTTTTTGCATACTGAATTTGGTTTTTTTTTTTTTACATATTATTTGACATGGATAATTTTAATATACACTATGTCATGGATACTTACTTTGTGAAGTATAATATTATTATTTTAATTATTGTGAACGTGAGGACTATGTGGGTCATTGTTTCAGTTTTAATCATGGTCTGGCAGTTTAAGTAGCTTATGCGGCATACCCAAATGTCCTTTCTTTGGTATTGTTCGTCGAATCGTTGAGCTCCTTAAGTTCTGAGTTAAGCTGCACGGTTACTGACAAATGCGTGCACTGTCTGGACAGGTCCGCTTAATCTGTGTGGTTCTTTCCTCGGATGACCATTTCTGACATCAATCTACATTTTATATGATCTGAGATCTACATGGTCCTCATAGATTATGTCCGAACTTTTTATATACACATTGACATTGATGAATTTTATTTATACAATGACATGGGTATTTACTTTGTAAAGTATTATTGTGAATGTGAGGAATATGTGGGTCGTTGCTTTTTAGTTTTTTTTTTTTGCTCAGTCAGTTTTAATCATGATCTGGCAGTTTGAGTACTTTATGCGGCCTACCCAAATGTCTTTTCTTTGGTATCGTTCGTCTAATCGTTGAGCTCCTTAATTAAGCTCTGAGTTCAGCCGCACGATTACTGAGATCTTAAAACATAAAAATAAGGGAAATCCATATATAGGGGCAAAAATGCCAATATTCAAGTTCACGTCTCTACAAAGCACCTCGTCGAGTAAAACACAGTAGAGAAGTAGAGCACCTATGTAACACCGTGCTGTGTGCAGGAGCAACCTGATGGCGCACATCCGCAAGTGCCACACGGGCGACGAGCCGGAGCAGCCGGCCGCGCCCGACGAGCCCGCGCCCGCGCCCGCCAGCTCCACGTGCGACGAGTGCGGCCGCACGTCAGTATATACATTACTATTTGTTTTAGCCAGCCAGTCTTACAAAAACAGAATATTATTAATACTTTTATTCGTATACGAAATTTATTTAATTTATTCTTGTACATAATAATAATAATAAATCTTTATTTCCCGAAAATACAGATAATGGTACATTAAGTTTACAATTTTGAAAATACTGTAGAGCACATTACATAAAACATTTGGACGCTACAGAAATCTGTACACAATAGATTAAACTCTGTCTCTTAAACTAGGGGTATCCTGTATCTTAAGAGACAGTGCTTCGCAATGGGTTTCCAATTGAAATGTATGAGTGGACTGTGTCGATTTAACTTAAGTAGGGAAAAAAGTTATAAGTTATGAAAAATAAAAATATAAGTTACTTTAGTTTTTAAATTATGCATTAATTATGATGGAGGACTTACAGCTTGTAAAAACAGACAAAAAAGGGCACCATAGTCACCAGCAAGCCAATTACAAATCCTCACGTATAGACTTATAATAATAATTAATTTTATGGTGTGAGCACAAAAACAAAAAACAAATTGGGTGTATCATACGCCCCTAAGACATTGCTTAAATAACAGTACCAGTTTGAAAGCGGTGCGATACGATAAAAGGTCGGGGAAAAAGTTTCTTCGTATTTTATTGGCATTGTACAGTGCAAGCACAGCACAGTTTCGTATGAATAAGTCAGCATTTTACCTGCGCTGGGCCGGTGAATTTAGTACACGAATAGCATTCATACCGCGTGCACTCATCTATCATACAATAATACTTTTATCAATAAATATCAATCACATTTATCAGTGTATCAATCAGCATCAACTCAAGGTGTAAGGTCCTGAACCATACATCTTAATGGTCCTTCGAGCCGGATAAGCGGGTTTCAATCACGTAGCAAACATATTAGTGGTTGTTCCTGTAAATACGACCTGTGGGCGACAGTCAACGGTCTACCAACGTCATCAAGCCCTCGACTGCTGCAATACCGCCAAGTAAGGAGCTTTGTTTATCTTTCCGTGGTTGCGAATCGGTTCAGCCGGCCTCCCACAAGCGGGTCTCACTGGTTGGATTGAGAAGGCGCTAATATCGCGGAGAGTTTGCAAGAGCATTTTCTGTGGAATAGCGGTCAGGAACATCATCAAGAAACCGATCAATCATGAGTTCTACGATGGAGAACTTGTTAGCAAATCAAGATCAAATCATGCAAGCTATGGAGCAGCTATTAAAGAACTTCAAAAAAGATCCTGCAGAACGTAAGACTCCATCCAATATCAAGAAACGACTGCAAACTCTAGATAGTTATTGGTCTGAGTTCCAGTCTAATCATTTAAGATTATGTGAAAGCGAAAGTCGTAGTGCCAGTTATTTCACCGATAACTTCTTTCAAAGGACGAAACTCTTCTACACTGAAGCACGGGACACTATCGAACGTTACGAGTCGGAAATTCCTAGTGAAGGTGTGAGAAATCCATCAATTCAAGTATCGGCATCTGGCAAACACGAACAAGAAACTTCAAATACTTCATCAGTTGACCCCGATCAAGCAAACAGCGATCCTTGTAATAGTAAGTCTACATCTCTGTGGAAAACTGTTTCTCAAGGGAACGCGAGCAAACTGGAAGAAATGCTGCGTAAGCAAAAGAGCAACTTCAAAGCGTTGTCGCGTACAATCAAGAGCGTGGAATTAGAGAACATTTCCGAAAAATGGGAACTCGAAGATCTACTGCGTAATGTACAAAAAAGGTGGTCAAATATAGACTCGTTGCACTGGGAAATTGACAGTGAGCTGTACGAGGAAGATGAGGATTATGAGCAAACATACAGCAGATATGAACAATTATACAACGACATGAAAAAGTCAATCAATATCAAGATGGGCTCCATTTCACATCGTGAAAATTGTACCCCCAAAATCGACATTCCTATCTTCAGTGGAAATTACTTAAAGTGGACATCATTCAAAGATCTATTTATAGAGACGATCCACAACAACAAGTCAATGTCGAGTGCTCAGAAGATGCAGTTTTTGAAAAGTAAGCTAAAAGGTGAAGCAGAAAAGCTAGTCCAACACTTAAACATCAGTTCGGAAAATTATCAACTATGCTGGGACATCTTGAATCATAGATACAACAACGAAAAGCTCATCTTTAGCTCACATATTAACGCACTTCTAGCAATACCTACAATGCAGAATCAAGCAGATTATCAACTCAAGAGGATGTTTGATACTACAAACGAATGTCTTAACGCCATAAAGAATCTCGGTGTCAACATATCAAACTGGGACCCACTTATTGTGCACCTGCTGGCCTTGAAGATGGACAGCGAGACGCATGGGGAATATATACAATCGCTAACTGATCCCAGAGCACTACCGACACTCGACGAATTCCTTAGATTCCTGGAGAACAAATACACCGCTCTGGAATCATCTCGGCGAAAGCAGTATACTCCAAAATCAAAGCAAGATTCATTCAGCAAAAAAGAATCGGAACATCAGCCAAACAAACAAAGCAAACCTAATCAGCACAATAATAAGAACGATGGAGGCAAACCATTTTTCCGCAATTCTGCATTTAAAAGTTTTGCATTGAATAAACCAAATTGTCCACTCTGCAATGACAACCACGGACTTTTCCGTTGCAAAACATTTTTAGAATCTAGGCCAGAGGCCAAAAGAGATATTGTGAAACAACTAAACCTATGCAAAAATTGTCTCTATGATCACAAAGACAAGCCATGCTACTCGGAAACAAAATGCAAGGTGTGTCAGGAAAAGCATAACACCTTGTTACACGATACGTTTCACAGCAACGCCACAGCAGTAAACACGAAGTCAGTTACAGAGGAACAACAGTCCAGTACACGCGAAAACAGGACACGAGACACTGTGTAATGTTTGTATTTTTTACTTAGGTTTTGGCTATTAGATCTTATATTATACGTTCTCTCCAATTATCTGCATGGCCATTGTCTGTTGTTTAACCATTCCTAGGCCTCTATATTTTAAGTTATTTAGATTTTCTCATGCTCTCCCAATGTTTATTTACCTTTTGTAATGTCAGATAATGACAAGCCTAGGTTTTATTTTTAATGTATTGCTAGAGCTGCCAGTAGGTAAGGTTGTATAGGTATTAGATCTTATTATAAACTATTATTCTTCTTTTATGTTCTAGAATCATTGTTAAAAATTTTATATGTCAACCGATCCGAAAAGGAAGGGAGCCGGGACCGTCAGGCAGATTACTCTTGGTGCTCGCCTTGGCAGGAGGTCCTGAAGTTACATAGCACTCGGTGGGAGGGCTGTGTCCTCTGATAGTGTGAGCTGTGCTTGAACAAACAAATCTACGCGTCCTTCTACACCAGACTATGTTGGAAAATCCCTAGACCGGCGATGGCTACCCTTGGCGTCAGTTCTGGATACTGACGCAAGAAGATTACGTCGTGGTTTACAATATACTAGTGACGCCGACGGCTGGTAGATCTCAGCCCTCTGCCTGCCTCCTCTACCACAGCCTGCCCCTCCGAGGTCGGTGACGTGGTCTGACTCAAGGACCCTCCTTTTACAACCTGCGAGCCTCTCTAGAAGAAACGTTTGGACCTTCAACTTAAACCCGGTTTCCCTGACCTTCTATTCTACATCAATTATATTATTTTACCATTTCTTCTTTTACTTTTACTTTTTCTTTTAAGCCGGGACTCCTCCAGTTCTGGTGATAGTTTCCTCCTTGACGTTACATTTTCCCCCTCCCGGGAAAATGTAACGTTACAACTGTCAACCATATATCAAATGGAAGCATAGTAGAAATCCTGCTAGCAACAGCCCTCGTTCGAGTGAAAGCACGAAACGGAGAATACCACACGATGCGTGCTCTTATTGACCAAGGCTCACAAGTCTCTCTAATATCAGAATGCGCAGCTCAAAAACTAGAACTCGCAAGACAAGCATTCAAAGGCGTCATATTTGGCATCGGCACAAGTGAAGCCAATTGTAAAGGAGAGATCAGTATTACTGCGGCATCATTGCATACTGACTTTACCTTCCAAGCAGATGTGTTGATAATGAACACACTATTACATAACCTACCCAACAGAACTTTCTCAAAACCATCATGGGCATACCTTCAGAACATACAGTTAGCAGATCCAGAATTTTATACGAGCCGACCTGTAGATTTATTACTAGGCGCCGACGTATATTCTCAAATAATAATGGGAGGCATTATTAAAGAAAATGAGTCACTACCTGTAGCTCAACAAACTCAGCTCGGGTGGATATTAAGCGGAAACGTCAAATCATATCACTGCAATGTCGTGATGAACAACATTGAGGACATACAAAGGTTTTGGGCCATTGAAGACATAGCCGATGGCAATATCAACATGTCCAAAGAGGATCATCAGTGCATTCAGCAGTATCAGACTGAAACTTCGCGACGGGAGGATGGCAGATATGTTGTAAGACTACCATTAAAGCCAGACATAAAGGAACACTTGGGAGAGTCAAAACCCAAGGCTGTAGCCCAATTTTATCAATTGGAGAAAAAGTTTGGAAAAAACCCAAAGATTGCGCAAGATTATAAATCATTTATCGATGAATACATTGGACTAGGTCACATGCGTGAGTGCAAGAATAAAAAACAGCCAGATTGCATTTTACCTCACCTATGTGTATTGAGGCCAGAATCAACTACAACAGCATTACGTGTGGTGTTTAACGCGTCAGCAAAAACATCGACTGGCTACAGTTTAAATGATTTTATGTACACTGGCCCAAATCTACAACAAGACTTATTTACGCTAATTTTGAGATGGAGACAACATAGATATGCAATTACAGCGGACATCGAAAAAATGTTCAGACAAATCTACTGTCATGACGATGATCTGCAATATCAAAAAATCGTATGGCGCAACTCACCTCAATAGAAATTACGTGAATATGAGCTAACAACAGTCACATATGGCACCAAATCTGCACCTTTTCTCGCCATGATGACTCTGAAGCGAATAGCAGAAGATGAACGCGCAAGGTATCCTGCTGCTGCAGCAGTTGTTGAAAGCTGCTTCTACATGGATGACCTATTGGCTGGGCATCATAGCATCGAAGAAGCAAAGCGACTAAAATCTGATCTTATCAAATTACTCAGATCGGGAGGATTTAATTTGAGGAAATGGTCGTCTAATAAACTAGAGATATTAGACGACGTCACATCAAACACAGCGAGTCAATCATTTGAATTCAAACATCAAGAGTCAACAAAAACATTGGGGTTACGCTGGCACCCGCTAGACGATCAGTTCAAGTTCGAAATGAAGATTGACATCAAATCAACAGCTCCAGCTACCAAGAGGTCCTTATTGTCAGATATATCAAAAATATTTGACCCACTGGGCTGGTTGGCACCGGTCTCAACCAAACTAAAACTATTATTTCAAAATGTCTGGTCACTAACCCTACAATGGGACGACAAAGTACCAGCACATATCAACGCGCAATGGCAGAAGATCAAGAAAGATCTACCAAAAATAGAGCAGATTAATGTACCGCGATGGCTACAAATACGGCAAAACGCAGAAATTGAACTTCATGGTTTCTGTGACGCATCTACAAAAGCGTATGCTTGCGTAACATATTGCAGGATCATCAAACACAACCAAAATAATTTAACTCCTGTGACCATATTAGCAGGAAAATCAAGACTCGTTCCTGTCAATAAAGCGATATCGTTGCCAAGATTGGAGCTTAGCGCAGCGCATTTATTATCACTTCTGATGCAAGTAGTTCAGAAAACTTTACAGGACTACAGTATCAAAATATACGGATGGTCAGATTCAACGGCTGTCCTAGGCTGGCTACAAGGAGATCCGAATCGCTGGAAGCCATTTGTGGCAAATAGAGTGAAACAAGTCACTGAAGTAATTCCAACCACGAACTGGCACTATGTGAAATCAGCTGAAAATCCAGCTGATTGTGCAAGCCGAGGATGTTCAGCAGAACAGCTCAAAGAACATTCACTATGGTGACATGGACCAGCGTGGCTATCATCATTCGATGAAAAGGAACATAAACAACAAAAGTATGTTACGCAAGACGAAATGAAAAAATCAGTACAAGCTGGCATCATTCAACAAAATGATGACATAGCTCAAAACATATTAAATAAATGTAGCAATTTCAACAGAGCGACGCGAGTTTTAGCTTGGACTTTGCGCGCAATAACACGCAATAATCAGCACAAACCAAAGTTTTTAACGATCGGCGAAATGAAGAAATCAAGAAATCTCATCATTAAGCAAGTACAATATTCAGAATTCAAAGAACAAATCAACAGTCTTCAAAAACACAAACAAGTCAGCGCAAAAAGTGAGCTGTTGCAATTGAACCCATTCCTGGATGAAGAAGGCTTGATGAGAGTTGGCGGGAGGATCTCTAACGCGAATATCCATCAAAATATGAAACA
Organism: Brachylomia viminalis; assembly: GCA_937001585.2. NCBI lineage: Eukaryota > Metazoa > Arthropoda > Insecta > Lepidoptera > Noctuidae > Brachylomia > Brachylomia viminalis. The sequence continues at coordinate 24,563,893 of OW443314.2, forward strand.
TCCACTCATTATACCTAAAAACTCTCATCTTAGTAACTTGCTGATTGACCAAGGACATCACATGACGTATCATGGCGGAGCTCGAATCACGCAAGCTTGGCTTCGCCAGCAGTACTGGATTGTAGGCGGAAACCGCGCAGTCAAGAAACGCCTTAGAACATGTATCAAATGCAGACGTCACAACCCAATCAAACAAGAGCAGTTGATGGGAGACTTGCCTGCAGCACGCAGCAATCCAGCACGACCTTTTTATCACTCAGGGGTTGACTACACTGGCTTTGTCTACGTCAAAACAAACAAAGGCCGAGGAGTAAAGACATCAAAAGGCTACATCGCTGTGTTCGTATGCATGGCCACAAAAGCTGTGCATCTGGAACTAGTCTCGGATCTGAGCTCCTCAGCATTCTTAGCAGCACTACGCAGAATGTCAGCAAGAAGAGGCGCCCCAAAACATATATACAGCGACAATGGTACAAACTTTGTAGGAGCAAGCAGAATCCTAAACGAAGAATTCATCAACATGCAAAAAGTGTTAGACGTGGAATTTTACGAAGCAATCACCGACATGGAGATCAATTGGCACTTTAACGCCCCATCCTGGCCAAACGCGGGAGGTGTATGGGAAGCAGCTGTGAAGAGTTTAAAGTACCATCTAAAGAGAGTGATTGGCGAACAACGGCTGACGTTCGAAGAATATTCAACAGTGTTAGCACAAATCGAAGCATGTCTAAACACAAGACCACTGTGCGCTCTAACAGAAGATCCAGAAGATTTGGATTACCTCACGCCATCCGACTTTTTAGCAAGCGGACCAACCTTGACGTTAATCGAAACAGAAACAGATTTACGTACGAGGTGGCACCTTACCCAAAAAATTGTGGATGATCTATGGAAAAGATGGAGAGCGGAATACTTAAGCCAATTGTCAGTGCGTAGTAAATGGCGGCAATCGCACAGAAATCTGAAGATTAACGACATTGTCATCATACACGACGTACAATTACCATCAGGAAAATGGGCCATGGGAAGAATCACGGAACTACATCCCGGAAAAGATGGAAAAGTCCGAGTGGTTACTATTCGCACGAAAAATGGATCACTGAAAAGACCAATAACAAAGTTATCATTATTGCCCATCAATGAAAATCCAACAGAAGAGCAAGAACATCAAAAATCGGCAACAAACGTACCAAAACAACGAACACGACAATCGTCATCAAAATTATACAACTTAATCTATACCATACTCATGATACTTACGGTGATGGTATCTACAGCAAGAAGCGAGTACAAGTTCACAAGCCTGAGCAGTAACCAAAGCATATATTTTGACAAGGTAGCGAATATGCGGCTACAACGCGAAGAATGGAAGCTAATAGTTTATTGCGATATGGCTCCATATTGGCGAGGAATAGATGTACTCAACAAATATATGAATCAACTTGAGAACATATGCTCATCAGATCAAATAGCACAATGTGACGTAGTCCGACTGCAATTACGTCATGGGTACGAAGAACTCGAACATTATAACAGCATTTTACTTGGTCAGCAAATGCACCGATTGCGCCGACGTAGAGGCCTTATCAACGGTGTAGGCTACGTTGCACGTAGTTTATTCGGAATATTGGATGAAGAATTTGCTGAAAAATATCAGAAAGATATCGACCTTATCAAGAAGGATCAAAAACATCTAGCCTTATTGTGGAAAAACCAGACATCAATCGTGGAAGCAGAATTGAATGTCATCAAACGAGTAGAAACCGCCTTGGAAAAACAACATAAACTCATCAATCAACACATCATCAACTGTAACCGGGGAATAAACAAACTAACAGAGCAAATTCAGAAAACAGATAGCAGAAGTGACTTTACCTTATCCGCCTTGGTGGCAAACAATATGCTGTCAAACCTGAAAGATATCCAGGAAACGCTGGTGGATACAGTGGCGAATATTTTTTATGAAAAATTCAACTTTCACCTTTTAACACCAACACAGCTGAGAGATGAACTCAACACTATAACAGGACAACTATCAAAGGAGTTGACCATACCCATTAATAATATGCAAACGGATCTTGCAAAGATATATCATTTACTAAAAGTAAAAGCCAGAACAACCAAGCAATACATGATTTTTGAAGTCAAGATTCCTCTTGTGACTAGAGAAGACTATGAGCTCTATAACCTCATACCAATTCCGTTGCAAGTAGCCGAAAGCATGGTCACCATCACACCTATCGCACATCACTTAGCGATAAATATACAAAAGGACTCGTTCATCCCGATGTCGGAAGACGATTGGGGAAGATGTACGCCTTACGATCATGACGACTTCATTTGTCCCCTGAAAAAGCCTATTTATCAAATGACCTCAGACAACAATCTGTGTGTTAAGGATCAAGTTGCAAATCAATGTCAAACAGAAACCAAAGAATGCATAGATCAGTGGACGGAATTAAGCATCGTCAACACATATTTATATTATTGTTGCGGACAATGCACCGTGCGAGTCATATGTGAGGATCATATTACTGCTGCACGACTCAGCAAGGCCGGGGTACTGACACTCGGCGACGGTTGCGTAATCAAAGGTCAAACATTTACGATTTATTCGCACCAAAGCTTGAGCAACTCAATACATACAAAAACAGACGTTATGGATATTGAAATACCGTCTATAAATCACATCATCAATCTAACTGTACCTTCTGCTGCCGTACTAAACGACACCGAAGAGACTATTAAACGGCAAATGGATTTAGAATTCATCAGCCACGCCATCAAGAATGCAAGAGCGAAGGAAGTTGAAGTATTGACGGATCAAGTATCATCCCACGACATTCACCACTACGTCGCCATATACACTGTAGTGGCAGTGATCATAATCATTGTCCTCTTCTACGTGTGGCGACAGCTGCGAACCCGCAGGGACACGGTTCAACAAGATCGTCAGAAACCCAACGTGCACTACACGACTGCTGCAAGAAGACCGTCACAGACCATCGCTACTGTTGACAACAACCAGAGCAACACCCGCACAGTTGACAGGGCGTCGTCACCACGTTTTGGAAGTCAATACAGATCAATGTAGTGTTATTTAAGTTAATTAAGTAATTATGTTTTATCACCTTGTTAATTATAACTATCATGAATCATATCACCTATGCACCGATCTTCTCCGGGCCTGGAGCATGTACAGTGCAAGCACAGCACAGTTTCGTATGAATAAGTCAGCATTTTACCTGCGCTGGGCCGGTGAATTTAGTACACGAATAGCATTCATACCGCGTGCACTCATCTATCATACAATAATACTTTTATCAATAAATATCAATCACATTTATCAGTGTATCAATCAGCATCAACTCAAGGTGTAAGGTCCTGAACCATACAGGCATAAAGTTGTAGTAAAATCTCTGGCTGTACCTACTGTTTGTATCTGGCTGGTTTTGATGCCATTAAATAGATGACATGATTTTTATGCCCGCTAATATTAGTGAATCTAACGAAAAAAATCGATACATTTTGAAGTTAGATTACATTAATGGAAAAATGGCGCGAAAAAAATATGTGACATTTATTTGGTTGACGTTGGTTTAAGCGTTTGCAGTCCGGGAATTTTGATGTCAAATATTCAGCTTACTCAGGTCGCCCTGTTACGAATAATGTAGATACAATTTTTAAAAAAATGTGCATTATCGCCATTTTAGTAGTTCCGACTTAGCTGAAGAGTTAGGGGTTGACCACAAAACAGTTTTGACCCATTTGCAAAAGTCTGGGTATACAAAAAGATCTATAGTTGGGTGCCACACGAGCTCTTAGTCTTGATTTTGTATATAAAACGCGAAAGAACTTTTCTCCCTAGCTAAATACGTTCAGACCTTATCGATACTGAAACTTTAGCGCTAATTCTACGCAATTTTAGGGTACATGATAGTTTCACCTCTTTTGGAGAAATATTGTCATAGTATTTGTAGTTGGCTGACAATGTTTGGTGTATCAAACTTAAAAGCAACGTTGTGTGCGCAGGTTCGGGTCGGCGGCCGCCATGAAGCGCCACGCGCGCGTACACCGGCCGCCGCGACACTACCCGCCCGTCGCACAGGTATGTTATGTTATGTTATGTAGCGCCACGCGCGCGTACACCGGCCGCCGCGACACTACCCGCCCGTCGCACAGGTATGTTATGTTATGTTATGTAGCGCCACGCGCGCGTACACCGGCCGCCGCGACACTACCCGCCCGTCGCACAGGTATGTTATGTTATGTTATGTAGCGCCACGCGCGCGTACACCGGCCGCCGCGACACTACCCGCCCGTCGCACAGGTATGTTATGTTATGTTATGTAGCGCCACGCGCGCGTACACCGGCCGCCGCGACACTACCCGCCCGTCGCACAGGTATGTTATGTTATGTTATGTAGCGCCACGCGCGCGTACACCGGCCGCCGCGACACTACCCGCCCGTCGCACAGGTATGTTATGTTATGTTATGTAGCGCCACGCGCGCGTACACCGGCCGCCGCGACACTACCCGCCCGTCGCACAGGTATGTTATGTTATGTTATGTAGCGCCACGCGCGCGTACACCGGCCGCCGCGACACTACCCGCCCGTCGCACAGGTATGTTATGTTATGTTATGTAGCGCCACGCGCGCGTACACCGGCCGCCGCGACACTACCCGCCCGTCGCACAGGTATGTTATGTTATGTTATGTAGCGCCACGCGCGCGTACACCGGCCGCCGCGACACTACCCGCCCGTCGCACAGGTATGTTATGTTATGTTATGTAGCGCCACGCGCGCGTACACCGGCCGCCGCGACACTACCCGCCCGTCGCACAGGTATGTTATGTTATGTTATGTAGCGCCACGCGCGCGTACACCGGCCGCCGCGACACTACCCGCCCGTCGCACAGGTATGTTATGTTATGTTATGTAGCGCCACGCGCGCGTACACCGGCCGCCGCGACACTACCCGCCCGTCGCACAGGTATGTTATGTTATGTTATGTAGCGCCACGCGCGCGTACACCGGCCGCCGCGACACTACCCGCCCGTCGCACAGGTATGTTATGTTATGTTATGTAGCGCCACGCGCGCGTACACCGGCCGCCGCGACACTACCCGCCCGTCGCACAGGTATGTTATGTTATGTAGCGCCACGCGCGCGTACACCGGCCGCCGCGACACTACCCGCCCGTCGCACAGGTATGTTATGTTATGTAGCGCCACGCGCGCGTACACCGGCCGCCGCGACACTACCCGCCCGTCGCACAGGTATGTTATGTTATGTAGCGCCACGCGCGCGTACACCGGCCGCCGCGACACTACCCGCCCGTCGCACAGGTATGTTATGTTATGTTATGTAGCGCCACGCGCGCGTACACCGGCCGCCGCGACACTACCCGCCCGTCGCACAGGTATGTTATGTTATGTAGCGCCACGCGCGCGTACACCGGCCGCCGCGACACTACCCGCCCGTCGCACAGGTATGTTATGTTATGTTATGTAGCGCCACGCGCGCGTACACCGGCCGCCGCGACACTACCCGCCCGTCGCACAGGTATGTTATGTTATGTTATGTAGCGCCACGCGCGCGTACACCGGCCGCCGCGACACTACCCGCCCGTCGCACAGGTATGTTATGTTATGTTATGTAGCGCCACGCGCGCGTACACCGGCCGCCGCGACACTACCCGCCCGTCGCACAGGTATGTTATGTTATGTAGCGCCACGCGCGCGTACACCGGCCGCCGCGACACTACCCGCCCGTCGCACAGGTATGTTATGTTATGTTATGTAGCGCCACGCGCGCGTACACCGGCCGCCGCGACACTACCCGCCCGTCGCACAGGTATGTTATGTTATGTAGCGCCACGCGCGCGTACACCGGCCGCCGCGACACTACCCGCCCGTCGCACAGGTATGTTATGTTATGTAGCGCCACGCGCGCGTACACCGGCCGCCGCGACACTACCCGCCCGTCGCACAGGTATGTTATGTTATGTAGCGCCACGCGCGCGTACACCGGCCGCCGCGACACTACCCGCCCGTCGCACAGGTATGTTATGTTATGTTATGTAGCGCCACGCGCGCGTACACCGGCCGCCGCGACACTACCCGCCCGTCGCACAGGTATGTTATGTTATGTAGCGCCACGCGCGCGTACACCGGCCGCCGCGACACTACCCGCCCGTCGCACAGGTATGTTATGTTATGTTATGTAGCGCCACGCGCGCGTACACCGGCCGCCGCGACACTACCCGCCCGTCGCACAGGTATGTTATGTTATGTTATGTAGCGCCACGCGCGCGTACACCGGCCGCCGCGACACTACCCGCCCGTCGCACAGGTATGTTATGTTATGTTATGTAGCGCCACGCGCGCGTACACCGGCCGCCGCGACACTACCCGCCCGTCGCACAGGTATGTTATGTTATGTTATGTAGCGCCACGCGCGCGTACACCGGCCGCCGCGACACTACCCGCCCGTCGCACAGGTATGTTATGTTATGTTATGTAGCGCCACGCGCGCGTACACCGGCCGCCGCGACACTACCCGCCCGTCGCACAGGTATGTTATGTTATGTTATGTAGCGCCACGCGCGCGTACACCGGCCGCCGCGACACTACCCGCCCGTCGCACAGGTATGTTATGTTATGTTATGTAGCGCCACGCGCGCGTACACCGGCCGCCGCGACACTACCCGCCCGTCGCACAGGTATGTTATGTTATGTTATGTAGCGCCACGCGCGCGTACACCGGCCGCCGCGACACTACCCGCCCGTCGCACAGGTATGTTATGTTATGTTATGTAGCGCCACGCGCGCGTACACCGGCCGCCGCGACACTACCCGCCCGTCGCACAGGTATGTTATGTTATGTAGCGCCACGCGCGCGTACACCGGCCGCCGCGACACTACCCGCCCGTCGCACAGGTATGTTATGTTATGTTATGTAGCGCCACGCGCGCGTACACCGGCCGCCGCGACACTACCCGCCCGTCGCACAGGTATGTTATGTTATGTTATGTAGCGCCACGCGCGCGTACACCGGCCGCCGCGACACTACCCGCCCGTCGCACAGGTATGTTATGTTATGTTATGTAGCGCCACGCGCGCGTACACCGGCCGCCGCGACACTACCCGCCCGTCGCACAGGTATGTTATGTTATGTTATGTAGCGCCACGCGCGCGTACACCGGCCGCCGCGACACTACCCGCCCGTCGCACAGGTATGTTATGTTATGTTATGTAGCGCCACGCGCGCGTACACCGGCCGCCGCGACACTACCCGCCCGTCGCACAGGTATGTTATGTTATGTTATGTAGCGCCACGCGCGCGTACACCGGCCGCCGCGACACTACCCGCCCGTCGCACAGGTATGTTATGTTATGTTATGTAGCGCCACGCGCGCGTACACCGGCCGCCGCGACACTACCCGCCCGTCGCACAGGTATGTTATGTTATGTTATGTAGCGCCACGCGCGCGTACACCGGCCGCCGCGACACTACCCGCCCGTCGCACAGGTATGTTATGTTATGTTATGTAGCGCCACGCGCGCGTACACCGGCCGCCGCGACACTACCCGCCCGTCGCACAGGTATGTTATGTTATGTAGCGCCACGCGCGCGTACACCGGCCGCCGCGACACTACCCGCCCGTCGCACAGGTATGTTATGTTATGTAGCGCCACGCGCGCGTACACCGGCCGCCGCGACACTACCCGCCCGTCGCACAGGTATGTTATGTTATGTTATGTAGCGCCACGCGCGCGTACACCGGCCGCCGCGACACTACCCGCCCGTCGCACAGGTATGTTATGTTATGTAGCGCCACGCGCGCGTACACCGGCCGCCGCGACACTACCCGCCCGTCGCACAGGTATGTTATGTTATGTTATGTAGCGCCACGCGCGCGTACACCGGCCGCCGCGACACTACCCGCCCGTCGCACAGGTATGTTATGTTATGTAGCGCCACGCGCGCGTACACCGGCCGCCGCGACACTACCCGCCCGTCGCACAGGTATGTTATGTTATGTAGCGCCACGCGCGCGTACACCGGCCGCCGCGACACTACCCGCCCGTCGCACAGGTATGTTATGTTATGTTATGTAGCGCCACGCGCGCGTACACCGGCCGCCGCGACACTACCCGCCCGTCGCACAGGTATGTTATGTTATGTAGCGCCACGCGCGCGTACACCGGCCGCCGCGACACTACCCGCCCGTCGCACAGGTATGTTATGTTATGTTATGTAGCGCCACGCGCGCGTACACCGGCCGCCGCGACACTACCCGCCCGTCGCACAGGTATGTTATGTTATGTTATGTAGCGCCACGCGCGCGTACACCGGCCGCCGCGACACTACCCGCCCGTCGCACAGGTATGTTATGTTATGTTATGTAGCGCCACGCGCGCGTACACCGGCCGCCGCGACACTACCCGCCCGTCGCACAGGTATGTTATGTTATGTAGCGCCACGCGCGCGTACACCGGCCGCCGCGACACTACCCGCCCGTCGCACAGGTATGTTATGTTATGTTATGTAGCGCCACGCGCGCGTACACCGGCCGCCGCGACACTACCCGCCCGTCGCACAGGTATGTTATGTTATGTAGCGCCACGCGCGCGTACACCGGCCGCCGCGACACTACCCGCCCGTCGCACAGGTATGTTATGTTATGTAGCGCCACGCGCGCGTACACCGGCCGCCGCGACACTACCCGCCCGTCGCACAGGTATGTTATGTTATGTTATGTAGCGCCACGCGCGCGTACACCGGCCGCCGCGACACTACCCGCCCGTCGCACAGGTATGTTATGTTATGTTATGTAGCGCCACGCGCGCGTACACCGGCCGCCGCGACACTACCCGCCCGTCGCACAGGTATGTTATGTTATGTTATGTAGCGCCACGCGCGCGTACACCGGCCGCCGCGACACTACCCGCCCGTCGCACAGGTATGTTATGTTATGTTATGTAGCGCCACGCGCGCGTACACCGGCCGCCGCGACACTACCCGCCCGTCGCACAGGTATGTTATGTTATGTTATGTAGCGCCACGCGCGCGTACACCGGCCGCCGCGACACTACCCGCCCGTCGCACAGGTATGTTATGTTATGTAGCGCCACGCGCGCGTACACCGGCCGCCGCGACACTACCCGCCCGTCGCACAGGTATGTTATGTTATGTTATGTAGCGCCACGCGCGCGTACACCGGCCGCCGCGACACTACCCGCCCGTCGCACAGGTATGTTATGTTATGTTATGTAGCGCCACGCGCGCGTACACCGGCCGCCGCGACACTACCCGCCCGTCGCACAGGTATGTTATGTTATGTTATGTAGCGCCACGCGCGCGTACACCGGCCGCCGCGACACTACCCGCCCGTCGCACAGGTATGTTATGTTATGTAGCGCCACGCGCGCGTACACCGGCCGCCGCGACACTACCCGCCCGTCGCACAGGTATGTTATGTTATGTTATGTAGCGCCACGCGCGCGTACACCGGCCGCCGCGACACTACCCGCCCGTCGCACAGGTATGTTATGTTATGTTATGTAGCGCCACGCGCGCGTACACCGGCCGCCGCGACACTACCCGCCCGTCGCACAGGTATGTTATGTTATGTTATGTAGCGCCACGCGCGCGTACACCGGCCGCCGCGACACTACCCGCCCGTCGCACAGGTATGTTATGTTATGTTATGTAGCGCCACGCGCGCGTACACCGGCCGCCGCGACACTACCCGCCCGTCGCACAGGTATGTTATGTTATGTTATGTAGCGCCACGCGCGCGTACACCGGCCGCCGCGACACTACCCGCCCGTCGCACAGGTATGTTATGTTATGTTATGTAGCGCCACGCGCGCGTACACCGGCCGCCGCGACACTACCCGCCCGTCGCACAGGTATGTTATGTTATGTTATGTAGCGCCACGCGCGCGTACACCGGCCGCCGCGACACTACCCGCCCGTCGCACAGGTATGTTATGTTATGTTATGTAGCGCCACGCGCGCGTACACCGGCCGCCGCGACACTACCCGCCCGTCGCACAGGTATGTTATGTTATGTTATGTAGCGCCACGCGCGCGTACACCGGCCGCCGCGACACTACCCGCCCGTCGCACAGGTATGTTATGTTATGTTATGTAGCGCCACGCGCGCGTACACCGGCCGCCGCGACACTACCCGCCCGTCGCACAGGTATGTTATGTTATGTTATGTAGCGCCACGCGCGCGTACACCGGCCGCCGCGACACTACCCGCCCGTCGCACAGGTATGTTATGTTATGTTATGTAGCGCCACGCGCGCGTACACCGGCCGCCGCGACACTACCCGCCCGTCGCACAGGTATGTTATGTTATGTTATGTAGCGCCACGCGCGCGTACACCGGCCGCCGCGACACTACCCGCCCGTCGCACAGGTATGTTATGTTATGTTATGTAGCGCCACGCGCGCGTACACCGGCCGCCGCGACACTACCCGCCCGTCGCACAGGTATGTTATGTTATGTTATGTAGCGCCACGCGCGCGTACACCGGCCGCCGCGACACTACCCGCCCGTCGCACAGGTATGTTATGTTATGTTATGTAGCGCCACGCGCGCGTACACCGGCCGCCGCGACACTACCCGCCCGTCGCACAGGTATGTTATGTTATGTTATGTAGCGCCACGCGCGCGTACACCGGCCGCCGCGACACTACCCGCCCGTCGCACAGGTATGTTATGTTATGTTATGTTATGTAGCGCCACGCGCGCGTACACCGGCCGCCGCGACACTACCCGCCCGTCGCACAGGTATGTTATGTTATGTTATGTAGCGCCACGCGCGCGTACACCGGCCGCCGCGACACTACCCGCCCGTCGCACAGGTATGTTATGTTATGTAGCGCCACGCGCGCGTACACCGGCCGCCGCGACACTACCCGCCCGTCGCACAGGTATGTTATGTTATGTAGCGCCACGCGCGCGTACACCGGCCGCCGCGACACTACCCGCCCGTCGCACAGGTATGTTATGTTATGTTATGTAGCGCCACGCGCGCGTACACCGGCCGCCGCGACACTACCCGCCCGTCGCACAGGTATGTTATGTTATGTTATGTAGCGCCACGCGCGCGTACACCGGCCGCCGCGACACTACCCGCCCGTCGCACAGGTATGTTATGTTATGTTATGTAGCGCCACGCGCGCGTACACCGGCCGCCGCGACACTACCCGCCCGTCGCACAGGTATGTTATGTTATGTTATGTAGCGCCACGCGCGCGTACACCGGCCGCCGCGACACTACCCGCCCGTCGCACAGGTATGTTATGTTATGTTATGTAGCGCCACGCGCGCGTACACCGGCCGCCGCGACACTACCCGCCCGTCGCACAGGTATGTTATGTTATGTTATGTAGCGCCACGCGCGCGTACACCGGCCGCCGCGACACTACCCGCCCGTCGCACAGGTATGTTATGTTATGTTATGTAGCGCCACGCGCGCGTACACCGGCCGCCGCGACACTACCCGCCCGTCGCACAGGTATGTTATGTTATGTAGCGCCACGCGCGCGTACACCGGCCGCCGCGACACTACCCGCCCGTCGCACAGGTATGTTATGTTATGTAGCGCCACGCGCGCGTACACCGGCCGCCGCGACACTACCCGCCCGTCGCACAGGTATGTTATGTTATGTTATGTAGCGCCACGCGCGCGTACACCGGCCGCCGCGACACTACCCGCCCGTCGCACAGGTATGTTATGTTATGTTATGTAGCGCCACGCGCGCGTACACCGGCCGCCGCGACACTACCCGCCCGTCGCACAGGTATGTTATGTTATGTTATGTAGCGCCACGCGCGCGTACACCGGCCGCCGCCACACTACCCGCCCGTCGCACAGGTATGTTATGTTATGTAGCGCCACGCGCGCGTACACCGGCCGCCGCCACACTACCCGCCCGTCGCACAGGTATGTTATGTTATGTTATGTATTAGTGATCTATGATGTATGTTAGGGGGTTATTATTTCCGCACTTCGTCCTTCAGGTGGCCTATTGTGCGTGGAACATGAGTGATTGTTTCATTGTGTTTTACAGGAAGAAGGCAACGAGTCGCAGGAGGGAGAGGATATGGAGGGCGAGGTGGAGTATCTAGAGGTGGAGGAGCTAGACGAGTACCGCGAACACGACCACTACGACCATAAGCCCGACATCCACCACATGGAATGAGGACAACTCAGCCATACTCACTATTGACACATGACATGTAAATGTCTGGTCCAATAGTATCCGATAAATGTGTAAACAAACTCTGCTCAGGATACATTCTTATGCAATCACTTACTCAAGAGAATTAGTAACACGTTCATCTGTATGTAGAAGGGTTCAACTTGATATCTCACCACTTGAATTCAACTATTCTTGTTTTAAATAAAATTATCAATTTGTAATTGAAAAATCGGGTTGATACCTAATAGAAACTCTGTGATTTAAAATTAGAATTTCAGGTTTAAGTATTCAATCATATTAAAGCACTCAATTTGTAAGTGGCACTCAGATACGTTTTCTTACATTCATCAGATACTTTTGGAACAGGCTATATACAAACACACCCTGAAGCTCTGTACTGCTGGTAAACAAAAGATGTGCAATATTGTTGCAGCAACACGTTCTTGTGTTGCTGGCGACATCACAATTGTTCATTTTGTTTACCACAAATAAGGAAACAACATCAAACACGGATGCACTTTCACACACTCACACACACACTCACACACACACTCACACGCACGCGCGCACACACATACTGACCATTACTACATAAAGTATAGCTTACCATATTGTATTGAAGGAAACTGGCTCCCTTTCTAACAGGGATTCTTCTGCTGACCGTCATATACTATAATTGTATAGTTAGTAGTTAGCTGATTGCTAATACGAGCCCTAATTGTATGGTTATCTATTTGCTACATAATACGAGCCCCTATGTAAGCTAATATTAGACTTCAAATAGGTTAGACAAGTACCTATTGATAAAAAGTGCCTGCTTAATGTTTTAAATATGAATGTATGAAATATCCAACTTGGGTATGACAACTTGGAACTGGCGTATTGAATAAGATTAGATTATAACACATGTACTTTTTTTATGTAAGTGCATTATACTTATTGGCTTCCTTTATTTTTTTCATGTATATTATTGTACAATTCAAATATATCTACGTTTATTTGCATTATTGTGTTATTATTAATAAGTGTTTTCCAACAAGATAATGCTCATTGTATAACCACCTTAGGGCCCTTTTTTTTGTGGGTGGGAAATCATCAAATAACTTCTCCCGCTCTGGGCAGAGCAGGAGGGCGTGTCAGACTCTTACTGACTAAAACCCACCCGTGTTCCTTCAGTTGCCTGTGCCAGGGGCCACGGTATCCCTCTTGGACTTTTCCGCAACCCTAGCAGGCATCGGTCCTAGCAAACCCCGTCATTGGTGCTGACATCTCTTTGAGGCGCGCGTGGAACACAATGCGCCGTCGACCCGGGCCTGGTCCTTATCGAACGGCGAGGTGCCCCTTGCTCGCCGTTCGCAAGCCCACGCCTACGGTGGCCGGGAATCGGCCTGCGATTCCCGACACCCAGGGCGTCTCCTGCGGCGGCTAGGGGCGTGAGGGCGCAAATTTTGCCTCTCCCTCACGCGTTCCGCCTCCTCCTTCGCGAACATTACTGCTTCGCAGAAGGAGGTGACGGCTTCCCAAGCCCTCTCGCTCCGTACCATGGCCTGGACCAATGCCGGACGCGAGAGATCGCCACCGCCAATCGCCTCCACGAGGACACGCCGGTGCTCCGCCCAAGCCGGGCAGACCTCCACCGTATGCTCCACCGTGTCCTCTGGGCGATCCACACAATGGTGACACCCGGGCGTTTCCTACCGCCTTATCCGGAACAGGAACCTCCCGAAACAACCGTGTCCGGTGAGGACCTGCGTCAGGCGGAAGGTGAGGACGCCGTGGCGCCTCTCTAGCCACTCCTCAAAGAGGGGACTTATCGCCGCAATTAATAATAATTAATTAAATTAAATCAAAAACTGCCGATTCGGAGGTGACATGAGTTGACATGACATGACAGTTTTCACCTCCGAACAACAATGAATAAAACAAATTAAACGAGGAAAATGAAGATAGCATGTTGACGAGACAAGCCGCACGTCAAGCACGACCACCACCTCCGGACTCTTCGCTCAGCTCCGCCTCGCCGCCGCCGGTATCCAGCCCCTCTGTGAGCGCTGTGACGACACCGGCCGCGGCAGGTGCGTCGAGCTCGAGCGACGAGTATTTCTCTCCGCCCACGTCGCCACCAACTGCTCGTCGACGGGGAGGACGCCGGCCGCCGGATGGCTTAGGACCTCGAGGCCCAACGGCCTCTGATAGGGTCCCAGCTCCCGGCGGAAGTGTGCAGCGCATGAGATGGACGAGATCCATTAATGAAAATGTCATGCGCTCATACTATGGGGCTACAGAGGGGGGAAGCAATCTGACCGCGTACCGCGTTCGGATGCTCTCTCTTTTTCAGGTGCTTGAGCCAGCTGTCAACGTTTCGGCACAACGACTGTCGGATCAGGTGCGAGTCATCCAGCGTAATCATATGTTGGATGACTCTGTACTTGATCGCCTGCGAAGTGCAATGCAGAGTGGCCATATCATCGCCCCCCAGTCGCAGACTGTTGTACATCCGCAGCCCAATACAACGCATGCTGACGAAGGGAGTAATGATAGGGCTACAAATGTAAGTAGCCAGTGCAATGAGCAATTGAGGAGTGCTTTGGAGGATGTGATTCAGGAATATCGCTTCATGCCGCCCGAACTTAGGCCACGCTTACCTCGTTTGCCCATGCATAACAAAAATAGGGCGCTGGTGGCGGTCCTGGATTCGCAGTTATCAAACTATTTTGATACCTGCGAAGACCGCACCGATATTCATTCGATTCTGTACTGCGTGGCAGTAGCAGCATGTCGTGTAGCTCACGTCAAATTTGCAAATGACACTAGAGCTACACGACCGAAACCAAACGTACCAGCTTGGCAGTGCAGAATTGAACGCCGTATTGGTGGGGCCAGGACGCTCATCGGCAAACTAATCTGCTTCAAGGAGGGCAAAACTCGCCCTAGAGTGATGCGCTTTGTGAGACGGGCATTCTCAGGGACTGATATCAGTCCCCAAGACTATATGTCTTGTGTCACAGAGCGCATCGACTTCCTGAAGCAGAAAGTGTATGCATGGGCAAACCGTATTCATCGGTATAGGCGGCGAGTAGAGCGATACACTCAGAATCGCACCTTCCAGAGCGATGAAAGGTGGGTTTATAGGGGTTGGGAGCGACCGGACCATGGTGTGACTGAGACGCGCCTACCGGATGATGATGACATGTGTTCCTTCTGGCGCAGCATCTGGTCGGTACCTGTCAGTCACACCGAAGGTGATTGGACTCGGGAAGTCGAGCGAGCCTGCGATCCGATACCAGAAATGGGGGCTATTACCATCTGCCCCCTTGGGGGACGCCCCTTGGATGGTGGACGGACTGCTCGAGCTACATCTTGATGTAGCTCGAGCAGTCCGTCCACTACCCAACTGGAAGTCTCCAGGGCCGGATGGACTGCACAACTTTTGGATTAAATGGTTTACAAGATCGCACGCTCGCTTGGCATCTCAGTTTCAGTCTACTTTGGAATCTGGTTCGCTACCCCAATTTCTAACGACAGGAATTACCCACCTGCTCCATAAATCAGGTAGCACCGCGGAACCCAAGAATTATAGGCCGATCACGTGTTTACCGACGGTCTATAAAGTTCTTACATCCATTTTGAGAGCTAAAATTAACAAACATATAGAATCAAATCAAAATCAAAAGTCATTTATTCAAATTAGGCTGAGAATCAGCACTTTTTGAACGTATAAATCACATATGACAGTCCCCCCAAAACGCCCACCCTTCACCACTTCCTAGTGCTTTAGCTGACACCAACTCCATCATGTCTGCCTCTCAAAATGGATGTAGGAATAGGTCCCGCGGTACTAAGGAGCTACTCCTCATTGATATGACCATTAGCCAACAGGTTCGTCGTTCCCGAAAGGATCTGTCGACATGTTGGATAGATTATAAGAAGGCCTATGACTCGGTGCCGCATACATGGCTCGTGAGGGTGTTAGAGTTGTATAAAGTAGATACAATTCTTCGCACCTTCCTAATGTCATGTATGCGGCAATGGAGGAGAGTCCTTCACTATCCAGGATGTCGAATAAATATTCATGGGAATAGCGAACCGATAAGGATCGAGCGAGGCATATTTCAGGGCGATAGTTTGAGTCCGCTTCGGTTCTGCTTAGCCTTGAATCCTCTCAGCACACTGCTGGAGGATTCAGGTCTAGGCTATCGGTTGAGGAGAGGTGGTCAGGTTATATCGCACCTCCTCTACATGGATGACCTAAAACTCTTTGCCCCCAACAATTTGCAACTGATGGAGCTACTGAAAGTAACTCAAACTTTCAGTAGCGCCATCAGGATGGAATTTGTTGTGGACAAATGTGCGGTCATGCATGTAAAGCGAGGGGAGATTGTTCAATCCGTGGGAACCCAACTCTCGGATTCCACAAACCTTAGAGCCCTCTCCGCATCCGAAACCTATAAGTATTTGGGTTTGTCGGAAACGTTAGGCATCAATGTTACTGACATGAAGCAATCGTTGAAGGAACGCTTCTTTGGCCGCCTGAAAAAAGTACTTAATAGTCTTCTATCAGGCGGAAACAAGGTGCGCGCCTTCAACGGTTGGGTCATGCCGGTTTTGATGTACTCTTTCAGCATACTCAAATGGACTCAGACCGAACTCGACGCCCTGGATAGGAGGGTCCCTACGCTGCTGACTGCAAATCGAATGCATCACCCACGATCATCGGTAATGAGGCTGTATATCCCGCGAAAGTGTGGAGGTCGAGGCTTTTTACACGCTAAGACCCTCCAGAATCGCGAGATATGCAGTCTCAGGGATTATTTCCTAGAAACCGACGTGGGTATGCATCGAGATGTAGTCACGGTGGACAAGCCTACCTATAACAAAAATTTGCATGTCATTATGTTATGATTAAATATGCTAAGCTACTAACATTATCTACCATTTTAAGAACTTTTGTAACCATATTTATCTGCAAATAAATCTTTGACTTTGACTTTGAAGGGCCTCACCCCGCTCTCCTTGGCTAAAGAGAACTGGCGCAAACCTGTAGTGCTTGACACTAATGATCGCATGGAGGTATGGCAGAGTAAGGAACTCCACGGAAAGAAAGAAAGAAAGAAAAAGTGTTTATTGCGACTCGTGCAGGAAGTGCACAAACTAAATTATAAAATAAAAAACCAAACTATAAAAACAAAAAGTAACAAAAGAAAAAGGAAACAGAAGTTCCTAGACGAGGCCAAAAGGCTCCTATCTCAGCATGATGCTGCGACATTTAAAAAATAAATAAATGCTGCAACCTCAGAACAATAACAGTTATTGTTCTGAGGCTGCAACGCTGGTATTCTGATAGGGCCCGCTGTGATGTCAAAGTCAAAGTCAAAGCATTTATTTCAAATAGGCACATAAAAGGCACTTTTGAACGTCAACATTTACATTTAAATAGAATTGATTCTAGTCGCCCCTTCCAAAAGGTAGTTTCGTATGGAGAAGAATGGGCAAGAAACTCCATCGTTACTCTTTTAAAATGTGTTACAATACTTTGTATACATTAATTATATAATTATATGTGAAGACGATGCACCTATAATAAAAATTACCCTACCAAAATAGGTAAAAAGAATTTAATAAACGTAGCAATGATAAATAAGTTAATTAAATGATAGATACATGGTGTTCACATATTTACAAACATTGTAAAAGTATACGATTTCCCAAATTATGTAACCAATTAATATGTCAGTGTGTGAGTTAAAGTAGTCACAGAATGTAAACCAATGTCATAAAAATAACAAACCATACAATTAAAGTAGCAACAAGTTTTAATTTTGTCAAGATCCTAGATTGTCCTGTGGAGCTGGACCAGCATGTTTCCAAGCATTCTTATCTTGGATATAATCCTCTAATTTGTAATATGCTTGTTTACACAGTGAACTTTTTATATGAGTTTTAAATTTTCTTTAATTTAATTGCAATATATTACAAGGTATTTTGTTGTAGCATTTAACACAGTACCCCATAAAAGATGTATGTACTTTAGCTAATCTGAAAAATGGTTGATCTATTTTATCTTTATTTCTTGTATTAAAATTATGTCTATCACTTATTTTATTAAAAAGATGTAGATTTTTTCTTACGTACATAATATTTTCATAGATGAATTGGCAAGGTACCGTCATAATATTAATCCTTTTAAATAGTTCCCTGAGAGATTCGCGTTGACGTAGATTATAAATGGCTCTGACAGCTCTCTTTTGCAACGGGCTCTCTTTTGCAACGGGCTCTCTTTTGCAACGGGATGTCACGGGCATTTAACAGTAATAAATAAATAATAATAATAATAATAATGTCGTTTATTTCGGAAATCAGGTTCCATTTTGTTCGTATTACAGTCTTAAAAATAATGTTAGTACGTAAAATATTAAACTAATCGGGCATGAAAGGAGAACCACTCATCTCCTGTTGCAAAGAGAGTGCCACCCCATCCACGCCTGCAGCATTGGTGAATCCCACCGTTCAGACAAGGTCTTCAGGAGAACGTTAGAGGTGATCCGCATCCGACTCAACAATGAAGCGCAGCGCGTGCGCATCACAGCGAAGAAATCCTGTGTGTGCGCTTCTGCGAACATGGCAGATGCGCTGCACCACCGCGGCAGCCCCAGCATTCCCCTGAAGGTGTTGTTATATTGGACGCGAAGGGCACTGTACGCGCGATGCGTATAATTCACCCAAAGCCCGCACGTGTACAGTGTCTGGCAGTACGACTTGAATAAAGTAATTTTTACGTCTCTTGTACAACGTGCGAACCTACGAGCGAGCATATTACACCGCACGGACAGCGCCCTTCGTTCCCTCTCAATGTCCATATCATCCGATGAGTCATCGGTGACCCAGTGACCAAGATATTTAATCTTACTCACCTGTGAAAGTGGTGTGCCGCAAAGAGTGATCACGGGCGCACGATATTGTTTTTTTCCCGCCTTAAATATCATAAATTCACTTTTTTTGGCGTTATATCTCAGCCCATGAGCCTCCGAATACGCCTCACAAATATTCAAAAGGCATCTTAAAGCTCTGACTGAGGGACTCAACAGCACCATATCGTCAGCGTAACTTATGTTATTTATGCATGTTCCGTCTATCAAGCATCCGAAACCGGTGCCGCTGAGCTCCTCAATCAGACCATCAATATACAGGTTGAAGAGGCGTGGTGAGCTCAACCCCCCTTGCCTCACCCCACACTGCAACCTGTACACTTCAGATAAAGTGCCTGCCCATCGAACAGTATTCTCTTGATTACTGTACCAATATTTAAGCAACCAAATTAATTCAGAAGGGAGCCCCTCAACATTGTGAAGTTTCCTCCATAAAACATTATAATTTACAAGGTCAAATGCCTTGGAGAGATCTAAATAACATGCGTACACCGGTGTGTTCCTTGTTGTGTAGTAGTGAACAGTCTGCTTGAGACAGTAAATAGCACTTTCAGTTGATAAGTTTGGTCTAAAGCCGAACTGTGCGTCGTGTAAATGTATATTTTTCCCCAGCTGTTTATCAAGCAGGCTGTCCAAAACCTTAGCAATTATGGTGGCTAGTGAGATAGGCCTGTAGTTCGACAGGTCCGACGGATCACCTGTTTTGTTTTTTATTATAGGAACAACCAGTGTACGCATGAGCTCCTCAGGTAAGTAGCTATGCGAAAGTGACAAATTGACGAACAGAGCAAGCACCCTCGGCAAGTGGATACCGGCGTACTTCAGATGCTCGATACTGAGACTATCGTCTCAGTCTATATAATGAAATACATATATGTAAAATAATAACAAATAAAACATTATAATATTCGCATTTCTATCCGCGCCAAACGTAACCAACTTGCTTGTCTATGCCATTGAGTGTCACTCTGTGGCATTCATATCTATAAGTAGTCTGTGGTGGCATTGCTGTGACAAGCAAAAGGACGCACGCGCCGACCCTACGAAAATAAATAAATACATTGGAATAATGGAGCAGTATCACTAGTGAATATACAATATAGATATACATACGTGGTATGTGGTAGTGAATCAAAGACATTAAATTATACGTATTAGTGAATTAACGGAATGGATGAAATTAATAAACTTTATACTACACGTGCTTAGAAAGTACCTTGATACTTTATCAAATTTACGGTAGAAAGTACGTCATTGCATATCGAACAAATATGCGGGGAGAAAACGCATCTGAGCGGGAGAGAAAAGTGTATGAAAATCCATTTCTTACGTGGTTTTTCTTTTTTAATTTTGGGTAAGACTATGCGCCGGTAACCTAAATATCAAAAGCCAAAAAGTTTTTACAGTGAGTTTTTATCTCCAAGTTCGCAAAATGACACTGGCCACTAGCTGTGTGTTGGATGGTGTCGGGCTGGCAGTGCGACCCTGCGGCGGCAGGATAAACAATTTGAAAAAAGAACATGTGAAAATTGCAGACCCAGTTATTCCTCCTACATTGTCGCAAACATCTCAAACAAACATTAATGGAAAAAGTGTTACATTAAGCTTCACTAACTGCAACAATTTCAATATAAATTTCAATTAGTAAAGATTTAGTTTTTTATTTTCCTCGTAGGTGTAGTTAGTATAAAGCACTATGTATCACTCGAGAGAAATTGTGATTCCCGATCTCGGGTGTTTTAAAGCCCTCGCCTACGGCTCGGGCTTCAAACGACACCCTCGACGGTAATCGGTCACTTTCTCCTCTCGGTGAACAAGGTACTAATTGAAATTCTGTACGAACAGAAGATACGGCAACTGCTGGAGCGAGAGGACATCGGCTACCAGAAGCCGTCACAGTTCTTGCGCTACCTGAAGGAGCTGGCTGGGGACAACGCCGCTGATGACATCGTCCGCAGCTCGTGGATGGAGCGGATCAACCCGTTCGCTCGCACCGCCATCGCCGCACAAGCCGCCCAGCCGTTTGTCACCCTGGACGACCTGGCGAAGACCGCTGATTGCGTGATGGACGCAATAGGCGCCATGGCGCCCCAACAAAAACAAGTGTCCGCGGTGTCGACGAGTGAATCGCGGTTGTGTGAAGTGCTCGAGCGGTTGACAGTGCGGTTGGAGAACCAAAGCCGCGAGTTGAACGAACTTCGTTCGGAAGTGCGCGGTCGACAACAGTTCCGCGATAGTGCCAACACGCGTCGTCGTTCGCGTTCCCGGTCGCGAAATCGGTATGGTGGATTGTGTTTTTACCACTACCGATTCGGCCCAAAAGCTCATAAGTGCGAGCAACCGTGCACTTACGTCGCCGGCGATGAAACGAAGCCGGGAAAGGGCGAGGGCAGTGCGGCTAGTGACAGCTGCCCCAACACGAGCCGCTTATTTTTGACGGACCGGAACAATACGTTTGATTTTTTAATCGATACCGGGGCCGATTTGTGCGTTTTTCCGCGGAGATTAGTGAGTGGCCGACGGGTGAAAACCGGGTACGAGCTAACCGCGGCTAACGGTAGTACGATCGCTACATACGGTTCGATTCCGCTCACGCTGAACCTCGGTCTCCGCCGCGATTTCGCGTGGAACTTCGTGATCGCGGACGTTCCCAAGGCCATCATCGGAGTTGATTTTCTGACCCACTTTGACCTCCTCGTAGATCTGCGTAACGGGCGGCTGCTCGATCGTTCTACGAGTGTGAGTGTCGTAGGTCAGGAGTCCAAGTGCTCGACCGTCGCCGGGATTAGGACAGCCGCTGGTGACACTCGTTACCACGAGCTACTCCAGCAGTTCCCGGAGCTGACGCGCCCCGATGGCGCCTGCAAGGCGGCGAATATGACACCCCGGACGGTGCACCACATTCACACAACACCAGGACCACCTGTCACCCAGAAACCACGTCGCCTGGCCGCGGATCGTTACGTCGCTGCCAAAAAGGAGTTCGAGTCCATGCTGCGAATGGGTATTTGTCGCCCGTCGGAGAGCAGCTGGGCTTCGCCGCTCCACATGGTGCCGAAGAAGGGGGACGAGTGGCGCCCTTGTGGGGACTACCGGGGTCTCAACGCACGGACGATCCCGGACAGGTACCCAGTGCGCCACATCCAAGACATCGCCCAGATGCTCTGCGAAAAGAAGATCTTTTCCACCATCGACCTGATGCGGGCGTACCACCAGATCCCCGTCGCCCCAGAGGACGTGGAGAAAACGGCGATTATCACCCCGTTCGGTATGTTCGAGTTTCCGTCGATGACTTTCGGTCTCCGGAATGCCGCACAAACATTCCAGCGGTTCATCGACGAGGTCCTGCGCGGTTTGGACTTCGTCTACGCCTATATTGATGACCTGCTAGTGGCTTCTACGTCCGAGGAAGAACACCAGGAGCATCTCCGTCTGCTTTTCGAACGTCTTCGGCAGTACGGAATTGTCGTCAATACAGCGAAATGCTGTTTCGGCGCCACGGAGGTCAAGTTCCTGGGCTACATGGTGTCTGGTGACGGAACTCAGCCACTCCCGGAAAAGATCTCCGCCATCCGAGACTACCCTCGTCCGACGACAGCAAAAGATCTCCGGCAGTTCCTAGGTATGATAAACTTTTACAGACGGTTTATGCCCAGGACTGCTCGGACTCAAGCGCCGCTCAACAACCTTCTCCACGACAACATCAAGGGGAAGACGCCAATCAACTGGAACGACGCCGCCGACGCCGCATTTGTCGCCTGCAAAGAAGAGCTTGCTGCGGCGACACTGCTGGCGCACCCCAAGCTTGGCGCCAAAGTCTCTCTGGTTTGCGACGCATCGGACCACACCGTCGGAGCCGCTCTGCACCAGCTGGTTGGCGACGTTTGGGAGCCACTTGGTTTCTTCTCGACGAAGCTAAGTGGCGCCGAAACCAAGTACAGCGCCTACGATCGGGAACTTCAGGCCATCTACAAGGCGGTCAAGTACTTCCGGCATATGGTTGAAGGACGCCACTTCTTCATCCTTACCGACCATAGGCCGTCGACCTTCGCCTTCAACCAGAAGTCCGATCAGTGTTCGCCACGTCGCTACCGCCACCTGGACTTCATCGGCCAGTTCACCACCGACATCCGCCACATCTCCGGAAAGGACAACGTCGTCGCAGATGCCCTCTCCAGGGTAGACGCGATCGCAGCGCCACTCGACTTCGAGGCCCTCTCAGCATCCCAGCAAGATGACCCAGAGCTCCGGGAGTTCCGCCTGACGCACGACTCTGGCTTACTCCTGCGCCAGGTCACCATGCCGGGATCCAACGCTGCCGTCTTCTGTTATGTCTCAACCATGAGGGCACGGACCTTCCTGACGGCCGCTTTCCGCAGACAAGCCTTTGACACCATCCACGGGCTGTCCCATCCTGGCGCCAAGGTTACCATCAACCTAGTAAGAGAGCGGTACGTCTGGCCTTCCATGTCCAAAGATTGCCGAGACTGGTCCCGAGTCTGCATCCAGTGCCAGCGGTCAAAGGTCTCGCGCCATGTCTCGTCTCCGATCGGCAATTTTAAACCGCCGTCGACACGCTTCGAGCATGTGCTCATCGACCTGATGGTCATGCCACCTTCCGAGGGATATCGGTATTGCCTTACCTGCGTTGATCAATTTTCTCGATGGCCAGAGGCAATACCGCTCCAGGACCAGACAGCTGAAACCGTCGCCAGGGCGTTTTACACCAACTGGGTCGCCAGGTTTGGTGTCCCGCTCCGGGTGACGACGGACCAGGGACGCCAGTTCGAGTCCCACCTGTTCCGCTGCCTGAACAAGCTGCTGGGGACGGATCACCTTCACACCACGGCGTACCACCCAGCCGCCAACGGAATGGTCGAGCGCTTCCACCGTCAACTGAAAGCCTCCATCAAGTGCTTGGAGTCTGACACGTGGACCCACACGCTCCCGACGGCACTCCTGGGGATCCGCGCCGCTTGGAAGGAAGATCTTCGAGCCACCGCTGCGGAGTTGGTGTACGGAGAACCACTTCGTCTACCTGGTGAGTTCCTGGTTTCAACATCTACCAGGGATCTGGACAACTCCGCTGACTTCGTTCGAGAGCTGCGCCAGCACTTCGAGGCGCTCCGACCAGTCAGCGGCACCAGGCACGGTGAGCGAAAGATCTTCGTCTTTAAAGATCTCGCCACCGCATCGCATGTCTTCGTCCGACACGACGCCGTCCGGCGTCCGCTCCAGCAACCCTACGATGGTCCGTTCGAGGTGGTTTCTCGGAGCGAGAAACACTTTACCCTCCGGATCCACGGCGCCAACGTCCCTGTGTCGATTGATAGGCTGAAACTAGCCTACATCGTCTCCGAGGACATTCCACCGGCGGGCGCTGGAAATCCGGACGAAGAAGACGACGACGACTAAGGCATTCTGCTCTTTGTGCCGGGCGAAAACCCACCACCGCCCCAGCAACCTGCTCCACCTGCTCCGGCAGTACCAGTAGCACCACCGGCACCACAAGCGCCAGCTCCTTACGTGACTCGCTCCGGTCGTCGAGTCCGTTTCCCCGACCATTTCCAGGCCGGCTTGTAATCCTCGGAAACAATTGTTCCATTTTGACGATTTTATTGAGTAATCGCAAAATTAAATAATTTGCGATAGTGATGTTAGTTCAGTTTATTAAGCTCGAAAAAATTTTTGCAATTTGCTATATTATGTTTCAATTTGTTTTTGCTGAAATCTGTAAGATTTCGAAAATCAATCAACTGTATTAGTTTGCGTTCAATTTTTGTAAAAAAAATATTCGTTACACGTTGTACTCCCTGTATTTTATTAATGAGTTTAGTAAATTTGAAAAATCTGTTGTAACTTAATTTCATTATTGTTAATCACTAGCAGGGGGGTACTGTGGGGATTGTCCCTGCAGTAGATATTGTTAATTTTTAAGTTATAACTTTCAATGGTAATAGTAGATTATGCACCGAGGGGCTAAAGTTGTGTCTTATGTCACGGGCGTCATATTGAATCTCGAGCGCAATGAAGGATTCGGCATTTAACTCACGAGCGAAGCGAGGGAGTTAATACAAGAATCCTGAATGCAGCGAGGGATTCAAGCTAGCCCAAGGCAAAGACACCTTTAGCCCAGAGGAGGATACTCTACTTTTTACACCTACTGTGAGAAAATAATAGCCATAGTACGAAAAACAAAGTATTTATTAAATAAACAAACAGTAAGAATAACATATTTAGAACTAGTTAGTTAATATGCACTTACATATTAATTGAAGTTAATGGTAACATTTGAGACATTAGCTGAGCATGTGAGATTCCAAATTCAAATCACATTATTGACCAGCGGGTCATAATGAAATCCAGTACAACATTATTGACCGGCTGTGCCCCCGGCCACTAATGACTCACTTTGGGTTAAGGTTGCTTGACATATAATTTGACATTTTCGAGCAGGTGGTGTGAAAAATTAGTTTTTATGATTTTGGGTTTCTTTAAGTTCTTTGTTTTAGGATTAAGATTACCGTCGACCGAACTACCCATCTGTTTGGGATTTTACTAAATTCCTATTTCTCGAATTCCATCTTTTGTTTTGTCGGGTTTATTCTTATCGCAGTTTGGTTTACAACTCTAAGTATTTTCAAATCTTGGTTTTTTTCCCCGAACAGATGGACAATTCCAGTCGACGGACTTTTATGTCCCACTTTATGACTTAAAGACAAAAGGCCCTAAGCTTGGGACCTCCCTACTTTTAACTTGTGATCGATAAATATAGGAATGGATTTCCGATGTATCAATCAGTCTTGTACGCAACCTCGCAACACTGAACACTCAACTTGGAGTGTTCTCGCGATTGTCTCCTCGTGTCCGTTTGTTCTGGCGAGTCGAGACGCCGTGATTATCCTATTGTCAACTTTTTGTAATTGTTTTAAGTGAGTTTATAAATAAATTCTTTAAAATAAATTCGGTGTTTGTTCGAACAATTATTATCGTCACCCTGTCCCAACACTTGCATTTCAAAAAGCCAGACAAGCATAACACAGGCGCTGCTGACTGCCCCGCGAAAATAATGGCTGAAAAAAGGTACATCAATTCTGTAGATTATGGAGGCGCCTAAAATAAAATAAATAAATAAATAAAACTTTATTTCAGACTAAGTCCATATTTTTAAGAACCCCAAAAACCCCCCCCCCCCCCCCACCCCTAAGAGCGCCGTAAATTTGTTATTTTTCTGACCTTCTTTTTTATATTTTTATTTTTTAACTACCATTATGATAAATAGTTTGATTAATGATTTAGATAATTTCTCTGTATCCGAGTCCAAAGTTTGTGAAGCTGAAAACTGCAAACAATATCTATCCGGCTACAAAACACCGCTAACTATATTAACACAAAATATCCGCAGTGTTTTTAAGAATTTTGATAGCTTTAGTACATTTCAGCAACGGATAAACATAAATTGTGACGTTATTGTTTTATCCGAATGCTGGCTTTCTAAACAATATAACATACCACTAATCCCGGGATATAATATGTATAGAAGTAATATCAATTACAACCAAAATGATGGGGTGATAGTTTATGCAAGAGATCATCTCAATGTCTCTGTTCAGGAACCTGTTATGCACGACTGTAACAGATTGTTAGTTAAAATTGGATCAGAATATGCGATATTAGCGTTATATCGACCTCCGTCTTTTAGAAATACTAGCATTTTTACTGACTCTCTGAATGAGACCTTGCAAACCCTGTCATCCATCAAAAACACGATTGTAATTGGAGATATTAATATCAATATTTTACCAGGAAGTACTGATGCGTCTGCTCAGGACTACCTCAACCTATGCGCCTTTCATGGCTTGCTCCCAGCACACAGCTTTCCTACACATCACAGTGGCTCCTGTTTGGATCATATTATGCTTAAATCGAATTTACCTTCACTTGCACTTGTAATTAACTCAACAATAACCGATCATAATGCTGCCCTACTAACCCTAAATTGTAAATTACCTAAACAAGACACTCGCAAAATTTCAAAACTGAATATAAATAAACTTGAAGAAGATTTACGAGTCATCGATTTTGATCCAGTCTATAATTCCGCTGACCCGCAGTTTTGCATGTTGTATGTAATTGAAAACATACGAAATGCAATTCAGCAAAACACAGTCGTATTGCAGTTGAGTAACAAAAATCACAACATAAAGCCATGGATCACATCAGGTCTTATTCGCTGTATGAAACATAGGGATAAACTGCATATGAAAGCTAAATCTAATCCTGGCCCTGCAGTCTCGACATAGTTAGCAATCGTTTTCGGTTGCTAAGTCCTAATAATCCAGATGTAAATGTTGATGTAAATGTTTGGTAGTCTCCACACTCAAATTTATCGATTGTTACCTACCGGTACCTACCTAAAATACCAGTAACAACCGATAAATTTGAGTGTGGAGACCACCAAATATCGTTACATCTGGATTGTTAGGACTTAGCAACCGAAAACGATTGCTAACTATGTCGAGACTGCAGGGCCTGACAATGCAGTATTGCAACTTTCGTACAAAAGATATCGAAATTTCTGCAATGATCTCCTTAAAAAAATTAAAAGAAATTACGACAAAGTGGCATTGGAAAAGGCTGGAACAAATAGTAAAAAGATCTGGAAATATATTAAAGACGCAAAATATACAACAAAACAATATGAGTCATCTTCAGGTTTATTACAAGCACACTCGTCACCGCTGGAATCCGCTAACATAGCAAATAATTTCTTTGTTAATGTTGGAAAGTGTTTGGCTGAAAAAAATCTGGATCAGTTCCAAAACCTAACGAGCACTCCTTTAGCATGCAGCACTGCTTTAACATCCTTTGCGCTGCTAGATACTGATGAGACTGAGGTAGAAAGTATAATTATGACCTTGAAAGAAGACTGTGCAGTTGGCTGGGATAACATATCGAATAAAATTATCAAAAATTCAAGGACATTTTGGTACGACCACTGACTTATATTTTCCGCATTTGTTTATCTTCAGGTCATTTCCCCGAGTGTCTCAAAAAAGCTGTAATTGTCCCTGTCTATAAATCAGGCAGCAAAGCGCAAGTGACGAATTATAGACCTATTTCTGTACTGCCTTCCATGTCAAAAATATTGGAAAAAATGACAAACAAAAGGTTGTTAAAATATTTGGAAGATAAATCAATTCTGTCTGAGCGGCAGTTTGGTTTTAGGCCTAAAGTTTCCACTGCTGATGCGGTACACCATCTAACTGACTATCTAGCGCAAGAACTTGACAAGGGTAAGCACACAGTAGGAATTTTCCTGGACCTCGCCAAAGCTTTTGACACAGTTTCCATTCCAATCCTGTTGCGCAAGCTTGAGGTCGTGGGTGTAAGAGGCACCCAGCTGAAAATGTTCCAAAGTTATTTAGAAGATCGTTCCCAGTGCGTAAAGATTGGCAATGTTCTCAGCGCTGTTCAAAAAACACATTTTTTGGTGTTCCTCAAGGAAGTATTTTAGGGCCCACTCTGTTTTTGATCTACATAAATGACCTTTGCAATCTAAAGCTAGAGCATGGCACTATCATAACTTACGCCGACGACACTGCTCTACTTTTTCGGCTGACTCAGAAAATGAAGTCTACAATCTTGCGCAACACGGATTTAATATTGTAAATAAATGGCTTCAAAATAACTCACTAACCCTAAATGCAGAGAAGACAAATTACACTAAGTTTTCGATGCGCAAGCAAATATCGAAGATCCCCTCAGCCTTGCATGCTCATTGTTGCCCAGCCCCTGCAGATAGCCAGTGTAAGTGTCCGAATATTAAAAAGACAGCTAAAATAAAATACCTGGGTATTATAATAGATGAAACCCTTTCCTTCAAACCACATATGGAAGCTCTAAACAATAGAATTCGTAAGCTAATATACGTATTCAAAAAGATGCGATTTATTGCAGATCCTGAAATAATTAGGCAAGTATACTTTGCTCTTTGTCAGTCAATTTTGACTTACTGTATTACTTCATGGGGTGGGGCGAGTAAAACTTTGTTATTGCCCATTGAAAGGGCTCAAAGAGCTATTCTTAAGGTGGCTACTTGCCGCCCTTTTCTTTTCCCCACTAACATACTGTACAAAGCTTGTAAAGTACTTACAGTTCGACAGTTATTTATAATGAGACTGTACTAAAACAACACGCAGCGCTTCCATACAGCACTGAATTAACAAAAAGGAGACGGAAAGATATAGTTTGCCCTCAAAAAAGTACAAAACATGCTTTCACAGCCAAATTTTATATGTACCTCGGACTGCTACTCTATAATAGGCTAAATTATAAAGAAAACATCTACTCCTTAAATCATAGTAACTGCAAGAAAATCCTTATGGAGGCTCTTCAAACTATGTCCTATGAAGATACAGAGAAGTTATTACTTGTGTTAAAATAAATATTGTTCATATTATATAATTTTATACACCTTTTTACATGATAAGTAGGTACCAATAAGATATATATGATAATTATGTGATTATTTAATCAATTAATGTTACCTCCAATCGCCTGAAACACAGGATTACCTAGTTCAGGCACAAATCATAGGTGAACTTGACATAGATTTAAGAAAACCTGTATTTAACGTTAGTCCTTATATTTTTGAATAAATTATTATTATTATTATTACTGGGATTCAGGACCAAGGAGTTTCGTGTAGACCAAGCTGAGATCCTTTCCAAATCTTCATTTATTTTACTTACAGTTTTAGCTATGTCCTGGGACCGGAAGGAGAGGTACAACTGCAGATCGTCAGCATACAGGTGGAACTCAAACTCAAACAAAGCATTTAATAATAATAAATAATAAATATGTCAAGGGGTCGGTCAGTCAGAAAGATGAAGCTAGTTGTCCATTCCAAAGCGTAGTAGGTACCTATGGAGAAGAACGGGCAAGAAACTCCATGTACACTCTTTTAAATCAAAATATTGTTACAAAAAAGTGGTTACATCATTCATGTTGTAATTATACATGTGAGAACGATGTAAAAACACGTGCACGTTAAAAGCGTAAAAAGATAAAAGCAATTATGGAATTAAAATAAGCCGTGGCAGCTAAGAAATGACCAGTGCCTACTGACGGCGCCCGTTCACTAACATGACGTATGGATCAGCACCATTCAGCTCAACCATTTTGAAGGGAACTCAATGATCCAATATAGAACTTGGTATTGATCAGACAGTTAGTGATGTCAGCACTGTACAGGATGAAGAGAAGCGGGCCCAGGATTGATCCCTGAGGTACACCCCTGACCACGCGCTTCGGACCAGAGGACATGGTGTCTCCGATGTCACAGGTCACCTGGACAAACTGCGATTGATTGCTAAGGTAACTCTCAAACCACTTAACAG
This sequence comes from Brachylomia viminalis, assembly GCA_937001585.2. Taxonomy (NCBI): domain Eukaryota; kingdom Metazoa; phylum Arthropoda; class Insecta; order Lepidoptera; family Noctuidae; genus Brachylomia; species Brachylomia viminalis. The sequence continues at coordinate 24,594,455 of OW443314.2, forward strand.
TTTCGGCTTCACACCCATAATAAGACAGCTTGGAGAGCAGAAGTGACGTGTTAATTGAGTCGAAAGCACGTGAAAAGTCCAGTAGGACGAGGAGGGTTCCCATACCTTGGTCTCTGGCTTCTAGGATGTTACCGACTACATCCAGGAGCGCTGTTGCTGTGCTATGGAAACCGGCTGCGAAAACCGGATTGAGCCAGTGGCAAGATACTATGGTGCTCAAGATATGCCCTAAGTTGGTCAGAGACAACCCTTTCTAAAATCTTGGACAGGCATGGGAGCAAGCTTATCGGACGGAGGTCTTTCAAACTAGTGGGGTTAGGTACTTTTGGGATCGGTCTAACTATTGCCATTTTCCACAGATCAGGGAAAGAAGAGTCGACAATGGACCTGTTGATGATAGCTGTGATCACTGCAAGCGTCCTAGGAAGTGTCAACATCAGCATCTCCAGAGAAATTTGGTCAGAGCCCTGTGCATTGGACTTAAGATTGCGCAAGATCTTCAACACTGCATCCTGCTGGACTGGCTCAAGCTGGAAAAGACTGTTGCTGTGTCTATGATGCTCAAAATAGGTTAAATCTGCAGTAGTGACCTTCCCACTGCCTGGTACATCCAAAAAGTGTTGGTTAATAGATTCTGAGTTGCTACAGAAATGAGGCAGACTATGCTCTGGCTTTTTCGAGGTGACTACTGCTGTTTTGATATGACTCCATAACTTCTTAGGTTGTTTAATATTATCATTAATATATGTTTTATAATATACGCACTTCTCACTATCAAAAGCAGCTGTAACAAGATATTTAAACTCCTTGTAGGATTTAATATGATGTTCGGATTTAGTCGATTTCGACCTCAAATGACACTTATCACGAAGCCTCATCATTTCCCTGACCGTGTCTGGTATCCAGGGATAAGATTTCTCTTTAATTAGGACTTTTTTAAGGGAGCATGCAAGTCGAAAAGTGTAAGAATGTATTGATTAAACATGGAAACCATTGCGTTCACATCTTCCAAACTTTTTCATTAAAGAGTTCGGGGAGGATGTCTCTGAGTGGCCTGAAGGTAATCCAGTGTGGAGAAGGCTTCTCTAATTTGAAATTTAGTTCGACAGATATAATCGCATGGTGACCAAGCTCCGGTATATGTGATACAGAGACCCCACACACACGGGCATCAGTGCACACCACATCAATTAGAGTTTCACTATGATCTGTGAAATGGGTTGGCTCAGTAATAATTTGTTGAAGCTTGCAGCAATGTATAAAATTATTCAGAAGTTTAGATTTATTTTCACTTTGGTTTAAGACATTAATATTAAAGTCGCCGAGTAGGATAACTCTGTACGCGTTAGCAAAGGAGAAGAGAGAATCGGTAACCGCATCCAGGAAGGCATTCACATCAAGCCACGGCGGCCTGTATGCTGTACCAACAATAACTGAATGCGAGTTGACGTTAAGTCGGAGCCACATCTGCTCGACCTGCGGCGCGGGCGGGTGCGGCACGGCTCGCACGCGCACCCCGCGGCGCACGTAGAAGCCCACGCCGCCCCCGCGCCCGCCGCGCACGGAGCGCGGCCGCGGCACGTGCCGCAGCCGGTAGCCCGGTACTGTCGGCGCGCGACCCTCCTCTCCCTGCCTGAGCCAGGTCTCATTTATCGCCATGATGTCTACCGAGAGGTTATCCATAGCAACTAGGAACTCCTCATGACGTGAACCCAGCGACCCCGCATTAAATAACCCAACTTTTAAAGGAGATTGGGCATATTTGTATGACGGTTTGCCCAACCATTGTAGCAATAAAGGCTATATGGTTATATCTTGTACTACTTGCCCTCATCACATAAATGTATTTTTTTTTACTTTCAGCGACGTCAAAGTATTTTTTTTGAATATTTAAAAAATTGCATCCTTAGCAAATAACCTACTTGTTTGTTTAGTGTGTTATTGTCTGATATTTTAATTTTTACGGATATTTTATATTCACTATCATAATATTATATATATGTATGGTGTATGTATGTAGCCTACTGCTGCATGCTATTTTATTTGATAGTGGCGAGTGAAGTTCAAAAGGGGATAAAAAATAAAAATAAAAGTGCATTGATCGCTATTTTTATTTGAAACGACAATATATCAGAAAAAAACAACTAAGTATAAGATTAAGACTTACACTTTTATCATGTACAATAGAAATATATTATATATATATATATAATATATATATAAAATATATATATTTATATTTTCCGTTATTATTAATCATTCTCATCATTTAAAATAATATGATCTAGAAAACTTGCCGGGATTTGAAAATCATTTTGATGTCTTGCAAATCCCAAGTACCAAACTATACTCATAATGTGGGCACAAGTTCCGATAGTACGACTTCCGGTTAAGCACGAACAATAAAGGTGTGGTAAAGCCTCTCTACCTGTCATATTGGTCTTAACTAAAATATACGAGTTTTTCTCAACGTATGTCGTGAATGAATCTGTCCTCGTAATAACGCACAGTTACTTGCATCTATTTCATAATCCGTTAGGTTTGGACTTATTTCGTGGCACACTTCTATAGTATATATACCACCCCTTAAATGTTCACCGACATACGATTTGGCCAGTTTTATTTGATAAGTTCCAAGAGCAATCAATATCAAATCTTCTTCGCTTAAAATAGGAAAAGGAATATTCAGTGTGTCACTATTTATTTGGATAAATTGCGCCCTTCGCCTGTTTATATTATTTTCTGTTACGAAATTACCAAGACGATTTGGTACATCTATTCTCTCATTAATAATATTAATAATCTCGCTAGCGTGGGCATTATTTTCTAAAGGCGCTCTAAATGCGTTAAGAAGAGCAGCGGCTATTCGTATGTCAGTAAACATATGGGTCATGGCTCTATTAAAATAGTCCTGACGGAATAACTTAAAGTCTCGTTTGATGCGCCCATTAATAACTTCTACTACCCAACGGACTATTGTTACAAGCCGGGATTCATTTGCTTGGTGAGTGGTAAGTTGCGTAGCGTTACGGTCTTTTGACGGTGGCATATGCCATTCATAGCCGAAGCTTTCAAGAACAGGTATTGCATCCCTAAATCCACGGTCAAGCACGAACGTATCTCCTTCATGAAGAAGGTAATGTAAAGGTGCATCTTCCTCATTGCAAATACGGGACATTATAGTTGCATCAGAAGTCCTGGCTGAGTATGGGCCAAACACTTCTAAAATATAGCCGTCTGGACAAACTACAACAAATGGCTTTAATAGATTTCGGAACTTGTGCAAGCTATATGAAACCTTTTGAAATAAAAAGTTACTACTCTTCTGAATATATATATAAGTGCCATCCAAGATTAATATTGCCTTTGGCGGATTATTTTCACTACTTCCGTATATGGCATTTGGGATTTGCAGGCTGTGTGATATGATTTCATCTCGGGTCATATGATCTAAGCCAAGGTGTCGCGGTACAAACTGAGATGAAAGGCAGTCGCGGGCAACATTCATGTATCGCTCAAGTGCTCGTCTGCTCATTGACAAGCGACTCGCGAGTCTTTCGTTAGATTCTCCCGTGCGAAGCTTCATCAAATAAATGCCCAGTGCGGTTTTTGGACGATTACAACAGTCTGTCAAAGAAGGTATTTCCAACAGTAAATTGTTGAACTGCACAAGCGTTAAGCCAGTGCAAAAATATAATTCATCTGCGTCTATATTTTCAACAGTGTCAAAATCGAATATTTTTTTTTCCAAATATGCTTTGCGTTGAGTTTCCAGCACATCTGTTAATTGGCTCACAGAAAAAGACTCAACAGTTCTTAATAAGTCATCATTGTCTAAATCGGCCCATATATTGGATCGCAAATGACGTTGACATACGCGTGCACTGCCTGGAGTGTATATTTTTAAATGCATTAATAAATATATAATTATGTTCTTAGGAATCGTCATTCGTTCTACCTCAAAACAATTCCTAAACATACAGCGATTTGACGTATTCGACAATCTTTTAAAGCCGGATAAAACCACGGACTGATCTTGTACGTTCACATTTATAGCATTTGCTTGGTCATCTGGTTGATCTGCTACAGCCTGCTCACTCTGCCGATTCATTCGGTCTTCATGACGCCTTGCAGCCACCAAACGGCGATAGCATAATTATCATCATTCGGTCATTTGCAATCGCCTACAACAACGAAAAAACTCAACTTTTATATTGTTATTAGTCGTATCCGCCACTTTCGTGGAATATTAATAATATAATAATATACATATAAGTAAATATAACGGATACTAGGTAGTCCAATACTCCGAGACATCAGTATATTAGCGAATATTACTGTACATATTACATTCGTTTTCGTATGGGGCCTCGTACACAGGGACGCGTTGCCGCCATTTTGTTATGCGTCGGCGACGTGTGCTTGTGTACGAAACCCCATACAAATATACTGCGATAGTCGTCGGGATACTAAGGTCGTGGAATACCGGTAAGTACTTGCTTCTTGTGTAAAAATACGGACAAAAATATTGTTTCTTTATTTCCAATGATAATAGTCTTAATCTTTAGTTAGTTTGTATTGTTTGTTTGCATTATATCAACATTGCACCTGTGAAGTGAATTACCTGATGTATGTTGATATTATTTTGTAGAACATATTCAGCAAATCCAGGTCTTTCTTCAAGCTCGCCTCGAGTTAAAATATGTCGCGACCTGTCTAGTCGCACACTCCGACCACAAGTCACACATTGTTCTCTATGTGGTTCCATTTTCACCAAAATCCGGTAACTTGGAGTAATCAAAGTCCGTTTAGAATAACCGAATCGTAGGTAATAACAGAAACAATGTCCAAACACAGCCGAGTCGTCAGTAAAGAAATCAAACCATAAAAATGTCCAAACACAGCCGAGTCGTTAGTAAGTACAGGAATCAAATCACTCTGAACGCACGTTAGCACCAGAACAGTATTCACGAATGAATGGCGACATGGGGATGAATAGTTTGTCTGTTTGTTGTTCCTTTTGTTTTAGGTTTGCATACTATCTCGCTCACTCGCACTTAGTATTAGCGAGAGCGAAAGCAAGCCTTAACAACAGTAGCTACCTTTCTCGCTCCCTCACTCGTTGTGTGACTCACTCACGCGCACTTGGTGAGAGCGCTTGTAGTGACGCCATTTTGATTTGTATTATTACACGTGGTAGTTTAAGGGTGTTACTACACAAATCGGACATCGATCGATTCGACATTGATCGATTGGTGTGGCTTTGTCTGATCGATGGATACCGTTAGAATAACCTAGATCGATTGCCGGTCGATGGCATCGGTCGACGTTGATCGATTAACACCGGCTATAATCCATCAGTTGCTATTCGTTCACCTCGTTAGCGTAGCTTAGCTCTGTAGTTCGCGGTGTGAACCAAAGTATGAAAAAGAGGTGAAATGATGCTCGCTCGGCTCGCCCGTTTTCGTTTTGACAATACTCTCATCGGCTCCTCTCCCTCCCCTCGCTCTCCCGCCCGCTCGCTAACCCTCCCCTGCACTCCTCCACCCTCCCCCTCGCTCTCCCACCCCGTCGCTCCCCCACCCCTAGCTCCCCTCGCTCTTCCGACCGCCCGCTCGCCGTCCATCCGTAGTTTTTGACGTGAACCCACATCAACAAACAAAGCTTCGCTTAGTTTATATAGTTTCCCTCGCCTCACTTCGCCCGCCAGCTTGCTCGCTCGCTCGCTAGCTGGCAGTGTGGCCGGCCCTTCAGCGCGTGGGCTGCAGGCGGGTGATAACGGGGAGCGGACGGCGCGCGGCGCGGCTCTTGCAGATCGCTCGACATCGACTAATCTGTTCTACCATCGATCGACGTCGACTAATTCATTCTACCATTGATCGATCGGTCTGGAAGAAACTATCGATGGACGTCGACTAATCGATGTTACCATCGATCGATGCCGTCAATCGACGATCGATCGATTGGTGTAGTAACACCCTTACGTATCTCGGTATGATATGTCAACTTCTTGTAGAATTGCTGACAAATACGTTAAACAGATGTAAACAATTTAATGTGATGTAAAGGAACTTTAAGCTCCTGTAACTTTTTACTGATGTAGATTTCAGCATCGCTGTCATACAACAAATTGTTTGTCTAAGTTATATCTTTGTAATGATATATTACTCAAAGTGCTACAATACTTGGGCAAATCTGCCCAATCTCCTTTCTTGTTGTCTTAATCATTTATGAAAATATTAATGTATTTAATAGTAATATTTTGAATGTAGATAGTGTAACATTAGGTTTCTTGAATAAGATTCATTTAGGAATTAAGTGAGCGGTATTTATTTATTGGTATAGGTCTACAGCAGTACTCTGGTCATTATGACAGATAATAAATGTTGACAGATTATACATGTCTATGCTTTACATCTCCCTTTCTTAGTAAATAAACTCAAACATTAGTTTACAAATTTAAACTTCACTATTATTATTACAATTTAATATGGTTATTAATTTAGAGATTACATTAGGTAGATCCTAAGTTATTATATAGTGACAGGAAGTTTATAACATACACATTAAATACGCTGTGTGAATTATTATAATTATTGGTTTAACTATTATTAAAGATCAAGTCTATTTATTGGTTTGATTATTCTACCAAACCTTGATGACCGTGGTGCTGTTACTGGTGGAGCCAGGTCTGACTTCTGCACCTGATTGGAAGTGCTTGGTGATGAATGTGTTGATGATGGGAGTGGCTTGTGAACAGCTGGTGATTGAGCTTGTGCTGGTACCTGTTGTGCTGCTGGTTCATCTGTGTATTTAGTTTCAGGTACTACCACTCTGTTGCTGGTTATGTCTGCTTGTGTCTTGTGCAGATGACTGAAGTTTCTTCGTAAGATTTGTCCTTGATCTGTTTGAATTATTACAGATCTTGGTAGACCTTCAGGCTTTTCTACTACTCTTGCCCCTTCCCAGTGTCGATGAGCAACTTTGTGTCTTACTTTATCATTGATCTCAAAATTGACAGGTCTTGTAGTATGTTTATTGCTGTAGTTAGTTTGTTTCTCTCTTAATCGCTGGAGTTCAGCTGTGACTCCTTTCATTATTTTCGGTTTTAAATTACTGTCACTTGTAGGTATAGGAGATCTAGTAATTCTGCTGAACAGACGTTGGTTAGGTGAACCTAAATTGTCATTTCGTGGTGTATTTCTCCAGTTTAATAAAGCCAGTTGAACATCTGACTTGTCAATACTGCATTTTCTTAGTATGTTCTTTGCTGTTTGGACTGCTTTTTCAGCAAGCCCATTGCCTTGATGGTGATGTGGACTGGATGTGACGTGATTAAATCTCCATTCTTTTTGAAAGATCTTGAATTCTCTAGACATATATTGTGTTCCATTATCGCTTTGTAGCTCTTCTGGTATTCCATGTACGGAAAACCATCTTTTAAGTTGTTCAATTACTTCATATGATGACTGACCTTTTAGCTGTTGAAAGTCTAAATATCCAGAGTAACTGTCACAGATAACTAAGAAAGTTTTTCCTTTCAATTCAAATAAATCTGATGCAACTATTTGCCATGGAAGTGTAGGGATCTTTTTGATTAGCACTGTTTCTTTGATATTGCTTTTTTGTGTTTGTTCGCAGACTGCGCAACCTTTGACTAGTTTTGTAATATCATTATATTGTCCTTTCCAGTAAAGGAGTTGTCGGGCTCTCTTTAAGCAGCTTTGTATACCTAGATGTCCTTTATGAATGTTTTGTAACATTTTGGGAATTTGTGATTTTGGTACTACAATTTTATTACCTTTGAAAATAATTCCTTTGAGATAGCTCAGTTCTTCTTTAAAGTTAAAATAGTGTTGTAGTTCAGTAGGAAGTTCATTGGCTTTTTCTGGGAATCCTTCCATTATTGTCTTGAGAAGCAATTGTAAATGTAGATCTTCTTTTGTTGCATTAATTAATTCTTCTTTAGCATCTAATGACATAGGTAGTATAACTGCAACTTTTAAATTTTCTTCTTGTTCATATTTCAGGTTAGATGCATCACAGTCTCGACTAAGAAAGTCTGCTAAGGGTATTTCTGTGCCCTTTTTAAATATGACTTTTGGTGAGTATGGTGCAAGATTGAACATTATGCGTTGCAACCTCGCTGGAGCGGATTGTATGTTTTTCTTGAAAATTGTCTCAAGTGGTTTGTGGTCCGACTCCACAGTGAGTTCTTTGCCATAAACATATTCATGAAACTTCTTACATCCAAACTGTATAGCAAGTGCTTCTTTCTCTATCTGTGGATAATTCTGTTCGGATTTGGTCAACGCTCTTGCTCCATAGGCTATTGGTTGTCCTTCTTGAAGAAGTGCAGCTCCAAGATTTTTTGAACTTGCGTCTACGGTTAAAGTTACAGGTTTGTTTACATCATATAGTCTCAGTACTGGAGGACTTTGAAGTACTTGTTTTATTTTGTTGAGAGCTGCTTCGTGATGAATCTCCCACATGAAACTTGTATTTTTATGTAACAAATCTCTTAGTGGATTTGTTAGGTCTGACATGTTGGGTATAAATTTATTTAGGTATGTGATCATCCCTAGTAGTCTCTGTAGTTCTGTTTTATTCGTTGGTGTTTTCATTGCTTGTATGGCTTCGACTTTATCTGGGTCTGCTTCTAATCCGTTAGCTGAAACAATGTGTCCTAGGAATTTTATTCTTTTTGCTTCAAAAATGCATTTATTTTTGTTAAGTTTGAAGCCTGATTTTTTTAGTACTTCGATAACTTCACCAACAGTTTTGCATAGTTCTTCTCTATTTTTTGCATATATAAAAATATCATCGATGGATACTCTCACGTTTTTAAATTTACTGAGCAAATTTGTTAAGATTTCTTGGAATATTTCAGGTGCTGATGATACACCAAAAGGGAGTCTCTTGAAGGAATATCTTCCCCATGGGGTAGCAAATGTTAATATCTTTTGTGTTCTTTCTGATAGCTTAATTTGCCAGAATCCTTTAGTGCAATCTAGTAATGCAAAGAATTTGGAGCCTTTGATGTCGGCTGAAATCTCTTCTATGGTAGTAAGTGGAAAATGACGTCTCAGAATGTTTTTGTTTACATCAGATGGATCTATACAGATTCTTATTTTGCCTTTTTGTCTGACAACCACCATAGGACTCACAGCAGGAGTAGGCTCTGTTTCTGGTTTTATGACATCTAACTTCACCATTCTGTCAAGTTCTTCCTTTACCTCATCTCTTATAGCATGTGGAATTCTTCTCGACGGTTTAATCTCGAGTTTTGGGTTCTCGATTAGGTCGATATCATACTCATAATCTTTGTAACAACCTAAACCTTCGAATATGTCATTTGTACATTGACTTTCCTTTAATGTTTTGACTCTTGCAATAAGTCCCAATTTCTCACAGGTATCAAGTCCTAGGATCGGTGTAACTTTTTCTTGCACTACTTTGAATACTATGTTTGTTTCTTCATTTTTTAGTTTACATAGTAGCTCTGCTTCGCCTAGAACTGCCATTTTATCATCTGTATAGCTTATTAAATTTCTTGTTCGGCTTGATTTCAGACTTGCCTTTGTTTTGTCCATCAAGTGTCTCGGTAATACATTACATTCTGCTCCTGTATCTAATTTGACTGTAAACTTCACGTTGCCAACTTGTATTTTTTCTGTCCAGTTTTTCTTTTCTCCGGCACTTATAGCAGATATGTATACATCATCTTCAGAATTTGAGCTTTCTTCTATCGCATTTACTCTATTTTTCTGTTTAATATCATGTTTCTTCTTAGTTCTGCACATTTTAGCAAAATGACCATTTCTATTGCACTTAGTGCATGGTTTGTTAAAAGCTGGGCAATCTCTGCGTTTATGGTTTGTACCACATCTTCTGCAGTCAAATTTCTCGGATTGTTCCTTTTTGGCATTTTTATTTTTCACCACTAATACTTTGTCCGTTTTATTTTTACCTTCGAACTCATCCAGTTGTTTGGAAGCTTGTTCACTTGTTTTACAGATAGTTATCGCTTTTGTCAAGTCTAGGTTGTCTTCTGTTAATAATTTCTCTCTTACTTGATTAGATCTGATTCCAAATACTATCTTGTCTTTCAACATTTCGTCAAGTAAATTGCCGAATTCACACTTACTTGCTTGCGTTTTTATTCTGGTTGAAAAATCGTTGAATTGTTCGTCTTCATTTTGTTCAATCTTGAAGAATATGTATCTTTCGAAAGATATATTTGTCTTTGGCGCAAAATACTCTTTAAACCTATCTTTAATGATTTTCAGGTTATTTTTGTCTGCGTCGCTAAGATTGAAACTGTTGTAGATTTCGATCGCATCCGGGCCTATCACTGCCATAAATGTTGCTGCCTGGACCTCGGCTGGCTTTTTGTCTAGTTGAATGGCAGTGGCATACCACTGAAACTGTTGTAGCCATTTTTTCCAGCTCGATGATTTGTCAGAGTCAATTTGTAGGTTAGCTGGCGGCTTTATTCCAGATACTGCATCGTTCGTAGCCATTTTACAGCTTTCTCACTTATTTCCTTTTCTTTAGCACTTTATTATCACTTCTGACACCATGTAACGTTAGGTTTCTTGAATAAGATTCATTTAGGAATTAAGTGAGCGGTATTTATTTATTGGTATAGGTCTACAGCAGTACTCTGGTCATTATGACAGATAATAAATGTTGACAGATTATACATGTCTATGCTTTACAGATAGCGTCAGAGGTATTATGTAGTGTGAAGTTTTGCTTAATGAGATGAGTAAATATACTGAAATACATGGTGTTAGGTATAATTCGGAAAAATAAAAAGTGAAGTATTGTAAATATTGTAGAAATATAGATAGTCATCCAAAGTGTATAATTATATAAAATCCGTAAAAACAAAAATAATAAAAATATTGAAAACGCGATAATAGTGAGCTGAAGTGTGATACATATAAAATGTACATAAATAGTCATAGGTCGGAGCTGGGCCACTAGAGAACACCAAAGTATACTGAGACAAGGAAACAGCCGGCCTCGCACAAGCCAATCTTAAAAATCTAGGTGAATACAAAACAGATAAAAAAAAAAAATATATATATAAATGATTTGATTTGATAAATAAAAGTATAGTTTTAGACACACAGTACAGTGATTCACGGGGGCCAAATAATCAGACATCCTTTGCAGTTGACACCTCACAACCAAAAACCCGCGCAAGATCCGCCTCTGAGCGGATGTAGTGGGTGGGCTTCCCGTCACCCTGCTTAGCCAGAATGCGGCCGAACTTCGTCCACGTATATCTCCATCCCAGACGGCTGCCAGCTTCACGCACCAGGTAAAACAGATGCTTGTTAGTTTTGGTGAGCCTCTCGTTCAGAAAGAAGCGACGTGGGGGTGCAGATAATCCTAGGTCCGCAGTGGTGGCTCCGCGCCGCACGCGCGCGCTCTGCAGCAGGTCGTCGCGCGGTGGTGGCTCCGCGCCGCACGCGCGCGCTCTGCAGCAGGTCGTCGCGCGGTGGTGGCTCCGCGCCGCACGCGCGCGCTCTGCAGCAGGTCGTCGCGCAGTGCGCGCCGCGTCAGGCGCAGCACGATGCACCGCCCGCGCGCCGCCGCTGCTCCCACTTGGCTTGCTGCGCCGACCGGACTCGCGCCGCCCACAGAGCTCGTCTGCACTTCGCGTTCGACTCGCAGGCCCACCCGTTGCGCAAACACTATATCACGCTCATCAAGCGTCACCCCAAGCTTTGCCGCCACCAGTCCGACGGTGTGCAACACATTCTCACCAGGCGTCTCCGGGATATTGGTGATCTCAAGGTCGGAGCCAAGTAAATCCTGCTCGCGATCGTTTAGATCAAGCTGCAACTGTAGTACAATCTGCTCAAGCTGACTAACTTTGCTGTCAGGCACTGTAGCACTTTGCCTACTCTCGAGAGCTTAGATCCTGGCCTCCAGGCCGTCAACTCGCTCAGTGCAAATTCCCATTGAAGAGTGCAGGCCTGACATCTCGCGTCGAAACTCCCTCATTTCATCTCGGACTTCCCGCAGCTCAGATCTGAAGAGCCTTATCTCCTCACGAAGGGTCAGCTGTGTATCAGGCGAAGGCTCCCCATCAGTAGCTCCCTGTTCACTGCCAGTGCGGCTGAGAGGCTGAGTACCCTGCGCCTGCGACCCCGCCACAGGTGACCTAATCATGGCGCCCTGGACCTGTACTGGAACTGGAGACGTTGCCGCTGCCAACGCTGCTGCTGGTTTTGCTGGGGGACCACTACATAGCCGGTCGTATGAACCCGCGCGCGAAAAAAAAAAGACTGGGCTGAATGCCAGATGCGTCACCGGCGCGGCGGGGCGCCGCTCGGCCGCCCGATAATGTAAACAAAGCATTTTTACGACTTGGGTTTATTTGAATGGTGCTAACACTTGTGTTTTTTGTTATGGTAAGGAACGGGGCTTTAAGATAGCGGAGTTTCGTTTGAAATAGGATAGTATTCATGTAATCAAATCGTTCGTTAGTATGACGCAACCATAAATCATAACTTTGTTTTCAAATAAATGGTTATAGTTCGAAAAAACGAGCGATGACCTATATTGTTTAAGGTTTTAAATACATTATGTGTATATACTTAACGCAAAACTAATAAAACCACATAGCATTAGTACAATATGTACTATTTACGAGCGCCCAAAGTTGAAAAAATTTGCCGACGGCAAAAAAATAACAATGGCCGCCAAGACAATGGAAACAAAATGTTGTTTTATAAATATAAATCTGATACGTAGAATAAAAATATTGGTACCTGTGGAAAGCTTATTTAATGCTTCAACTTTGTTATAAAAGTAGTGGTATTAGAATAACACACTGTACTAAAATAAGGATCTGAAAACACATACACGTAATAACAATAAACATGAATCGGTCAGCGCCGGTTGTGGAATAAAACCGAAATTACGTAATATTTTTTCACTCACCGATCTTGAAATCCTGCAGTAATTCACTTCACTATAATATTTATCACATACTTAAACAGGCCATAGCACTTAAAACACTTGAAAACCCACTTAAAACACAAATTATTTATCACGTAAACAACACACGCGCGAGTCGTACGCCACTGACAAGACGTCATATTTTTTTAATTATTTGATTTTTTTGGTTGAACGCTTGAAGTGTTGTCATACATCCTAGTACGCGGCACAGAGTCAAGAAATCAACTAAATACACGGAATGTGTGTGTCCGACCTTATAGTAAAGCAATAAAGGTTGAAATAAAATAAAATAAAATTAAATTTAAAGGGAACTCGCGTTCACTCGTTCGTTAAACTTAATTGTTGGAGGGGGGCCGACGTGACCAGAGTACGTTCAAGCGGTTATGTCCTTGACGGGTGTGGCGCTATTATCTCCCCTGGGCAATTTTTTTTGCACTCGGGGCACAGCCAATCGCCACTTATCTGGGTTGGGTCGGGCAATAATAAGCACGCTAGGTGATACCGATTGTGGCAGGCAGAGTTGCTACAGCTAGCGCCCCCTTTTGCCGACAGAAACCTTCCGCAAGCTGCACACTTCACCTTAGTAGTGTGGCTAGAATGAGATAGATGGCGCCTGCTACGCAAAAAATATTGACCACCATGCACAGATCTGCGGCTATGGCTGTCAAACTTTTTGAAAAAAGTGTCACTTTTTGGAGGTACCGGCAGCACAAAAAAACTTCAACATAAGTCTAAAAGTACGAAAAAAGTTATATTGTTTTTATCACCAAATTACACTACCGAACTGTTATATTTTTCTTCCACACGATCACACACGTAAGTACCACTAAAGTGATATCGTATTAAACGAATTGTTTACGGATTCTATTAATGTTTAATTTTACAATTGCGCAGACACGAACAGTAGTTGTGTACCGTAAAGCGTCCGTGACGTCACTCTTTCGTCGTCACGGACGCTTTTTCCGGGCCCTACATGGACCGGATGTAGATCTACTAGCGCCCGTTGCCTGGCTGCGTTTCGGTGACCTCTTTGGAGAAACCGAAGGTTTTGTCTGTGCAAATATGGACGAAGTTATGATGACGAACAATTACCGGAGATTTATTGTGAAAGACGGCACGGTTGACATCTGTCGGGCATGCCACCGGCCGGGAGAATCAATCAGGCATATCATCTCCGGGTGTTCTCGTCTAGCTAACGGAGAGTACTTGCATAGACACAACCTTGTAGCCAGGATAATCCATCAGCAGCTTGCTCTGAAATACAACCTTTTGGAATCGGAGGTACCGTACAGCGTACTACAGGTATGTGCCCGACCCAGTTCTCGAAAATGGTAATATCACATTGTACTGGGATCGATCCATCATCACTGACAGGACTATTGTTGCCAATAAGCCTGATATAGTGGTGGTGGATTGATTGGAGCGACGCGCAATGATTGTTGACATAACCATCCCGCATGATGAGAACCTCGTGAAAGCCGAGAAAGATAAACAAATCAAGTATCTTGACTTGGCTCACGAGGTTGTCGACATTTGGGATGTGGACTCAGCGGTCATTATGCCGATAGTCGTGACAGCCAATGGGCTAATACCCAAGAGCCTCGACCAACACCTAAGGAGGCTCTCGTTAGGCAGCTGGATCAAGGGCTTGATTCAGAAAGCGGTACTTCTGGACACGGCCCGCATTGTTAGGAAGTTTCTCTCTCTGGAGCCCTGACCGCCGGTAGCTTGGACCCTGTTCCCGATACCGGTGGGCTACTATTTTTTATATTTTTAAAAGTTAATGGTATCTTTATGTTTATAAAAATATTTAAAAATGTAATTGATATGTATATAAATGAAATAAAGGAAATAATAATAAGATATAACGCATGCACTTTAAGAAAACAACAAAATGCTCAATTCACCCAAAACGAAAAACTTTTCTATCGCAATATCAGAATTACAACCCAAATGATGATGAGTTGATGATGTTGTTGTGTAATCCAGAGGCATTACAAAACTTCTGGGCAGGAATATGGGAACAACCTATTCATCATAACGCCCACGCAGATTGGATAAAAGCAGAACTATCAAATAGCACAAACATTCAGGCAATGGCATTTGAGCACATCTCCCCACAAATATTTCATAAAGTTCTAGCTCGCCTACATAATTGGAAAGCACCTGGATCAGACCACATCCATAGTTACTGGTACAATAAATTCACAGCAGTTCATTGTTATTTATATAATTTTATAAACAGCTCATCCAAGATCCCAAAATGATACCTTCTTATATAACGTCGGGCACAACTTACATGATACCGAAAGATCGCAATGACCTCTCTAACCCAGCTAAATATAGACCTATTACATGCTTACAGACCTTGTATAAGATCATCACATCCTGCGTATCCGAAATGATATACGAACACATTGACGCCAATAACATCTTAGCCGAACAGCTAGAAGGATGCCGAAAATATAGTCAAGGCTGCAAAGAGCAACTAATCATAGATTCCGTTATCTTAAAAAGAGTTCAGAAATCCAAAACCGATTTATTCACCGTGCATATTGATTACAAGAAAGCGTATGATTCTGTTCCCCATTCATGGCTTTTGCAAGTGTTAGAAATTTACAAAATAAACCCAATAAATGTTAAATTTTTGAAGATAATGATGACAACTTGGTGTACAGTATTAAGACTCACCACCCCAACCGAAACAACAGATACTAGCCCAATTAAAATACAGAGAGGAATCTTCCAAGGAGATGCACTCAGCCCACTGTGGTTCTGCCTTGCTTTATACCCCCTATCTAAAATATTGAACGCTAGGTCACTAGTGTGACGTATTCTCACAATTCAGGTTCAGGTGTATAATAAAACTGCTTGCTTCGTGACAACGATTATATTATTCCAATCAATCACTCTTGCATATATTCTTACACAACTTTATTATAAATAAATTAATAGTGTACAGCTATTAACACACTGATAATATTAAGACGTCTGTGTCGGTCGAGGTAGCCGATCAGAATGTCCCACTTTTTATTATAAATCACTGACCATGTGCATTTCGTTCCGGAAATCCGGACTGAACGAAATGTATCCATCAATCTGTTCGTTCTTCATAGACTAACAAAAGTGATGACATTTTGAATCGACTAACGTACTAATATCGATTAAACAAAACAAATAAAATCATCGAATGAATGAATGAAATGAAATGTAAATTCAATATGAATATTGATAAAAATAAACTTGATTTAACTGACAAATTAATAATCATAAATTCATTACATTCGGCCGTCCGACTACGTGCGATCTCCTGACGCACGGTATATAATCATGTAGAATAATTTTATGAATTCAAATAAATACTAACAAAATTATAAAGATTCATGTAAATCAAAGGTAAACTAAACATATCTAAATATTTTATATCTATTAATAATTCTTTACATTCGGCAATTATTCGGACTCAGATTGACTTTGTGGCAGTTCATTGTCACTTTTATTACTTTCGCTGTCAGACGTACTACTGTTAGCCATCGCATCAACATTATCATTTTGTTCGGACATATTTATATTGATCCATGGTCGAATCCTGTCTACTGCTACCACACTATCAAATTTATTCTTGCGTTTACTAAAACCAGGTATTTCGATAATTTTATACCTATCATTGCCCAAAACTTGTGCTATTTTGAAGGGGCCTATAAATTTTGACATCAGCTTAGTACTATTACCTTTATTATTAAAATTAGTTCTAGTTATTTTAATTAAATCCCCTTCCTTATAAGTTGGGGCAGGAACTCTATCTTGATCGTAGTTTTGTTTTTGTTTAATCTGACTAGATTCGATATTTGTACGAACTTCCTGCCTTACTTCTGTAAAATTAGGATTCGGCTCGTTAATGACATCTAACATATTACTTAGGCCATCTTTCAATCTGGTTCCAAATAATGCTTCAGTAGCTGTTTTCCGAGTGGTAGAATTTGTGGCATTATTTATTCCCCATTGGATTTTGCCTAGATACATGTCCCAGTTCCGTTCATCCTCACCGTCAGAATATGTTGCAAGTGAACTTAAAATCGTTTGGTTGTATCTTTCGGCTTGGCCGTTGGCTCTGGGACATGCGACAGCATTCAAAACATGTTTGATACCATGAGTATCGCAAAAGGATTTAAAAGTTGCTGAAGTGACAGAGGTACCTCAGTCCGATATTATTCGGGATGGTACACCAAAGTCATAAAAAAATATTTAATAATACTTTAACAACCTAACCTAAAAATTATCCACCAAAAATAGAAGGGATCTGGCGCTTGGCGGCCGCTGCCGCGGCACGCTCGCTACGCTCGCTCGCCTTCGCGCGCTAATGGTCACTGTTCTAACATAACCTAACCTAAATGATTCACCAACAATAGAGGGGATCTGGCGCTTGGCGGCCGCTGCCGCGGCACGCTCGCTACGCTCGCCCACCTTCGCGCGCTAATGGTCACTGTTCTAACATAAAAATGATTCACCAACAATAGAGGGGATCTGGCGCTTGGCGGCCGCTGCCGCGGCACGCTCGCTGCGCTCGCTCGCCTTCGCGCTCTAATGGTCACTGTTCTAACATAACCTAACCTAAATGATTTTTCACATTTTCGGGGAAAATCAGGGAAATTACCCTAAAAATGGGGAAATTCTTTGCACCGGGTAACACTCCTCAACCAGGTATACAACCGGTTCATACGTCATGCACATCAGTCGGATGAACCGTTTGAACGACCTCAATCGGACAATTTTTGCAAAACCGGAAATGGCACGGCCGCCATCTTGAATTTCTGAAATGTCATAATTTTCCTGAAGAAACCAGGATACAAGATATCTGTTAATAAAAAAACGGTGGCTGTACGTGGACTTTAGTAAAACAAAGTAATTCGCCAAAATCTGGTCTGACCCAATAATTCAAACCACAATGGCTCTCGGGGTTGCCAGCTGAAAGAGACGAAAATGGTCAAATGTCATTTTGGGCACCCCATTCTTGCCGGTTACGCAAACTCCCCATTAAAAAATGTCGCTATTTCTACTTTTCACGTTTTCAGGGAAAATCTGGAAAACTACCCCACATGTGGGAAAATTTCCTACACCAGGCCACACTGCTCAACCAAGTATACAACCAGTAAACAAACTCATGCACCTCAGTCGGATGAACCGTTTGAACGATCTCAATCGGACAGCTTTTGCGAAACCGGAAATGGCACGGTCGCCATTTTGAATTTCTGAAATGTCGGAATTTTCCTAAAGAGACCAGGATACAAACCACCTGTCAGTAAAAAAACGGTGGCTGTACGTTGACTTTGGTAGAACAAAGTAATTCGCCATAGTCGGGTCTGAACCAAAATTTCAAACCCCAATGGCTCGCGGGGTTGCCAGCTGAAAGTAATGGAAATTGTCAAATGTCATTAAGGGCACCCCTTTCTTGCCGGTTACGCAAAGTTCCCATTAAAAATGTCGCTATTTGTACTTTGGATGCCAACTGTCCTATTTAGTATGGCGAAAATCACGATTTTTAAAACCGGAAATGGCACGGCCGCCGTCTTGAATTTCTGAAATGTCAGAATTTTCCTGAAGACACCAGGATACAGGCTACCTGTCAGTACAAAAACGATGCCTCTACGTTGACTTTGGTAGAACAAAGTAATTCGCCAAAGTCGGGTCTGACCCAAACTTTCAAACCCCAATGGCTCGCGGGGTTGCCAGCTAAAAGTGATTAAACCGGTCAAATGTCATTTAGGGCACCCCTTTCTTGCCGGTTACGCAAAGTTCCCATTAAAAATGTCGCTATTTCTACTTTGGATGCCAACAATCACGATTTTTAAAACCGGAAGTGGCACGGCCGCCATCTTGAATTTCTGAAATGTCACAATTTTCCTGAAGAGACCAGGATACCAGCCACCTGTCAGTAGAAAAACGGTGACTGCACGTTGACTTTGGTAGAACAAAGTAATTCGCCAAAGTCGGGTCTGACCCAAAAATTCAAACCCTAATCGCTCTTGGGGTTGCCAGCTAAAAGTGATGAAATTGGTCAAATGTCATTTAAAGCACCCCATTCTTGCCGTTTACGCAAAGTCCCCATTAAAAATGTAGCTATTTCTACTTTTCACGTTTTCGGGGAAAATCTCGAAAAGTACCCCAAAAGTGGGGAAATTTTCTACACCAGGCCACACTCCTCAACCGAGTAAACAACCGGTTCATACAATACAATCCAGTTGGGGGTTGCCAACTGTCCCATTTATCCATTCGAAAATTGCGATTTTTTGTCATTTTCACAAAATGGCCGCCACACGGTCCGCCATCTTGTTTTTCTGAAATGTCAGAATTTTCCTGAAATCTCAAGGATATAGGCTATCAGTCGATGTACTCGGTGTTGCCAACTTGAAAGTTTGGTAAAACAAAGTAATTCGGCAAAGTGATAAAGTCCCAAAAATGAAAATATTAAATTTTTTTTGGGGTGACCAATTAAAAGGGACGAAAATGGTCAAATGTCATTCGGGGGACCCCAATGTTGCCGGCTGCGCAAAGTCTCTATTCAAAATGTCGCTATTTCTACTTTTCATGTTTTTGGGGAAAATCTGGGAAATTACCCTGAAAATGGGGAAAAATTTCACACGAGGCAACACTCCTTTACGAAACACACGACCGCTCGGTACAACTCGAACCCGTCCGATGTTGCCAACTACCCGAAAAATGAGTTTGAATAAAAACTAAAATTCCAACTTTTCACAAAATGGCCGCCACAGCGTCCGCCATCTTGGATTTTTGCAATGTCATAATTTTTCCTAAATGTCATTGAAGTTACCTACAACCGAGCATAGACAAAATTATTTTTTTTTTAAATCTGTAGAACAAAGTAATTCGTCAAAGTCGAGCAAAAAAAGGGGCAAATTTCAAAACCCCGTAGCGCGGCCGCCATTTTGTTTTTTTTTTTTTCTTACTTTTTTTTTAAATCATTTTTTTTTTTTTTTTTTTTTTTTTTTTTTTAAAACGTTGCCCCACACTAGGAATTTCTCCTGTATCGTGGGTGCGTTTACAAACATTTAAACTCACATACACAAACAGCCAGACCCGGAACAACTACTAGCAGGTCATACAAATATTTGTTCCGTGCGGGGATCGAACCCGCGACACGTAACGCAGCAGTCAATCGCTTAACCACTGCGCCAACCGTGCCGTCAATAATCAAATAAAATTCTCAATCCTCTACAGGATCTATGGATCAAAATCTTTCCAACTCTTTTCCCTACCGAGATCGGAATTCTCATGGCCGCCATCTTGGATATGACGTCACCGCTAGAATTTTCCTCTACTCGCCCGGTGTTGCCACACATTTCCCCAGAACAAACCCCCCACCCATCTCGCACCCATTTCGAGAAACGACATGTCAGTCAGTCAGTGGCTCTGCAGTTTTATAGTATGCTGGTCTTGAACTGGTCTTGAATGGTCTTGATGGTCTTGAATGGTCTTGAATGGTCTTGAATGGTCTTGACTATGGTCTTGATGGTCTTGATGGTCTTGATATATGGTCTTGACTATGGTCTTGATGGTCTTGACTATGGTCTTGATATGGTCTTGATGGACTTGAAATGGTCTTGAATTGATGCATCACATAACCAACATGTTTCATAAAAGTCGGTAAATTAGAGATTAATATGTATGTCTACAAGAGCCTTCTTCGTGGTTTGTACTTTTTCTTTAATAGTTTTCTTGCACTGTTTTGCTTCTCCCTTTATAACAACAGTTACAGTTTTTGTTACCCATCTCTCGTCTTTGTTATCAACAAAGTCATTACACTGAATAGTTTTGTCTTTGCAATCAGGGCAATTTCATTCCAAGCAGATTACTGCCAGGGCATTATTGCAACACAAATATTTCATTAAAGAAGTAGCAGATACATACGGAATTACTTTTGAATGATATAGTGCTCGAATAATATAATTATTATTTGTGTGTATAGCACACAGACAAGTGTTCCTAGCATCGACTTTAGGGAATAAAACCCAAAATGGTCGATTTCTTCGGAATATTTCACAGGAAATAGTTATACCAATTTTATTCACAAATGCCTTATGCAAATTCAAAAGTGAGTCATTTAAAAAGCGAATTTGTTTTTTTATCTTTCTTCTTGTGATTATGTCTTTTTTTCCAGATGTCAATCTGCTATGTTCATCTTGCAATAAAAAGTCATGGATTAGTTTTCTTATCTCTTGAGTCTTCGTCGTTTTTATTGTTCTTGTAGCACATTCTTTTTTCTTTTCCAGTTTACTACTTGCTCTTGTACATCTCATTCTATATTTGGCCATTTTAGACTCTAATTCAAGAACTCTTCTCTTTAAATAATTATTTTCTGCAACAAGTCTTCGTCTATTCCTTGTAGCCACCACTCTACCAGCATGTATACGCGAAAACGAAGGACTTGATGGAGGTGTGTTCTCTTGCACAAAATTATGATCCCTTTTCTTCATTTTTTCCTTATCGCGTTTCTTTTTTGCCTTTTCTCTCCATGTTTTTCTTATCTGCCTTTGTTCTCTTGGCGTGTAGTCCTTAACTGTCTTAATTTGACCAAGTTCTGTTTTTCTTTTGTATCGCTCCCTATCCTTTCTTCTTCTTTCTTCGAGAGCTGCCTCGTCCATTTTTGCCCGAGCACGACGTATACTAAGCTTTTTCTGCTCGCTCCTACGTTTAATTTTTTCTTCTTCGGATATCTGCCCTGATCGACTCGTTCGTGGCATAGTAACTGAAACAAAAACCCCAACCGTCATGCGCTGCAAGCGACACAATGCAAAAAAATGGCAAGCAGCATGTCACGTCCCTTCCCAAAAGATCAAAACCGGTTAAAATGTTGCAAATTATAAATCGGTTGCAAAGCGAGTAAGCGAGTATGTATGTGTATAGGACTTATTTATGTATTTGTGTACGTTGTTTTGATAGTTTATTTTTTTATCATTGTTAAACATCGCTCAAAATCAATCCTTTCCTTTTCTTTCAATTAATGCACCTGCCATCTAATCTCTTCACCACCCTTGGTTGACTGGTAGAGAATGCCTAAGGCATTAAGTCCGCCTTTGTACCTTTTGTGCGAAAAGTATTAAATAAATAACACTACTGTTTTTTTCCAAATGCGGTGAATTTTCATTACTTATTCACTTCTGCTGACATAGCTCCCTTCTGTAGACACTAAGTCCACAGTAAAGATGTCTACACGAGAGACACATTTTCATAAATCAAAGATGGCATGTTACATTATGACTATGAGGTTAGAATTTAAGCAATGTGATATTTGCACACCGCGCCCATACGCACATACTATCTTGATATTTTTATTTATGTATAGGCTACTTACTCAGATATCCTTTGCACAGGAAAGAAGCACTGATCTTGACAGGAAACTTGTGTAATTAAATAAAATTGAGATTTTTCACTTCACACGCACTTTACGTAAAATCACAACCGAGCAAATGACAGTGAATACAGTGCTGCCAACACAAAAAACAGAATTATAACGATGCGTTCATCGTTTGCAAATTTTGCCTTATTTTATGCGTCTACAGAAGTAGACCTAAAATCTGCGAACAACATGTTTATACGTTTTATTTCAAAAGGACCATGGGCAGAAATGTATGGGCTCTGTCCCCATCTATCAACACATATGAAACTGATGCCAATGTGTTCCTAAAGTATCCACTATTTCATTAAAATCCTTTTTTTTACATAAAGCAATGGGATATATTAATAAAAAAACAATTTGTAATTATTAATTCACCTATATTTTCATTTTACACTTGTAAGTTAACTTAACTTTAACACTTAACATTTTGGTTATATTACAGTACAAAATATGACTTAGTAATTATTATACAAAATAAAAAATAATGTATTTACAAACATGAACAACATTTACAACAAATAAATGATTGATTAGAAGAAAATAATAATATTATTTTCTTCTAATCAATCATTTATTTGTTATTATCATTTAATCATTATTTAATCATTTATATATTATATAAATGAATGATATAAATGAATCAATCATTTTTATTAATTGTCTTCTAATTATTTATTCTTACAATCATAGAAGGCAAATAACAATAGTAAGTGAGTAATATTACTCGTCTATTATAATACTGTTTAACAGCTGCGCTGGTAGATTGAAATCTGTATGACGAACTATTCCCATTTACCATACAATTGATATAATATGTGCACAACTCCTTATAGTGCGACTGCCCGTCAAACAGGTACAATAATAGTGTGCAATAGCATGTCTGTCTCCCCTATACCCATCAATTAGCATATACGAATAATATATGCGTGACCTTACGTGTCTGGATTGTATTCGCGCTCTTATCAGCCACGCATTATTATTTATCATAATATTGCATCTTACTAAATCACTTAATGCATTTTCGCGATATAATTCTATGATGTACAATCCGTTACGAAAATGTTCTGCACAATACAACTTGGCCAGTTTTAAATGGTAACTTCCTAATGCAATTAAAATTATGTCATCTTCATTTAATCGAGGAAACTCTTCGAAATGAGGCATTTGTGCTTCCATGGCCGTAAAAGTGACTCTTTGTCGGTTTAAGTTTTTCATTTCTACGTAATCACGTAACAGATTAGGCGTGTTGATTTGAGCTTGTACAATATTAAGTATTTCTGAGGCAAGCCTACTATCAGTAGCAACGCGATAACATGCATTTATGATCGCTGCAGCGATTCTAAAATCAACGAACATATTCGGTAAAGCTCTGTTAAAATATGACTGCGACTGTTATAATAAACGCGACTTATTTGCCTGTTCAGTGGTGAGTTGGGTAGCATTTCTATCTTTTGATGGACGTATGTGAGCCTCATATCCAAGCGACTGTATGTCATAAATACTGTCTCTGAACCCTCTGTCTAATATAAATACATCTCCTCTGTGTACGAGCCAATGTAATAAATGTTCGTCTTGGCTCATTATATTATGCATAATCTTTGCATCCGATGTAACAGCAGGATATGGTCCTAAAACATCGATTATATAACCATCGCTGGTTACTAATAAAAAAGGCTTTAATAAGTTCCTGAACTTGTGCAGACTGTAACTTTTTCTTTGAAATAAAAAGTTCGAACTTTTTTGAATATAAATATATGTTCCGTCTGCTATTAAAATCAAGACAGTATTCTCCTCATTCCCAAAAACACCTTTTGGTATCATTAGATTTCTTTCGAGAAGATCCCTTCTAGAAACATGACCCATTCCAAGATGACTTTGAACAAAATCTTGGGTGAGACATTCTCTGGCCATTTTTAATTTTATTTCGAGCTCTCTGCGTGATGTTTTAAAGAGCGTCGCCAGTCTCTCGTTACATTCACCAGTTCTGAGTTTAGTTAAGTACACACCTAGAACTATACGAGGATGACGGGACCTTTCTGATAGACTCGGTGTTTCCGCTAAGATAGCATCGAACTGTTCTAATGTCAAACCGGACCAAAAATGTAATTCATGTGCATTAAGTCGAGATTCAAAATCGAAACTAGGCGCATTGTTAATGGCATTTACCAACATGTCCGTCATGTCCGAAAAAAAAGAAGAATTTAAATAATTCGTAACGTAGATGTTGTCTAATATTTCGTCGATGTTAGTATTTCTTAAATGATCTTCGCATAATCGTGCACTCGGTGGAATATACAGGCGATAGTTACATACCAAATACACTTTCATTGAAGTTGCGATTCGCCTTAAGTTTTCGTTTGTGCACTGTCTGTAACAGCAGCTGCGAGAAGAATTTGATGCCCTGACATAATCTCGAACGTAAAAGTCCTGTGCTTGATTTGCTACGTCGTTCAGCACCTGATCTTGATCATCAACACCATCATGATCTTCCACAACGACGTTTTGTATATTGAGATCATCTGCATTTCTTTGAATTTCTGGACCTGGGACGTCATTGTCTGCATTTCCAATGTGACCTTGTCTTGTAGCATTGTTAGCTCTTTGCCAGCATCTATGGCACACAGCCATATTAATATTAAATACAACCTGGAACATAAAAAACTCGATGAGTATCAGAACCTTTTGTCAAATCTCGTAGGGCACAAGTATTTGTGTAATGAACGTGTTTTCCGCGTCACATATTCGTTTTGTATATTGAGATCATCTGCATTTCTTTGAATTTCTGGACCTGGGACGTCATTGTCTGCATTTCCAATGTGACCTTGTCTTGTAGCATTGTTAGCTCTTTGCCAGCATCTATGGCACACAGCCATATTAATATTAAATACAACCTGGAACATAAAAAACTCGATGAGTATCAGAACCTTTTGTCAAATCTCGTAGGGCACAAGTATTTGTGTAATGAACGTGTTTTCCGCGTCACATATGTTTATACAATATATTAAAATATGTATTTATATAAGTGTTTTGTTACATAGTACTCATAGTACAAGCTTTGTTTAGTTTGGGTCTAGATAATTGGTATAAGTATTTAATAATGTTATTAGTTATCGCCCAATGATCGTCCCAAGTATAAAATGGCCATCTAATATGAATAAATATAAAAAAAAACGAGTGTGCTTTAGACCACACAACTGAAGTAAAACTTCTTTAGCTCCATCCATATGCGTTCGCCTCGCCCGATTATTATTATAAATATCTTGCAGTAAAAACACACATATCATTAAGAATAGATACATAGTTTCTATATTACTTATAATTATATTTATATATAAAGGATGTTATTTACCTGTATCAGTGCATTTTGTGAAATATGGTTGACTAATTCAGGTTCATTTTCAATTAACGCCTCTTGCAAAACGTGCCGCCTTTGTCGCAAGACAGACCGCGGGCACATTATACACCGCCGTCCAGTTTCCATAATACACAGTATCCAATCCAGTTATCACAAAGTCCTTTATCGTGCCAGGGTCAATCGAAAAGCTATCAATCAGTCCAGTAAACAAGCAGGGGTCGTAGTTGTAAAGTAAAAACCGATAACACAGAGATAAATCGTTGTGCTCCTTAAGTTCTCAGTTGAGCGGCAAGATTACTGACAAATGCGTGCACTGACTGGACAGGTCCGCTCAATCTGTATGGTTTTTCCTCAAAAGACCGTTTCAGACACCAATCTACATGGTCTTCACATGATCTGACCAAGATTATGTCTGGACTTTAAAAGAGACTGTGACCTCTGAGTTTGTTTCGGCCTTTCTTCTCAGAGTAGTCAGTTATGAAACGCCGACCTCATCTAGTTTTAAAAAATATGATTGACGTGTAAAAGTGTTTGTAACAAACCTACTTACAGAAAATAAAATCATTTATCATTTAAATAATTACGTGAACGTACACTGCAGCGAACTGACTGTGACTAAGGTTCGGGCGACTACCTGCCTGCGAATAGGGTCGCGAGCGCAGGAGCGAGGGTGGGGAGGCGGGTTATTTTCTAAGAACTTATCTTTGTGTGCATACGCCGCTACTATGCAGTAATGAATAGATAAATGAGTAGGTGTTTTACAATTATGCGTCAATAATACGTTAACAAAATATCTGTATAAACGTTAGATAGTTTGAGAACCCCATGCATTTGGGCAAAGTCCCCATAGCAAAAAAATATCATCTTGCCAATATATGTCAAATGAGCTACATTTCATTTTTGTTGATGGGTGGGGACGATTCCGCCCATGGTCCTTTAGCATATATTTTTTAATAGGTCATGTTATGTATATTTGATGATATAATAACTGATGTAATGAAACGAAATAAAAGTATCGAAAGTATGTGTATATATTTTTAACCATCACTTAAACTCAACTACTTGGCATCCGAACAGTCTACAGAAGGAGTTTTTTTCAGATTCAAAAGGGAAAAAATTAAGTAAATTTTAGTACTGCGCGAACTTTTTTATGAAACATGATAAGTTTTCGTGACGAAATAACTATAAAATGCATTTAAAATCGATATAATATTTTATTACCGGTTTTAAGCTGCATGAACATTTTTTTTTCGTTTTTTGTGTTTGACCCAAATAAGTTAATATTTAATTTTTTTTATTCAAAAATTTAAAAATACGGGGAGTAATGATGTAAGGTGCTGACGCACACATTATTGTAATAGTTCGACGCGGGGCTTGTCGACGCGGGCAGTTAGCCTCACGCCACGGACTAAGTAGGTCACTGTAGAGAACTGATTAATAAACGTCATAACGTGTCATTGTGAAGTAACACTGTGTATCATTTATATCCACCACCTGTAGGGGGCGTAGGGCTAACTCACATGGTATTATTTTATTTAAAGGCCTTACAATCAGCAAGCACTGTTGCGTCTACGTCCACGGTACCAATGGAGAGACTGAACAAAATTACACCGTTACTTACACGGTTCCCTAAGTTGAAGTAAATGTAAGCCAATAAAAAAAACACAATCACAATCCGATGAATAGTTTCGGAGAAATGCGTGGACAAACATACATACAAACGTACAAACATACATATACATACTGTATATAATTTTGTACATTTGATTGGAAGCCCTAATAGATTATCGTAAGTCAATATTTTGCAATTCCAATAATATTACATACATACGTGTCGAATTGATAACCTCCTTCTTTTTTTGAAGTCGGTTATAAAATATGTTTCACTTGTTTAGATTTAATGAAACATGACTGACCGGTTGGTGCAGTTGGTAGCGACACTGCCTTCTGAGCCGCTAGTCCCGGGTTCGATCCCCAGACAAATCAAACATTTGTGTGCATGAACATGTCTGTTTGACCTGTGTCTGGGTGTGTATATATATATCAGTCATCAGGTTCCCGTAGTACAGGCTCTTCCTAGTTCGGGACCTGAAGACCTTGTGTGGATGTTGTATCATATTATTATAACAAAGTTATACATTTTTGCAAAATCATAATAAAAAGATTTTTTTTTATGCTGTATCTCAGGTTTTCTTTAAATGTCCTTTTTCCCGTAGGTGAAATAATTCCTACTAAGAATAAACAATTTTGACTTTAATGTGTTATTTCTATTTATTAAGCCTGTGCGTTTGTACAAAATAGATAATAGAAATTGAAAAACATGTGAATATTCGGGGTAAAATCACCTTGAAGGGGGTAACCCTAAAGTTTCAAACAATATACAGGCCTAACATATACCGATGAATTTGACAAAGGGAGGTGACTGCTTTCAGGAACTCTCCACTTCCTAAAACAAGAGTGATCAAAATATGAAAAAAAAAAAATAATAATAAAAATAAAAAAGAACGACAACAATCAGAACTTTGTCTAATAAGGACTCTGATCATGTCAGAAGGACACTGAGCAAAGGCAGGAGTGGGTTTTAGCCGGTAAGAGTCCGGCACTGCCCAGACTGGTTCACTAGTGAGGCAGTCTGGGCGTCCATGAGGATTTCCCACTCCTGCCAAAAAAAAAACAAAAAAAACAAAAAACCCTAAAGTTTCAGGTACCTTGATTTTCTGTCCCTTACAGCGACACGCTGAGCAATAGTCTATAGTTTTCTCTGTCTACGTGTCTGTACTACTATGAAATTCAGAACTTCATAGGCGTGATTTTACTGACAGCTGTCGCAGAGATCAAGCTATCTTTTACGAAGTCTAACAAGCTCGGTCACAGTGGCAACGTCGCAGTTTTGCCAATATGGCAGTGGTTCAGTGTATCTGGTTGGTTCAGTGTTCAACAACCGACCTACTGTATTATTTAAAAAAATATATATTTAACCCAGAAGTCGCAAAATAACCACTTTATAAATAACTCTCAAAATTGATCCAAGGCAGTCTGGAAAATAATAAATATATCTAAATCAAGTTTGCCAAATGATACATTAACTGCCAGAAAAAAAAGATCAACTTTCTATAACGAATTCTATTGACATATCTAATGAATTCAATAACTACTTTGTTGACGAAATCGAAAATAATATACAAATATTGGAAATTTGACAGTGCAATCCATATTTTATGTTACCTGTTTCGGCGAACGACATTATTAAAATAATTGACAATCTAAAAAATACATACAAACACAATTGGCTATGATGGTTTATCTAATAGAGTTACTAAATATGTCAAAGAAATATAGCGCCACATCTCGCACACATCATTAATTTATGCATCACTGATGGCATATTTCCGAAAGGTCTAAAAAAAGCTATCATTAAACCGCTATTTAAAGAAACGACAAATCAGATGTAAAAACTATAGGCCCATAGCAAAACTCCCAGAACTTTCAAAATTATTTGAAAAAGTAATTTATAATTCAATTTATATGTACTTTGAAAAGTTCAACCTATTCTGCAAGGAACAAAAAGGATTTCGTAAAAATCATACTAATAATATGGCACTGTACGATTTATTATCTAGAAAGAATAACGTTTATTTGAACACAGTTCGTGAAACGCAGAATACAAATAACAAAATAAAAGTGAAAATAATGTTTGAACAACAATAGTGTGTGTCTCACGGCTGCGCCAAAAAGGATCATTTCAGCATTAATGCCAGACGGATGCTGTCTGACGCTGGTTTTCTAATGAACCTATAAGGACAAGTGACGGGGAGTACAAACAGTTTCGACATAGGTAAATACCTAATAAATAATACATTTTTATGTAGGTATTCGTTTTGTTTTCAACCTTAAAAAGTATGATCACGTTTCCAACTTTCGCAAGATACTCAAGTGGCTCCCCATTCGACTTCGCAGGAACTCTTGGATATTGTGTCTGCTATTTAACCTCCTTCACAACCCTAAAACGCCATCCTATCTGCGGGAGCGTTTTTCCTACGCCCGACCTTCAGATGCGCCTTGCAGGTCGCATCTTAGAAACCTCCTTAAGTCCCCTCCCCACTCCACCGACTTTTACTCCTACTCCTTCACTGTGCACGCGGTGCGGTTGTGGAATTCACTTCCGCCTGACATTAGGGACTGCCAAACTGTTGCAGTTTTTAAAAGAAGAGTGAAAGAACACTATCTTTCCACTTCGTCATAGTTGCGTATTAATTAATATTCTAGTGTTATTTATTTTAGAAGTATGTATGTACCTATGTATGTTTATTTTCATATTATTTGTTTTATTTTATTAAGTGAATTGTTTTTGATTTTATGTATTTTATTTTCTCTTTTACTCTTACACACGCTGTCTACATCTCTAAATCTACTATCCTATCGCAGGTATGCTGGAAGAGATTTCATTAGAAATAAGCATCACCTTTGTACCTATTTTTCTGTTATTTTCTTCTTGTCTGTTTATAAAAGTGTGTACATAAATGATTAAATAAATAAATAAATATTTTTATACTTTACAAATTATATTTGATTACTAGTTCATTTATTTGCAGCTGGTCCTTCCACGCTGGTTCCCTTCCAAAGCGAGTCTCCCAGTTTGCTGAGCCGGCTCGGCTGGGCTGACAGAGCGCAGCTCATTAGTCTCCTGGGTGGCGAGCCCTCTGCCCAAACCCTTCTCCCGGGCTCCACCCCGCCGGCTGGAGTGGATTTTTTTGGGCCCCGAGGTCCACTCTTCGGAGGATGACCCCTGGCCCTCCCCCGATCTGGGGCGCTTCTGGTAGAACCTTCGGTTCCTATCAGCAGCCCCCGCCACTTCGCGCCCCGAGCCCTGGCATGAGCCCTCCGCGCCAGATGCGGCGTCGGACTCCGACCCCGCATCACTCCTCTCCTCTTCGTCATTTTTATTTATATTATGATTATTTATTTTTTCCATTTTTAATCCCACGAGTAGATATAGGTTTTGATGTCCACCGGGCAGAGCCTAGATGCCCGGTAAGCCTACATACTGCAGAGTGCGGCAGGTGCTCTGCAGGGGAAGCGCTAACGACTGGACTCCCTCCAGCCATTCATCCTCTCACCACGCTTCGAAGCTTAGGATTGGGTGGTTTTTTATCTTAGAGGTAGCCTTCCTCTGGGCCAGGCAATTAAGCCAAGCCCCCGGCGGCGGCATTAGGCATGCCTCCGTTCGCTGTCCGGCCGACCCGACTCAGCGAACCCGCCGAAAATTCTCTCCTCAAGGAGAGAAACACGTGCCGCTTTGGTGCGCCTGCACCGCAGCGGCGGCCCTTCTCAGTCTACGCCCACTCAACTTCCTCTGTAAGCAGAGGAGGAGTGGACGTATTGACCCTCTATAGCCCGGTTCCCTTCACCGACCATCAAGCATGATCGGTGATTGGAACCATGACCTTTCCCCGTTTGTTAAAGATTAGCCGCCAGCCCCAATTGTCCACCAAGACGTGGTGGGCAATTGGAGCCGACGTTGCCCAGGGTGCGCCACGAGGAGGCTCTTCAACATGCACCCCCAACTCTTTTACCTGCTTTAACAATGGCATCTGATTTGTCGTTTCTTTTAAATAGCGGTTTAATGATAGCTTTTTTTAGACCTTTCGGAAATATGCCATCAGTGATGCATAAATTAATGATGTGTGCGAGATGTGGCGCTATATTTCTTTGACATATTTAGTAACTCTATTAGATAAACCATCATAGCCAATTGTGTTTGTATGTATTTTTTAGATTGTCAATTATTTTAATAATGTCGTTCGCCGAAACAGGTAACATAAAATATGGATTGCACTGTCAAATTTCCAATATTTGTATATTATTTTCGATTTCGTCAACAAAGTAGTTATTGAATTCATTAGATATGTCAATAGAATTCGTTATAGAAAGTTGATCTTTTTTTTCTGGCAGTTAATGTATCATTTGGCAAACTTGATTTAGATATATTTATTATTTTCCAGACTGCCTTGGATCAATTTTGAGAGTTATTTATAAAGTGGTTATTTTGCGACTTCTGGGTTAAATATATATTTTTTTAAATAATACAGTAGGTCGGTTGTTGAACACTGAACCAACCAGATACACTGAACCACTGCCATATTGGCAAAACTGCGACGTTGCCACTGTGACCGAGCTTGTTATACTTCGTAAAAGATAGCTTGATCTCTGCGACAGCTGTCAGTAAAATCACGCCTATGAAGTTCTGAATTTCATAGTAGTACAGACACGTAGACAGAGAAAACTATAGACTATTGCTCCGCGTGTCGCTGTAAGGGACAGAAAATCAAGGTACCTGAAACTTTAGGGTTACCCCCTTCAAGGTGATTTTACCCCGAATATTCACATGTTTTTCAATTTCTATTATCTACTTTGTACAAACGCACAGGCTTAATAAATAGAAATAACACATTAAAGTCAAAATAGTTTATTCTTAGTAGGAATTCTTTCACCTACGGGAAAAAGGGCATTTAAAGAAAACAGAGATACAGCATAAAAAAAATCTTTTTATTATGATTTACCAAAAATTTATAACTTTGTTATAATAATATGAGACAACATCCACACAAGGTCTTCAGGTCCCGAACTAGGAAGAGCCTGTACTACGGGAACCTGATGACTGATATTATGTACACAGCCAGACACAGGTCAAACAGACATGTTCATGCACACAAATGTTTGATTTGTCTGGGGATCGAACCCGGGACTAGCGGCTCAGAAGGCAGGGTCGCTACCAACTGCACCAACCGGTCAGTCATGTTTCATTATAATATCTAAACAAGTGAAACATATTTTTCATTCTTCGAAGAATGGTGTCTCATTAGCGACAGTTGAGCTCATACGTGCCTAATCCTTGATAATTTCTTTGAATGTTTAATCCATGGAAAGTTCCCTAATACCTTTCATGGTAATTGATTCAATAAATACCTACATTCATTCTAGGGAAATTATGTTGATCATTGGCAACTCAGACCCTGCAGTCTCGACATAGTTAGCAATCGTTTTCGGTTGCTAAGTCCTAACAATCCAGATGTAACGATATTTGGTAGTCTCCACACTCAAATTTATCGGTTGTTACCTACCGGTACCAACCTAAAATACCGATAAATTTGAGTGTCGAGACTACCAAATATCGTTACATCTGGATTGAACGTGACATCTGTATTGTGACTTAGCAACCGAAAACGATTGCTAACTACTTATGTCGAGACTGCAGGGCCTGGCCGTTTTTCCGATAGGAATGTCTTGTCTCATTCCAACGTAATTAGTTTGACGGTAGAAGAAATGAGACAAACATAGATTTTTGACAGATTGACATTTTATGCATTCGTTTCAAAGCTACGACTTTAAACTGGTACCTAAGTGGTTACGTTTTTTTGAAATTGTTAATAGGACGTTGCTCCTCTAGTATTATATAATAATCTCATTGGTCAAAAAACAGACACCATAATGCTAATTCCCTATTCCATATACAGACAAAGCAAAGGAACTATACAAGAAAATTCTAACCTAACCTAACCCAAATGATTCACCAACTATAGAGGGGATCTGGCGCTTGGCGGCCGCTGCCACGACACGCTCGCTCGCCTTCGCGCGCTAATGGTCACTGTTCTAACAATTTTTTTTCAATATATCACCTTAACAGGGTGAACGTAAAATCTAGTGATGTATAGAAAAGTTAATAAAAAGTTTGTAAAAAAAGGTGGATTAAAATCAGAAAGGTTCAACAATAATACTTTATTAAGTAGGTATAACAACATTACAATACTAAATAATCGTGGAAAAATACTTTAATCTCGACTAACAATATCACAATACATTAGGTAACAAATATATTTTAATTACTTCTGCATTATAAATAAATATTTATCGGTTTAGAAAGCCTACTAACACATCCCACAGAACTTCACTAGTCTATCGAGTCCGGCTAGTCGAGGGTCGAAACTAAAATGCAAATCTTCCATAATGCTGGTGAAACCCCCGAAATCAAATACTTACTTGTGTTCAATTCAAATGCACATGTATTCAATTCGAACCCTGACCGAGTCCGTCGCTGAGAGCAGTCGCGAGTACATGGAATGCTAACTTTCAGACACCTCCCGTGACAGTCGCCACGCGGACGTTTCTGTTTTGATTTCCGAAGAAAGCAGTACCGCCAATAACCGCCGCATGTATGCATGTAGACTCAATAGCGAGAGCGTTTTAGCACCGCGTGAAATACCCACCGTCATTTTTATGACGGTCGCCATTTTGCTGTTGTTATGTACCTGCACTGCTTTCTAAGAGAACCGTCGTAGCTTTACTAAGTTCTGTTGGTTCTTCCCGCACTCCAGGGGACCAAGTCTACTAATTTACAAACATTTCAATGATCTCTCCATTGTGAGTTTTGACTGATTTGCCATACAAATCTGTCAAAAACTTACAAATACTTACAACGGCGAGACCATTGCAATGATGGGAAGGCCGGCCGCGGCCGGCCGCGCCTCTCGCTCGCACTAGTTAGTGTCGTCGTGTGTCGCGTCGTGCGGGCGCGGCCGCGTGCGACAGATGAGCGCGACAGGCGCCGGCCGCGCCTCTCGCTCGCACTAGTTAGTGTCGTCGTGTGTCGCGTCGTGCGGGCGCGGCCGCGTGCGACAGATGAGCGCGACAGGCGCCGGCCGCGCCTCTCGCTCGCACTAGTTAGTGTCGTCGTGTGTCGCGTCGTGCGGGCGCGGCCGCGTGCGACAGATGAGCGCGACAGGCGCCGGCCGCGCCTCTCGCTCGCACTAGTTAGTGTCGTCGTGTGTCGCGTCGTGCGGGCGCGGCCGCGTGCGACAGATGAGCGCGACAGGCGCCGGCCGCGCCTCTCGCTCGCACTAGTTAGTGTCGTCGTGTGTCGCGTCGTGCGGGCGCGGCCGCGTGCGACAGATGAGCGCGACAGGCGCCGGCCGCGCCTCTCGCTCGCACTAGTTAGTGTCGTCGTGTGTCGCGTCGTGCGGGCGCGGCCGCGTGCGACAGATGAGCGCGACAGGCGCCGGCCGCGCCTCTCGCTCGCACTAGTTAGTGTCGTCGTGTGTCGCGTCGTGCGGGCGCGGCCGCGTGCGACAGATGAGCGCGACA
This sequence comes from Brachylomia viminalis, assembly GCA_937001585.2. Lineage (NCBI taxonomy): Eukaryota > Metazoa > Arthropoda > Insecta > Lepidoptera > Noctuidae > Brachylomia > Brachylomia viminalis. Next base: position 24,629,344 of record OW443314.2, read on the forward strand.
GGCGCCGGCCGCGCCTCTCGCTCGCACTAGTTAGTGTCGTCGTGTGTCGCGTCGTGCGGGCGCGGCCGCGTGCGACAGATGAGCGCGACAGGCGCCGGCCGCGCCTCTCGCTCGCACTAGTTAGTGTCGTCGTGTGTCGCGTCGTGCGGGCGCGGCCGCGTGCGACAGATGAGCGCGACAGGCGCCGGCCGCGCCTCTCGCTCGCACTAGTTAGTGTCGTCGTGTGTCGCGTCGTGCGGGCGCGGCCGCGTGCGACAGATGAGCGCGACAGGCGCCGGCCGCGCCTCTCGCTCGCACTAGTTAGTGTCGTCGTGTGTCGCGTCGTGCGGGCGCGGCCGCGTGCGACAGATGAGCGCGACAGGCGCCGGCCGCGCCTCTCGCTCGCACTAGTTAGTGTCGTCGTGTGTCGCGTCGTGCGGGCGCGGCCGCGTGCGACAGATGAGCGCGACAGGCGCCGGCCGCGCCTCTCGCTCGCACTAGTTAGTGTCGTCGTGTGTCGCGTCGTGCGGGCGCGGCCGCGTGCGACAGATGAGCGCGACAGGCGCCGGCCGCGCCTCTCGCTCGCACTAGTTAGTGTCGTCGTGGGTCGCGTCGTGCGGGCGCGGCCGCGTGCGACAGATGAGCGCGACAGGCGCCGGCCGCGCCTCTCGCTCGCACTAGTTAGTGTCGTCGTGTGTCGCGTCGTGCGGGCGCGGCCGCGTGCGACAGATGAGCGCGACAGGCGCCGGCCGCGCCTCTCGCTCGCACTAGTTAGTGTCGTCGTGTGTCGCGTCGTGCGGGCGCGGCCGCGTGCGACAGATGAGCGCGACAGGCGCCGGCCGCGCCTCTCGCTCGCACTAGTTAGTGTCGTCGTGCGTCGCGTCGTGCGTCGCGTCGTGCGGGCGCGGCCGCGTGCGACAGATGAGCGCGACAGGCGCCGGCCGCGCCTCTCGCTCGCACTAGTTAGTGTCGTCGTGCGTCGCGTCGTGCGTCGCGTCGTGCGGGCGCGGCCGCGTGCGACAGATGAGCGCGACAGGCGCCGGCCGCGCCTCTCGCTCGCACTAGTTAGTGTCGTCGTGCGTCGCGTCGTGCGTCGCGTCGTGCGGGCGCGGCCGCGTGCGACAGATGAGCGCGACAGGCGCCGGCCGCGCCTCTCGCTCGCACTAGTTAGTGTCGTCGTGCGTCGCGTCGTGCGTCGCGTCGTGCGGGCGCGGCCGCGTGCGACAGATAAGCGCGACGCGTCGCTGGCGCGGCAGTCGCTGGCCGCGCCACTCGCTCTGCTCGCCGCCCAGCACGGCGTGCGTGAACTCGTAGCGAGCCACGCCTCTGAAACGTGAAACTTTTACTTTAATGTTCTGGTCACACTGAGTTGACGGCGGGACGCGACACACGGTGGACTGATATTTAAACCGTAGAAGACTTAGGAATCAAAAAAACTGATTGATTTATTAAAAAAAAAGAATTAAACAAATTAAATCTACTATCAAATACATTATAATATTGTTCTATGACTTTTACGTTTTACCTATTATTTTTAATGCTATGAATATTTACAGATTTTTTTGTATGAAGAAAAACATAAATTCATGAATATCTCGCAATTCTCAAGTTTTCTCAAACAACGGATAGAAGATTTGAAAAGTACAAATTATTAACCTATTTTTGCATCTAATCTGGTACTGCGATAGTTTGCGATATTGGAGATATACATAGTGTTTCTTTTAAGTTGGTCAACAGGTGAAATCGAATCCATAAGATATATCAGAAAACTTTCTTAGAAAACTTTAGTTCTTTTTTGATCTTATCAATTTTGGCATATTAATTTTTTCTGGTCAAGTGTCAGTTGTCCAAGAAAAAGTAAAATCCACCAATATTTTTTTATTGCTATTCGACTCTATTTCGTGTAAGGATCATTTCATTATATGAGAAGAAAAAAATCAGGACGGTGGAAGTTGGTCAAATTTTGCAAAATATTTTTTCATACAATTTGTATAAAGGACCATGGGCACTTTTGTATGAACACTGGGCCCACTTTTTCAACATTGTTCAACAGTCATGAAACCTATGTTATATGCAGGGTTGGCATTTATTTATTTATTATTATTAAGGCACATCAACAACACAAACACAAACATTTACAAATAAAAGAGAACAGAGACATGGACTAGTGTTTACGTCAATTACAGACGTGCACAGCATCCACAACAAAATAGAAGAAAAAAAAACACAGTATTCACGTTACAAAAATAAAAAAAAAAAACAAAAACAATATAAGAACAAAAGCGCTAGCTAAAATCTCGGTAGTAGAGAGAATACCCGCATCGACATAAACATTGACTAATTCTATTTATTTTGTTGTCTTCAGTCTTCCCCTCATTTATGATCTTAGATCTAAAACGCTTGGAATGGTCGTGGAAGATATCCAAATCATAAAGATTGCAAAAATTGCTGTACAGTCAGCGTCACGATGCGGGTACCCCCCTTCAAAGTTAATTTTAATACAACTGGGGTAACCAATTGATGCAGCCCACCGTACGTCGACGTTAGCCTAGCCATCGGAGCATTCATGCCTAAGTTGGTTTTATAACGAGGGACATTGAAAAAGGACGTGCATTCTCTTCGAGCATTTAGTTTAGGTACGTTTATTTTAATGCGTTCGAGAAGTCCGTCAGAATTAAAAGAGCCGTCAACAATATTCCGCAAGCATAGTAAGTCTATCATGCGTTGGCGTAGCTGTAAGCTTGACATATGGAAGAAACGCAGTCGTTCGTCATACGAGCATCTCGCACTGAAGCCAGTGGCAAGGAAAGCAAGTTGCCGCGTAAAGGATCGTTGAATTGACTCGATACGATTAGAATGAACCATATAATTCGGATTCCATATGATACTCCCGAACTCGACTACACTACGTACCAGAGCGTTATAAAGCACAATCTTGGAGGCTGTGTGTCTAAAGTCCTTAGTGTTACGTCTGATAAAACCCAACTTTTTAGCAGCTCTTTGGACTTTGGACTCTTTGGCATGATTAAAACAAGTTGTTTTAAAACACATGTTTAAAACAGTTTGAAATAAAACTATGTTTTTTATTAAGTGTTTCAAAACACAGTTTAAACCAATGTTTAAAACATGAAGAAAAAAACAGGGTTTAAAACTAGGTACCTTTAATTGCAAATGAATGGAAATACATCCAAATGAATAAATTTGTAGAACTCTAAATAGCTTAAAATAAATTTACAAGTTGAGGCTTTGTGTTGTATTTTTATTTAAATTATTAATTATAATAAGTTATGGTGTAGGATAAGCGAAAACTTTATTTGAAATTGAAATTAAAACATGTTCTTTTGACGTAATTTATTTAATCAAAAACAAACAGTGACAATTTTAATAATGTATTAATAACTAAGTAAGGTACATACTATACTTACCTATATTTAACAATCATTATTTGGTGCATTGTGCATTTATGTCAGATAAGATAACACATATTTTTAATAGGATTATATTATATTCAATCAAAGTTGAATGATAACAATATTCATTAATAAACAAAACAACTTATTATTAAATAACAATCAACATTGTGTAAGTCAGACATTGGGATAATTAACTGATAAGACAAACTTACTTTTTCTTATTTAAGTAAGTATTTAAAAACTGTAACAAGTTTTGCAGCTTTCTAGCTTATTTCGCTATTTAGCTTATACCTAGTTTATTTCGTACGTCGGAATGAATAAATCCAAATGTTGAAAACAGTCTTTCAATTCCAGCACTTGAAGCAACAGCAGTGTGAAGCTGTGTTAAACTAAGTCCATTGATTGGTCATTAATTTGTTTTTTTAATGACAGCCACCATTCGAGAGGTCCGAAGTGATTTACTACATGATCTTCAAATAGAAAGTTATGAAATGGATCTGTCATTGCCCTGTATTTTACAATAGAATTATGGCATCGCTTCTTTGTGATGAGCTTGCATAAATGATAAAGCTTCTGAAATATCTTCACTAGTGAGGTTTTCGCCCCTGTACCTACTTAGGATGCAGTAAGTTGGCTGCAAAATGATCTGGAGACATTACCTATCATTTTCCACCGGGCATTGAATCTACTTAAATTACCCAGTGAATACTCAGTCTCACGCTGGCGTACGTTCTCACCTTCAAACTTATTTTTAAGCTCTATCCATGCTTCCGTCACTTCGCTAATCGCCAATACAGCAGGATGTCTTCTGGGAGATGTCAAGTGTAACTGCAATATTTTCCAGTTTATTGAAGAGGGCCTGAGCTTGTTGCTTCAGCTCTATATCATTTACTTTTGATGAAATTGACAAATCTATTGCGGTTGCATTATTCAAGCATAATTATGTCGGACATAATATGCCAGTTTTCCAAAAAAACCTTTAAGGCAGTCAGCCATTGTGTTCCACCGTACGTGTTGTGGGATAATAATTGCTTTTCCACCAGCTTGTTTGTATTTGGCAGATGCAAAGTGAGTGTATTTGAAAAACCGAATTATTGATTTTACTTTCTCAGTCATATCTTCTGCATTCAAATCCTTCGCCAAAAGGTTTAATATGTGTGATGAACAGCCGTATGTAAGAATATCCTTATGAGATGCTAGCTCTTCCTGCTAAGCCAAATCTTGTCTCATACGGCTCATATTTGCAGCGTTGTCTGTCACTACGCTTCGCACCTTGCAGTTGAAAGTTTCACATTGTTTTATTGCCACAGTAGTAATTTTAACCAAGTAGTCAGCTGTATGGCTTTCGGCGCCTGTGTCTATTATTATTAATTAAATGAGTCGAGTTTGTCAACACATCTGTGACACAGACACACACTATACAATATGTAACAAAAACCCTGTTGTTCCTTTTACCTACGTTTTAAGAATCGGTATACATACGTAATAAAGCAAGCTATTTATAAAAAACTGTTCTTAAAAATAATTAAAATAAATATTTAATTATTAATATTTGTAATGTTTAACTGATTTCTTACCTCTGCAATTCTGCGTGAAGCGATGACGCGAAACCAGAACAAAATAGAATGTTCCCGCCCACTCTCTTTGATCGGCGCTGCGCCGCCACTTACCTAAGTACCTATTTTGCTACGAAAGTTCGTGACCTTGTCAGCTGTTGTTTTTCACTTTAACGAATGAATGTTTGAAAATGTTGGTTTACGCGGTATTTTGCACAATTGATAATTGTTAAAACTACATTTAACACTTCACTACATTAAAAAAAAACAATGTCGCCACGGTCTGTCACTTAAAACCTTATGTTTATTTGAATGCATTAATTTATTATGATGTCTTTGACGCCTACGTACGCTCCGCAGATCGGAGGTATCGGACTTGATGTGGTCAAATGCTGCTACTATCTGTGAACGCATTTCGAACTCCGTATCGCACGTTTTTTTGAACAGCTGTTGCTTTACACTGCCGCAGAGGTAAGATCTAAAGGCGTCAGATCAGGTGATCTTGAAAGTCCAACACTTGCTCCTCGGTGTCAATGTCTGGAGTCCTCGGTCTGCCTGCGTCAGCTCGATGGTCTCGTCCGTGCACACTTCCGGTATTGTACGTACGTGCAAACGTTAGAATGCAATCGGCGATGGTAATGGTAGACTCGCTAAACGTTTTTGGTAGAGTCTGCGTGCACATCAGCATATTAAAATATTCTACGTTAGAATAGGACATGGTAAATAAACTACGTAAACAAATCACAAGTCACTCACTACGTAGTTCAACAATAACATCCGTTCAAAACTGAGGTGCGCGGGAGACTACGAAGTGATTCGCAGGGCGGCGGGTGGCGGGGTAAAGGGAGGGGGGGGGGGGAGGTAGGCACGTGCTACCGATCCGTGTAGGATTCACAATTATGTATGCACACATGAATACAATAATATCTAAACAAATAAATGTAATTAAAATTCAACCTTATTACTAACTTCATAAAGATGATTTTACTAGCAGTCTTAAAATTGCATGGTCAAGGAGTTTGCAATATTTTGTTGCATATTACTTTAATATTTTCTTAGATATACTTGTCAAATAATACAGTTTAAACTATAATGTAATGATATTCTTTTCTTTCCCGTGACGTGAAATTCAATTCACTGCAAACAACTTCGTTAGTCATAAAAAAGTTGTGGTGGCAAAGTAATCAAATTTAAGGTCGAATCGTATTGCTATTTAAATATAAATGACAGGTGGCACATAATTTTTTTACAATTCTTATATGGCCATGCTGTACGAAAAACATACGGCATTGAAAGACACTCATTTTAAAAACAAAAACGCAAACGCGAGGAAAACATTGGAAACTACTGTTATTTCTGTAACAATGTAAACTAGATCTTATTTGTTCGAGCAAATAATTGACTTTCCCATGCATGTAGAGATAACTAAGAAGCTTACCCTGCTCAGATATTATAAAAGCCAATACTATATTTTTTTAAAGGGTGATCACATATTATTCCCTAATGCACAGCATATTGTATTATTGAACCGTTCATGATCACATATTATTGAAATGTTCATGATCACATATTATTGCACAATGCACAGCATATATTATTGAACCGTTCACATGAAGACATATTTTTGATCTATAGGTGCTATAGAATTTATTCAGCTTTCCAACGCTCACAATATTTTGAATCCTTGACAGTGCCAATATATTAATGAACTCGACTGTACCAGTAACAGATCTGGTAGAAGTATTATCTGAAGATCGGGAAGAACCAGCATCACTCAACAGCTCCACCTCAGTCCTCCTCGGCCGCGTCAAGATTTGTATCAGTGTTAGAACTTGTGCTACATTTCTAGAAGTGTGCCTCCATTCATTTCACAAGTCCAACGAATTCTTTCTTGCATTTTCTGCAACGCACCCTATTGCTTTTCAGTGTGGTATTTTCTTGAGGAATCGATATGAATTGTTCCCAAATTGCATGCTTTTACGCCCTGGAGTTGACATCTTCACAGAATTAATAATTAAATGAAATGAAGTATTAGACTTTTTTTTTGTGTATGGCATCTCGCAGTTGGCCTTGAGAGGCCGTGACTGCTTAACCGGTCAATTCTGTGGAGCCGAAGTATTAGACAGGCTGTGGTATTTATACACTGCATAGGCAACTCCCCGCCAGTAAAGTCCCGCAGGGAAAGTCCCTATGTCGGCCGTTTTATACACTGCACACATAATAGGTAACTCCCCGCCAGTAAAGTCCTATGTCGGCCGTCGAAAGAAAGTAATTCACTGGATTAGTGGGTATTCCCCGCTCTCTCTCTCTAGTTCTCTACCTACCTACACTACATACAAGGTGTATGTAAAGTGTTTTGTATTGATTAATAAAATAATAATAATAATTTTTAATAATTAGATTAGAGATACTGAGATATGCAAGAAAAAGTAAATATTTATCGTTTTGTTCATTTTTACTAATGTGAATTAGGAAATAGTTTAGAAATGGATTATTTTATTATTCGCTATAATTGATTTGAAATTGATCCTTATAGGTAAAAAGTAAAAAAAAAACAATAGTTTTAAACGTTTTCAACTGTTTGTTTTATAAAATATTAAAAAAAAAACCTTTAATTTTTTTTCAACCCTGGCCATATCAAAGCTCTTGGCGTGTACTTTATTTCATTCTATGGCAGCTAAGTTCAAATCAAGCGCGAAATTGGCGTTTTTGTACGTTAAATGAAAATGCGCATGACATGTTATGTAAAGCACATTTTGCATTTAATTAAAAATAATATTTGATTAATTAATTAAAGAATAATAAATATCGACTTGGTCTTATACAATCTTTTCAGGTGTGATTGTGATGTGGGTGTTCTTTACAAATAAAAAACGAGTTATTTTTGTTCGATTTTATTTAAACATAACGTATCAGTCTTATTATACTAGGCGATTTTAAAATGCATCTACAATAATATCGTCTAAATGTATTGCTGGTCGATGGAAGCCACCCCCACGTCTAGCTAGTCCCAAGTACCATATTATTATAGATATGACATGGGCACAACTTGCGATAGTGCCTCTATCCGTGAGACATGTACAGTAGTATTGTATAATGGCGTCTTTGCCTACTTGGTCACGGTCAATTAAGACGTAGGTATAATACACACAACCATCCCGTAAGTTTTCACTAGCGTATGACCTGGCAAGTTTCATTTGATAAGATCCCAAGGAAATCCTCAGTATATCATCTACAATTAGCTGGGGAATATCTTCTAAATGAGGCAGATTAGCTTCCATCCTTATAAACACTACCCTTTGCCTGTTTAGGTTTTTCAGTGTAACATAAATTAAACAAAAGATTCGGCGAGTTTATAACATTCTAAATGTTATGACTAAGCCGGTGTCTGTGGCTACTTTATAAAAAGCATTTATAAGAGAAGCTCCAATTTTAAAATCAACGAACATATAAGTGGCAATGCCCTATTAAAATAATAATGGCGTAATAGTTTCTTCTAATTCTTACCTTTTACACAGTTTTCACATAATTCTAAAAAGTTAATTAAACAGATTTTTAAAATATAGCTCCGATTAAATGATAAAAATTGAAAACCACGAAATATGACACTAAATTGCGACGCGTCGCAATTTAGCGTTTATACCTTATGAGTGGCAACGTCGCGACGTTGCCACTCATAAGGTATAAACGCTCTTAAGGTAGGACAGTGACTGGATGACGCTAGTGGAACGTGTACCGGACGCATCATAGAGAGACAAATCATTCACTCTATCGATCATTTGGCTTAAAGGACTTCAATCCAATCCAGTAAAATATTGTGACGTTCCACCGCCACTAGCGATCGCCTTTATAAGGAGCTGCGCTGTTTAATCGGAACGCTGACCGACCCTGACGACCCATTACCCTCCTCCAGGAAAGCAGTAAGGCCACCAGTACAGTATAGAGTAGACACAGACACAAATCGATATTCCGACCTCGCCGCCGAGGTCCTCCGCGTCCGCGTTCCTCCCCGATTAATTGGCCTCCCTGTCACATGATCGGATCCGAGCCAGCTGGTGGCGTAGCTGAGCCAGTACTTTTAAGCTCCCCTGTTAATAATAATGAATCCATTTTGATCCAGCCTGTCCCCGACTTGCTGTCCCCCCCCAGCGACGCCCTAAGCCGAGGTTCGTACCCCACAGGGGGTGCCCATCACCTAAGATGGTCGCTTAGTTTATAATTAGCCTTTGAGTGAAAGGCACCACAGGAAAGGCCGGTTAAGCAGTCACGGCCTCTCAAGGCCAACTGCGAGAAGCCAAAACAAAAAAAAAAACAAAAAAAACAGCACGCATTTCGAACGAATGCGTCTTGGTGCACGGACCACTGTCTCTCGATAGTCAGTACAGCCCGGTTATTGGACGTGGGACGTTGTCATTGACAATTAGTACTGTCCTTATTGCGGTGGATACATGGACCACTGTCCCTGACAGTCATTACTGCCCTAAGTGACCGCCATCACTGCCGTTATTAGTTATTTAATTAATCTATTTCATTTCTATATTTTCTAGACTTAAGATACCTACCTGATTGTTCAATTAAAATAAATCTGTGTATTGCCATACCTGAGTTTTACTGCTGATGTGTGGGCCTAATCCGACATACATAATAAAAGCCTCCAGGCATAAAGGGCGTGCCCGCTTACATTTGCAATGCTGCACTATGTTTTTATAGCTGTAACTTGAAGTCGCAAATGATAAAGTAGGACCTTCGAAGTAAAATAAAGAAACAGTTAATTACTAATAACAATAACAAAACCATAGTCAGCAAGATGACCTATCACCACAAGCAACACCCGTTCACGAGCATAACGCAAACATCAGCCATTACCCCTCTCACCATATTTGAGGGAAGGAGGCAACCCGACCCCCGACGCTACCGCAAGCATTAACATCTAAGGGAGCATGACGAACTTGCTGCCGGTCGCTCAAAAGAATAATAAGGCTGCTAGCTAACCACATATTGCGATACAACTCATTAAAAAAAACATTGAAATAAGTAGATTATATTAATAATAAATGAAAATTAAGTTAAACTAAATTTACTAATATAGTCAAATGAAATAAACAATTATATGAACTCATAGAACTTGTCAGTAGGTAAGCTAATTCTGGAGAAAGAACATAAACGTTGTCATGAGTTAATCACAGCAAGCAACTATTTTTATCGTTTAAGTAATTGTTATTAGAATAGTAAGCCTTTGAACAAAGGTTGGATTTTACTTTAGCTTTAAACACATTAAAAGGCAAATTCGTTTTATGAACCCTGAAGATACGGTGGTTGCGTTTGAAAAAGGTGTGGGAGAAATTCCTAAAGAAGAGTGTAGTGTGTAAGCAAATACTAAGCATGTATGTAGACAGCCTTATTTAAAGTGCTTCCTTAGCAATACTGTTTTGTATTAAACATCAACTTCTTATACTTCTGTTGAGTTGCTATTAGAAGCTATATGCGTAAATATTTACTTACCCGTAAGTCAGATACTGCTTTACAGTCTAGATTACAAAAAGCTAGGCAAGGTGAAAAGTCAGTAACAGAGTTTGGCAGGAGTTAGAAAAGTTGATTGTAGACTTAACAATAACCCAGGCTAATGGAAATGATAAAGCGTACGAAGTGTTGCGACCTCTCAATGAAAGGAACGCTATTAGATGTTTTTCCGAAGGTTTAAGGAGCCAAAAGATAGGGACAATTATTTCTGCACGAAATCTGACCTCATTAAAGGATGCCATTAGAGTAGCCGAAGATGAGACTAGCTCATCATCGGACCGTCATGCGTCAGACCGTTATGTCATATAATCGCCAGCCTACTCGAAATAACAAATTTGCATTTCGTGGATTTCGTAGTCGATATACATCGAGATATTTTCGAGGTAGTAACCATAATGGTAGGCAACCACATGTTGCGCATCAAAATTCTGCTGCGCCAAGGAACACGTGGCGAGACAGCCGCGGCACTTAGGTACATCGCCGTGGAGCGTCAAGTTACGGTGCCAGGAATGTTCGCGGAAATCGCGGCTATTGCGCAAACCGTTCAAATAATAGAAATTTAAATCATTTTATTGCGAATGAACTATGTACATGGTTTACCAGCATCGGAAAATAGTCGTAATGATCTTTCTTCGGATCAGAATTTGGGTCAATTTTTTCGTTCCTAATCAAGTTTTTGCTTGTGATAGCATTAATTGGGTAAATTTAAGTTTAAATAAGTTACAGCTAGAGTTTTAAGTAGATACAGGGGCCTCTTTATCATGTATTGATTATGAAATTTTAAATTTAGCTAGACTAGAGTTGCATAAATGCGATCTAACTATCCATGGTATTGGTGGAAGTACAAAACCTATAGGATTTGTTTACTTGACTCTAGAATCCAAGAATATAATTTTTAAGCATAAGTTTTACATATTTAGGAAGTTACCATGTAAGTCAATAGGAATATTGGGTCAAGATTTTATTAAACTATACTACGGTGTTATAGATTACGACTCATATACTTTATCTCTCAAAGTGGGAGACAGTAAAGTGACATTATCTTTACATTGTTATAACTATAATTTAACCATCGCACCGCGATGTGAGGTTATTAAATATATACCTACACGTATTAATTATGATTGTGTAATTTATCCTAAGGAATTCCAGGTATTTTTTTGGCTAGTATAGTAGCTAGGCCAAAAAATGGAAAGATTCCTGTGAGACTACTGAATACCACAGACGAGGAAGTGAGTCTACGTTTGAATGACATCGAGGTTGATACATTAGAAAACTACGAATTTTGTAATTTATATAGAGAGAATTCGAAATTTGTTTTCGTTACTTAATCTAGGTTCATACTTAAATAAGGAGGAAGAGCTGTCTATCGAGCAAATTTGTACCAAATATTCGGACATATTTCATTTACCAGGTGATAAATTAAGTGTTACTAACGTTTATGAGCAATCGATTCATTTGAAAGATAATGCTACGCCTGTGTATAGAAAACAATACCGAATTCCGTTCACGCAGAAAGAGGAACTTAATAGGCAGATCGATGACATGTTACGAGATGGTATTATAGAAAAAACTAGCAGTGAGTGGTCCAGCCCTTTGTTGCTAGTGCCTAAGAAGTTAGATAGAAGCGGTAAACGTCAATGGAGAGTAGTGATAGACTACAGACAATTAAATGAGAGAGTACAGGATGACAAATTTCCTCTCCCGAATATTACAGACATTTTAGAGTCTTTATCGGGTGCTTTTTATTTCAGCCATTGCGATTTAAGTCGTAGTTATTATCAGTGTAATTTATCAAAAGAATCTAGGAAGTATACTGCATTCACTACTGATAAAGGCCAATTCCAAATGTGTAGATTACCTAGTGGATTAAAAATTAGCCCATCTGCATTTAGTAGATTAATGACAGTTGCAATGTCAGGTCTGAATTACGAAAAATGCATTATTTATTTGGATGATTTAATTATATTTGGTCGAAATTTAGCAGAACATAATAAAAATCTCATGTCAGTTTTTGAAAGATTACGAAAAGTAAAGTTAAAGTTAAATCCTTCTAAATGTGAATTTTTAAAGCGACAAATTCTTTACTTAGGACATGTAATATCATCCTCAGGTATTTTGCCTGACCCTGAAAAGATCCGAGTAATTGAAAGTTATCCGACACCGACATGTGCCGATGACGTCAAGCGTTTTGTTGCATTTAGTAATTATTATAGGAAATTTATTCGCAACTTTGCAGCTATTGTTTTACCACTAAACAAGTTATGTAGAAAGAAGGTTCAATTTGAATGGACAACAGAATGTCAGAATGCCTTTGTAACTCTTAAACAGTTACTTTCTAGTCCACCTGTCTTAGATTATCCAAATTTTACAACAGAAAATGAGTTTATTTTACAAACAGATAGTTCTGGTTTTGCTATTGGCAGTGTGTTAAGTAATTCTAACGGAAAACCTGTTGCATACGCTAGTAGAGGTTTAAATAAAGCGGAGCTAAATCATGCAACAATAGAAAAGGAACTTCTGGCAATAGTTTGGTCAATAAAGTATTTTAGGCCATATCTATATGGAAAGAAATTTGTAATTAGAACCGACCATAGACCTTTGCTTTATCTTTTTAACATGTCAAATCCATCTAGTCGTTTAACAAAATTTCGCCTATTACTAGAGGAATACGACTTTAAGGTAGAATACGTAAGAGGAAAGGAAAATGTAGTTGCTGATGCGCTTTCTAGAGTTATTTTAACTTCAGACGAGTTGAAACAAATGAATAACAATTTGGTAAATGTAATGACTAGAGCACAATTCAGAAAAGCTCAGCAAATAACTGATTTGACAACTAGTACTGAGACTTCGAATGACAACAACAGGTCTGATCAACCTAAAGTCGCTGAAGTACTTAAAAAATGTGATATGGATGTGGAATTAATTATTTTACCGGAAAGAAATCTGCGCAGATTACTTAAATCATTGAATAATAACGATTCGTTATTTTTCTCAAAAAATAGGACATTCGTTTATAGTAAAAGTAAAAATAATTTGTTTGCAAGTTCATCTTCTTTATCAGTAAACTCGCGAGACGATTTATTGGAAGAGATGTCAATATTTTGCAAAGAAAAAAATGTAGAAGAAATAATAATTATGAAAACGCGAAAAAATAGAGAACTCATCGAAAGTATAGCTAAATATATTGCTAAAAATAAATCGAGTGATTTACCTCGAATATGTGTTGTAAAGGACGTCCAAAGAATCAATGATGATGACGAAAAGAAGGTAATAAATGAATGACTTTCACTTATTACCTAGTAGTGGTCATGTAGGAATTAGGAGAATGATAAGTAAAATTAAAAAATATTATTATTGGCCATCAACAGAAAAAGACGTTAGGTGCTATGCTATGTACAAAAATGCGACAAGTGTCAAAAACAAAAATATACTAAAATCCATAAGCAACCATTAAAAATTACATCTACAGCATCTTCATCCTTTGAGAAAATTTACTTAGATATTGTAGGTCCATTAGATAAAGATGATTTAGGCTACAGTTACATTCTAACATTACAGTGCGAGCTCAGCAAATATGTTGAAGCATACCCTTTAAAAACTAAAACTACAACAGAGGTTGCTAAAGTATTCGCAGAAAACTTTATTTTACGATATGGAATTCCAAATGAAATAGCAAGTGATAGAGGTACTGAATTTATTTCTAAATTAATTTCAGAATTATGCAAAATTTTAAATATAAAACAAACAATTGCGACTGCTTACCACCATCAAAGTATCGGGTCATTAGAAAATTCACATAAAGTATTAGGTAGCTATTTGCGAATCCAAACAGATAATCATTCCTCAAATTGGAGTTCATGGTTACAGTAATGGTGTTTTTCATATAACACTACTGTACATACAGATACTAAATATACACCTTACGAGTTGGTGTTTGGACAAGTGTGTAGATTGCCTAATAATCTATGTAATATTGTAGAACCACTGTATAACTTTGAAAATTATGTTTTGGAATTTAAATACAGATTACAAAAAGCACAAAGAGATGCAAGAAATAATTTAATTTTAAGTAAAGAACGTAGAAAAATAAATTATGATAAGTCAATAAATCCTATTATATACAAATCAGGTGATGCACTGTTGTTGAAAAATGAGATAGGAAATAAATTGGATACTTTGTACACCGGCCCATATATTGTAATAGAAGACCTTAACCCTAATGTTAAAATAAATATTAATGGAAAAAATATCATAGTTCATAAGAATAGAACAAAATTGTATACGGAACCATAGTTAAGTTAATTTTAAGTGGGTTGAAAAAAAAAAAAAAAAAAAAAAAACGTTTCTTATGTTCATTTTTTTTTCAAATAACGGGGATGATGTAGTGTGTAAGCAAATACTAAGCATGTCTGTAGACAGCCTTATTTAAAGTGCTTCCTTAGCAATACTGTTTTGTATTAAATTGTAAGTTATTTTAAGACACATTAAACCGGACCATGAAACCAATCAGACGTTTCTTTTCAACTCTACCAACCTAGCGACCTGATAACACTACAAGAGTGAGCCCACTGCTTTAGTCAATGGTTCCATCGCATGCGACGGTGCTTAGAAAGGACCGGAGATGTCCTACTTCGAAAAGCAATAAAAACATTTACAGGCTTTTTTGAGTGTCGAGGATGTCACCGACGCAAAAATGATCCCTAACATGTTTAAACATCGCTTCGTGGAATCCTCTTTCGGCGCTTACGAGTGAATGCTGACCCCGTGTGATAAATGATAAATGATTTTATTTCTGTAAGTAGGTTTGAACAAACACTTTTACACGTCAATCATATTTTTTTTAAACTAGATGGGGTCGGCGTTTCCTATCTGACTACTCTGAGAAGAAAGGCCGAAACAAACTCAGAGGTCACAGTCTCTTTTAAAGTCCAGACAAAATCTTGGTCAGGTCATGTGAAAGCTATGTAGATCGGTGTCTGCAATGGTCTTTTGAGGAAAGAACCACACAGATTGAGTGGACCTGTCCAGTCAGTGCACGCAATTGTCAGTAATCGTGCAGCTCAACTTAGACTCAAGGAGCTCAACGATTCGACGAACAATACCAAAGAAAGGACATTTGAGTAGGCCGCATAAATTACTCAAACTGCCAGATCATGATTACGTTGAGAAAAATACAAAAATAAATATAAATAAATCAATGACCGACATAGTTCTCACATTCACAATAATTAGAATAATATTATAATAATCTTTGAGGACCATGTAGATTTGTGTCTGAAATGGTCTTTTGAGGAAAGAACCACACAGATTGAGTGGACCTGTCCAGTCAGTGCACGCATTTGTCAGTAACCGTGCAGCTCAACTCAGAACTTAAGGAGCTCAACGATTCGACGAACAATACCAAAGAAAGGACATTTGGGTAGGCCGCATCAGGTACTCAAACTGCCAGAACATGATTAAAACTGCAACAAAAACACACATAGTCCTCACATTCACAATAATTTAAAATAATATAATACTTTAAATAGTAAATATTAGTGTCATTGTATATGTAAATAAGTATAGATACTTATAGCAAAGATTATAAGTAAAAATAGTTAGCGAAATAAAATAAATTAACATTGCCTGTGCTTTATTGGAGCAACTCAATCCCAAGCCTTTTTGTCCTCAATATAGTCTTTGACAGTATAATAGGCATTCTGGCATAATTTCCTTTTTATAAACGATTTGAATTTATTAAGGCTTAGTGCTTGAATGTGGCTAGGAAGTTTATTATAAAAACGTATACATTGGCATCTAAACGAGCCACCTATTTTCTTGAGCCTGGTAGTAGGAACAACAAATTTGTGCTTGTTCCTAGTATTTAAATTATGGATATCACTGTACTTTTTAAACAGATTAATATTTTTATGTGCATACAAAAGATTTTCATAAATATACTGAGAAGGCACAGTCATTATATTAATCCCTTTAAATTTGTCTCTGAGGGAGTGTCTGGGACTTAATTTATAAATTGAACGAATTGCCCTTTTTTGTAAAACAAAAATCGTCTGAATATCGGCGGCATTTCCCCACAACAGAATACCGTACGACATTACACTATGAAAATAACTAAAGTATACTAAACGGGCTGTCTCTAAATCAGTTAAACCACGAATTTTCCTAACGGCGTATGCTGCAGAGCTAAGCTTCTTTGACAATTTATCTATATGGGGGCCCCATTGAAGCTTGGCATCCAAAGTTATGCCCAAGAATACTGTGGTATTTTCGGGTTTCAACTCTTCACCCTTTATGAGAATACTTGTTTCTACTTGTCTAACATGAGGTATCGTAAACTTAATACATTTCGTTTTTTTCTCGTTAAGAAGAAGGTTATTAACATTAAACCAGTTAACTACTTTTGCGAGGGCACTATTTACATTGTCAGTAACCAGCTGCTGACGTTTGAGTTTAAATAAAAGTGAAGTGTCGTCTGCAAACAGCACTATATCATGTTCATCCTTTATGAGGTAAGGCAAGTCATTTATATAAATAAGAAATAAAAATGGACCTAGAATTGAGCCTTGAGGGACCCCCATTCTTACTACCGATCCGGGAGATCTTTTCCCGTTAACATCAACTCTCTGAATCCTATCACTTAAATAAGAAGTAAGAAGATCCAGAGAGGCGTTCCGGATTCCGTAGTGGTGCAGTTTCCTGATTAATGTTGCATGAAGAACACAATCGAATGCCTTGGACAAATCGCAAAAGATGCCCAACGCATCGCATTTGTCCTCCCATGCATTATATACATGCCCTAGAAGTTCAACTCCGGCATCAGTAGTTGAACGACCCCTTGTAAAACCGAACTGTTTGTTATGCAGTAATTTACGTACATTAAAAAATCTTTGCATTTGATTTAAAATAAGTTTATCAAAAATTTTACTAAATGTAGGTAGCACTGAAATAGGTCTATAATTAGTAGGGTCTGATGTACTACCCGATTTAAACAACGGTATTATTTTACTGTTTTTCATAAGATCAGGAAACTCACCACGGTCAATACAATTATTAAAAATAACAGCTAAAGTAGGTGCTACAATATTTATAATTGACTTAGCAACGTCCACAGAATTACCCCATAAATCTGCAGTCTTTTTGACATTTAACGTGTGAAAGGTTTTAATTATATCTTTAAAAGTGACATATTCGAAATGAAATTCAGAATCACAAACTGGAATGTTTTCTTTAAGTAAAGACTCTGCAGCAGTGGGTGAAGAGTTTAGAGATTTAGTAGTCGATACGGGAATCTCTGCAAAGAAATTTTCAAAGGCCGCGGCGACTTGAGAATCAGATTTAATTATATTGTCATCAATAGCAAGGCTGTAGTCACTACATCGGTTGCATGACCTTCCCGTTTCGCTATTAATGATACTCCATGTCATTTTTATTACATTACTACTATTTTTAATTTTTGAACTCAAATAACGTGATTTGGCCATACTACAAACTTTTTTAAATAATTTAGAATAATTCTTAACATATAAATTAAATTCAGCAGTGTTTTTACAAGTTCGTTCATCATACAATTCATAAAGTCGTTTTCTACTTGTATGTATACCAATGGTGGCCCAGTCACTAAAGGAAGCGTTACTATTAACCGAGAACGTCTTTGGAATGAACGTGGTATTGAATAGTGTGCAATACATATTAAAAAAATCATTATAATGTTGACTAGGGTCATCATTAGTCACCAAAAATGGTAATTTACTTAAAAGTTTAGATTTAAATGTATCCAAGCGATAAGTCGTTTTCGGGTTAACAGTGATATCTTTTTTAGTAACTTTTTTGTTTATATTTGAAATAGTTATTAATTGTCCGCAATGATCTGAGTCTATTAAATTAATAATTTCTTTGTGAGTTGGTATAACATCTGTATAAATGTTATCTAGGCATGTGGCACTAGTGGGAGTTATTCTAGTTGGCTCCAGAAATTGGTTAGCAAGATTGTATGACTGAAACAGACTTATAATTTTAATACTTAAACCAGAATTTTCTAACAAATTAACATTAAAATCACCACAAATGATGATAGACTTATTTGAATTACAGATTTTGTGCAACACTTCATCCATACCCTTTTCAAAACAATCATACAATCCTGAAGGAGGTCTGTACACACTTAATATAATGAGCTGCTCCAATTCTACACAGGCTATTTCAATTGTCCGCTCAACAGAGAGGCTCACAATATCCTTGCGATCTTTAAATTTAAGCTGGTTATTTACCAGAATTAATGAGCCACCATGTACAGCATGTACTCTGTTGAACGAACTACCAACCTGGTGATGACTAAAATTGAACATGAACTGATGGCTTTTAAGCCAATGTTCTGTTATACAAAGAATATCTATATTGCTGCAATTCAGGAATAACTCTACTTCTAAATCTTTGTTCAAAAACCCTTGAATGTTTTGATGCACCAGGTTGATACTATTTATTTTTTTTACACTTTCATATGCTTTATTCTTTGCCTTAGTTACATTTTTGCAAGAGGCTAACTCCTTTGTCCTGATTTCTAATTTAAATGATGACCATTGTCATTAATTTTGACCAAATTATTGGCAGAATAATTTAAAAAGTCATTGCATTGCTCAAAAGAAGCAAGTTGTTTAGCCAAATTTTTGGCTGAAATAGAAAAATAATATGATAGCGACACAGCTATCTGTCTTTTGTGATAGTTAGAAAGATAGTACATAACAATATTGTATCTATCTTTTGTCAAATACAAATTATTACTAACATAATTGTTAGTGTCAACTAAATGGAATAAATTATCATTAAATGTCAAATTGTGCAATGTCATGTTAATGTCAAATCTTAAATTATTTTCTTCCTGTGGCAAACTGTTACTATAAGGGAATGTAAACAACACAATTTTCCTTAAACTAAGGTTGCACAATGTTCTATGATATTGGAGCAATTCTCCTTTGTTCACATTTCCCCTATTTCCCATAAAAATCAACAATGTTGTGTCCTGCTTAAAGTTATATCTAACAATTTGGTTCATAATATCAATTAATGAACAACCAGGCATACAGTAATTTATTATTGAGTGTCCTGGATATTCATCTGTCAACAAGTGGCCTAAGTCCTTTCCAATTTCATCGCAAAATAATACAATATCATTATTTACAATTTGTTGACATTGTTTAATGGACCTATTTACAGAAGGAATTGTCAAATCAACACAAGGATGCGGTAAGGTGGTATTGCATGTTGACAATGAATGGGCAGGCAGGCAAATGGTAGGTACATTGGATGGTGATTGACAAATCTCACAGCTGTTCGTTTGTGAGTTTACCAGCTCATTCATTGCCAACACATATTCCCTCATTAGATCTTCAGAGGTATAACCATCAGACTAAAAGTGAGTGCTAAAAGGACATAAGAAAGATTTAAAAAAATGCTTGTTTTTTGATTTTGGGAGCTGCCCTGATCACTAACAGTTCTAGTGAGATAATGCAAAATGCAAAAAAGTCAAGTGTAGAGACGGAAATTTATTATAAACAGAAAAAGACTAAGCCTGTTTTTTTTTTTAAGTCAAAGTCAAAGCATTTATTTCAAATAGGCACATAAAAGGCACTTTTGAACGTCAACATTTACATTTAAATAGAATTGATTCTAGTCACCCCTTCCAAAAGGTAGTTTCGTATGGAGAAGAATGGGCACGAAACTCCACCGTTACTCTTTTAAAATGTGTTACGATATTTTGTATACATTGATTATATAATTATATGTGAAGACGATGGGACCTATAATAAAAATTACCCTACCACAATAGGTAAAAAGAATTTAATAAACGTAGCAATGATACATAAGTTAATTAAGTGATAGATGCACGGTGTTCACATATTTACAAACATTGTAAAAGTATAGGATTTCCCAAATTATGTAAACAAGTAATATGTCAGTGTGTGAGTTAAAGTAATCACAGAATGTAAATCAATGTCATAAAATAGTAGATTATTAACCAAGAGGATAAAGCAGTGTCTTCTGTCGCGCGTGACGATTTAAATCGCGAGCGTAATGAAGGACTCGAGGTTTACTCCCGAGCATAGCGAGGGTGTTAAAAACTTAAATCGTGAGCGAAGCGAGGGATTTAAGACGAGTCCTGAGTGTAGCGAGGGATTTAAGTTCACCCAAGACTAAGACAGCTTTATCACCGAGGAAAATACTCTACTTTTCGTACCGTTTGCGAAAAAATTAACACATAATAATATGAGATAAGCATTTATTAAAAATAATGACAATTAAACGTATTTTTAGAACATTAACTTATTTATAAAAATAAATTAAAGTAAACTTAACGTTTATGTAAGTATTTGAAGAAAACAAAAACGCGGCAAATTCCTAGACTAATATTTTTTTGTCGGAAAAGCAAAGGCATCAAGCTCATACGGCCTCGTCGGTTTTCGTAATTTTATGCATTCATCATAACTGCATAATAAATGCGTGTTCCTTTTTCAAAAAGATGTATAATGCTTTATATACAAACTCAATGGTGTAAACACAGATGTAGTTCAGTATAAATTTCGGTAAGTGGTGCCGATTCTGTTGTACACCGAACTAAACTAACTAAACTATCACTAAAATTCCTTACTTTTGGCTATGAGAATCTTAACGCTATTCTGCAAAATAAAATCTCTAAATTATAAATAATTTTGACACATCTAAAATCAAATTTGACAATTATTGCGACTCCACGTGGTACTTGTTTGCCGTACCACGTGATCTTTTTTTAGAGCCGTAGGCGCGCATTATGTGCGGCCTCGACTTGTTTTGTATGGAATTTTTTACTTTTTGTATGGAAAATATAAAAAATATTACCAACACGTTGAGATTTATAGGTTTAATGGTTTACAAAGGGGGTCGAAATTTTCATTATTTTTGCGATACGACACACCGTTTTCGAGATATAAGCAAAAGAAAAGAAAAAAAGATACTGTACTGTTTTTGCATCTGAAGTCGAGGTGTTCGTGTGAATTTTAGTTCATGACAACAAATTTTATTCCACACCTTTTTAATCGCGATTAAAAATAGTCAGATTTAGTTAAGACAATCAAAATTTTAGGTGAAAAACGTAAAATTCAGAATAGCAAAATTGCCATTTTCACTAAATTATAATCTCAGTGCCATCTTAGTGCTGTTAAACTAAAATATAGTTAAGTTGTGTCACTTTAGTCAATTTCAGAATGGGAAATCGTCGTTTGACAGGAATAAACTAAATTTTGGTGATTTTTAGTCTAGTTTAGAGAATTTTGTGACAAGGGAATCGGCACCAGTATTCCAAATTTAAATCACATTCTCCCCCTAGAGGATGAATGAAATTCAGTACAATTTTCTTTCCCTGTTTTTAACAGATTAAAAATGACTATTGTTATGTTCGCTTTTTGTGGCCTAGAATGTCACTTTTTTGAGCAAGTGGTACGAAAAATAATTAAATATACAGTTGCTACTTTAACTGTATATTTAATTATTTTTTAACTGTATATTTATTTTTTTATAACAAGTTTAATTTTGTCTAGACCCTAGATTGTCCTGTGGAGCTGGGCCAGCATTTTTCCAAGCATTCTTATCTTGGATATAATCCTCTGATTTGTAATATGCTTGTTTACACAGTGAACTTTTTATATAGGGTTTAAATTTCCTTTCATTTAATTGCAATATATGACAAAGTATTTTGTTGTAGTATTTAACACAGTACCATAAAAGATGTAGGTATGTACTTTAGCTAATCTGAAAAATGGTTCATCTATTTTATCTTTATTTCCTGTATTAAAATTATGTCTATCACTTATTTTATTAAAAATATGTAGATTTTTTCTTACGTACATAATATTTTCATAAATGAATTGGCAAGGTACCGTCATAATATTAATCCTTTTAAATAGTTCCCTGAGAGATTCGCGGTGACGTAGATTATAAATGGCTCTGACAGCTCTCTTTTGCAAAATAAAGATGGATTCAATGTCAGCAGCCCGACCCCACAGTAAAATGCCATACGACATAATGCTGTGGAAGTAGCTAAAATAGACCAAACGCGCGGTTTCTACATCTGTTAACTGTCTTATCTTTCTTACAGCATAAGCGGCCGAGCTTAGCCGCCCCGCAAGAGATGTTATATGAGGTCCACATTGTAATTTCTCGTCTAGCATGATTCCCAGGAAAACCGTGTGATTAATAAATTCCAGTTTTTCTCCATTCAACATGATGTCACACTCGCTACTTTTTACATTCGGTAATTTAAATTTAATGCATTTGGTTTTTTTTACCATTTAGTACCAAATTATTTACCGTAAACCAACCATGGACCTGAAGAATAGAGCTATTCACGTCGTCAAGATTTTGTGACCGTCGGTCTATCTTAAATAGCAATGATGTGTCATCTGCAAATAACACCATCTTCGGTTGATTTTGAAGTAATTGGGGTAAATAAACAATATAAACTAAAAAGCGGAATGGACCCAATATCGAACCTTGAGGAACGCCCATTGCCATTTCAGACCCTAATGAGTTTATGCCGTTTACTTGAACTGTAACTTTTCTATCTTTCAGGTATGATCTTAGTAAATCAAGAGCTGTATTTCTAATCCCATAGTGATCTAGTTTCAGCAGAAGTGTCTGATGGTTTACGCAATCGAACGCCTTAGAGAGGTCGCAAAAGATTCCAATGGCATCTTGTGCTTCTTCCCAGGCGTTAAATATGTTCTTTATTAGGGTGACACCAGCGTCAGTGGTACAACGCCCTTTGGTGAAACCGTACTGTTGTTCATGAAAGATGGAATTTTTATTAAAGTGACGTAACATTTGATTGAGCATCACCTTTTCACCACCTTACTGAGAACTGGCAGAATTGACACAGGCCTATAATTGTTGTGTTCTTTACTATCACCGGATTTGAACAAAGGAACTATTTTACTATGTTTCATGAGATCCGGAAAGACTCCTTGGTCTAAAATAATACTTTGTTCCACACTGGGAATTTATCCTTTATCGTGGGTGCGTTTACAAACATTTATACTCACATACACAAACAGCCAGACCCGGAACAACTACTTGTAGGTCATACAAATATTTGTTCCTTGCGGGAATCGAACCAGCGACACGCAGCGCAGCAGTCAATGACTTAACCACTGCGCCAACCGTGCCGTTAAAAAGTGTTTCTACTATAATATACTACTGCTGTTCTATGTTCTATGGCTTGCAGTCATCATCTGGCTAGCCTTGTCTCAACTATGTTGGGGTCGGCTTCCAGCCTAACCGGATGCAGCTGAATACCAGTATTTTACATGGAGCGACTGCCTATCTGACCTCCATAACCCAGTTACTGGTAAATACGATACCCCTTATTAAGGCCCGTATTCATGAACATTACTATGAGGTCTCACAGTGCGCGCGGGCGCACAGCGTCCTAAAACCTATTCATAGACCATACTTGTGTGGCAATCGGCACTATGTGTCCCTTAAAATGCACGCATAGGTAAGGTAGCCGGCTAGCTATATTAAGCAACGCATAGTGTCCAGCATACGTCAAAAAGTTGGTTATTTTTGTTTCTCGAGGTTTGGTTTTGCGTTGTTTGAGGTTGTTTTTGATTCTAGTGCCGTTCTTTTATAATGGATTACAGTAGCGAAGAAGAATTTGATAGTTATATTAATGAGCAAACAATAATAAGTACCAGAAAAGTGATACGTGATTTCCAAGATCCTTTTGATTATTACAGTTCGGATGAATTTAGACGACGCTACAGATTTTCGAAAGATGTGGTACAATTTATACTATTGCCACTGATAAATGAAGACCTAGACAAATTGACTGCAAGAGGCCTTCCAGTGCCACCTATTTATCAGTTGCTAGTGGCCTTAACGTTTTATTCTTCGTGCAGTTTCCAGGTACTTACCTTATTTAGTTAATACAATTAAAATAACTTGGGTACTTATGAAACCTAGCGTTAGAATGTGTACCTACTACCTTACCTCTCTATGAAAGGGCTGAACTTTGATAAGTACAATAACAACTACGTACCTACCTACTACCATACAATATTTTGATTTACAGATGATAACAGTAACTATTCTATATAATATTCTACTAACATTACAGTTGAGCTTGATGAACCTAAAGACGTAGTTATATTATTTATATCCATATTTGTAGGAATTGAAGCAACAATCATTAGTAATCAGCACACAAAAAATTAACAAAGAAATATAGGAAATTGTTAGTTCACAACTGACAAAACGTTTAAAACTTTAAAGGTTATATTTATGTCATCCGCCAATCTGCCAAACATTAGAGAGAACTTAGCAACAGAAACGGACCAATCACCGATCTTTATTCGACGCAGTGCATTCGCTTAGTGAAGTGTCGCTTGAGTATTGTTTGTGAATTAAATGGCCTGTCATGACGAACGCAGTGAGAAATGCCTTACTTAGCATAGTGCTGCTGCCATACTTAAATAAGTATCATTCTTGAATACGGGTGTGAAACTGCTTGTCAGACTTTCGGGCTTCTGACGACCCGTAACGACTGTCAAAGATCCACGAATGACAGCCGGAACCACCGGCTTAACGTGCTTTCCGAGGCACGGTGGGGTCTTGGTATGTAAAGATGATCACCCATCCACGACAAACCGCGGCAAGCGAAGCTTAACCTGGTCGATGGACCCGTGCGGCTGTTATTACCGACCTGAAGACTTTGTGTGGATGTTGTCTCATATTATATTATTATTATTACTAAGCGACAAGAACTTCAGTCTGAATGAATAAGTTTTATTTATGAAATGTAGTAAGTGAATGCTTACTTCATGATGTAGAGGCTGCGACGCGCCAGCAGAGCGCGCACCTGGCGCTGCGCATGCGCGGTGTGTGCCAGCTGCATGACCGCGCTCGACGCCAGGCACAGGCCGGCGATCACGTCGCCGCAGAACTGTGAGGTATTCACTTTTTTTCTTTAAAAAAAAGCGGGGCGAGTACAACTAAGAGTTAATAACACGTATCTGTTGAGCGGCGAAATGGTGCGCGGATCGTATCGCTTGCAACAGAGTGACGGCAGGCGATGACTTACTCGCACGGCGTCGACGTGCGGCTTGATGTGTCCGGCGGCGGCGAGGTCCAGCACGTGCACGTGCGGCAGCGCGTCGTGCGCGCGCGCGCCGGCGCGGGCGGCGAGCGCGCGCACGCGGGTCAGCACCGCCGAGTTCTGTGCCGACCACTGGCTGCGCTCCGTCTCGCGGAACCCTTGGATTGCCTGCAAAGGTGAATACAAATTTATTGTTCCTACAACCAGGCTCAAGAAAATAGGTGGCTCGTTTAAATGCCAATGTATACATTTTTATAGTAAACTTCCTAGCTACATTTAAGAACTAAGCCTTAAGGCGGGGTGTTATCTCAATATTCCCAAAAATTGGTTTCTTAGAACGTCGAGTATGACGTAATGTAATAAAAATAAGTAACGCGAAAAATACAGTGAACAGAGAAGGGTATAAAGAAGAATTTAAACCGAACAGAATAATAAATAATAGTTTGATATTCCCAATAAAAAATTGGGAAGTTGTAGCACAAAAATAAACTTTGACGTCGAAGATCTCGAAGTGTAAAAGATAAAAATAAAAAACCAAGAACTTGGTTATTTGAATTTTTCACATAAATTTTGAGGTTACTTGAAAAAAGTGTGAATACAAAAGTTGTAGATCTTTTTATTACCTACAACTTTGCTATTACACTTTTTTCCATAAGACTTGTAGTTTTGCCGGAAATCGAGATAAACCGCTTTTTACCCTTAAACCCCCACTTCCCGACCTCGGATCGCCCGTAAATTATTTTTCCTTTCATTTTTGTTATATTCTCTTTCTTTTCCAATGGGTTTCAGCCTACTGTGACTTTTTTCGTTTTCAAAAATTATCGGCACTGGTCTAATGACTCAATAAATATTATAAAAATAATCTTACAAAAGAATCAAAATGCTTTATATATAACTAGTGTGCAGTATTTATATTATTATAATAATTACGAACGCACTCTGATTTATCTGCAAGTTTGTTTTTGTTACTTATACCTACTATTGCAATATGGCTATCGCCTCGATGGTTGCTTCGACCAGAGACGTTTGCACTAGGCGCATTCAAATATGCATTCTATAGACATCAAAATAGAGTGCACCTATTTGTTTTTGGATTTAGCAAAATGTTTGTAGAAATTGTCAATGCCGTTTCTATAGATTTATACAGTTTCGTAAGTAAACTAAACTAAATACAAATTTCAAATGTTATGATACAATACCGTAATCATCCTACTTACCCAAACATTCCATAATTTTTTCGAGTTTTTCGTCTTTTCTTGTAAAACTCTTTCGCAACATTTTATTTTTATTGCCCATATTTCCACTGAGACTGAATTTTCACTTCAATATTAGGCAGTGAGTAGCCTTAGTAGTCCGCCACAGAACTTTAGTTCAATTCACGCACTGTTTTACCAATTTTAGCAAATACCAACTAATATTCAGCCAGCAGCAGCTTCCATTCCCGTGGATGATCCCTTTATCGTCTAAATTTTTCAGAATTCTAGCTTCCGTCCCGGCTCCGCATTTTCTTAGAAACATTATGGCATTTGTCACTTTGGAGCTGTGATATTATTGCATTTATTTAGAGTTTATGTGATTTTTAAGTGGTCCGAGGGCCTTTATGTTGGTTTTGTTTTCTATTTTTTTACCGCACCCACTAAGTACCTATCTAAAACACAAACATTAGTTTGAAATGGCATAACTACCCATTTAATTAACCCTTCCATCCCTGATACTGACTTACACCCGAAAAGCATAATTCCCCTTCTAGAGCAGTCAGGTAAAATTCGGAATGTTTATATTTGACCTGTTTATCATGTACTGTAATAAAAATAAACAGTAGTGATGTTTTTTTTTAAATTGTTATGTGTAATTATTTATTGTATCATATTATGAACCGACACTGTAATTACATCGAATTTTAGAACGCACGTCATAAGTAAGTATATTCAACAGAAAACATCTGATTTCCTTACGTATACTATGCAACTTTCCTTGAGCACACAAACGCCCGTGTTAGCGTTTGCGAGTGTGTGCATAATTACCGTAAAACGCGCAGATGCGGTTGTGTGAGTGCGGTAATAGCGATTAAAATCGTAGTCGGTCCGCGCCTTAAGAATAGAATAGAATAGAATTTTATTTTGCAAATATGGCTACCTAATACACAATAGTTGTTATGACATATCAAAGCTCAGCCATATTTTGCCATTCGGCATGCAAACATTTACAAAAAGGAAACTATGCCAGAAAGCTACTACTTTACACTGTCAAATACTTTATTGAGGACAAAAAGGCTTGGGAGTGAGCTGTTCCAATAAATTTACACAGGGAATGTTGATTTATTTTATTGGTTTTTACTTTTAATCTTTGCTATAAGTATCTATAACTTTTTACATTATACAATGACAGGAATATTTACTGTATGAAGTATTATATTATTTTAATTGTTGTGAATGTGAGAACTATTATGTTGGTCATTGCTTTTTTTTTTGTATTTTTCTCTCTGTAATCATGATCTGGCAGTTTGAGTAACTTATGCAGTCTACTCAAATGTCCTTTCTTTGGTATTGTTCGTCGAATCGTTGAGCTCCTTAAGTTCTGAGTTGAGCTGCACGATTGCTGACAATTGCGTGCACTGACTGGACAGGTCCACTCAATTTGTGTGGTTCTTTCCTCAAAAGACCATTTCAGACACCGATCTACATAGCCTTCACATGATCTGACCAAGATTCTGTCTGGACTTTAAAAGAGACTGTGACCTCTGAGTTTGTTTCGGCGTTTCTTCTCAGAGTAGTCAGATAGGAAACACCGATCTCATCTAGCGACGACATCATCAAAAAAAATATGATTGATGTGTAAACGTGTTTGTAAAAACCTACTTACAGAAATAAAATCATTTATCATTTACAGGCTATTCAAACACAATAAATGCAGATGCAAAGGAGATTAGTGATCACTACTTTGGAAGCTATTTCCAACCGTTTTTCTATTGTAATAAGATTGCCCAGTACTAACA
Organism: Brachylomia viminalis; assembly: GCA_937001585.2. Taxonomy (NCBI): domain Eukaryota; kingdom Metazoa; phylum Arthropoda; class Insecta; order Lepidoptera; family Noctuidae; genus Brachylomia; species Brachylomia viminalis. The sequence goes on from OW443314.2 coordinate 24,657,931, forward strand.
TTATCCCAGTGATCGAACTCGTATCTCATGCGCCGCAGCACTGGCTCCAGCTCCATCAGCAGGGCGTTCTCCTCGCGCTCCGTTATAAAGTCCGGGTACAGCTGCATGTCCCGCACCACGGCGCTGCGCAGTTTGGGGTCGTCATCCTCCTTCCACGACGGACTGATTTCAACTAGACTTGGGTCGCCTGTGTGAGATCATTTATTTGATTGCATTAGATTAATTGAAGTGATACAAGTACCTGCTGACTGCTAGGTTGAAGTGAGGTTGAAGTGAGGTTGAGGATGAGGTTTAAATTCGGTTCTTAAGGTGGACAATGTGTGTTTGTAAGTTCAATATTGTAAGTAAATTTACATGAGAATATTTTATTTCATATCTTCTATTTCAATGCAATGTCGTTCATTAGGCTAGAAATTTATATTTATTATTGATGATGAACATTTAAGATTTGCGTAAATCAACCTAAGGATTAGTAAAATAATGTAGTTAGTGCGACTTTTTTTTTCAAAAGGACTCACGGAGTGCTATCCTATCGTCTGACTCTATGAAGCTGCTAATCCTGCGAGGAAGGCCGATGCATACGTTCTTATATTTACAGGTTTTCAGAAAACTAAATGTTAACAAACGCATTTTTTTGCGAAACTAAAAAACAAGCTCTAAAATAATTCTTGAACAAAATGTTTTGCTAAGACAAGAACACATTCACTTTGACAATGACATTGACTTGACAGTGACAGAGACAGAACAGATGACTGCTTGCTTGGGATGCGTTCAATTATTTCGCTCGACAAAGTTCTCTGACACATGTGTGCGTGGAGCGTACCTAAACTTTGGTTCTAGGAAATCACGCGACTACGCCATAATTCGCTCTTCGGTCCATGTCATACAAGTTATTTTGTCACAATCGGTGCGAGCGATTTTTGTCCTGCATCCCGCGCAGATTCGCTCCACTTTAGCCAGAGCTTTATAAATATTACTAAAATATAGTTTTTTAGTGCACTAAATTAAAACATACTTAGTACCTACATGTGTAGTACCTACTTGATGAATTTTTTAAACACTATAATAATAATAATGTAAAAATAAGAATAAGAATAATTTATTTGCAGAAAATATAGGTGTTACCAGTTGTAAAAGTTGGTGGTTAATGTACAGTCCATATTTTGCCGGTTTAGGGCATGCAAATTAGTGTTACATGAATAGGTACATAGGTAGGGTACTTATTTTAATAAGATATACAAAATATACACCTATGTTCTAATATAATTTCTAAATCAAGATAAATTTAAGTTACAATAATATATAAAAACACAACAAAACTTAAAACCTATTAAAAATAACATGTTGTCTTTAGATAACATAAATTATTTATTAGAATAAACACATGCCACAAAACTATAGGAAACTTAGAATATTTTTTTTTCTTTATGTTGCAGAAATTCTTGTAAACTATAAAAACAATTTTCTATCAACCATCTACGCAGTTTAATTTTAAAATATTTAAATGGCAGTTCCCTTATGGTCTTTGGTAATTTGTTAAATATTGTAATGCACATATGATAAACATTTTTTTTTACTTAAAGTTGTATTACAAAAAGGAACTAAAATCTTTGTTGCATCTCTTGGTCTCTGTTTGGTGTAATTGTCACCTTTGAATCTAAAGAATTCATTATGTTTCCTCACAAACACCGATACCTCAAACAAATACACGCCGTCAAGGTCAATAGTTTCAGTTTTTTGAATAAAGGCCTACAAGATTCAAGTGGACCGACACCGCATATAGCTCTTACACATTTCTTTTGTACAATAAAAGTCTTATCATTGTCTGTTGAATTGCCCCATATTATTAGTCCGTATCTTAATAGTGATTCAACATACCCACTATATGCTATGCGGGCGGTTTTTTCGTCTGATACAATACGAAGTTTCCTTAATGCATACACAAATCTATTTAGTTTACTGCATACGTTGTTAATGTGGAGTTTCCAATTTTATTACAAAATTTATCTAGACTTATACCTAAGAATTTAATACTTTCTGTTTTTTCTATGTTTTTGTCATTTATTTTAATGTTAATACTGTCGGAGAGTTTGCTTTTGTACGTATGAAATTTAATGAATTTTGTTTTAGATATATTTACACATAGGTTATTAGATTCAAGCCATTTTATTACGGATTGTATAGCTTCGTGTATTTTATTTTCATGGGTTGAATTGTTAGTGTTATTAGGCACTATAACGGAAATATCATCAGCGAATAGGACACTATCATAATTTATTGAATCTGGTAAGTCATTTATATACAGTAAGAATAGCAAGGGGCCTAACACGCTCCCTTGTGGTACGCCATATTTGTTTAGTCTAGAGGAGGATCTGTAAACAGTGGATTCAAGATCTACATTTAAATTAGTGACTTCAACACATTGCTGTCGGCCTGTTAAAAAACGCCTGTTAAAAAAATATATAATATAATCATATATTACTATACTCTTTGAACATAATAATAAAATAATGGCAACACCGTGTCAACAAAACGTCTTGTTTTCCAGTTTTTTTTATAATTTTTATATATATCGTAATAACCCAGTTTTACTAAAGTTTTTCATTCAAAATTAATCCATAGTATAAATACCCACTGAAAAACCACAAAAGAGACCCTATTACACCAAAATGGAAATAAATTATATCAAAAACTGCCGATTCGGAGGTGACATGACAGTTGTCACCTCGGAACAACAATGAATAAAACAAATAAATCGAGGAAAATTAAGATAGCATGTTGACAAGACAAGCCGCACGTCAAGCACGACCACCACCTCCGGACTCGTCGCTCAGCTCCGCCTCGCCGCCGCCGGTATCCAGCCCCTCTTTGAGCGCTGTGACGACACCGGCCGCGGCAGTTGCGTCGAGCTCGAGCGACGAGTATTTCTCTCCGCCCACGTCGCCACCACCTGCTCGTCGACGGGGAGGACGCCGGCCGCCAGATGGCTTAGGACCTCGAGGCCCAACGGCCTCTGATAGGGTCCCAGCTCCCGGCGGAAGTGTGCAGCGCATGAGATGGACGAGATCCATTAATGAAAATGTCATGCGCTCATACTATGGGGCTACAGAGGGGGGAAACAATCTGACCGCGTACCGTGTTCGGATGCTCTCTCTTTTTCAGGTACTTGAGCCAGCTGTCAACGTTTCGGCACAACGACTGTCGGATCAGGTGCGAGTCATCCAGCGTAATCATATGTTGGATGACTCTGTACTTGATCGCCTGCGAAGTGAAATGCAGAGTGGCCATATCATCGCCCCCCAGTCGCAGTCTGTTGTACATCCGCAGCCCAATACAACGCATGCTGACGAAGGGAGTAATGATAGGGCTACAAATGTAAGTAGCCAGTGCAATGAGCAATTGAGGAGTGCTTTGGAGGATGCGATTCAGGAATATCGCTTCATGCCGCCCGAACTTAGGCCACGCTTACCTCGTTTGCCCATGCATAACAAAAATAGGGCGCTGGTGGCGGTCCTGGATTCGCAGTTATCAAACTATTTTGATACCTGCGAAGACCTCACCGATATTCATTCGATTCTGTACTGCGCGGCAGTAGCAGCATGTCGTGTAGCTCACGTCAAATTTGCAAATGACACTAGAGCTACACGACCGATACCAAACGTACCAGCTTGGCAGTGCAGAATTGAACGCCGTATTGGTGGGGCCAGGACGCTCATTGGCAAACTAATCTGCTTCAAGGAGGGCAATACTCGCCCTAGAGTGATGCGCTTTGTGAGACGGGCATTCTCAGGGACTGATATCAGTGCCCAAGACTATATGTCTTGTGTCACAGAGCGCATCGACTTCCTGAAACAGAAAGTGTATGCATGGGCAAACCGTACCTATTCGTCGGTATAGGCGGCGAGTAGAGCGATACACTCAGAATCGCACCTTCCAGAGCGATGAAAGGTGGGTTTATAGGGGTTGGGAGCGACCGGACCATGGTGTGACTGAGACGTGCCTACCGGATGATGATGCCATGTGTTCCTTCTGGCGCAGCATCTGGTCGGTACCTGTCAGTCACACCGAAGGTGATTGGACTCGGAAAGTCGAGCGAGCCTGCGATCCGATACCAGAAATGGGGGCTATTACCATCTGCCCCCAAGATGTAGCTCGTGCAGTCCGTCCACTACCCAACTGGACTACCCAACTGGAAGTCTCCAGGGCCGGATGGACTGCACAACTTTTGGATTAAATGGTTCACAAGATCGCACGCTCGCTTGGCATCTCAGTTTCAGACTACTTTGGAATCTGGTTCGCTACCCCAATTCCTAACGACAGGAATTACCCACCTGCTCCATAAATCAGGTAGCACCGCGGAACCCAAGAATTATAGGCCGATCACGTGTTTACCGACGGTCTATAAAGTTCTTACATCCATTTTGAGAACTAAAATTAACAAACATATAGACACCAACTCCATCATGTCTGCCTCTCAAAATGGATGTAGGAATAGGTCCCGCGGTACTAAGGAGCTACTCCTCATTGATATGACCATTAGCCAACAGGTTCGTCGTTCCCGAAAGGATCTGTCGACATGTTGGATAGATTATAAGAAGGCCTATGACTCGGTGCCGCATACATGGCTCGTGAGGGTGTTAGAGTTGTATAAAGTAGATACAATTCTTCGCACCTTCCTAATGTCATGTATGCGGCAATGGAGGAGAGTCCTTCACTATCCAGGATGTCGAATTATTCATGGGAATAGCGAACCGATAAGGATCGAGCGAGGCATATTTCAGGGCGATAGTTTGAGTCCGCTTCGGTTCTGCTTAGCTTTGAATCCTCTCAGCACACTGCTGGAGGATTCAGGTCTAGGCTATCGGTTGAGGAGAGGTGGTCAGGTTATATCGCACCTTCTCTACATGGATGACCTAAAACTCTTTGCCCCCAACAATTTGCAACTGATGGAGCTACTGAAAGTAACTCAAACTTTCAGTAGCGCTATCAGGATGGAATTTGGTGTGGACAAATGTGCGGTCATGCATGTAAAGCGAGGGGAGATTGTTGAATCCGTGGGAACCCAACTCTCGGATTCCACAAACCATAGAGCCCACTCCGCATCCGAAACCTATAAGTATTTGGGTATGTCGGAAACGTTAGGCATCAATGTTACTGACATGAAGCAATCGTTGAAGGAACGCTTCTTTGGCCGCCTGAAAAAAGTACTTAATAGTCTTCTATCAGGCGGAAACAAGGTGCGCGCCTTCAACGGTTGGGTCATGCCGGTTTTGATGTACTCTTTCGGCATACTCAAATGGACTCAGACCGAACTCGACGCCCTGGATAGGAGGGTCCGTACGCTGCTGACTGCAAATCGAATGCATCACCCACGATCATCGGTAATGAGGCTGTATATCCCGCGAAAGTGTGGAGGTCGAGGCTTTTTAAACGCTAAGACCCTCCACAATCGCGAGATATGCAGTCTCAGGGAATATTTCCTAGAAACCGACGTGAGTATGCATCGAGATGTAGTCACGGTGGACAAGGGCCTCACCCCGCTCTCCTTGGCTAAAGAGAACTGGCACTGTAGTGCTTGACACTAATGATCGCATGGAGGTATGGCAGAGTAAGGAGCTCCACGGACGCTTTTTCCGGGCCCTACATGGACCGGATTTCGGTGACCTCTTTGGAGAAACCGAAGGTTTTGTCTGTGCAATTATGGACGAAGTTATGATGACGAACAATTACCGGAGATTTTTTGTGAAAGACGGCACGGTTGACATCTGTCGGGCATGCCACCGGCCGGGAGAATCAATCAGGCATATCATCTCCGGGTGTTCTCGTCTAGCTAACGGAGAGTACTTGCATAGACACAACCTTGTAGCCAGGATAATCCATCAGCAGCTCGCTCTGAAATACAACCTTGTGGAATCGGAGGTACCGTACTACAGGTATGTGCCCGACCCAGTTCTCGAAAATGGTAATATCACATTGTACTGGGATCGATCCATCATCACTGACAGGACTATTGTTGCCAATAAGTCTGATATAGTGATGGTGGATCGATTGGAGCGACGCGCAATGATTGTTGACATAACCATCCCGCATGATGAGAACCTCGTGAAAGCCGAGAAAGATAAACAATTCAAGTATCTTGACTTGGCTCACGAGGTTGTCGACATTTGGGATGTGGGCTCAGCGGTCATTGTGCCGATAGTCGTGACAGCCAATGGGCTAATACCCAATAGCCTCGACCAACACCTAAGGAGGCTCTCGTTAGGCAGCTGGATCAAGGGCTTGATTCAGAAAGCGGTACTTCTGGACACGGCCCGCATTGTTAGGAAGTTTCTCTCTCTGGAGCCCTGACCGCCGGTAGCTTGGACCCTGTTCCCGATACCGGTGGGCTACTATTTTTTATATTTTTAAATGTTTTCGGTATCTTTTTATTTATAAAAATATTTAAAAATGTAATTGATATGTATGTAAATGAAATAAAGGAAATAATGTAATACGTAATACGTAATCATAGGTTGGACGATGCTGCACTTGATAGGCTGCGCTCAGAGCTGTGCAACCATATCGTCTCGACTCCGGCACAGACCGCGGTACAAGCTTCAACCATTGCTGCAGTCCCGCCGCGGTCCAATCATGGTGTTGAAGAAGATGATGATAGGCAGTGGCGTAGCTAGCATTGTGGCACCCGGTGCGGATATTGTAGGTGTCACCCCAAAACTCAATCAAAACTGTTAAAATAAAAAAACAAAAGTAAATTAAATTTTTGTTTTATTAAAATATTACAAATTATTTTTATACGTTTTTTTTATTATTAATCAACGATGATTGAAACAAATTTAGTTAGTAAAAAAATTAAAATCTCTTCCTTCTAACTTTAACACTTGCAAACTCCGAAATAACGTCATAAAATTTATATTTTGTGTTGCTTCATGTTCTATCGTTAAAATGCCCAGATTGTTTAATCCAGTTTCAGCCATTGCAGCCCGCAAGTAATTATTGGTTAATTTTAATTTGCTTAAGCTAGAGGAGCTTTAAGCAACTGATACGCATATTGTTATAAATAACTTTAGTGCGATCATTAGATTCGGAGGAGATTCTGTAAAATCCCATTCCACAATTTATTTATTTATTTATTACTTTTCGCACAAAAGGTACAAAGGCGGACTTAATGCCTTAGGCATTCTCTACCAGTCAACCAAGGGTGGTGAAGAGATTAGATGGCAGGTGCTTTAATTGAAAGAAAAGGAAAGGATTGATTTTGAGCGATGTTTAACAATGATAAAAAAATAAACTATCAAAACAACGTACACAAATAAGTCCTATAAACATACATACTATTTACTATACTATATACTTACATAAATATATATATATATACAAATTCAAGGAAGAGAGATGTTAAGATGACTCTACTCTATTTGTTACGAAAATAACTCTGCAATTTCCGCTTAAATGCATACCGACTGGTAGCCGTCCTGATATCAAGAGGAAGCGCATTCCAAAGAAGAATGGACTGAATATGAAAGGAAGAATGAACAAAGTCAGAAGTATGAGAAGGACAGAGTAGAAGAAGATTGTTAGAAGAACGCAGATTCTTAGCGTGAGAAGAACATAGGTATTGGAAGTGAGACACGAGATAAGAAGGAGGAGTGGGAGAGTTGAGAAGGGAGAAAAGCGTGGTCAAAGCACGCAAACTTCTTCTTTGGCGAATGGACATCCATTTGAGCTCAGACCTATAGCTCGACACATGGTCATATTTTCGGAGGTTGAATATGAACCGGATACCATAGTTAAGCAATCTGTCGAGCTTATCCAGCAAAACCGCATTCAAGTCAAAGTAACACACGTCACCATAGTCGATCACAGGGAAAATCAAAGTCTGCACAAGCATGGTTTTCGTCTTAGCGGGCAAAAAATTCCTCAGACGATACAGGGATCGCAGAGTACCGTTGACCCTTTGACTAACACTAGAGACCTGGCGTTGCCAGCTGAGTGTAGAGTCAAGATGCAAACCGAGATCTTTCACAGTAGTGGTAATGGGTATGACGGTACCATTGAAAATAAGAGGAGGAAGAGAGCTAAGCGTCACCCTACCTATCATGCGTGAGCTTCCAATTACAATGGCCTGACACTTCGAGGGGTTTACAGACACCCCGAAACTATCAGACCACTTTTTGATAGCATCTAAGTCTCGGTTTAAATCTGCTATAGCGTCTGACAAATCTTCAACCCGTTCAGCTGTATACAATTGAAGATCATCGGCATATAGATGATACGAACATCGAAGACAGTGAGTTATAAAATTAATGAAGATGGAGAATAACAATGGGGAAAGAATACCGCCTTGTGGAACACCAGCATCCAGATCACGCCAACTCGATGAACTCTCATCAACGCGAACCGACTGCTGACGTCCCCGAAGATAAGAAGAGAACCATTCCAGCGCCTCGGACGAAACCATAAGGTGGGAGAGGATAGAAAGGAGAATATCATGGCTGACGGCGTTAAAGGCATTGGAGAAATCAATGAATACCAAAACGGTAACTTTGGTATCCTCCATGGCTTTTTTAATGATAAATGATAAATGACTTTATTTCTGTAAGTAGGTTTTTACAAACACTTTTACACGTCAATCATATTTCTTTTTTTAAACTAGATGAGGTCGGCGTTTCCTATCTGACTACTCTGAGAAGAAAGGCCGAAACAAACTCAGAGGTCACAGTCTCTTTTAAAGTCCAGACAGAATCTTGGTCAGTTCATGTGAAGGCTATGTAGATCGGTGTCTGAAATGGTCTTTTGAGAAAAGAACCACACAGATTGAGTGGACCTGTCCAGACAGTGCACGCATTTGTCAGTAACCGTGCAGCTCGACTCAGAACTTAAGGAGCTCAACGATTCGACGAACAATACCAAAGAAAGGACATTTGGGTAGGCCACATAAACTACTCAAACTGCCAGAACATGATTCAAACTGGAACAATGACCCACATAGTCCTCCCATTCACAACAATTAAAATAATATAATACTTTATACAGTAAATATTCATGTCATTGTATATGTAAAAAAAGTGGTCTGCCGATACCAAGAGTACCAAGGAATTTCCAGATATCAGCAGATGAAGAAGAAGATATATTCTCGAGAATATGGCGGCGTTTAGCGTTGCGTATCATCTGATTACACCGATTTCTAGCAGCTTTGAAAAAGTTCCGATTTTCTTCACTGCGATCCCTTTTAAATTTACGAAAGGCCCGATCCCTGCTCCTCGTCGCCATACGAACACCTGTCGTCATCCAAGGAGCAGGAGGACGCCGAAGCTTAATTTGCTTTGAATTTTTTTTTATGAACTACGTCTCAGCGGAAGCAGTGACGTCACCTCCAACGACGATTTACTTAACTGCTATTGTTGTAACAGACTTTTTCCTCGGATTGATTCCTGGTTAATGTTTAGTTAATTAATAATTAGTTATTAATTTTATTGCTGATTACATTCTTGTCTAATTTTAAATCATATCGATGTATCGAGTTGTATTTTTTTAAGTTGGCAACATTGATTGTACGCGCATATAAAATACCATGTACAGCTCGCGCGATAAGAGTTTGGCTTTGACCTTCGGATTTTTGAACTTTTGATTGTACAACAGGAGTGCGCGGTACGTCGTATCGATACGAGAGGCAGGGAACGACTGGAGCGCCAATCAGAGAACCGCGTGCGCCTACACACCCGCCCCGCACCCCGCTAATTGCCCGTTGATACCCAATTTCTGATTTCTGCGCAATGACGGTCAAAGCCAAACTCTTATCGCGCGAGCTGTAACCGTCTTTTGAGCCCCTTTTCGTTCGCTGTGACACACTGAATAAACGTCAAGCATTGTTCCTCCGTGTTATTTCTACAATGCACCTACGCCCAGCCTCAGCAGAACCCACATAGAAGACACTACTGACACTCTCACAAACTCTCATTCGTTATACTTCAGAAGTGGGATAGAAGAATGCCACCATATTTTAGTGGTTTGAGGAAACGAAGATCTAGTGAGACCACTGCTAATACGACCAGTGAAAACGAAAATGAAAGCAATTTTTTTTCTCAAATGCAAGAAGAAGAACCGCCATTGCGTTGCAGTACAACAAAAAAAAGGAGGGTAACACATTTAGACGCCGAAATCATTCCCAAATTTGACCCTGGACAAAAAAGCACAAATATAAAAGGGTGGTTGCACAAAATTGATCAGCTAGGAGACCTCTACGAATGGGATGAGCGCGACAAGATTTTTGCCATGCAAATTCGTCTACGTGGAGCAGCACGGGAATGGTACGATGACCTTGATGATTATGGCACTTCCTGGACTAATTGGAAAGATAGGTTAACAAAAGCGTTTCCCCGTTCAACCGATTTTGTTGACCGCCTCGAGGAAATGTTAGCACGAAAAAAAAATAACCAAGAAACTATGACCAAATATTTCCACGACAAAATGTCTTTGCTGTAGAAATGTAGTCTGGAAGAAGAAGCAGCTATTTCGTGCGTGATCCGAGGATTACCAATAGAGCTACAGGCAAACGCAAAAGCCTACAGTTGCGATGCGGCAGAAGAACTGTACTACGGATTTTTATCATCACTTGAAAATTATAAGAAGGTAGAAGCGAAAACATTAGAAGCGAAATCGAGCTGGCAACGAGGGATAGCAGCGAGCATCGCGCCGAAGATTTGTTACAACTGCCGCAAGCCGGGGCATGAAGCACGAGACTGCAGGTCCGCGCGCTGTCATGTTTGTCAGCGGCTGGGCCACACCGCTGCTGCCTGCTGGTATGCTGCCGGGACTTCGCAGCCCACTTTCAGAGTCGCGCAGTACACCACTTCCCAGCAAAATGGATCACAGACGCCCCAGCGGGCACTACAGGTACGGAATGTATATTTTACTTCTTACGAAATTCTATCTGAATTGTTTATGAAATTAGTCACTATTAATAATCAAACAGCATTGGCTTATATCGATACAGGTAGTAAAGTAAATATTATAACTTTAAAAGTTACGGAAAAATTGCAATTGAATATCTTACCATCAAATGTTATAATGCGAGGCTTCGGTGGTTTACATACACTGTCACTTGGCAAAGCACAATTTAAACTTATTGTCGATGATTTATGTATTGAAGCCGATGCAGAAATTACTGATGTTAATCTAAACAATATAAACTTAATTATTGGACAACCAATACTTAGCCATCCAAATATTAACCTTGTAGCTAATTCTTATGCGGTAACCTTGTTTACATCCGACACTACAAGAGTTTTATCAGGCATCACACTAAACAATAGCGATTTTATAACGAAAGTTCCACTATTAACATGTTATGACGTTATATTGTCCCCAGGCTGTAGTTGTGATGTTTACGTTTATACAGAATACGATACACCCTTGAATAGTTTGCTAGTAACGAGACCAGTATTATTTTTCCTAGGCAAAACTTCATATTTTATACCTCAAACTATTTTAACACGGAAACCGTACCAATTACGAGTAATAAACATTGGCAATACAGATATAAAGTGGGCATCGAATAGAATACTCACTCGCGCAGATGTTTATTTACACGAACACGTATTGACAATTTCTGGTGAACCATATTTAGATATACCCTCACAAGAAAATAAAAAAATACTTTTTTCTAATATTGATGTTGGTGAATTAGATGAGGGAAATGCGTCTCGTTTAAAAGATTTGTTACATAGATATAGAAATACTTTTTCCGAATGTAATAGTGATCTCGGTACTACTGATTTGATAGAAATGAACATAGAGACAACAACGTCGAATCCAGTTTATTGCAGGCCGTATCGGCTATCATATAAAGAAAGCGAGATAGTTCAAACAAAAATAGACGAACTTATTTCTACGGATATAGTCCGTGAGTCCGTATCAGAATACGCCAGTCCCGTAATTTTAGTACGTAAGGAAAAAAGGAGGCGATTATAGGCTTTGTATAGACTATAGAGCTCTGAATGCTCGCACAGTGAAGGATCGTTATCCAATGCCTCACATCGATGACCAAATCAATCGACTTTCAGGATTAACATTCTTTACGGCCCTAGATTTAACGCAAAGTTACTACCAGGTCAGCATGTCTGACGACTCGATTTCAAAGACCGCTTTTGTTACACCTAGTGGCCAGTATGAATTCCTGAAAATGCCGTTTAGTTTGGCCAATGCCCCCGCTGTTTTCTCACGTTTAATTCGTAGAGCTCTAGGGTCACTAGATAATAAAATAGCCATTTTTCTTGACGATATAACTATTCCGTCTTCTACTATAGAAGAAGGTATAGAATTATTAGAAGAAGTTTTATATCTTTTGTCTAAGGCAAACATAAAGCTTAACCTCCAAAAATGCTCGTTTTTGAAAACTAGCGTGAATTATGTTGGTCATGAAGTTACTGCAGGAAGTATTAGACCTGGTCAGGCTAAAATATGCGCTGTCTTTGATTTCAAGCGTCCTCAAAACGTTCATGAGGTACGACAATTTGTAGGATTAGCCTCATACTTCCGTAAATTCGTCAGAGGATTCGCAGAAATAGCTAGACCTCTTACTTATCTAACTAAGAATAACGTAAACTGGGTTTGGGGACGTGAACAAGAACAAGCGTTTATTACCTTAAAGTCTGTTCTGACGTCCCAGCCCGTACTGGCCATTTATGATCCACATGCTAGGACTGAAGTACATACCGATGCCAGTAAGTTAGGGTTAGGTGGTATTCTACTGCTGTATCAAGCGGATGGTCTCTTAAAACCAATCGCTTACTTCAGTCGAGTCACCAGCCAAGAGGAGCAGTACTACCATAGCTATGAATTAGAAACTTTAGCTGTAGTCGAGTCCTTGAAACGTTTTCGTATTTATATTACCGGTATCCCAGTTAAAGTAGTCACAGACTGTGCTGCTTTAAGAACCACTTTGAGTAAGAGGGATTTGATACCACGGGTTGCCCGATGGTGGCTTACTATTCAAGATTTCGACATAGAAATAGAGTATCGTCCTGGAGCCCGTATGCAACATGTCGATGCCCTCAGTGGTAATCCAGTAGTTAGGTTCCAGTTTTACAAATTGATGAAGCAGATTGGCGTTTAACATTACAATTACAAGACGAAAACATTCAGGCTGTTATTCGTCAACTGAAAGAAGGGACGACTAATCCAGATATTGTTAATAATTATGAAATAACGAATGATTGTTTATTTCGTAAAACATTGAACGGTAGTAGGTTTGTTATTCCAAAACTTTCTAAATGGACTTTGCTCCAAAAATATCACGATCAAGTAGGCCATATTGGCTTCGATAAATGCGAAAAAACTATTAAATCTCAGTTTTGGTTCCCTGGTATGACCAGATTTATACGAAAATACATAAAAGCCTGTTTAACTTGTGCGTACGCAAAGGGTAATTATGGGAAACCTGAAGGGGAACTACACCCAATCACAAAAGTAGATATTCCAATGCATACACTACATGCAGATCACTTGGGTCCTTTTCTAAAAACCAGAAACGGTAATTGTTATTTTATATTAGTAGTAATAGATTCTTTTACTAAATTTGTGTTCGCAAAAGCAGTACGGGGAGTAAGTTCCGTTGAAACAATTAAGCACCTACATGAAATTATTTCTGTTTTCGGAAATCCATATCGAATTATAACTGATCGTGGCGTAGCTTTTACAAGTAGATATTTCAAAGATTTTGCGTTAGTAATTACAATAATGACTTAAGACTATTGTTAGTAAAGTGACACAATATTGGTGATTCTTATTTTTTGATCACCGTCCTTACCATTTTCTTAAAAACTGGAGAGGTAATATCCTCCCCTATTATTTTGAGGATACTATTGCTAGTTCCTCGTACTCTGCTTAGTAGAGATGCAGTTTTTTTGCGAATCACCTCATGAAAACCATCGGTTCGATTCTGCACAAACATCTCTGAAGCACTACAAAAGCGAGGCCTTCGCAACAGCATCCTAAAAATATTATTATACTGGACGCGGAGCGCGTCCATCGCTCTTTTAGCATACGCGACCCACAGGTTTCCCGTGTAGAAACTTTGGCAGTATGCCTTAAAAAGGGTGAGTTTGACATCTACACTACATCGGGAGAACCTGCGTGCCAGCATATTACCTCGGACCGATAGCGCCCTGCGCTTCCTTTCAATGTCTACATTGTCCTTAAGGTCGGCGGTGAGGAAGTCCCCGAGGTACTTGAAAGAATCTACCTTATTTAGTTTCGAGCCACTGAACATAATGTCAGGTATAATTTCAGGGCATTTACCGCCGGCCTTAAAGACCATGTATTTACATTTCATCACATTGTATAACAGTCCGTGTCTAACCGCATAAACCTCACAGCACCTCAGTAGCTCTCATAAAGACCGTACAGTAGGGCCCAACAGCACCATATCGTCTGCATAGCTTATGTTATTTACACTAACACCGCCCACCCTGCATCCGACATGCATGCTGCTGAGCTCCACTAGTAAGTCATTTACATACAGGTTGAAGAGCCGTGGGGACGTCAACCCCCCCTGTCTCACACCGCACTCCAACCTGTATGAGTTTGAGAGTGTATTGGACCATTTGACATGGTTTAATTGGTTAGCATACCAGTACTTTAGGATGTCTACCACTTCCGTCGGTACGTTCCTGTCCCTCAGCTTTCTCCAAAGCATATCATACGACACAAGGTCAAATGCTTTGGAGAGGTCAAGGAAACAGGCGTAAACCGGCGTTTTCCTATCTGTGTAGTATTGAACAGTGTACTTAAGACTGAGGATGGCACTCTCTGTTGACACTCTCTGTTGACAATCTGCGTTGGAAACCGAATTGTGAATCGCACAGGGTAATACAACTCTCCAAGTAAGTATCGAGTACACTGTCCAACACCTTCGCAGCCGTGGTCGCCAGGGATATAGGTCGGTAGTTTGCCCTGTCCGCGATGTCTCCCGTCCTGTTCTTAATTATAGGTACTACGATTGTTTTCATCATATCAGATGGTAAATATGAATGCCTAATGCACAGTGTATAAAACATGGCCAGTACCCTCGGAAGGTGAAACCCCGCAAACTTAAAATGTTCAAGACTGAGACCATCGTGTCCGGGAGATTTGCCTCTGCTCATGTGTATAACAGTCTCTTTTACTTTTTTGGCTGACAAACATATTTGTGACTCTTCTCCCCGAGACGTGGACTCTTTCTCCGTCAAGGACACAGAAATGCCAAGCGGTAACTTTACTCTAAAATGTTCCATGAACATATTGGCGATGTCCCCTGGGTTGCTTTTTCCATCCACACTCACAGGGAGGCTAGGCTTCGCTTCCAACTTTCCTGTGGACTTCCAGAATTTAGCAAAGTTTTTTGAAGCTCTTTGTTGCGTTATGATGTCCATTTTAATTTGCGTTTGATTATCCTGGCACCACTTTAGACGACTCTTAAAAATCTTACGTGCATCTCGCATTCTTTCATAAACGTTACCAGAACTCGGTTTATTATGAAATATCCAATTTAGAAATTGAAGCCTTGCCTCACTGTGAGCGTCTTTAACGTGCCTGTTCCACCCGCACAATCTTTTACGATTCACAACACTATGACTCACTGACTCACACGACTGCGTGGCAGCATCAGTCAAACTCTCGATAATTCTACAATATAACTTGTCCAATACATGTCTATGCTCAACCATGCTGCAGGAACCAAAGCTGCAATTCGAAAACTCCATTGGAAAATCTATTTCACGTAACTTGTCGTTGCAAATTTCATGATACTTATTTATTTGCGTTTCGTTTCTCACACTCCAGATAACTTGACTCCGCGTTTTGTTTTCCAATTGCAGCTTCTGCTTAACCGCACCCAAGTCACAAGTCATATAAAGTGGCACGTGATCCGAAACAAACACATCTTCATATACACCTACATTAACAATCGTTTGCCAAGCAGATAGGGAGACCACACAGTGGTCCAACCACCTCCTACACCCATGAGCATCACTTACAAAAGTATGACAATTACAATTTAATCCTATCTTTTCTATATCTGCACAGATCCAATCCTGATCATTGCAAAAATTCATTAATTCATTGTAAAATAGTTCGTGTGGATGTGCGTTAAAATCACCCAACATAAAAATACTTTCTACATCCATGCTCGCTACAATAGCACTGATTTCTCCTAATACCTCTGCAAAAATGGGTAGGTTTTCTATTGAATTGGTAGGCATGTAAACAGAGAAAATAACAATAGATCGATTTCCTGTACTGGCTCTTATAGCACATAAGCGACCACTCTCACAATTTATAACAGAAACTGATTCAAAGATGCCCTTCCTCCAAAGGATGGCCACCCCCCCATACGGTCTCCCAACCATTAAGCCCGCTGAAGTATCAACGGCGGACTTACCTGTAATACTTACCTGTAATACTTACCTGTAAGACTTACCTGTGTGATAATCCCATAAAAATGTTCTGCCAATACTTTTATTGCAGCATAATGAGCACTCCAGTGCGTTGTCGAAAGTCTTTTAACAGATGCTTTGCTGTGTTTGAGCAGCACTTCCCAGCGGCTTGTGGAAGCAGAAAAAAAGTTGAATATTGCCTCTACTGCTCCGAAAAATGTAACACAAGTCACTTTTTGTGCGAACGAATGTTGGCCACATAAATTAATTGAATGATCTATACAACCAACAAACATTGCTTATTATTATTTTCTTTTATAATAGCTTGCACTCCCCCGTGTATGCCACTCTCAGAAATTACCTTTATTTGAAGAGCCTTGTCCCTCATCATGTCCACGGAATGCCAGGTTTTGTTTAGCCAGAAACAAAGTTATGTCCAATAATCAAGATAAAAGATTTTTCCACTTCTGTTTTTCCATTTTCATCAATTTCAAGGCTGCGTCATCTATGGTCGTATGCGATTTTAATCTCATTTCCAAAGTTTCCCACTTCTCGAAATTTTCAAAATGTTCAGATGAGGTTTCATGGTCTGATACTTTAGGATTTAGCTTCCACCACTTCTGAAATCCAGTTGTAAATGTTGTTTCTGTGTTAGTGACAGCAAATAAACGACAGCAAAAACCGTACAGGTTATTTGATATAGGAGAATAAGCCATCCATTACCGCAGAATTTTTTCACCACTAGGCATCACTTTATAAAACCATTCCTTTGAAAGATGACGGCTATCACCTTTTATCTTTGAGCCACGCCGAGATACAGTAATAAACGGCCCTTCTTTGTTTTGGAAATGTTCACTCCCCTTTTTTATTATCTCAATTCGAGCATTATCGGAAACGGGTAAACTACAATGTGAAACATCTCTCAAGTGTGGAAGTGATTCTTCTAAGCTAATACTATCTCCGGAAGTAGCATTATCGACGTCATTTCCAGTATTTATTTGGGTTCCGTCGTCGGTCCTCTTCATTAATTCTGTATTATCGATGTTGCTATCTGAAAGCGAGCGTTCTGTAAGATGTATAATATCTGATCATTACTTTCATCAGCGGGAGAATCAGGTACTTTGCTTGAACTTCGGCCGTTATCTGCTTTTGTGACCTATTTACAGATAGAACCAGACATGCTCTGAACTTCATCCATTTTAGGCTTTTTAGTTTTTCTCTGCTGAAACCCGCTTTTTCTTTTCGAAGTATGAACTCCTCGAGGCATATTTCGTTCTGGGTATTCTAAAATAAATGTTTTAGTCAATAAGTAATACGTTGATTTAATAAACAAATTGTGACAGTGAATAAATACATTCCACGTAACTAGCTATGCCAAATATTTTTTTATAAAAATTAACAATTATTTTAAATCAAAAATCAATAGTTTGAACTTTCAAATTTAAAGAACTATAATTTGAAATAAAGAATTATACCATATAATCTAAATTTGACCAATTGACCATAATTATTACCTGAAGGAATATCGTTAAACCTTAAACGTGTAGATATTTTTTTTTTGACTAGTGCCAGACAAATATACCAATCACCTGGCCTCAAACTAGGATGCCCTGTACTATGTGAGAGCCAGGCAACCACATCTGAGGACTCTACACAGAACACCCAGACCCGAGAAAATTTAGAAAAATTCGTTTCCAAAATTTTTTTGACGCGGGAATCGAACCCTCAACTCAACCTCCAGTTTGGCGTTTGAGATGCTTAACCGCTCGGCCACGGAGGTCGTCAAAATGTAGAAATATAAATGAAAAATGTTTCCGCCAGCAAAACATAAGCCTTTTTTAATCAATAGGTAAGTACATATTTAGTAATAATACTTTTCCAGGCTAAAAAAAAATATTACTGCGTCTAAAATACCTACTGTACTTTACATTTCGGAAACCTCGAAAACCCTATTTTGAATATACCTGATCAAAATCTATTAAAATAATTTAAGGGTTTTGTTCGCGCAACCGCTCCGCGCAGCGTGGTGGCAATAATTTCTATGAAATTTAGTTCAAATCAACTTTATTGGTAACAGTAACAGTTTACGTTTTACAATAATTATACGTATATCAGTACCTACTCTGTGGTTTTACAACTTGTTCGTTATTTGTTAACGAGAAAATGGCTGCTCCGCCAGCAGACAATAAAATTTTACAGGGCGCGTGCGCTCCGCACCGCGATTCTTGGTGCATTGTTTAACGAGAAAATGGCTGCTCCGCCAGCAGACAATAAAAATGTTACAGGGCGCGTGCGCTCCGCACCGCGATTCTTGGTGCACTGTTTAACGAGAAAATGGCTGCTCCGCCAGCAGACAATAAAAATGTTACAGGGCGCGTGCGCTCCGCACCGCGATTCGAGGTGCACTGTTTAACGAGAAAATGGCTGCTCCGCCAGCAGACAATAAAAATGTTACAGGGCGCGTGCGCTCCGCACCGCGATTCTTGGTGCACTGTTTAACGAGAAAATGGCTGCTCCGCCAGCAGACAATAAAAATGTTACAGGGCGCGTGCGCTACGCACCGCGATTCTTGGTGCACTCCATATTACAGGACGCGTGCGCTCCGCACCGCGATTCTTGGTGCACTGTTTAACGAGAAAATGGCTGCTCCGCCAGCAGACAATAAAAATGTTACAGGGCGCGTGCGCTACGCACCGCGATTCTTGGTGCACTCCATATTACAGGACGCGTGCGCTCCGCACCGCGATTCTTGGTGCACTCTTTAACGAGCAAATGGCTGCTCCGCCAGCAGACAATAAAAATGTTACAGGGCGCGTGCGCTACGCACCGCGATTCTTGGTGCACTCCATATTACAGGACGCGTGCGCTCCGCACCGCGATTCTTGGTGCACTCTTTAACGAGAAAATGGCTGCTCCGCCAGCAGACAATAAAAATGTTACAGGGCGCGTGCGCTACGCACCGCGATTCTTGGTGCACTGTTTAACGAGAAAATGGCTGCTCCGCCAGCAGACAATAAAAATGTTACAGGGCGCGTGCGCTACGCACCGCGATTCTTGGTGCACTGTTTAACGAGAAAATGGCTGCTCCGCCAGCAGACAATAAAAATGTTACAGGGCGCGTGCGCTACGCACCGCGATTCTTGGTGCACTCCATATTACAGGACGCGTGCGCTCCGCACCGCGATTCTTGGTGCACTGTTTAACGAGAAAATGGCTGCTCCGCCAGCAGACAATAAAAATGTTACAGGGCGCGTGCGCTACGCACCGCGATTCTTGGTGCACTGTTTAACGAGAAAATGGCTGCTCCGCCAGCAGACAATAAAAATGTTACAGGGCGCGTGCGCTACGCACCGCGATTCTTGGTGCACTGTTTAACGAGAAAATGGCTGCTCCGCCAGCAGACAATAAAAATGTTACAGGGCGCGTGCGCTACGCACCGCGATTCTTGGTGCACTCCATATTACAGGACGCGTGCGCTCCGCACCGCGATTCTTGGTGCACTCTTTAACGAGAAAATGGCTGCTCCGCCAGCAGACAATAAAAATGTTACAGGGCGCGTGCGCTACGCACCGCGATTCTTGGTGCACTGTTTAACGAGAAAATGGCTGCTCCGCCAGCAGACAATAAAAATGTTACAGGGCGCGTGCGCTACGCACCGCGATTCTTGGTGCACTCCATATTACAGGACGCGTGCGCTCCGCACCGCGATTCTTGGTGCACTCTTTAACGAGCAAATGGCTGCTCCGCCAGCAGACAATAAAAATGTTACAGGGCGCGTGCGCTACGCACCGCGATTCTTGGTGCACTCCATATTACAGGACGCGTGCGCTCCGCACCGCGATTCTTGGTGCACTCTTTAACGAGAAAATGGCTGCTCCGCCAGCAGACAATAAAAATGTTACAGGGCGCGTGCGCTACGCACCGCGATTCTTGGTGCACTCCATATTACAGGACGCGTGCGCTCCGCACCGCGATTCTTGGTGCACTCTTTAACGAGCAAATGGCTGCTCCGCCAGCAGACAATAAAAATGTTACAGGGCGCGTGCGCTACGCACCGCGATTCTTGGTGCACTGTTTAACGAGAAAATGGCTGCTCCGCCAGCAGACAATAAAAATGTTACAGGGCGCGTGCGCTACGCACCGCGATTCTTGGTGCACTGTTTAACGAGAAAATGGCTGCTCCGCCAGCAGACAATAAAAATGTTACAGGGCGCGTGCGCTACGCACCGCGATTCTTGGTGCACTCCATATTACAGGACGCGTGCGCTCCGCACCGCGATTCTTGGTGCACTCTTTAACGAGAAAATGACTGCTCCGCCAGCAGACAATAAAAATGTTACAGGGCGCGTGCGCTACGCACCGCGATTCTTGGTGCACTCCATATTACAGGACGCGTGCGCTCCGCACCGAGATTCTTGGTGCCCTCCATATTACAGGACGCGTGCGCTCCGCACCGAGATTCTTGGTGCCCTCCATATTACAGGACGCGTGCGCTCCGCACCGCGATTCATGGTGCACTCTTTAACGAGAAAATGGCTGCTCCACCAGCAGACAATAAAAATGTTACAGGGCGCGTGCGCTACGCACCGCGATTCTTGGTGCACTCCATATTACAGGACGCGTGCGCTCCGCACCGCGATTCTTGGTGCACTCTTTAACGAGAAAATGGCTGCTCCGCCAGCAGACAATAAAAATGTTACAGGACGCGTGCGCTACGCACCGCGATTCTTGGTGCACTGTTTAACGAGAAAATGGCTGCTCCGCCAGCAGACAATAAAAATGTTACAGGGCGCGTGCGCTACGCACCGCGATTCTTGGTGCACTCCATATTACAGGACGCGTGCGCTCCGCACCGCGATTCTTGGTGCACTGTTTAACGAGAAAATGGCTGCTCCGCCAGCAGACAATAAAAATGTTACAGGGCGCGTGCGCTCCGCACCGCGATTCTTGGTGCACTCTTTAACGAGAAAATGGCTGCTCCGCCAGCAGACAATAAAAATGTTACAGGACGCGTGCGCTCCGCACCGCGATTCTTGGTGCACTCTTTAACGAGAAAATGGCTGCTCCGCCAGCAGACAATAAAAATGTTACAGGGCGCGTGCGCTACGCACCGCGATTCTTGGTGCACTCCATATTACAGGACGCGTGCGCTCCGCACCGCGATTCTTGGTGCACTCTTTAACGAGAAAATGGCTGCTCCGCCAGCAGACAATAAAAATGTTACAGGACGCGTGCGCTCCGCACCGCGATTCTTGGTGCACTCTCACTCTCGGAAGCCCGGAAGGAAGTCCGCTCGCGTCGCTGCGCGCTAGTGATGTGCCACGAGAATAGAGATGTGGCAAATAGTAATAATTGAATGAACAGGTTTTTCTAAATAATCTAATTGAAGCTACTAAATGAATGAATAAATTATTGCATTATAACAAAAACATTTCACTTACCTTGTTTTGAAGAATACACTATATTAACTCTTTTATAACGCTTTTATAAAAACAATAATTGTTGTTTACATTATCTTAATAGCAAATACTTTGCATCAATCACACGTTCACGAAAGAAATATTGAAATGTATGCGGTCGGGAACAAGGGAAATTCCCCGAGCCCACCACAGGTACCGTGCCGAGCAATCGCTATTTCTGGGGAATCCCGATCGATCGACAGTGTGTACACTGAATTTTTTTTAAATTATCAATTTATTATGCTCGTGACACCTATTTGAGCTCACCGTGAATAACCAAATAAAACCCGTTCTATGGTCCTGAATGAAAAAATACTTACTAGGCAAGTAGGCACCTACATATATTATATTTCTTCTCCCTATGTACCTACTACGCTTTGGAATGGGCAACTAGCTTCATCTTTCTGACTGACCGACCCCTTGAAAATTCAAAAGTGCCTGTAATTGGTTTATTTGAAATAAATGCTTTGAGTTTGAGTTTGAGTTATTGTTACTTACATATTTATTATATTATTTTTCTGGTGGCGGTTATGTAATCTGCCACAGTTTTACGAATTGTTATAGATGGCACACACTACTGATGTCCACGGTCGGGTCGGGTGTCATCCCTAAGCGGGCGACACCCGGTGCGGGCCGCCTCTGGCGCCCCCTCCTAGCTACGCCACTGATGATAGGGCTACCACAGTAAGTAGCCAGTGCAACGCCCGATTGAGGAGCGCACTGAAGGATGCGTTTCGCGAGTATAGATCCACTTCGATCGAACTTAGACCCCGATTACCACGCCTACCTATGCACAAAAAAATAGGGCGCTGGTATGTGCCCTCGACTCGCAGCTGAAGAATGTGTTCAGCACAGTGTGTTGTGTGTGTGTGTGTGTGTGTGGTTTGTGTGTGTTGTGTTGTGTGAGCAGCAAGGATCTCGTTGATACACACTCGATCCTGGTTTGTGCGGCTGTTACGGCATGTCGTTTAGCTAACGTCAAGTTTCCCAACTATGACGGAGCTACTCGACCAAAACCAACTGTACCAGCCTGTCAGTTCAGGATCGAGCGTCGTATCGATGGGACCAGGGTACTTATCGGCAAACTATACTGCTTCAGGGAGGGCAATACACGACCACGAGTGATGCGCTTTGTAAGACGGGCATTCTCGGGGACTGGAATCAGCCCTCGAGAATACAATGTCCCGTGTCACAGAGCGCATCGACTTCCTGAAGCAGAAAGTTTGTGCATGGGCGAGCCGTATTCGGCGGTATAAGCGACGGGTTGATCGATACACACAAAATCGCATGTTCCAGAGCGATGAGAGGTGGGTGTACAGAGCTTGGGAGCGACCTGAACAAAATGTGACAGATGTGTGCCACCCAGATGACGCCGCCACGAGAACATTCTGGTGCAATATCTGGTCGGTACCCGTCTGTCACGCTGAGGTTGGCTGGATAAGAGTGGTCGAGCGAGTGTGTGAAACTATACCAGAAATGGGAGCAGTCCTAATTACGCCATTAGATGTTGCCAGAGCGGTCCGTCCGTTACCGAACTGGAAATCTCCTGGACCGGACGGATTGCACAACTTTTGGTTGAAATGGCTAATTAGTTCACACATTTGCCTGGCATCTCAGTTCCAGTCATCCTTAGAGTCTGGGTCGCTACCGCAGTTTCTAACAACAGGCGTTACCCACCTGCTCCATAAGTCCGGTAGTCCCACGGAACCCAAGAATTATAGACCGATCACGTGTTTATCGACGGTCTATAAACTTCTTACATCCATTCTTTCATCCATTCATTTGGAAACATATTAAAAACGTCACCAATATATCTAAACAGCGTGAATCAAATTCGAGTCTATTGTTGGCTAATCCTTCACCACTCTTATCAGCTAACAATGTAAATAACTTTTTTGTAAATATTGGGAAAATTCTTGCCGAACAGATTCCAAAATACTGTGACCAACCATCTTTCCAAAAATCAAGCAATAGCTGTAACCCGAAATCTTTTGCATGTTGGATACTGATGAAGATGAAATAACCCGAATTATTTCTGGGCTAAAAGATGACTGTGCAGTTGGATGGGATAATATAGGCAATAAGACCCTTAAACTCTTTAAGCATATTTTGGTACCTCCCTTAACGCATATATTTCGAATCTGTCTTTCCGAAGGAATTTTCCCTAGTTGTCTGAAAAAGGCAGTTGTAATACCTATCTTTAAATCTGGAAGTAAAGACGTAGTTAATAATTATAGGCCAATATCCATACTCCCCTCAATTTCAAAAATACTAGAGAAAATTATAAACAGTAAACTAGTTAACTACCTAGAAAAAAACAACATCTTATCCCCTGCGCAATTTGGTTTTAGAGCTAAACTGTCGACAGCCGATGCGGTGCATAGCCTGACTGATTATATTTCTGTTGACGCTCTTGTGTAGAGCAGATTTGCTGGCGGGATGTTCTTGAGGAGGTGCGTAGAGGTGTACGTCGGTGCAGCGAATAGACAACATTTCGTTGGCGAATAAAACACTATTTCTTCAGATAAGAGGGTTTCTTCTTTATTTTTCCTTTCTTGTTGTTCGTGACACTGCTGGATTCGGAATGCCTGACCACGGAAAATGCACCCTTTTTATAGGTGAATTTTGTAGTGCCTGACTAATCAGACCCCTTCAGTTCGTATTAATGCCCCGTCCCTTGACCAATCAGGGCGCAGGTGACTTTTGTATGGGAAACTTAATTTGCGTGTTTTCCGTGGTAGGACATCCCTTACAATATTTTCTTATGTATCTAACCCTAGATATAGTTTGCCTTTATTATTTACATAAAAATCAGTCTCGAAAACCATAATTAACACCTTAAAATAATTAAAAAACAGAAACGGTCTTCGTTAAGGTAAAGTTCCTTAGTACTTAAGCTTAAATATTGAACATGGTACAAGTGGCGCCTCTAGCGGCCGGAATGTACAACATATTATCGACAATCTTATGAGAGAAATATCGCAACGAAAGACAACTTAATTAATATAGTTAGACATGAAACACTTAACTAACAATTACATATTATCGTTGCCAACAATTTCAGAAGAACTCGGCAAAGGAAACCAGACCCTGGGAATCTTTCTCGATCTAGCCAAGGCCTTCGACACGGTGTCTGTTTCTGTTCTTCTGAACAAATTAGAGATCATAGGAATAAGGGGAACGCCGCTGAAACTTTTTACTGACTATTTAGACCACCGGTACCAATGTGTTCGAATAGATAATATCACGAGCGATGAGCAGAAAAATACTGGTTTTGGTGTACCTCAGGGGAGTATTCTGGGCCCCACCCTCTTCCTTATTTATATTAACGACTTGTGTAATCTAAATATTAAAGACGGCAAAATAATATCATATGCCGACGACACGGCGTTAATATTTAGCGCCAAAGCCAGTAGCGAACTGTTTGAAATCGCTCAACTAGGTTTTAATACTGTGACTAATTGGCTTCGAAGCAATTTACTAACATTAAATGCCGACAAGACAAAACATATTCACTTCTCCATGCGCAAGCCTCAACTGAACATTACTTACCCTTCTCTATATGCCCATCAATGTGGTAACCGTACAATCACCATGTGTAATTGTCCTCTTATTCACGAGCGACATAAAATACCTGGGGGTAATAATGGACGACACACTCTCTTTTAAAAAACATATTGAAAGCCTAGTTAAAAGAGTGCGCAAACTTATATATGTTTTTAAAAAATTGCGAACATTAGCAGATTCAAAATTAATCACACAAGTTTATTATGGCCCTATGTCAATCTAACTATAATTCAATACTGTATCACTTCTTGGGGTGGCGCACCAAAAACTAATTTGCTTCCTCTTGAAAGAGCTCAGAGAGCAATTTTAAAGGTAGCAAACTTCCTTCCCTTCATTTTTCCCACAGATCTCCTATATAAATCCTGCAATGTACTAACCGTCCGCCAGCTTTTCATTATGCACTTAGTGTTAAAACAACACACCATGCTTGCCTACAATGCCGACAACACTAACAAGAGACGCAATGATTTAGTATGTATGTCTTTTTTTTTTTTTTTTTTTTTGTTTCCGGGGTGGAAAATCCTCATGGATGTCCGCCGCCCTGGGGCGGGCGGCGGGGTCTGTCAGACTCTTACTGACTAAAAACCACCCCGGTGTTCCATCTCACACCTACGCCGGGGGTCGCGGGAACGTACGATCCTTCCGCAACCCCCGACTGGTGCCGGCCCGCCACTGCGGGCCTCTTCGGGTCTGGGGGGGGAGTGAGGTGTTGACTCCCCCCGCGACGTCTAAAAGGGGCGCGCGTGGAACACTACGCGCCGCCACCTCGGGTCCTGATGTATGGGGGGCGACGGACTGTTATAGGGTCCCTTGCAAAAGGCTTTTTAAAAAAAGAATTATTTTAATTAAAATGTAGTTTATTTATGTAAACTTATTTAAGGGACCCTTATGCAACCGATCGCCTCGAAGGTTGAGGATAGACTAACTAACTGCTAATTAATATTGTAGACTATGAGATGGCTGTAAGCCTTATCAGGGATGACTCATCATTTAAGGGTTCAGTGTCTGCTTATAACACCTCCCCTCTTAGTGTGAACTTCGGGGATGAATACCGAAGTTAACTCTAAAAGGACGTTCTTAGTGCTGGAGCAGGAATTTCTGATATGTTCTGTTCCAGTTCTATAGAACCCGATTTAGATTTGGATTTATTGCCTTTGCGGAAAATATATTTGCGGAGGTTGCACTTGGGTTTACAAAAAACTAAAACTTTATAAATCGAATACAAAAGTATAAAGCATACAATAAGACTTACGACTATTGAATAGTGTGTCCCATATTTAAGTGCGGAATTTCTTGCGTTTTATCAGCTTCTGATAAAAGGTTGTCTGTTAATTTACTGATTTGATTCATATCGTCTAAGTTGATGTTCTTTAAGTGAATAGGGGAAATACTATTCGTTATGTTATCTATTCTACAACAATTACTGGTTATCAAATTAAAATCTGGCAGATTAATAGGTGAAGTTAAATTTAGAACATTATTGTATTTTGGTAATAATGTGGTACCTTTACACATGGCAACACAATTTCTTGGTATAGATGAAATACCTATGCCGAACATTTTTAGTTCCTGTATCTGATCGAGACCTTGGCAATCTAGAGAAAGTTTGGTAAGCTCGGATTGTACGTATATGAACCTATTACCATTAAGCGTTTTAAATGTACTTAATATACCATGTATAATCTTGGTATTACATTGTATAGGGATTTCCGTAATTGTTTTAGATAACAGCTCACTTTCGCAACTAGGATTCGAATCAGTTTTAAAGGTTATGGGAATTTCACATAAGTACTCTGCCGGGCTTATCACTTTACAATTTTCCAATGATTCTAATTTACAATAACTAGACTTGTCTTTCGTTATGGCAATATATTTGCTGCTTGGTACAATTAAACCAAAAGTGTGTGGCTGATTGATATCATGAGGTGTTGGTAGTGCGATATTATTATACAATGAATATTCATGATTAGATATTAAGGGGACACGCAAAATAAACACTAACTTATTATTAAAGTAATAACATAGTAAGACTGACATTCTTATAATAGTATGTATTGAACTTATGTCTAAGTGTACAGGTAAGTTTAGATTGTTAGGCAAGTGCCTCACGTTATCAGCCAATTCGTGGTACACGCCGGTAGGCGAGATAACTGACGGATGTAATATGTTTTGACTACAGAGTATTATTGCATTTGTTAAGTCTTCAAGTTGAAATGCTAGGGTGACCATGGATGTTTCCAGATTATTAAGGATAAGATCTAAAATTAATCTTAATTCCAAGTTATTCGTAGTCTTATATAAATTCTGGATATTACTTGAAAATTGATTAATGGCATCATTTAATTTCGCTTCATTTTGTTTCAATTTTTGAAGTGTGCTGTTATATGTAGTTATAACAGATTTAGTAATCAAAATATTTTCCCTGATCAACGACAGGTGTTTGTCTTGACTATGTTGCATTGATTCTATTGCTTGATCATACTTGATAGCATCGTTTTCGTCCAAAGTACCGAAAACTTGTTTAAGAACAGTACCAATTCCTCCAATCCAGGCTCGTTTGGACCTGTGATCTCCATTAGCAGTCAGATAAGAAATGGAACTCAATAACTTGATTATGTTATGTTGTTGAGCTACTAACGGCTCTATTGTATTGTGGCATTCTGAGTATTCTATGTACCTAGATTGTTTACATAAGTGTATAACTGTATCCAAGACTGAATTTATATTTTCTATATGTAATTTAAAATGTAAGATGTCCATTGGCATAATGACATTTAGGATGCCATTATTAATTTTTAGTTTTCCTATGTAATCGAAATATATCCCAGGACTCGTAGTCATCGGGTGGACATACTCGTTGGATGCTTGGGGCTCTGCTGAGGCACTGTAAGTACATATATTTGTATCATAAGTGATAATTTGTTTAAGTGCAATCTATGTTATGTATTCTACTTATTGTTATTAACGTAACTGATATACCTATAGAGTTAAGATTATATAACTAGTCTAAGATTATTTTATATTATTTATTTTATCCTAATTTATAAGTTTTATGTTTACAGGTTGCTGGCGATTTTAGCGAGCTTTATCTCGTCATAATGATGACGGACATGCCGTCTGTTTATTAATAGTGACAAGGTGTTATTGCCGTGAACCTTTACGATTTTATATGGTCCATTCCAGATGGGTGACAAAGCCTTTCTCAGTCTAAGGTGGTTCTTTAAATAAACATAATCGCCAATTTTGTATTGTACGGGTCGACTATGGGAATCGTAATAGGTCTTAGATGATTCCTTAGATTTATGAATGTAGTCCAGGGCTTTATCACGAGAATATTTTAAGCGGTTTTGTAACATACGGACATAATCGGGATACGTGGCTCCAAGGGGTTCGTCACATATGGAGTTCGGGATAAAGGGTTCATTACCGAACACTAATTCATACGGTGTGTAGTGTGTTGTGGAATGAACTGAAGTGTTGTAAGTTAGCATGGCTGTATACACATAGCGGGGCCAATTCGTTTGCTCGTTATTAACAAATGATTTGAGGTATTCTTTCAAGGTTGAATGGCTCCGTTCAAGAGCACCTTGTGTTTGTGGGTGATACGGAGTTGACCATAGCTGCTTAATTTTTAAAAACTCACATGTTCTTTTGAATAGATCGGATGTGAAATTACTTCCCTGATCAGTTAAGATTATTTTCGGGAGGCCAAATATTGATATGAAATGTAATAAACATTCGCTTGTTTCTTCCGCAGTTGTGCTACGAAGGGGATAAGCGGTGGAAAACTTCGTGAAGTCGTCCTGTAGTGTTAATATGAATTTTAGTTTTGCAGGTCCGGATTCTGGAAGGGGTCCTACTATGTCTAGTGATATGCGCTCCCATGGTTTATATGATGTACTTGTGATTTGCATGGGTGCGCGATTTATCTTGCGCAAAGCTTTATTTTCCTGACACAATTTACAACTTTTTACATAAGACTCTATATCGTTGCGCATACCTTTCCAATAATATAATTGTCTTAATCTATTATACAAACGACTGACACCAAGGTGACCAGCTATAGGTAAGTCATGATTATCATGAAGGATTTTCTTAATTTCGGAAGGTGAAGGATAGGTTACATTGTTATGATAGATATTTATTTGTATACCTGTGTTATGGAATATGTAATTTAAAATATTGTATATTTTGATAAAACTATGTTTTTCAAATGGATCACGGAAGTCAGATATAGCAATTTCTTTAGTCTGTTCGACAATTATTATTTCATTACGAACTGATTTGAGAGTTTCGAATATTTCGCGATACGATGTTTGATCGAAATGATGTACTTTTGTATATAAAATGTAGTAGTATTTGTTCCCTGATTGGGCTTTGGAAAAAGTGTGTAATTGCTTTTCTTGGTTTAGAATTTGGTCTCGATTTTCCAGATTGCTTAATATTTCTTCTATATATGGATTTGAGTCATCGAGATCGATTGATGTGGGCACTAGGATAATTTTACAGATAGTTTTCAGTAGGCTATCATTATGTTCAATAATGTTTGTGTCAAATGATTTGGTTTTATCAGCGATTTGTTTCAGGAAGTCCGAATAGTCGTCAGCGGGTGAGTCAGAGACGGGACTGAGGTGAGTGTCTTGAGTTGTTGGGTTTTCAGATGATTGAAGTTGTCCTGTAGATGGAGGATGCTGTGGGACATCTGTTGGGTTAGAATTTGGAGAGGCTGTGTTTAGAAGGTCTGGGGTAGGTATTTCTAAGAGATGATCAGGATCAAATTCATCCGACGGAAGGGAAGTTGGTGACGTAATTAGGTCAAATAAATCTCTGTCTAGATTGTCTAGATTTTCAGATGCATTATTAGAGTTAGGATTTGAAAGATCGGGTATTGGTGCTTCATCAGTAGCTGTAGCGGGCTGCACAGGATTTACAGGAAACCTGGATAAGGCGTCTGCGTTACAGTTTATTTTTCCCTTTTTATACTGTATGTTGTATTCAAATTCTTCTAATTTTAATCTCCAGCGTATAAGTCTAGAGCCGGGATCTTTACAGTTAAATAGCCACTGGAGGGGCTTATGATCAGTAATAATGGTGAAACGTCGACCATATAAATATGGTCGGAAAGTTTTGGTTCCAAATACTATCGCTAAACATTCTTTTTCAGTGACGCTATAGTTACATTCGGCTTTATTTAGAGTACGAGACGCATATGCAATAGGTAGGTCACGTCCAATGGGACCTTGAGACAGAATGGCTGATATGGCGTAATTAGACGCATCGCAAGTTAATAAAAAGGGTTGGTTGAAATCAGGATAAGCTAGGATAGGTGCTTCGACCAGTTTCATTTTCAGAGCCTCGAAGCTGAGCTGTTGTTCATTGGTCCAATTAAATAGGACGTCCTTTTTAAGGAGTGAAGTAAGGGATTTGGCTAGCTTCGAAAAATTAGGGATAAAACGCCTGTAGTATGACACAAGGCCTAAAAAGGATTTAATGTCTTTAGGAGACTTTGGAACGGGATACTGAGTTACGGCCTTGACTTTTTCTGGGTTTGGTTTTACACCATTTTGGGTAATGATGTGACCTAGATAAGTCACTTCCTTTCGGAGAAATTCACATTTTCCTGGTTGTAGTTTAAGATTAAACTGTCGAAGTCTATCAAAGATGGCCTTGATATCTTGGATTGCCGATTTTAAATCGGATGCATACTGGACAATATCATCCAAATAAACGAAGCAACGATAGCCTTGTAGTCCTGTGAGACAATTATTCATAAGTCTTTGAAAAGTACTCGGAGCATTTTTTAGACCAAACGGCATCCTATTGAATTGAAAATGACCCTGAGGTACAGAAAAAGCTGTTTTGGGGGCGTCTTCTGGCGTTACCATAATCTGATGAAATCCTGATGATAGGTCTAAAGTGGTGAAATATTGGCTCTTACCTAATTGGTCAAGGATTTCAGTGATTTGGGGAATAGGATAAATTTCACCTACTGTGATATCGTTTAGTTTCCTGTAGTCAATTACAATGCGCCATTTCTTTTGTCCGGAGGCATCAGTTTTTTTAGGGACAATCCATATAGGAGAGGACCAGGGAGAAGATGAAGGTTTAATAATGTCCTGATCCAACATTTTGTTTATTTGGGTTTCTACTTCGTTCTTATGACAGTCAGGGAATCGGTAAGTTTTTGTATTAATAGGTGTGCTACTGGAAGTTTTGATTTCGTGTTGGATGGCTGATGTGAATGATAAGGGTTCGTCTGGTAAGTGGAATATGTCAGAATAATTTGAGCATAAATTTAATAGAGCTTCGGCTTCTTCATCGTTTAAGTGGGAGGTCTTTAGGGAATTAAGGACTTGTCTGGTCCGCTCAGTTACGTTTTCAGTTTGTGAGTTCGTCTGAAAGGGGTAAGCTTCAATTGCATCTAATCTGAGGTCAAGGTTATGTTTAATCTTCATGGGTTTGTTAGAAATATTAATAATGGATATGTTGATTCTATTATTATCTTTAACCTTCACTAGACAGTTGGCTACTAAGAGAGTTTCAGAAAGGTGTTGATCTAGTATCACGCCTTCCTTTAGCTCTGGATTTGCGACGGAACATTCTATTACGGTCTCTGTTCGTGGTGGTATTATGTAGCATGAATCAAAGAAATGAATTTTAATTTCATTATGATTTATTTTCAGAACGTCACGACAATAGTCTATGTTGCAGCTATTAGCTGTAAGAAAATCATTACCTATAATACCGTCATAAGGAAGATTAATATCTTTGATCACATGGAATTTATGGCTCATTAATTTACTATTGGAAACCTTGAGTTTTAAATTGAAGTGACCTACGGTCTGAGTGGTTTCCTCGCCAGGATCGATACCTTTAATGTTTATAGGTTTGGGAGTGATTTTTGGTTTGGTTAATATGCTTGATTCTTTTAACAAGCAGATTGCAGAACCTGAGTCTACAAGAAGTGTGAGTGGGACGTCAGACACTTGTGACTCCACTAACACATGGGGTAATAGCTTTTTCGAGGTGTCAATGCTAACCTCGTAAATTTTACTATCGGAATTGAGGTTTCCGTTTTGGGGCTGGCTACCCTGATGTATAACCTCGAAAGTGTTAAGGTTTCCGTTTTGGGGCTGTTTACCCTGATGTATAACCTTAGAAGGGTTGAGATTTTCGTTTTGGGGCTGGTTACCCTGATGTATAACCTTAGAAGGGTTGAGATTTCCGTTTTGGGGCTGGTTACCCTGATGTATAATCTCGGGATCTATGCCGACTTTGACTTTACGTCCTGTGCGGCATGGTTGCAGGACATTTATTAGTTTAAATCCTCATCATCGGCATTTTTGCCTTCTTCATCGCAGACGGATTCATCAGAATCGTCACAGTCATCGACGAAATTGACTTGAGAGGACTTAGGATCGGGTTGGGACCCGGAAGATTTATTGGAATCCCTCTGAAATTGAGGATTTGGGTATCGTTTCTGTCGTTTTTGACAGTTATTTATATCATGACCGACCTCTTTGCAATATCTGCATGATAGGTTCGGATCATGTTTAATATTGCTTCCCGACGTACTCGGTTGCGAAGATGATTTCTGCGGGATCTTACTGCTACTTTGAGCAGAGACTTTTGATTTGAATCGATTTTGGTTAGCCTGTTTATCCTGTTGTGAGCTGTGATTGCGCCTATATAAGGTTTCTTGAATCCTTTCCTCGGAGATAGCTAAGTTCACGGCTTCATTGAAAGTTTTAGGCGCTCTATATCTTACAATATTTGAAACGCGGGGCTTTAAACCCATAAGGAAATGATGGAGTGTTAAGTCCTCCATGGCTGCTGTGCGACCTGGCATTTCTTTTACTTTATAATTAGAAAGTGATATTTCTGTTAATAACTGTGAGAGATAAGTCTCCATTCGAAGGGCGAATTGTCCAACATTTTCTGAGGAAGTCTGTTTGCCTTCTTGGAGGTCAGTAAGTAAGTGTGTATAGTGTTTCCTTTCCGAAAATTGAGTTTTAAGAAATTCTTTTAGTTGCTCCCAAGATGTGAATTCTTTTATAGAGCAGGCAGTTTCTGCCTTGCCCGTAAGTTGGCATAATATGTATTTAAACAGGATTGGTTTCTGTGTTTCAGTCGCTAGCTCGTAAGCATTATTGCAATTATTAAGGAATGAATTTAATTGTTCGCGACTGCCGTCATATGGTTTCACAAACTTTAATAAAATATTGAGGTCCATTTCTACTACTGTTTGCCTAGTTATTCTGGGTGATAGGATCAGAGATTTCTGTTCTGGAAGTTCTAATGGAATGTCAATTTGCAACTTACTGTCTTCAGGTTTAGGCACTTTAGGCGGCATAATACAATTTAGACATTTAGTTACTTAATAATGAGACAAGTAGGTAGTAGATATCAAATAGCACAGACAAAGTTACAGTTATCAAGCGTGCAACAACTTACAGGAACACGTAGGCGGCGATAAGGATTAGCACTGGGAATAGCTGCATAGCGACACTCACACGCAGGTAATTTAATTTACACTTAACTTCACTGAACACTTTTATGCACTATACGGAACTCTCGCAGGATGTTCGAAGGACTCAGGGGGATGCCCGATGGAGTCGCAGGATGCTCGAAGGACTCGAAGGATGCCCGATGGAGTTACAGGATGCTCGAAGGTCGACACGCGGGATGCTTGAAGGACTCGATGCCTGAAGAACTCGCAGGATACGTGAAGGACTCGCAGGATGCCCGTAGGACACGACGCTCACAGGATAGTGGTAGGCTGCGCTTACTATGCGCTCAGGATGATAGAATCACGCAGAATCGTGACGTGTTGCACAAGAACACTTTACTGAATTTAACAGTTTATTTATTTTATAAGGTAGCAGGATACGGAGAGTCTATTCACTTGTTTTACACAAATATATTTTACGCGAATCGGCACTGGGGATTTCCGTATCCCACCGCTGCCACCAAATGTTATAGGGTCCCTCGCAAAAGGCTTTTTAAAAAAAGAATTATTTTAATTAAAATGTAGTTTATTTATGTAAACTTATTTAAGGGACCCTTATGCAACCGATCGCCTCGAAGGTTGAGGATAGACTAACTAACTGCTAATTAATATTGTAGACTATGAGATGGCTGTAAGCCTTATCAGGGATGACTCATCATTTAAGGGTTCAGTGTCTGCTTATAACAGGACGTCCCCGAGTCCGTCGCCCCTGGACCCATTTAGGGGGGCTGGAAGAGGGCGTTGTCCGCCCTCCGCCGACGCCCGGTGCGCCTTCTGCGGGCCGGGTGAGTGGACGAGATCTCCCTCTCCCTTTCCGCAGCCTCCTTCTGCGAGACGACTGTCTCGCAGAAGGAAACCACCGCGTCCCAGGACTCGTCGCTGCCGACCATCGACTCGACTACGGCCGGCAGCGACAAGTCACTGCCTACTTCTGAGATGAGGGCACGGCGCGGCTCCTCCCAAGCGGCACACTCTGCCAGCGTATGCCGCGCCGTGTCCTCTCGGCAGTCGACGCAGTGGTGACACCGGTCCGGCTCCCTGTTTATGCGACACAGGTACTTCCCGAAGCAACCATGCCCCGAGAGCACCTGCGTCGCCCGAAACGACAGGGAGCCGTGCCTCCTCCCAAGCCAGCGCTCGAGTACCGGCCGGACCGCCTCGATGGTGACGAGGCCGGCGGTAGGCCGAGAAAGCCTGTCCCGCCATTCCGCCACCAGGACCTCGCGAAGCTGAGACCGACGCAGCTCCATGTGCCACTGCATCGGTCCCTCGCCCCGCGCCCTCGCTTCCTCGCGCCACCGATACAATGACGCGAGTACTTTCGCCTCGAGGTCCCAGGGCGGGGATCCGGCCAGTACGCAAGCCGCCTCGTAAGAGATCGTGCGATACCCCCTGATGACTCTGACGGCCATCGCCCTCTGCGGAGTATGTATGTCTAATGCAACCTCAAAACATGTCTTTGTAGAAAGACTTTTAACATTCTTAGGCCCATTCTTGTACAATAGATTAAATAGAAAACTAAGTATCTATTAACTAAATTACTATAACTGTAAAAAATATATAATTAAATATTTACTAACCATTGACTATGCACAGACAGAAGACCTACTTATTGTCTGCAAATAGAAATACTAATATGCTATTTTACTTTTAATTATTTAAGTTTTAATTTAGTTTTAAGTTGTACTCATTGTTAATTTATTTTATTAAGTATTGATGCACTTTTTAGCCTGAGGCACAGGTTCAACCTAGTTCAGGCAAATTAGCAACTGTGCGCTATTTTAATTGTTAAGATATTCATTGTAAATGTATCCCTTTTAAAAAAAATAAACGTATTATTATTATTATTATTCTGAGAGCGAAAATTAATACGCACATTGGCAGTAATATGATTATGTCTGCCTCTCAAAATGAATGTAGAAACGGGTCCCGCGGTACTTAGGAGCTACTCCTCATCGACATGGCCATTAGCCAACAGGTTCGTCGATCACGCAAGGATCTGTCGACATGCTGGATAGATTTATTTATTTATTTATAACTTTTCGCACAAAAGGTACAAAGGCGGACTTAATGCCTTAGGCATTCTCTACCAGTCAACCAAGGGTGGTGAAGAGATTAGATGGCAGGTGCTTTAATTGAAAGGAAAGGAAAGCATTGATTTTGAGCGATGTTTAACAATGATAAAAAAATAAACTATCAAAACAACGTACATAAATAAGTCCTATACACATACATACTATTTACTATAATATATACTTACATAAATATATATATATATATACAAATTCCAGGAAGAGAGATGTTGAGATGACTCTACTCTATTTGTTTCGAAAATAACTCTGCAATTTCCGCTTAAATGCATACCGACTGGTAGCCGTCCTGATATCAAGAGGAAGCGCATTCCAAAGAAGAATGGACTGAATATGAAAGGAAGAATGAACAAAGTCAGAAGTATGAGTATGCCTACGACTCGGTGGCACATACATGGCTCATGAGGGTGCTGGAGTTGTACAAGATTGATGCAACTCTACACACCTTCCTTGAGTCGTGTATGGGGCAATGGAAGACGGTTCTTCGCTATTCAGGATGTCGACAGTCCCAGGGGAATGATGAGCCTGTATGGATTAAACGGGGAATATTTCAGGGTGACAGTTTGAGTCCACTTTGGTTCTGCTTAGCCCTGAATCCTCTAAGCACACTACTGGAGGTTTCAGGTCTAGGTTATCGGTTGAAGAGAGGTGGTCAGGTCATATCTCACCTGAAAGTTTCAGTAACGGCATCAGGATGGAATTTGGTGTGGACAAATGTGCAGTCATGCATGTAAAGCGAGGTGAAATGGAATCCGAAGGAATTCATCTTTCGGATTCCATACACTTTAGATACCTCTCCTCATCCGAAAGCTATAAATATTTGGGTATGTCGGAAGCGTTAGGCATCAACGTTGCTGACATGAAGCAATCGTTGAAGGAGCGCTTCTTCGGTCGCCTAAAAATATATTATTTAGTTAAGTAAGATTTTGTATGAGGTACGATGGGACTGGCATACACAGTTGTGTAAATATTAATAATAATTCTTTATTTCAGATAACTAAGATCCAAAGTGTTAGTAATTACAATAATGACTTAAGACTATTGTTAGTAAAGTGACACAATATTGGTGATTCTTATTTATTGATCACCGTCCTTACCATTTTCTTAAAAACTGGAGAGGTAATATCCTCCCCTATTATTTTGAGGATGCTATTGCTAGTTCCTCGTACTCTGCTTAGTAGAGATGCAGTTTTTTTGCGAATCACCTCATGAAAACCATCGGTTCGATTCTGCACAAACATCTCTGAAGCACTACAAAAGCGAGGCCTTCGCAACAGCATCCTAAAAATATTATTATACTGGACGCGCAGCGCGTCCATCGCTCTTTTGGCATACGCGACCCACAGGTTTCCCGTGTAGAAACTTTGGCAGTATGCCTTAAAAAGGGTGATTTTGACATCTACACTACATCGGGAGAACCTGCGTGCCAGCATATTACCTCGGACCGATAGCGCCCTGCGCTCCCATTCAATGTCTACATTGTCCTTAAGGTCGGCGGTGAGGAAGTGCCCGAGGTACTTGAAAGAATCTACCTTATTTAGTTTCGAGCCACTGAACATAATGTCAGGTATAATTTCAGGGCATTTACCGCCGGCCTTAAAGACCATGTATTTACATTTCATCACATTGTATAACAGTCCGTGTCTAACCGCATAAACCTCACAGCGCCTCAGTAGCTCTCCTATAGACCGTACAGTAGGGCCCAACAGCACCATATCGTCTGCATAGCTTATGTTATTTACACTAACACCGCCCACCCTGCATCCGACATGCATGCTGCTGAGCTCCACTAGTAAGTCATTCACATACAGGTTGAAGAGCCGTGGGGAAAAAAAATGCCTAATTAAAAATAAAGAGAGAAAAAAAAAAAAAGGTGGGTGCCTTCAACGGTTGGGTCATGCCGGTTTTGATGTACTCTTTCGGCATACTCAAATGGACTCAGACCGAACTCGACGCCCTGGATAGGAGGGTCCGTACGCTGCTGACTGCAAATCGGATGCATCACCCACGTTCTTTGGTGAAGAGACTGTACATCCCGCGGAAGTGCGCGGGTCGAGGCTTTTTAAATTGTCGTATCGGCCAATGGCGTGATGGCCGAAAGCTTCGATCAACATCTCTCGAAGCTCTCGTTAGGCGGTTGGATCAAGGTCGTGATTCAGAAGGCAGTACTCCTCGATACGGTTCGTATCGTGAGGAGGTTCCTGTCTCTGGAGCCCTAACCACCGGTAGCTTGGACCCTGCTCCCGATACCGGCGGACTACTATTTTTATATTTTTAAATGTTTTATAAAAATATTTAAAAATGTATTCATAGGTATGAAAATAAATAAACGGAATAATAATAAGCTTTATTTCATAAATACAGTACTTAGATTACAGTTAGATTACAATTATACTATGCCATGAGTATTTACTTTGTAAAGAATCCTAATATTATTATGAATTATTGTGAATGTGACAATTTTATTATGTCGGTCATTGCTTTTTTTGTATTTTTCTCAGTTAGTCTATTCATGATCTGGCACAAATGTCCTTTCTTTGGTATAGTTCGTCGAATCGTTGAGCTCCTTAATCAGTCCATGTTGTGCTTGGTTAACTTACGATCGAGTAACATATGTTATGTTACCCACATTTCTTTGGTATAGTTCGTCGAATCGTTGAGCTCCTTAATCAGTCCATGTTGTGCTTGGTTAACTTACGATCGAGTAACATATGTTATGTTACCCACATTTCTTTGGTATAGTTCGTCGAATCGTTGAGCTCCTTAATCAGTCCATGTTGTGCTTGGTTAACTTACGATCGAGTAACATATGTTATGTTACCCACATTTCTTTGGTATAGTTCGTCGAATCGTTGAGCTCCTTAATCAGTCCATGTTGTGCTTGGTTAACTTACGATCGAGTAACATATGTTATGTTACCCACATTTCTTTGGTATAGTTCGTCGAATCGTTGAGCTCCTTAATCAGTCCATGTTGTGCTTGGTTAACTTACGATCGAGTAACATATGTTATGTTACCCACATTTCTTTGGTATAGTTCGTCGAATCGTTGAGCTCCTTAATCAGTCCATGTTGTGCTTGGTTAACTTACGATCGAGTAACATATGTTATGTTACCCACATTTCTTTGGTATAGTTCGTCGAATCGTTGAGCTCCTTAATCAGTCCATGTTGTGCTTGGTTAACTTACGATCGAGTAACATATGTTATGTTACCCACATTTCTTTGGTATAGTTCGTCGAATCGTTGAGCTCCTTAATCAGTCCATGTTGTGCTTGGTTAACTTACGATCGAGTAACATATGTTATGTTACCCACATTTCTTTGGTATAGTTCGTCGAATCGTTGAGCTCCTTAATCAGTCCATGTTGTGCTTGGTTAACTTACGATCGAGTAACATATGTTATGTTACCCACATTTCTTTGGTATAGTTCGTCGAATCGTTGAGCTCCTTAATCAGTCCATGTTGTGCTTGGTTAACTTACGATCGAGTAACATATGTTATGTTACCCACATTTCTTTGGTATAGTTCGTCGAATCGTTGAGCTCCTTAATCAGTCCATGTTGTGCTTGGTTAACTTACGATCGAGTAACATATGTTATGTTACCCACATTTCTTTGGTATAGTTCGTCGAATCGTTGAGCTCCTTAATCAGTCCATGTTGTGCTTGGTTAACTTACGATCGAGTAACATATGTTATGTTACCCACATTTCTTTGGTATAGTTCGTCGAATCGTTGAGCTCCTTAATCAGTCCATGTTGTGCTTGGTTAACTTACGATCGAGTAACATATGTTATGTTACCCACATTTCTTTGGTATAGTTCGTCGAATCGTTGAGCTCCTTAATCAGTCCATGTTGTGCTTGGTTAACTTACGATCGAGTAACATATGTTATGTTACCCACATTTCTTTGGTATAGTTCGTCGAATCGTTGAGCTCCTTAATCAGTCCATGTTGTGCTTGGTTAACTTACGATCGAGTAACATATGTTATGTTACCCACATTTCTTTGGTATAGTTCGTCGAATCGTTGAGCTCCTTAATCAGTCCATGTTGTGCTTGGTTAACTTACGATCGAGTAACATATGTTATGTTACCCACATTTCTTTGGTATAGTTCGTCGAATCGTTGAGCTCCTTAATCAGTCCATGTTGTGCTTGGTTAACTTACGATCGAGTAACATATGTTATGTTACCCACATTTCTTTGGTATAGTTCGTCGAATCGTTGAGCTCCTTAATCAGTCCATGTTGTGCTTGGTTAACTTACGATCGAGTAACATATGTTATGTTACCCACATTTCTTTGGTATAGTTCGTCGAATCGTTGAGCTCCTTAATCAGTCCATGTTGTGCTTGGTTAACTTACGATCGAGTAACATATGTTATGTTACCCACATTTCTTTGGTATAGTTCGTCGAATCGTTGAGCTCCTTAATCAGTCCATGTTGTGCTTGGTTAACTTACGATCGAGTAACATATGTTATGTTACCCACATTTCTTTGGTATAGTTCGTCGAATCGTTGAGCTCCTTAATCAGTCCATGTTGTGCTTGGTTAACTTACGATCGAGTAACATATGTTATGTTACCCACATTTCTTTGGTATAGTTCGTCGAATCGTTGAGCTCCTTAATCAGTCCATGTTGTGCTTGGTTAACTTACGATCGAGTAACATATGTTATGTTACCCACATTTCTTTGGTATAGTTCGTCGAATCGTTGAGCTCCTTAATCAGTCCATGTTGTGCTTGGTTAACTTACGATCGAGTAACATATGTTATGTTACCCACATTTCTTTGGTATAGTTCGTCGAATCGTTGAGCTCCTTAATCAGTCCATGTTGTGCTTGGTTAACTTACGATCGAGTAACATATGTTATGTTACCCACATTTCTTTGGTATAGTTCGTCGAATCGTTGAGCTCCTTAATCAGTCCATGTTGTGCTTGGTTAACTTACGATCGAGTAACATATGTTATGTTACCCACATTTCTTTGTTAGGTATTTTGTTCTTTTTCTCTTTGCTGTTTTGTTTTGTTAGTTTGTATACGTGCATCTGTGCGCTTTAATTATTAATCTTAGTTTTAGATATTGTTTCTCAGTGAGTGAATTGTGTATATAATTCTTTATGAGAAATAAAGTTATTCCTAATCCTTATAAATTATGATGCAATAACCTATATTCGGTAATGTATTTGTAATGTAACTTCGGCGATACTTTTTCGGTTTTCAATAAGACAAAAACCTTGAATTTTTATTAAGATCGACTAATTACAGCATTTAAAAATTGATTCAGATAGCATCCCCACCTTGCTATTTATTTCAGCGTTATAAAGGTAATCCTAATCGTAACTTCCTATCTACCCTATCTAATATTACAAATGCGAAAGTAAGTTTGTTACCATTTCACGCCATCGCGCCGCCACTGAACCGAGCATCCTGAAATGTTGCTTATACGTTGTCAGGGGTACAGAAAAGAACATACAGTACCTTTCATCCAGAAAAAAAGTACTGATCCCGAGGGAAATAACATTATCTGTCGACGGTCACAATTGCTTTAGGACGCTAGGTGGCGCTACGTGTCTTTCGAACCATAATTGACTGTGAGAAGTGTATGAGTATTTTTTTTTTATATGAGCAATTTATTAGGTGATTCTGGAGACTCACAAAATAAATTGCTCATGCTTTCATGGTGTTTGGTCAGACAGTGTTGGAGTTCACTGGACTGGAGTGAACTCCAACACCGTCTGAACGAACACCATGAAAGTCGGAACATAGGTATAATTATGTATTTTTAATGAAGAAAGATTAACAGGATTTTTACGACATCCACGCGGTTGAAACCGCGTGCAAAAGCTAGTTTACTAATAAAATTGTGATATCGAGAAAAGATAATCTCACAAAAAACATTTTCATGTAAAAT
Source organism: Brachylomia viminalis (assembly GCA_937001585.2). Classification (NCBI taxonomy): domain Eukaryota; kingdom Metazoa; phylum Arthropoda; class Insecta; order Lepidoptera; family Noctuidae; genus Brachylomia; species Brachylomia viminalis. Next base: position 24,699,883 of record OW443314.2, read on the forward strand.
GTTGCCAAGACGAGCCATAATCATTGTCTCGCACTGTCAAAACTAAGGTGTAGAGTTTGTGAAGTTAGGCGTTGTACAGTTAGAAGCTCGGCTCTATGTCAGACCTGTGGCTTGGCCGTTTCGTCACCACAAAAAAAACACACTACGCCCATGTGAATGTAGCGAAATGGCCAAGCCACATATTTTGACTAAGGTGTAGAGTTTGTGAAGCTAGGCCTTGTAGAGTTAGGGCCTGTAGAGTTCGAAGCTTGGCTCTTCATGAGATCTGATAACTTTTTGACAGTGCGAGTCATATAATATTATGGTCCCATCTTGGCAATTTTTTACATGCAAATGTTTTTGGTGGGATATCACTTCTTTTTGTAAGTTGCCTAAGACAATATATACAGGGTGTCCAAGAACCTGGCGTCCAACTGGATTCCCACGATGCCCCAAGTTCTAACAGTACTCAGAAAAATATTTTAAAAAATCCACCCCATGTACTTACAGAATTATACTGATTTCAAAAAAAAAAGGGGAAATGAGCACCCTCTGACATACTTTTGAATGCTGTGACTGCTAATGCTGATAATTTCGATATTTCCTGGAGGTTTTGTAATCTAGGGTATTGCTGTGTCTAAATAGAATGTAAAAATAATGTACTTATTGTACCATTTTAAAATAAAATATTATTTTAACTAAAGGTGATATGGAAAACTATTGAATTTCGCAACTTTGACCGACTGTAGTGTAAAAAAAATGTACCAAAATAGTATGGCAAGTGACGTCAAATTTTGACGCGTTTATTCCTCTTTTTAAAAAGGTATAATACTTACACATTAATTTGAAAAAAAAAAATTTTGATAATATTTTTACTCAACAACCCAATTTTTACGATGTCTTACAGAATTCTTAGAAAGAAAAATTTACGACGAATTGAATCTAACCTCTAAAGAATTACTATTGTATGCTCATAAAAATAACAACAGGCCTCTCAAAAAACAGGTTAGACCGTAAGGGACGGTATGTGCATGCATCTCACCATAGTGATTCGTTATTACAACAGGAGGGAGCAAGACAGAAACTATCTTTGCGATTTGCTGGTTCTTCTTTATGGTACCCCATTATTCAGGTAAGAGTGAGGGAGAAAAAGGTTAGAGGTGCGAGTGAGATAGATAGTGACGCTATCTGGGATCGTGCTATTTAGGATAACAGTACGGTCAGTACGCGTCACTGCCTCCTGCCGTTACTACGCACCTCTCTCTTATTGTTACCATTGATCACGTACTACGATTTAAAGCTTTGTTTATTGGACTCGATTACTCTTTGTGCTCTGGACTTTGAAACGAACTCTTTACGACGACCTTTGCCTGTGTTTGGACAGTTTGTGTTTTGTGTGTGCTACCATGGCGACCTACACTCCGCAAGAATACGCAAATATGCACTACATTTATGGAGAATGTAGAGGTAATGGACGAGCTGCAGCGAGACTTTACAGAGAAAGGTATCCGAGGGCTACGCGATATCCCGACCATCGAGTTTTCATTAATGTGCACAGATCACTATGTGACGGGCGGTTCCCCAATCAAGTAGCTGGTGAAGGACGACCCGTAAATGACTTCATACGCGATGAAGTTTTAGAGGCGGTGTCGGCAAATCCAAGCATCTCTGTGCGAGGAATAGAAGCTGATACGGGGATACCGAAGAGCACAGCACACAGTATTCTCCAAAAAGAAGAATATCATCCGTACCACGTACAGCGAGTGCAAAGTCTTTTACCTCGAGACTATCCGAGCCGAGTCGCGTTTTGTGAAACAATCCTGCAAAAACATCGAGAAGACGAAAACTTTATCGACAAAATTTTGTGGTCAGATGAATCAACATTTAAGAAGGATGGCTACATGAACCTACACAACTTGCACGAGTGGCATGTGGAAAATCCGCACTTGATGCGAGAAGATAGATCCCAGTACCGGTTCAAAGTGAACATGTGGACCGGTATTCTCTGTGGGAATATTATTGGTCCATTTGAGATGCCCGAGAATTTGACTGGCGAATCATATTTAAATTTTCTTCAAAATGATTTGCCAAACTTACTAGAAGAGACCCCACCAGATATGTGGTTCCAACACGACGGCTGTCCAGCACATTTTCGCGTATCCGTTAGAGAGTTTTTGGACGAGCAATACCCGAACAGGTGGATTGGGCGATCAGGAACAATCCCGTGGCCAGCCCGCTCACCTGACTTAAATCCGCTGGATTTTTTTTTCTGGGGAACTATGAAGGAGCTCGTTTATGCGAAGCCCATTAATGACATCGCTGACCTTCGTGAGAAGATAACACAAGCAGTGCAGGTGATACGTCAAAAAAGTTACTCGCGAAACATAAAGCGGTCCTTTTTAAGGAGAGTGAGAGCTTGTATTGCCGCGGGTGGTCAACATTTTGAACATTTATTGTAATAAAATATCTTTAAACTAACATTCTTTGCTTTTATTCTACTGGGAACCCATCTACCTGTGTGTATTTCCTTCTTGCTCACTCTTGGAACCGAAGTAAATAATAGTAGTAACATAACAGTTTCTAAGATAAGAAAGGGTCCGACAGTTACCGTTAGTAGGTAGGCACTTCGTAAAAATTGGGTTGTTGAGTAAAAATATTATCAAAATTTTTTTTTTCAAATTAATGTGTAAGTATTATACCTTTTTAAAAAGAGGAATAAACGCGTCAAAATTTGACGTCACTTGCCATACTATTTTGGTACATTTTTTTTACACTACAGTCGGTCAAAGTTGCGAAATTCAATAGTTTTCCATATCACCTTTAGTTAAAATAATATTTTATTTTAAAATGGTACAATAAGTACATTATTTTTACATTCTATTTAGACACAGCAATACCCTAGATTACAAAACCTCCAAGAAATATCGAAATTATCAGCATTATCAGTCACAGCATTCAAAAGTATGTCACAGGGTGCTCATTTCCCCTTTTTTTTTTAAATCAGTATAATTCTGTAAGTACATGGGGTGGATTTTTTAAAATATTTTTCTGAGTACTGTTAGAACTTGGGGCATCGTGGGAATCCAGTTGGACGCCAGGTTCTTGGACACCCTGTATATTGTTTTGTTTATAAGGTCAAAGTCAAAGTCAAGCATTTATTTCAAATAGGATAAAATATTCAAAGATAAGTAAGCACTTCTAACTCTTTTTAAATTAACTATTTATTTATTTATAATAATATATTAAGGTACCTGGGTCGAATATAGCCAGCCGGTAAATATGGCCATATACCATTATTCTAAGCACGATAGTTTGTAATGACTTGAACGCGACCATAAATTGTCGCTAGTGTCGCATGTATCAGAACGGTGTACTGTTACCCTTCCCGCGCGCCCGCTAGTCGCCCAACGTCCATTAAAGTGAAACGTGCTGTTGAGGTTATAAAAACATTAAGTATGTATTGTCCTGTATTTTGGTATTTTTCAAATAAGAATCTTTGTTAATCAAATTACGATATTGTGTGACGATTGTAATTTGATATTTCTTTGTTTATTTATCAAAGTAATAATGCGTTTTTAATTCGCGAATATGAAAACAAAAAAATGCATGACTGCAAATATGGCCACCGGTTGGCCATATTTACGGTACTAAATTACTGACATTTTTTTTTCTTTTTTAGACCATGTCACGCTATAAAACTAAAGGGCTTCGTGGTAATTGGTCAGAAGCATCAATGAAACTAGCTTTAACTGCAGTCAAAAGCGGTAAGATGAAAGTATATACGGCTGCAAACCATTGTAAGGTGCCAAGACGCACTCTAAGGCGTTATTTACAAGAGGAAAAAGAGACTAAATCTACTTTGGGTCGGAAACCACTTCTTAACCCTGAACAAGAGAAGGTTTTGGCATCCCGTGTTATTCGCCTGTGTAATGTGGGATACCTACCCATTGACACAGCGTGTACTACGTACATATGGTATGTATGTATACCTACGTACGTACAGTAAATATGGCCACATTTAAGGGCATATTTACCACTCCCGTCGGAAATATGGCCAGTTTCATTTTTTTTTAAACTGTTTAAAATACTATTTATCGTTTAATGTCTTTGTATTTTTTTGCTTCTGTTGTAAAGATAAATAACCACTCTTCATGAATAAGTGCTAAAACTTGTTTGTTTTAGCTTTATTATTATTAAAAAAGTATAACAAACCTTAAGGTGGCCATATTCGACCCAGGTACCTTATAAGTTAGCTCATACTAACTGCTTTTCATTCGTGTTAAGTCGTAAATCGTGTATCAAACGTCAAAGTCAAAAGTCAAAGTCAAAGCATTTATTTCAAATAGGCACATAAAAGGCACCTTTGAACGTCAACATTTACATTTAAATAGAATTGATTCTAGTCGCCCCTTCCAAAAGGTAGTTTCTTATGGAGAAGAATGGGCAAGAAACTCCACCGTTACTCTTTTAAAATATTTTACAATATTTTGTATACATTATTTATGTAATTATATGTGAAGACGATGCACATATAATAAAAATTACCCTACCGCAATAGGTAAAAGAAATTTAATAAATGTAGCAATGATAAATAAGTTAATTAAGTGATAGATACACAATGTTCACATAATTTACAAACATTGTAAAAGTATACGATTTCCCAAATTATGTAAACAAGTATCAGTGTGTGAGTTAAAGTAGTCACAGAATGTAAATCAATGTCATAAAATAATAAACTATACAATTAAAGTAGCAACATGTTTAATTTTGTCTAGACCCTAGATGGTCCTATGGAGCTGGACCAGCATGTTTCCAAGCATTCTTATCTTGGATATAATCCTCTAATTTGTAATATGCTTGTTTACACAGTGAACTTTTTATATGAGCTTTAAATTTTCTTTCATTTAATTGCATTAAATGACAAGGTATTTTGTTGTAGCATTGAACACAGTAGGTACCCCATAAAAGATGTATGTACTTTAGCTAATCTGAAAAATGGTTGATATATTTTATCTTTATTTCTTGTATTAAAATTATGTCTATCACTTATTTTATTAAAAAGATGTAGATTTTTTCTTACGTACATAATATTTTCATAAATGAATTGGCAAGGTACCGTCATAATATTAATCCTTTTAAATAGTTCTCTGAGAGATTCGCGGTGACGTAGATTATAAATGGCTCTGACAGCTCTCTTTTGCAAAATAAAGATGGATTCAATGTCAGCAGCCCGACCCCACAGTAAAATGCCATACGACATAATGCTGTGGAAGTAGCTAAAATAGACCAAACGCGCGGTTTCTACATCTGTTAACTGTCTTATCTTTCTAACAGCATAAGCGGCCGAGCTTAGCCGCCCCGCAAGATATGTTCTATGAGGTCCCCATTGTAATTTCTCGTCTAGCGTGATTCCCAGGAAAACCGTGTGATTAATTCATTCCAGTTTTTCCCAAATCAACATTATTTTTATTTTTTATTATTATACAGGGTTACTGGTAATTCGACGTATATGCGTCAGGGGCTGATAAGGGGGCCAAAATGCAACAAATTGAACCCCCCATATGTATGGCCGAAATTCAATCGTTTTCGAGATATTAGAATTTTAAGGGTTTTTCGATATTTACTCAAAATTTGACATTTCATTCCAAATAAAAAAAAACTACATATTTGAATGGGTACCATTAAAAATGATGTTGTAGCTGGCACTTCAATTAAGCTATGGACATATTTAAAACTACTTAATTTAAGAAAATCTCATTTGCGACGCAGTTTCTTTTAGTTTTTTTGGATTCCTGCCTGCTTTAGGTGCCCAAAAATGTAAGTTATGGTAATTCGTTATTCCATCCCGGTCAAACTTTGACTCGTCAGTCCACAAAATATTTCTTAGGAAATGTTCCTGGTCAGCGTCAGCGTTTAACATAAACCGTCGAGTCGCCTGGCAGGATCTCCCTCGTGCAATGTTTGAACAGGTTGATAATGGTACGGGTGTCTACCTGATAGATGTACTACCGACCACACTTTCCACTGGGACATACCGAGCTGTCTTGCAACAATGTTCGTTGAGATGTTTGGGTCATCAATAAAACACCGAAGAATGGTGTCCTCTTCGTCAGCCGTGTACCGTCGAGGTCTGCCAGCGTTGAATTGTGCTCTTTGAACACTGCCAGTTTCAAACAATCGTCGATAGGTGCTCCCGAAAACAGTAACGTGGGGATGTCGACGATCGGGAAAGCGGCGTTGGTATTCTCGCCGAGCCGCAGCCGCGTTTCCATCGGCAAAACCATAACAAAACATTATGTCTGCGTATGCGTTATTAGGATACGAAGCCATGTTATCCGAAATAACAATGATAACAAAAAGAATAACAAGAGAAACAAGAATTAACAATAATGATCGATAACAAATTAACGGGATGAGAGATTGGTAGCAAGATAACAACACACGTGCTTGCGCGGCGGAGAGTCAAAACTTACTAAGGAAGGCGACGCGAGCGCAGCAGACGCCGTGTACTCCCCCGCCCGCACACCCCGCCCTCACACCCCGCCCCATCGCGAAGAATTTCGTCATGAAAATCGGTTGTTTTAGCGAGGATCATAAACTAAAAACACAGATCATTTCTCTCCCCGCGCCGGTTCAAACACATGCCATGCCACGAATTATGTATTTTAAAATTGACTTTTATACCTTTCTGGAAAGCTTACAGGATAAGCAAGTTGTTTTAGTTATTTGTACGATTAATGTCATAGAAATTTTGTGACGAGACAACATTTTTGAAGCGTAAAATGAAAATATTGGTAAGATATTATTCTTATATCGCTCATTATTTTCATTATTTTGTTAAATTAAGTAGTTTTAAACTATTGAATTTCGGCCATACATATGGGGGGTTCAATTTGTTGCATTTTGGCCCCCTTATCAGCCCCTGCCGGATATACGTCGAATTACCAGTAACCCTGTATATATCAAGGAGTCCTTATTATCAATTTTCAGACCTCGAGCTTCAAAATTTGCGGAAGTCTCATACAAATTTCTATCCCCTAGTTGTAGGGGTTGGGGGATAGAGGTAGGTACCAAGTTTTAGTTTTTTTTTTGTTGTTTGTGTACTAATACTAGCTTTCATACCAAATTTCAGCTTTCTAGGACACTGCTTGAGTATAGTTTTCAATATTGGCATGTGCTAGCTGACATAGGGCAAATAATTTTAATGTTTTTGTGTTTAGTAATGTTAATTACTTATTACTGTGTGGCAGCGCGCACGACTTGCGCGCGCGCCGCACTACATCACACTCCTATACTATATTGTAGTCTGTGATCAACTGATCACACTGGAGTCTCCGCTGCGCGCCACCTATATTTATAACTTCGGCGTTAGAAGAATCACACTGTTTACAATGCCTGCGCCCCACATTCGGGAGCTTCGCTGCTATTGGTGGATAAATTATACTTTTGTAGTAGACCCCACACCAAATTCCACCACTTTTAATATTATAATATAAGGGTGCGCCAAAGTTCACCTAAATTTTCAACTCCGATAATTGGAAATCCGAAAATGTTCTTCCTAACATTTTTCATCCTAACAATCACAATTCCTAACTACTCTGTCTCTAATGTTCATAATTCCGAAGCATTCAACTTCATAATGTCAGTAGCAATAAACATCTATTATACTTTTATTTGTTTCCCTATATTTTCTCAACATAACCATCTTTTATACTATTATTCAAAGTCATATCTTTTTTGTTTAGATTTCTTTTTATTCATAATAATCAGTATTATATAGGATGCAATGGTAAACAGTGAACCACTAAAAGTTTGAACATTTATAAATCCACCGTACGTGAATGTAATTAAGAACTATTGGCATTAAACGAAAGGAAATTTATTAAACTTTTGTTTTGCATATCAATTTCAGCACCAATTCTAATAGTTTATTGGTAATATTGTTTTTTTTAAAAGATGGCGAATGGTTCACTGTGTACCAGTATAAGTACACAGTGAATCGGGGTTGAGTCGACAGTGGACCAATGTGTATACAGTGAACCATCACTTTAATTACCTACCTTTATAGCATATTTAAACAAATTTATTGATAGAAATGTCGTTAAATAAAACTATAGTAATGTAATATTTAATAATTTATTTATATATTTGTATTTGTCAGCAACAATCACATAACATCACAAAACAAACTATTAGGCACAATTTAACATACAAATCTAGTAAGGAACACTCCAATTACCAGTATTACTTAAAATTAACAGTCTTTAACGTTATTACCAGTCTTTTAAAACTTAAAAAATATCAAAATCAACATTACTTCTGAAATAAATAATATCCAAAAATAACAAAATAAACATAATAGACTAATGAAACGAATAATCTTTAAAGGTAGTACCTAAATCTCTCTTAATCTTCTTCTGACATTAAAATCTTCAAAAAGAACAAAATCTACATAAACTGTTTTCCAACAAAATCAAAAAGGAAAAGACAAAAGTGACAAATTTACTGGGAATGTACAAGTTGCTTGCCGGCGACTACTGCCTTCAACTTTAGGGTCAGGAAGTATAAATTTTACGTCATTGTTCCAAACTCCTGCCATATCTGGTTCCACAGGTTCAGCAAATTTATAAAAAACCTTACTCTTTAGTTTTAAATAGGATACAAAATAGTCATATCCCGGTTCATTAGACTCTTCTAAAATCTTTGCGACGTAATAATATTTTTTAGTTCGACCCATTCTAAAACAAAAAGATTATTATTATTAGATCTTCTATTAACGCCTTTTTTTGTTGATTACAATCACAGTTGAAAAGTTTATGCATAAATTATATCGGACATAATGAACAAAATTATTGGTACACAGTGAACCATGGCTTACTGTGTACACTATGATTTTGAGCCACTGTGTGCAGCCACCACTTTTTAACCTATAAAGTTACATAACTATTACACATACCAAATTCAAAGGATATTTTTATGTCTAAGTTATTAAGGAATAGTTACTTTACACATGGAAACGGTGCAATATAATTTAACTAAATATACAACGATTCTAGAAAGAAAATAAATGAAAACACGTGTACTTACTTTTTTGGGCTCCAACGACAAAACAATGCACTGTACGACCGTTACAGGTGGGAGCGCGACGTCGACTGGGGAGTGCGGGAGGTGGTAGAAGGCAAGTTGTTTCGCGTTTGCAGTACGGTTTGGCAACGTCGCGTTTTCGGGATATGAGTGGTGGTGCACTGTGTACTACTGGGCCACTGTTTACCACCTGACCCTACCTACATTAATCATTGTAAGCCCTAATTATCACATGCCATAATTATGATATGCCATAACATAATTTGCCATCGACATCGGGTGTGTAACGGTTGTTTATATCAAGAGAAATTGGATGCAATTGGGACTTTAGGGCACCCCGACTCGGACAGGTTAGGTTAGAAGGGGATGGCGGGGTCGTGTGAGCGAGCGAAGCGAGCGAATAGACCCCACCATCCCCTTCGTGGTTATTTTTTTATAAACCACACAGAAGTAGGAGCCCCGCGAAGCGGGGCTCCGTCGACCTAGCCCACCATCAACCATGCACAGAAAAAAAACCTAAAACTATAAATATCATCTTCTACCCACATATATTTTTTATAACACTTGGTAAATGTTTCTTTCTGAGTATGAGTGAAAATATTATGGTAATTATGTTTAGGGATAAAAGCGTTATGATAAAAAACATTAGGAGTTTAAATATATTTACATTAATGATATTATTAATTACAATTTTCGGAAACATGAGTGTTATGAACATCGCCGGTAGCACTACAAATAGTATGAATGAAAACTTTAGGATGAAAAATTTTAGGAAGAGTGATCATTCGGATTACAAATCGTTAGGAAGAACAATTTCGGGTAAAGAACTTTAGTTGAGCCAATATGGACCCATAATATAAATATGGACAAAATCCAATAAAACATTATCACTATACATATCTTACAACCTGGCGTTTTACTCACCATCTACCTCGACTGCCTAACCGCCAAAACTGTATAGAATCCAGTTCTTCTAACTTAATATTATTATATTATATTTATATATATAATTATCTCCATTATTTTACTTATAAATATATTTTTTTAATATAAAAAATAGTAGCCCACCGGTATCGGGAACAGGGTCCAAGCTACCGGCTGTCAGTGCTCCAAAGAGAGGAACCTCCTAACTGTGCGCGACGCACCTTTTTTACAGTTTTATACTTTTTGGTGTATTTTGTACAGTGTTTATTTATATTTGGAATGTTATTTATTTTTGTTATTTTTGATACCTTTTTTGTTTGAATAAACCATTGACTTATGTTTTTCCTAGCTCAATGGAATAAACCAGTCTACCACGGTGCTTCACGGCGTTTACTTTATCTACGAGTAGAACAGTCCCCTAGAAAATAGGAAAAGTCAAGTACTTAAACCAGCAATGGAAATTTAGGCTCAGTCCTCTATACTAACAATGCGAGCCGTGCCCAGAAGTACCGCTTTCTGAATCAAGCCAGCTGTCCAACAAGAGGCTTCTCAAATGTTGGTCGAGGCTCTTCGTTATTAAGAGCGTTTATACCTTATGAGTGGCAACGTCGCAATTTAGTGTCATATTTCGTGGTTTTCAATTTTTATCATTTAATCGGAGCTATATTTTAAAAATCTGTTTAATTAACTTTTTAGAATTATGTGAAAACTGTGTAAAAGGTAAGAAATCGTTGCGTTTACAGTTCTATTTATATGCAAATAATACATTGGAAACTTGCAGGGCGTTATTTTCATTGTAAAATAACTGTAAGCATTACGGTTACTTACTTTTTAAACACTTTCACGTAATTCTAAAAAGTTAATTATAGCTCCGATTAAATGATAAAAATTGAAAACCATGAAATGTGACACTAAATTGTGACGTTGCCACTCATACGGTATAAGCGCTCTTAAGCCATTGGCAGTCACGTCTATCGGCACAATGATCGCTGATTCCATATCCCACACGTCGACAACCTCACGAGCCAAGTGAAGATCTTATCCTTCTCGGCTACCGTTATGTCAACAATAATTGCGCGCCGCTTTATTTGATCCACCACCAGGCTTGTTGGCAAGAACAGACCTGTCAGTGATGATTGTTCGACCCCAGTACAATGTGATATTTCCATTTTCTAAAACTGGGTCGGGCACATATCTGTAGTACGGCAATTCCGCTTCTACAAGGGTGTATTTCAGAGCAAGTTGTTAATGGATAATCCTAGCTACAAGGTTGTGTCTATGCAAGTACTCTTCTTTAGCTAAGTCAAAGTCAAAGCATTTATTTCAAATAGGCACATAAAAGGCACTTTTGAACGTCAACATTTACATTTAAATAGAATTGATTCTAGTCGCCCCTTCCAAAAGGTAGTTTCGTATGGAGAAGAATGGGCAAGAAACTCCATCGTTACTCTTTTAAAATGTGTTACAATACTTTGTATACATTAATTATATAATTATATGTGATGACGATGCACCTATAATAAAAATTACCCTACCAAAATAGGTAAAAAGAATTTAATAAACGTAGGAATGATAAATAAGTTAATTAAGTGATAGATACATGGTGTTCACATATTTACAAACACTGTAAAAGTATACGATTTCCCAAATTATGTAACCAATTAATATGTCAGTGTGTGAGTTAAAGTAGTCACAGAATGTAAATCAATGTCATAAAAATAACAAACCATACAATTAAAGTAGCAACAAGTTTTAATTTTGTCAAGACCCTAGATTGTCCTGTGGAGCTGGACCAGCATGTTTCCAAGCATTCTTATCTTGGATATAATCCTCTAATTTGTAATACGCTTGTTTACACAGTGAACTTTTTATATGAGTTTTAAATTTTCTTTCATTTAATTGCAATATATTACAAGGTATTTTGTTGTAGCATTTAACACAGTACCCCATAAAATATGTATGTAAGGGAGCGAGGGGCTTGCTGTAACAGGGGTAAGTAGTAACAGGCCCTTTTCACTAGCATCTTAAACGCTATTAACGTATTTCTTTGACTCGATTTAACCTATAAACCACGCCGCATCATGTTGCCATAGCCAATGTCCCGCCGCCCGGCCGGCGCAGTGAGCGGAAGTGTGCACGTGCTTCATTTCTGCCAGGTAATATAAAATTGTACTGTCGTAAAATTTCGGTTTGCGTATTTAATATCGACTAATTTCAAATTTTCTATATTATTTCCATTCAAATTTATCTATCTCTGATAGTGTGTAACAGTTTTTATGATTGCTAAATTGTTTAAATAGTTATCTTGATAAATGTTGAAAATCATACCATAGGGTTAGTTGTAACAAAATCCCGGGGCTTGTTGTAACGTGTTACAACAAGTGCATACCTTAAATAATTTAATTACTTACTGTGATTTAAAAGTGCCGTGATGATTATAAGTAGTGTTTAACTAAATAAAACTGTTAATTACTTAATTTTTAAGTGGTGATTACTAAAAAAATGTATTTGAGTTGATTTTTGATAAGAATTACGTAATAATTACTTTAGAAAGATGTCAATTTTTAAAAAAAAAACAAAGAATAAATGATTAGAGGTATTATTGTCGTTTTTTTTGTCGTTACTACTTGCTCCGGTAGATGTTACAACTTGCCCCAAGCACGAGGTAAGTTGTAACACCGCACTTCTTCTAGAAAATAATTGATTGTAAAATAATGACCAATAGTTATGGTATTATTTTTACTTGATTTGCTAGAGGAAGAGTTACAGTATTCATCCATCTTTATTTAGTAGAAATTTAATCAATAGATTTCAAGATATATTAATTTTAATGAAAACTGTTACAACAAGCCATTCGCTCCCCTACTTTAGCTAATCTGAAAAATGGTTGATCTAAATCTTTATTTCTTGTATTAAAATTATGTCTATCACTTATTTTATTAAAAAGATGTAGATTTTTTCTTACGTACATAATATTTTCATAAATGAATTGGCAAGGTACCGTCATACCGCTAGACGAGAATACCCAGAGATAATGTGTCTGATTGATTCCCCCGGCCGATGGCATGGCTGACAGATGTCAACAGTCATGCCGTTGTTCACAATAAATAATCTAAAATCAATAAATTTTCTAGTAATTATTCGTCATGATAATTTCATCCATAATTGCACAGACAAAACCTTCGGTTTCTCCGAAGAGGTCGCCGAAACGCAGCCAGGCTACGGACGCTAGTAGATCTGCATAGGAATTATGTAGGGCCCGGTAAAAGCTCCTTACTCTGTTATACCTCCCTGCGATCATTAGTGTCATGCACTATAGGTGCCAGCTATCTTTAGCCAAAGAGAGCGAGGGGAGGCCCTTGTCCACTTCGACCACATCTCGCTGCATCCCCACGTCGTCTTCTAGGCAATATTCCCTGAGACTGCATATCTTGCAGAGGCTCTTAGCGTTAAAAGCCTCAACCTCCACTATTTCGCAGGCTATACAGTCTCATTACCGGTGATGCATTCGATTTCCAGTCAGCATCCTACGGACCCTTCTATCCAGAGCGTCGAGTTCGTTCTGAATCCATTTGAGTATGCCGAACGAGTACAAAACCGGCATGACCCAACCGTTGAAGGCGCGCACCTTATTTCCCCCAGGTAGAAGACTATCAAATACTTTCTTCAGGCAGCCAAAGAAACGCTCCTTTAATGATTGCTTCATGTCAGTAGGTAACATTGATGCCCAACGCTTCCGTCATACACAAGTACTTATAGGTTTCGGATGCGGAGAGGGCTCTAAAGTTTATGGAATCCGAGAGTTATATTATTACTTCAAAAATGTCTGACATACCTCGAGACCCTAGAGATAGATAGATATCACCACGCGCCACGCGCGTGCCCCCGCGACGAAATCCGTTGCCCGGAAGCGGGCCCCGTTGCGTGGGTGTGCGGCCCGCCTCACCGCGACGGAGCACTTTTGTATGGAACCTCGCGGGCGTCCGCTTAACGTAGGTAGATTGTAAATTGCTTTGGGGGCTTACTATGAGCTTCTAAGAAAACTTTAAATTTCCAGTCAGTCCAAAAGCAGGCCTGTTGTGAATTGCTATAATATCGTACTATGACAGTATTAAAGATGAACGACTATTGAACGAAGCTGAATGGTAATGATTGTCTGTAGCCTGCTGTAATGCCAGTCTATTTAATAAGTAACGTTCAAAAACGTAAATCTAATTATATTTTCACTTTACCAGTTTTTTGAAAAGAATAGAAATATTATTTTCTTGGGTATACACATATCTTAACTATGATTATGTATAACAAGTTACCTTGATACATTATCTAAAAGCACCAAAAAGATAAATTTTCCCTTCAAAACAACTTAATAACTTGAAAGATTCAAAGTGATTTTGAACGTGTGTGGATATCCACTCACGTTCTATTACGTGGATATTATTAGGGCATCTCGATATTCCTAGGAAAACCGCCTGATTAATAAATTCTAGTTTTTCTCCATTAAATATGACGTCACATTCGCAACTTCTAATATTAGGTGATTTACCAAATTATTTACCATAAACCAATCTTGGTCCTGAAGAAAAGAGTTATTCACGTCGGCAAGACTTTGTGATCGTCGGTCTATCTTCAAGATCAATGATGTCATCTGCAAATAATGCCATCTTCGGTTCATTTTGAAGTAATTGGGGTAAATCGTTACTTAATGTAAACTTAAAAGAGGAATGGACCCAATATCGAACCCTAATGAATTTATTAATTATGTTTGAATTTTTTATTTTTTGTATGTTGGCACCTTGTTTTTATATTCATGTCATCTGTTATAATTTAATTGACTGTTGTGCTACGTCTTTTGTGTGCACTGAATAAATGGTTTATCTATCTATCTAATGGGTCTGAAATGACAATGGGCGTTCCTCAAGGTACCTGAAAGATAGAAAGGTTAAAGTTTCAGTAATCGGTATAAACACATTAGGGTTTATGCCGAACAATTCTATTTCTCGTAAGTAATTTGGAAGCGCAACTTATAATATTATGAGTTTTATTATTCTCTAATAATAATTGGTTATTTGAAGGGGTAACTTCTGTTGTCTTACTGTCTAGTTTAAATAGTTATCTGCAGTTGACCTCCACAACTACAACTGATGAGCCTAGAATGCCCGTATGTATCCAGCAGGAAGAGAGATACATACGGGCATTCTATTCATTCGATTCATTCCCTATCTGACTGGTGAACCTCCGAGGATGTTCGTATTCTAAGTGGATCGTCCTTCGTAATTAATCATTATGTTGTTAGTATAACTAACGGCATGGTTGGCGCAGTGGTTAAGCGATTCACCACTGCGTCGACTGCCGGGAGGACACGGCGTGGCATACGCTGGCAGAGTGTGCCGCTTGGGAGGAGCCGCGCCGTGCCCTCATCTCAGAAGTAGGCAGTGACTTGTCGCTGCCGGCCGTAGTCGAGTCGATGGTCGGCAGCGCCGAGTCCTGGGACGCGGTGGTCTCCTTCTGCGAAACAGTCGTCTCGCAGAAGGAGGCTGCGGAAAGGGAGAGGGAGATCTCATCCACTCACCCGGCCCGCAGAAGGCGCACCGGGCGTCGGCGGAGGGCGGACAACGCCCTCTTCCAGCTCCCCTAAATGGGTCCAGGGGCGACGGACTCGGGGACGTCCGTCGCTACCCACATAACAGGACCCGAGGTGGCGGCGCGTAATGTTCCACACGCGCCCCTCTTAGACGTCGCAGGGGGAGTCAAACACCTCACCCCCCCCCAGACCCGAAGAGGCCCGCAGTGGCGTAGGTGTGAGATGGAACACCGGGGTGGTTTTTAGTCAGTAAGAGTCTGACAGACCCCGTCACCCGCCCCAGGGCGGCGGACATCCATGAGGATTTTCCACCCCGGAAATGATTAAAAAAAAAGTGGTTAAGCGATTGACTGCTGCGTTACGTGTCGCGGGTGCGATCCCCGCACGGAACAAATATTTGTATGACTTGCAAGTAGTTGTTCCGGGTCTGGCTGTTTGTGTAATGAGTTTAAATGTTTGTAAACGCACCCACGATACAGGAGAAATTCCTAGTGTGGGGCAACGTTTTTAATAAAGAAAAAGAAAAGTACTAGACAACGCAGACTCGACACTAATACTACAAGTTGTTATTATGTATTAGCTATAACCTCATTAATATTATATGCTAGAACATAGATAGTTAACAAGAGTTAAAGTTCTCTGGGTTAACATAAAACCACTAACAAACTTGGTAGTGTCTAAATACAATAACGTGTCACTATGACAACATGTCAGCTTGTGAATAGTATTATTCAACTAAATATAATTATTTTCGTCATCTGATAAAGTTTCAGAGTAAGGAAATATTTAACTTTAATAAGGTGTTCACACCATCTATTAGGTCGTTTCTGGTAATAACAGTACAATAAATAGGGTATTTGCATGTATTTATTTCATATTTTTATTTCATTGTTTACACCGTTATAACATAGTAAAAAATATAAATAATGTTTAAAAATGCTGTAATTAGGTTTAAAAAATATTTAAAATGGAGAATAATTTTGAGCTGTTTAAACGCCGCCATTTTCGCGCGCTCTGTTGATGACGTCAAATTCTATGTCCAGCGAGTGACAGTCCAGTCCATTGTTTACTACAGGTGTTCTCGTTCTTAACTTATTTCACATGAAAATTGCTCAAAAGCCAATTTATAAGTATTGCATTGTGCCTGAATGCTGATAGGGGTGTACACATCAGAAGTGCACCTGATGAAGAGTTTTTCCAGTCCCGATAGGTGCAAAAATACGTAAGAAATGGTGTACGGTTATCAAAAGAGATGAAGTATCTGCAATAACAATCTATAATATCTTGTTTACATTGTTGTGAATCAAAAAATATGGGTCAGGTATGTTTACGCCTCAATATATTTAGGATTGTATTTCTGGCTAAAATAACGTACATAATGGTGCCGATTCTGTTGTACACCGAACTAAACTATCACTAAAATTCCTTACTTTTGGCTATGAGAATCTTAATGCTATTCTGCAAAATAAAATCTCTAATTTTAAAAATAATGACACCTCTAAAATCAAATTTGGCAATTGCGACTCCACGTGATACTTGTTTGCCGTACCACGTGATTTTTTTTTAGAGCCAGAGTCGCGCATTATTTTGCAGCCTCGACATGTTTTGTATGGAATTTTTCACTTTTTGTATGGAAAATATGAAAAAAAAATTTTTTTTTTACCAACACGTTGGATTTTAGATGTTCCGGATTTTATAAAGGGGGTCGAAATTTTCATTATTTTTGCGATAGGACACACCGTTTTCGAGATATAAGCAAAAGAAAAGAAAAAAAAGATACAGTACTGTTTTTGCATCTGAAGTCGAGGTGTTGGTGTGAATTTTAGTTCATGACAACTAATTTTATTCCACACCTTTTTAATCGCGATTAAAAACAGGCAGATTTAGTTACGACAATCAAAATTTTTGGTGAAAAACGTAAAATTCAGAATAGCAAAATTGCCATTTTCACTAAATTATAATCTCAGTGCCATCTTAGTGCTGTCAAACTAAAATTTGGTTAAGTTGTGTCACTTTAGTCAATTTCAGAATGGGAAATCGTCGTTTGACAGGAATAAACGAAATTTTGGTGATTTTTAGTCTAGTTTAGAGAATTTTGTGACAAGAGAATCGGCACCATTGTGTTATTATAGAATATAATATGTGTAATTATACAAGGTGTTGTTTTGCATCCTCTTGTTTTGTATAATTACCTTGCAGCTTTCACTCCTTTTACCTTAGCGGGCGTAAAACTTGGATTTGAAAGAAAATAAGACGACATCATGAATGGATCTATTCTCGGAGGATTATCCGATTGTGCTTTTACAAAACCACTTCAGTCATTGTCATGATTTCTAACCTCACTAGTATACAACAATTATGGGTGCGCCAAAGTTCACCTAAATTTTCAACTCCGATAATTGGAAATCCGAAAATGTTCTTCCTAACATTTTTCATCCTAACAATCACAATTCCTAACTACTCTGTCTCTAATGTTCATAATTCCGAAGCATTCAACTTCATAATGTCAGTAGCAATAAACATCTATTATACTTTTATTTGTTTCCCTATATTTTCTCAACATAACCATCTTTTATACTATTATTCAAAGTCATATCTTTTTTGTTTAGATTTCTTTTTATTCATAATAATCAGTATTATATACATTAATCATTGTAAGCCCTAATTATCACATGCCATAATTATGATATGCCATAACATAATTTGCCATCGACATCGGGTGTGTAACGGTTGTTTATATCAAGAGAAATTGGATGCAATTGGGACTTTAGGGCACCCCGACTCGGACAGGTTAGGTTAGAAGGGGATGGCGGGGTCGTGTGAGCGAGCAAAGCGAGCGAATAGACCCCGCCATCCCCTTCGTGGTTATTTTTTTATAAACCACACAGAAGTAGGAGCCCCGCGAAGCGGGGCTCCGTCGACCTAGCCCACCATCAACCATGCACAGAAAAAAAACCTAAAACTATAAATATCATCTTCTACCCACATATATTTTTTATAACATTTGGTAAATGTTTCTTTCTGAGTATGAGTGAAAATATTATGGTAATTATGTTTAGGGATAAAAGCGTTATGATAAAAAACAGTAGGAGTTTAAATATATTTACATTAATGATATTATTAATTACAATTTTCGGAAACATGAGTGTTATGAACATCGCCGGTAGCACTACAAATAGTATGAATGAAAACTTTAGGATGAACAATTTTAGGAAGAGTGATCATTCGGATTACAAATCGTTAGGAAGAACAATTTCGGGTAAAGAACTTTAGTTGAGCCAATATGGACCCAACAATTATACTCACAACAATAAATTAATTCACAACACACCTTATTTATTACTATATTTTCTAATCAAAAGCCTGCAATGCCATACAAATGTACAGCAATACGAACTTGTTGACATAGTATTTGACGTCACGTTTTGTTTTAACCAATGGTGTTGCGTTTTACAAAGAATTTCCTTAGCTTTATCTGCATGTTTATTAAACAGTTGTTACTAGGTATGCATAGCAATGCAATGTTTACTAAAATAATGATTTAGTTCAAATGTCTAGCCATTAAAGATTCAGAATAAAAATATTTGAACTAAATTTAAATAACATGCATATCCCTATTACCTATTAGCAAAACTATAGTAGAATATTCTAGGTCTGTGTTTACAGTTCTTTGAATCATTTGTTTGACGGCGCATTGCTAGCGCCATCTGTTGAAGATACGTCGGAACTAGATTTGACATCTGTCAGTCTAGCGGAGCGTCGAGTCTATGGTCGGCGCCGCCATGTTGAACGTCAGTGGCTTTCGGACTTCAACGGCGAGCGCACGACTGATACGACGAATCGCTTTTGTTCCGCGTAATCCTATGCGTTTATGTTCCGGAATTAATTTGGTTCGGTTGATTTAGTGTTTTTCTGATTGCTAGTGACTGTATTTCGATTAAATTCTGTTCAGAAGACATTTTGTTAAAATAACTTAAAATTAAATAGTTTTGATTGTGACTCGAGTGATTCTTTGCTGCTTCCTACCCACGTTGCCACTTGCTGAAGCATGGCTGACTCTGATATGGACGGGCACTCGCCTACATGTTTATAACGTCTGTTATGATAACAATGGTTGGTAAGAATATGGCTAATATAATTGAGTAATTTTTTTCCAAACCCTGAACATAATTAGTCACAATAAAATATTGATTTGTTTTTCTGTGTATTGTCACAGGTCTCTGCTGGAAGAGCCTAACCAGAGGGGGCAAGTCAGGCTGAGGCTGAAGAGGTGGTGGTTGGTTGGCACAGCTGCATGGGAGATTATTTTGTCAGAGTCTCATACCTCTCAGCATTGCACTTAACCAAATCCAGTAGTTCCCCAGCCTCAAACGCGCCTCCATGTCAACGTTATTCGAGCGCTAGAAGATCCTTGTAGCAATTGTAAATCATTCATGACAGTCCAGCACAATGACGCGTGTAATGATGTAATAGCGTAATGTTTGCCAGGCGCAGTCGCCAGGCGCAGTCGCCAGGCGCAGTCGCCAGGCGCAGTCGCCAGGCAGTATGACGATGGTCCTCGCACGCAGTCGTGACTCGTGACAGCGTGTCGTTAACCTTTTTTTTTTTTTTTTTTTTCTGGCGTGGAAACTCCTCATGGATGTCCGCCGCCCTGGGGCGGACGGCGGGCTCTGTCAGACTCTTACTGACTAAAAATCACCCCGCTGTTCCATCTCACACCTACGCCGGGGGGCTGGAAGAGGGCGTTGTCCGCCCTCCGACGACGCCCGGGCTACCGGTCACCTGGCTCGTCTCCGCAGCCACCACCGTGACTCGTGACAGCGTGTCGTGCCGGCGCCGCCGCCGGTCACCTGGCTCGTCTCCGCTGCCACCGCCGCCGCCAGCGCAGCCAGCTAGGCGCAGCGGCAAGCTAATGGTCATATTTAGTAGCGTTACATCGTTATTATAACTACTGATGACTCTCCGTACTACGTACAGTTTACCGAACGTCCATAGAAACAGTTTGGCTTTGACTGCGGCTTTGTTTCGTAGCGGTTAGGGCGGTATTCGTAGTTCAAGTGTTACTGCTCACTGACTACTGCTTCCAGGAGACTGACAAATAAATAAAAAATATACGTTTTAAACACGCTTAGGTACCTACGGCAGTTTCTTTACGAGTAAATAATTTAGTTTTGTAGACAAAAGTTGACTTCTTAACATCACATCAGTTTTTTTCTGGAAATTAGTTAGCTGGACGGTAAGAGATTCTAGTTGTTCTGTTATTTAGGATCAGCTTCCAGCTCAAACTCTGAGGCTGACTAACATAGATATTTATATTACCTGTTAATAAAGTAAAATGCTTTTATGAGTTTTCCAATAGAACAGCTCGTTAAGTATAGGTACTTAGGTAATACAAGAGCCCTGACGTTGTCAGGCTGCTTCATTGATTGATAATAATAATATTATTGATTGCATCGAAGTACTTATATCATTCAAAGTGTTACACCGTACGTCGTGCAATGCAGTCTCATTTTTAATCAACCGACTTCTGAAAATGTAGGGGGTTATGTGTTCGGCGACCTTTGTCATAAGAGGTAGACAAAAACGCAGACAATTAGGTACATACGATTGGCTTTCAGGGAGACGATGTTAGAGACAGGACCATTTCATGACGTCAAGCAAGTGAATATTTCTAGAGGGACGTACCTACCTATAGCGTGCCCAGTGCTAAACCAGTATTCCAAAACAAGTTCAGTATGCGCGAGTCTTGATGAGTCTTCACTCTTCAGTGACTCGTTCCGCTTCCTCGCACAGACATTATAACATTGAGTTTTTACTAAACATTCGCGAGGACACTCGTTATTAAATAGGTTTCAGTTGTTGACAGAGTGACCAAATTGTTTCCTATATAATTTGCCTTTCTAATAATAGGTATCATAATATAATTTAGTGGCGTCCAAACCTACAGATAATTTTAAAAACCACCTACCTAGAACTTTATATTGAATACTTATGTTGATAATTTGGTCTTAAACAAAATCGAGTAGGTACCAAGAAGGAAAAAAAAAATAAAGTCAGTTAGCGATTTGAAAGGAGAATGCCAAGGCTTCCTACAAGACTCGGCCAGAACCGACAAAGATGAACGAGGTATATATCATAAAAAAGAAAAATAATTACAGAATTTGATAGTATATTTAGTTTTCTATTAAAAGTAGATAGGTACATCAAAAAAAGTTATATTTCTTTAAAGTTGACCACTTAATACTCCTCATTTTAACGATACCATGACATAAACTATTAAATAATGAATTAAATTCATGACTTTTGGCACATTCTCCTCACATATAGATACGTTTTTATAATAAAAATATAACATACCTACATGATTTTGGAATGTATGAAAAAAAAAACACATGTAGGTATACATTTTAACAATTTAGTAGGTGGGTTCAGTTGGTCGGTTGGGCGAGCCGGGTCAGCAAGTAATACAGGTTCAGTACGTCGGCGTCGGAAGTGGTAGAAAAATCGGAGTCCGGAACACGGCAATGAACAACACAAAACTCAAAAAAAAAACACGGGAACACTTCGTCGCTCGTGATGATAACACGCGGAAGAAGAAAAATAAAACAATAACAAATACAATTACTTACACAGCAAGTTGAAATCAAAATCAGTCTTAGATGAGTTGGTTAGATACACTGTCATCTTTAATTCAACGCCATCTGTGACATACTCTAAGTAACTAGTAAAAAGTTAATTTAAGTTAAATAAGCATCTAACATTTGGTAACATGTATGTCCAAATAAACAGCCGAAGTCCTAATTGCAAAACGTTTTTTGCGATTTGCCAAAAAACTAAATATTTTAATTCGGTCACTTTAATACTAAGCGAGCGAAGTGTCGCCAGCACTATAATATCATTATTAGAAATAAAATATTCTCAACGGAATCGATAATCAAATTAAATTACTTTTAACTATTACATTATAATAAAATAAAATGTCTATTGAACAATATAACTTAACGCGACATTATGTTAGTAATAAATTCATTGATATTATTGTAATCGATTTGCAAGTGCAACTTTGTATCGATATTATTTTATTTTGGCAATGGCAACATTTGTAATTGAAATTGTAGCTATGAAATGTATTGATTAATTGAATAACTATTTAAAATTACTTTTCAACGGTGTACTTCTACATATTTTATTTATATTGTATAATTCTTACTGTTTTCTGTTATGAATTATCATTATTGTAGAAAGTCTGTCGGACGCTACATGATTCGAGCCGATTCCTGGCATTGTCTTTTGGTATTTATTTAAAAATAATCATTAACAGCCTCACAAAAAATTCAAAATATGTCAGTCTTCATTAATTTTGACAAAAATCTAATTTTTTCATATTCTATGTCTACAGGTGAGATCGCTTAGTCTACAGAAAATAACAGAAATTGCTTTATTTTAATATCCTATACAAAACAATCATGTCAAATTTGACTTTCATAATAATAATACTTATTTTTCTTAATCATAATCATTCATAATATAAACAAAACAATCAAGTTAGGAACTATAAAAAAAAACGTAAAATGTCTACTTAAAATACATAATTATCCTCCTGTAGAAGAAATATTAAAATATGGCCTCATCATCGGTTTATCATCATCTTCTGATTCTACGATTAACCGACCTTTTTGTGTAAAGCGTCAGTTGTGTCCTCTGGTGTCAATCATCACTTAATCCAGGTAAAATTGACACAGTCGGAGCATCAGGAGTTGTTGGACGTTCAGGGGTATCTTCAGGGGTAGATTTATATACGCGTAATTGTATATTTCTTTCCTGATGTAGATCTACTATTTCCAACATAAAGTCATGACCTACTTTTCTTGTCTCTTGGGCTAAATGATAAATGACGATAAATTATTTATATTTCTGTAAATAGGTTTGTACAAACACTTTTACACGTACAACTAGGTGAGTCTGACTTGGTAGTTCTTTTTTAGACGTCCTCTTCTCCTTCCTATTGATTCTTTCTAATACTTCGCACTCTATATTTTGATAATTTGGACTCCAAATCGCGTATTCTCGCTATTCGCCGCAAGGTTGCCTGCTTGTCGGTCTTCTACAGATTGTACTTCGGTGAGTGTGCCCAAGAACTCCACGACCTTATTCAACTAGCCCCCTTCTTCCATCGGTCATCTAGACGCACTGCAAGTTACCACCCTTACCTTGTTGCTATTCCACCAATTCACACTAAGAGTTTCCAAATGTCTTTTCTAATGCGCACAGCAAAAGAATGAAACTCTCTACCTGCGTCTGTGTTTCCGAACGCATACAACCCTAATCTCTTCAAAGTGAGAGTGGGTAAGCTCACTCCACCGTCAACACTGTCTCTGTCACCACTGACCTAGACTCGAGTCAAGAGCAAACCCACCTATAACAAAAAAAAAAAACTTTTTTTCAGATAAATATTTCCAGTCTTAGTAGTCGCCTGGTACGTTTTGCTACTAGCCTACCACTGTGGGCACGTGATCGTGTAGAAGGGGAGGGTAGAGTATTTGTTTCCGGAAAATCATGTATAGTCTTGTTATTCTTTTCCGTTCTTAGCTTTCTCTCTCTCCATAGTTTCCGCATTTGTCCGTGTCATCTACTTCTTCGCGGCATCCTAAACGAAAATAGATCAGGTGCCAAACAAGCTTCTTACGTACGACACTAATGCCAAAATATTCAAATACAATACAATAGTCACTCTCAATATAATACAATATCTATCACTTTATGTCAGAGTGACTGTGACAGTACGGGACTTAACGGCATCTTAAAATTGAGTAGTGTTCTGGCCAAATACTCAATATTTGGGCAGAACTCCTTCCACTCTGAACGCTTGATACATCGATTAAAGGTAGCCCGTTGTTATCTCTCCTCTCTCTGATCTCTTGGACCCTATAACTATCTATCACTATAGAAAAATACTTCAGAAAAATCATGATGAATGAATTAATAAATGAAAGAACAATCGAACGAATTAAGTAATGATTGAATGCTTAGAATTAATAAATTATTAAATAAATGCATGACTGAACGAATAATGAAAAACAAATAGATAAGTTGTACGAGCCAATATTGCTCATACAGCAAAAGTACGTTTCTGCGCACGTAATGAATTACGCTAAACGTACTTTATTAATTATATTTTAACATAAACGCAGTCGTCACTAAAACTTAGCCACGAGCGGGTCGATCAATAATAACATTGTATCAAGTGCGGCTCAGATAACTAAACAATCGTAACTTAATTAAAACTATTGAACCTAACAGTGGTTTGGTGTGAGTTAACTACCTTCCTACAACAACTACCGGGGTATCAGTCAACGACGAGAATACCCCAACATCTTTTGGTCCTTCGAGCCGGATGACGTGGCATATCACCTTGTGAGTCGTCGTGTCTCCTCATCAGCAGAGTGCTTAGCGTGGTATATCCCAGTTACGTTAGCAAATCGGTGTTATTGGCTTCCCACAAGCGGGTCTCACCAGTAGCATTGAGACGTTGCACATAACGTAAAGGAGGGTGAGCTACACTGAGTGCCTGTAACTAACGAACCAGCAGAGGTCACGTCTACTGCTACAACTAAGAAATAATCAGCGGGGATAACGTCCACTGCGGTTACTTCAGCTCCGAAAACTTCGTGAGTACTACCTACACGCCAACCACTAGCAGCTCCACAAGGCGTAAACAATGTCGACAGAAGACTACCCTGAATTTGTGGAACTTATAACAAAACAGCAAAACAGCTACGAGAGAATCAAAACTCTACAAACGAACTACAAAAAGGATTCTGTGAGTAGAAAAACCACAGACTACCTAGACAAGCGCATCGAAGCCTTACAATCCCTATGGGATAAGTTTCGATCGAACCACGAAATTTTGATCAAGTATGAAAGTGCCCAAAGAGTCCACGACTACTTTAGGCAGGACATATTTATTATTACAAAAAGCATGTTTGACGAAACAATGCAATCTATGAATCAACTACGAAACAAGTTGATAAACGAACCGGGATTTTCGGGTATACAAAAACCGAAAATACTAGAAACACCCGGAACACCGCAATTCGATACAACTGGAGTACACCAACATATCGAGGATGAAACGGACAAGCACCTTTCAACGCTATTACGTAATCAAATGTGTAACTTCAACGCTTTGAAGCGAGCGGTCTCCAAAATTAATCTGGATGACATGAAAGAGAAGTGGCAACTCCAAGATCAAGTCAACATATTACGATCTAAATGGGAATCCATCGACAAGATTCATTGGGAACTAAGCTACTTACTGCAAGGGAACGACAAGGACTATGAAGCAAAATTCGATCATTGGGAGCAAGTCTACGACAACCTAAAGGAAGAGCTGAATAGAAAAATCTTTGAGACATCCCATTATGAAAAAACAACACCGCGTATGGAATTACCGGAATTCAACGGAACTTTCAACAATTGGATCTCCTTTAGGGATTTATTCTTTGAGATGATTCACAACAATCCAACGCTGAACAAAACGCAGAAAATGAAGTTCCTAAAAGCTAAGTTAAAAGGTGAAGCAGAAAAGTTAATCAAGCACCTTCCTGTGAGTGCTGAGAATTATGACTCGTGCCTTAATATTATTCAGCACCGCTACGACAACAAGCGATTACTTTTCACCTCCTACATAGATACACTTCTCAATCAAGCGTCCATCGAAAAACCAAACTCTTCCAACATGAAGAAGCTGTATGACACAACTAAAGAGTGTTTAAACGGCCTAGAAAACATAGACATCAATATTCCAGTATGGGGTCCACTTATCGTCTACCTACTATCCTCCAAACTGCATGATGTCACGTACGCTGACTATATAAAAATCATGAAACATTCAAGAGAGCTTCCAGACTTAGAGGAGTTTATGGAGTTCCTGGAATTGCAGTTCATAACTTTAGAAACATCCCGTAACAAAAAGAACGGCGGGAAACAAAACTACTCATCAAATAACCAACCTAAAAGTTATAACAACTACAAGTCAACGAACTCTAAAGACACAGAAAAGTGGACAAAAACCTTCCATGCAACGGTGAGGAAATGTCCACTGTGCAAAAACGAACACACGCTGAGGCAGTGTTCTACATTTTTGAACGTGGATGTCGCAACGCGAAACCAAACAACAAGAAACCTTAACTTGTGCAAAAATTGTTTGTTTAGTCACGGCGGGAATAAATGCAATTCAACGAAAACATGCCGCACGTGTAACTTCAAACATCACTCTCTACTCCATGATGATAATCTGAAAGGGCAACATTCAAAGCCGACCACATCAACGGTGGTTGAGCGAACATCTAATCACATTAACGGTGAACAAGAGATACTCTTAACTACTCTACAACTAAAGGTCAAGAACAGGGAAGGAAATTACGTCATCCTTCGGGCGTTACTGGATCAAGGCTCTCAAGTAAGCTTGCTCACAGAAAATGCTGCTCAACGGTTGAACTTACCCCGAAACAAAATGAACGCTGCAGTCACTGGTGTTGGCACGATAATGGCCAAGAGCAAAGGGATGATTAAATTGGAGTGCAAGTCTATCCACTCTGATTATACATTCCTAACAGAAGCTTTAGTGATGAGTAAACTCATCAACAATTTGCCTAACTCAACGATCAACAAGGAGAACTGGACGCATCTTCACAATATCAAGTTAGCTGATCCAGACTACAACATCTCTGGACCCATCGATCTACTGCTTGGAGTAGATGTTTACTCCGACGTGATCTTAGGAGGAATAATAAAGCATAAGAATGGTTCGCCAGTAGCGCAACAGACAAAGTTGGGCTGGATATTGTGCGGTGCTACAAAGCAGTTTAACTGTCTAGTAACACTAACAGAGCTAGACAATCTAACAAAATTTTGGGAAATAGAAGATATCCCTTCGGAATCCGAAAATACAACGGAAAACGAATTCTGCGAAACATACTACACAGAAACAACAAAGCGATTAAGCAATGGGCGTTATGTGGTGAAAATGCCAATGAACACTAACTACGAACAAAACCTGGGGAACTCGAAACCTCAAGCTACAGCACAATTTCTTCATTTGGAAAAGAAAATGGCGCGACAAGAACACTTCGCTAAGCTATACAAAGAATTCATCCGAGAATACATCGATTTGGGACACATGAAACAAGCGACAGAATCGGAAAATCGAGTGCAAGCCTACCTACCACACCACGGCGTAGTAAGGGAGTGCTCATCAACAACGAAACTACGAGCTGTTTTTAACGCATCAATGAAAACAGACTCCGGGTACAGCCTAAACGATTTGATGAAAAAAGGGCCAAATCTACAAAAGGACATACTATCCCTGATCATAAAATGGCGGAGCTATAAATATGTTCTAACGGCGGACATTGAGAAAATGTACCGTCAAATCCTTATTCATCAAGATCAACAAAGTCTTCAAAAAATAATTTGGAGAGAAGCGAATAGTGAACCACTGAAAACTATGCAGCTGTGTACCCTAACATACGGGATCAAAGTCGCACCATTCATAGCGATGCGCACTCTCCAACAACTGGCTAAAGATGAAGGCAACGCTTTCCCTCTGGCCCAAAAGGCGCTACTTAACGAATTTTATATGGATGACGCCATCACGGGCCACCATACCATAGAATCGACGAAGCTGCTGCAAAAAGAGCTAAGTGAACTACTGAAGAAAGGTGGTTTTGTTTTACGGAAATGGTCCACGAACGAACAGTCTATTCTCAAAGACCTACAGAACAAAGAGAAAAGTAACAATAACGAATTTAACTTTAAACAACAAGAGTTCAGCAAAACATTAGGGCTCGCATGGAATGACGCAAGCGACACATTCCATTTTATTAGTGAAGCCCCTAACGACAACAAAAATGCATCATACACAAAACGCAGGCTATTGTCAGAAATAAGCAAGATCTACGATCCACTTGGTTGGCTGGCTCCAATTACTCTACAAGCAAAACTGCTTTTTCAAAAACTATGGAGGGATAACTACCAGAACATTGGTTGGGACGAAAATGTACCAGATTCCATAGAAAAGGAATGGAGGCAAATTAAATCCGACCTGCCAAACATAAAATACATAAGTTTACCAAGATGGATAAAAAACGAAAACAATATTACGATCGAATTGCAAGCCTTCTGTGACGCGAGCGAGAAAGCCTACGCATGCGTTATCTACAGCCGAACTACGTCACCCAGTGGCGCTTATGAAACAACACTACTCGCAGCAAAAACTAAGGTGGCAGCAATCAAGAAGAAAACTACGATACCGAGGTTGGAATTATGCGCCGCAGTGTTGCTGGCGAAACTCCTACAAAGGATAACAAAAGTCCTCGCAGATTACGATCTAAGGATTACCTGCTGGACCGACTCTAAAGTTGTCCTAGCATGGCTTCAGGGAAGTCAAACCAAATACGAGAAGTACGTAACTAATAGAACCGCACAAATATTGAACATCGTGCCTGCGATCAACTGGGGTTACGTGAAGACAAACGAAAACCCTGCCGACTGTGCCACGAGAGGACTCATGCCAATCAAACTGGTGAACTTTTCCCTGTGGTGGGAAGGCCCTAGATGGCTTAAGGAGCAAGAAACACAAGCCCTTATCTCTAAAGAAACTTATAGCACAAACGAGGGCTTCCTAACAAGCTGTTACATGAATAATAGTACGGAACCCACGCCGATCAAAAATGAATTAATCAAGTCATTACTTGAGCGACATAGCAACATGGATCGCATTACAAGAATACTTGCCTTGGTGATACGTTTCGCTGATGCATTACGAAACAAAAGAAGGTCAATTGAAGGCCATGAACTGAACTTGCACGAACTAAGCAACGCACTGTTTATGATTACTAAAGCAGTGCAACGGGATTATTTCGAAAATGAGATAAATTCTCTCAATAAAGGTGAGAAACTTGCCAACAGAAGCACCATTTTGAAACTTAATCCATTTTTGGACTCAAATGGAGTTTTACGTGTTGGAGGACGCCTAAACCACTCATACTTACCAGTGGAAACGAAACACCCCATTCTTTTACCAGGAGAGGGAAGACTAACCCGGCTAATTGTTGAAAAGGCGCATCAACGAACCTTACACGGTGGAGCAAGATTAACGCTAGCTGACACTAGAAACAGTTACTGGATCATCAGCGGCAATCGAACCGTCAAGAAAATACTGCGACAATGCATTCGATGCCGTCGATACGCAACAACTCGAAGCGAACAGTTGATGGGCAACCTTCCTAAAGAAAGGATCACTCCATCGAGGCCGTTTTCGCATACTGGCGTCGACTTTACAGGCCATGTGGACGTAAAGATAAACAAAGGCCGCGGGATTAAAACCTGCAAAGGCTATATAGCCATATTTATATGCATGTGCACAAAAGCAGTGCATATCGAACTTGTTTCGGACCTATCAACGCAAACTTTCATCGCAGCATTAAGAAGAATGTGCGCCCGTAGAGGCACCCCTAAACACATCTACTCGGATAACGGAACTAACTTTGTCGGAGCCGCAAGAGTTTTAAAAGAAGAGTTCCAACTATTTAAAACAATACAATCGTCAGAGTTCTTTAAGGAGATCAACGACCTTCAAATCGAGTGGCACTTTAACGCTCCATCCTAGCCATCAGCAGGAGGCTTATGGGAAGCCGCTGTACGTTCCATGAAAGCACACCTGAAACGCGTGATCGGACAACAAAAGCTTACCTACGAACAATTTGCAACGCTTCTCACACAAATCGAAGCGTGCATGAACAGCCGGCCACTGTGTCCATTAACAGAGGATATCGAAGATCTGGAATACCTCACCCCTGGTCACTTTCTCACGGGGAGTCCAACACTAACACTACCACTCAATGAACCTGAAGAAAACAAAACGATAGACATCAGAAACAACTGGAAACTCATTGAGCTCATGCATCGACACTATTGGAGTCGCTGGTCGAAAGAGTACCTCCATTCACTACAACACCGAAACAAATGGCAACAAACTAAAGAAAACATACAGAAGGGACAGCTAGTTCTCGTCAAGGAAAGTAATTCACCCTCAAGCAGATGGGCTATGGGACGCGTAATGGAACTGCACCCTGGCAGCGATAACTTAGTACGAGTAGTCACGCTTAAGACACAAAATGGGAAACTTAAAAGACCCATAACTAAACTCGCCCCGCTACCTATAAACGAGGCATGCGGAAGCGCTGACACACAAGAAATGAGTTCAGAAACTGACCACAACGAGCCAAAGACAGGCACTAACAAAGGTCGAAAAGGGGTCAACAGCTTGCTTATGATGTTACTAGTAGCATTTACAACGCTATCATGTGGCCTAGCAGCACCCCCGCAACATTTTAAAATAACTCGGTTAGCAGAAAACCAACCAGTTTACTTTGACCCCGTCGGAAATATCCAACTTATTCACGACGAATGGAAACTTCTGGTATACTATAACCTGACAACATTCTGGCAAAGTACAACGAGGGTAGAGGAGTTCGTGAATCATATAAGCCAACTATGCGACACGATGCCTAACGAACCATGTCACGCTACGTCACAACAACTCAAATACGAAATGGGCCAGCTGAACGAGTATAACACATTGTTGCGGTCTCAACATCAACAACGAAGGCGACGTGGCTACGTTAACGGCGTAGGAAATCTTGCACGAGCCCTGTTTGGTGTCCTTGATAGCGATTTCGCAGAAAAGTATTTTTCTGCGAAATCGCGCTCAGGACATAGAAAAAATTAAAACAAATGAACAATACTTATTGCAGCTGATAAGAAATCAGACACTGATTATCGAGGCAGAAAACAACGTCATCAAGAAAAATGAAGACTTTGTAAAGACGCAACTAGAAGTAATTCAACAATTTATGAACGAAACGAAATATAATACGGCAGTAATTGAAAACAGATTTCAAAGAATGAAAACAATGAACGATGTCAATGCTGGGGCGTTAACTGCTAGTTTACTTATCTCAGTACTGAGGAGAAACCAAGAAATGCTCATAAGTGCATTGACAGATATCTACAGAGGCCACCTCGACATGAAATTATTGACACCGGAGCAGCTATCAGCTATATGAACAAATCAATTACATTGCTGGTATTATACCGAAAAGATTAATAATTACCTATCAATAACAGCAACGGGTCGAACATTAAA
Organism: Brachylomia viminalis; assembly: GCA_937001585.2. NCBI lineage: Eukaryota > Metazoa > Arthropoda > Insecta > Lepidoptera > Noctuidae > Brachylomia > Brachylomia viminalis. Next base: position 24,731,661 of record OW443314.2, read on the forward strand.
AATATTTACAAAATTATTTATGTTAAAGCCCGGCTCACCGACCAGTGCTTACTGTTCGAATTACCTATACCGTTACTAAGCGATAACGAGTACGCATTGTACCGTAATATAGCTATGCCTAGATGGGAAACAGCTAAACAATGTCAGGTGATAGAGACAAAAACACAATATATTGGAGTCAACTTCGTAAAGAATACCTACATACAGATGGAAGAGGTTGATCTTCAGCAGTGTACCACAATGACGGCGGATAATCATATCTGCCACGCATCTACAACTATCCGCAACTTGCATGGAGCCACGGCATCCTGCGAAGCGAAAATACTCAGTCAAAATGTAAACAACATTACATGTGATTGGGTATCACAACAATGCTCTGACCGGTGGATAAAGTTACACAGACCAAACATATGGCTATATAATTGCATCAATGAGTGCACGACTCGCATTGTCTGCGAAAATCGAATTACAACAACCATTATAACAAAAGCGGGGCTTCTTGCCCTAGGTCAGGATTGCATACTTCAGCACAATGACAACACAATTTATTCACACAACGTTTTAAGTAGCAGTACTAATATTGGAATTACCTTGGAGGTACCTACTATTGACTCACCAAATGATATGTGGAATACATTCAAAAACACAAAGATTGTGCTACCGAAACAAAACTTATCTAATGAACACAAATTATTAGATGACCAGATAACCACACTAAAGGGAAGAGAGAGCTTACCTAACGACTTAAGTGTCCACGACATCGGCAACTGCACTATAAGCTCTTTGCTGGTGGGAGGAATCGTCGCCGCTATAATAGTTTGGCGAATAAGGAGATATCTTCAGGCGCGTAAGAAGAGCAATACCGTAGCCACCGCGAACAAGACTCAAGAAAGGACAGATGATATAGAACTAAAGGAAATTCCTGCCTACGCCAAAATACGAGGTGGACATTCGGAGAACTACCGTTCGCCGCAACCAGCAATTGGAACAAGATTCAAACTATGATTAACTATATAAGAATTATGTCTTGCTTATTGTTTTGATTGCTTAATAACATGTATACTATTTAACTTGTAACTCAAGTTTGGTAATCTGAGTGCGTACATATTTTTCCCCCGGGAGCATGTACGAGCCAATATTGCTCATACAGCAAAAGTACGTTTCTGCGCACGTAATGAATTACGCTAAACGTACTTTATTAATTATATTTTAACATAAACGCAGTCGTCACTAAAACTTAGCCACGAGCGGGTCGATCAATAATAACATTGTATCAAGTGCGGCTCAGATAACTAAACAATCGTAACTTAATTAAAACTATTGAACCTAACAGTGGTTTGGTGTGAGTTAACTACCTTCCTACAACAACTACCGGGGTATCAGTCAACGACGAGAATACCCCAACATAAGTATCAGATTAAAAAACAAACACTATCAATTTCAAAATGTAATAAAAGTAGAACCCTATCATTAGAATAAAATAAAATCGCTCAATGTCAAAAATCGACCAATTGTATGTCTCTCATGTAGACGTTGATTCTTCTGTAGACAAGTGAATCTACAGAAAATATTTCTACAGGAGAGATAAACACAATACATAGTAAATAAAAGACAGCGGCCTAATTTTTGAGGTTAGAAAACCAACAAACGAGCCTTGGAACATCACACCCTAAAATATACCTACATCGCCGCTATAATCAAACATTTTTATTCATTGTACTTACTTTTCAATACGTCACCAAGGAAAGACGCATTGAGGTTAGACAAAAACTAAAAACTTTTAATCGGTGAATTGGTCTGTGACTGACAGAGACCACTATGCTGCCAACCTAAAAAATAGAAACTAAAATACGTTTCTTTATATCAGGGATGCACAGACCACGGCCCGCCGGTCGAATACTGGTGGCCCGCCGACAGCAAAAATAATACTCTCGTACATTCGGAAAATATTGAATTCTATTCCAGAATAAAACCAAAAAAAATATGTTCGAAAAATAATTTGAATCTCGCGCGTGCGCTCTTAGGTACGTTTATCGGTGCGCCGTGCATGCGTCGGTAACAGCGGTCGGTAATGTTCGTGCTGATCTCGGTTAAATTCGTTTTCTTGAGGAAGCGCCGCGGCCGGCGGCGCGGCGACGAAGGCAGCGCGGTGGCGGCTTATCCACGGGTTATATTGTTAGAGCAAGCGAGATAGCAATAGTCCCGAATTCCCGATTGCTCGCGTAGGTAGATACACGAAGCTTCCAGAGTTGGTTTCGAGATTTCTCCAGACAGTTTTCGACTCTATACGCGCGGTATAAAAGCCACGCTAACCGCAGCGACCGACAGTTGGGTTTTAATTTGAGTGAAGTGTCAATAGTTCTAGTGTAGATTTTAACTCGACTAGCCGGTGTCTTTTGATCTACATTCAACGTAGATTTCCAGTCAAGTGCCGTGTATAATTGTGTTGTGAAATCGTAAGTAAAACTCTGTTATTAATAAGCGTTTCCCTACATATTTAATCAATTATTTTTGCTAATTTAAAAAAGGATGGGTAATTTAAGTAGGTACTGTAATTGTTTTTAGGTGCTGTGTTAATCCTAGCCAGGATTAGAACGCAACATGGACAAGCCAGGGCCTAGTAAAAAACGTAAGGTTAAAGATGAAAATCGGCAGTTTCAAGAAATTTGGACTGAGAAATACTTTTTTGTATGGTCGCATAACAAAGTCGTTTATTTAATTTGCAAGAATTCTGTTGCGATTGCAAAGGAATATAATGTAAAAAGGCACTATGAAACGCAGCATCCTACTTTTACCAAGTTTACAGGCGAATTAAGAAAGCAAAAAATGTTGTCTTTAAAACGGGAGCTTATTGGTCAGCAAGCTATGTTTACAAAACCCATTCAAGATTCAGAAATAGCTACAGAAGTTAGTTATGAAATTTCTCGAATGATAGCAAAGCGAAGTCGCCCCTTCAATGATGGGGATTTTGTAAAAGAATGCATAGAAATTGCCGCTAAGAAAATGTGTCCAGAAGCAGCAAAAAAGTTTGAGAAAATTCAACTGAATCGTATGACTATCCAAAGACGAATCATGTCTTTGTCAGGTAATATTGCGGAACAATTAAATGAAAAAACTAAGTTCATTGAATTTTTTTCATTAGCACTCGACGAATCCATTGATATTAGTTCCACAGCTCAACTTCTCATATTCATACGAGGTGTTACTCAAGATTTTGAAGTCTTAGAAGAGTTATTAGGAATGTGTTCATTGAAAGGTCAAACCAGAGGAGTTGATATACTCAATGTACTTTTGGATGAGTGTTCAAAAACTGATTTGGACTAATCAAAATTATCGGGAGTTGCGACTGACGGTGCTCCTTCGATGATTGGTGTCAATTCTGGCCTTGTTACTTTGCTGAAAAAGCATCTGCAAGAAAAAAACATAAACGCTGAAGATCTCATGCAGTTTCACTGCATTATACACCAAGAAGCCCTCTGTTCTAAAAAAAATTAATTTCAAAATGTCATGAAAGTGGTAGATTCGACTGTAAATTTCATAAAATCACGAGGACTCAATCACAGGCAATTCAAACAATTCCTTGATGACATCGAAAGCGAATATGGAGATTTACTGTATTATACAGAAGTAAGGTGGCTTTTTTTTTTTTTTTTTTGTGGATGGGAAATCATCAAATGACCCCTCCCGCTCTGGGTGGAGCGGAAGGGAGTGTCAGACTCTTACTGACTAAAACCCACCCGTGTTCCTTCCTTGGCCCTTTATGTTCCGGGTCAGCGGTACCCCTTATGGATGATCCCGCTTTCCCGGCAGGCTTGGGCCCTAGTGGACCCCCTCTTCGATGCTGACATCTCTTTGAGGCGCGCGTGGAACACGTACGCGCCGTCCGGCACGGGCCTGATCCTGATCGGACGGTGAGCTACCCATTACTCACCGCCCGCAGGCCCGCGCCTACGGTGGCCGGGAGTCGTCACGCGGCTCCCGACGCCCGGAGCGTCCACCGCGGCGGCTTGGACGGGAGACTCTCTCCCTCTCCCGTCCCGCCACCTCCTTCGCTAGCATGACTGCTTCGCAGAAGGAGGCGACTGCCTCCCACTTCCCCTCGCCCCGGACCATGGCTTGAACCAAGGCCGGGCGTGAGAGGTCGCCGCCGCTGCCGATCGCCTCTACGAGGACACGGCGGTGCTCCGCCCATGCAGGGCAGGCCCCCACCGTATGCTCCACCGTGTCCTCGGGGCGATCATCGCAGTGGTGACACCCGGGCAAGTAAGGTGGCTAAGTCGTGGATTGATACTGGAACGATTTCTAAATTGAATAGAAGAAATTGAAATATTTCTGGCGGAAAAGCAAAGGGATGCCCCGGAACTTAAAAATCCTGATTGGTTGTGTGATTTGGCTTTTTAGTTGACATTACAAATCATTTGAATGTCTTCAACCAACAGCTTCAAGGCAAAAATCAACTGATATCCCAGCTCTACGCTCATGTATCATCCTTTCAATGCAAGCTGACACTTTTCAGATCGCAATTGAATTCTGGAAATTACAATCATTTTCCGAATTATAAGAAAATGGCTGAAAAATTCAACAAAACTGCGATTAATTTCAGTTATGTAGAAAAGCTAGATATTTTGATTCAATCTTTTCAAGACAGATTTTCGGAGTTTAAAAAAAGTGAAACCTCTGTTGGACATGTTCACCAATCCTTTCACGATTTCAGTTGAAAATGCGCCAGAGTCAATGCAGTTAGAAATTATCGACATTCAAAACGACCAAGATTTACGCAACAAATTCAACGAAGGAGACTTGTTAAACTTTTACCGCTGCATGGATAAAAATACGTACAAAGAGGTGCGCATAAACGCTCTGAAATGGGCCAGCTTATTTGGTTCTACCTATATATGTGAACAAACCTTTTCAATACTAAATAATAATAAAACTAAAAATCTAAACCGCTTTGCAAACGAAAGTTTGGAAGCAGTTTTACGTGTTGCTACAAGTAAATTTGAGCCAAATATAAAAAAAAGATTGTAAGCACTATGCACTATGCTTCAAATTAATAAATTCTTTTTCAATTTTAATACATTATTATCAATTCTTTATTGTCTTTAATTACATAAACTTCTGCCGGCCCGCCATCAGTTCATAATTTGCCCGAGTGGCCCCTAGTCTTAATAAGTCTGTGCATCCCTGCTTTATATGCAGATTTTGACCTATTTTATGCGTCGAAGGGAAGAGACTAAGAAATTGAGAACACAATCATGTTTATAAATTTTATTTCACTAATAAACACCGTGAATATTTTGATAAATAATTTAATGTAAACTTAATACATGTTAGAAATTGTACCAAGAAGACCTATGGAAAAACTAAATGTTGAATATTTTAAATTGCCACTTAATGTCCAGTACTCGAGGTCGGCAAGCTCTTTGAGAGAGTAATTGCAGGCCGCCTCGTCGGGCACCTGGTGAGGACGGGGCCGGATCTTGCGGATAGTCAGTTCGGCTTCCGCAAGGGGCGCTCGACGGTGGACGCCATCATGCGCGTTAGAGCCCTCACGACGGGGGACGCGGTGTCTCGGGGCGGGGTTGTCGTGGCGGTGTCACTCGACATCGCCAACGCATTTAACACCCTGCCCTGGAGTTGCATTGGGGAGGCACTCCGGTATCACCGGGTGCCAACCTACCTCCGTCGAATAGTCGAGGCATATCTGACGGACAGAGCCGTCATCTACCCCGGTCGCGATGGGGAGTGGAACCGGCGAGAGATGTCGTGCGGTGTCCCACAGGGATCGGTTCTAGGGCCGCTCCTGTGGGACATCGGTTACGACTGGGTGCTGCGGGCCGACCTCCCTGATGGCGTCAGCGTGGTGTGCTACGCTGACGACACGCTGGTCCTGGCGCAGGGGAGGTCGCATCAGGCGGCGGCCGACGCGATGACACGCGGGGTTGCGATAGTCGTGGAGAGGATCCGGCAGTTGGGTCTCGAGGTGGCTTTGCACAAGTCCGAGGCCATGTCTTTCCATGGGCCCCGGAACAGGCCACCATCGGGATCCCAACTAACGGCAGGAGGGGTTCACATCGGCGTCGAGTCCACGATGAAATACTTAGGACTCGTGCTCGATAGCCGGTGGAACTTCGTGGAGCACTTCAGACGTATGGCCCCCAAACTGGAACGGACTGGGGCCGCCCTCAAGCGGCTCCTGCCCAACCTGAGGGGTCCAAACGCCTCCTGCCGGAGGCTGTACGCGGGGGTCGTGCGGTCCATGGCTACATATGGGGCCCCGGTGTGGGCGCGTTCACTGCGGCGGAGAGCCGCCCACTATCTGAACGCGCCCCAAAAGGTGGTAGCCGTAAGGCTGATCCGGGGCTACCGCACGATCTCGGGCGAGGCGGCAAGCCTCCTTGCCGGACTGCCACCGTGGGATCTGGAGGCGATAGTCCTCGCGCGCCTGTATGAGTGGCGCGCGGAGGCACTACGCCGGGGGGAAACCCCGCTTCCGCGGCAAATCGCGGCGGAGCGGACGGACCTCCGGCGCGATCTCATGGCGGCATGGAAAGAGCGACTGTCGCAACCCAGCGCAGGGCACGCCATGATAGCGGCGGTAAGACCCCTCTTTGAGGAGTGGCTAGAGAGGCGTCACGGCGTCCTCACCTACCGCCTGACGCAGGTCCTCACCGGACACGGAAGTTTCGGGAGGTTCCTGCACATCATCAGGCGGGAGGAAACGCCCGGGTGTCACCACTGCGATGATCGCCCCGAGGACACGGTGGAGCATACGGTGGGGGCCTGCCCTGCATGGGCGGAGCACCGCCGTGTCCTCGTAGAGGCGATCGGCAGCGGCGGCGATCTCTCACGCCCGGCCTTGGTTCAAGCCATGGTCCGGGGCGAGGGGGAGTGGGAGGCAGTCGCCTCCTTCTGCGAAGCAGTCATGCTAGCGAAGGAGGTGGCGGGACGGGAGAGGAAGAGAGTCTCCCGTCCAAGCCGCCGCGGTGGACGCTCCGGGCGTCGGGAGCCGCGTGACGACTCCCGGCCACCATAGGCGCGGGCCTGCGGGCGGTGAGTAATGGGTAGCTCACCGTCCGATCAGGACCAGGCCCGTGCTGGACGGCGCGTACGTGTTCCACGCGCGCCTCAAAGAGATGTCAGCATCATAGAGGGGGTCCACTAGGGCCCAAGCCTGCCGGGAAAGCGGGATCATCCAAAAGGGGTACCGCTGACCCGGAACATAAAGGGCCAAGGAAGGAACACGGGTGGGTTTTAGTCAGTAAGAGTCTGACACTCCCTTCCGCTCCACCCAGAGCGGGAGGGACTCCTCCCGCTCTGGGTGGAGCGGAAGGGAGTGATTTGATGATTTCCCATCCTCAAAAAAAAAAAAAAAATGTCCAGTACTCAGTATCCGAACATTCTACAGGAGGGGACTTTTTTTATTAAGCATTGAATAACAATAATTAAAACGTAATGAAAACACCTTTATCTTTCAATCAATCAATGGCTAAGAGCCAATCTCCTGACTGTGAATATTTCGAAATCGACACAAATTCAATTCAGTTACTCCAAGAACAATCCCAAAAAAATTGAAATCAAATTACATATATGTAACTCACCTCAGAATAATACAACCTGTACATGTCTGGCTCTAGGGAAATCGATATCAGTGAAATATTTAGGGGTTATTCTGGACGAAAAACTAAGCTGGCGCCAGCATATAGACCTTACAACCGCGCGTATTCGAAAATTAATTTGGATTTTTAAAAGACTCAGACATGTGGCTGACCTTGAGCTATTACGCACTGTGTATTACGCACTAGCACAGTCAGTTCTCGCATACTGCATTAGAGTTTGGGGTGGCGCGTGTAAGACGTATATGATTCGCCTTGAAAGGGCCCAAAGATCTGTCCTTAAAGTAATGACATTCAGGCCATTCAGGTTCCCCACTAAAACCTTATATGAGAAATGTCAAATATTAACGGTACGGCAGATGTATATTTTAGATACCGTCATCAAACAGCACCTTATCACGCCATACGATAATAGTGTTCCAAAAAAACGCACCACACGAAACATCTGTTTGTCAATTAAATGTCGAACTGCATCAGCTAGAAAACAAAATAATTATTTATCTATTCATTTATATAATAAGACAAACAAAGAGCTTAAAATAAATCCTCTCACAATGAAGGAAGCTAAAAGTAAGGTTAAATCATGGCTACTTACGCATGACTATGAACAAACCGAACTCCTTTTAAAATAGTATATACTCTAACATCACACACCACATACCTACATTACACATTCACACACCACAAACACTACACACCATATTCATACACTATACCACTAACACTCTTTTAAATTACTCCACGTTGGGCAATGTTTCTCAAATTTATAATTTTCTCTATTTTCATATTTTACTTTAATTTTTGTACTTGTGTGTTTTTGATTAATTCTTATTGCATAAAACTCGTCTCATACTTATTGGGAGAAGACACTGGCTCCTGTAACACAGGTACTATACCTAGCGCAGGAGTCAGGGCCTCACTACTTTTGTTAAAAAATACTTATGTCAATAAAGAATTTATTATTATTTCCTTTATTTCATTTACATACATATGAATTACATTTTTAAATATTTTTATAAACAAAAAGATACCAAAAACATTTAAAAATATAAAAAATAGTAGCCCACCGGTATCGGGAACAGGGTCCAAGCTACCGGCGGTCAGGGCTCCAGAGAGAGAAACTTCCTAACAATACGGGCCGTGTCCAGAAGTACCGCTTTCTGAATCAAGCCCTTGATCCAGCTGCCTAACGAGAGCCTCCTTAGGTGTTGGTCGAGGCTCTTGGGTATTAGCCCATTGGCTGTCACGATATTATAATTATTATTATCTTTACATAGTAAAGATAAAATACTCCATTAATAATCAGTCTAAGAAAATAAATAATTCGAGGGAGTAATATTTTTACCAAAACGATTTTCCAACAATTGAACACTTTATTTACTTACAATTTTTGTGTATGACCCAATGGCCAACTTACATCGACCTTAACCTCTAAGCCATCAAGAATCTATGGACTACCTCTAATACCTAAACTCGTTTTGTAATTGTTTTTTTTTGTAATCGCGATCAACTCTTGACAATGAAATGATAATTGTTTAATGGTGCACTTCAAATCAAAGCTTATCTAATCACTGGCTATCAATTCTTCTTTTGTTCCCCGACATTGCTTATCTAAAATGTGATTTCTAAAAGATACCGCACTCTTAATTGCGAAAGTGCCCTCCTCTATCAGGCGACCTTGAGGAAGGGTAAGATATTCAGAAAGCCTCCATGAGTAGGTAGGTAGGCACACGTGAGGGGTCCGGTGGTAACTGCTGTCTTCGCCACGACGCGACATGAACTACATGTTTGTGTAGCTCAGAAGAAGAAGGTTCGGTTGGAGGTCATTATGCAAGCCTCGCCTCTTCCTGTGTTAGGTATGCGTGCGCGTATTTTATTTTTATTTAAAAAAAAAAACGTTGCTCCACACTAGGAATTTCTCCTGTATCGTGGGTGCGTTTACAAACATTTAAACTCACATACACAAACAGCCAGACCCGGAACAACCACTTGTAGGTCATACAAATATTTGTTTCGTGCGGGAATCGAACCCGCAACACGCAGCGCAGCAGTCAGGCGCTTAACCACTGCACCAACCGTGTCGTCAAAATACATAATTTACCGTATTGATACAGTGGTGAGGAATGCGTAGGCGCGGGTGGGCGGGGCGGCGCGCGGCGGTCGGTGCCGCGGTTCCGCCCGCGCGCCCGGCGGCAAACATCGGGCGCGAGCGACATGCGACACACGCCTGCGCCGTCTACGATACCAAGCAGGGAGAAGGTGCGAAGCTTCACCCAGTCGGACGATGCAAACTTTGAAGATAGAATATACAATATATTCAAGAGTAGATGCGGCCGTGCGGCGTTCTCATGTTAGTCTCTCACCTATAAACTGCACCTTCTTATCGTAAAACTTGTATTTATCGGTGATGAACGGTAAGAATAAGTCTACTCAGCCTATCATGTGACGACTGGCGAGTCAGTCTCACTCAATAGAAGATAGACGACAATAAATAGGGCGGCTGGAACAAGACTGGACGCGGAAGGCGGTGAAACGGATGTTGTGTTGTGGTGCAACTTTGGCAGTGACCCTTGTTGCCCTTGTCCAGCATTGGACGGCGATAGGCCGAAATAGATTGATTCAACAATTAACATCAACTATGAACAGTTCCTTATTCCGATGTATAGGTACTTACTGCTATCACATAATGTGTGTTTGTAAGAACATGACCTTCTGCAGTGCGTAATACTCTGTCAGAGAATGACTGTCTGTGCGAGTCTGTGCGACGACTTCCTCAGCGCGACTGGCACTTCACCTCAAGCGCCGCCGCCTCCGCCGCGCCCGGTTAGCTATCGTGTTACCGTGGCATTACCCCTCGTTACTCGTAGTTAATACTTGACACACATACCAAACAACAGTAACCTTCACGGTCGTTACCCATTGACGGGATAAGCAGTGCAGTCGCAGATAGCACACACATTTTGCTGATGACGGTTCTTATGTCTTTTTACGGGAAAGCCGAAAGAAAATAAAATTAATATCAGTTTTATCTGTGGTTTTATCTGTGGACCGTAAAATAGATGGCGCTGCATGTCGCTCAAACTTTCGAGACTTTCAATAAATGCTTTGTGAATGTTGATGAATTGATGATAGATAATGCACGTTGTCGTGACTTTGATTTATGTTACTGCGTTAGAGGTACCAGTAGGTACCTAACATAGGTACACCGTACAGTAACTCTATCAATGCGCCACACAAGTCCTACGAGTAGTTGGACACTACTTCCGCAATAAGTGCAGCACATAAACGTCTGAGCTGGAACTACAAACTGCTCATAGTTTCTCAGTAACACCATGTTATAATGTATTTCGGAAGATCTTATTGCAGAGGGCGACCAATTCCGCAACTCTCGTTAAATATACACGAAATTATTACCTTCAACTATTTGCATGTCTTTTGTAAAGACCATCGTCTGTGCTGATCTTTCTAAAGGACATTCAATTGTACGTTCATTTTGTATGCGGGTTTAACTCCATCGTGACTCAGATGACTATTTATTTAAGTACAGTCATGACATCGGTTAACAATTATCCTCCGTATAAGGACGACTTATGAATAAAAATGTCAATTGATTAACAGTAGTGCGTATGCGCATACTGTTGTGTTTGTAATGTAATATATTGATATTAAAAACATGCTTTGCAATGCCTAATAATGCTATGTATAATAGAGCGAAAATACCGATAAGGTTAAGGCTAAGCCGTTTTTCAGTTTTAGTGAGACTAACGAAAATACCGATAAGGTTAAGCCGTTTTTCAGTAGTCAGACTAACTAAGAACGGACAGCAGTTGATCTTATATAATTATAAGATTAGCTTCTGCCCGCGACTTCATTCGCGTGAAATGCCTTGTCCTTGTCTCCCACCGCGTCTTGTCCTTGTCTCTCCCACCGCGTCTTGTCCTTGTCTCCCACCGCGTCTTGTCCTTGTCTCCCACCGCGTCTTGTCCTTGTCTCCCAACGCGTCTTGTCCTTGTCTCCCACCGCGTCTTGTCCTTGTCCCCCACCGCGTCTTGTCCTTGTCTCCCACCGCGTCTTGTCCTTGTCTCCCACCGCGTCGCGTCGCATCGCCTGCCCGCGCTATTACTTCGTTTTGCTTAGCGTTCTTCTTGACTTTTTTTCTTAATGCTCGGCTCTTAAGGGTCATAGCGTAATGTTAAATAGCCTTCAAATTATTTAATTAGGCTATCAAATGCAAAAATAATTTTTCACATCCGACTAGAAATCCCAGAATTAGCGCGTTCAAACAAACAAAGAAACGAACAAAATCTTCAGCTTTATTATTAGTATACAACGTGTAACAGAATAAACGCAAGTCCTGAAAGTAGTTTGCTCATAATTGACTACTGAATTAATTTCAGTAACTATTAACATAGGTATAAAAAAAAGAAAATATTTTGCAATACTGACCGCCGATTGAGCCAAAGAAAATTAAATCTTATTTCAAGGCAATAAGACTAAATTTCAAATGAATAAAGTAGTGCTAGGGTCAGCAAGATTTTCTTATTATTAATAGTAAGCTTTAAAAAATTGTTTTGTTCAGTGTATAATGCTTTTAACTCAATACTCTAATTGGGAGGTATGAATGAGGGCTTGCGTTTATTATGTTACACGTTATATATGTAGATAGACTTGGTGAGGCTCGCGCGCTCCGAATTCTGGGTATGTGTCGGTAGAGTTTACTTTGTTGGAACAGCCGATCTATTCTGTTAAAACCTCACCGTGAGAGGTGAGAACTTAGGTGAAGTGACCTGTTAGTAGTGTCATTCCTAGCGTCAGGTGGAATGACAGCTCACTTCACCTAAGTTCTCACGGTGAGATTTGAACAGAATAGCCTGGCAGGTCTAGGGTAAGGAGCCAGACCAAGAGAGATACATAAATCCGCAGGGCGAGCTGTTGGGCAGTAGCGACCCCACAGACCCAATCTGCCGGGAGAAGTATTGTCCCTCATCTCTGGCTTGCCTTGTTTGACCGGCTGGAGTAAACACTGACGAGGAACAGAGCTTCCACCTCTTTCTTACCTTTATTTGTCGGGTTGAGTGGAGATTCGCAAGAGCAAACGTGCTCGGAGGAAGGAAGTATTCCAGTAAGTGCTGGTAGACTTCTCACTCGAACACAGCATGTATACGGTATAAGAAACGTGAGGGGACAAAGACAAGTTAGACTTCTCACTCGGACACAGCATGTATACGGTATAAGAAACGTGAGGGGACAAAGACAAGTTAGACTTTTCACTCAAACACAGCATGTATACGGTATAAGAAACGTGAGGGGACAAAGACAAGTTAGACTTCTCACTCAAACACATCATGTATACGGTATAAGAAACGTGAGGGGACAAAGACAAGTTGGACTTCTCACTCAAACACAGCATGTATACGGTAAAAGAAACGTGAGGGGACAAAGACAAGTTAGACTTCTCGCTCAAACACAGCATGTATACGGTATAAGAAACGTGAGGGGACAAAGACAAGTTAGACTTCTCACTCAAACACAGCATGTATACGGTATAAGAAACGTGAGGGGACAAAGACAAGTTAGACTTCTCACTCAAACACAGCATGTATACGGTATAAGAAACGTGAGGGGACAAAGACAAGTTAGACTTCTCACTCGAACACAGCATGTATACGGTATAAGAAACGTGAGAGGATAAAGACAAGTTAGACTTCTCACTCAAACACAGCATGTATACGGTATAAGAAACGTGAGAGGATAAAGACAAGTTAGACTTCTCACTCAAACACAGCATGTATACGGTAAAAGAAACGTGAGAGGATAAAGACAAGTTAGACTTCTCACTCGAACACAGCATGTATACGGTATAAGAAACGTGAGAGGATAAAGACAAGTTAGACTTCTCACTCAAACACAGCATGTATACGGTATAAGAAACGTGAGAGGATAAAGACAAGTTAGACTTCTCACTCAAACACAGCATGTATACGGTATAAGAAACGTGAGAGGATAAAGACAAGTTAGACTTCTCACTCAAACACAGCATGTATACGGTAAAAGAAACGTGAGAGGATAAAGACATGTAGAATTCTCACTCGGACACAAATTAACAATCATATTTAAGTACATGCTTTAAGAAAAAACTAAACTGAAGATGGACATGGCGATCTTTAAATGGGGATGATAAAAACGAGATAGACTATAAAACAAGCCAAGAATTTTTCAAAACATTGACACTATGAATCTCAACTACCCGTTTGACCTTAGAACAATAATTAGAGCAACAGTAAAACTTACCGAATACAAGAGAAGTGGAGTCAAGTACACAACTAATCAAAAAATCTCACTAAGGAGCGACGACGATAAAATTAAGTACCACGAAAACCTAATATCTATATTATCTGTCCTCAATTCACCAGGAAATACCTCCTACAAGGAAGTCAGAAAGCTAACAAAATTTGGATAAAAGGATTGAGAAAGATAGACAACGACCTGTATCAACGAAACGATATCAGCGCTGCTGCAACCGAATTCTATAGAAACAGACCCAAAACAACCACCGTTTCAAATCAAATCATTTATTTCCTTGCAAACATGGGTATAGTATACATACGAGTAGGTGTTTTTTATGATAAAGTTCTCCATATTTTACCGTCACATGGGCATGCAAAGGTTTCAATTCCAAATTAAAAATTAACAATAAGTGACAGATCATTGGAATTGCAATATAAATATTATTAAAAATGTCAGCGTGGTAATAAATTAAATAAATAAGTTTCAAATATTAACAATAGACCTGGCAGTGCAAGCTAAGTTAACCCAGCAAATTAATTAGAAATAATTGAAGCGATAAAGAGATCGCAACTAGAAAAAAACACTGGGTCCGATTCCGATGACATCACAAACGAAGCACTAAAAATAGCACACACAACTTTGGTTGTAACGTTAAGTGAACTACTTAATTTGATACTACAAAATGCTGAAATACCCTCACATGGTCTGAATCAAACATCATACTTACGTATCTATAAAAAGGGCGATCCAAAGGATATTGGCAACTGTTATGGCCCCGCCACGCGCCGCCGCAAGATGGCACACCGGCAGTACATGCTAATGCCGTGCCTGCGGAGCCATACCGCGCCCGCGCCTCCACTTCGCGCCGCCAGGGGGCGACTGGTCGTTCCGTTTCCGCCCTCGGCCATGACATCTTGACATCGCGGACGCGGACGACGCTCACTCTTCATTTTAATCTTGTAAAATCAGCATCAGCCTTTCAATAGTTCAAACTTGTGTAATAATTAGAATAAAATACAGATTTTTACCAGTACCTATGGTCCATTATTTATCGAAGCCTAACACAGCGGCAGAGCCGGAACAGCAACTATAGACCAATAAGTTTGCTACCGAGTCTTTACAAACTACCTTTTGGAAGGGGCGACTAGAATCAATTCTATTTGACGTTCTAAAGTGCCTTTTATGTGCCTATTTGAATTTTTATTTTATTTATTTATTAGGGACAACAAACAGCAGTATATTAAATATTACACATGATTGGAGTACTAAACTAATATAATTAACAAATACACTACTCACGACGTTATCCACAAATTACCATATAAAATAATTAGCATAGGTAATGTTAATAATAACAAAACAATAAGGGCAAACTTAAAGATACTCATAACAAAGTTAACATTATTACTCGGTTTGTCATTAAAATGTATCTCGGAGAGCATAAAATAAAGTGAAAAAAAATCTAATAATATCTGCATCATAATACTAGGGACAAATTTAAGGTTTGGAATTAGGCCAATTCTCGTACATAAAAAACGTTCAAATTCAAGTCGCAATCTCATCTCAGCGACAATCAATGTCAAAAACCTGTCAAAAATGTATGTAAATTGATTGTAATTTTGACAGATTGAGACTGAGATTAGAATGCGAACGGTCTTAAAAATACGGGAATTGCCCCTGATAAAATTGGCATGTAAAAAACAAGTGAAAAAGGAAAAAACAAAGAAGCACGAACTAAAGCTACATACATGAGGTGTAGGAATCAAAATTAAGTAGGTAACAACAAAACTTATGGCTGTTCCTTTAAAGTGGAGTGGAGTTTTTGAACCCATTCTTGTTCAGAAATATAATATCAATTGATCCAAACTTTTTATTATAAGTGTCGACCAATCGGTGCAGCGGTGAGCGTGCGCCTGAGTTGGTATGACAGAAATTAGTGGCAAACAAACACCGTGAACGTACTTCTCTACTCTGTACTGTGCGAGGGACCAGGTAGCACAAACTTCTCATTAGATCAGAACAATTAAACTTGTTGCGGCATATACTGAACAGGGTCATCATTTCTAAGAGTGTGCGTCTAGATTGTAGGGTCAGGATATTATATTTTTCGAGCAATGATTGGTAGGAAATCCTTTTACGAAAGCATCTATAGTGCACAGAACGAAGGTATTTACGTTGGACTAACTCCAATATATCTATATTATATTTTTTGTAAAAAGGATTCCAAATAGGGACTGCGTACTCTAATTGAGGTCGGATTATCGACTTGTATAAATGCAAATAAGTGGAAGGTCGGTGGAATTCTCTAGATGCGCGCATTACGAAGCCAAACTTTTGATAAGCTTTATTGACTATAATATATTATTATTCACATGCGCATCGAGATGGAACTTGGAGTCTAACTGAACACCAAGATCGCGGAGACAAGTAACATTATTTAGGACAGTATTGCCAAAACAATAACTAAACTTGATAACTGATTTCTTTTTGGTAAACGTAATACTATGACATTTAGAATAACTAAGCTGAAGTTTGTTCGAAGAGCAGTATTCTAAGAAACGATCAAGGTCCTTCTGTAAATCTATGCAATCAGAATGATTGGTGATATTTTTATATGCCTCAAAAGACCATTGCAGACACCGATCTACATAGCTTTCACATGACCTGACCAAGATTTTGTCTGGACTTTAAAAGAGACTGTGACCTCTGAGTTTGTTTCGGGTTTCTTCTCAGAGTAGTCAGATAGGAAACGCCGACCCCATCTAGTTTAAAAAAAAATATGATTGACGTGTAAAAGTGTTTGTTCAAACCTACTTACAGAAATAAAATCATTTATCATTTATATCTTTAAGTCATCCGCATATAGGAGAAATTTCGAAGATTGAAAACAATTTTTAACATCGCTAATCAATAAAATGAATAATAATGGACCTAGAATGGATCCTTGCGGGACTCTAGATATGACTTTAATGGGCCTAGATTCATAGCCGTTTATCACCACTTTTTGAGTCCTATCAGTGACGTAAGAAACAAACCAGCGAAGCAGATTTCCTCTGATGCCGTTAAATGCAATTTTATCTAGTAGTAACTTGTGATCCACTTTGTCGAAAGCTTTTTGAAAATCAGTATATACCGCATCAATTTGCTATCTATTATCGAGGCTTTCAAATAAATGCTTTGATTTTGACTTTGAATCTACAAGAAATAAAAGGATTTTTATCTTACTTTATTTATTGTATTTATTAAACATAAGCAGAGACTCCATTCAAGCCATTCGGTATATAAATATAAAATCCTAACGTCTGTCACCTGTCATTTGTCACTTGTTGCATTTCATCTGGTGCTGTCGCCTGAGGTGTGTCGCTTGAAGCAGCTGTTTGTCGCGCGTCACCTGTACCTTGTCGTCTCGTCGTCGGTTGCACAACACAGCACACGCTACAATGTGTTGACTTGTATTTCTCATGCCACGACCTTTCTTGTTCACCTTTGTTACCATCTAAATGTAAGGGTGCCCTGACTTCACGGTGGACAGTACATACCGTTTGTCTACCGCCACCACAGAGTGCTGCGGTTTGTCTACCACCACCACAGAGTGCTGCCGTTTGTCTACCGCCACCACTGAGTGCTGCCCGCGCATGGGCCACTAAGAAATGCTATACAAGCCGGCGCAGTCATAATTGAAAAAAGGGAAAACGAAAAAAAGAAGCATTAAGTATTCCACGTCATTACTTTTCACGACGGTGGCATTCCAGATTCATGTAAACCATATTTCAAAGAATTCAAAATATTGACCTTCCCTGCAATTTACATTTATGAAGTAGCTGTATTTATAAAAACAAATGAAAATGTATTTGAAAAACTCAAATCAAAAAGACATTATGTTAAAAATTGCTAATGTACCACATAAAACGGCTCTATTTAACAAAAGCTTCTTTGGCATTGCATCAAAAATATACAACAAAATACCTATTGGCATTCTAGACACTAAGGAACTTCCAGTATTTAAAAATAAATTACGAACATTTTTAATTGATAAAGAATACTACACGATCCAAGATTTCTTGAATTATTGACCATTTATTAGTTTCACTGTATTTTGACATGTATTAGTATTGACCATGTATTAATTTCACAGTATTTGACATGCATTAGCATTGACCATGTGTTGACCATGTGTTACTTTCACTTTATTTTACATTTATAATAACTAAATTTACCATGCATAATAATTCTAAATTTTAATGGCAATACCTACATAATTATTGTATGCCTATTAGGCAGGACATAATGATACTTCAATATATTGTTAAGACCTATACCTTACATATGCCCACAATAAAGATACTTTGACTTTGACTTTATCATAGAAAAGTCCTTCAAGCTCGCTCTCCTTCAAATGAATATGTCTATTAACGAATGTTGAGAAATTAAGTAGCAAGCCCACGGAGCTTAGAAAGAAGAGCAAGCCTCATACGGGTGCTAATTTATAATAATACATAATTCATATACGGTACTCTACTTAAATAAATAAGTGTGATATTATTGTGTTCACGGCTGCGGGCCGCTTCACTCATTAGAATCAAGCGCAAGTTTGGAAGCGTGCCATGACGAACAGATAATCATCAAGCATTCAAAGTCAAACAGTGTTGATTGTTTGTGTAGCCGATTAGCCTCGTATTAAGGCCGAGCCAGCCCTGCAACTGGCGGGAGAGGTCAGCTAACGTGAGGTAGTCACGAGCAGCCTCCGCGCACTCTGCGGCCCCTCGCCGTGGAACCGCCATGAACTGTGGGTCATACACGCGTAAAGTTTCGGTAGTAGCACCGGCAACCGGTAAGTAACTTCACATAAACTTTACATTTACTAAAAGTTCTGCGGAAGCGGAACTTACAGTTACACAAGAGCTAAATACTCGTAGCATGCTTCATGTCTGTCTTCCCATAAGGCATTTGGCTGCTCCCACTGCTCCCACTGTCTGTACTGGGCCTGTTCCTGGATCTCAACGAGGAATAAAGAAAAGAAAGGAAACAATATTTCATACCTTTGACTTTATGACTTTGATTGCGTTGGAAATCTTAGAAACAGGAACAAGGCTATTAGAATTAGATGTTACGTGAGCAACGACCCCAGTTCAATATTTTGGTCTTCCCCTAGGAAGTGTGCTTTGATATCTTTATTTCTCATCTACTTTCTATAGGTGTGCGAAAAATCGATGTCAAATTACAAAAAAAAACTTTAATATACAACAACTTCAAAATACAGAGGTGTATTCCCCGTATTTTTATGAACGTGCGTAGATTAATATCAGTCTCAATCTGTCACAAGTACCTCTTATTTACCAACATTTTTATCAAGTTGTGACAGTGATTGTTGCTGAGATGAGATTGTGACTAGATTATGAACGTTTTTAAATACAGGAATTGACCTTCAGTTGTTAAAGTCCACAACTTTTTATTCAAGAATCTCACTGCAACTTCATAAATAAACTAAGTAAACAACGAAGATTGCCTAAGACTAATCGTATCTAATTGGTTTGTAGCTGGACTATATTTTTCCGTCAAGCCATCTTTTTGTATTTTGATTTAGGTATTCAGAGACATTAAACCCCAATGTATGAAGATATAAGAGAGGGTGAATGGAGCCACAACAATAGACTCTACTTCAATGTATGAAGATATAAGAGAGGGTGAATGGAGCCACAACAATAGACTCTACTTCAATGTATGAAGATAGAAGATAGAAGAGAGGGTGAATGGAGCCACAACAATAGACTCTACTTCAATGTAGCCGAATTCTTAACGTTCACGCACGCGCGGACCCCTATGTGCTACGGGTGCAGGGTAGAAGTAGCGCCTATGCAGCGAGTAGCACAGGTACGGGACCTAGGGGTGATTCTCACTCCAGATCTTACTTTTCGTGAACATATAATAAAGATATGCAAAAAGATCTACAGAAACTTGGGATTTGTACTGAGGTATACACAGGGTGGTCACAGGGGACCACCAATATTACCCCACTCAAGGTGCTGTATGACTCTCTAGTCAGGAGTCATCTACATCATAGTGCAGTAATTTGGACTCCACATGAAGCGAAATACAGTGTCATGTTGTAGCGGGTCCAAAATAAATTTACAAGACATATTGATGTAATTGATGTGATGACATTGTTGTTTTTGTGATTGATTGTGTGTTTGTGTAGGTATTGATTGTGTTGTGTAGAGCTAATTATCTTTTTGTATGCACGTGTTTCTGTGACAAATAAATCTATTTTTCTTTCTTTCTTTTCTTTCTCTCTTACCCTACACTATTTGCACTGGGTATGGTGGGGTATAATGAACTCAGGGTGCGTCGGGAATTTACTCTCGCCGCGTATGTAGGTAAGCTTTTGCGTGGTGTAGCACATAACCCGGGAGTGCTGCGTCGCCTGAAGCTACTTTGCTGTTTGAGTAGTAACTTCATAATGTACATGTACATATTTCATTTGAAATACATGTGATTTAAATAATGTTAATAATAGTTGATAAACACACTATCGAATTCGGTCTAAGATCTGTAAGAGGTAATAAATAAAAAAAAACCTATTAAGAATATGGTGTTTATTCATCACCACGGATATCGATCACAGTACCTGAACGATACTTCCGAGAAATCTGAGTGATGTGTTCGTGCGCAACCCTTTGTAGTCGCGTGTATCAGTTTACAAGTGGTTATTACGTCTGCCGTGACTCGGCGGGAACCCGTGTACCAACGGCGTGTACCCGACAGCCGACACGGGCGATGACACACGGTTCTAAGAATAGCAGGTAAGGTAAGGTTGACAATGTTGCCGAACCATTGCGACTACTACTCGCTTAGCAATCAGCTGATTGGAATACAATGAATATTACTATGTAGGTAGTTTGCTGCTTGTCATCTTTACAATGTCAGCGTGTAAATATCCTCTGCCGCAATTTGAAGCGAAATAGCTTTAATCAACGCTTGATAGACCAACTGGTTGCAGTATGTTGTTGTTATAAACTGGAAGATTACCCTTCATTTTCATGACTCGTAATTCTACTCTTGTCTACCGACTTTCCTATCCCTCTTCTCTCTACCCTTCCCTCTTCCTATCCCTCTTCTCTCTACCCTTCTCCCTTCCTATCCGTCTTTTGTTTTGGCTTAGCAGACTTCTCCCTTTATACAGCTTTTGAGGAAGTGGTCATTCACGAAGTCAGGACAATGTGTTTGACCTATAAACATTGAGGTCACGATGACGACAATCCTTTGAATGTAAATCTTCCGTTACTTGTGTGGTATGGTATGACATGAGTTATGTCGTAACTCGTAGCACACAATGGTTGGCAACCAAAGCCGCTGACTGCTTTGAGGTGAGATCCGACGACGGCGACGTGGCGATGTGATGTGGTATGGTACAGTATGGTGAGAGCATTCTGTGCAATCAGTGCTCCGGCCGATGCGATGGTGCAGATAACTGAAGACATTAACACTTTACTTCTCACACAAGAAGCCGGGCACTCGCACACATGTGCAACGTTATCCACGACGAGCTCAAACGTGAGGTGAGGTGGATACCGGACCGTTTCATGTGATATATAATGTCACATACATTAGCCGTGCATTACTTAGCTGCGCTCGAATATAGAGGGTGATATATGTTTTTGTTCGAGGTGTTGTCGCGATAGCTCGCCGGGCATGCGTCTGCGCCGCCAGTTCCGCGACACATTCACTATTACGTGTCAGAGTTATGTATCGCACATCGGCACATCCGACGGGCAATATCCTCATGAATACCGAAGCGGCCTCAGGCCTCAAGAGTCAAGTTCGACCGACGCTCATTAACATTCTTGCGATTTTATTTTAACGCTCTAGCCGTTTCTCGCAAAAATATGTGACTAAATAACCAGCTTGGCCTAGACTGTATCAACTATCTAGCAAAATGATTAGCTTGGGCTAGATTGTACCAACTATCTAGCGAAATAACCAGCTTGGGCTAGATTGTATCAACTATCTAGCGAAATAACCAGCTTGGGCTAGATTGTATCAACTATCTAGCGAAATAACCAGCTTGGGCTAGATTGTATCAACTATCTAGCGAAATAACCAGCTTGGGCTAGATTGTATCAACTATCTAGCGAAATAACCAGCTTGGGCTACATTCATACAAGAAACACGTTATGTTATGAATACTCGGTAAATTATCGGTAATTACGAACGCTAAATGTGTGTCAATTGCATTCGATAAGCTATCGACTTGGATACATAACTACAGCCATCACAAAATGGATCTAGAGCTGTTTACCATAATGTCTGTGCTTGAGACGTTGATAGCTCTGTGGTGGGTGAACAAAATGCCGGTTTTGTGGTTTTAAGCATATTCAATCAGGAAATCGCCTCTGACGTCACCCACAAGAAGAAAATGGTTGTACTGTTCTGTGTCACTTTCCTTAGGTCTATTACAGCCGCGCATTCTACAGGACATAGGGCACCGGCTGAGCCAGCAGACGGCTGATCTGCCCAGAGTATCCCCACGCTGGTGTTCCCTGCATCGACGTAAATTGAAGAGCCTGCATCTTTAGTAGTTTTCCTTTTATAGTCATAGTCTAAATAGTTTTATTGGTGAGGGATTGTTAGAAATCAACTCAATAAATGCTATAATTTTACTGAGAGGAGGCCTGATTTTCAGAACGAATGCTATCTTTTATAAAAAACCTGACTTTCAGCTGAAATAAGATAATAATTAGCAAACTAGATAGCACAACGTACCTGCACTCCCCGGTGGGCTCGGGAGAGGTCTACCTATAATTTATAGTACACCTACCTTACTTGCAAACTAGATAGCACAACGTACCTGCACTCCCCGCTGGGCTCGGCAGAGGTCTACCTATATATTGTACACCTACCTTACTTGCAAACTAGATAATGGTGCCGATTCTGTTGTACACCGAACTAAACTAACTAAACTATCACTAAAATTCCTTACTTTTGGCTATGAGAATCTTAACGCTATTCTGCAAAATAAAATCTCTAAATTTAAAAATAATTTTGACATATCTAAAATCAAATTTGACAATTATTGCGACTCCACGTGGTACTTGTTTGCCGTACCACGTGATCTTTTTTTAGAGCCGTAGGCGCGCATTATGTGCGGCCTCGACTTGTTTTGTATGGAATTTTTTACTTTTTGTATGGAAAATATAAAAAAATATTACCAACACGTTGAGTTTTATAGGTTTAAGGCTAAACCAAGGGGGTCGAAATTTTCATTATTTTTGCGATAGGACACACCGTTTTCGAGATATAAGCAAAAGAAAAGAAAAATAGATACAGTACTGTTTTTGCATCTGAAGTCGAGGTGTTGGTGTGAATTTTAGTTCATGACAACTAATTTTATTCCACACCTTTTTAATCGCGATTAAAAATAGTCAGATTTAGTTAAGACAATCAAAATTTTAGGTGAAAAACGTAAAATTCAGAATAGCAAAATTGCCATTTTCACTAAATTATAATCTCAGTGCCATCTTAGTGCTGTCAAACTAAAATATAGTTAAGTTGTGTCACTTTAGTCAATTTCAGAATGGGAAATCGTCGTTTGATAGGAATAAACTAAATTTTGGTGATTTTTAGTCTAGTTTAGAGAATTTTGTGACAAGAGAATCGGCACCATTATCTTGTCTAAACAAAGATATCTGGTCTACAATTTGTCTAATATTCTGGGGGAACAGCAAGACAAGGACAAGGAGCGTACTTTCATTGCTAAAAAACATTGCATCAGGGCCATATTTAACATGTATGAAACTGACTCCTGTAAGCCATTTGTTTTAAAGATGAACTTATTAACAAGTTCATCTGATGTGTGTGGGTGTGTCTTGAGGCCGCAGTATTTGTCAAAAACAATATTGACATGTATAATTACTACACGCGTCTATGACGTAAGGACAGTAGCTAGCAAGGCTCATCTAATGAATGAAAGTATCTTTTGTACAGCTTCACGCATCTTTAATAATATTCCGGGCCCTATTAGAATCATTATCTATAGCACATGTGTGAGCACTATGTACCTACCTATAAAGGTTACTGGGTTTGTCTTTCATTGACTTGAATGTGCCCTGGCGGCTGAGAGTATGTCATGCTCACTCAAATGTGTCGCTGGTGGTGGCGTGTGTATTGGATCATCGAGTTCCCTTCAAAATGGTTGAGCTGAATGGTGCTGATGCATACGTCATGTTCGTGAACAGGCGCCGTCAGTAGGCACTGGTCATGTCTTATCTGCTACGGCTTATTTTGATTCCATAATTGTTTTTATCTTTTTATTACGGACGCTTTTAACGTGCACGTCTTTCTACATCGTTCTCACATGTATAATTTCAACATGAACGATGTAACCACTATTTATAAACAGAAATATTTATAAACATGTCATTGGTACAAGGAAAGCTTGGCTTGTGAGCGAGACCGCAGTGTTGACCTCAGCCGCTCAGTGAATGTTAGCATACTCACACACACTGATCAAGCGTTTGTTAAGTGTTTGGCTGACAAACTTGCCGACCCACCTGATGCAAGTGCTAACCTGCGCCAAGGGACACGTCGCGCCGCCGCGCGCCGCCGCGCCGCGTCGCGTCGGTTCATTGGCAACGTAACGAGCTCTTAAACGTCTAAACGTCTACTGTACGTCTGTACGCGGCCAATAAAATGGCTCAATGAGATTCTGCCCGTACAGTATTCGCTAAGCATTAGGTACGGTAACTCTGAAGTAATAAAATTAAATAACTGGTTACTAATAACTGTGGGTATCTTTAGATCTCTCCCTCTTATCCCTCTGTCATAATTCTATTTATTCCCGCGGGACTTCTTATGAGAAAAGGATTCTATGTTGTTAGGGCGGGGACTTCTTATGAGAAAAGGATTCTATGTTGTTAGGGCGGGGACTTCTTATGTGAAAAGGATTCTATGTTGTTAGGGCGGGGACTTCTTATGTGAAAAGGATTCTATGTTGTTAGGGCGGGGACTTCTTATGTGAAAAGGATTCTATGTTGTTAGGGCGGGGACTTCTTATGTGAAAAGGATTCTATGTTGTTAGGGCGGGGACTTCTTATGTGAAAAGGATTCTATGTTGTTAGGGCGGGGACTTCTTATGTGAAAAGGATTCTATGTTGTTAGGGCGGGGACTTCTTATGTGAAAAGGATTCTATGTTGTTAGGGCGGGGACTTCTTATGAGAAAAGGATTCTATGTTGTTAGGGCGGGGACTTCTTATGTGAAAAGGATTCTATGTTGTTAGGGCGGGGACTTCTTATGTGAAAAGGATTCTATGTTGTTAGGGCGGGGACTTCTTATGTGAAAAGGATTCTATGTTGTTAGGGCGGGGACTTCTTATGTGAAAAGGATTCTATGTTGTTAGGGCGGGGACTTCTTATGTGAAAAGGATTCTATGTTGTTAGGGCGGGGACTTCTTATGTGAAAAGGATTCTATGTTGTTAGGGCGGGGACTTCTTATGTGAAAAGGATTCTATGTTGTTAGGGCGGGGACTTCTTATGTGAAAAGGATTCTATGTTGTTAGGGCGGGGACTTCTTATGTGAAAAGGATTCTATGTTGTTAGGGCGTCAGAAATACGTTAGCCGTTTGATCTTCCACAAATTAATGTTTGAAACTCGTTGACTTTCTACGCTTCACTGTATGTAGCACGGCGGCGGCGCGGCTTCGATAGTCGCCTTGCATAACATCTACAAATGTACTTCCTCAGACGGGAAGCTTTCTAAGTTCTTATCAAAGATTGTGAAACACTTCGGTGATCTTACGTTTACTTCTTATCGTTGTCTACGAATATTTATGTACTTAGCAAAAGTGGAAAACTCTGTATTTACATAGAGTCGCTTTCTATTGAGAAAACTAGCTGCCAGCACAGATCAAGTAAACATTAACGATGCCACGACTGAAGACGACCTAACATTAGTTACTTTAGTAACCCGCGCGGGAATATTATACCTTAAGGACTCAGATTTCAAGCTGCCACATAATGTAAGTTCCCTCTAAGTTAATCACTGACTTACCTTTGCTTTCCACCATCGAACATAACGAAGAATCTAGTTGAAGAGACCTACAATAACAATCACCGAAACTGTCTGCAATCAGCCAGCTCAGCATATATGTCTGCTTCAGTAGTGGGGTCACTGATGACGTCACTCGCTGGCTCGTGCTGCTCGTATGTCTAGTGCTGTGTATGCAAGTCGTGCGCGTCGTGCGTGCGACCTTGTGCCCCGCACCCCCCCCCCCCCCCCCCCCCCCCCCCCCCCGCCGCGACCGCGACCTCGCCGTTATGCTTCCATGAACATGGCTGGATGACACAAGAAGAGGCAGTACAGAAGGCTTTCTCTTTTATCTCAAGTACATACAACGAAGCGGCTATCCATCATCCTCCTGCTCTTATCCTAATGTGTTTGGGATCGCCTTCTCCTTCCGTAAAACTCTATTAGCTGGCATCTTAGTATTAAATCTTACTCACTTACTCTTGACTAGTATTTCTATCTTAGTGTTAGGTTTAGGAGCGAGGATATGTCTGGGCTCGCAACTGTCTATCTATTCCTGTCATTCCTCAGTTGTTCACCCACACTTTCGTCCTTCAGCATGGATTCTGTTTATAACTTAATATGATGAGGTCCCTTTGTGTGTACTGTACCTTCTGCGCCTGTCTACTGTGTGCCACGTTATGGTGTGCGGAGATGATCCACGGCGACATACTATCACGACCCGACTGATGCCATCATGTTCCGGCTCTTTATACAACATGTTCCAGTGAGCTGTCAGCTACATCATCAGCTAACCTTTTCCCAGGCTCGGCTGGTCAGCTTCCGGGCCCAGTCAACGCGGCTGAACTAGGACCAAGATTTATATTACAGATAGCGGATCGTGCAGTTGAAAGGGCCCTCAAGCCTGTTTGAACCACGCGTGTCCAGATGTGATCACAGTCAATGTGTTAGGGGATATTGCTGTCCATACTCTTGACTTATTGCTGACCATACTCTTAAATTATTGCTGACCATACTCTTGACTTATCCCCTCTTCGTATCTGGCGTTACCCGAAGGAACACGTGGCTATCTCTTTGTCGGGAAGCAACAATAAAACCTTCGACATTAATATCCTTTGCCAGTCTTCCTACTCGAATATCAGAGCATGATGATGACGAGTTCCTTATCATTTCATGTTGACATTGACGTAGTTGAGGCAGCGACGATGTAACGTAATGTCACTCAATTGTACTCGAGGCCACCGGAGGCAGAATAGACCTGACCGGATCACTCGCATTACTACACGAACATGAATGCACAGGCACGAGGTGAGTCCAGGGCCCAGGGTCGGGAACACGATGACATCAATATTATCGTATCGACTACAAACAAAGATTACTACACGAACATGAATGCACAGGCACGAGGTGAGTCCAGGGCCCAGGGTCGGGAACACGATGACATCAATATTATCGTATCGACTACAAACAAAGATTACTACACGAACATGAATGCACAGGCACGAGGTGAGTTCAGGGCCCAGGGTCGGGAACACGATGACATCAATATTATCGTATCGACTACAAACAAAGATTACTACACGAACATGAATGCACAGGCACGAGGTGAGTTCAGGGCCCAGGGTCGGGAACACGATGACATCAATATTATCGTATCGACTACAAACAAAGATTATGGATCACCAGGGTTGCAGGCACGATGACACAAAGTCCAACTGTTTTTCAATTGAGTTCATAAACAGTGCTTAACCTCCAACATGCGCGGGCAACCATTCCATGCCTTTCTTTTTCTGATATATAAGAACGATTAACATCAGTAGAGACTGCCTCAACCTGTGCTCAAACTATGAATAAATCAGCCTGCGTCGATTTAGTTAATGATTTTTTTCATTTTAGAGCGAGTAATAAAAGGTAATAAGTGGTGAACGACGTGATCACGATGTGCGCTCATGGAGACGTGCTGGTAGGAAGCAAATACGAATTATGACGTCACCGAATCACAGGGGCTGCGGAATGGCTTAGTAAACGAGAGGCATCACTTTACTCGCGAGCTAGTGATGTTGTTGTTGACCAAGGAATGGAAGAATATTATGATAACGAGAACGCTATACCTACCTAAATGGGTTCATCGTGAAGATGTTTGGGAAACAGTCGGAGACCAGTATCGCAACAAAAAATGAATGCGTAAGCAATAATGCGTAACATTACATTTGAATAGGTATTTTGTAACCACCCGTTGTACAACAACAAGCATGATGTTGCTACATTTTGTAACCACCCGTTGTACAACAACAAGCATGATGTTGCTACATTTTGTAACCACCCGTTGTACAACAACAAGCATGATGTTGCTACATTTTGTAACCACCCGTTGTACAACAACAAGCATGATGTTGCTACATTTTGTAACCACCCGTTGTACAACAACAAGCATGATGTTGCTACATTTTGTAACCACCCGTTGTACAACAACAAGCATGATGTTGCTACATTTTGTAACCACCCGTTGTACAACAACAAGCATGATGTTGCTACATTTTGTAACCACCCGTTGTACAACAACAAGCATGATGTTGCTACATTTTGTAACCACCCGTTGTACAACAACAAGCATGATGTTGCTACATTTTGTAACCACCCGTTGTACAACAACAAGCATGATGTTGCTACATTTTGTAACCACCCGTTGTACAACAACAAGCATGATGTTGCTACATTTTGTAACCACCCGTTGTACAACAACAAGCATGATGTTGCTACATTTTGTAACCACCCGTTGTACAACAACAAGCATGATGTTGCTACATTTTGTAACCACCCGTTGTACAACAACAAGCATGATGTTGCTACATTTTGTAACCACCCGTTGTACAACAACAAGCATGATGTTGCTACATTTTGTAACCACCCGTTGTACAACAACAAGCATGATGTTGCTACATTTTGTAACCACCCGTTGTACAACAACAAGCATGATGTTGCTACATTTTGTAACCACCCGTTGTACAACAACAAGCATGATGTTGCTACATTTTGTAACCACCCGTTGTACAACAACAAGCATGATGTTGCTACATTTTGTAACCACCCGTTGTACAACAACAAGCATGATGTTGCTACATTTGAAGGTGTTGTCGTGGACTGCGCAGATCTTTACTTACGAACTACGAACATGTCGAAACATTGTGCCAACCGCACGAAGTAAACAACTAAAATAATATTAAGTTAATTGTTAAATGACTTGCGTTAAAATACATAAAAACGTTAGTTGAGCGTTTGAGAGTTGCGTGCATGTTGACTGCGTGTTGCTTGAAGTCGAGATTTCCTCACGATGCGATGTTTTCCTTCACAGTAACTTTTAGTAAGATCATGAGGTATCAAAAAGTCGCTTTGGCATTTGTTAACTAGGGCTAGAAGTCGTTGCAGAAGTGGAGCCTTCCACCAAAAGGTCTCCGCGACAAGTAACTGCTATTAAAATTCATTAATTAAATTCCTGCCCATTACCGCCCAATCGCCATTACCTCCATTCTATGTAAGGTTATGGAAAGGGTACTGTTGCTCACCTACCTTAAAGACAATGATCTCCTCAGTGACCGTCAATATGGCTTTCGCCGGGGACAGTCAACTGGCGATCTTCTTGTAGATGTCATGCACTGCTGGGGCGAGGCCATTGAGCTACACGGCGAAGCATTTGCTGTATCGCTTGATATCTCGAAGGCCTTCGACAGGGTCTGGCATGCAGGTCTTCTCTGCAAGCTTCCTGCGTATGGCATTCCAGCTGATTTTTGTAGCTGGATATCAGACTTCCTTAGTGAACGGTCGATCAGAGTAGTCGTTGACGGTTGCTCCTCTGATCTTATGGCTATTGATGCCTCAGGGGTCTGTTCTCTCTGCAATTCTTTTCCTGCTGCACATCAATGACCTACTTCAGTCTGGTACTGTTTGATAAGCAGATGACAGTACTGTTTCAGAGAGATACCTCTCCAGCGCAATAACCAGCTGGGCCGAGGTTCGTTCACTGAGAGAGGCCATGGTAGAGCGCACTGATTTGACCTTAAGCCTTGTCTCCCAGTGGGGTGATGCCAATCTAGTCTGTTTTAACTACACCAAAACACAGGCGTGTCTTTTTACCGCTAAAAGGAGGCGTTTTGACCAAACTCCTTCTTTTCGGGGTACATCTGTTCCTGTAACTGCTCGGCTCGAGCTCCCAGGCATGGAGTTGACATCAGGTCTCAACTTCCGCGACACCATCGAGTACAAAGCTCAAACAGCGGCTAAGAAACTGGACTAAATAGAGTGAAGCGATACTTTACGCCTGGACAGCTTCTGAACCTTTGCAAAGCACAAGTCCGATCCTGCATGGAGTATTGCAGCCACCTTTGGGATGGCTCAGCAAAGTACCAACTTGCCGCGCTTGACTCAGTGGAACGCAGAGCTAAGAGAGCTAAACCTGGTGCTGGTTCAGCAAGCTTGGCTCATCGCCGCAAGGTTGCCTGTTTGTCGGTCTTCTACAGATTGTACTTCGGTGAGTGTGCCTAAGAACTCCACGGCCTTATTTCACTGGCCCCCTTCTTCCATCGGTCATCTAGACGCACTGCAAGTTACCATCCTTACCTTATTGCTATTCCACCAAATCGCATAAAGCGTTTCCAAATGTCTTTTGTAATGCGCATAGCAAAATAATGGAACTCTCTACCTGCGTCTGTGTTTCCGAATGCATACAACCCTAATCTCTTCAAAGTGAGAGTGGGTAAGCTCACTCCACCGTCAACACTGTCTCTATCACCACTGAACTAGACTAGAGTCAAGAGCAAACCTATATTAAATCATTGGAGGAAAAACTGAGGGCGTATGTTGAATGAATTTTGGGGAGTTTGTTCCGCCACTTCTTCTTCCCAGCTAAAGCACTAGGAAGTGGTGAGGGGCGGGCGTTTTGGGGGGACTGTCTTATATAATTTTGACGTTCAAAAAGTGCTGATTCTCAGCCCAGTTTGAATAAATGACTTTTGATTTTGAATTGAATTCCAGTAAAAACCAGTGCAATCAGCTGCTACAGGCAAGAGAAGACAGTGAGGTGGAAATTCAGTTAATTAATAACAGTTGGCTGAACTGTATATACAGCCTATGGACATACTTGACCAGCACCAACACCTCCGCCAACTTGTGTCAAATTTCCAGCAATGTAGTGACACCCACGAACTGGCTTTGGGACGCATATCGGAACTAGAACTAGAATTGAGCAGGGCCCACAACACAATAACCCGTTTGGAATCTCTCAAAGCCAGTGAAGAGTCTGCGATCACCTGCAGTTTGTATGGTGAGTTAATGGGTAACGGGTCCGGTCCCACATGTGTTGAGCCAATAACCATAGACTTAACTGATGACAATAGCAATAAAAGAAAATTGTTTACTAGTCACAATAAGTTAAAAAAAATATATTCAAAGTCAAAATCAAAGCATTTATTTCAAATAGGGCACATAAAAGGCACTTTTGAACGTCAACATTTACATTTAAATAGAATTGCTTCTAGTCGCCCCTTCCAAAAGGTAGTTTCGTATGGAGAAGAATGGGCAAGAAACTCCACCGTTACTCTTTTAAAATGTGTTACAATATTTTGTATATATTAAT
Source organism: Brachylomia viminalis (assembly GCA_937001585.2). Classification (NCBI taxonomy): domain Eukaryota; kingdom Metazoa; phylum Arthropoda; class Insecta; order Lepidoptera; family Noctuidae; genus Brachylomia; species Brachylomia viminalis. The sequence goes on from OW443314.2 coordinate 24,763,215, forward strand.
TATGTAATTATATGTGAAGACGATGCACCTATAATAAAAATTACCCTACCACAAATATTATATATATATTAATATAATAATTATTATTACGCCTGGCCTAATTCGGTGCATAAGACACAGAGATAAACTCCATCAAAGATGTAGGAGGGACCCAGATAATCTCGTCACTAAAGTCACCTATACCAGATACAGGAATTTTTGTAACAAACTCCTAAAGAATTTAAAGAGAAATTACGATAAAAATGAATTAAATAGAGCTGGAAACAATAGCAAGAAACTTTGGAAACATATCAAAAACGTCACCTACATGTCAAAACAGCGCGAATCAAATTCGAGTTTACTGCTTTCTTACCCTTCACCTATCCTGTCAGCCAACGAAGTGAATAGTTTTTTCGTAAATGTTGGGAAAACTCTTGCTGAGCAGATTCCAAAACCTGACTGTTTTCAACCTTCTTCCCAAAAGTGTGAAAATAGACGTACCTTAAAATCTTTTGCCTTGCTAGACACAGACGAAGACGAAATTACCCGAATAATCTGTGGACTAAAAGATGACTGTGCTGTTGGATGGGATAACATTAGCAATAAGACCCTTAAACTTTTTAAGCATATCCTTGTACCTCCCTTAACACATATTTTTCGTATGTGTTTTTCTGAAGGCATTTTCCCTAAATGTCTAAAAAAAGCAATTGTAATCCCTATCTTCAAATCCGGAAACAAAGACCTAGTTAACAATTATCGGCCAATATCATTACTCCCCTCAATATCTAAAATACTAGAAAAAATCATAAACAGTAGACTAGTTAACTATCTAGAGAAAAATGAATTCTTATCATCTGCGCAATTTGGTTTTAGAGCCAAATTATCCACAGCCGATGCAGTGCACAGTCTAACAGATTATGTCTCAGAAGAACTTGGTAAAGGAAACCAGACCCTGGGAATCTTCCTTGATCTGGCGAAGGCTTTTGATACGGTCTCCGTTTCTACGCTTTTGTACAAATTAGAGTTCTTAGGAATAAGGGGAACGCCGCTGAAACTTTTTGCCGACTACTTATACGATCGTTATCAATGTGTTAAAATTGACAATATTATTAGCGACGAGCAAAAAAACACAGGTTTTGGTGTTCCTCAGGGAAGTATTTTGGGCCCCACCCTTTTCCTGATTTATATTAACGATTTGTGTAGTTTAAATATTAATCAAGGCAAAACTATATCGTATGCAGATGACACTGCGTTAATATTCACCGCTAAAACAAATAGTGAATTGTATGAATATGCTCAAATAGGTTTCAATACTGTGTCTAACTGGCTTCAAAGCAACTTACTAACATTAAATGCCGACAAGACAAAATATATTCACTTCTTCATCCGCAAACCGCATTTTAATATTACTAACTCTCATCTGTATGCCCATCATTGCGGACTCCGCTCAGTCAGCATAATATGTAAGTGTCCTTTTATCCACAAAACATGTAACATAAAATATCTCGGGGTTCTAATAGACGAGTCGCTCTCTTTTAGACCACATATTGACAGTTTGGTTACAAGAGTGCGCAGGCTAATTTTTGTTTTTAAAAAATTGCGAGCAATTGCAAATAAAAAATTAGTGGCACAAGTTTACTTGGCCCTAGGTCAATCTGTAATACAGTACTGTATTACTTCATGGGGGGGAGTACCAAAAACCTACTTACTGCCTCTTGAAAGAGCACAGAGAGCCATTTTAAAAGTAGCAAACTTCCATCCCTTTCTCTATCCTACAGATCTGCTATACAAATCCTGTAACGTGCTGACCGTTCGCCAGCTTTTCATAACGCACTTAATATTAAAACAGCACACCATGCTCTCATATAACATTGAAAGTACTAATAAGAGACGGAATGATATTGTATGCGAGTCAAATGCACCCTCTGTGTTTGTAAACAGATTTTATAAATTTTTAGGCCCATTTCTATACAATAAATTAAATAGGAAATTAAGTATCTATAAATTAAATAACTACGACTGTAAAAAGACTATTCTGCAATTTTTAGTTAGCCTATCATACAGTGAGACAGAGAATTTACTTGTTGTCTGTAAATAAAACATGTTTAGTCTTTAAGTTAATATTACTTTTTAATTAGTCTTCGCCGTTTTTGTAATTTTATATTTTAACATTATAAGCACCTTTCTAGTCTGAAACACAGGTTCTACCTAGTTCAGGCAAATAAGCAACTGAGTCCTCTAATTTTTAATTTATGTTATTGTAAATCTGCACCATTTTTATAAATAAACGATATTATTATTATATTATTATTATTATTAAAATTAATAGAATAATTAGAAAATATCAGAAATCTTTAAAATGCCAAAAAGTTAACAAATTAAACACAAAACTTAGGCATAAATATCTCAATTTAATACAAGAAAGAGAAGTGTAATACTGAAATAGAATTATGTATGACACTGACACTCGGCGCCTTCAGGATGAATTGTTTGTTAGGGCATATGCTCTAAAATATATCTTTAGTAAATATGAGGCTACTCAACAAGACCTGAGTAAGCGCATGCAGGAGGCTAATGAGTTAGCAGACCTGGTCAAGTACAATGCAGAGAGGTATGAGTCTCTGACAAATAACATATCTTTTAGCTGTGCATGCTCCCTGGCATCCCAGCCTCAAATGATTACACCCACACCCTCAGTGGCTCAGCCAGTAGGTAGCCATCATTAATAAATGATGGTAGTAAAAGTATGCATAATATGATTAACACTACTGACACTACATATATTATTATGTATTTTCTGACTTTGGTCAAGGTTTTAGTAGTATATTTAATCAGTGTTCGCATCAATACGTAATTAATAATTGTTTACCCGGTGCCAGTATTAGCCAATCAATTAATAATATCAGATTGACAAAATTAAACCCCAGTTCAACTGTTATATTATTGTATGGGGATAGTTTAACTGTAAGGAAAATGGACATAATTGAATGTGTCCATTTGATGTTACATCTCAATGAGACCATTCAATGTAAATTTATTTTATGTGCCCTGCCATTATACTAGATATTTGTCTGATGAGCAAAATAGGCACATTTATAATTTAAATATGTTCATTTTAAAATAGGACTTGTCGACATAGGACGCTATTTTATATTTTGATTGTAATCAATTTATTACTGATTACAAACTGACAAATAATACAATGTATTTGCCACCTAGTTGTAGGAGACACATTGCTAATCTATTAGCATACAATATACACAGTGACACCGGTACCTGTAAGCTACCGTCGATTACTGTTAGTAGTGGTACTAGGGTCAGCCGCATATGTTGCGGCAGTGCCGAAAAGGCGGACGCTCTGGCCGCCAAGATGAGGGAGATCCTCAGCCCTGAGGACGTCCGAGTCTCCAGGCCAATGAAAACCGCAGATGTGCGGATTGCTGGTCTGGAGGACTCCGTGACCTCTGAAGAGGTGGTGGCGGCCATTGCCCGAAGCGGCGAGTGTCCGCCGGACAAGGTGCGGGCCGGCGATATACGCACCGACGCCACCGGACTCGGCGTGGTCTGGGTTCGGTGCCCTGTGGCGTCGGCGAACAAGATCGCCTTAAGCGGCAGAATGCTGGTTGGCTGGGTTGCAGCGAGGGTGAAACTCCTGCAGCCCCGGGCTTTGCGGTGCTTCCGGTGCCTGCAGAAGGGGCACGTCCGGGCAAAGTGCACCGCTGAGGTTGACCGTAGTGACCTCAGTTATCGCTGCGGTCAGCCCGGTCACAAGGCGGCCCAGTGTTCCGCGGCGCTCAACTGCAGCTTATGTTCGGCTGCAGGGAAGCCAGCGGGACACAAAGTGGGCGGAGAAGGCCTGTGGCGCGCCTGCCAGCAAGGCCAAGAAGAAGAAGAAGAGGAGCTCTAAACCTGCCGGGGAAACCTCGCCGCCCCCGCAGGCTAGTACCTCCACGGTCGACTCCCGGCCCAGGACTATTGCCGAGGGAATGAAATGTCAATAACGGCACAATTCCATTTCCTCCAGGGCAACATCAACCACTGTGCCAGAGCCCAGGATCATTTACTCCAGAGCATGGCAGAGTGGTCGATCCACGTGGCTGTGGTCGCTGAACCGTACTTCATCCCCGCCCGTGATAACTGGCTGGGGTGCGCTGACGGTTTGGTGGCCATTATTGGCGAGACTCTGATCGACCCGTCTCGGGGCCGCGGCTGGGTTGCCCCAGCGCTGGGTCCCTCGGCCCCGCGCACACGTGCGAGGAGACACCGGGGTGGTTTTAGCCGGTGAGACTCCGGCACGCCCCTACACCTTTTCCCCAGGCAGAGGCAGTCCATGAGGAATTCCCCCCCTAAAAAAAAAGGCTCGTCCAGCAGTTGAAGTTGGTTCCGGTACTCACTGTGCCTGTACTCGAGCTAGGTATGTGCGCCTTCTCAATCCAACTGGGCCGACTCTCTTTCGGGAGACCAGCTGAACTGATTCGCTACCGTAACAAGAAAAATAAACACACTAAGATACACGAAGGCTCGAAGGACCATTAAATGTAAGGTCTGGAAGTGACAGGCACCTTACACCTTTACAATAAGTTATAGTTCGCTCACTTGAAGTAGTCAAGAGTTAGCTTAGGTGAGTTGACGGAGTCGAGTCCACCATGAAGTATTTAGGATTGGTGCTCGACAGCCGGTGGAACTTCGAGCCCCACTTCCGACGGCTGGCGCCCAAGTTGCTGGGCGCGGCTGGCGCGCTCGCGACGCTGCTTCCCAATCTGGGGGCCCGAGCGCCGTCTGTAGGTGGCTCTACGTGGGGGTCGTGCGATCCATGGCCCTGTATGGGGCCCCGGTGTGGGCCTCTGACCTGACGGCCGGCAGCATCGTAGTTTTGCGAAAGCCGCAGAGGGCGATGGCCGTCAGAGTCATCAGGGGGTATCGCACGATCTCTTACGAGGCGGCTTGCGTACTGGCCGGATCCTCGCCCTGGGACCTCAAGGCGAAAGTACTCGCGTCATTGTATCGGTGGCGCGAGTAAGCGAGGGCGCGGGGCGAGGGACCGATGCAGCGGCACATGGAGCTGCGTCGGTCTCAGCTTCGCGAGGTCCTGGTGGCGGAATGGCGGGACAGGCTTTCTCGGCCTACCGCCGGCCTCGTCACCATCGAGGTGGTCCGGCCGGTGCTCGAGCGCTGGCTCGGGAGGAGGCACGGCTCCCTGTCGTTTCGGGCGACGCAGGTGCTCTCGGGGCATGGTTGCTTCGAGAAGTACCTGTGTCGCATAAACAGGGAGCCGGATGCCCGGTGTCACCACTGCGTCGACTGCCGGGAGGACACGGCGCGGCATACGCTGGCAGAGTGTGCCGCTTGGGAGGAGCCGCGCCGTGCCCTCATCTCAGAAGTAGGCAGTGACTTGTCGCTGCCGGCCGTAGTCAAATCGATGGTCGGCAGCGACGAGTCCTGGGACGCGGTGGTGGTGGCGGGTGGTGGGAAGGGAGAGGGAGATCTCGTCCACTCATCCGGCCCGCAGAAGGCGCACCGGGCGTTGGCGGAGGGCGGACAACGCCCTCTTCCAGCCCCCCTAAATGGGTCCAGGGGCGACGGACTCGGGGACGTCCGTCGCCCCCCACACATCAGGACCTGAGGTGGCGGCGCGTAGTGTTCCACACGCGCCCCTCTTAGACGTCGCAGGGGGAGTCAAACACCTCACTCCCCCCCAGACCCGAAGAGGCCCGCAGAGGCGGGCCGGCACCAGTCGGGGGTTGCGGAAGGATCGTACGTTCCCGCGACCCCCGGCGTAGGTGTGAGCTGGAACACCGGGGTGGATTTTGGTCAGTAAGAGTCTGACAGACCCCGCCGTCCGCCCCAGGGCGGCGGACATCCATGAAGATTTTCCACCCCGGAAACAAAAAAAAAAAAAAGCTGAGTTGACGGAGGGGTGCATGTTGAAGAGCCTCCATGTGGCGCACCCTGGGCAGCGTCGGCTCCAATTTCTTCCAGTGCGGTTTTGGTGGACAATTGGGGCTGGCGGCTAATCTTCAACAAGCGGGGAAAGGTCACGGTTCCAATCACCGATCATGCTTGATGGTCGGTGAAGGGAACCGGGCTACAGAGGGCAGATACGCCCACTCCGCCTCTGCTTACAGAGGGAGGTGAGTGGGCGTAGAGTGAGCAGGGCCGCCGCTGTGGTTTAGGCGGTCCTGTCCCGGAGGGAGGCAGCGGCGCGCGCGCGGGGGGATGATTCTCTCGCGCGGCGCCGCTCCGGAGAGTGGGGGGTTCTTTTGATAGTACTAGTCATTTGATAGTACGTAGTACCTCTCCCGGCCTCCGGTTGGGCCCAGCGCGCAGCGGGTACAAACAATATGAATCCACAGCGCCCTACAATATTTGATAGTACGTAGGACCTCTTCCGGCCTCCGGTTGGGCGCAGCGCGCAGCGGGTACAAACAATATGAATCCATAGCGCCCTACAATATTTGATAGTACGTAGTACCTCTCCTGGCCTCCGGTTGGGCGCAGCGCGCAGCGGGTACAAACAATATGAATCCATAGCGCCCTACAATATTTGATAGTACGTAGTACCTCTCCCGGCCTCCGGTTGGGCGCAGCGCGCAGCGGGTACAAACAATATGAATCCATAGCGCCCTACAATATTTGATAGTACGTAGTACCTCTCCCGGCCTCCGGTTGGGCGCGGCGCGCAGCGGGTACAAACAATATGAATCCATAGCGCCCTACAATATTTGATAGTACGTAGTACCTTTCCCGGCCTCCGGTTGGGCGCAGCGCGCAGCGGGTACAAACAATATGAATCCTTATCGCCCTACAATAATGGCGAAGCTTTCTAACTATGTAAGTGTTTTTCGCTCTATCTGCCGTCCGTTGAGTCGTGGTACTCGTGGTTAAGTCACACGAAGCAAATCAAGATATAGATAAGTAGGAATAGTGCTACAGTGTTTTATGGCGCGTGGCCAAAATCAGATCTAACGCCGCCATCTTGTTTTTCAACACAGTTCATAAAACAATTGCTCAAATATTTACCAACAGCGCCCCAATGTCAACGTTTTCCGCACCTGCAGCAGCCGCCCCAGCAGAGCCCGCTGTGCTAAGAAGATGGGACGGTGCAAGGGTGTTGACACATGTTTCATCCCACACCAAAGGCATACCTAACTTCCAAGGCATTATGGTTATTCCGTCTGGTCTCTTCCTATCGTCGCGTGCCAAGCCGTTGGGTTCTAAAACACCTGGCACCCCGGCGGTGACAAGAGCACGACGGATGCTATCATTGATGTTGGCGTGCCATGCTATCTGGCTTGCACTCTTACTGCAGGATAGGCCATGGTGTCTGAGGCAGTATCCTCGCAAGGAGCGCCCAGACGCAGACAAGTGGCGAGCTGGAAGGTTTCATCCAGCATAGTGCTTATGTTGATTGACGGTAGCGCTTAAAGCCAGAGACCAGACTCCCACTTACCCACAGCCAGAAGGCGGGCAGCAGTATTGGTGGACGTATTAATGAGATTATTCCGTACCAACATACAGAGTGGCTCATCCCACTGTCTCCGGGAAGCCATTTTCCGGGCGTTCACCGGGTCGGTCAAACACGGCACTTGAGACTCAACCTGGGAAGGGGCTAAACTTTTCAGTGCTGTTGACAGAGGACAGGAACGCCGCTGCTAAGCAATTAAAAGTGTATCAAAGTTTACTTGTTATTATTTATATGCATACATTTAAACAGGTGGTTTCAATGCGGTGGTGAAACTTAAATCTGATGGTACTGTTTGCGCATCTCTCTGACGTCATTCCGTCAACATTATGTACCAATATACAACGAGCATCCATATAAAGGCTCCAGCAGACAGGCGCGACGAGATGGTGTGACGCGATTCTCGTAAAACAATTTCCAAGAAGTTTTCATAGAATTTTTTCAACTAGAGTCGCGTCGCGCTGTGCGTTGCGCCTGTTTGCGGGAACCTTAAACGACGCTACGGCGCAGACCTCGTTTACGAGCAGCTTCGGTAAACAAACATTCCGAGTGCACTTACTGATGTTTCACTCTCCTCTCAAGTGTGCAGATACAGCTTCAAACTGATCTCGAACAGCGATCGAGTAGTTTCTCATCAAGCTTTCTGCCATTACCGTGTCTTTAAAGACGACTATTGCCTGTTTACTGCTCAATAGCCATAGTTTCGACATAGATATCTATTTAAGCTCTTCCTTAATCTAGTGTTTAGAAACGCCATGGTGCCAAAATGAATAGTAGAATTAGAAACTACATTATTAGTGCTTGCCAGATGCAACTTGATGGTTCGGAGCGGGTCTGTACTTCATCTTTATCTTAGTTTACCGTCTGCCCACCGTGACTTTGACAAAACAGGAATGTTCATAAAATAATGTAATGCGCCAGTAGGAAGGTTTAAGTAATTAAGTATTTTCCTCATCCGCTCAATGCCAAAGTTTTGTTTAATTCATGGCATGAACAAAACTTTCCTTGTTTGCTAGTTTTCCCTCGCGATTGAGGTCAAAAGTTTCGGAAGGCAGGTCAGGTAACAATAGAAGGATACAGTACGCCTTCGTTAACATGGAAGATCGAATTTGGAAAAGCTTTGGTTTTATAATGTGTGAGTGAGTTTATTTCCAAACTTAGCACTTCGGTGTAGCACTCGTAGCGATGCGTAGCGCGGCATAATACGGCGTAGCATGTCGTAGCGTTGCATAGTACGACCTAGCTTGTCGTAGCGTTGCGTAGTCAGGCGTAGCATGTCGTAGCTTGGCCTAGCGTGCCGTAGTGTGGCATTGGCGTAGCTTTCTAAAATGTTCAGAATTAGCGACAGGGCGCGCCACGACCGACTAGTGTGCATACTATCCGCCACGGCAGAAGGCGACAGAACACAGTAGTTGGTTTCTGTGTTAATAGTTGGCGGCCTAATGCAAGTTTTTATACTACCTACGCGATCAATTGCGTTAATGTAAACTTACTAAAACTGTGTATATACAACGTGTAACAGAATAAAAGCAATACCTCAGACACCTCAATCATATTAAATTATAACACTAAAATAACATCTGTAATTTAATTTAGTTAAACCAAAACATGTCATTATAAGCACTGCGGTCCCTGCTAGTCGCGAGCATAGTGTCCCAGTATAATAAAGTAAGCAGTATTAGGTCTCCGCAGTGTCCTTGAAATAATTACCTACGGCCGCTCGGTAGATAAACACGCACTAGGGTTGCCCACTGACTGTGTCTCTTGGGTTATAACTGTACTTAATAAGTCCGACAGGAGATGTATAACGGTTCTATACAAGCTTGGCCTAGAAATGAACACAATTAAAACAACATGTTTCATGAAGTAATTATAGTTTAACTTCTAGGGCATGTATATAATGCATGGCAGGACAAACGCGATGCGTTGGGCATCTTTTGCGATTTGTCCAAGGCATTCGATTGTGTTCTTCATGAAACATTAATCAGGAAACTGCACCACTACGGAATCCGGAACGCCTCTCTGGATCTTCTTACTTCTTATTTAAGTGATAGGATTCAGAGAGTTGATGTTAACGGAAAAAGATCTCCCGGATCGGTAGTAAGAATGGGGGTCCCTCAAGGCTCAATTCGAGGTCCATTTTTATTTCTTATTTATATAAATGACTTGCCTTACCTCATAAAGGATGAACATGATATAGTGCTGTTTGCAGACGACACTTCACTTTTATTTAAACTCAAACGTCAGCAGCTGGTTACTGACAATGTAAATAGTGCCCTCGCAAAAGTAGTTAACTGGTTTAATGTTAATAACCTTCTTCTTAACGAGAAAAAAACGAAATGTATTAAGTTTACGATACCTCATGTTAGACAAGTAGAAACAAGTATTCTCATAAAGGGTGAAGTGTTGAAACCCGAAAATACCACAGTATTCTTAGGCATAACTTTGGATGCCAAGCTTCAATGGGGCCCCCATATAGATAAATTGTCAAAGAAGCTTAGCTCTGCAGCATACGCCGTTAGGAAAATTCGTGGTTTAACTGATTTAGAGACAGCCCGTTTAGTATACTTTAGTTATTTTCATAGTGTAATGTCGTACGGTATTCTGTTGTGGGGAAATGCCGCCGATATTCAGACGATTTTGGTTTTACAAAAAAGGGCAATTCGTTCAATTTATAAATTAAGTCCCAGAGTACACTCCCTCAGAGACAAATTTAAAGGGATTAATATAATGACTGTGCCTTCTCAGTATATTTATGAAAATCTTTTTTATGCACATAAAAATATTAATCTGTTTAAAAAGTACAGTGATATCCATAATTTAAATACTAGGAACAAGCACAAATTTGTTGTTCCTACTACCAGGCTCAAGAAAATAGGTGGCTCGTTTAGATGCCAATGTATACGTTTTTATAATAAACTTCCTAGCCACATTCAAGCACTAAGCCTTAATAAATTCAAATCTTTTATTAAAAGGAAACTATGCCAGAATGCCTATTATACTGTCAAAGACTATATTGAGGACAAAAAGGCTTGGGATTGAGTTGCTCCAATAAAGCACAGGCAATGTTAATTTATTTTATTTCGGTAACTATTTTTACTTTTAATCTTTACTATAAAAGTATCTATACTTATTTACATATTATACAATGACACTAATATTTACTGTATAAACTATTATATTATTTTAAATTATTGTGAATGTGAGGACTATGTGTGTTTTTGTTGCAGTTTTAATCATGTTCTGGCAGTTTGAGTAGCTGATGCGGCCTACCCAAATGTCCTTTCTTTGGTATTGTTCGTCGAATCGTTGAGCTCCTTAATTTCTGAGTTGAGCTGCACGGGTACTGACAAATGCGTGCACTGACTGGACAGGTCCACTCAATCTGTGTGGTTCTTTCCTCAAAAGACCATTTCAGACACAAATCTACATGGTCCGCAAAGATTATTATAATATTATTCTAATTATTGTGGATGTGAGAACTATGTCGGTCATTGATTTATTTATATTTATTTTTGTATTTTTCTCAACGTAATCATGATCTGGCAGTTTGAGTAATTTATGCGCCCTACTCAAATGTCCTTTCTTTGGTATTGTTCGTCGAATCGTTGAGCTCCTTGAGTCTAGTTGAGCTGCACGATTACTGACAATTGCGTGCACTGACTGGACAGGTCCACTCAATCTGTGTGGTTCTTTCCTCAAAAGACCATTGCAGACACCGATCTACATAGCTTTCACATGACCTGACCAAGATTTTGTCTGGACTTTAAAAGAGACTGTGACGGCTGAGTTTGTTTCGGCCTCTCTTCTCAGAGTAGTCAGATAGGAAACGCCGACCCCATCTAGTTTAAAAAAAATATGATTGACGTGTAAAAGTGTTTGTTCAAACCTACTTACAGAAATAAAATCATTTATCATTTATAGTGTTTCGTAGCCCAGTATAATTTTGTTCGTCGTAAAACTTTTTTAAGACCTTTTCCAAATCTGATGACTTCAAAAAATTAATTCGATCCGCGAAGTAATCCACTGTCTTCCAGCAGATTGAATTTCACCCAAATCTCACGACTGTCTCCCAAATGATTAATTTGCTATGCCGTAGTTTATAGGACGTTGGATCTCCATTAGAACACAGGCAAATTCAGAGTGGTCCGTGATACGAATTGTATGTACTGTTATTGTAGCCGAAGTAAACTGCAATGCGAAGATCCATAGTCCAAAAAAGGCGAAGTCACTCAGAAATGCAAAAAGATAACCCGAATCACAGCCAATGATATTTTTGAAATAATCACAACACAACATTCATGATGCTGTCACGGCCAGTACCACAGAGTTATAAATAAAATAGAAACCGTCAAAGCTTATTACCCGACTGACAAGAAGGGTTATGTTTTTGGCGCATATATTTGTATGCTTCATAGTAATGCCCTATGTGCGATTCTTTATTCTCTATCGTACATGTCGTTAGGGTTGTGGTGACCGCCCAGTGCGTAGACAGAGCTGTCTACGGCCCAGAGTAACGCACTTCGCTTTCAATCGCAATCCGAAGAATTTTGAAGGCAATTCTTAATCCAATAGGTGAAAGGTGACGATTTACAAAAATCAACATGGCGGACGTTAGAACCCATTATATAAAGCCGTGCAAAAAGTTTTTAGTATGTCAAAATAAAAAGAGCTCGACGAGACGATTCCAAAAATGTGACCTTTTCTTTTCGTTTCGACGGTACATCTATGTTTCTTATATTGTTTGGGCGCAGCAGGTGGTACGCAGCAGGCGGCCACATTCAGCCACATTCAGTCACAGTTCAAGTCATTCAGTTCGTCAAGGGTACAGGTGAACGGACATGTAGGACTCTAGCAGATGGGGCATAGTCTGTTCAGGAGCACCGCACCCGCACTGGATGTTATTTATTTATTTACAAACTCAAACTCAAAGCATTTATTTCAAATAAACCAATTACAGGCACTTTTGAATTGTCAAGGGGTCGGTCAGTCAGAAAGATGAAGCTAGTTGCCCATTCCAAAGCGTAGTAGGTACCTATGGAGAAGAACGGGCAAGAAACTCCATGGACACTCTTTTAAATCAAAATATTGTTACAAAAAAGTGGTTACATAATTCATGTTGTAATTATACATGTGAGAACGATGTAGAAACACGTGCACTTTAAAAGCGTCCGTAATAAAAAGATAAAAACAATTATGGAATTAAAATAAGCCGTGGCAGCTAAGAAATGACCAGTGCCTACTGACGGCGCCCGTTCACGAACATGACGCATGACATTACGCAAATCTTACCTACTTATGTTATCTTATCTTTCTTGTGTTCGATGAATAGATAACGCCCCAGTTTACCAAACTATGTTTGCAGCGGCCTATTTGGGTAAATAATCGATTCGGTACTTTCCAACTATGCCACTGCAGTTCGCGACTGGGAGGCAAGTGTTCTTGGGAGTTACGAAGTCTTGAGGTGGTGGATACCTCTTCCCACAATTTACTTCCCTCTTTAGGTGGCCTGACTTAGATTGCCTGCGTGGAGCGTAAGAAGCTCTTGCAACTTTTGAGCCTACCTGGAGTACTCGTGTAGTCGTAGAGGGGATATTGGAAATCGGATTCTTGGTTCTTTTGTTCCAGCGCGCATGCGACGCCGACGTCCCTTCGTACGGCAGGTGGCGCTATACCTACTAGCGGGTAAAGCTTATAGAGTGGGGTTGGTTTTAAGCAGTCGGATGCTATCCGACACGTCTCATTTAGGGCAGTGTCTACGTGCTTGGCATGAGCGGATTGGTGCCACACCGAGCACGCAAATTTGCCAGCAGGAGAGCATAGAGACATGTCAGTAAAACGTATGAGTTATGACCCTGGAGTCAAAGCTTTGCCAAGTAACGAAAGCGGTGGTGGGATTTCAAATAATACTAGTTGTTTTTTTTCAATAATTAACTCTTTGTCTGTGTCCTTTAACGAAGGGAGAGCATTCGTTTTTACAACCTTGCGATTTGTTGAAGACAGTATGTCCTATACATTAAAACGTTTTCCATAAACATCTCAGCACACCAGCCGAAGCCATTCGGATAGTCTGAGTTTTTTTTTTTAGATTTTTACATATCCATTTATTCGGGTTAAAAATCAAATCAAATCAAATCATTTATTTTTGCTGAATACACTGTTACAATGGTGTTATAAGAATTACATGTTTCAAGTGATTCTACCATAAGGCATGCAAAAAATTTATGCAGTCATAGTTATTCATCAATTAATCAAAATAGACATTGAAATAAATAAAATTAGATGAAATAAGCACGAATATTTATAATAAGTTAAAGTCATAGTGGAGAATAAATTATTCATTAAATAATAAAAATATTTAAATTATTTCAATGTCAATGTCAAAATTAGTTATTAAGCGATATATGCAGAATTCATTGAATAATTGATTTTACTTGATGTCACTGTGAGGTCTATAATTTGGCAAAATTATCATTGAGGAAGTCATTCAAGTTATAGTAGCATTTATTAACCAGAATTTTTTTTAGACTTTTCTTAAATAGGGCCGTATTCATTGCCCTTATTTCTTTAGGTAAAAAATAGAATACTTTGTATAGAAGACTTACACATAGGTATAAAGGCGTATAAAAATCCCGCGTGTAACCCGGCTTCCGTAGCTTACAGATATTTTTGAAACAAGATGTTGATGGTTTCATTATAGTATTATACTACTTACCACCGCGCTAAAGTAAATTTATAGGGTATAAGCTGTAAGGGAAAGATTCAATTAAACAAGGACCTTCTTACACAATACAAAGTTTGTTGTAATACACAGAAATTAAGGTACAAAAACATCAATTGTGGCGAGCCACTAAGCAAACTCTTCCCACACAGATGTTCACTTCGACAAAATTAGTTCTCTGTTCCTAGTTGTATCGGGGTATACACCTGCAAAGAGATTAAAACAATAACTCGAGAGTCGCTTCAGTGAGTTCGTGAGATGAACTGCTTAATAACTTCTAGCTCAATCGAATAAGTATCGACCTATTATGGTTGTGCTCATATAGGAAACATAAAAAAAAATAAGTATAGGCAAAGCAACCCGAGACACAATAATTTATAACAACTGGTCTTACTATCTAGTTCTTACAAAAGGCCTAACTCCTTCATAGGTTAAATTCTCAAAAAATAAATTCTAAATTCAGTTGACGGGACCAAGACCCTTGGCGTCAAACACAGGATAATACCTGTGTTCACACGCATTAACGCGGCCTACGGGTATAAACAGTGACGCTATTGTTACTTTGTTTTTTTTTTTATGGTGGGCAATCATCAAATAACTTCTCCCGCTCTGGGCAGAGCAGGAGGGCGTGTCATACTCTTACTGACTAAAACCACCCGTGTTCCTTCAGTTGCCTGTGCCAAGGGCCACGGTATCCCTCTCGGACTTTGCCGCAACCCTAGCAGGCATCGGCCCTAGCGGACGCACTAATGCATCACGTCTTAATCTCGCATCAGAACTCTATTAAAAGGCTAGCATAATCAGCCAGACCTGAAACAACATCCTCGTGTCAAAACTCACAACTGAGACCTAGGTTATATAACAAGGACAAAGAAAATGGTTGAATACTCACATGGTTCAGGTTTGATTGGACTCATAGAAAACACATCGGGTTATTTGGACACAGTCTGGACATCGCAGAACTGGTCCTACTCCCAAAACGTGTTCCTCGTTGTCACGCCATGAAGGGAAAAACTTTTCACGATTTTGACAGGACCAACCTATCGCCGTCCTTCTTTTTTTTTTTTTTTATTTGAATGGCCTATCGACGTCCTTCGAGAATCCTCTACTACAGACTAAATAGAATTCTCATCTATTAGTCATTTCGAATTTAATAGCCATTGGTGCCGATTCTCTTGGCACAAAATTCTCTAAACTAGACTAAAAATCACCAAAATTTAGTTTATTCCTGTCAAACAACGTTTCCCATTCTGAAATTGACTAAAGTGACACAACCTAACTATATTAAAGTTTGACAGCACTAATGTCATTTTTGTTATTCAATTTAGTGAAAATGCCAGTTTTGCTATTCAGAATTTGACGTTTTCACCTAAAATTTAGATTATCAAACTAAATCAGACTATTTTTAATCGCGATTAAAAAGGTGTGGAATAAAATTAGTCGCCATGAACTAAAATTTACAAAGCACATTTCTCTACTAGTTCTTGAAAGTTTGGATACTTGTGAGTTTGGAAATAATTATGGAAGCATGTGATTGCAGCTGTTGTCGATTCACGACATAATAAACAGACAGACTCGGACAAATACCGGAATACCGGAGATTTTCAACTTACAGAATGAAAAACCGGATTATATTTTCTCGAGATCACAATTTTATTAGTAAATTAGCTTTTTCCCGCGGCTTAGCTCGCGTGGAGGTCGAGAAAATCCTGTCAATCTTTCTCCATTAAAAATATATATATATACCTACTTACTTACTTATGTGCCAACTTTCATGGTGTTCGGTCAAACAGTGTTGGAGTTCACTGTAGACTCACAAAAAAAATTACTCATATTAAAAATAAAATACTCGTATAAACTTCTAGTTTCTAATTAAATAATTCAATCACGAATCGAAAGACCCGTAGTGCCACCTAGCGTCCTAAAGCAATTGTGACCGTCGACAGATATTATTTCCCTCGGGAACAGTACTTTTCTTTAAAGATCAGAGGAACGCGAAGTTATGTACGGAGTACCTCAAGGCAGTGTATTGGGGCCTCTGTTGTTCACTCTGTATATAAATGACTTGCCTAAAGTAACTGGACAACCGATGACACTTTTTGCTGACGATTGTACTATGACAATAGCTTGTAATGACATAAACACATATGAACATGACATTAATAATTCACTAATATCTATTATAAATTGGTTAAATGATAATAATTTAATAATTAATTTAAAAAAGACTAACGTAATGCACTTTAGACAACGTACACAAACAATCAACAATCTGAATATTCAATTTAACAATATAAATATCAATGAAGCTGACATAACAAAATTTCTGGGATTAATAATAGATTCAAAATTGAATTGGAAACCTCAAATAGAGGCACTTAGTAAAAAATTGAGTAGTGCAGCCTACGCTCTGAAACAACTTGCTGTGGTTCTTAACACAGATGCGCTAATTACTGCTTACTATGGATTAGCCGAGTCAATTCTTAGATATGGAGTCATCTTTTGGGGGAATATCACGGACAATGAAATAGCGTTTCGGGCACAGAAAAGGTGCATTAGATCGATGTTTAGACTGCAAACAACGGACAGCTGTAAATCTTATTTTATAGTACGTAAAATATTGACATTGCCCTCATTATATATCCTGGAAACAGTAATGTTCGTTAAATCTAATTCTCATTTATTTCAGCTTTGGTCTGATGCTGTCCCTAGGAATAGACGTGATAATTTCAAACTCTGTGTTCACGGCGCTAAAACCACTCTTATGCGTAAGAGCATCTTTTGCATGGCTCCGACCATTTTTAATAAATTGCCCAAATCTTGGAGAACATTAAATATATCTTCTCTTAAAAGTAAAATGAAGAGTTTACTAACTGAAAGAGCATATTATAGTATAGCAGAGTTTATGAAAGAGGACAATTTTTCTTCGCCTTTGAGATGACAATGTTGTGTGTGTATTTTTTGACTAATTGTAATTTGGAATTTAAATTTTAATGACAGTAATTCATATTTTTTTATTGACTAATTTATTTAATGACTATTTTGACATTTAATTTTATCCAAGAAATATGCTTGCTGAATTGTAATGATCTGAATAATTTAAAAGATTAATAAGTACCTACATAATTTTTTTTTTTTTTTTTTTATTTATTTAACCATTTATGTACACACTTATATAAACAGACAAGAAGAAAAAAAACAGAAAAATAGGTACAAAGGTGATGCTTATTTCTAATGAAATCTCTTCCAGCATACCTGCGATAGGATAGCAGATTTAGAGATGTAGACAGCGTGTGTAAGACTAAAATAGAAAATAAAATACATAAAATCAAAAACAATTCACTTAATAAAATAAAACGAATAGTATGAGAATATACATACATACATACTTCTAAAATAAATAACACTAGAATATTAATATATACGCAACTATGACGAAGTGGAAAGATAGTGTTCTTTCACTCTTCTTTTAAAAACTGCAACAGTTTGGCAGTCCCTAATGTCGGGCGGAAGTGAATTCCACAACCGCACCGCGTGCACAGTGAAGGAGTAGGAGTAAAAGTCTATAATGTTAATTTTGATGAATATTATCACGGTTTATGCACCATCTCTTTCTACCAATTTGTACGCCACGTTATGCGGCTGAACATGTTAGAACTTATCTGTATATCATTATTATCTTGCATGCAATGTATCATGTACACCATGTTTAAGCAAATATAATTCTACTACTACTACTATGAAATGCACCCTATGTCCTTTTCTGTTCTCCTGACAACGTACATATAAAATGTCATGATGATCGGTTAAGTGGTTAAGGCTTCAATCAACAATAGCACTAGAGGATTAGGAACAAAAATACATCGCTCAAATGGCCGCGATTGCATATAACTTGATTAAAAACCTTAATTCTCAAAACATAAAGTTTACTATCGTTTGCAATATATTTACTACTTTGATTGAAAAGTAAACGTATTTTAAGAACAAACTTATAGGAAAAATAAAACATAATTTCTAAGCAGGTTAAAAAAACTAAGGTGCAAAATAAGACCACAACATTTTTGGTGGTCTTATTTTTCCGGCCGCTTTTGATGCACTCATGAGAAATCTAGTACTATTGTTGATCGCAGGGTTAAGGAGTGAAAAGGTAACAAAGAAACAAACTTACCTACTTTCGCATTATAATATTAGTTAGAACTTAGACACGTAGCGCCATCTAGCGTCCTAAAGCAATAGTGACCGTCGACAGTTATTGTTTTTCCCTCGGGAACAGTATTTTTTTCTGGGTGAAAGGTACCCTATATTTTGACACCTACACAGAAAGTTTTGAGGCTATCATGCGCAAAAAGGCGGCCTCCTTGATGCGTAGGATACGTGGGAGTTCCAACAGCATCCTAAGCGTTATAGCTGAAAGACCAGACTGCCCTTTCCTGGCGCACTGGTCCCGTAGGCATGCCTGCAGGACCGGTGCGCGGTGCAGAGGGAAACTTTTTGAGTTCAACTTTTGTGAATGTTGATTCATTTATTTGCTTAAGGTTACTAACATAGGTAGTTGTAAGTTTTTATTCTGTTACTAACTCATTATGGATTTTTAATTATGTCCGAATTAAATGATTAATATTATTCCGTTTATTTATTTTCATACATATAAATACATTTTTAAATATTTTTATAAAAAACATTTAAAAATATAAAAATAGTGGTCCGCCGGTATCAGGAGTAGGGTCCAAGCTACCGGTGGTTAGGGCTCCAGAGACAGGAACCTTCTCACGATACGAGCCGTATCGAGGAGTACTGCCTTCTGAATCAGGCCTTTGATCCAACCGCCTAACGAGAGCCTCGAAAGATGTTGATCGAGGCTTTCGGCCATCAGGCCATTGGCCGATACGACAATCGTCACAATGACAGCCGAGCTCACATTCCACATGTCAGCAACCTCGTGTGCTAAGTCGAGATATTTAATTTGTTTCTCTTTCTCAGCTTTCACGAGGTTCTCGTCATGTGGAATGGTAACATCGATAATCATTGTGCGGCGCGCTAATCGATCTATCACCACTATATCAGGCTTATTGGCGACAATAGTCCTGTCAGTAATGATAGACCGATCCCAGTACAACGTGACTTGGTCATTTTCGAGAACTGGGTCGGGCGCATACTTGTAATACGGTACCTCGGTATCCACAAGTTTATATTTTAAAGCAAGTTGCTGGTGAATAATCCTGGCTACTTGGTTATGCCTGTGCAAGTACTCGCCGTTAGCCAGACGAGAACAACCAGAGATAATATGTCTGATGGATTCACCTGGACGGTGGCATGCCCGACACACTTCAACCGTCCCGTCTTTCATAATAATTATGTCTCCGGTAGTTATTCGTCAAGATAACTTCGTCCATAACTGCACAGACGAATCCTTCAGTTTCCCCGAAAAGGTTACCAAAACGTAGCCAGGATATGGACGCTAAGAAGTCTACACCGGGTTGATGAAGAGCCCAGTAGAAGCACTCGTGAAGCTCCTTGCTTTGCCATACTTCCCTGCGGTCATCGGTAGTAAGTACTACAGGTTTGCGCCAGTTCTCTTTAGCCATGGAGAGCGGGGTGAGTCCCTTGTCTACTGCTACCACATCACGGTGCATACCCATTTCAGCTTTTAAAAAATATTCCCTGAGACTGCAGACCTCGCGGTTGTGGAGGGTCTTCGCATTTAAAAAGCCTCGACCACCGCACTTCCGCGGGATGTACAGTCTCATCACCGAAGAACGTGGGTGATGCATCCGATTTGCGGTCAGTAGTGTACGGTCCCTCCTATCCAGGGCGTCGAGTTCAGTCTGAGTCCATTTGAGTATACCGAAAGAGTACATCAAAACCGGCATGACCCAACTGTTGAAGGCACGCACCTTGTTTCCGCCTGAAAGAAGACTAAGTAATATCTTCTTCAGGCAACCGAAGAAGCGCTCCTTCAACGATTGCTTCATGTCAGCAACGTTGATGCCTAACGCTTCCGACATACCCAAATATTTATAGCCTTCGGATGAGGAGAGGTATCTAAGGTGTATGGAATCCGAAAGATGAATTCCTTCGGATTCCATAATCTCACCTCGCTTCAAATGCATGACTGCACATTTTTCCACACCAAATTCCATCCTGATGGTGCCACTGAAAGTTTCAGTTACCTTCAGTAGCTCCATCAGTCGCAATTTGTTGGGGGCAAAGAGTTTCAAGTCATCCATGTAGAGGAGGTGAGATATGACCTGACCACCTCTCCTCAACCGATAACCTAGACCTGAATCCTCCAGTAGTGTACTTAGAGGATTCAGGATTATTATTACAAATATATCCTTTTCTGTACCCCTGACAACGTATATGCAAAATTTCATGATGATCGGTTCAGTGGTTTAGGCGTGAAAAGGTTACAAACAAACAAACTTACATTCGCAATTATAATGTTAGTTAGGAAGATTAGGATTACCTTTATTACCCACGCATTTAAATAAATAGCAAGTTCATCATGCTATCTGAATCAATTTTTAAATGCTGTAGTATGTCGATCTTATTATAATTAAAAATCCGAAAAAGTATCACCTAAGTTACATTATAATTACGTTACCGATTAAAGGTTATTGTATTATATATTAAATAGAGTTAGTGAAATACTTTGTACCACTTAACGAGTTCTATGGAGACCTAAGAATTAGCAAGACAGCTATTAGTGTCATAAAAAGGTTAATTATAAATCCTATAGAGCTAGATGCTGCAAGAGTCAGAAACCACCTTTAAACCATAAGTGATTATACAATGGGGTTACTCGGTCAACCTTAGGCAATACAGTGGTTTTTAGAAATACTTCTATATGGCGGCAAACAATTTGTGCAAATATTATAAATCTTAATTATTACTTTACGTTGAGTTAAAGAATTTTATATAATCTTAATTAAACCTAATCTCAAAATTATGTTTACACTGTGCAACGGGTTTATTCGGTAATAATGTTGTTTCCACCATGCAACCACGGTAAGTTAAAAAAAGAACCGACAGAGTCAAGAGAAAAGCTTTCAAAGAATACAAGAATATAATTAGATCATCGCAAAACTACCACAATGACATTTCATTAATGAAATGACAATTTGCAGAAAAAAAGGACGAGCCAGTGACAAGAGAAAAATTACCTGTAGTGGAGAGCCAGTGTTTCGTAAATCAAAGTCCTAGAATAGATTGTGATTATTTGATTCTAGGGAACAATCAATATAAATGTTACAATTACAATCACAGTGACCTTGGTACCCACTTATTATTATCAAGAGCAAGCAATAAACATACAGCAGGGTTCCGTACAACAGGAAACTGATATGACGAATGATGAGAATAATATTTTGTTTCCTCTCAGTAGTTCAAACACCTCGGACGAGCGAGACAGTGAAATATGCAAAACATACATTTAAAGAGTGATTACGAACATGGGCTCTACAAAAAATATTAGGCAAGCTGCTTTGAGAGATTTGATTTTAATTTTAAACAAGATATTTACAGATAATTTACCATCTGACCCTCGAACGATTTTACAAACACCGACAGAAGTTTGTATTAAAACAATCGAAGGTGGTGAATATTGGCATCATGGGACTATCAAGACATGAAACTTTAGTGTTTGAGAAACCAATTAAGCCATCGTTCTTGAATATTTACAAAGCCAGTGAAAGCAGAGTTTTACTGGAATACGGTCAAATGGGGTTACTTTGATACTACGGGGTTACTTTGATAACAACTTTAGGCTTATGAAAAACTTAATTTTATAATATCTACAACACCAGTTAAAAAATAAACTATCAGTACTTGGCACTACTGATAGTTTCTTTGTATTATAGCGTTGTAGTTATTATAAAATTAAGTTTTTCATAAGCCTAAAGTTGTTATCAAAGTAACCCCGTAGTATCAAAGTAACCCCATTTGACGGTAGTCGAAAGAAATTATATTAAACAACAACAACATGTAACAACTATGTAACAATATTCTGACAAATAACTGGACTATTACTATTACTAAAGATGTCTGATACAAATTAGTTTGTATCAACAACAGTGTTTTTTTGTATTTCTAACCTCTTTTATACACAATGTAAAAATAAAACTTATTATTATTTTAATAAATGTGTTTTTATTCAAAATGTCATTAGTATTAGTACCTTTTATAAGGAAATAACATAATCAGTCAAAGTTTGAGCATAATTTCTAAAATATTTCCAATTGTGCTGAGCCCTTTTTGCATGATTATTTCACATGATCATGAGCACAGCACTGATGTTGATTAGTGTTAATTTGAATATCAGACACTATATGAAATTGATAAACATATCATTATTTAATTCGTGCAGTTGGTATTGCGCATGTTTCAACAATCACTTCACTGGATCCTGTTACAGGAGCTAGGATTGCAGAATACACCTACAAAAAAAAAACGAGTTAGAGTAAACCTGTACACGATTACTTTTGAACGGTTAAGGAAAGATCGTGAGCAAAACGTTGACAAAATTCAAAGATCTTGTGTTAAGTATGGTAATTCGCAATGGGCTCCCGAGGTGGGTTGATGCCAGCGGGCATCGCGGCGGCGCGGCGGCGGTAACAGAGACTGTGGAATTGTGGATTTGGCACGCGCCACGTGATCAATTCCATAGACGTGTAGTTACGACCATAGACCAAAAAGTGGTGTACTCACTGTCGTGCAGGTCGCGGCGGCCTAAGGCTCAAACTCTTATGTTATATGTAGTTCATGAAAAGGTATCACTAATCTAATGGCCTAGTAATGTAAGCATCATACAAGTTAACCTTCTAAAAGTTAGTTTACAAAATACAAAAAAAAAACAATATTATAGTTAAAGACAAATAATTCAAAACATAAATTAATAACATACGAGTAGGTTACGTTCGTACAGGCTTTTGTTTGCATAATTATTATAAATAATAGACTTTTGAATTCTTTGATTTATTGAGTCAAGTATGTGATATGTAAAGTTTTCATTCAAACAATAAGATAACCCTGAAAATATTCAGCTTACAGCTTCACATAGAACCATTATTCAAACTGAACCTATAAAATTGTTGTCTTTTCACTTTTAGAACCATACTGTAGAACTGCAAGTGGCATTTAATTACTATGCTAGGAATAACAGAGTTACCAGGATCCTTAAGTAATTCAGAATTGACGCCATTAAATATATAGCTAGTTATCCTATATTTTTTTTAAATTAAAATGTTTTTCTAATCATTATTGCCCCACTTAATTACTATATAATTGTCACTTTTCCATTAAAATACCTAAAGACAGTACCAGGTACCAGTACCAGGTATTCAACACAATTAAAATGATAAAATAACTGAGGGAGTAATTTTTTTCTTCGTATTTTATCATCAAAAGCGCTTCAAAATTGAGTTGAAAACATATATACATTGTTACAGAAAACTTACCGTAGCAGTGAGTTTTAATAATTATAACTAATCTATAATACATTAATTGACTTACCTATTTTATTAAACATAAAGTCACTTTCAAACCCTAACACTTATATCACTATATGGGGGATGAATATGCGTACTACTATAATAATAAGAATACTAAATGCCTACAATATATTCTCAAGGTATATATTATACCTTGATGAAGTTGTACTCCTAATACTTTTGACATTGATTTTGACATTTTACTTACTATAATTTTGACATTGTATTTATTTGTTGACATAATTATCTTATATGAAATGACTCTTGAATTAAACATTTCACATCAATTATAATTAGGCTTTTATATGTATTGTTTCTGCATGTGATAATTGTATTTAATATGTGATGTTCAACACAATGTAAATTGTTTATGAATAAATAAATGAATGAATGTATCGAGGAAACACTAATTATGTTACTAAAAAAGTGGATTTCACAACTACCTCTAATACTACTTTAGCTTGCAGTTGTAACCTGTGTATAGCTTACTATACACTTGAAGTGGTAAGCACTGCTTAAATAGCACTATTGTAGCTGTTTATTGTCATAGATTTATCACTACTGTATAACTATTAATTAAGACACTTTAAGCTCTAAAATCGTGGGCCCAAATCAGGGTTATAAGACAGTTAAAACGCGCTATATCACCAAATTCTAGTTAGTGCCTTTATAGGACCTTAGGTTCTTAAAATTCTCTTAAAAAGCTCATCACTTATTCTTAACACCAAAATGTTAGTTGGGATACTTCACTTTTGTTTAAACTTAAACGTCAGCAGCTGGTTACTGACGATGTAAATAGCGCGATCTCAAATAGTTCACTGGTTAAATGTTAGTAATTTACTTCTTAAAAAAAATGCAGTAAGTTTACGCTACCTCACGTTAGACAGGTGATAACGATTGTATCGATAAAGATCAAAACATTGAATCCTGAAGATAGCACAGTACTCTTAGGCTTAGCTTTGGATCTTATTAGCTTCAGTGGAGTCCACATATAGATAATTTGTCAAAAAAGCTTAGCTCCGCAGCATACGCTGTTAAGAAAATTCGTAATTTAACTGACTTAGAGACAGCCCGTTTAGTGTACTTTAGCTATTTGCATAAACACTGTCATGTGTTAAATGTTGGGTTATGTTATTTTGATAAACACTGTCATCTGTTCAATGTTGGGTTATGTTATTTTGATAAACACTGTCATCTGTTCAATGTTGGGTTATGTTATTTTGATAAACACTGTCATCTGTTAAATGTTGGGTTATGTTATTTTGATAAACACTGTCATCTGTTCAATGTTGGGTTATGTTATTTTGATAAACACTGTCATCTGTTCAATGTTGGGTTATGTTATTTTGATAAACACTGTCATCTGTTAAATGTTGGGTTATGTTATTTTGATAAACACTGTCATCTGTTAAATGTTGGGTTATGTTATTTTGATAAACACTGTCATCTGTTCAATGTTGGGTTATGTTATTTTGATAAACACTGTCATCTGTTCAATGTTGGGTTATGTTATTTTGATAAACACTGTCATCTGTTCAATGTTGGGTTATGTTATTTTGATAAACACTGTCATCTGTTCAATGTTGGGTTATGTTATTTTGATAAACACTGTCATCTGTTCAATGTTGGGTTATGTTATTTTGATAAACACTGTCATCTGTTAAATGTTGGGTTATGTTATTTTGATAAACACTGTCATCTGTTAAATGTTGGGTTATGTTATTTTGATAAACACTGTCATCTGTTAAATGTTGGGTTATGTTGAATGGAACCAAATATAGTATCGCTATGTCAACATAAGTGTTGCTCTCGCTCCAGTCACCCAGTGACAGTGATATTGCGCTTGCGCATCCAAACGTTTTTGTGCGATAACTATGAGCATTGTGTGTGTGTGAACGAATCTATGAGTTTCTCACATTGTGGTCGCGTCACCGTCAGCTGGGCCATGTCGCCTCTTGACGATGTTACGTCCTACGCCTCGTTATGTCAGACGTATCGGCGTAATGAGCTGTTATCTCGAGTCGCCGCTATCATTACGGGCTGCGAGTTACGACTAGTTGAGATACAGAAATACTGCTTCGTCAAGGTTACAGTTTAGAGTTTGGCACAGTTGCTGCTGCTTATAATGAGTGGGACTGCCGCCACCATAGTGGACGATTGGAAGTACTCACACCAAGTTTCGGTAGATGATTTTATTGTTTGTACTTGTACTGTGTCTGAGTATACGATGGGAACCGTGAGAAGACAAACGGCTACTCCGGAGCAATTATGATAACAACTCAATCTATCAGTGTCGTCTGTTTCATTTATAAACTTAATGTGATGCCATAGCAACGTACAATCTCTGTAATGGCCGACTGTCTTGGGAACTCGTTCGTCGGGTGCAATTAACTGCAGATGGCGAGGACCTGAAAAGGCCGTACTCACGCCATTTTGTCTAAGTTCAGAGGCGGAATGCTTGTACTCGACACATATCAGAGCGACCTGCCACTTTGAACGACGTTAGAAAATCAGATTCTGCTGGACTCGGAAGCAAACAAATATGTTGTTAATATCCAACAATGTGCGTGGAAAAACACGCCACATTTAAAATGTAAATATAAGGGACATATCTATCCCAAGGAAATTGTGGAATTACTATCTGAGAAAAGAAAGCAAAGAACGCGGTGGCAGCAAACAAGATGCCCGCGGGATAAAACATTATTAATTAGCCTAACTAAACGGTTAAAGAGAAAAAATATACAATTTGAGGATGACGGTCTTAATACTAAGCTTGTGCAGCTAACTAATGACCAATCAACGGATTTTTCTCAAACTCAAACTCAAACTCAAAGCATTTATTTCAATTAAACCATTTACAGGCACTTTTGAATTGTCAAGTGGTCGGTCAGTCAGAAATATGAAGCTAGTTGCCCATTCCAAAGCGTAGTAGGTACCTATGGAGAAGAACGGGCAAGAAACTCCATGGACACTCTTTTAAATTATATTGTTACATAAATATTAGTTACATCATTAATCTTGTATATAGGTATAATTATATGTGAGAACGATGTAAATAAGACGTACACATTGAGTGTCCAGTGTACAGCAAATATAAATTCAAACAAAACAATCCATAATAAAATAATTAAAAATAAGCCGTGGAGGCTAAGAGATGACCAGTCCCAACTGACAGCGCCCGTTCACGAACATGACGCATGGATCAGCACCATTCAGCTCAACCATTTTGAAGGGAGCTAAATGATCCAACACACGCGCCACCGTCAGCGAGACATTTGAGTGAGCATGACATCTATCAGCCGCCAGGACACATTCAAGTCAATGAAAGACATTACCCGGTAAATGGTAGCTCGATAGTACTCACACTTGTCCTATGCAATTATATAATACAAAGGAGATTGAGTTTATACAAAGCAAAGGTAGTCTTACAATCTTCAGCAGCTCCAACAGTATTTTCAAATGTTAATCAATTAGTTGTGGTTGTGGAGCAGGACCAGCATTGAGCCAGGCATTTTTATCAGCGATATAATCCCCCAACTTATAATATGCCTGGCTGCATAGTGTGCGTTTTATACAAACTTTGAATTTCGTCTCATTCAGTTGAAGTATGTGGGGAGGTATTTTATTGTAACATTTTAAACAGTACCCCATGAAAGATGAGTCCACTTTAGCCAGTCTGAAACCTGGTTGAACTAATAGGTCCCTATTTCTGGTACTATAATTATGTCTATCACCTCTTTTAGTAAAAAGATGTACATTTTTTCTTACGTACATGATGTTTTCATAGATATATTGACAAGGTACCGTCAAGATCTTAATAACCTTAAACAGTTCCCTTAGAGAATCGCGCCTGCGGAGATTATATATGGCTCTGATGGCTCTTTTCTGCAGAATAAAAATAGAATCGACGTCTGCAGCCCGTCCCCAAAGTAAAATACCGTAAGACATGATACTATGAAAGTAACTAAAATAGACTAACCTCGCGGTATCTACATCGGTAAATTGACGGATTTTTCTGACAGCATATGCTGCTGAACTTAGCCGTCCCGCCAGAGATGTTAAATGAGAACCCCATTGAAGCCTCGAGTCGAGCGTGATCCCCAGGAAAACAGTTTTATCGACGAATTCTAGTTTCTCTTGATTCAATACTATCTCACAATCACTACTTTTGACATTAGGTAAAGAAAATCGTATACACTTAGTTTTTTTCCCATTTAATACTAAATTATTAGCAGTGAACCAATTATGGACCTGCATTAGGGCGTTATTAACGTCGTCAAAATTTGTAGCACTTCTTTCTACCTTAAAAATTAAATAAGTATCGTCAGCAAATAACACCATTTGTGGTTGATTTTTTAATAAATGGAGTAGATCATTAATATACACTAAAAAGAGGAAAGGACCCAATATCGAGCCTTGTGGAACTCCCATTTCTACTTTTAAACTAAGTGAATTGACACCATTTATTTGAACTTGCTGCTGCCTATCCTTTAAATAAGATTTTACTAGACTGAGCGCAAGTATTCCAAGTCCATAATGCTCAAGTTTCAAGAGCAAGGTTTCGTGATCGACGCAATCAAATGCCTTGGAGAGGTCACAAAAGATTCCTATGGCGTCTTGGGCCTCTTCCCACGCCGTAAATATGTGTTTTAATAAGGTGACCCCAGCGTCAGTCGTACAACGTCCCTTGGTGAAACCATACTGTTGATTGTGTAAGATTTTATTTGTGTTAAAATGAATGAGCATTTGATTAAGCATTACCTTTTCAAATACCTTGCTGAAAACTGGCAACACGGATACGGGTCTATAATTATTGGTGTCTTTGCTGTCCCCGGATTTGAAAAGTGGTATTACCTTACTGTATTTCATTAAATCCGGGAAGACTCCTTGATCCACACACAAATTAAATATGAAGGCTAAGTAAGGCGCTATAGTGTGTTCTCTCTTTGGAAAGCGACAAGAAAACTAAAAAGGCCGATTATGCTAATACCGACCATCAGAAACAGCGACTGAAAATGGGCCTTAAGCAACGTTGACAGAGAAAGTCTACGATAAGCAATGAACAAAATGCGTTTAGTTTTGCCCAATACTTAGAATACACTTTTCAACCCAATGAAAGCTCCATAAAAATACTTAAGAGTGAAAAGTTACCACAGAGTCAAAGAATTCGGCTTGTGACTCCTAAAGAAGTTCTTAGAGAAATTCAAAACAACATAAGCTCGGGGAAATCCCCGGGTTACGACCTCATAACAGGAGAAGTTCTAAAACACCTCCCACGCTAAGCCATAGTAAAGCTGACCAGACTTATTAATACCGCATTTATGCTAAAACATGTGCCTGAGCCCTGGAAGGTTGCTGAAGTCATTATGATTGGGAAGCCTGGGAAACCACCCCATAAAGCATCATCATATAGACCCATTTTCCTGTTGCCAATATTATCGAAACTATTTGAAAAACTGTTATTAAAACGGTTAAAACCTATAATAAAAGAAAAAGACCTAATACCAAACCATCAATTTGGCTTCAGGGAAAAACATTCTACGATAGACCAAGTACACATGATAACAAACATAACATCATTGAAAAAACACTCGAAAACAAGCAAGTCTGCGCCACCGTATTCCTAGATGTCACGCAAGATTTTGCTAAAGTTTGGCATGAGGGTCTGCTATATAAAACAAGCAAGTCTGCGCCACCGTATTCCTAAATGTCACGCAAGATTTTGCTAAAGTTTGGCATGAGGGTCTGATAAATAAAACAAGCAAGTCTGCGCCACCGTATTCCTAGATGTCACGCAAGATTTTGCTAAAGTTTGGCATGAGAGTCTGCTATATAAAACAAGCAAGTCTGCGCCATCGTATTCCTAGATGTCACGCAAGATTTTGTTAAAGTTTGGCATGAGGGTCTGCTATATAAAACAAGCAAGTCTCCACCGTATTCCTAGATGTCACGCAAGATTTTGCTAAAGTTTGGCATGAGGGTCTGCTATATAAAACAAGCAAGTCTGCGCCACCGTATTCCTAGATGTCACGCAAGATTTTGCTAAAGTTTGGCATGAGGGTCTGCTATATAAAACAAGCAAGTCTGCGCCACCGTATTCCTAGATGTCACGCAAGATTTTGCTAAAGTTTGGCATGAGGGTCTGCTATATAAAACAAGCAAGGCTGCGCCACCGTAATCCTAGATGTCACGCAAGATTTTGCTAAAGTTTGGCATGAGGGTCTGCTATATAAAACAAGCAAGTCTGCGCCACCGTATTCCTAGATGTCACGCAAGATTTTGCTAAAGTTTGGCATGAGGGTCTGCTATATAAACTCAGACGCATGCTACCTCCAGAATTTGCAGACATCCTAGAATCATATGTAAGTAATAGAATGGTTAGAATAAGGCAAGAAGATGCATATTCCGAGCTTAAACCCATAAAAGCTGGGGTGCCACAAGGAAGTATCTGCTATTATGGCTACTGGATCAAGCCACAAAGAAGCAGTAGAAAAAGTTCAACTAGCTGTGAACAAAGTTTATGACTGGACACAAAAGTGGAAGATCAAACTGAATGAGTCAAAATCAATTCATATTGACTTCACAAACAAACACTGCGATTACCACTCAATCTATATATATAAATGGCAGGCAAGTGCCTTATGCTAATACAGCCAAAGACCTTGTCATAAGTCTTGACGCCAAACTGCTTTGGAAATCTCACGCCAAAAAGAAAAGACAGGAACTCGACATACGATATAAAAGTATGTATTGGTTAATCCTATCATCCTGCCTATCAACACATAGTAAAATTATATTATACAAGCATATTATTATGCCAATTTGGACGTATGGTATCCAACTTTGGGGCTGTTCTAAACGAAGTAACGTTAAAATAATCCAACAATTCCAATATAAAGTACTCAGGGATGCTGTAAATGCACCACCATGGCACATTAGAAATGACGACCTCTAAACCTCTTGAAACGGAACTCGTTACCACCGTCATCCAAAGCAAGCAATTCAGCTACTAGACGAGAGTGTAGTGTTTAAAAATGAATGAATAATAGTATCAGTGCTGAGCTATACATGTAACACATGAACAAAGTGTTTTTTATTAATTATTAGACTCTAAGAAAGTGCTACGCAATTGTGCAAAAGTTCAAATTGACACTATTCTTAATTATAACGTAAACTACCACGAAAAATAATAAGTTAGAGTTAATTTGCTTAATAATCTACAATCTATCCTAAGTTGTTTATTACAATTATTAAGAACATTAGTGCTTAGTAATAACAAAAAAAAAATTGAACGACGAAGGAAGTCCACCTCCAAATCAGCGCTCGTCCTGTGTACTCAGACCATCTCTCCTAGCGCTTCGTGAGAGCTCAAACTTAAAAAGCAATCTATTTCAACCCTTTTGAAGGATTGCTAAAATAACCATTTGCTAGCGAATCGCGTAAAATAATACGTGTGCTTAAATCTACACCAACATAATCGAGTGGATCCCTGCAAGAATTCGCCTCCAATTTCAAGAAGGAACAAGAAGATAAATTCAGTACTGGCCTAATTACCCTGTTCTGGGTAGAGATTGCTGTTGATGTTACTTAACCCCCTATTTGCGTTTAGCAAACCATATTTTAAATAACCCAAACCATACACTTCCGCCTCACCAGGCCGCGTTTCCAAGAACATTTCGAAGTAACGTGTGACGAGTACAGAAAACCCAACGTGTGATACCAGAGGAAGTGGCTCTATAACCGCGTACCGTTGGTGTTTGGACGAATGCCTGCGAGTGGGGTACCCAGTCAGTCAGAAAACCCTCCAAGTGTTAGGTAGAGAGTTGGTAGCTAATTGTTTCGACGAATACCTGCAAGTGGGGTACCCAGTCAGTCAGACTACCATCCAAGTGTTAGGTAGAGAGTTGGTAGCTAATTGTTTCGACGAATACCTGCAAGTGGGGTACCCAGTCAGTCAGACAACCATCCAAGTATTAGGTAGAGAGTTGGTAGCTAATTGTTTCGACGAATGCCTGCAAGTGGGGTACTCAGTCAGTGAGACAACCATCCAAGTATTAGGTAGAGAGTTGGTAGCTAATTGTTTTGACGAATGCCTGCAAGTGGGGTCCTCAGTCAGTGAGACAACCATCCAAGTAGTAGGTAGAGAGTTCGTAGCTAATTGTTTGGACCAATGCCTGCGAGTGGGGTACCCAGTCAGTCAGACAACCATCCAAGTATTAGGTAGAAAGTTGGTAGCTAATTGTTTGGACCAATGCCTGCGAGTGGGGTACCCAGTCAGTCAGACAACCATCCAAGTATTAGGTAGAGAGTTGGTAACTAATTGTTTCGACGAATGCCTGCGAGTGGGGTACCCAGTCAGTCAGACTACCATCCAAGTATTAGGTAGAGAGTTGGTAGCTAATTGTTTGGACCAATGCCTGCGAGTGGGGTAGCCAGTCAGTCAGACCACCATCCAAGTATTAGGTAGAGAGTTGGTAGCTAATTGCGGTCATTAGACTGTGAATCTTCTGACTCGACCCGTGCGTGAATAGCCTACATAACTCGAATACTACACAATACAGAACTGTCGGTCTACAATTTGTTATCGAGCTGATTCTATGATATAATGGTCGTCCAATAAGCCGCACCTCAGACTAGTGATAGTATCAGAAATTCGCCGGCGTCGTCTATCGAGGAAATGGGTCGATAACTGTACCACAGTTCTCATGGCGAGCCACATGCTCTCCGTATTCAGCTGATCTTTTAGTTGACCCTATGATCGGTATCATCGACCCCTTAGTTTGCAGCTAGAAATGCTTTGTTAACACGCAAGTAATGATAGATCGTGGTGCCCTTAAAGCGCTTGCCCTTAGTCTTTGCTATCGGAAGAGGTGACATTATAAAGCTGACTGAAAAAGCGTGCGTGGTGAACAAGACACTCATTTAGACAACAAAAAGAGGTCTTGGAGTTATTGTAAATTCTTCTCGTGTTTTTAACACGCTTTTGTTAGCTTTGTATCCATGTAACGGGATTTTTAACTCGATTTTCATCGCCTTCAAAACGTCGGGTTGATTCGAAACTTCGCACACTTATCAAGGACCGATGACAATGCAATAGATAATGTCCCATTATCCTTGCCAGGATCCTCAGGATTAACGATTTTTTTATATTTTTTTCATATAGTTTCGGAGATATGATTAATAAATTAGTTAAGTATTCGAAAATACTCACGAGGGAAAGTAAATGAGAGATAGTTAACAAGAGAATAATAAATAGCATAAACTATATCATACTCAGCGTGCTATAATGTGAGCAGAGGTACTATCTTAAGTAAGGAATTAAACTAATAAATTGTATTTAACATTTTTGGTAAATAGCAATTTATTCAAAATTTAATATAAAATATAGCGAATTATAAGATATACATATATAAACAAAGAAATTAGTATACATGATATTTACATGTGTATAGAATCGTTGACAGTACACAATGCTTACGGTCAACGATATAATATCAAAACTCGTACACTCCAACACACACATATACATACAACCGTAT
Source organism: Brachylomia viminalis (assembly GCA_937001585.2). NCBI lineage: Eukaryota > Metazoa > Arthropoda > Insecta > Lepidoptera > Noctuidae > Brachylomia > Brachylomia viminalis. The sequence continues at coordinate 24,796,404 of OW443314.2, forward strand.
AAAATAGCGAGAGAAAGAGAGGAAGGTCGCTTGGAGGCGGCATAACGCTTTTTCGTTACTTGACAATTTCTGCCAGTTCAATCTACTGTAAGCCGCATAAAAGAACTTCGTTCCAAAAAAAAAAAAACAAAATTATACACGCTTTTGTAGTTGCACAAAAAATTTAAAATAAATTATTATAATATTAATAGTTAAAACTAAAAAACACGCTTTTGTAGATAACCGAATTAAAAAGTAGAAAATATTTCAATAAGTTCAAAATAAGAATAGTAACTAACAAAAAAAAAATTTTTTTAAAAAGCGTCGGGTGCTTTATCAGATATTTTCATGATGAACAAATGAAATTAAATACACAAAGTGCCTGCCTGGGTTCAAACTCACGACCTACAACTCGTAAGTCGGGGCCAATACCACAGGGCCACCACTGCTACTAATAATACGTAATACTGGATTACAGTAAAAAAATATTTAAAAATCATATTTGTTATGCTAGATTCGTGTATTATTAACTATGAAGCAATAATTGAAAGCATTGATCTCAATTCGCAATCGCTCGGACGAATGTTACTTTCATATTTTAGATCGTAACTAGACAATAATGTACGACGGGAAACAATTGCGAGCTCTAGTGTTCAGTTGAGTCATCGAGTCATAATATGCGATATTTACTGCGAATTTTATGGGAACCGACAAAGCTTGGTGTGACGCCTTGTATTGGTATAAGTGGGATAGGACTCATTCTGATGAACCGGCGAGGCTGGCTTCAAAAGGCTTGAGGACAATGAAAAACGACTGCTGTGGCCAAGTGTCCAACGAAAATGACCGACTAGGTTAGGCTGGCTCGTTTTAGGTTTGCATTGGCGATACAAGGTTCGATAAGCTTATGCTTACGAGTGCTAGCAGAGGTTTAGCAGTGGCTGCCATGTCTTCAGTACTCCTGAAGCTATTGGCGACGATGAAGTCAAGCTACTTGAGTGACTGTCATTAACATGGACTGGTTCAATGTTGCTAATATCGGTTCAATAAATTTTTACATTTCCTGTCGTTTCGACCTTTCGCAGCCTTGGTGGCCGAGACTCGCGGCACCTTGACATAATTTAAATATTTAAACATTTAATTTAAGCTCTACTTGACCATGATTTAAACCCTTTACTTTGTTTTTGGTTCTACATAGTTACTTCGCCACGTCTTCATCATCTTCTTTTTCCGTACTCCTCTATTAGTCGTTATGTCGGTAGTCAGCCCCCTTTCAAACTATTAGTCGTTATGTCGGTAGTCAGCCCCCTTTCAAACCGTAACACCTTTCACACAGTCTATCCATCGTTTTTTTGGTGTTCCCCTACTCTATAGCCATCCACATTCATACACAAAACATTATTTGGTGTTCCCCTACTCTATAGCCATCCACATTAATTCTCAAAACATTATTTGGTCTTCCCCTACTCTATAGCCATCCACATTAATTCTCAAAACATTATTTGGTCTTCCCCTACTCTATAGCCATCCACATTAATTCTCAAAACATTATTTGGTGTTCCCCTACTCTATAGCCATCCACATTAATTCTCAAAACATTATTTGGTCTTCCCCTACTCTATAGCCATCCACATTCATACACAAAACATTATTTGGTGTTCCCCTACTCTATAGCCATCCACATTAATTCTCAAAACATTATTTGGTGTTCCCCTACTCTATAGCCATCCACATTAATTCTCAAAACATTATTTGGTCTTCCCCTACTCTATAGCCATCCACATTCATACACAAAACATTATTTCGTGTTCCCCTACTCTATAGCCATCCACATTAATTCTCAAAACATTATTTGGTCTTCCCCTACTCTATAGCCATCCACATTCATACACAAAACATTATTTGGTCTTCCCCTACTCTATAGCCATCCACATTCATACACAAAACATTATTTGGTGTTCCCCTACTCTATAGCCATCCACATTAATTCTCAAAACATTATTTGGTCTTCCCCTACTCTATAGCCATCCACATTAATTCTCAAAACATTATTTGGTCTTCCCCTACTCTATAGCCATCCACATTCATACACAAAACATTATTTGGTCTTCCCCTACTCTATAGCCATCCACATTCATACACAAAACATTATTTGGTGTTCCCCTACTCTATAGCCATCCACATTAATTCTCAAAACATTATTTGGTCTTCCCCTACTCTATAGCCATCCACATTAATTCTCAAAACATTATTTGGTCTTCCCCTACTCTATAGCCATCCACATTAATTCTCAAAACATTATTTGGTCTTCCCCTACTCTATAGCCATCCACATTCATACACAAAACATTATTTGGTCTTCCCCTACTCTATAGCCATCCACATTCATACACAAAACATTATTTGGTGTTCCCCTACTCTATAGCCATCCACATTAATTCTCAAAACATTATTTGGTGTTCCCCTACTCTATAGCCATCCACATTAATTCTCAAAACATTATTTGGTCTTCCCCTACTCTATAGCCATCCACATTCATACACAAAACATTATTTGGTGTTCCCCTACTCTATAGCCATCCACATTAATTCTCAAAACATTATTTGGTCTTCCCCTACTCTATAGCCATCCACATTAATTCTCAAAACATTATTTGGTCTTCCCCTACTCTATAGCCATCCACATTAATTCTCAAAACATTATTTGGTCTTCCCCTACTCTATAGCCATCCACATTCATACACAAAACATTATTTGGTCTTCCCCTACTCTATAGCCATCCACATTCATACACAAAACATTATTTGGTGTTCCCCTACTCTATAGCCATCCACATTCATACACAAAACATTATTTGGTCTTCCCCTACTCTATAGCCATCCACATTCATACACAAAACATTATTTGGTATTCCCCTACTCTATAGCCATCCACATTCATACACAAAACATTATTTGGTTGAGATGATCCCATATATTTCCTCGCGTACATCGCCACCCATTATCCTCACTAGTAAGATGGCGTCCGCACCCGTCGCAGCCTGTGGGACCGACAGGACTCGCGGAACCGCCCGCTCCAGCCGGTAGAATTACCGCAGGGCCATTATGGCGTGTGCTGCCACTCTATACCCGCCCCACTGCGTTGCAAACAGGTGCAGAAGGACCATTCGTGATGAATGTTTACGACATATTGCGTCAAATGTGAGTAATGTAAAGTAAAGATTCATGGTTCAAACTAGGACCAGATTACTTGGCGTGCAAAGGTGAGTTTCTTAATCTAGTTAGTGGGTGACGTAGATAGGTTACGAAATAGCATGTGTTTAGAAGAAACAGTTTGAAGAAGAAGGTAGACAACGCCTAGCTTTAGTAAACACACCGGTGTCGCCTTCTAACCTCTTGAATCGCACGGCGCTGCACGTCAGTGGTGTGGTAACAAAACCAGTATAAGCTCTCTCCTCCTCTTACCTATTGAAACTCTGACTTACGCTAGGCCAGCTCGAGGACAAAGTGTCACCACTGACGTGCGGCGACTGTACCTACTCATATACCTCTATGTTTGTTCAACTGAAGAGGTTTCAAGGCTACACGCCGGATACAACTATGGCTGTACCTGTATCCAACGTCACTCCAGCTCGCAGCGTGCATGTGAGTGATATGCAGCGTGTTGTCGCGATCCTTCTGTAGTGCTGTGTGTGGTGTCTAATGTAGTGATGTGCTCTGTACCCACGACGCCATCGCACACTCATTAGGTAACCACTCCTTTGCGGACAACTATCGCTCACTTGATAACATACAAGTTGTTTGCGTCTGTTTCTTTGGAATTTTAATGGAATTTTGTGATAGCAATTGAAACGTTATTGTTTCAGCTGTTTTGAGCAGCATACGAGTATATAGAGTACGTGTTAGTTTTCCAATGTATAAATGTACAAATAAAATTTAAAAAAAAATCTTTTTCACAAATTAACTATCGATTTCCGAAATTAAAGTAATTTTTCACATTTTGGTGTTTTTTTTAAGTAGTTTGTTTTTTATTGTATTTTTTTTTTATTTTTCACTTTTTGTTTGTGGTACCTACCCCACACAAATCCATATATCTATCACTACTTGCTATGTAAATAACAGTGACAGGAAGCTATATAACAACATCATCAACATACACTAAGTGGACAAAATACGTATTATTGAAGCTAACTGAAAAACTAATGGGACCACTTCTGAAGCACATTAAATAAGAATTTTCGCTCGATAACGCGTAACACGCATACACGGCCGCAAAGAAAGCGGGTCGGTAACCAAATCCTCAATAACTTCCAAATTATTGGAGCTATGTTTATGAAATAAAGGCTGTATTATTAGTATAGTATATATTATTAGTATATGACCATTTTATAGTGCTTAAATCAATGTCATAAAGGTTCAAAATTGTGAAATAAAAACGAAAATTTTTACTAGATTTCGAAAAATGTGCTACGGTATCAAATATGCCATTTTACACATTTTAGTATTTATATTGCCACCACTAGCTGTTAATACAGCTGTTATACGGTTTGGCATGCTTTCCACCAGATTTCTGAGCCGATGCTTAGGAATATTCTCCCATTCCTCTATCAGTGCTTCTTTCAGTTCACGAAGCGTCATTGGAGTGAAATTTCGGTAAGCTGAAAGAGCAGCATCTACAGAAACATTTTTGTCGTAGCTTATATAATGCAAACACAAACCTATCAAGTTTCTGACAGATGTGTTCCACATGGCTTTTCTAATTGAGATTTTTGTCTATAGATATTAATACCTAAAAAATATTTTATCCACTTGTACTTTTTAATTTTTATAGCTAATATCTAAAGGCAATTGTTTAGTATTATACGAGTTAAATTCTATTAATTTGGACTTGCTAACATTTATATATGTATAAATAAGTCGTTATTTGCCATCCAACTAGTTATAGCTGACAGGGTCTCTTGGGTAACTGATTTATAATTGATTTTATCCTGACACTTTATAATAACTGTCGTATCATCTGCAAAAAGAATATTTTCCTGCCGAGTGGCAGCTCATCGTGTGTTCCTGCCGAGTGGCAGCTCATCGTGTGTTCCTGCCGAGTGGCAGCTCATCGTGTGTTCCTGCCGAGTGGCAGCTCATCGTGTGTTCCTGCCGAGTGGCAGCTCATCGTGTGTTCCTGCCGAGTGGCAGCTCATCGTGTGTTCCTGTCGAGTGGCAGCTCATCGTGTGTTCCTGTCGAGTGGCAGCTCATCGTGTGTTCCTGCCGAGTGGCAGCTCATCGTGTGTTTCAAACTTAAGAGTAGCTAAACAACTTCAAACAGTATTCCGTTTATTTCGTATGAAACTAACTTCTTCAAAAGTTTCCTGATCAAAAGAATTTTTGTAGGACATCGAACCTTTTTATTTTTTTCGGAATTTCATCCATACTATAGCAGAATATCGTACAGACTCTCTAGTAATTGCTTTTTTTCTGTGCACAAAAGGAGCTGATGATCCGTTGCAAACGTAGACAGAGAAAACTATTCTCTGTCTACGGTTGCAAATGGCAGAAAAAACCATTATACTTTTTTTTTTTTTGATGTGTACTTTTTGCGGATGATATCTTGATCCTGACCTCATGCCAAACAAATGCTAATTTAAATGAAAACTAACGACTATTCTTGGAAAAACTGTAAACTGGATGAGCGACCATAACCTCGAAATAAATTTTACCAAAACCAAATTAATTGCGTTTCACCCCTGGCAGAAAAATAAAATAAATATAGATTTTACTTTTAATCAACATAAAGGAGAAAGAGCAAAATGGTCTATGAGCGGCCAACAACGAAATAGGTATTAAATGAAAGTACTATTACTAAGGACTAACTTTTACTATGAACGTAACATTGCAGCTCATTTAGAAAAAAAAATACATATAGGTAAAATACTTAGATAATAAGTGCAAGAAAATGTGCAAACCCATTTTATAAAATACTTATTAACATTAGTTTATGTCTTCAAAAGTATTTCAAAACGTTGTCAGCATACCGTTTACAAGACTCAGCTCAACAATGGGTTTACTACATGGACTACCTGAGTTCGAACGGCCCAATCAGCTTCGAGTGCAAACAAAAGAGCCGAGGTGTGGGGTGCGTGTGCGTCACTCGGCGCAGTCCTTCGCTTACCCTTGTGACGTTGTGTACTGTGCGCTCATCTACGGATTCTTTTTCAAACGTTTTGACCCTGGCTACCCTCTGGACTGTGTTTCTTCCTAACCTGATAACCTGGCTATTAACTCTGAGCTTCTGTACGTTTGTGCTTGTGTACTTGGACTCTGGACTTGTGTACGCCAACGGAACATTATTGAAAAATGGCAGAAAATCGACCTATATGTGTTTTGTGCAATCGATCAGTGGTTAATAGAAGAAGGTTAGAAATAACCCATGCTCTTTTTGAGGAAAATGCTGCCAATGCTCAATATATTATTGAAGCTATAGCTCCACAGCAAGTAAGTATTTTTAGACTATTTTTTGGTTGTTTTTACCCGTATGTACGCACCCTATAGCGGTGATGGCCTCATAATATTGTGTCACGATGTGCATATGCGACACATCGTTGGGTGAAGTGTGGGCTCTTTATTGAAAGTCCACGTTACAGTTTTGATTGTATTTTTATGTACGTCCTTTTAGTGAATTATGTTATTTCCTTAAGCGTATGGTTCTTTTCTAACAATACTTAAGTTATAGTCAAAACAGATCTTCTCTCTCTTTTACACACATGGTGCATATGGAAACAGAGCCAACGTTATCTAGCTTCGAAATATAATAGAGGCCAACCACTCATTAACAATGCGTATGAGCATGACTCATTCGTCACGTTGAAAAAGAGCTCGGCATGTTCTACTATACACCACATGATTTAACTGAAACTGCTGTGAGTTTTAAATACTATGTTATAAACTATTTTCCTTTTCAGGTTGAATACAACGGCCGAGAATACGTTTGTCGACCCTGTTGGCAACGAGCTCAACGGGCTGTGCAGCCAAACAATAACCCTGCCCCGCACGAATGTGTTCTTCAAGTGGAAGAATATTCACGAGTGCCTAGCACCTCGGCAAACTGTATGTTTGACAGATGCCGTAGTGTTTCACGTCGTCGAATGCCTGAGAATGTAAGGATTACTCTTATGTTACATTCTAACTTATTCATACCAGACAGTGCCAGAATATGTGATGCACATTTAACATCAAATGATTGGGAAGAGCTCATTGATAGTCCAAATCTCAGACATGATTTTAACAGCTCTCATTTTGTGCAAATACTAGAGCTTTTTAAAAAAGCTGTTTTAAATAAAAATATTCTGGACTTTGAAGATATTGCAAATATGGATCCTAATGAGATTCATATTCGATTGGGCGTTAGCAGAGATCAATTCAATACAATCTTGGAACAAACGCCTTCTTTGTCTGAGTCAAACGCCAAAACAAAACTAGCCATTTATTTAATGAAGTTGCGAACTGGTGATAGCAACGAGAGATTAGCCACGCTCTTTAACATAAGTAGAAGGACTCTAGAAAGGCATTTAAAAACCGCGCGTGATGCTATATCTCTGGATTTTAAGCCACGACACCTGGGACTCGACCATTTAAATAGAAGAATGGTCGCTGACCGTAATCTTATTGTACCAAACGCGTTATTTGGAAATCCCGAGTCTTCTCCAGAAGAAAGGAAGGCAGTAACAATCATGGATGGAACATATATATTTATATACAGAAGAGCTCCAACTTTTCGTTCCAGCGACAGACCTACAGTCTACACAAATACGAAAATCTATTAAAACCGTTCTTAATGGTGTGTTCCGATGGGCATATAATTGATGTTTGCGGGCCCTATGCTGCTACCGACTCAGATGCCAGTATTTTGGAAAGAATTATAAATGACGAAGAAGGCACATTTCACTGGTTTTACCGGGCTGGCGACATATTCATTTTAGATCGTGGGTTTAGAGACGTCTGTGGCGATTTGGAGCGATGCAACTACAGTGCCTATATGCCAGAAACCAAAGACCGCGGTGCAGACCAGCTTACTACTGAACAGGCCAATAGAACTAGGCTGGTAACTCTATGCCGCTGGGTAGTGGAAGTTATAAATGGCAGGTTCAAGCGAGATTTCAAATTGTTTAGGCAAGAATATTTTAATCGCGCCTTAAGTCACATGTTTGAGGACTTTCAAAACGCAGCGGCACTCATCAATGCGTTCCAAACACCAATACAAGATAGTATTCATGCATCATCGTTCGTAAATATAATTAATGAACGTTTTGAAATACCGAACCTCTTAGCGGACTATGTTATCCGTCATAACATAAATAGACAGAGGGCATCATTTGAAAGACTCAGCAGCGACCAACCTATTTTTGAAGACTTTCCGGTTTTTTCTGAAGAAGACCTAATTCTGTTTGCACTTGGCACATACCAAATCAAGTTGGCTCGCAGCTACTACGCTGAACACTTAATTGAACGCTTATACAATATCGAAGTATACCGGGAGCGACAAATAAGTCAGCTCAGAGATTTTATTGAAGAAGAAGATATTTGGTTATTACGTGTGCGAATACAATCTAGACATGTAAGGTCCAGAATATATTATTCTTATATTGTAATTAACCGACAAAGACAAAATAGAGAAGCAATTGCTCATTATTATTGCAGTTGTTTGAGTGGAAGGCGCACAATCGGTTGTTGCGCACACGTTATGTGTGTAGTGTGGTATCTGGCATGGGCTAGACATCAAGACGAGGATATTTTATTACCGGCATCAGAACTCAGTGCTATTATTGTACATTAAATGTATGAATGTGGACGAGGCAAAAGGAGTATGTAAGGATCGTAGCAAGTGGCGTTCTGTGGTTTCTGCCTACCCCCATGGGAAAAGGGCGTGAGTTTATGTATGTAAATGTATGTAAAATAAATGTATTGAAGTAAACAAGTCATTTTATTTTATTTCCTTATTTTTAAGACTAAATCTTAGTAATTAATACGCTAAATCACAGGCTTACATATCTAAAATAAAAATGTATTTAGTTCCATTAATAATGACACTACAGATATAAAACTTCTTGAACCCGTTATTGTAGGGTGATATTAAACCAAAAAAAAATAAAATGTTCCTGGCCGCTGATAGACCAAGTGCCGTACGATTTTGCCCATTCTCCTTTGAAACAGTTAACAATTTAACCCTCCTAGCTTTAACAATAGACACTCATATAAACTATACAGACAGTAAAATCAAAAATTTCAAACTTTTCATATGCTCTCCGCGAAATAAAAAAGACTACAAACCTACAAACCGCACTAGTCACATACTACGCGTATGCCCACGCTTGGTTTAACTATGGCATCCTCTTATGGGGAAATAGCACAGACGCTCCCTCCTTATTTACCCTCCAAAAAAGCTAATACGAATAATTACCAATATAGAACCAACAGATAGTTGGTATTAATTGGCAACCTTAGTTGGTATTAATATCTTAGAATTGTGTAAATTAGTCCGTAAATGTCCAGATTCTTACAGCACACGGGGAGACATACAAACAAATTATTATTTTCGCCATAAAAATAGACTAAAGGAGATGTTCCAGAAATGTATGGAGCCTGGGCCAGCACTATGTACACTATGTATTACTGTAACCTTTTTTTATTGTTAATTTTCTTTAATTTCACTTCGTTTCAAAGTATACTCAAATTAACTTGGCCAAGGAGAGCAACACAACATAAAATTAAACATGGTGGATCAGATTAGCAGCATGCGAAAAATGTCATTTTGACAATGACATTTGATTGACGTGTATTAGCTGCCATAAAACGAAACAATACGAATTTCGAAAATCTTGGCTTTTGGTTTCGATAAAATAAGACTACAGGGTATTCTACTCGACTGCGGCAGCACATCTTCTATCACCTATTCGATCGAGCAGTTAGAGATTGGTTATATCGGTGTCAAGAGGAGCAAGAAACGTAACTAAGGCTTGAACGTTTTGTTTATTAACAGTCCTACTGCTTCATTCTTTAGTGCCTAGCAATATACCCTGGACTTCGATAATTCATAGGAGAGGAGTGAGCTGTGCTTTAAACTGTCAAACGTCATGTCTAACACAACTGTCATGGCTGCCCTAAAATTAGGGTTATCCTATTAAAAAACTTTTTAAATTATCATTTTTGTACCGCTGTACCCTATTTCAAATGATTTTTTTAGTATTTTTATGAAATTCCCCTATTTTTTTCCTATTCATCTATGTAGTGTACCTACATAGTGGTGGCCCAAAATCAAACATCTCCTTTGCCCCCGTCCCGCCTTAAACTACATTCATCTAGTCCATATTCAATGCCAATAAAAATATATAATAAATTACCAGAAGACATAAAACAACAAAATAAAACCAGTATATTTTTTAATAAACTAAAGCAGCACTTCATTAAAAAAGCTATTACACAGTACAAGAATATCTAACGGCTAAATTCAATAATAATAATACATAACTATGAATAATAGATATTTATTTTAATAAGTAAAATAACAAAATAAATATAAAACAATACCTACCTAATAAATATACTATATTAATAACAATAAAAAAAAATAAGCGAGTAAAGAAATAAGCAATATTAAATATAATTAAATAAATGATAAATGAATAGATATACCTGCATATAAAATATTAATAGAAATATTGAATGAATGGAAATATATACATAGGTACTCGTAATATAGGATATAAAATAATTCTAACTTAAGAACAAAGAAAATTAATAAAGAGCTCTTCCTCTCTCTACTTATTTAAAAATTTGCTGTGCCCGACGGGTCCATAATTGTTTCTATTATTTTTATTTTATCTACCACCTGTAATTGTACATTATGGATTGCAATAAAAGATTTGAGATTTGAAAAAAAAGGGTTACCGTGGCACAGGCCAGGGGCCACGGTAACCATTTTTTTTTTGTGGGTTTTAGTACTTGACAAGCCTTCTGTTTGGTGTAGTTAGATACCAGAAACCTAACTACCTCTACGACAAGTTGAGTTGGATAGAGAGTAAGCGAGAATGTGGGAGAAGGCAATGCTCGCAGCAACTCTCGACCCAGTCACATAGGATAGATGCGTTTAGAGGTAGCTTCCGTTATGCGGCTTCCAAAGTGTAGACTAACCTGCCACCACCTATTCGAGCAACTAACACAATGAACACATTTAGAAGACGCCTGCGGCAGTACCTCATAGATGCGCAACGGAAGCTAGACATGACGAATTTAAATGTTTCATTGATATTAATTGTGATGTAGTTATCTATTACCTTATCGACGACAGTCCATAGTTTTTTTTTTTGTGCAATCATACCACTTTATTTATTTATTTTTGTATACCTACACCACTCTATTATTACTTACCTAATTATAATTATTTTTTACAAATACCTAATCGTTTTAATTATTATTTGTTACAAATATCTATCTATTTTTATTTCAATATTTCACTTTATAACTGATTTACATCCGTAAGACGTCCTCGTAACATAAGGTCCAGTTGAAAACCAGCGTCAGGCACTAGTTGTCTGGCATTTATGCTGAACTGGGCCTATTTGGCGCAGCCGTGAGGCACACAATACTATTTTGATAAATGATTTTATTTCTGTAAGTAGGTTTGAACAAACACTTTTACACGTCAATCATTTTTTTTTTAAACTAGATGGGGTCAGCGTTTCCTATCTGACTACTCTGAGAAGAAAGGCCGAAACAAACTCAGAGGTCACAGTCTCTTTTAAAGTCCAGACAAAATCTGGGTCAGATCATGTGAAGGCTATGTAGATCGGTGTCTGAAATGGTCTTTTGAGGACAGATTGAGTGGACCTGTCCAGTCAGTGCACGCAATTGTCAGCAATCGTGCAGCTCAACTTAGACTTAAGGAGCTCAACGATTCAACGAACAATACCAAAGAAAGGACATTTAAGTAGGCCGCATAAATTACTCAAACTGCCAGATCATGATTAAACTAACTGAGAAAAATACAAAAAAAAAAAACCAATGACCGACATACGAGTAGTTCTCACATTCACAATAAATAGAATAATATTATAATAATCTTTGAGGACCATGTAGATTTGTGTCTGAAATGGTCTTTTGAGGAAAGAACCACACTGATTGAGCGGACCTGTCCAGTCAGTGCACGCATTTGTCAGTAACCGTGCAGCTCAACTCAGAACTTAAGGAGCTCAACGATTCGACGAACAATACCAAAGAAAGGACATTTGGGTAGGCCGCATCAGCTACTCAAACTGCCAGAACATAATAAAAACTGGAACAAAACACACTTATGTCCTCACATTCACAATAATTAAAAATAATGTAATACTTTGTACAGTAAATATTAGTGTCATTGTATATGTAAATAAGTATGATAACTCCATAGCAAAGATTAAAAGTAAAAATAATTAGCAAAATAAAATAAATTAACATTTCCTGTGCTTTATTGGAGCAACTCAATCCCAAGCCTTTTTTCAATATAGTCTTTGACAGTATTAAATAGGCATTCTGGCATAGTTTCCTCTTTATAAAAGATGCACACGAACACAAGAAACAATGCACATGCATTGTTCTCGACAGCGTTTGTGTTTACGCCAAGTGAAGCACGAGAACAGTATACCTCGCCTCGAGGAACTATCAAGTTGAAGTAACGCACGTGCGCATGCGCGACCAGCGAGCGACCGCCCGCCACCCTCCACAGGCAGACGCGGTGGGCGCGCACACCGCGGCAACGCCACCGGGGCGATGTTAATGTGTCATGTGTGCCATCATCTGCAGCATGCCTCATGTTACTAACTGCAACTGGCACCGCGCAGTGGAGCGAAGCATTCTTACATTAGACAGTATTGTAGAAGTCAGCAATATTAAGTACCCTACCTATTGAGGCCAGACGGTTTTTCTCTTAGAAGGAACCAAAATCCCATCGCTAGCTTACAGCATTTTGGCACTGCAACATAAATGATAAACGATAAATTATTTTAGTTCCGTAAGTAGGTTTGTACAAACCCTTTTACGTGGGTAACACAGAAAGTTAAAAAAAATTAAAAACGTAATGATGTAAAAGCCTGTTAATATTTTTATTGCTTTTCGAAGTAGTCGCCGCTCCTTTCTAAGCACCGGCGCATGCGATGGAACCATTGACTGAAGCAGTTGGCCCACTATTCTTTAGGTATTTTTTCCACGCCTTTTTCAAACGCAGCCACGGCATCTTCAGGGTCCATAAAACGAATTCCTCTAGGTTTATCTTTCATTTTTGGAAATAAATACAAGTCACAAGGTGTCAGGTCAGGACCGTAAGGAGGATGATTTACTAACTCCACACTTTCTATAGACAAATATTCGATAGTCCGTCCGGCGGAGTGAGCTGGAGCGTTGTCGTGGTGGAGGAGGATCCTGCTTCTTGGGCGCTGCTGTGTAACATTTTCCAAGACAACTGGTATACATACCAATCTGCAGTAACAGTATATTTATCTTCTAGGACAATTGTTGCGAAATGACCCGTCCGTCCAAAGAATGAGGCAATCATCTTATTCCCTTGACTTCTGCCCTTCTTTACTTTTGTCGGCAAATCTTCTGATGGAAACATCCATTGCGCAGTGTCTTTTGGTTTCGGGTTCGTAACAATATATCCAGCTTTTATCACAGCATAGCAGCATAGCTTTTATGCAGTATGTCATATACCGCATTCGAGTCACCTCCGTCATACTTTTCAAACATTAGCATCAATCCAAACGACGGCGTTTTTGATCTGCCATCAAATTATGAGCTATCCATCTAGTACAAAGCTTTCTGACGCCTAAGTGTCCATGTAAGACTTTTTGTATTTGACTCATACCAATGCTTAAAGCTGCCCAAATCTGTTGATATGTCATCCTTCTATCAGCTTCTATCATTAGCCGCAGAGCACTCACGTTATCTTCAGTAGTCGCCGTAGAAGGATGTCCTTCTCGCGAATCATCAGTGAGTTTGCTTCGACCGCTAATCGAAGGCTATCGTAACATTGTTGTTTAGTAAACCGCAACGAAAGTCATAATAAATCATTGAACGAAATTTTTCCCTAGTCAAACGCATTTCGACGCACGACAAACACTTTTTAAATTGCCGCCAATTTGTAAAACAACTGTCATAATGATTTCATTACACATCTACAGATTCCCAAAGAGTTCCTAATTCGAAATATAAAAATATTTTCATTGGCTGTTTTTCTTACTGGCCTATTCTACAAACTTTTAGTGTGACCCCCGTACACGTCAACAATTAATTATTTTTTAAAACTAGATGACTTCAGTGTTTCCTATCCTCAATCCTCAATCCTCATCAATGATCAAATGGATAACACAGGGATCACAGCCGGGCGGACCCTTAGGGATCACAGCCGGGCGGACCCTTAGGGATCACAGCCGGGCGGACCCTTAGGGATCACAGCCGGGCGGACCCTTAGGGATCACAGCCGGGCGGACCCTTAGGGATCACAGCCGGGCGGACCCTTAGGGATCACAGCCGGGCGGACCCTTAGGGATCACAGCCGGGCGGACCCTTAGGGATCACAGCCGGGCGGACCCTTAGGGATCACAGCCGGGCGGACCCTTAGGGATCACAGCCGGGCGGACCCTTAGGGATCCACTATACTCATGATCACGACTAGGGTAGTTATGTCATCTTCTACTTACATCCGATCATCTAACAACAAATAATTAATCGAATGGCAATCGAGAAGGCATAAGTATAATAATAATAAAAAAAGTTAATAACGGAACACGGATGTCATGTTCAATGATAGTAGATAAATAAATAAATAAATAAATATCGTCTGACATTGCACACAGCACCATCTAGTTCCAAGTTAAGCACTTAACACTTAAGGCTTGTGTTATGGATACCAGATGGTTGATACACTACTTAAATACATTTTTTTTCGTAAATACATACATATTATAAATATACATCCATGACTCGGGTACAAATGTCCATATTCATCATAGAAACATTTGCCCCTACCGGGATGCGAACCCAGGACCATTTGGTTTCGCTGACTGCACTTAGCCACTGTAGCCACTACACCGAACGTGTCGTCGATAGATATTATCTAAGTTCGTAGCGTCAAACAGCGTCACTCAGCGACTCATTGACATATTATCTAAGTGTACAGTGTCAGACAGTGTCACTCAGCGACTCATTGAGATATTATCTAAGTGTACAGTGTCAGACAGCGTCACTCAGCGACTCATTGAGATATTATCTAAGTGTACAGTGTCAGACAGCGTCACTCAACGACTCATTGAGATATTAACTAAGTGCACAGTGTCAGACAGCGTCACTCAGCGACTCACTGAGATATTATCTAAGTGCACAACGTCAAACAGCGTCATTCAGCGACTCATTAAGATATTATCTAAGTGTACAGTGTCAGACAGCGTCACTCAACGACTCATTGAGATATTATATAAGTGCACAGTGTCAGACAGCGTCACTCAGCGACTCATTGAGATATTATCTATATGCAAAATGTCAGACAGCGTCACTCAGCGACTCATTGAGATATTATCTAAGTGCACAACGTCAGACAGCGTCACTCAGCGACTCATTGAGATATTATCTAAGTGTACAGTGTCAGACAGCGTCACTCAGCGACTCATTGAGACTTAGTGCACAGCGTCAGACAGCGTCACTCAGCGACTCATTGAGACTAAGTAAACAACGTCAGACAGCGTCACTCAGCGACTCATTGAGATATTATCTAAGTGTACAGTGTCAGACAGCGTCACTCAGCGACTTATTGAGATATTATCTAAGTGTACAGTGTCAGACAGCGTCACTCAGCGACTCATTGAGATATTATCTAAGTGTACAGTGTCAGACAGCGTCACTCACCGACTCATTGAGATATTATCTAAGTGCACAACGTCAGACAGCGTCACTCAGCGACTCATTGTGACTAAGTGCACAGCGTCAGACAGGGTCACTCAGCGACTCATTGAGACTAAGTGCACAGCGTCAGACACCGTCACTCAGCGACTCATTGAGATATTATCTAAGTGCACAACGTCAGACAGCGTCACTCAGCGACTCATTGACAGTACTACAGACACGGGGACAAACAAAATGAATAAAAACGCAAAAGGTAGAGTACAGACGATCCAAGATTGAGAACGCCTAACAAAGAACAATGGCAAATCTCCTTACTTAAAATTGTCTGGAATTAAATTGAAGCATCCCGTAGTAAAAAATATGTCTAAAGATTCGGCGTTAGTAGCAGAATCTACAAGCGAGTCTATTTTAATTCGAAAAAGCCGGAAAACAAAGATATAGGAGTTTGAATTTTTAGGTTATGAATAAAGTGAACACGAACCGAAACGTAACTTATGAATAATAAATTAAAATGATATCAAACAAAAACTGATATTACGGACAAATGAAGTAAACCTAATTGATTTTTTTCTATTATGAAGTTTGTATTAATAGAAAACCGAATAAACACAAAACATGAACGAAACGGAATACGCAGAGGAATTCTGTAGCATCAAACTGTCAATCAGTCACTGTCAAAGATGAAAGTAGAGATGTGCAATTAAAATCAAGGTAAAATCGATACAACGTTGAATCGATCCTATGCTCCTTGTTTTGGATTTAAAAGTCATATTACATAAATATCAAATCAAGTTGATTAGAGATAGAATAAAAAATTAAAAAAAATAAAATAATTAAATAAAATTAAAAATAATTAAAATAATAAATAAAATAATAAAATTAAAATAATTAAAATTAAATAATTATTTTAATAATTCAACCAACCCTAGAATCACCTAGATCAGTTGAATCGATCGTTCATTTAATAATCGATACAGATAATAACATTCATACTGATTGTACGTGTAACACCACTATCTATGACAGCAATTCGCGTAGGTATCTCGATCGGAAGCAATTGATATACTTTTAATATTATAAATTAACTCCGGCTTTTAAGAAATAAAGTGAAAAATTGAAAAATCATAAAAAAATTATTCAATTTGTTTCGTTTTTGTAATATCTACGGTCGCTAAAACAAAACCAGACATAATTCTGCCATTCTTCTTTATTAAATAATGATCCCACTGGGGAAATTAAGAATATAGAGAAATGAAAGAAGGTATGAACCTAGCACAGTATAGCTCTTATTTTCTACGTATCTTTATTAAAGTAAATATTAATTTTTTGCTTAATGTACCTACGCCCAGATATACCTACCTACCTAGGATATTATTATATTTGACCGTACTTATTAATTACTCTACAGGTTACCGTAGCACAGGCTCTACCTAGTTCGGGACCTGAAGATTTTATAAATAAAAATATATTTATTTCTCTTCCACAAATAAATACAAATGAAAAACATAATACTTATAGATACTTAAAGATATTATATATATATATTTATTTGTGGGAGACTGGTGTCTAAACTAAGCCGAAGCCTGTATTTTAGGACACCAGGACCCCAACAAGAAAGTTTTTAGTATCAAGTAAATAATATGAAGAGTGAAAGAGTGAGTGAACATTGTGACAGTGTACGTGTGTTGTGTGATGAGTATTATGTTTATGTATTGTGTGTGTGTGTGGTGTGTGGTGAATGTTTGTTGGAGTCAGTGTTTTGTTTAAGATGTCAAATGTTATAATTACTACAAACTTATTGTTCAATTTTAGGTATTATTTTATTTATTATTTCCAGGAGTTCTTCAGTTTTTTGATAGTCTAATCCCAATAGACATGAACTTACCTTCCTTTTACATTCCAAGGTGCTATCATTAAAGATATTATTAAATTTATTAATATGATTGTATAATTTAGGTCCAGTAAAGTAATAGAATTTTTGTGTAAATCTAGTTTTAGTTTTGCAAACAGCATAATGACTTCTCGTATTAATTATTCCTTGATTAAACGCGGATGCATCTTTAATTTGTCGAAGGACCCTAAGTAGTATGTACAGCTGTCTAACAGTTTCCTGATATAATTCCCGGGTAGAAGAGTCTAGGTTTGAAGAAGATAACCTTTAAAATCAGCCTTTGAGCTCGCTCCAATTCCAATAATTTTGTTTTGTCAGTGCCGCCCCATGTGGTAATAGAATAAGTCACAATAGATTGAATCAAGGCATAGTAAACCATGATTAGTATCTTCCTATCTGCTACGTGCCTGAGTTGACTAAAAATATAAGTAGGTTTACCTACGCACTTTTTGAGCGCTGTTATGAATGTGTTCCCCAAACGAAAGCCTACTGTCAATAGTTACACCCAAATAACGTATGGATTTCGTTGATTTGTTATGTGGACAATTACCACACTGTGATACAGGAGAGAAAGAACATTGGTGAGCAAATATTTGGGATACGCACTGTGCACTCACTGGTGGGTCTCGAATAGAGAACAGCATGAATTTGGTCTTGTCCGCATTTAATGTCAGTGAATTAGCAGCATGCCAGTGACATACAGTGTTAAACCCTGCCTGAGCTTTACCAGAATCCTCTTCCCAAGTCTCACCCACGAATGTCAATGTGGTATCATCCGCATATGAGATAATTCTACAGTCTTGGATTTGAAGCTGACAGAGCTCATTTATGTAACATAGGAACAATGTAGGTCCAAGAATACTCCCATACGTTACTTTAAGATCATCACTCATGTGCACACCGATACTCACACACTGAGATCTACCTGTTAAGTAATCTCCGAAAAGGTCAAGTTGTTTGCCCCGAATACCCATGCAATTTAACTTATTTAAAAGGTTGGAGATACAGACCGTGTCAAACGCCTTAGCAACGTCAAGGAAGACGGTAATACATTTCTTACCTTCATCCATCTTTTCAACTAAATAAGTGGTGAACTTATGAATGGCGTCATCAGTAATTTGCCTACTCTAAAACCATATTGTGATGAAGAAAGTAGTTTTGTGTGGATGTTGTCTCATATTTATTTATTTAATTCATTATACAAACTACAATAGTAATGGTGTCTCTAGAAGGTTTGGAGCGATTTAAAAAATAACACCAAGAAAAAGCTAGCCAGAATAAATAGGGCTCTTGATGGTACTTACCTACTGGTGGTGGGCCTGCCCTTAACTTACATCTGACTGATTTAGAACATCGTGTCCTCAACATAATTTTACCCCATGCAGCTACAGGCTAACAGGTGTAAAGGAAGCGGGCTTTTCTGAAGTTGGTTATGGTGCTTTAATACCATTATTTAAGCAACAAAATATAGATATAGATATTAAAAGTATGTAATTTAATATATATAATAAAAAATTACGTGGTGTCATTATTAAAGGCAATTTACCACAAATTTACACGCAAATAATACTAACGTAACTAATATAAATAACGATTCACCTGTCACACACCAAGTGAGTGACTTTACTACCTACAACGTTAACGTTTACAACGCATGAGCAACACTTGGAAACGTCAAATGTTACTTCTCACACTCGCAATAACCTGCGAAATGTTCTTCGAAACGCTACGTACGTACGTAAAGTACGTCATGTTTCTATTACCGAACTACATATTTTAGTACCGATAAAAATCTTACACTCGCTGTTTCGGCTTACAATACTTTCCGCCAGGGGCGCTTTTTACGTTTTCATACATTTAGTACTCGATACAGAAACGTAGTAGTAGCGTTTTATGTATGAAAAAACTCACACTCAAGGTAACCAATGAATTGATCTATGTTGTGACTATCAGAATAATAAAACCAGCGCGATGTTAATATCACGACTACTTCACATTAGATGCTTTATGAAAAATATCAATCGCAATCGCGAGTCTAAGTGGACGTGTGTTTTGTATTCATTATAATGAAATAAACAATTACGACAAATACATATAGGTAATTATTTGTGGCGTCAGCAATAAGTGAAGTGTGTCACGTGTGACTTGTAGGTTTTTACTGACTTTGATGTGCAAGATGAACTAAATATTGATTACAAACAATAAATAAAGTGTTTCTAGTAGAATGTATGACCCACGCTCGAGTCAGTTTGGTCGTAGCCAATTACTTCGGCGAATTCATCCATCGCCTACCGAACCATCACCCCCGAGCGACCCAAAATTCACCAGCACCTGCGGAGAATGAACACTGCCGATTGAAGTCATCAGTACACCGGAGATCCAAAAATGGATAGGATCTGTAGATGCCATTCTGAACGAAGTTTTCACAATTGTCGTTGATGGAAAAATTTACTCGGACCAGAAGCTTCGTGTCTCTACTCTTTGCCGGAAGGTCTCAAATGGGACTTCTCAGATGGCCGTCTTATACCAATCATTGAAGTTGAAAACGAACCAGGCCCATACCACAATCCAGCACCTACAGGTTCAGCAGAACGTTGTGAACTCTCTCCAGCAGTTCAAAGAGGTCGTAGAGACTAAGTGAAATCCCTCGAAAAATACTTCTTACCTATGCTAGCATGGTGAACAAAAGTTCTGATAACTTCGTCCGTCCTGCTGAACTTCAGTCGCCATCTATCCTAGCGATAAGACCCAAACAAGTGACGACACTATTGCAATTATAGTCCAAAAGATAATCTCACCCGAACAACGTAAGGCTGTACCCTGACCAAATAACCTTGAGCACTCCTTCCCTCTTTGCCGCACCCCACCTCTAAAATACTTCGTGAAAATTACTAGCGCCATCTGGTGAACAACTTACGAACAATGAAACTGCGACTAGTAAAAATCACAGACCTTAGAGTACACAGAGACGGCATTGAATATTTTTTTTTATTATTTCTATGAATGAAAGAAACGGTGCGCCTAAATAATGTTGGTCATGAATTCAGTGACTATACTTATCTCCGTGAATACTTATGTTAAATCACTTCTATTTTTTTTAATAAATCAAACACTTTTCTTTGTATAAATAACTTTATTACACACACGGAATTCCGACTACAATGTCTACCTAGTTGCTTCGTTCGTAGCTCAATGATCACTGACCCAACACTGCCTTTTTTAGCATTTAAATATGATTTTACCCCACCCAGAAATAACGAGAACGTCATAACCGTTATTTGTAAGTGTTGCCAAAGTAAAAATAATACATTCAGTTACTATAACGAAAGTACATTTAAAAGTTTGTTACAATAATAATTTGTTATTTTACAGTGTTGCCGCAATTGATATTAATACATTTGTTTTTTAAATCAAATCCAAACTACCGTAATAATTGATAAGTTTTAGTAGAATTTACAAATTATTTTCAATGAATGAGGCAAATGTATCTAGAAAATGCGCAATATATACTCGACAGTAAAACATGAATTTGAAACAAGCTAACAATTCGTCCATCCTGATAAATTTCGCGTCCCCGCGAACGACACAACTTAGCAAAAAGTTAATACAAGAATTACACAAACATTTATTACACATTGCATTTCATAGATAATATTTACTTTTGTAGATTTAAATAATGCTATCTCAGCTATTGTGCACTTTGCACTTCGAAGGAGTTCTCTCTACACTCACGCACATAGCAGTGTATGGATTAGCATGACTACGTGCACATAGCACTTCAAGTAGTTCTGTCTCTACACTCTCGCACATAGCAGTGTATGGATTAGCATGACTACGTGCACATAGCACTTCAAGTAGTTCTGTCTCTACACTCTCGCACATAGCAGTGTATGGATTAGCATGACTACGTGCACATAGCACTTCGAGTAGTTCTGTCTTTACACTTTCGCACATAGCAATGTATGGATCAACATGACTACACTTCAAATAGTTCTCGCTCTACACTCACGCACATAGCAGTGTACAGATGTAATGTGCGTACTTTGCACTTTTAATTTAGGAAAAGTATATAAACTCAATTATTAAAAAAAAATGTTTATTTTTTTATCATTCGTAACAAGGAACTTCTTTATTTGACTATTTACTTATTAACACACACAATATTTATTCATAGTTAAATATACTCACGCACATAGCGATGTAAGAGTACAATGTGCATGCTTCGCACTTTTAATTTAGGAAAAGTATATAAACTCAATCATTGTTCTGAGCTAAAATATATCTAATAAGTCTAATCATTTCTCATACATTGTTACATTACATGTTTACTTATAAGTATGTTCTGTCCTTCATAACAAAGAACTTACTGCCTTGAACTATTTACTACACACAATACATATACACAGTTAAATAGGTTCAACTAAATAACAACATAAATATAATATTGTATTAATCTTCTGTACTCTCGCTAGTAGATGATTCACTACCATTATTATTAAAACAAAGCCAAGGATGTATTTTGTCGATAGAGAATATACCCTTATACTTTGAAGCCCCCTTTTTTTTTGTAATAGGAGTGTCTTCTACCTCATACCTATCGTGATCTAAAACTTTTGTTACTTTGTATGGCCCCGAACATTTCGATGATAATTTTCTACTTTTACCTACAGTATGTACCGCTCTTTCCACTCTAACCAAATCCCCAACTTTGAACTCTAATGCTTTTTTTCTTTTTTTATCATATCTATTCTTTTGTTTTTCTTGCGACTTCTTCGTATGTTCATCTACTTCATCCCTAATCTTACGTAATCTTTCATAACCTGAGCTAATTTCATTTCCGTTAGGTGTGTTTTCAATCATATCATCATCTATTTCCGAAACTAGACTACCTTCATTGATCCCAGTAAGCCTTAACCCAAACAAAACCTCAGAGGGGGTTTTTCCTGTGCCTTTGTTTACAGTATTGTTTAATCCCCATTGTACCTGTAATAATCGGTCATCCCATAGTCTTTCGTCTTTACCATGATTTTGCGAAGCTAATGAGTCTAAGATTGTTCTATTATATCTCTCCACCTGGCCATTTGCTCTAGGTGAAGCAACTGCATTCTTTATGTGATGAACTCCTACTTCAGTAAGAAAACTTTTAAATTTCGAACTAGTAAATGACGTACCTCTATCGCTAATTAGTCGTTTTGGCAAACCAAACGTCCCAAAATAGTCCCTAAGAACCGTGATAGGGGAAGTGGACTTCGTATTTCTAACCGCCTTCAAAACAATAAATTTTGTGAACGATTCTACAATCACCAAAATGTAACAATTTTTCCTTTTTGACTTTACAAAAGGACCAACATGATCAACATGAATGGTGTGAAAGGGCGCAATTTCCTTAGGTATAGGATGCAAGAAACCCTGCTTTTTCCCCGCCGGCAATTTATTATGAGCACACTCTAAACAGGCATTCACATACTTTTTGATAAACTTACGCATACGAGGAAACCAATAACGTTGTTTTATTTTATCCAATGTTTTATCAAACGCAAAGTGGCCTATTTCATCGTGGTTTTTCTGTAGTATTGGCCACCTACAGCCTTTCGGTACCACCCATCTTAACCCGTCCTCAGTTACTTTATAAACTCTCTCACGCTTAAGGACGAAATTCTTACGTATCTCTACTAAGTCATCAAATTCTTTATCAGAAAGAATGTTTTTAATGCGTTGTATTTTAGAGTCCTCTAACTGTACTGTCAATAACCAATCATCAGTTATCGTCATAATGTCGAAAGTGTCAATAGCCTGAATTATGCCTGCATTTTCGGTCGTTGGGTTCCTACTCAATGCGTCAACGTGAATCATGCCTTTGCCAGATTTATATACTACGTTACAGTCATACTCCTGAATCAAACTCCACCATCGCGCAACTCGTGGTATCATGTCTCGTTTTAAAAACGTTGCCCTGAGCGAGTTACAGTCTGTTACAATAGTGAAGGTTAACCCAAGCACGTACGTTCTGAACTTTACTAGCGCTGCAATGACTGCAAGAGTCTCTAACTCATACGATGAAAAATGGGACTCCTCGGGGGAAGTCTGTCTACTGTAATACGCTACCGGTTTGAAAACTCTATCGATTTGTTTTTGTAGTAAAACGCTCCCTATGCCGTGTTTGCTTGCATCTGTATGTATTTGTGTTTCAAATTTAGGGTTATATAACGCTAGTACGGGCCTTGAAACAAGTGCATTTTTCAATTTATCAAATGCCTCATCTTGAGCTTGTGACCAAACCCAAACAAAGTTTTTCTTTAGTAATTTCGTAAGGGGGCGAGCCATTTCACCGAAACCTCTGATAAAACGTCGAAAAAAACTAGCTAAGCCAATAAACTGTCGGACATTGTGTACGTCTTTAGGCTTAGGAAAGTTTTTGACACAATCAATTTTCTTAATACCTGGTCTTACACCTTCGCTGGAAATTTCAAAACCTAGGTATTCCACTTGATTTTGAAAGAAGTAACATTTTTGTGGTTTCAACGTTAATCCCGCCTCCCTAAACCTTTGAAGTACGATTTCTAATCTTTTGATACCTTCTTCAAATGAACTACTGGGTACTAAGACATCATCCATGTAAGCTAATGCAATGTTATAGCGTAAATTGCCTAAGACCAAATTGATAGTTCGCTGGAAAACAGCCGGTGCGTTAGCCAACCCAAAGGGCATTCTATTAAACTCAAATTGTCCATCAGGCGTTACAAACGAGCTTTTACTCCTACTCTCTTCAGTCAGTGAAATCTGATAATAGCCAGAGGCCAAGTCTAAAGCACAAAAATATTTATTCCCTGCCAAACGATCAATCTGGTCATCAATACGAGGCAACGGGTAATGTTGCTTAATCGTTTTCCTATTAAGGGCGCGGTAGTCCACACAGAGTCGTTTATCGCCAGTTTTCTTTTTCACTAACAAAACAGGACTCGCGTATGGAGATTGGGACTCTCTTATGATGTCATATTTTAAGAGATCTTCAACCATAATTCTAACTTCTTCCCGTTCAGAATGACTCATCTTGTATGGTCTATAAACGACTGGCTCTGTATCTCCTAACAGAATATCCATTTCCGCAACCTTTGTCTGACCTAGTTCAGATAAGTCTTTCGCAAAACAATCGCGGTACTGGTTCAAAGTATTGAATAATTGAAGTTTCTGATCATTATCTAAATTCTCATCAATATTGAGGTCATCCAATGTAAATGGAGGTTTATGGCTGTGGTTTTGAACCTTTTGTATCCTATTAATGTCTTTAATGTTATTATTAATTTGAATAGCACGAGCCAAGACTTGGCCCTCTTTAAATTGGATTAACCTATTGTCATAGTTTAGAATAGTTAAATGACCACTACCGTTTTTAATATTATAATTACCTATTTCTACACGGTAGTTTAAACGGTATCCATTTTCAACGAAAACAATACCACTAAAATGTGTTTCAGTAAACACCTTAACAGAAATACAACCTTCAGTCCTGACAGTTTTGACAGATTTTAAAGTCAGTCGTGTGTCGTTGTTCATTCGTTTATCAGTAATCATCAAAAATTTATCAGATTTAAATACCCATATGTGGGATTGTTCCGTAGCAGTCTGTCCAATAAGTAGATCATATTTTAAATAACTATCAGGAACGATAATTGCCTCAACATACATTTTAGCATTGTCAATCAATAACGAAACCTTAGTTTTACCTAAGGCACTCACATATGTATCACCAAAACCTTTTAGAGATGGCAAATTATTCACTTGCCATTTTTCACGCGGTACAATTACTTCCATGACGGATTCTTTTATCAAAGTACACTGACTACCAAAATCTACGTACCCTGTCAACTGTACATTATTTACGTTAACACCCTTAATAAATTTATTGTCCATTCCCAAGTCAATACTATTATCTAGTCATAATGTCTTAACTTCGGCTCTATCTACCCAAACGTTCCTATTGCATTTAGGATCGTCATGACCAATGCGTTTACACTTTTGACACTTAACTATAGGTTTTTTGCATCCCGATACGTAATGGCCCGTTTCATGACAGTTATAACATGTCAAGACTCTAACCAAATTTTGTTTTACAGGTTTACGTATTTCGTTTACAGAACGTACCGGTTTTTTATTGAACCTATCTGATCGCTCATGTTTGACACCCCTCAGATAGCCAAGTAGTTTATCAGCATCCTTAAAACCTACTGCCTCTGCTCCGAACCGAACCGATCTATCATCTATTCCATAAACAATGCAGTCAACAGCATTCCTACCCACTATATTACACCGGTTTAAGGCTATTAACTTTTCATAATAGTACTCTTCTAAATCATCCCCAAACTTTGCCCTTATAGCTAACATTTCCGTAAGTATATTACCATAATTTTCATGTGACGGAAAAGCAGATTTAAGTTTTTCGACCCATTCGTCCCATGACAGCATTACTGATGACTGTCCTTCGTACCACTTTTTTGCAGTACCAACTAACTTTGGGAGGGCATAGTGAGTGGTCTGTCGACTATCCCAGCCATAGATCTCAGAGCATTCTTTGACTTTATTTAACCAAGTCATAACTGTTTGGTTTTTCGATTTAGGATCGAATTCTGGAACTACGTTATTATTAGCAAACCTTTCTTTACTCTGTGGGTTTACGGCTAAAATGGATTGTAAGGACTCTTTGATACATTTTAGCAATTCATTATTTACATCTATAGACGGAGGCTGCGGCGTAACAGATGAAAGTCTTTCATTTCTACAAGAGCGGACTGGACTTCGTGATCTGTTAACGCTTGCTCTACGAGGAGTCTGCAATCTGTGACGCCTTTGTCTATTACGACTACGATCTATAGGTCTATTTGCTGGTTCATATATACGCGTGTCCGTTGATGGCGTACGCGATATACAACGCGGTAGTGGAGGTATTACGACTGACCTGCTTCGACTTCTTGCCTGCGATTCAACCCTTGGAGTTGATCTTCTGGATCTGCGCCGCTCGGAGCTACGACCATCATTGCGAGGCGATGCTGGTGAGCGGCGACTACGCCTGGGCGCTGTTGACAAGCGACGACATTGCCTCGAGCCTGCAGCACGTGTCCGATATCGGCTGCGTCTCGAGGGTCCTCCCAGCACAAGGCTGTGATAACTCCCGGTCGACTTCTCTGACCGGTCACTAGACATCTTCACTTAATTATACAATTTACACTGCCCAATGGTCTTACTGTGGACGTATGATCACACCAGGGTAGTAGCAATAGCTACACCAGAATTCCCGGGTGCTATCCCTGCTTCTGAATTGTTAAATCACTTCTATTTTTTTTTATAAATCAAACACTTTTCTTTGTATAAATAACTTTATTACACACACGGAATTCCGACTACAATGTCTACCTAGTTGCTTCGTTCGTAGCTCAATGATCACTGACCCAACACTGCCTTTTTTAGCATTTAAATATGATTTTACCCCACCCAGAAATAACGAGAACGTCATAACCGTTATTTGTAAGTGTTGCCAAAGTAAAAATAATACATTCAGTTACTATAACGAAAGTACATTTAAAAGTTTGTTACAATAATAATTTGTTATTTTACAGTGTTGCCGCAATTGATATTAATACATTTGTTTTTTAAATCAAATCCAAACTACCGTAATAATTGATAAGTTTTAGTAGAATTTACAACTTATTTTCAATGAATGAGGCAAATGTATCTAGAAAATGCGCAATATATACTCGACAGTAAAACATGAATTTGAAACAAGCTAACACTTACTTTCTAATTTTTGAACCAAAAAGCGTTACGCGATTCCACGAGATTTTCTCTCTAACAAAAATCTCCTAAAATGGAGACAAAATCAAAATTCAAGATGGCGCCACCATACATTTCCAAAATTTTATCCTTGTTGGTGTTGTTTTTTTTTAGTTTTCGAGGGTGTTGACCACAATTATGGGATCAAAATCAAAATTCAAGATGGCTTCATGTCCGTAACGTGGCCTGAGAAAAGTGAAAAATGGGAGCGTCCTAATTAATACCGAAAATATAGGAGTTAATGACAAACTCAAGAATTCGGAAAAATTTGTATCATCGGGCCTTACTATAGAAGAACCTTCTAAGAGCCGCCCTAGGGTCGCTGTCTTTGGTGTCCCCGTTGCCCTTACCGAGAAGGAAGTATTTGACTGTATTTACGAGCAAAACCTTTCAGACAAATTGCCGAATATAACTCGTGAGTCCTTCCTTGAGAGCATTCAATTAAGCCATAAATCGGGTAAGAAAGACCTTTCTAGCTGCTCTGTAAGTTCCATGTTGGAACTACCCGCTAGCATGAAGAAAATTATGATAAACCAAAGCCGAATTTTTATTAATTGGACATCACGCCCTGTGAGAGATTTCACGATAGTCACTAAGTGCTTCAATTGCCAGCAGTTTGGACACGCAGCGAAGTTTTGCCAAAAAAACTAGTTCTACTTACAACCACTGTGGTGAGACTGGACACTCCTTCAAGCAATGCAGCAGCAAATCTTCATGTACATCAGAATCGCGGGTGTTCTTTTCAGATTTGCCTAAATTTATTGCTTTTATTTGGTACCTGCTGTGTAGGTACCTTTACGTACCTCTCTTGAAAATGTGTGTACCTACACCTGTACAATGATATTTTATAAATTAGGTACACCCGCCATCCTGATGTCAGAACCGCGGATGTACTAGTAACTGAAAGATTCTTGGGTTGGGAGCACTCTGGATACGGGAACAAATTGTAGCTACGTACAGGCACAAGTATAATGACAGACTAGAAAAGTGACATCAAACCAACTACCTTCAAATTGTAGCTACGTACAGGCACAAGTATAATGACAGACTAGAAAAGTGACATCAAACCAACTACCTTCAAATTGTAGCTACGTACAGGCACAAGTATAATGACTGGCTAGAAAAGTGACATCAAACCAACTACCTTCAAATTGTAGCTACGTACAGGCACAAGTATAATGACAGACTAGAAAAGTGACATCAAACCAACTACCTTCAAATTGTAGCTACGTACAGGCACAAGTATAATGACAGACTAGAAAAGTGACATCAAACCAACTACCTTCAAATTGTAGCTACGTACAGGCACAAGTATAATGACAGACTAGAAAAGTGACATCAAACCAACTACCTTCAAATTGTAGCTACGTACAGGCACAAGTATAATGACAGACTAGAAAAGTGACATCAAACCAACTACCTTCAAATTGTAGCTACGTACAGGCACAAGTATAATGACAGACTAGAAAAGTGACATCAAACCAACTACCTTCAAATTGTAGCTACGTACAGGCACAAGTATAATGACTGGCTAGAAAAGTGACATCAAACCAACTACCTTCAATGCACAATATTAATTTACCCTCAATACCCTAATTACATACATTACACCTCCCTTCTTATTCTTAGGATACGAGTATTAATTAGTTACATAATAATACTGAAACTTAATTAGATGTCTTACACATACATATTTATTTATACATAAGAAACTGATCGACTACAACAATATTAGTCTATTTCAAATCGCACAACCGGTTTGCGTATTCGTTTGGTGCGCGTCACTGGTGGCGTCGCCGTCGGCTCAGCATCACAGCTAGGTGGCTCAATGGCTGGAGGTATCGGAGGTATAATATTAACTTTAGGATCACTACTATCTTTGCCTACCATACCTTCCTTTTTTGAAATACCTAACTGGTCTTTATTCACATCTCTCGAATCCGATGCCTCTACTAATCCATCAGCTTGTAACGGCACAACATCCTCACTTCGGTCGCCTGGTTCTTTGTTATTCTCATTTCCATGACATGGAACATCTGACAGCCGAGAACGGCGCCTGATTTGATCAATGTGTCTTTTAAGAAGTCGACCATCACCGCCATCCACCACATACCTACGAGTACCTTCTACCTCTCTCACAGTTCCTTTCACCCACTTATCTGACGCGCCGTACTGTCTCGCCCAAACCGTATCACCTTCGCACAGAGTTCGTGACTTCAGTCCCTCGCTCTGTACCTGGCGAGCCTGTACCTCCCGCACCCTATTTCCTACTGACCGTTGCCCTCGTAACAAGTCGAGCCGAGAACGAAGTGAGTGCCTCTGTAGCATTGACGCAGGTGTGTCGCCTGTAGTGCTGTGCACTGCATTCCGGTAAGCTAACAGGAATGTTTGCAAAGCAGTGTCCACATCGACACTGTCCCTATACGCCTTTTTAATGGCCCGCTTACAAAGTTTAACCGCGTTTTCTGCCGCACCATTCGAAGCCGGGTGATAGGTTGGTGACAAGTTTTGGCGTATCCCATTATTTTTAAGAAATTAACTTAACACAGCACTTGCGAACGGAGGTCCTTGATCTGAAACTAACTCCTCGGGTAAACCGAATCTAGCAAATGTAGCTCTTAAAACCTTAATTACGCTTAAAGCATTTGTGTGTTTCATTTCAAAAATTTCAATCCACTTTGAACTAGAATCAACGAGCACTAAAAAGGTAATGGCCCATTTAGTGTGAAAAATATACCCACGGCGTACAGAAATAAAATATGGCGGGAATCAAAGACAAATGATTATACTTTTCAATGATAAGTGGCGCATTGCTGTGGCTCATGGGGATCATGAAAGAATAATAATAAAAAAATGTAATCTACCTAGTATGAAAACATCGAAAACCGATCGAAAAAAAAAAAAACCGATCGGTTACACGTTACACAGCTATTAAGTCTTTCCATGTCAACAAAATCCAAATCGAGAAGCAAACAATCACTCAAGTAAACACGCCAAAGTAGTTAATTGTATCGGAATAATATAGAAACACGGAGAAAGCACAGATCACAACGACGAATGACGAAGGACTGCGAAGGGCGAGGTCAGGGAGACGCCGCCGATGTTTTATTACCTGCTGTGGATGTGTGCATTATATTATTGCGTGAGCGCAACAAAGCTGGTTATCAACTCGGGTAAGACAGAGACAGCAATATACGTGTATTATATTACCTGACCGAACGAGTTTGCTTTATGTGTGATGATATTTTTATTTAACAAAACAATGGCAAAATAAGTTTGTTTGTTTCATTTTCAAGTCTAAACCACTGAACCGATTTTCATTAAATTGCCGTGTATATATATATTTTTTGATTTGGAGTCGGACATAGTATACTTTTTACCCAAGTGACATGTTTCCATGGATAAAATAATTTACAGACAGGCGAAACCGCTAATTATTATCCAATTTTTATTGGTCTGCTGCAAGATTTCTCCAACGAATTATTTTTTTCTTTTTACATATAATGAAAAGTGGGATATGCTTGCATTATTTACCACCATTTTCGTTTTTGTACAAAAACATTTTTGAACCGGGTCGGATTATGGGCCATGACCTTTTGTACCTTGATAAGGCCCTAGGAAATCTATATGCAACCTAGTCCACGGCTGCGCGGTATTGGGCCACGGTTGCGGCGGTGCCCGCGGTGGTGCGTCGGCCTCCGCGGCGCACGTCTCACACTGCTTACACATTGCTTCAATATCCGAATCTACATTGGGCCACCAGACATAACTTTGGGCTAGCCCTTTCATCTT
The DNA here is from genome assembly GCA_937001585.2 of Brachylomia viminalis. Taxonomy (NCBI): domain Eukaryota; kingdom Metazoa; phylum Arthropoda; class Insecta; order Lepidoptera; family Noctuidae; genus Brachylomia; species Brachylomia viminalis. Next base: position 24,827,801 of record OW443314.2, read on the forward strand.
CACGATACCAATATGCCCACTGTGTAGCTGTCTTAAAACAATATTTCTTAATTTCGCGGGTATTACCACCACACACACACACACACACATTTCACGCACATTTCTATACCCCCACATAAGGCACCCGAATTCCGAATATAATTCGCGACGTCTATGGAAGTATGGTTGTATTTCCGCCATAGCTGGACACTCATTTGGCCAGCCAGACTATACGTATGACATTATTCTGCCTAACTCAATATCTTTTTGTGTAGCCTCCTTGATATCAGTATGTGTGACGGGTAAAAATTTTTCTGCAAAATGTACATACGTACTATCATTCCTATCTGAATGTAATTTTGTCTTGTCAGGCAGGCGTGACAATGCGTCGGCGCAATTTTTTTAGATGCAACGTATTCTATGCTATAATTATATGCTGACAACAGTACTGCCCATCTCTGTAAACGAGATGCAGCCATAATTGGTATTCCTACTTTATTCCCTAAAATATAAGTCAATGTTTTATGGTCGGTTTTCAGCACAAACTTTCGACCATACAAATACTGGTGATACTTCCTAACTCCGAAAACTATCGCCAGCGCTTCTCGATCAATCTGAGAATATGATCGCTCAGCTACACTAAGTGACCGCGAGGCGTAAGCTATTGGCCGCTCGCCGGTCGGCGTGATATGGGACAGTACGGCGCCGACCCCCACGCTGCTCGCGTCGGTAGTCAGCACGAGTGGCAGCTCGACCGAGTAGTGTGTTAGTACCTCACTACTAGCTAACAACGCTTTAACCTTATCAAAAGCATGCTTACATTCATCAGTCCAATCATACTTTACTCCTAATCTCAATAAATTGTACATTGGGGCTAAATTTGTACTGACGTTCATTATAAACTTAGCATAATACATAACCATGCCTATAAACGCCCTCAGCTCCGATATGTTTGACGGCGCCGGCGCGGCGTGTTTGCAATTGCCTTGACCTTATCCGAGCAAGTATGTACACCATCTTTACTGATAACATGTCCCAAATAAACCACAGATTTAGCAAAGAATGAACATTTGTCTCTCCTCACGCGCAACCCATACTGTACTAATCGGTCAAAAACTTTGCATATATTAGTCATATGTTCGGACACTGTGCGCCCCGTTATGATGACGTCATCAAGGAACACGCCTACCTGCGGTAAATCTACAAACATCTGTTCCAATCGTCTCTGGATTAAGGCCGGGCTTGACGCAAGTCCATAAACTAATCTATTATATCGGAACAATCCTTTGTGCGTGTTTATAACCGTGTACTTTCGTGAATCATTTAGTTCAAATTGAGCATACGCTTGGGAAAGGTCTATCTTACTGTAATGTTCCCCGCCGTTTAACAGAACTAGTAAGTCTTCAACCCTAGGTAGTGGATAGCGATCGACTTCTATTACCTTATTTAACGTGATCTTATAATCGGCGCATATCCTTATGCTACCGTCCTTCTATAAGACGGGCACTATGGGAGTCGCCCAGTCGGAACGCTCGACCGGAGTGAGAATACCGTCCCGCACAAGCTGGTCCAGCGTGCGCTCCACCGGCTCGCGCAGCGCATACGTAAGCGGACGCGCGCGCATGAACAGCGGCCGTGTGCCTGGCCGCAAGTGAATGCCTACCTTCCCCCCAGTGAATCGCCCCAAACCGTCCGCGAACACTTTAGAGTATCTGGAACTGAATATGTTTATATCAAAATTTGCTCCATTACAAATATTGTTGTTATTTACATATGTATCATAATCTAATATAGGCAGTTGTAACTTTAATGCTGCCATCCATTGTCTCCCGAGTAACATTGTTTTGCCATTTTTTATCACGTACAAGTCTAATTGCATACATTTGTCTTTATATTTGACCAGAGGTTTTATAACCCCCAGTGGTTTGGTGGTTTCCCCCGTATAATACCTCAAAACAATATTGCTTTTAATAATTGCTAAGTTTCTGAATAGCTCATTCATTATATGTGTGTTCATTTATACATGAGATGGCACTACCTGTATCACACTCAAACTTTAATATTTTTCCCTGAACCTCTAATGATACAAAAATAGGTTTACACTGCGTTACTGTCAAGTCATTAAGTTCAATAATTATTACCTCATCACTATCTTCGCTGTTCACTACGTCCTCCTCGCATTCGGTCTCGACGGTATAATGCTGCGTGAGTCGCGGACACATACGCCGCAAATGGCCCGGCTTGTTGCACACCCGGCATACATAGCGCCCGAACTTGCAAGCGGCCACCTCATGCGGCCCACCACACGCTCGACACTCTCGCTGTTGCCGCTCCCGCTCCACCGCCGCGGACGCAGGCGCTGCCGACGCCGCGGGTGGCGCCCGGCCTGCCTGCGGCCGCCTGCGTTGCACGTGCTCGCCTATCGGCAAGCGGCCAGCCACGCGACCGCTTCCCGATCCACCGCCGGCGCCTCTCCACCGCGTACTCATCATCAGCTGACAATCCACCGGCCCCTCCGCCTCACTTGTTGCACTAACAGACCCTTCCACTACTGCTGCTGCATCCTTCTCTGCCGCCTCCATGCTTACGGCCAGATTATATGCCTTTGTAAAATCTAACTTGGCTTCTGCAAACAGTCGTTGTCTTATTGTCTCGCTTTTAATCCCGCAAACCAGCTGGTCTCTTAAACTTTCTTCGAACCACGCTCCGAACTCACAAGTTTTTGTCATTTTCTTTAAAACAGCTACATAGTCCGATATGTTTTCACCGGTTAGTTGTTTGCGATTACGAAATTTATAACGTTCAGCCAACTCACTCGGTTTCGGCTGAAGGTGTTTTTCCATAATAATCGTAATTTGTTCAAACGTTTTTGTCTTCGGTTTCGCCGGAGTACATAAATTCACCAACAACTCGTAGCTAGCTGAACCCATAACGGTAATTAACGTCGGCACTTGTAACTCACTCGATATTTTATTTCTTGTACTTTACATTTGCACAAGCTGGATACACTTGGGATAAGGGGTGCACAACTTCTTCTCTTTTCTGATTATCTCAGTGATCATCATCAATGTGTAAACATAGTTCAATATACAAGTTCTGAACTTAAAAATAGTTGTTTTGGAATTCCACAAGGCAGCATTTTGGGCACCACGTTATTTTTAATCTATATAAATGAACTGTGCAGCCTGCCGCTCCAAAATGGTATCATAATGTCTTATGCGATGACACCTCTCTATTGTTTTCAACTAAATCAAGAGTTGAGGTCTAACTAGGTCTAGGTTAACATGCTCAGAGTGGTTTTAATACTGTGCCAGATTGGCTCCAGAAGAATCTCCTAACATTAAATTCAGAAAGGACAAAATACATTTTATTTACAATGAGAAATACTAACATACCGCTTACTAATCTAAACATTTACGCACATAATTGTAGCTCGTACGCTGACACACTGCCCCACTTTAGCTAAAGCTGACCATTTGAAATATCTAGGTGTCACTATTGACCTGTAACTATATTGACTTGCTATGTACTAGAGTGCGCAAATTAATATACGTTTTTAAGAATTTACGGAACATAGCAGGTTATAAATTAATTAAACAGGTTTATTTAGCTTTGTGTCAATCCATTCTTACCTATTGCATAACTTCTAGGGGTGGTGCTGCAAAAACCATTTTAATTCCTCTAGAGCGTGCTCAAAGAGCAATTCTAAAGGTTGCTACCTTTCGCCCTTTTAGATTTCCTACGCATCTGCTTTACATAGCATGTAATGTACTAACAGTACGGCAATTATTCATTCTAAGCATAGTACTACACCAGCACACTGCAGTTCCTTTTGACCCAGTACCTTCACACAAAAGAAGGAAGGACTTGGTTTGCACAAAGCCTCAAACAAAACATGCGTTTGCTAATCGATTTTATGTATTTATACGACTTTTCCTGTATAATAGGCTCAACAAGGTACTAAGCCTCTATAGTGTAAGTTATAAAAAATGTAGTACAATGTTATCAGAATATTTAGCGACGCTCAATTACACAAACACCGAAAAACTTCTAGAAATATTGTCTTGATGATTATCATCATCATCATCAGCCTATAATGTTCCCACTGCTGGGACACAGACCTCCTCTCGGTGAGAGGGAGTGGGCCATAATCCACCACGCTGGCCCAGTGCGGGTTGGTAGATGTCACATGTCTTCGAATTTTTCGTTCTAGGAAATGCCGTGCATGCATGTTGACGATACTTTTAGGTAATAATGTATCACTACCGATATGATTTTTCTCATAGTTCTTAATTAAATTATTTTTATATCAGTTTTACTTCAAATTTTCATGTCCCATTGTAATTGTAATGTAAATTGATGGCCTGAAACACAGGTTTGAATAAACCTAGATCGGGGGGATCGCTAAAATAACAAATTCTGAACCATTATTAAACGCACCTGTAATAAAAAAAAATTGTTTAGATTTAGTTTATTAATAAGCAATTAGGATTGTATAGGATATTTACTACTGTTTGGCTAAATGTACACTTTTTGTAAACGTTTATATTTCTCTATTAAATAAATTATTATTATTATGTCGTGGATTACAGTGATTAAATTACAATATTGCGATAGGGGCTAGTATTATTAAATTACAATATTGCGATAGGGGCTAGTATTATTAAATTACAATATTGCGATAGGGGCTAGTATTATTAAATTACAATATTGCGATAGGGGCTAGTATTATTAAATTACAATATTGCGATAGGGGCTAGTATTATTAAATTACAATATTGCGATAGGGGCTAGTATTATTAAATTACAATATTGCGATAGGGGCTAGTATTATTAGATTACAATATTGCGATAGGGGCTAGTATTATTAAATTACAATATTGCGATAGGGGCTATAGTCACAGAACAGTTATCTGTTCTGTGGCTATAGTATTATTTTCTGCGTCCTTTAGTTGCCTAGTCACTAAATAAAAACTTAGGGCTGATACTTTTAGTGTTCTTCTTAAAAGAATAATTGAACTCTGTTTGGACTACCGAGAAGAATTCTTTATACAAAATGTTAACATTGTTCATTGTAAGGTCCTGATTACTCAACTTACAAATTAAACTGTTATTAAAATTATTTAAATTAACAAATGTTATTGGTCTGGATTGTATCTGCAGTTTTTGTATTATGACGTTGGACTCAAAACTTACGGTTTGACCGCTGTGATCGGAAGGGAGATAATTAACGATGGCTTTATCTAAATAGTCGCCGCAGCAACAAAAAACATTATCAATGCATGTAGCTGTAGTTGTAGTTATTCGGGTTGGTTCTACAAACACATTTGACAAATTAAATGATTTAAACAAATTTAATAATCTACTGGTATTTGAATTATTTTCTAAAATATTAATGTTAAAGTCACCACAGATAATTACTGATTTATTGCCAGTTGCAAGTTTTGCCAAAACATCTTCCATTACTGACTCAAAATAGCGTAGTTTTGATAATTTGGGGGTCTGTAAACGCACACTATAATATGCTTATCTAGCTCAACACAAGACAGTTCAATGCTATGTTCAACCGATAGTTCAACTATGTCTTTACGAGTTTTAGATTTAATACATCTTTTAATTAGGATTAGTGAACCACCACGCAGCATTGATTTTCGGGTAAAACAACTGGCCACACTATAATTCTCATAATTAATTAACATTTCAGAATCTTTTAACCAATGCTCAGATATACAAACAATGTCAAACATTGTTTTTTCCAAAAACAATTCAATTTCCAATTGTTTCGAAGAAAAACCTTAAATATTTTGATGAAATAATTTCAAGGATTTCTGCTAGTTTAGTGCTGGAAAATACCTTTTTGTTATTTTGTATAACTACACTGTTAGTGGTACCTTCTGTTGTCTTACAAACTAGTTTAAAAAATTTGAGCTAATCACCTTAACATTAGTACTATTACTAATTGTGGTGCTAAATAAAGACGACTTCGACATACTAATTATGTCTGGGTTAATATTAAAAGCTAATAGCCTAGCTATTTGATGTCTAAAACTAATGGGCAGATACACAGTATCCCTAGTCGATCTTAGCTTAGCAACAAAAATGTTGGTGACAAAAAATATAAACTTGTCACTATGGTGACTAACTAGGAAATGCATGTAATTATTTAACATGCGAATGTCGTTATTTTGCCTATTTGACAAGTGCTCAAAGTATGGAAAAGCACACAAAATTACTTTCTTACAATTTAACTTCAAAAGTTTGGTGACACTATTAGTGATATCTTCTTTTGTAACATTAAAACTATTACCTATAAATACAGTAATAATGGCATTTGGATCAAATTCGTTCCTAGTTATTGAAGACATACTTTTTTTGTAGGAAGTCTGAGGTATGCAATAGTTTTGAGAAGAATGACTCAGATTGATGCTAAGTAATTTTCTTTCAATATTGATTTTTAATTGTTGAACTCCCATTTCTACTTTTAAACTAAGTGAATGGACACCATTTATTTGAACTTGTGGCTGCCTATCCTTTAAATAAGATTTTACTAGACTGAGCGCAAGTATTCCAAGTCCATAATGCTTAAGTTTCAAGAGCGAGGTTTCGTGATCGACGCAATCAAATGCCTCGGAGAGGTCACAAAAGATTCCTATGGCGTCTTGGGCCTCTTCCCACGCCGTAAATATGTGTTTTAATAAGGTGACCCCGGCGTCAGTCGTACAACGTCCCTTGGTGAAACCATACTGTTGATTGTGTAAAATTTTATTGGTGTTAAAATGAATGAGCATTTGATTAAGCATTACCTTTTCAAATACCTTGCTGAAAACTGGCAACACGGATACGGGTCTATAATTATTGGTGTCTTTACTGTCCCCGGATTAGAAAAGTGGTATTACCTTACTGTATATTTTCATTAAATCCGGGAAGACTCCTTCATCCACACACAAATTAAATATGAAGGCTAAGTAAGGCGCTATAGTGTCAATTAAGGATGTACAGACTTTAATGGACATTCCCCAAAGATCTTCAGTCAATTTGATCTTGATTTGCTTAAAAGCTTTTATTACTGTTATGGCGTTAATATGCTTAAAGTTAAATTCAATCGGGCAGACCGAAACGTTCGCCCTTACTAAATCAAAAGCGAGCGTGGGCGAGGAATTTAAAGTGTCAGTAGTTTTAATTGGGATACTGGTAAAGAAATTTACAAATTCTTGAGCAACTTCTTTGCTATCGCAAATGAGACCACGTGTCGTCTCCAGTGTATAATCAGAATTATGCTTTTTGTTCCTGTTTGTTTCATTATTGATAATTTTCCAAACAGTCTTTATTTTATTGTCTGCTGATTTGACCTTGTTGCTAATGTATAAGGCTTTGGCTGCCTTACAAGTGTTCTTAAAAATTCTAGAGTAAGTAGCAACATACTTATTAAAAGTTTCCGTGTTAATTTAAGGCTTAAGGCCAATATAGCTCAAAAAGTATTTCCCTACTTTTCCTAAGTCCTTTAGATTTATTAAATTGTTTGTACAAAACGATTAGCGTGTATGAGCTCCTTTATTTTACACGTGGAACTTTTCCGCATAAAACGCTTATTCTTACTTTTACGAAGGTGTGATCTTATAGAGCTTATATTGTTGACATCGGGTACACAAAACTACCAATGTGCACGAGTCAAACGATATCTAGCATTTTCAACAATCAGTCCAGTAAGTTCAATACGTTTGTTGTAGTTAGCACCGTCGCGTCGCGTCGGCGTCGGCACCGGCTCACATCGACTATGCCACGGTATATTACCGTGACTATGCTCTTTATATCACAACATGAAGGACGGCAGCGGAGTATCAGATAACTGTGCGCCGCCGCGCCGCCGGTAATTAGACGCGATGGTAAGTACGTGCACCACGCAACCGCGACACGCACCCGGTTACAAACGTTAGCGGACTTAAGTGGCTTACCGATAAGTCCTGATCTTAATATACTTCTTTGTTAATATGTGGAAAATGTTGTGGTTATTACATTGATTTTGTTTTATCTATGTACCTTACTGATATATTTAATGTAATATTGTTTTTTTACCCAAATAAAATAAAACAAAGTTTTTCTTTTGACATGGTTTAATTTAAACCATCGAGCCTGTTTTTGTAATAAGAACCTAACAGAAATCTAAATTCAGTTCTTTTTACAAAACTGAGAGCTTAGTCTGGTCTTAGGTTGTCAATGTTGTAAATACAAAAACTGGCTCGAAGGTTTAGGGCTAAAGTTAGATCGTGTTTTGAGATTTATATAGTAATCTAGACATAGTAAGTTGCGTTGTAACAACTTGTCAAGAAGTGTTCCGTCGTTCTCTTATTTGTCCCGCTTGCAATCAACAAAGTTGGTATGAGCCCAACTTTGGCGTGCATTTTGTCAACAACTGCAAGAACAGATGCATTCACCACCTGTATAGGAAGCTTTATGGGGTATACCCATTTTACCCATTGATGTACCCCACTCTATTCGTACTGGGTATGGTGGGGTACAATCAACTCGGGGTGCGACGGGAATTTGCTCTGGTCTCGTACATGGTGAAACTGCTCCGAGGCATAGAGCACAACCCAGGAGTGCTGCAGCAGTTGCACTTGTACGTTCCCGATCGTTATGTGTGGAGGCGACGGCCCCCGCCACTGCTGGTCGTGCCAGCAGCCAGGACCAACTTGCTGGCCAAAACCCCTCTAACTCGAGCAATTCGCACCATCAACTATATTCAGGTCGAAATGGATATATTTACATGTCACTGGGGTGAATTCGCAAAAGTACTATTGTTTACATTATGTTACAAACAATGATTTTTATGATCCTGAGATGTAGTTGTGACTTATTTTTAATTGTGTGTATGTGACTTCGCTATCGCATTAGGTTTGTAAGACCTGTAATGATAGTTTTAAGGCATTTAAATAAATAAATAAATAAATAAATTCATTAATCAAAAGCTAATTATAGCATCATCGAATCTGATCGACGAAGGAGTCTGCTCGGGCCAGCCTAGGACGAGTGTGTCGACAGTCGACGGGTATCAACTACGTGAGTTATCTCGATCCTACCTGCGTCATAAACTTGACTGTTATTATAATAGCGGACAGCGCGGTCTCGCTTCACTTGCGCTAAGTAATTGAACACGTTCCGCACGCAACTCATTTGTTATGATTCGTTATTTTCTGGAAAATGTATTATGTATTTGATATTCTAACTCTACCTACCTAACCTAACCTAACTACATGGTTATTTTACCTAGGGGGATAATGGCTCGCAGGACCTAGGGGGATAATGGCTCGCAGGATTTAGGAGGATGATGGCTCGCAGGACCTAGGGGGATAATGGCTCGCAGGACCTAGGGGGATAATGGCTCGCAGGACCTAGGGGGATAATGGCTCGCAGGACCTAGGGGGATAATGGCTCGCAGGACCTAGGGGGATAATGGCTCGCAGGACCTAGGGGGATAATGGCTCGCAGGACCTAGGGGGAAAATGGGTCGCAGGACCTAGGGGGATAATGGGTCGCAGGACCTAGGAGGATAATGGCTCGCAGGACCTAGGGGGATAATGGCTCGCAGGACCTAGGGGGATAATGGCTCGCAGGACCTAGGAGGATAATGGCTCGCAGGACCTAGGGGGATGATGGCTCGCAGGAAGCATACTAGTCAACTAGTCACACGCTGAGTGGCGCTTGTCACTCTGACTGCGTAGCAGTTGGTTTTCCCCAAACACTGCAATGTCACCCCTCGAGTGGCACCAATCCACGCAAGCGCCTATTCAGAACGAACGGCTATGTAATGAAGTAATGACGGAAGTGCTCGGCAAACAGTTCGTCAGGTACCACCTGAACACACGCAGTCACGGTCGTGTGTAACTTGTTTTATTATCGCTTCGAGCGGAGCATCATCAATGTAACCACACACAGGCGGTTTCAATAGCAGCATCTCACCAACTGTTATTAACATACGAACGACTTGCGCCAAATTTTCGATCATTCAGTATACTTCATTCACAAAGCAATTTAAATTAACTTTTTATTATACTCGCCCGGACTTATTACTTGCTTATTACTTATTCATGCCGAATTTAAATTCAATGGCAAATGTTTGTGCACTAATCAGAATGGAAAGAATTAATACGATTTCATTAATTAGTTCCGAATAGTTCACGCGTCGTGAGCACTTAATGTGTGTCGCGTCCTCGAATTGCATCCATACGGCGACTGTGCACACGGGCACTGTGAGCTAAGTAGTATGCAGGCGACATTCAGCGGAGGCACAGAACAGAATACATAATAGTCCAAGGCGGAGGCTGCACTGCTTGAACTAGTTCGGCAACATGCGGCGCATCATTACGTCAATTGTGTCGCGCCGCGTGCCGCGTCACTAAGTGCTCAAAGTTTGCTAACAGCTTTAAATGTAAGTAAGACCTAATCCCGTTCAGTTCAGTGGTTGTGCAAGGAAGATGTGCGCGGCGAGGTGGCGCGGGGCGCTGGAATGTGTTGCGACTTGCGACACAGACGGGGCAGCGCGGCGGTGTTTGGGGGGGGGGGGGGGGGGGGGGTGCATTCTCGATGTGTCAACTGAGCATTGTACAATACGTGTGCTGCAGCTTTGTGTGCATGAATAGGCTTCCTCGGAGGTCGTTGTACCAATAGGTTAAAGTATTTTATTTTATTTTTATATTACTTTATTGGGACATAAAACAGTTACTTACAAATTAAAATTGAAGGGTAACAGAATAGATTAAAAACTAAGTAAACGTGTAACCCACACCAATGTCCGCGAAATAATTGTTTACAGATAGTTTAATGCGTGCGTTATTACACAGAATAGCTATAGGCACTAGGCTATTTTAAGGATTCAATAGCCATCTTTTTGAACTTTAAAGTGAGTAAGCGCGAAAATGTCCAATTCAATGAAGTGTGTGTTATACATATTTACATTGCGTCGGCGTCGGAGAGGCGGCCGTGCACCAGCATGAGTTCTGCACCTTGCGCTGTCGAACAGCCGCTAGCCGGGGCACACGCGCCTCTCGTCGGAGAGGCGGCCGTGCACCAGCATGAGTTCTGCACCTTGCGCTGTCGAACAGCCGCTAGCCGGGGCACACGCGCCTCTCGTCGGAGAGGCGGCCGTGCACCAGCATGAGTTCTGCACCTTGCGCTGTCGAACAGCCGCTAGCCGGGGCACACGCGCCTCTCGTCGGAGAGGCGGCCGTGCACCAGCATGAGTTCTGCACCTTGCGCTGTCGAACAGCCGCTAGCCGGGGCACACGCGCCTCTCGTCGGAGAGGCGGCCGTGCACCAGCATGAGTTCTGCACCTTGCGCTGTCGAACAGCCGCTAGCCGGGGCGCACGCACCTCTCGACGCATCACAGTTCTGGGTACAATGTAACAGTTTATTGGTAATATCTGGACAATCGAACCTTTCATTACACAGACCATGAAGCATCATGGCCATCTTGAATCCAAGCTTTGAATTTAATACCTCTTTAATAAATGAGTGTATGGTAATTTGGACTTAGTGCATCTGCAGTGCATAACACGTAAATATTTTTTATAAACATTTCAATGGCTTTTTATAGACATCAAAAATGGGACTCCAAATCGGTACTGCGAATTCCAATTGAGAACGCACCAAAGCTTTATATAATGTAGAAGTAGAAAAGTAGACGGTCTTTTAAAGTCGTTTGAAGAACGCATGACGAAACGAAACATACGATACTTATTAACGATGTTATCAATATGAAGACTGAAGTGCAATTTCGAGTCCATTGCTACACCGAGATCACGAATGTGGTCAACTCTTTGCAGACAGATACCACGGAGACTGTAATCAAATTTTATAATGTTTATGTTTTTTGTGAAAGTGATTGCATTGCATTTAGGTAATCTAAGCTGGAGTTTGTTGTGTGTACAGTATCGAGAAAGTCTATCCAGGTCTTCCTGCAAATGTAGGCAGTCTTGTGTGCTTGTGTACGACTTGTACATTTTGATGTCATCGGCATACATTAAAATGAAGCATTTCTTAATGTCATTGATAAACTAAATAAACAGTAGGGGCCCCATAATTGAGCCCTGGGGCATCCCAGAGGGGACAATGATTGAACTTGATTGGAAACCATTAACGACTATGTTTTGCGATCTATTGCACATATACGCCATGAACCATCGTAACCCGCCGTCGCCCGTTAATGTATCCAACCTTATTTATTTTAGGTATAGTAGGATACTATGGGCTAAGGGTTAGGAGGGATCTCGCACTTGCTTCATATATATTTAAGTTACTGAGAGGGAAGGTGCATAATGCAGTTATTTTAGCGCAGGTGAGTCTGTGTGTTCCGGACAGGTACGTGTGACGACGACGGCAGCCGACACTGCTAGTTGAACCGCGCGCTCGGACCAACCTTGTAAGGGAGGCACCGCCGCCGCTGACGCGTGCACCCCGCACGCTCAACCTCATAGCGATTGAGACGGACTTATTCTGTTGTTCTCTGAGTGAATTCACAAGGAATGCAATGTTTGTAATTTGTTATAGGTTATAACATGAATGTTAGTATTTAGGATAATTAAGTTAAGATAAGCGCATTTATCGCATTGGGTTACCCTGTAATGGTAGATGTAAGAAGGAAAATAAATAAATAATAACAAATTGCCACGGATCACGTTGTAGGCAATTTAATCTTAAAGCAGTTTGTGTAGTATGAACATAACTTAAGTGAGGTTCACGAAAATGACTTGGCCTAGGCGAATATGGCTTGGCCTAGGCGAATATGCTTCTTGTCGTAACAAAATGACTTGGCCTAGGCGAATATGCTTCTTGTCGTAACAAAATGACTTGGCCTAGGCGAATATGCTTCTTGTCGTAACCAAATGACTTGGCCTAGGCGAATATGACTTGGCCTAGGCGAATATGCTTCTTGTCGTAACAAAATGACTTGGCCTAGGCGAATATGCTTCTTGTCGTAACAAAATGACTAGGCCTAGGCGAATATGCTTTTTGCCGTAACAAAAGCTAAGCAGAATATCATAAAAACTAAACACAAGTTGCTTACGTGCGTCCCAACATTTGGTAGTTCTTCGTCTAACCTCATTAACTAAAGTACAACATCTGTAACTATGCAATTCGTGACGTAACTAACTAACGAGCAGCGGCAATCATCGGAGGTAATCATCGGCGCGCGACAACTGTATGACAGTTGAACAGCCTATTGAACAACTGACATTCGACGGCATACGCGGGTACGCGGGTGCTGTGGCGCGGGTGGCGCCACACTGACACGTGACACAGGAGCACCGGTTTGTGCACGAGCGTGGTGGATACATGATAAATGATAAATGATTTTATTTCTGTAAGTAGGTTTGTTACAAACACTTTTACACGTCAATCATATTTTAAAAACTAGATGAGGTCGGCGTTTCCTATCTGACTACTCTGAGAAGAAAGGCCGAAACAAACTCAGAGGTCACAGTCTCTTTTAAAGTCCAGATATAATCTTGGTCAGATCATGTGAAGACCATGTAGATTGGTGTCTGAAACGGTCTTTTGAGGAAAAACCATACAGATTGAGCGGACCTGTCCAGTCAGTGCACGCATTTGTCAGTAATCTTGCCGCTCAACTGAGAACTTAAGGAGCACAACGATTCGACGAACAATACCAAGGAAAGGACATTTGGGTAGGCCGCATAAATTACTCAAGCTGCCAGATCGGGAAACTAACTAAGAAATAAAATAAAAAAAGTAATAATCCACATAATCTTCACATTCACAATAATTTAAATAATATAATACTTTACAAAGTAAATACTCATGTCATTGTATGTATAAAATTCATCAATGTCAATGTGTATATAAATGTTCGAACATAATCTTTGAGGACCATGTAGATTAGTATCTGAAATGGTCTTCTGAGGAAAGAACCACGCAGATTAAGAGGACATGTCCAGTCAGTGCACGCATTTGTCAGTAACCGTGCAGCTCAACTCAGAACTTTAGGAGCTCAACGATTCGACGAACAATACCAAAGAAAGGACATTTGGGTAGGCCGCATGAACTACTTAAACTGCCAGATCATGATTAAAACTGAAACAATGGCCCACATAGTCCTCACATTCACAATAATTAAAATAATAAATTGTACTTCTCAAGGTAAGTATTCAAGTCGTTCTGTTATAATAATTATCAATTTATCAGTGTATGTAACAGAAATAAAAAAAACATTCAGTATGCAGAAAATTGGAACAACTCAATCCCAAGCCTTTTGTCCTCAATATAATCCTTAACGGTATAAAAGCCTTTCTGGCACAACTTACGTTTAATGAATGATTTGAATTTATTAAGGCTTAGATCTTGAACGTGGCTTGGAAGTTTATTATAAAAGCGTATAAATTGACATCTGAACGAGCCACCTATTTTCTTGAGCCTTGTTGGAGGTACAACGAAGTTGTGTTTGTTCCTAGTATTTATATTATGGATATCACTGTATTTTTTAAACAAGTTTATATTTATATGGGCATATAAAAGATTTTCAAAAATATACAGTCATTACATTAATCTCCTTAAATATGATCTCTCTGAGAGTGTGTCTCGGGCTTAATTTATAAATTGATCGAACAGCTCTTTTCTGCAAAACAAAGGTAGTCTGAATGTCGGCGGCATTTCCCCACAACAGAATACCATACGACATTACACTATGAAAATAGCTAAAGTACACTAAACGGGCTGTCTCTATGTCAGTTAAATTACGAATTTTTCTAACAGCGTATGATGCAGAGCTAAACTTTTTTGATAATTTATCTATGTGTGGGCCCCACTGAAGCTTAGCATCCAAAGTTAAGCCCAAGAATACTGTGCTATCTTCAGGATTCAATTCTCTGCCCTTTATCAATACATTAGTTAACACCTGTTTAACGTGAGGCATCGTAAACTTAATGCATTTGTTTTTTTTTTTCATTAAGTAGTAAATTATTAACATTGTACCAGTGAACTACTTTTGAGATCGCGCTATTTACATCGTCAGTAACCAGCTGCTGATGTTTAAGTTTAAACAAAAGTGAAGTATCGTCCACAAACAACACTATATCATGATTATCCTTTATGAGGTAAGGCAAGTCATTAATATAAATAAGAAACAAAAAAGGACCAAGAATTGAGCCCTGTGGGACTCCCATTGTTACTATAGATCCGGGAGATCTTTTACCATTAACGTCAACGCTCTGAACCCTATTATTCAAGTATGAATTAAGAAGATCCAGAGCGGTGTTCCGGATCCCGTAGTGGCGGAGTTTCCTGATTAGCGTTTCATGAAGAACGCAATCGAACGCCTTGGACAAATCACAAAAAATGCCCAAGGCATCGTATTTATCTTCCCATGCATTATAGATATGTCCTAAAAGTTCAACACCGGCATCAGTAGTTGAACGACCCCTTGTAAAACCGAACTGTTTACTATGTAATAATTTATGTTTATTAAAAAATCTTTGCAATTGGGCTATAATTAATTTCTCAAAAATTTTACTAAAGGTAGGTAGTACTGAAATAGGTCTATAGTTTGTGGGGTCTGTAGTACTACCTGATTTAAACAAAGGTATTATTTTACTGTTTTTCATGAGGTCAGGAAACTCTCCACAGTCGATACAATACATGAGACATTCTCAGAAGACAGGAGATAGACTGCTTAAAAAAAGAATGCGTTAGTCATCATTGGAACATTACAGCGACACGCTGATGTGATTCCAACGAAAAGCGATCGTGAGTTCGTGACGGCTTCTTTTAACGAATATTTTAATAATAATCGTGGTATGTACACAAATAGATTTACTGTTTTTTTTTTTATTTAAGGGGCTGACAACAGCTCAAGTACGGTCACTGTCGGACTGCATAGAAAAGAAAGAGAAGCGCGATGCCACAAAGCTGGTACTTTATTTCAAAATATGAAGCAACACTCTATTTACAAAAAAAATATATTGACTGGACTAAAAAATTTAAACACTATCACGTTAATAAGTTGCTTGAAGAACAATCTGAAAAAACAGAATGATTGCATGTATAATAGTATAGTTTTTTATCGTTAAAATATTTTTTTTGAGATATATCGTGACTCTTTTTCTATCGTACCAAATTAGTTGTATTATGTTTTCAACACACTATGACGTAACTAGCATACATCCTGAAGAATATCATATATTTTTCTGATTTTGTTTACTACAGTGGATCATAATACTTTTAGGCATTATAAAACTTGCGTTTAGGTCATGTAGTCCCCTTAACGGAACTCAACCTTCATAGCAATCATTAAGTATAGGAAGATGTTGTATTTTGTGTAAAAAGCCCGCGTCAGGTCGTGATGTGTTTAATGTGAGCTTCGTTTACACACACAAAGCGCGTGGTGATTACCAGTGATTATTTCAAGGTTGCCGCTGTCTGTCCGTTGGCAATCTCTAGCTATAAGCGCGCGACGAGCTACCAAATATAAAGGTGTACAAGAAGGATTACCAACCATTAAAGCAAGCAATTGTAATAAATTGGACTCGCATACTAATCCGCTTCGTGATGGTTAATATTTATTAGATAACGTCCTAACAGTAGGTAGATGATGTTAACGACAAAGATCTGATGGTAAATATAAATTTTGGAAATGATTTAACATGACATGTTAAATCATTTCCAAAATTTATATTTGGTATTTTTTTTTATTTATATATTTTTTATTTATATTTATTTATACAGTGCGCGTGTTATCTCAAGCACACATTGTGTGCTTGAGATAACACGCGCACTGTGTGCAATGGACCTTCTTGGTTTACGTATGATGTGGCCAGGGTGAACGCGACAACGTAAGGATAGGTCCACAGTCGATAGTAGCGCGACAAGAACGTCCAAACATTATGATTATAATTACCTGTCAGATTAGCCAGCTGTGAGCCGCAAGTAAAGTGTAGGTAATCAGTTGGATTCAAGATTAACCAGTTTCTTATCTTAAATAAAAACCTCGTTCCTATTACCGCTAACAACTCCAAGTACATTCAAATGCACATTTTAGTATCATCTTACTGCCAAATTAACCTGCAGTAGGTACGTGATAGTAGATTGTTATACAAGGAGCTAAAATGACCCATTATATACGAGTTAGTTTTACTCCCGAGCTTCAGCGAGGGAGTAAATAGAAACTGGGTTTTTAGCGCCGTGTGTTACACTCTACTTTTCACTACGATTGCGAGAAAATAAAACAATCCAATACAATTAATTACGGTCACTACCAATTCAATTTGCAATTAGAGAAAAATTATAAAGATTTCGCGCCAATGTCTTTTTTTTGTTTTTTCTTCTGCAGCCGCAACGCATTGCATGCATTCTACCAAAGAGATCGCCGATTTTAGTTCCATTTTCAAAAATAAAATGAAGTCCTTTTTTTATGAAACAGTGATAAGTCGAGTCTATATTCATGATTATTCTACTTATGACGTTTTTGTAGGCTCATTGTCATTTGACACACAAAAATTAAAAAAAAAAACTTTTTCCCCTAGAGGAAGAATATTGCTATTTTTTCTTCGCTCTGGTACGCCACAATGACGGTCTTTTTGAGCAAGAGTAGTGAAAAGTATATTTTCCTTGTAAGTAAGTCGAGTGTGAATGATAGTGTTTTAGCAACGGTCCGTGCGCGTGTTCAATTAGGTGGTGTTGCGTTAATCAGACCATGTGACGCGCGAGCCGAATCCTCCGCGGATACATGTTGAGCATGGCAGCTGTGGCCGGCGCGTGCTGCTGTGGCCGGCGCGTGCTGCTGTGGCCGGCGCGTGCTGCTGTGGCCGGCGCGTGCTGCTGTCGGCTCCTCTCGCACTCCCAGCAGCTCTTCCTCCTCCTTGCCTTTATCTCCATATTTTTTTGATGCAGCATGTACCATGTAACTTTCTACCATTAGCCATACCTTTTAATCTTGCACACAGTCCGTCCATCGTTTCTTTAGCATTTCCTACTGTAATAACATCTCACAGCTTTTTCATCACCTCTGCGGGGCGAGCACGGGCGTACCCAAGACGTTTGTGACAAGACATGATAAATTATGTCATGTCTTACAATTTGTCTTAACTGCTAGAACGGGTCAACCATGTGACATAATTTAGAGGCGCGACATGCCTTTCTTGTTGCCGACTTCATAGTGTGACACAGTAAATATAAAAATGTCTATGACCATCTGACTGAATATGCGACCAAATGAAAAAATACGTCTAAAAGAGTGCACAGTACAGACCTACATGCAGTTAAACATCTTTTTAATTTTGTTGGGAACTAATTCATTTTTGACAAACGTACGACTTTCGTTTTGTTTGATAATTTTGTGCAAAGGTTGTATTTTTTAATTACTAGCTTTTATTTACCTTGCAATGTTTGTGTGTATGTATGTTGATTTGTTTAGGTCAAATCTTGCAACTGAATTATTAAACAGTTATCGGTTATCCCCAACCGATTGAACTGAAATGTTGCATCATACGCGTTTAGTTTGTACAATACATGGTTAGCTAAGTGACGTCAACGCCGCGCCGTTCTAAATTCAATGTGGCGGACTCCCAAAGATGGCGGACTAGTAATTTTTTATGCACCGCCATGATATGGGTACCTATCAATTAAACGGGTAAGCTGAGAAGAATACAAAAAAGGAACATGTCCAAGGAAAACTAAAAAAGAAATTGTGATCAATCATAACCATAACCATAGTAAATTATTTAAAAATTATTCGCGGAGACTTAAAAAAATTGTAAATCTCACCCAAAAAGCCCAAGATAATTATTTAATTAACCGCTCACAAAATAAATCCAAAGCATCGTGGCAGATAATTAATAATAATAGTCAAGTGAGAGAACCCATTTTACAAAAATAACGAGAGGTAACAAGTTAGTTAGGATCCCGCAGCAAATTAATAATAATAATCTTTATTTTTCTCTTCACAAAGGTTCACAATAGAAACAAGTTTAACGTTTAGACTAAAGCATAAAATATGATCCTTTGTGAGAGACTGGCGTCCATACTAGGATACCCTGTGTGACGGATCACCAGGCTCTCACCCCGAACTAACCTAATTAACATTAACATTACAACGGTAATTTTTTAACTCTAGACATTTTATGAAGGGAAAAAATCATACATATGTATAAATTTTATGAGTTAACCAAAAAAAAAAACAAGAATAGAATAATAAAAAAATTGTTACTGTTATAGTGTGTAGGTATGTGTAGTGTGGTGTAGTGTGTGTAGTGTGCAGGTGTGGTGTGATGTGTGCGGAGATGTAGACTAATGCTGTGAGTGTAGATGTGTAGGGTGATTGTTACAGTCAAGTACCGCCGCGATCACGTGCTTCGCTGTGATCTTTCATACAAGCCACTTGCCGCCGCGGCCGCGCCGCGCCCGCCGCCGCCGCCCCGCCGGCGCCGCGCGCCTCCGCGCCGCCGGCCGCGCCGTCTCAAATACCGCGTAAACTAGCGTAATGTATGTTGAAAAATAAGAAGGAACCATAGTTATTAGTGTGTCAAGTAATATTTAATTTTTAAAATAATATACCAAGATATTTTTTTTTGTTGCTATGGTTTATTTACCAGTTATTATTTCGTGTATGAATAGATACACCTTATATAGACCATAAATTAACATGGAAACCTAAACTTAAGTAGGTTCAACTGCCTATGTTCTCTATAACATTTCTAGAAAATTAAATATAAGTGCCATGTTGACAGCGTATCATAGTCTAGTTGCATCATTATCATTATTGAGATTTAGTATTATATTTTGGGGGAATTGCAGCAAAAGGGAGCGAATATTTAAGGCACTCAAGCGTTGCCTAAGGTCAATGACTGGTCCTAAGTCGACAGAAAGCTGTCAACCACTAATTAATTCACATTTTGACATTACCATCCTTGTAGTACATTCTAGAAGTTGCTTTATTCGTTAGAACAAATCTGCTTTTATTTTCGTCGATGGATGATATTAGGCAGTGCATATGACTAATAAGGGCCAATTATGAAAACCTACTATACACAGGTGTCCATAAAACAGCTTTACTAAAAAAGAACATTCTACACGTGGGTCCTCATACTCCTCATAACTATAGTAAGATTATTAATTCCAGTCAGTAAAATGACATTTCCAGTGTTGCAGGTTTTTAGTCCCAAATAAATAGTGATGTGGTAGAATCGACTTTTTACAATTAAAAGTTAGTCGAGATTTCATTTTTTTTATTAATATCAAATTGCCTTTATATAAATAAAAATATAATTTACGGTAATTAAACAGAAGACATACATGGTAGGTAATTAAATATTATATAAAATACTGTTATATTATTTGTTTTTGGTTATTGGAAGCACTACGGTCATCACTTGTCACGCTATGGACGCCATTTTGTTTTTCATTCTGCTCCCGAATTCCGACGGTGCCAGAAGTGTTTAGTGTCCTCTTCACAGACTACAATATAGTATAGTAGTCCTCTTCAATTTCTTGTTTATTTCTTACTTGTTAACTTGCTATTTTTTTGTTGAGTTTTGTTACGTTGGTGTTTGAGATGGATCCCCAATTTCTAAAGGTTTGACTACAGGCCTAAAGGGCTCAACCGGCAAAGGTCAACGCCTAATAATTTCACATATAGGCAGTGATGAAGGTTTTGTAGAAGCCGGTTTACTTATTTTTGAATCGAATAAAAATAGTATAGACTATCATGAAGAAATGAACTTGGAGTGTTTTGAGGAATGGCTTAAAAGCATTTTGCCAAATTTAAAGCCAAATGCGGTGCTGGTATTAGATAACGCACCGTACCATTCAAGAAAAGTCGAGCGTATCCCCACTTCAAACTGGCGGAAGGCTGATATTATTCAGTGGTTGGATGGAAAACAAATTCAATATCAACCTACAATGATAAAAGCTCAATTAATAGAAATAGTAAAATTACAAAAATCTAATTACGAACGCTATGCTGTGGAAGAGTTGGCCGCTGAATACGGTGTCACAATCCTGCGTCTGCCCCCTTATCACTGTGAGCTCAACCCAATAGAGTTAGTTTGCGTTCAAGCAAAGGGGTACGCCGCCAGGAACAATAAAACTTTTAAAATAAAAGACGTAAAAAAATTATTTGGAGAAGGCCTAAAGAAAGTGACGCCTGAAAATTGGAGACAGTGCATCAACCATGCCATAAAAGTCGAAGACAAAATGTGTCAACTCGACCACATCATAGATGAATATGTGGATTCATCCATTATAAATGTAACTGATTCCGATTCCGATTCTGAATATACCGATTCAGAATCGGAGTCGGAATCAATAGCAACCGTAATGAATAAAAACGTATAAAATTACTTGTATTTTCCCGACTTTCTAGTGTTAATTCCTCTGAATCTCTTTATACATTTTTTTCCCAGCTTTTGTAATAATGTTGTAGTGAGAAATTTTTATATGCTGGTAAGGTCCATATTTCTAAAATCGTATTATTTAATACGGTATGTATTAAATATTTACAACAAAAAAAAACGGTTTGATACATATTAAAATAAAGCATGACTAAATTTCTAAGTCGATTGTTGATTGCCGAACATCGCTATTGTAGCGGGTCACCCTTTTTTGTATCAGTGACAGTTGCACTTGTCATTTTACTGACTGGAATTAATAATCGTACTATATACCTAATAACTATATTACCTATAATATACAAAATTAAAGGAAAAACCTTTTAAAATGTTTAAAAAACAGTTAACAAAACTTGGTACTTACTGAAAAAATGTTACTACTCAATTAAAGAATGTTTGCAAGTTGTATGTACAAAGGAAAAGGTATAGGAATCGTTTTATGGGTAACAGAGGAACGTGTACCGAAATAGTTGATGGTTTTAGGGCTGCAATTAACAGTGTCCCTCTATTTATAAATAATGTGCATAAGGAAACGTGCGAGAATCACATAGTTACCTACATAAGGAAAAAAACAAACGTTGACATCTCATTACATAAGATCGAACCCAAGCAACAGAAACAATACAACTCATATAAAATGTATGTTCCTAAGGAGAAGTTAAGTTTGTTTTTGGACAGCAGTTTATGGCCTGATGGAATAACTTTCCGCCGTTTCGTGGATTTCAGCAGACGAGATTTAGACAGACGTAAGAAATCTGAGACTAGTGCAAGAATAAACCTAAATGGATAGTACAACAAACAATGAAAGTTTAAAACTCATCAGTTTCAATTGTAAGTCTTTTAAAAGATCCTTAGACTGTGTAAGACGGCTTTGCCTAACTGCTGATATTATTGCACTGCAAGAGACCTGGCTCTTGCCCCACGAGATATCCGAACTTGGTAAAATAAGCAACGACTTTGGATTCTTTGGCAAATCAGCGGTAGACCTAACAAGCAGTATACTGCGCGGGCGGCCGGGCGGCCACAGACTATATCGCGTACGGCGGCGTAGCGCTTCTGTGGAGAAACAGTAAGTGTAACTGTGTGTCTGTGATTCCGTGTGACAGTAAACGAATAAGTGCGATTAAGGTGTGTGTGTCGGAACGGTCGATACTCGTTTTCTCTGTTTACATGCCTACCGACTCTTCTGATAATCTCATAGAATTTGTTCAATGTTTAAGTGAAATTACGTCAGTAGTTGAGAGTAACAATATTGAAAATGTATTTATCATGGGGGATTTTAATGCGCATCCGGGGGAATTGTTTGGCAATGAACTCCAAAATTTTTGTAAGGAGCAAAACTGGACGTGTGTCGACCTAAAGATGTTGGGTTTGAGTTCAAATACCTATACTTTTGTGAGTGACGCGCACGGTAGCCGTAGGTGGCTTGATCACTGTGTTGTTACCGATGCTGCATTAAATACAGTTTCTTCAGTAAAGGTATACTACGACATTTTCTGGTCTGACCATTATCCAGTAGAGATTCAGTGTAACTTAAAATCAGTGTGTCGATCCATTAAGCCACCGCTCACCAAAACAAATAAAGTTTTATGGGGAGACAGGGATTTAAGCCAAACAGAAAAATATACTCAGTGTTGTAACGATAAACTAAAGGAACTTGGCTTCCCTCATGAATTCCAACAGTGTTGTGATAGCATGTGTAGTGATAGTGGCAAAGATCACTTGACAGCGATAGGCGCGCTTTATTGTGACATTGTAACAGCATTACAGGAGGCTGCTGTTCATAGCTATGTGGGACGCGGGGGTAGTGGCGGACGGCACCGCGGTCGTCAGATTGTCGGCTGGAACAAGCATGTTCGTGACGCTCACAGGGAGGCTAGGCAGAAGTTTTTAACGTGGGTGTGCTTTGGTCGACCTAGCAGTGGCAACATTTATAATGAAATGTATGAACCTAGAAAGAAGTTCAAAAGCAAACTACACTATTGTCAAAATAACCAAGAACTACTTAATAAAAATGAATATTTTAGCTACCAAACATAAAAATAAAGATTTTAAGGGATTTTGGCAACAAACTAAAAAGTTAAACCCAAAACCTAGCGTCCCTGTGAGTATCAACGGCATCAGCGAACCAAAAGACATTGCGAATGTGTTTAGATGTCACTTTTAAGTGGAGTCTCCGCTAAAAGGCGAGCAGAGCCGTGATGCGGGGGTCGTCGTGTCAGAGGTGCCCGAGCGTGTTACAGCAAAACAAGTTGCTCTAAACGAGAGCTGCGGGAGTTGCTGTAATAATAAAGGGCATGACTCGAGGGAAGTCGCCCGGACACGACGGCCTCAGCATTGAACATTTTCAGCATGCGGGGCCGCACCTCTCGAAACTACTAGGTCTATTGTTTACGCTCTGTATTAGGCATTCGTACCTACCTGCCAAGTGAGCTGATGAAGACGGTGGTAGTGCCCATAATTAAAAACAAGACCGGAGATACCTCCGACAAGTGCAACTACCGCCCGATATCATTGGCTACGACCACAGCTAAGGTGCTTGATGGCCTGCTTGAGAGACAGCTTAAAGAACACCTAAATTTAAACGACGCACGGTTCGGCTTTAGGCCAGGACTTTCCACAGAATGTGCGGTAATGTCTCTCAAGCAGACTGTCAGGTATTATACAGATAGGAGCACGCCCGTGTACGCTGCCTTCCTTGATCTCTCCAAGGCTTTTGACCTGGTTAGGTATGATATTCTCTGGCGTAAATTGAAGGATACAGGTGTGCCGGGTGAAACAATTAATATTTTTAAATATTGGTATGGCCACCAAACTAACCAGGTCAAATGGCTTGGCGAGCTTTCTGACGAGTACAGGTTGGAGTGTGGAGTGAGGCAGGGGGGGTTAACATCCTCTTCACTCTTCAACTTGTACGTGAACGGGCTTATTCTTGGGCTGAGGGACACCGGAGTAGGATGCTCAATTGATGGTCACTGTATCAACAGTATTAGTTATGCAGACGATATGGTGTTGCTCAGCCCATCATTAGCCGCGCTCGGAAAGCTATTAAGCGTGTGTGAGGAGTATGCGAGGGTACACGGTCTCCTATATAATGTTGGGAAAAGTGAGCTCCTGGTATTTAAAGCTAGGGGTCGTAGGCTGGGAGATGTGGCACCCGTGCTGCTTAACGCTGTCGCTCTTCGAAGAGTGACTGAGTTTAAATACCTCGGCCATGTGGTCAACGAGGATTTAAAAGATGACGGGGACATTGAAAGGGAGAGGATGGCGGTCCGCTGTAACATGTTGGCACGCAGATTTGCAAAGTGTAGTTTAGAGGTAAAGATAACTTTGTTTAAAGCATTCTGCCAAACTCTCTACACCTGCAATCTGTGGGTCAACTACACGCAGCGGGCCATCAACGCTCTCCGAGTCCAATATAACAACGCGTTCAGGGTGCTGGTGGGGCTCCCACGCTGCTGTAGTGCGTCTGCCACAGAACAGATAATTATCTGCTCTGTGGCGTCTGCGATGTTTGCACACGCGCATACAGACGGCTTTCACACTGTGCTGCGGCGTCGCATCGCTTCGTGATGTTCCGTACGCTAGGGAGCCCCAACAACATCCTTCATGTGCTCAGTCACAAGCTGGACAGCCCCCTTCTGGGACATTGGGTTCAAGCACAAGTGCGTGTGCCCGGGGCCCCGGCGCGGCGCAGGGCAAATACTTAAATTAATTTAAATGTAATTTTGGAAATTCTAATTTAATTTTAATTTTATTTATTTAAACTTTTAAATGAATTTAGTAATACAATGTAATCTTTAATGTAATTTATAAATTTTATAATGTCATTTAATTTTTTTTAAATGTAACGTAATTATGTTAAGTCTTAATTTTTAAATGTAAAGTTTCATTTTTCAAAGTATTTAATTAAAAGTAAAAGAATTTTTATGCAATTTAATAATGTAAAGTTTTAATTTTTGAATGTATTTATTTTAATGTAATAAGTAGTAATCTCCTATTTTTTTTTTAAAGTACCTAACATAGTTTTTTAAGTCGTTACTAACAAATATTATGGACCAAAATGTCTGAAATAAATTTTTTTTTTTTTTTTAATATAACAAAACAATAAAGTAAAATGTCGCTCCTTGCAATTATATTATTATTCCCTGTAATAGTTTTTGATATATTAACTTATTATTTGTTTGACATTTTATGATTTATTTGACATTTTATTATTTATTAGTTGTTTAATTTCATTTTAAGTTTTATTTTATTTTATGTGTATTATCGTATTATTTGTTTGATATTTTATTATGTATTTGAAATTGTATTATTGGTTTATAACATTGTTTTGGTCTGACATTTTATTATTTGTTTGACATTTTATTATTGTATGTGTATCGAGCAGAGATTAAAGTTAATGTCGTCAATTATTGTATTCATGTTAGTTCGTTCCTTTGGTTCTTAAAGTATATTATTATTTTTAACAATATTTATATACTTTATAACAAATTACCGTCCTGTATAAGAAATATACACTCTTACAATGCATTCAAAACTCAACTTAGCCAGCACATACTTGCGGATCGATCACTTCTGGAGAAATGAATGCATTGGATGGGTAAAATTAAATTGTAATACTGATGACGAACATATTATTGTAATCTATATTTTTAGTACTGTTCTCAAGTAAGTGACTTATGTCTTTATTGGGAATAAAGTTTCTTTAAACCGAACAATGAGTATTTTGCATGCCGAAAGGTAAAATGTATCGGGACCATTTACATAAAAAAACATGTTATTTGTTTAAGTACCTAAATTTTTGGCAAATCAATGATTCTGATAATATTTTTTTTATTTGTGTAACAAGCAACAAGCTTAAATGCTCTAAAAAGAGGGAAATAAACTTTATCTTAAATCAAACCCATCAATTTATTATTATTACATTTTATAATTTATATGATCTAAAAGCTTGTCGCGAGATTTACCTGTGTAAATAAACAAGAATGCATAATTATGTAACTTGATCTTGACACTTGCAATTCTAAGAAAAAAAAATCGTATGTATTTCATCAAATACAGGTACCTACATCAAATACAAATACATACACACGGGTAAATTTAATTTGTTTTTAATTTATCATATAAATAGTGTAATGTAATAAATTGATGGGTTTTATTTACTTTACAGTTATTGAAGTGAACAATGGAAGTAAAAAAGCAGTACCTAAGTATAACAACTTTGTATACCTTTCTAGAAATCTTTGTGGTATACTTACGACGCTATTGACGATTTCGTATTTACATAATTTTTATTGCCATTTGGTGCAGTATTTAAGAGCGTTTATACCTTATGAGTGGCAACGTCGCAATTTAGTGTCATATTTCGTGGTTTTCAATTTTTATCATTTAATCGGAGCTATATTTTAAAAATCTGTTTAATTAACTTTTTACAATTTTTATAAATTACAAATGTGGCATTTGTTACGAAATAGGTGCGCCCATATCAGCAAATAAGTAATGAGTCACATAGTGAGTAGCATTTAAGATAAAACGGTTATATCGCCCAAACTGTGATCAAATGTGTGATTCAAGCAAAGTCATAGTAGACCGTGCTCACCCCGGTGCCGGTGCTGCATGCAATTGCCGTTTTGTTTTTTCTGTATTTTATTTTCATTCATTTCTTGTGTGGCGCATTGCCTCCCAAAATGGTCTGTGCGAGTACTCCGGCACGGGCGGCGCGGCGGCGGCGGCGCGGCGGCGGGCGGCGCGGCGCGGCTACGGCGCGGCTCTTGCGCTACTAGTGGGCGCTAATGTGCGCTCATTATTTTAGCCGCGTCTTACTTTTCGGCGATATCGATACCAAGGAATAGTCAAAAAGTCAACTCTAGCTCTCAACGCGTGCACTAACTGGACAGCTCCACTCAATCTGTGTGGTTCTTTCCTCAAAAGACCATTTCAGACACAAATCTACATGATATAATATTATTCAATAATTTCATATGGAATCACTAGCTACGGCAGAACATTTAAAACTTACATAGACAAAATAAGTATATAACCTACAACTTCGTTTATTAAAAATAATTATACCCTCAGAACAATAACTAAAGTTATTGTTCTGAGATTATACCTAATAAAATGAGAAAAACGCTTTATGATGGTGATGATGACGTAAAAGGTTTTTTTTTTAAATTTTGTAAATACTGCCAATACACACTAAAATACGAAAGTGGTTATTAATCGAACAGTTCACCAACAAAGAGCTGCAAATCAAATTTAATCATGGCATAGCAACAGGATGGCAGCTCAATCGAAACTGGTAGTACCGAGATATAAGAACTATTACGGGAAACGAACGAACGCTTATTTAATACCTACTCTAATTAATGAGGTTCCAACAAAAATCCAATCGGAAATAACAAACAGTAATTATAAAAATAAATACAAAAAAATCTTTGAATCTCTTTGAAATTGCATCATCCTGTTTAAATTTCATTCAATAGGTAATTAGTATCGTCGTTGTTTGTGTACTTACATTAAAGTTGTTACTTGTTATTTACTAACTACCTCACACTTTTTTATATAATATCTAAACTTAAACTTTTTTATGTGTTGTGTGTCTATTAACTAAGTACTACGCTAGTTGTAAGATTGCTCAGTGTGTCAACATCCGGACAAACCTATTGAGGTATTTGTGATGTTTATGTTTATATTTTGTTTTGTTCTATAATTAATAAACAATAATAAAATTAAAATAAAATATCAATCTGTGTGGTTCTTTCCTCAAAAGACCATTGCAGACATCGATCTACATAGCCTTCACATGATATGACCAAGATTTTGTCTGGACATTAAAAGAGACTGTGACCTCTGAGTTACTTTCGGCCTTTCTACTCAGAGTAGTCAGGTAGGAAACGCCGACCTCATCTAGTTTAAAAAAAATATATATTGACGTGTAAAAGTGTTTGTTCAAACCTACTTACAGAAATAAAATCATTTATCATTTATTGCTCTAGGGTACGCGCGAAACAAGCTTCGAATGTCTCTTCGGACGAAATAGACATCGTAGTGTTGTTGCTACTCACACGTACTCTGCGCACCACACTCACTGCTTAGTTGTCAACGTAAGTGTCATTGGTGCCGATTCCCTTGTTTACAAACTAAACCAAATTTAAGTTCAGTGCGTCTTTTTCTTTTTATTTCATTAAGAAAAGGACAGAAGATACATTTTAGTTTAGTCCTGTCAAATTAATCAGCGCCTGACACTACTCCATACAAGTTTAGACGTAATTAAAAAGTTGACTACTAAAATTACATCAAATTACGTCAGGTGCTGACTAATTTGACAGGACTAAACTAATATTTATCTTCTGTCCTTTTCATAATGAAATAGAAAGAAAAAGATGCACTAAACTTAAATTTAGTTTAGTTTGTGAACAAGGGAATCGGCACCTTGTCTCTTAAAAAGAGGCGACTTTTAGTTTGTTTGCATGTATAAATAAGTCCTCTTCCTTCAAATGTTTCTTTAGCTGTGCCCGACAGGGTCCACGATTCCACGAATGTTACAACAAATGTTTAATTACCACCTAAGTACCACCACCATTGTGAAATGCAATCAATGATTGAGTATTGAGTATTTAATCACAACAATAACAAACAACAATCCTTTAATTGTTTACGCAACAGGGAAGTATTAATTAATTTACTTTTGCACGATTTAGTACGAGTACATTAAGTAGGTATGTGGTTGACATTACAATTATAAAGCCGCCAGTAACCGTCACAATTCACTATGATTATCAAAATTATAAAATGTTAGTTAGTTAGTAGGCCTTGTGAGTGTTCTTGTAAGGTGCCATTTGAGGAACGGATGGATGTGCACCGGTGCCTGTGCAGCACCCTTCACATAAACCGGGTTCTTAGAAACTCGCCGTCTCGGCGTCTCGGCGCGCGGCGCAAGTGTGCACAATAACGTTTTGTTTGGCTGGCTCTGGGCTCGCTTTAACAACTTAAATATTAATAAATAACGTACGCGCAGCTGACAGACCACTGCGATTCTGTAACCATCTCACCGTGAAAACTTAGGTGAAGTGAGCTGTCAGTGTCATCCCACTGATGCTAGGGATTGACCAAGCATTACACCTACAATCATAATCGAGATTTTAATTATGTTTTCTAATGTTAGTTTTGTTGATAATTTTATATTATTTCAAAGCTAGTATTTAAGTGGCTAAAAATGACTATTTACGGGTTTTTTTACTGGCAGCTCACTCCACGCTCACTTCACCTAAGTGTTCACTCCACGGTCACATTTTTACAGAATCGACATGCAGATCGGCAGCGGGTCAACAACCGTACACTCGGCTTTATTTTGAGTAATGAATGGTCTCAACTCAATACCAGCTGCAGACGTTGCTCTTATTATAAAACAAATTAACTATTACGAGTAGTACTGTTGTGTCTACAGCTCCGCAGGTTTGCGGGATTCCGTGCGAATTGGCGACTATATACATATATTGTATCGTTGTGACACTTTCGCAATGCTCAGTAGACAAATCGTGGACTAGGAAGTGGGTCAAGTGGACCTGCTTGCTGTGATATTGCAGCTATTGGCGAAACGGTTTTTCTCATCAAAATACCTGCTTGCCGTACTGAGTGATGGTCGAGGTCGCGACATTGCTGATTCCTGGCACCCATCACTGCGCCTCTATAAAGCGTGCAAGTAGAAGTAATCTCCATGAGTGATCCGTAGCGTGCTGTCGCTAGGTCCACTGTACAGACAACCACACGTCCTAGGTAACAGCTTCGGTTCGGCAGCTCCTTTGTTCAATAGCAGTAAGGGCAGTTTTGGTAGTTCAAATGGTACTGCTAGTGCAGTTGACTGTATAGCTGTACAGTTATCTGGTGGGCCTGGTCGCAGGGCGTCGCGTCGCCCCTCCTCCCCCCGCACTCGCCCTGTACTTCTAGCGCTCTGGAGGAACCGGTTTGTTCCACGTCTCGGGTAGGTTGACTGCCCGTATAGTTAGTAGGTAGATAATAATATGTCTTTAGCTGTACAGTACCTTCGTTTCTTGCAACTTCAAAAAATAGTGTTTTAATTGTTCGTAAATTACTGACCATTCTGAAAGCCTGAACATAAATTGTATCCTGTGGACAAAGATATAGAAGTTAGAGGATTCGATGAAGTTAACACTTCTGAAAAGTAATTTCAACAATATTTAAACAAGCAACAAAGATAGAGGATATTCTTCTGTCACACAGTGAAATAGGCAGTCACGAAAAATTAAAAATTAAAACCAATTTAGTCTGTGAAGAAGCAGTTTTTGAAAGTTTATAGTTACAAAGGCAGCACTCAAAAAGGCCCGCATCAGTTCGTAGTGTGCACAGGCTCAAGCTTTGTGCTCATCAAAGACCATTTAATATTTCTTATTACTTCTTTATTTTCTTATATAATTATTATTCAGAGTTCAACAATAAGTAACAAAGAAATATTAGATAGAGCAGTTGTAGACCTGACTCCACGTAAACGCAAAATGAAACGACACATAGACCATCTTATATATTCTCTTAGTAAAAACAGAAAGAGGTTAAGAGACGTTATCTTAATTAAAAATTGTTTAAAATCTAAGCAACGGAATGACATAGTTGGTTTATCAGTTGAACATTGCATCGAAATGTCCTGTGTTGAGCTAGATAAGCATGTTGTAGTGTGCGTTTACAGACCCCCTAATTATCAGAACTTTTCTTTATTTGAGTCAATAATGGAAGATGTCCTAGCGAAACTTGCATCCAGTAATAAAGCTGCAATTATTTGTGGTGATTTTAATATTAACATTTTGGAAATTAATTCGAATAGCAGTAGATTATTAAGCCTTTTTAAATCGTTCAATTTATCGAATGTTTTTACTGAACCAACTAGAGTAACTCCAAGTTCTGCTACTTGTATTGATAATGTCTTCTGCGATTGTGATTATTTAGTGAAAGCCATCGTAAATTATTTGCCATCTGATCATAGTGGACAAACGGTAACTTTTAAGTTTAAAACAACTTTGCAAAAAGTGCAAATACAATTTAGACCAATAACGACTGGCAAATTAAGTAGATTCAATAGTACCCTAAACAATAAGTTAAATGTTCTGAGTCATATTATGGACGATGCAAATAAATTGTATGAGAATTTCTTTTCAGTAGTGCACAATGAATTCAATAAAACTTTTGAAAAGAAAACAAAAAATATTTGTCCTAATTTTATTTTTAGTGACTAGGCAACTAGAGGTATTAGGATAAGTAGGGAAAGACTGTTCGATCTGTACGGCCTTAAGCCCTACATTAACACTGAAACTTTCAACAAGTATGTTGCTACATATTCAAAATTTTTTAGGAATACCTGCAAGATAGCTAAAGCCCAGTACATTAGCAACAAGATTAAATCAGCAGAAAATAAAATAAAAACGGTTTGGAAAGTTATAAATAACGAAACTAGTAGGAAAAAAATACGTAGCACAGATTATACATTGGAGACTTCACGTGGTGCCATAAGCTCTAACTTAGAAGTCGCTCAAGAATTTGTAAATTTCTTTACTAATATACCAGTTAAAACGACGTAAGCTTTAAATTCCTCACCTGATGTCTCGATTGATTTATTAAGAGCGAACGTTTTAGGCTGCCCGGTTGAATTTCAATTTAAACATATAAACCCTATGATAGTTATAAAAGCTTTTCGGCAAATAAAAATCAAATTGACCGAAGATCTATGGGGAATGTCTATCAAAGTTTGTACAGCAATAATCGAGACTATAGCACCATACTTAGCTTTAATATTTAATTTGTGTGTAGATCAAGGAGTCTTCCCGGATTTAATGAAATACAGTAAGGTTATACCACTTTTTAAATCTGGGGACAGCAAAGACACCAACAATTATAGACCAGTATCTGTGTTGCCAGTATTCAGCAAGGTGTTCGAAAAGGTAATGCTCAATCAAATGCTTAATCATTTTAACACCAACAAAATCTTACACGATCAGCAATATGGTTTCACCAAAGGACGTTGTACGACTGACGCCGGTGTCACTTTATTAAAACACATATTTACAGCGTGGGAGGAGGCCCAAGATGCCATAGGGATCTTTTGTGACCTCTCCAAGGCATTTGACTGCGTTGATCACGAAACCTTGCTCTTAAAACTTGAGCATTACGGACTAGGTAAACTCGCGCTTAGTTTAGTACATTCTTATTTAAATGATAGACAACAAAAAGTGCAAATCAATGGTATCAATTCACTTCATTTAAAAGTACAAATGGGTGTTCCACAAGGATCGATATTAGGTCCCTTCCTCTTTTTAGTATATATTAATGATCTACCCCATTTATTTAAAAACCAACCACAAATGGTATTATTTGCTGACGATACTTCTTTAATCTTTAAGATAAATAGACGTGCATCAAATCTTGACGACGTAAATAATGCCCTACTGCAGGTACATAATTGGTTCACTGCTAATAATTTAGTATTAAATGGGAAAAAACTAAATGCATAAGATTTGCTTTACCGAATGTTAAAAGTAGTGATTGTGACATAGTATTGAATAACGAGAAACTAGAATTTGTCGATGAAACTGTTTTCCTGGGAATAACGCTAGACTCAAGGCTGCAATGGGGTCCTCATTTAACATCTCTTGCAGGACGGCTAAGTTCAGCAGCATATGCTGTAAGAAAAATCCGTCAATTTACTAATGTAGATACCGCGAGGCTAGTCTATTTCAGCTATTTTCATAGTATCATGTCTTACGGTATTTTATTATGGGGACGGGCTGCCGATATTGAGTCTATTTTTATTCTGCAGAAAAGAGCTATCAGAGCAATATACAGCCTCCGCAGGCGCGATTCTCTAAGGGAACTGTTTAAAGACATTAACATCATGACGGTACCTTGTCAATATATTTATGAAAACATCATGTACGTAAGGAAAAATCTAAATCTTTTCAGTAAAAGAGGTGTAAGACACAATTATAGGACTAGAAATAGGGACCAATTAGTTCAACCAGGTTTCAGACTGGCTAAAGTAGACTCATCCTTCATGGGGTACTGTTTAAAATGTTACAATAAAATACCTCCCCACATACTCCAACTGAATGAAACGAAATTTAAATCCTGTATAAAACGCACACTATACAGCCAAGCATATTATAAGTTGGGGGATTATATCGCTGACAAAAATGCTTGGCTCAGGGCTGGTCCTGCTCCACAAGGGCGCGTAAACTAATTAATTAGCATTCGAAAATAGTGTTGGAGCTGATGAAGATTGTACAACCTATCTTTGCATTGTATAAATTCAATCTCATAGTATTGTATAATTGCATAGCACATGTGTGAGCACTATGTACCCACTATAAAGCTTACTGGGTTCGTCTTTCATTGACTTGAATGTGCCCTGGCGGCTGAGAGTATGTCATGCTCACTCAAATGTGTCGCTGGTGGTGGCGTGTGTATTGGATCATTGAGTTCCCTTCAAAATGGTTGAGCTGAATGGTGCTGATCCATACGTCATGTTCGTGAACGGGCGCCGTCAGTAGGCACTGGTCATTTCTTAGCTGCCACGGCTTATTTTAATTCCATAATTGTTTTTATCTTTTTATTACGGACGCTTTTAACGTGCACGTCTTTCTACATCGTTCTCACATGTATAATTACAACATGAATGATGTAACCACTCTATTGTAACAATATTTTGATTTAAAAGAGTGTCCATGGAGTTTCTTGCCCGTTCTTCTCCATAGGTACCTACTACGCTTTGGAATGGGCAACTAGCTTCATCTTTCTGACTGACCGACCCCTTGACAATTCAAAAGTGCCTGTAATTGGTTTATTTGAAATAAATGCTTTGAGTTTGAGTTTGAGTTTGAGACATCAAGATAAAAATAGATTACTGGTTTTAAAAAAATGCGAATCTAAAAGAAATGTTGAATACTTTTAATGAAAATGAAGACATTTTAAGTCGCATAGGCGTACAAAATCAAGAAATTGTTAAACGCCAAATACTGAAATCAAGAATAGGACATATACCCAAAATCAAATACTCACCGGAGTTACGAGCATTCTGCTTAACATTGCATTTTTATTCCCCGAAAGCTTATAATTTCGTTAGACAAACTTTCAGCATATGTTTACCTGCTACAAGTACTCTGAGAAGTTGGTATCAATCCAAATGGTTGGTAAACCAGGATTTACAAAGGAGGCAATAGATACCATCAAAATGAAAGCCAGAGAATCCAAGAACAAAATTTACGCCACTATCATATTCGACGAAATGGCAATTAGAAGAGGTGTCGAATATCATCCCCAAGGCAGAAGGTACTATGGCCACGTGAGTTTTGGCGCCAGTTTACAAACAGATTGTCAAGACGAAGCTAAAAAAGCCTTTGTTTTCTTGCTGGTGCCAATAAATGCATCCTGGAAAATTCCAATTGGATATTTTTTAATAAATGGCATTAATGCAGAACAAAAAGCCGCTCTTCTAACAGAGGCGATCCATTTGGTAGAAGAGGCTGGTGTAAACGTCAAAGCCATTACATTTGACGGCTGCCCAGCAAATATTACTATGGCTAAAAAGTTAGGCTGTTCGTTTGAAGTTGATAAAATTAATTCCACCTTTAAAAATATCTGCAATACTTCAAAAATAGCGGTATTTTTAGATCCGGCACACATGATCAAGTTAGTGCGAAATGCATTTGAGTTTTATAGGAATTTTAAAGACGAAAGAGGCAATATTATATCGTGGGAATATTTCGTTAACTTACATAATCTACAAACAGCGGAAATTTTTCATCTAGCTAATCGACTAAGGGCTGCTCATAATTATATTTAATAAAATTCATTATTACTTACTTACTATCATAATTTTACTAAAATTATGATAGTAAGCTTAGCAACCCAATTTTTTTGTAAGAGTGTATCAGATGCACCCACGTTTTGCAAAGATAAGCTTAATTTACGTGAGTTTCAAGAAGTGACACCTACAACACATTTTTTGGATGAATGACCTTTTTGATATTCTGGACTGGAAGCAGTCAATGCAGAAAATGCTGCGAATTTTATAATTAAATTAAAGACCACTAAATATACTATACTTAATATGTCCGCAGACGTAATTGTAAGGAAATTAAAACAGGAAGTTCAACTCGTTAAATCACCTCGATATACCGGATTCATAGGATTTTGTGTGTGTATAGAAAGTGCCATTGCTCTCATCCAAGACTTGGTCCTGAACTCAGAGTGCGCCTTAAAATATCTTCCTCTACATAAAATAAGCCAGAACCACTTGGAACACATGTTTGGAAGTATAAGATGCCACGGTGGATCAAAGAACAATCCTAGTGCTAGGGTATTTGAAAGCATATACAAGAAGCTCCTGACCTATGTGCAAATAAAAAATAGTGGTAGTCGCAATTGCAGCGCTCTTGGTCAAATTTCAATTTTGCGATGCACTCTTGCAGTTAACTGCATCAATATTACTACAAGATACACAGACCAAAACAAAGATCTTGAGACTGAGAGCTTGGATTTTTCAGGCCTTGAAAGCCTGTTACCTAATTCTCAATTCGGTGAAAAAGTAGTAGAATATATAGCCGGCTACATTGTCCATGCTCTGATAAAGCAAATAAAATGCCAAACTTGCATTGGAGCGCTGATTGGTGTACCAAACCAAAACGTCTTACAATTTCAAAAGGACACTAAAAACCAGTTACTGTACGGATCCATTACAGTGATAGAAAGGGGAACGCCCATCAGCTACACAAAAAATGCTTGAAATGAACAACAATGAAATATACGCCAAATATGTAGGTTGTAATGTAGGTTAAGTCAAGGTCAAGTCATAAAAATAGGCAAGAAAACTAGGGAATGCCAATACTTACAGCTTGTGGAGTTATCCATGCCTGTATTAAACAACGTACTTCATCATTTTGTACTGTAATGAGATTACGTTTCATCATTGCAATATCAAGATAGCAATTTAACACAGTGTACGTTTCTATCCATTTTTAAATGTACACGGGGCGCAAGGCCAACACTATAGCAGCGTCTTATGTAGAACAGGTCCAGGTCCGTCGTCAAAAGCCGAGTCGTCTTTTAGGCGGGTCCAAAAGTCCGTGTTAAAAATGGGTAACGTGTGCAGAAGTAAAATCAAAATCCTTAAAAATGACCACAGTCGTCGTTAAATATCCTAAAAAGCAATCTTTATATACCCAAGTCGCAAACGCAAAACCATGAATCGATCAAGTAATCAATCGAAAAACTGAAACGCAGTAATGTCAAACTGTCAGTAAGGCAAAGGACATATTATTCATACAGCTTACGACACGTTTTCCATTTGAAAATAATTTGATTAATTAATATTGCACGCATAGTTATATTATTTTAATTAGATTTACGGTATAAATAGGTCGAATTATATTCAATTCATGGTTACTGTGCAATAACTCTTTAAAATACGTAGTTCGATAAGGATTATTTGACGATTCCTGTTTGGCTGAATGTCGATTACTCATGTCAAATAAACACTGACCTCCAACAAAAAAATAAGAATGGATTAGACGGCTATCAAGTTAAATATTTTAGTGATCGTGATATTTTCACCCTAGGTTTACAAACTTGAGAATTATTTAATTATACATATTTTATTCTAAATAGAAATAAGTACTATTAGTAGTTTCTGTCTATTTCAAGCATTTTTTAGGCGTTCCCCTTTGTCATCGTTGTGAAATTTATATTAAGAGGGCGATCAACGAGAGTGGTTCGAAAGTGCTGTCTTCGAAATATAATACCGATTATTTTATAAGATTGGTTTTAAAATCTCTGATTGGGTATGATTTATTCTCGGCTATGAATTTTCATCAATTTGAAATAGAATCAACAAATCATTTAATTGAATTAGCAAGATGCATAATTCAAGAATATGTAGACGATCGTTTATCATTTTTTACAAAGAATAATCAGGACCCTAAAAATTTAATTCGAAAAACATATAATAAATTAATTCATTTTAAAAATCAATAATAACAGGATACATGTTTTTTTTTTTACTGATTCATTTTGATTAAGTATTATTTCTATGATTTTACTTGAGTATTTTAATAATGTTAAAACCGATATCGACTATTTTCCCTTAATGAAGTAGAACAGCCCTAACGATAGGCATACCTACGCAACTTGACCTTGAACTGACCAATTGCAGTCGCGAATTCTTCCTCCTCCCTCGGCCCGCAGTAGTGAGTCGTGTGCTTCGAAGAAATCGGCCTATACGCTCTCTAGTGGTTATATTCTCTTTGGTGCTCATCGTGCAGCGAGTGTCCCTCGTGCTAATTACTTTAATAGGCACGTTATAGCCGAGAGCTCTGCATTGCATCGCCCACACAATCACCGCGACGGCGCGGCGGCGCGGCGGCGTCACCGCGCGAGCCCGCGACGCAACCCGCGTGCCCCGAGTGTTGATACGATATCTACCTTTCTCTTAACATCCAGAGCGTTCTGAAGCTCTTACTTGCTGATATTTTACTATGAGCCTCTTGCCTCAGCCTCTTGTATTTGTAGTTTTTTCACCACTTTTAAATATTTAAGTCGAAAGATAGTCCAAAATGCTTGGCTGACCTTCTGGGCCCTTAAAGAATACAATACATGAATGATAGTCTTCTTATAACACTTAAAAGAAAACTCATTGACATGTGTATCCTGCCCATAGCCCCGTACTAACCTGCGGTGCACAAAGTTGGTCATTTACTGAACAACAGTTGGTAGTCCATTTGTTTTTTTTTTTTTTTATTGTTTCCGTGGAGAGAAAATCCTCATGGATGTCCGCCGCCCTAGGGCGGGCGGCGGGGTCTGTCAGACTCTTACTGACTAAAAACCACCCCAGTGTTCCATCTCACACCTACGCCGGGGGTCGCGGGAACGTACGATCTTTCCGCAACCCCCGACTAGTGCCGACCCGCCTCTGCGGGCCTCTTCGGGTCTGGGGGGGAGTGCGGTATTTGACTCCCCCCGCGACGTCTAAGAGGGGCGCACGTGGAACACTACGCCCTCCGCCGACGCCCGGTGCGCCTTCTGCGGGCCGGGTGAGTGGATGAGAGATCCCTCTCCCTTTCCGCAGCCTCCTTCTGCGAGACGACTGTTTCGCAGAAGGAGACCACCGCGTCCCAGGACTCGGCGCTACTGACCATCGACTCAACTACGGCCGGCAGCGACAAGTCACTGCCTACTTCTGAGATGAGGGCACGGCGCGGCTCCTCCCAAGCGGCACACTCTGCCAGCGTATGCCCCGCCGTGTCCTCCCGGCAGTCGACGC
This sequence comes from Brachylomia viminalis, assembly GCA_937001585.2. Classification (NCBI taxonomy): domain Eukaryota; kingdom Metazoa; phylum Arthropoda; class Insecta; order Lepidoptera; family Noctuidae; genus Brachylomia; species Brachylomia viminalis. The sequence continues at coordinate 24,866,496 of OW443314.2, forward strand.
AGTGGTGACACCGGGCGTCCGGCTCCCTGTTTATGCGACACAGGTACTTCCCGAAGCAACCATGCCCCGAGAGCACCTGCGTCGCCCGAAACGACAGGGAGCCGTGCCTCCTCCCGAACAACAGTAGTCCAAACTCAAGGTTCGCCAACTGGCAATGGAGCGCAGCATAATAGGTGTCAACCGTACAGCCATACTGAGAAACACCACGTTGCGCTTTATAACTCAAGTAGCGAATGTTGGAGAGAAAGCAGCCAGGCTAAAGTGGGAGTGGGTCAGACACGTCGCGGGAATGTACCCGGAGAGATGGGCAAAGATCGGCACTCACTGGACGCCCGAGGGAGGACATCGCCGTCGAGGCAGACCACGGCGAAGGTGTTGTGACGAGCTGATAAGGTTTGCAGAGCCAACATGACCCGAGACCGCACAACACGTCCCGCTTTGGAAGAAAAAAGGGGAAGCATTTGCCCAACAGTGGGAAAAAATCTACCCTAACAAAAAAAAAACGAAGTAGTTAAGTCATCCCCAAAAGCACCGCTAGTGCTGCCACGCCTTGAGCTAAGGACTGAGGACATAAATGACGGCACGGTTGGCGCAATGGTTAAGCGATTGACTGCTGCGTTACGTGTCGCGGGTTCGATCCCCGCACGGAACAAATATTTGTATGACCTGCAAGTAGTTGTTCCGGGTCTGGCTGTTTGTGTATGTGAGTTTAAAAAATGGACGTTCATTACGAATTTGTCTTTGATTTTATCAAAACACGCATTTTCAATTAAATGCAATTCAAAACGGATTATGTAATACTTCGCAAATATCTTAACGTTAAGCCGAGTTGTTGACGCTGTTCTAATATTGTGCCCGTACTACCAGCTGCGTTGAGTATAACGAGGTCACATGAAAGAGGCGGCCTAACTCTAGTTACACTCGTTTCTGCCTAGCTCTAGCTAGGCAGAAACGAGTGCAACTACTTGACAAGACATCACGACTTCTGTCGAGTTAGTGATGCAACAACTCAAGCAAATACTCATTTTGTTTATCTATTAATATTCACTTATTTAGCACTCGAAGCCTGATCTTACACAGATGCGTAGAATATCGCACATTACCGCACCTACGAAGCACAAATAATACATGAAACAGGCACAGACTTCTTCAAGTTATTAGAAACTTGTTTGTAACTTGTACACAAGTATTAGCGAGCTGTTTGTCTGTTGTCATAAGTGTTCTTGTACGGTATCTAAAACGTTATACAGGGTTATTGGTAAAACACCATCAACCTCTTATGGGGTCATTGTACTCATCATTACGAACAACTTTTACTATGGGACCAAATATGAAATCGCGAAAAAAATCTGCTGTTTCCTACATTATGTTTGCAGAACTTGTCAAAATGTAGGGACCAGCTTTTTTTGCGATTTCATATTTGGTCCCATAGTAAAAGTTGTTCATAATGATGAGTACAATGACCCCTTAAGAGGTTGATGGTGTTTTACCAATAACCCTGTATACTTTGTACAATACGTTAAGACTATCCATGGGTGAGTTCTACATTCAAGTACATCCTTGACACAATCCGTACCATACCGTGCTTGTGTGCTGGTTACAGCATCAACGATCAACTGGCTCTAGTCGTCGAGTAGTCACTATTAGAAGCTAATCGTTGTAACTACAGTCCCACCTGTCTGTTCTTTATTTGTTGGTTCACGTTAGTATGGTGGGCTGTATGTAGTCGTACCGTGCGTTCGGATATCAATGCAGGCTTGTCGTTCATTCTACAGTGTTCCTACTGCTGGAGGCGTATGCTGCGCACTGTGCATGCGCATGCAAGACGTGCAGGTGCAAGTCCATGCAACGCATCGTTCTGTTCCTGACTGCGGATAGCGGAACTTGTACAACTGTTCGGTCGGTAGGTAGACGGTACAATCGCACGCCAGTAAAACTTGAACTACGATAACCGACCTTACTGCTACCAAATTAAGGAGCTGCCAAAGACAAACAGTCTAAATGGTCGTGCGGCTGACTGTACGCATGCGCATGTGTTGCGATTACGAACCATCATTGTTCGCGTTTCCTGTTACATGCGAGCCTTGATTACTATCTACATATTTATCCAATAATCCTCCGCATTTTTCTACTACTTACATGCAATACAAAATACTTATTTCTTTACATAAACATAATACCCGCGTATTAATAGAGTGTAGGCAGTCGGCCTCTAACTCCAGCGCAGCGAGTTTGATATATTGAAAAGTCATCGTATTCTGATTCTGACAGAACACTATAAGAGTTTCGTACACATCAAATAGACCGTTCTTACATTCCCCAAGATCGAGAAGAGTACCCCGTGGCACATAGTGGCCTAGGGGCTTAGTGGCCATAGTGGCACATAGTGGCCTAGGGGCTTAGTGGCCTACTGTTAACTTCATTAAGTAAGTATACACATACTGAGTGATTAGGGTGATTACGTAGTGGCCTAGGGGCTTAGTGGCCTACTGTTAACTTCATTAAGTAAGTATACACACACTGAGTGATTAGGGTGATTACGATTTCCGTCTAATCTCGTAGAACATTATCGATGTGACGAGTATTTGGACGTTGTAACGCTTATGGGTCTGTGAGAAGACGGGTCTTAGCCATGGCCGGGGCATGCAGGTAGCCGATAGCGAGTACTGGCGATACACTAACAGACGGACACGAAAGGTTTACTCTATTACAAACCATACGCGAAACAATGCAGGTTTTTTGATGCTGGTGCAACAGACAAAAAATAATAATGAAATTTTTCAATAAAACTAAAACCGAGATGTCCCTCAAAGTTAAAAAAAATAAAAATTCAATTTTATACTGCTTGAACCCGTCAAGCAATATAAAATTTTATTTTTATTTTCCCTAAAAACTCCCCTTTAAATGCGCGTCATCTGGAAGCATTGCGTCTTCTGTACTTAGCCACTGAGGTGGCTGAGTGGCTGCGGGCACGTGAGGCATGTTCTGTGATCGATCTCGGCGCGTCGGGCGTCACGCGGCTCACGCGTGTTACTGACTGATAGATAAGTGACAGCACAGGGCGCCCGCCTCCGCTACACTGCAGCTCTGGCGAGTAACAATTCGGTCTTCATAGTGCGGAGGATTGAGGAATGTGTTGTAAAGAAAGTTATGAGTTTGAATTTGGATGACTATTAGAGTAGGATAAAGGCGAAGTTGTCAACAGCCTCGAACACCATGGCCTGTCTGGCAGCCGAAGTGCGGGCCGCTTAGCTCGGCACGCGAACATAAATGACATCATCCGACGAGCTCTTGTCACCGTCGGCGTTCTAACTGTATTAGAACCTAATGACTTGACATGCGACGATGGCAAGAGACCGGACGGCATGTCTTTATTTCCTTGGAAGGTGGGTAGGCCTTTAGTGTGGGACGCAACGTGTGTCGATACTCTTGCGCCATCCCATCTTCCTGACTCGGCGTGCTGTGCTGGCGCTGCTGCTGCGGCTGCGGAAAAACACAAGCGGCAAAAGTATAATAACCTTATCGGTAATTATATTTTCGAGCCGTTTGGGCCGTGGGGTTCGAGTGCTCACGGTTTGTTCAACGAAAGGAGAATGGGCAAAATCGTACGGCACTTGGTCTATCAGCGGCCAGGAACATTTTATTTTTTTTTGGTTTAATATCACCCTACAATAACGGGTTCAAGAAGTTTTATATCTGTAGTGTCATTATTAATGGAACTAAATACATTTTTATTTTAGATATGTAAGCCTGTGATTTAGCGTATTAATTACTAAGATTTAGTCTTAAAAATAAGGAAATAAAATAAAATGACTTGTTTACTTCAATACATTTATTTTACATACATTTACATACATAAACTCACGCCCTTTTCCCATGGGGGTAGGCAGAAACCACAGAACGCCACTTGCTACGATCCTTACATACTCCTTTTGCCTCGTCCACATTCATACATTTAATGTACAATAATAGCACTGAGTTCTGATGCCGGTAATAAAATATCCTCGTCTTGATGTCTAGCCCATGCCAGATACCACACTACACACATAACGTGTGCGCAACAACCGATTGTGCGCCTTCCACTCAAACAACTGCAATAATAATGAGCAATTGCTTCTCTATTTTGTCTCTGTCGGTTAATTACAATATAAGAATAATATATTCTGGACCTTACATGTCTAGATTGTATTCGCACACGTAATAACCAAATATCTTCTTCTTCAATAAAATCTCTGAGCTGACTTATTTGTCGCTCCCGGTATACTTCGATATTGTATAAGCCTTCAATTAAGTGTTCAGCGTAGTAGCTGCGAGCCAACTTGATTTGGTATGTGCCAAGTGCAAACAGAATTAGGTCTTCTTCAGAAAAAACCGGAAAGTCTTCAAAAATAGGTTGGTCGCTGCTGAGTCTTTCAAATGATGCCCTCTGTCTATTTATGTTATGACGGATAACATAGTCCGCTAAGAGGTTCGGTATTTCAAAACGTTCATTAATTATATTTACGAACGATGATGCATGAATACTATCTTGTATTGGTGTTTGGAACGCATTGATGAGTGCCGCTGCGTTTTGAAAGTCCTCAAACATGTGACTTAAGGCGCGATTAAAATATTCTTGCCTAAACAATTGGAAATCTCGCTTGAACCTGCCATTTATAACTTCCACTACCCAGCGGCATAGAGTTACCAGCCTAGTTCTATTGGCCTGTTCAGTAGTAAGCTGGTCTGCACCGCGGTCTTTGGTTTCTGGCATATAGGCACTGTAGTTGCATCGCTCCAAATCGCCACAGACGTCTCTAAACCCACGATCTAAAATGAATATGTCGCCAGCCCGGTAAAACCAGTGAAATGTGCCTTCTTCGTCATTTATAATTCTTTCCAAAATACTGGCATCTGAGTCGGTAGCAGCATAGGGCCCGCAAACATCAATTATATGCCCATCGGAACACACCATTAAGAACGGTTTTAATAGATTTTCGTATTTGTGTAGACTGTAGGTCTGTCGCTGGAACGAAAAGTTGGAGCTCTTCTGTATATAAATATATGTTCCATCCATGATTGTTACTGCCTTCCTTTCTTCTGGAGAAGACTCGGGATTTCCAAATAACGCGTTTGGTACAATAAGATTACGGTCAGCGACCATTCTTCTATTTAAATGGTCGAGTCCCAGGTGTCGTGGCTTAAAATCCAGAGATATAGCATCACGCGCGGTTTTTAAATGCCTTTCTAGAGTCCTTCTACTTATGTTAAAGAGCGTGGCTAATCTCTCGTTGCTATCACCAGTTCGCAACTTCATTAAATAAATGGCTAGTTTTGTTTTGGCGTTTGACTCAGACAAAGAAGGCGTTTGTTCCAAGATTGTATTGAATTGATCTCTGCTAACGCCCAATCGAATATGAATCTCATTAGGATCCATATTTGCAATATCTTCAAAGTCCAGAATATTTTTATTTAAAACAGCTTTTTTAAAAAGCTCTAGTATTTGCACAAAATGAGAGCTGTTAAAATCATGTCTGAGATTTGGACTATCAATGAGCTCTTCCCAATCATTTGATGTTAAATGTGCATCACATATTCTGGCACTGTCTGGTATGAATAAGTTAGAATGTAACATAAGAGTAATCCTTACATTCTCAGGCATTCGACGACGTGAAACACTACGGCATCTGTCAAACATACAGTTTGCCGAGGTGCTAGGCACTCGTGAATATTCTTCCACTTGAAGAACACATTCGTGCGGGGCAGGGTTATTGTTTGGCTGCACAGCCCGTTGAGCTCGTTGCCAACAGGGTCGACAAACGTATTCTCGGCCGTTGTATTCAACCTGAAAAGGAAAATAGTTTATAACATAGTATTTAAAACTCACAGCAGTTTCAGTTAAATCATGTGTTGTATAGTAGAACATGCCGAGCTCTTTTTCAACGTGACGAATGAGTCATGCTCATACGCATTGTTAATGAGTGGTTGGCCTCTATTATATTTCGAAGCTAGATAACGTTGGCTCTGTTTCCATATGCACCATGTGTGTAAAAGAGAGAGAAGATCTGTTTTGACTATAACTTAAGTATTGTTAGAAAAGAACCATACGCTTAAGGAAATAACATAATTCACTAAAAGGACGTACATAAAAATACAATCAAAACTGTAACGTGGACTTTCAATAAAGAGCCCACACTTCACCCAACGATGTGTCGCATATGCACATCGTGACACAATATTATGAGGCCATCACCGCTATAGGGTGCGTACATACGGGTAAAAACAACCAAAAAATAGTCTAAAAATACTTACTTGCTGTGGAGCTATAGCTTCAATAATATATTGAGCATTGGCAGCATTTTCCTCAAAAAGAGCATGGGTTATTTCTAACCTTCTTCTATTAACCACTGATCGATTGCACAAAACACATATAGGTCGATTTTCTGCCATTTTTCAATAATGTTCCGTTGGCGTACACAAGTCCAGAGTCCAAGTACACAAGCACAAACGTACAGAAGTTCAGAGTTAATAGCCAGGTTATCAGGTTAGGAAGAAACACAGTCCAGAGGGTAGCCAGGGTCAAAACGTTTGAAAAAGAATCCGTAGATGAGCGCACAGTACACAACGTCACAAGGGTAAGCGAAGGACTGCGCCGAGTGACGCACACGCACCCCACACCTCGGCTCTTTTGTTTGCACTCGAAGCTGATTGGGCCGTTCGAACTCAGGTAGTCCATGTAGTAAACCCATTGTTGAGCTGAGTCTTGTATTCGGTATGCTGACAACGTTTTGAAATACTTTTGAAGACATAAACTAATGTTAATAAGTATTTTATAAAATGGGTTTGCACATTTTCTTGCACTTATTATCTAAGTATTTTACCTATATGTATTTTTTTTTCTAAATGAGCTGCAATGTTACGTTCATAGTAAAAGTTAGTCCTTAGTAATAGTACTTTCATTTAATACCTATTTCGTTGTTGGCCGCTCATAGACCATTTTGCTCTTTCTCCTTTGCAAACGGCTGGTTGACACTTTCCGTGACCCAAGGGCTGGTGTTTACCTTGGCTAGAGGCTAAGCATTGATAAACAACGTGGCAATGCCGACAGTCTCTTGGGTACATTACCAGTCGCCAGCGACGCGGAGAAATGTTTCGACGCCATATTGTAATTTGTTAATAGTTTCAGTTAGTTTAGGTTATTGCGTTTTATTTTGATAGTTTATTTATTTATTTATAAGTTTTTGTGAATAAAAATATCAGAGTAGGATAACATACCATCCCATCCACTGTTCCCTTGGTCTTCACCAAAGGAACAAGATTGGATTGTGTGAAAGATATAAATGAGATGTAGATAGGACTACCTACTGATATGACGGTTGTTAGAAATATATGAAAGAAGACATGCTGTACCGAGGCCAAATAAATTGGGATTAGGGCAGGTGGAGGATGTTCCAGGCAAAGAGGGATACTGGTGTTAAGAAACCTCGAAAGCAACACCAATCGTTCACACTGTTGTTGTATCCACTGCGCCGGCGCGCGGCCGTGCTGCACTGTTACCATCAAGGACTACAATAATGCAACACCAATCGTTCACACTGTTGTTGTATCCACTGCGCCGGCGCGCGGCCGTGCTGCACTGTTACCATCAAGGACTACAATAATGCAACACCAATCGTTCACACTGTTGTTGTATCCACTGCGCCGGCGCGCGGCCGTGCTGCACTGTTACCATCAAGGACTACAATAATGCAACACCAATCGTTCACACTGTTGTTGTACCCACTGCGCCGGCGCGCGGCCGTGCTGCACTGTTACCATCAAGGACTACAATAATGCAACACCAATCGTTCACACTGTTGTTGTATCCACTGCGCCGGCGCGCGGCCGTGCTGCACTGTTACCATCAAGGACTACAATAATGCAACACCAATCGTTCACACTGTTGTTGTATCCACTGCGCCGGCGCGCGGCCGTGCTGCACTGTTACCATCAAGGACTACAATAATGCAACACCAATCGTTCACACTGTTGTTGTATCCACTGCGCCGGCGCGCGGCCGTGCTGCACTGTTACCATCAAGGACTACAATAATGCAACACCAATCGTTCACACTGTTGTTGTATCCACTGCGCCGGCGCGCGGCCGTGCTGCACTGTTACCATCAAGGACTACAATAATGCAACACCAATCGTTCACACTGTTGTTGTATCCACTGCGCCGGCGCGCGGCCGTGCTGCACTGTTACCATCAAGGACTACAATAATGCAACACCAATCGTTCACACTGTTGTTGTATCCACTGCGCCGGCGGCCGTGCTGCACTGTTACCATCAAGGACTACAATAATGCAACACCAATCGTTCACACTGTTGTTGTATCCACTGCGCCGGCGCGCGGCCGTGCTGCACTGTTACCATCAAGGACTACAATAATGCAACACCAATCGTTCACACTGTTGTTGTATCCACTGCGCCGGCGCGCGGCCGTGCTGCACTGTTACCATCAAGGACTACAATAATGCAACACGACTCCGATCAGGAAATGCTAAACCCGCTCGACTTCTCGCGAAGCGAGTCGTATACAATTTCTAGTTAAATATGTCGGCGAGTTATTGGAAATAGTGCGCTGATTGGCGCAACCGGTCCTCTTGACATAAGTGTACCACACCCACACGTGGGAACTTTCCGCGATCATTTGAGTGGAAACTAGAGAACCAAGTACCTATAAAACACACGTTTGTTTAGCTAGTACGGACCACAAGCAAGCGAGAAAGTTTACGAGTTTCATCAAATGGTACAGATGTCGATCTATAATGATGATTATGATCAATAAGATATTATTACCACAGACACAGACGTTAAACTGTGGAAATACGTATGATCTATTCTGTGGGTTCCACAGCTACACCGCTGTATTTGAACCCATGTTAGAACAAATGACAATGCAGATGTAAATAGGCACTTCACAAAAGTGTGCTTCTCTCTAGTGCAATCACTCAGTACAGTAGCATAGGGAACATTAGCATTTAGAAGTGGGAACATTATAGACTGATCTATGATGTTCCCACTGCTGGGACACCGGCGTCCTCTCGGTGAGAGGGAGTGGGCCGTGATCTACCACGGGGGCCCAGTGCGGGTGAGTAATCAGTGTAATCACTCAGTTGGTATTCAATTATTTTGATTGACTGGTTCAACAAAGTGATGCTCCGAAGGTCCGTATCGACAAACATTGTGCCATTGCCATGTAATGAGTATTAGGTACCGGCCTCCACCTAACACGGGCCTATCAACAGATTGGCTCACGAGGTACTGTGTCGTAAGTGATAATTGTCGGCGTCATTAATTGGCGCTCGCAATCAGGGGCGCGTGATGATGCGGAAGGTCGCACCTCGGTGACTGTGAGGCAACCAGCGCCGGTGGCGCAACGCGTTGTGTGCCTACTGCCGGGAGCCTTCTATCTGTTTCGATGGGGAACCGTTACACAGGAGGACTTTCGTGCTTGGATCAGCAGGAGCTTGTGCTTCACAGTACCTACATCAAAGATAACAAACTTCGCATTTTGCATCCTGTAATGGCAAGGGTCCATGGTACACCCATGGAATAAAACAACACAAATGTGATCTTGGATCTCGACTATACCTAATTATATTTATTATAGTTTACGAGTAGCATAATTAAGTTATAGGTACTAGCACATCTTTTATGTAAAATGTTATTTATTGTTAAACGAAAACAACTGCCGATAAACTGTTATGCAGTCTGGCAGACTTTAACGAAGTTATAGTTTATACAGATTTTGAATAAATAGATAAATAAGAAAATATGGGTGGACCTGCAGACGTCATGCAACAATCAACCATGAACACTAGCATACCATGAAAAGAAGAAGAAGGAGAGACTTTAAATAATTATTGGAATTATCAATCAATCATCAATCAATCAATCAAATTATTTATTTCGGGTTGCATAGACCCATAGATAAATACCTTAACCTAAGTATACATATTATCAATTATGACATGCACCTGTAAAAATAACGGAGATTACGGGCAGGCGATCGATTCCCACCACAGCATGTTAGTAGAAGACGTTGCGAGTGAGTCCCCAGCCGAAAGTCATTGCCCCCGCGCTCCCAATGAACACATTCGCGGATTAAAGTTAATGAAGCGACAAACATTCCCCAACGTCGTCTTAGATAGCCGCTCGTTACGAGTACGGGTGTCGGGTATATCCACCACGCTGTACATGTGGGTTATTGAGTACTAACACTCATTTAAATACGTATCGCACATACCGAGCATTCCTTTTACTTTCAATTCATGTCATGTTAATTTAACGATAGGGTTACGTCGATAAAACAGTTTGATTGAGCAAAAATACAGTTTACGCCGTAAATTGCAGAAAAAAACAAAATCTGCTGCAGTATCGGCACAGTGTGTGCCTTTACATACACTGTTTCTCAGCATTTCACACATAATATTAATTAAACTCTTTTATAGTGATTGATTATTATTATGATTTAAACACCGAAGTGATCATTTACTTTCGTTGCTGACTGTACCTTTTCTGACGCTTGTATGAGACCACGTTCGAATGGACGTAAAATTAGCTCGGCGGGATTTTTATCGCGCACTGGATTTTCAATTTTCAACTCTCGGTGTTGAACTGAGCATTGAGAATCCGTCAGAGTGCAGCCCAGCGCATCGAAAAAACATACTGTTGGATTTTCAACTCTCGGCGCTAAGTAGTGCGTTGAAGCTCCAGTGCGCGAAAAATCTCACTGCTATAATTTTACGTCCGTGCGAACGTGGACTTACTCGAGAAAAGTTTATTTTCGATTCGTTGGGTCTAAGATCTTGTTGGTTGAACGCGCCCCAAAGGGTCATGGCCACCCGGCTGGTCCTGGGATACCGTACGGTCTCCGGTGAGGCGGCGAGCCTCCTTGCCGGATTACCGCCATGGGATCTGGAGGCAAAAGTCCTCGCGCACATTTAGGAGTGGCGCGAGGAGGCAAAACGCCGGGGCGTAGCTCCGCTGCCGCGAGAAATCACGGTACAGCGGACAGAGCTCCGGCGGGATCTCAGGGCGGCTTGGAGAGTGCGATTGTCGCAACCCAGCGCTGGGCACGCCACAATTAACAAAAGGTAACATTACAAATCAGTTACAAGACTTATGCAATAATTATAATTTGAAAATGCTGATCAATGTTGCCACACGTAAATTGGCTTGTATTGATCATATTTTGAGCAATATTTCCAATGCTACTGCAACCGTACTACCGTTACATCTCTCAGATCATGATACAGCACAAATGCTTAGCTTTCCTTCTCAAAATGTACCACAAAAAGCATCAATACACTACGTTTATAAAAGAGATTACAACCTAGATAATATCCGAAAATTCCGGGAATGCTTACAAAGTATTTGTTGGTCTGATATATATATAAACACAGATTCAAATTCTGCCTTTACTGATTTTCATGATCTGTGGTGCCTCTTTTACAATCTCTGTTTTCCTAAGGTAAGAGTCAGGGTCAACAGTACCGCTAAAAACACGCAAAAGTGGATAAGTAAAGGTCTTAGACAAAGTTGCAAAACTAAGCGAAAATTACGCTATGACTTTTATAAAAACCAAAATAATTCTAATAAATTAATATATAAAAAATATTCCTATATGCTTAAAAAATGTATTTACAGCTCAAAAAAGAATGCGAACATAAAATATATAGAAACACAAGATAACAAATGTAAAGCCACTTGGACTGTCATCAAAAATGAAATAAATAAAAATACCACCCCTAAAGATAATATAGATGCAATAAAATTAAATGGTATTGTAGTTACAGACCCTGTAGAAATAGCTTCTACATTCAATAACTATTACGTGAATTTGACGCAAACGTTACCGCAAGATCAAGCTGTTCAAAATTATAGGCAAAATAGATATGTCAACTCAATGTTTCTTAAGCCAATGTCAGAAAACGAAGTGCGCCTTGAAATAATGTCCCTGTCCAACACTAGATCAGAGGGCTATGACGAAATTAGTACTAAAATCATAAAACCTTGCTGTAATGAATTGACTAGTATTTTAACCCATTTAATAAACATGTCTTTTGAAGCAGGAACATTTCCCGATAGGTTAAAATTATCAATTATTAAGCCGTTATTTAAAAAAGGAGATAAAAGTGATATTAGTAATTACCGGCCAATTACATTGATACCTATTTTTTCAAAAATTTATGAGAAATGTATGTATAAAAGGCTAATAGAATTTTGTAATAAATTCCAAATAATAAGTACTGAACAGTATGGATTTCAAAAAAAGAAATCCACATCATTAGCTATTTACTCTCTTATGAAGGCAGTACTTTCAAATATTAATAATAATCATCTGACTACGGGACTTTTCTTTGATTCATCAAAAGCCTTCGATTTTGTGTCGCACAGCATATTGTTGGATAAACTAGAGACTATTGGGATTAGAGGACCGGCACTTGAATGGATATCATCCTATTTAAGCAATAGACAGCAACGTGTCATTATTAGTAAAATTAACAGTAATAGAGATATGATACCATACTCATCAGAATATAAACAAAATAAATGTGGCGTTCCGCAAGGAAGCGTGCTTGGTCCAATATTGTTTCTTTTATATATTAATGACATCATAAAAATAACCAATCATAAATGCATATTATTTGCCGACGATATATCAATCATAGTGACATCAGATAAAAATAAAAACAAGACTGACCATGAGTTTGACATAAATAATACAATAGACAAATTACTGCTTTGGCTTGACATGAATAATTTAAAAATAAATTTAGATAAATCCGTTTACATTCAATTTAATCAATCAAATAATAATAAAAACAATATAAAACTTAATATTAATAAAATCGAAGAGGCAACCCATACAAGGTTTTTAGGCGTAATAATAGACAAAGATTTGAACTGGAAAGAACATGTAGATAATGTAAGAACTCGAATCAATAAATTTGTATACGCACTGAAGCAAGTTAAAAACGTAACTAACATAAAAACTGCAATTATGTCATACTACGCCTATGTTGAGTCGCTACTGCGATATGGTCTCGTAATGTGGGGTAATGGTACCAATATGGATAGAGCATTTATCGCACAAAAAAAGTGCATCAGAGCAATAAGTGGTATTAAACCGGATGACTCATGTAGACCAATGTTCAAGAGGTTTGGTCTGCTACCTCTCCCATGTCTGTATATATATGAGGTATGTATATTTGTAGTTAACAACAAACATTTATTTAAATCAGCAAATGATGTAAATCCCAGAAACAGACGAGATCCTCATAAACTGGTATTAAGTGATTTGCCAAGACTTGCGAAATACAACAAAAACTGCCTTGCAATGTGCGTACGTATTTATAACAAAATACCAAGTCGCTTTAAAATATTGAACTCGAGAAAATTTAAGACAGAATTACACAAGTGGCTTATTGAATGTAATTTTTACAGTTTAAAAGATTTTATGGATGTGAGATGTTGATTCCTTTTGTCGAAATATAAATTTTTGCATGCTATGTTATATCTTAGCGAAACATGTTGAGCTACTGTATTAATATTAACATCAATGTATACCATGTTTTACGCAAATAAATGATTTACTTACTACTTTACTTACTTACTAATTGCGGCGATAAGTCCCCTGTTTGAGGAGTGGCAAGAGAGGCGCCACGGCGCCCTCACCTTCCGCCTGACGCAGGTCCTCACCGGACACGGTTGTTTCGGGAGGTTCCTGTTCCGGATAAGGCGGGAGGAAACGCCCGGGTGTCACCATTGTGTGGATCGCCCGGAGGACACGGTGGAGCATACGGTGGAGGTCTGCCCGGCTTGGGCAGAGCACCGCCGTGTCCTCGTGGAGGCGATTGGCGGTGGCGATCTCTCGCGTCCGGCCTTGGTCCAGGCCATGGTACGGAGCGAGAGGGCTTGGGAAGCCATCACCTCCTTCTGCGAAGCAGTAATGTTCGCGAAGGAGGAGGCGGAACGCGTGAGGGAGAGGCAAAATTTGCGCCCTCACGCCCCTAGCCGCCGCAGGAGACGCCCTGGGCGTCGGGAATCGCAGGCCGATTCCCGGCCACCATAGGCGCGGGCTTGCGAACGGCGAGCAATGGGCAGCTTGCCGTTCGATAAGGACCAGGCCCGGGTCGACGGCACGTTGTGTTCCACGCGCGCCTCAAAGAGATGTCAGCACCAATGACGGGGTTTGCTAGGACCGATGCCTGCTAGGGTTGCGGAAAAGTCCGAGAGGGTTACCGTGGCCCCTGGCACAGGCAACTGAAGGAACACGGGTGGGTTTTAGTCAGTAAGAGTCTGACACGCCCTCCTGCTCTGCCCAGAGCGGGAGAAGTTATTTGATGATTTCCCACCCACAAAAAAAAAAAAAGGGTCTAAGATCTTCATAATCCGTCGTACAAATAGAAACAAGAAACTCTTACTTTACAGCTCATTGAGAAGAGGCGTGAGATTATCCTGGAGTCTTCAGACTATGCGCTCAAGTACCGGCCGCTCAATAGACGGATCTCTAAGTCCTTGAAAAGCGACCTTCGCCGCTTTAATACAGACCGCATTGAAGACGCGTTTCATTCAACATTTCATTTCATTTTATTTCATAAGTGGCAGTGGGCAGGGCACATTGCTCGCAGAACAGATGACCGATGGGGCCGAAAGGTTCTGGAGTGGCGCCCGCGTACCGGAAGACTTTGGAAAGCCTCCCACAATGTGGACCGATGGCCTTGTGAAGGCCGCAAGAATCTGCTAGATGCGGGAAGCACAGAACCGGTCGAAGTGGCGGCGCCTATGTCCAGAAGTGGACGTCTTTTAGCTGAAATTATGAATGGTGATTCACAATACAAATACCGGCTGTCTGCGCTCGTTATTGTAAGGTCCGTTCGATCAGAACACGTTTTGTTTTGCTATTTGCATCACAGAGTATACATTCAACGACTTTTCCAACAAATGTATTTTATTCGGGAAACTTACAGCTATAATATACAGTGTACTTAAACAATATACACCTAACAACATATACCTTGCCGTAACACAGTCCTTGACTAGCACGGGAGGTAAAGGACTTATCTCTGTAT
The DNA here is from genome assembly GCA_937001585.2 of Brachylomia viminalis. NCBI lineage: Eukaryota > Metazoa > Arthropoda > Insecta > Lepidoptera > Noctuidae > Brachylomia > Brachylomia viminalis. Next base: position 24,881,598 of record OW443314.2, read on the forward strand.
ACCATCATTCTTTGCTTTACTTTGTTATAATATGTGAATATTATGCTTTACCGGTGTACTTGAACCTAAACTTATGATCAATAAACTTTTATTATTATTATTAATATGCAACTGAAGGCCATTTACAAGTTTCTACAGATAAAAAAAAACCACCACAAAACACAAAAACAAAAAAAATACGACAATTGTTTTTGCATACCGAATGATTTGTTAAATATTGTTGTAAAAACTGCTATTAAACACTAGGTATTTAAGTATATGAGTGGCCTCCACGACAGTTATCATGGTACCAACTGCGGAAGAACGTCGTTAATAGTTAGGTATCGCTACAGACGGTATTTACTTACCTATTGGTTGGCATTTGTTTCAGCCACACGAGGGTATAATAGTTATGTTATCCGTGTTTACGCAGGAAGCTCGAAATTCTTGTAGTTTAACTATCAACTGGATAACATATAATTTTACGAGTTCGACGACACTAAACAGTTATTTAAACTAAGCTAATATTTTAGTATTACCTGAACTGATGCGTAGATAATAGTCATGTATTTATTCTGCGCTTGAGTCGAGTTACGCATGTGATGCTCTCACATAGCTGGGGCGGGAAGGGGATACTGACAGAGCACTACACAGCTCTCTCAGGTAAGTTGTGATGTGTAAACAATTATGGTGCTAATGACTTTCTGTTTACGTGCCACAATCGTGCGGTGCAGACGAGTGACTGGGGGTGCAGCCGGTGCTTGCGAGCATCCTACACCAGCGTGTTCGTAATGTAGTAATAATAGTAATTGTCTATTATTGTGACAGCACGAAAGCCAACGACATGTCACCGTCACCGTGCGGCGCTTGGCGCGGAGCTACGACCGCGACCGACGCGGCGACGCCGCGACGCGTTGACGTAGCCGCCTAGCCGCGTAGTGGGCAGGGAGATACAACGCGATAACGTAGTCTATTTTTTATCTTGCAAACGCAGAGCTTGTCCAGAAAGGGCGAATTCGCCGCGAAACGTTTCGCGCGAAATCATTCGCGCGTTAGTGAGATACTAGACGCCAATACATCGCGTCCACAAGCATCGCGCGAATTCAAAATACGCGCGTAAATCGCGTGCACTACGCCAGACTCTCGACTCGCGCTTGATTCGCGCGTATTGCGCGCGAGTCGAGATACTAGGGACGCCTTGTTGCGTCCAGTTAACGCGCGAACTCTAGAGCGAGTGCATGTATCGAGGGAAATGGAGCGCCAAAATTTTGACACGGAATTGTTTATAGACGAAATAGAAAAAAGACCGGCGATATGGGATTTGGAATCACCTGATTATGCCAACAGGATTTTAAAACGTAGGTCTTGGGAAGAATTGGTGTTAATATTTTCTGATAAAGATGACTCTGAGGAAAAAAAGAAAGATTTAGGTAAGTTATTATTATTATTTTATTGATTTATTTTATTGATTAGTAACAAACAAAGAAAATTAGATAATTTGGTCTTGCCACGGCAGTCGACCTTCATGAAATAATCAGCGAATATATCCCTCGTGTTTCGAGACCTTACACCAGGTCGAATTGTAGTCGTGCTCAGACCATCTAGAGCTGTTTCGAACAATGTGTCTTCGTATCTGTATCCATCTCTTAACCTGACGTAATTGTGAAGAACACAACAAGCTTTAATTATGTTTTGCGCAAATTCAATATGTACATTGAGTGGTATTGTGAAATATTCGCCATTTGTTTACCAGGATTCCAAAACAACACTCAATATAACGTCTTGCTCTAGAGAGGCGGTAATTAAATATTCGTTTTTCTTTGGTTAAATTCTTGCCGCAATATGGTCGCATAATATGTTCTGATAAGCTAAATGCCTCATCTCCAACTATAACATGAGGTAAACGTGTTGTACGAATTTCTGATACTGGTTTTGGTCCCGGAATGTTCAAAGATTTTTCCGTGAGTTTTTTGAAGAATGTGGAGTTTTTAAAAATCGTTGAATCATTGCTCTTCCCACATGCTCCAACATCTATACAGATAAAACAATAATTTGCATCACATACGGCAAGCAGCACAGTCGAAAAAAAATGTTTATAATTGTAGAACATAGAGCCGGAATCTAAAGGTTTTATAATTCTAATATGTTTGCCATCAACTGCTCCAATGCAATTAGGAAAATTTGTATATTTTTCGAATCCTCTTGCAATTTCCATCCACTCTTCTGTCGAAGGTTCTTTCATTGCTCTGTCTTTTAACTTCTTCCAAATAACATATACAGTTTTTTGAACGATGTAAATTACAGTGGATTTTCCTAATCTATAGGCATAATGTCAGTCAGCAAAATAACAGCCAGTTGCTAAATACCTGAAACAAAAGTGAAAAATTATTGTTAAATTGTTAATTTCAGGTAATACTCTTCAACAAAAGTGGAAAGGCCTTCGCGACACATTTGTTCGTGAAATGAAAAAAACAAAGAATGCACCATCAGGCTCTGGAGCTTCGAAGATTCAATATATATATTTTCAACGTCTTATGTTTCTCGAAACGTCAGTGCGTAATAAACAAACAGAAAGCAATATTCAAGACATCTCTGAAAACTCAGAGACAGGTAACGAAGAGTCTACAGCAGATGCAAGGGAAGACATAATGAGGCCGCCGAATCAAAATATTAAAAGAAAGAAAATGACTGCCGCTGATGCTGAATTCCTGAACATAATTAAAAACAATTATAAGCTCTAAGAATCAACCACAACCACTGGTTTCCAGCGTAATGGAAGGTGATGATGACAAACTGTTCTGTTTATCTTTACACAAAGAATTACTTAAGGCACCTGAGGCCAATCGCATAGCAGTAAAAATTAAATTAATGAAAATTTTGCAAGCGGTTCAACAATCTTCGCAATCAACTCTGTATTCAAACAATTCTTCAAAAATTTTCAAAATCTTCAACTTCAATTCCGGTTCGAGACCAAACGAATTTTCTTTTCAAGAATATGACCCAGAAACGTCATCCATAACAGCATGGCAAGGCCGAAATTCTATTTCAGCGCCAAGATCTTCACAGGCAGCATTATACGTAAATTCTCCAACATCTTCAAGAGATTCTCAGGATAGTGAATGTCTTGACCTCTTCCAAAACCATGACATCTGATACTACATTTAATACGTTTTTATTAGTAAACCTGATTTTTTATCCTAAGAGACTGTATTAGTATTGAGATTATGAATAAAATAAGTTATCACGAGTTTTTGTTCTGCTGAAACAACATCCTCGCGCGGAACATAATTTGCACGTGGCGATAAATCTTCTTCAATTAATAAAAGTAAATCATCAAATGATTTCACGGACATACGAAAGTAGTTAAAAAATTTCTTCTCATGTTGTCTTAATTTTGGATACAAAGTTTCAAACATACTATGTGTCATTCTATCATTAAGAATTGGATGTACTGAATACATTCTATTTTCCCTCCGTTTTTGTCTCTTCCAGCGACGGTAAGCTAACCACAACGAGACCGCTTCGTTCAACTCCATGTTTCGTACTGAATTCCTCCCCAAATGCTCGCGCGTTGGTACGCACCTTGTGGAGGCAACGGTCGCGCGTAATACGCGCGAGAGAATCGCGGCGAATTCGCCCTTTCTGGACAAGCTCAAGACTTATTGTTTTCGTATTTCCACTGCCACCTTGTCACATTTACTCTATAAATATAAACTTTTTTAACATTCCTACAAATGAAGCTTAATGAACCTATACCAGTACCTAGGTAGTAAACAAAAATGACAAAAAAAAAATTAAGTTACAAAACAAACATAAATAGAAGTTTCATATTATAGCGCTCTAAAGGAATGATATTGTAGGCTACTATGTCCATGTCCCGAGGTACAGTACAGTACAGTAGGTACAGTACTACAGTGGCGATTGGTGATTGGTGAAGTCATGCGGAAACGAACATTGCGACATGTATCAAGTAACAACTGTTTATCGTGCTGAAGAGTGTGTCAGTTTAATATGAACCAGTGCCGAGTGCAACCATCTGCGGTTGACTCACTGCGAACGTAACTTTCAACCGCAGAGAAGCGGCCACCTTATCATAATCATTGTGCATACAAAGAGTTACGAGTATCTCTTACACTGATCCGTTTACTCAGCTTCAATACTCTAGAAGAGCGTACCTCAGCCAGCACTCATCTGACCTTGGGGGCTTGGGGGACGCACGGAATACGGAGAGCGATATACGTGACCGTGTCCGGTACCGGGTACAGTCGCAGCTGATGGACTATTTAGTGTAGCCTAGTGTGTGTAGCGGATGACAGCCACTACTTAGCATGTGAGGGACCCACGCTGGACCTCGGCGCCATCCATCACCAGTCCATTGTTACATGTGAGGGACCCATGCTGGACCTCGGCGCCATCCATCACCAGTCCATTGTTACATGTGAGGGACCCATGCTGGACCTCGGCGCCATCCATCACCAGTCCATTGTTACATGTGAGGGACCCATGCTGGACCTCGGCGCCATCCATCACCAGTCCATTGTTACAATGTTTGTTGTTATAATGTTAGATGCTTTCATAATCTACGGTAAAAAAAAAAAAAATGTCTCGTTAAAACTTCCAGCAATTGCTTAAAATATTGGTCTAACTATGAACAATCGCATAGCATGGCGGTGATTCGGTTAGGCTTTAAATTATTTCTTTGTACATGTATTGTATTCACGGCCACTCGATCTGTATTGAATGATCGGATCTATCTAGTTACTAAGTCACACTCCCAACGGCTTAGGGTTTTTAATGAAAACCTTTGAGAAGAGATCGAATATCGCGTTTCACTTTCAATCGTTAAGTAGTCAGGTAGATAGGTGCATTAACATATTTACACAAAAAGTCAAATACTTGCTTTATTGCCCATCTGAGGGGCAATTCCCGTATTTTTAAGACCGTCTGCATTCTAATCTCAGTCTCAATCTGTCATAATTACAAGCAATTTACATACATTTTTGACAGGTTTTTGACATTGATTGTCGCTGAGATGAGATTGCGACTTGAATTTGAACGTTTTTTAAGTACGTGAATTGGCCTACTGATGTTATTTTAACACAAATTATTCGTTCTCACAGAACCATTCTTAAAATGGAAATGTGTAATGTCGCCATCTGCATCGGCTCATTACTAATGAGCCGATGCAGATGGCGATGTAGGTATATAATCACGACTAAAACGCATTCAAAACAAACACATACTTACTGTGTTTCATTCATTTGCATCAGGCGAGTGTCGAGCCCCCTAGCCGCCGCCGGCGAGCGGTGCGTGCCGCGCGAGGTCGGCCCCAACTCCCCAAGGGTCACAGGTCATGTATGTGTGCTCCGACGTCATGACATTTAGTTTCAATATTGTCATCTTGCTTTGTTCTTACGTAAAGTGAATTGTTTTATGAATAAATAAATGAAAATGTTGCCGAGAGAACTAACAACAACGCTGCGTAGCGGTAACGCGACACGACATAACAAGTGTTATTTTCGGATAATGTACTATCGAGGAAGTTCATATCTAAGCAGTTTTAGAACAAAATCCCGTGAACACGATGACCGCATCTGTTTTACGTTAGTTACTGTTAGCGCCCGAGCGCTACAGGGAAAAATAGTCCTACAGGTGCATAGATATGAACTTCCTCGATAGTACGTCAAAACAACGGCAACGGCAAAGGATAAGCGTGTTAAAGTGGGCGCCAGACGAAGAGGCTGGCTTGTAGGACAATTTTCTTTATCTACAACATTACCTAAAAATAGCCTTCATATTTGTGTATGAGTGTGTGAGGGTGTGAGTCCTTAGTCCTAATAATGTGTTATAGCTGTAGTATAATTACGTGGATGACACACTTGTCACTGCCTGGTCGCGTCGTGATCACAGCATTAGCGGATAGCGGGCCTCCATCTCTGTTAAATAGCAGCTCATTTAGTGGCGTTTGTCCTGAACAATAGTAATTACGGTAATAGTAAAGGGTGTCACCGTCGCGTCGCGTCGCGGTCGTCGCATACAGTATGACTACATTAGATTGCGAGCGCTCGTCAGCCGCTGGTGTAGTTGTTTGTGCACGCGTTACTTCACAATGGACAATCACGCACATGTCACATTACACTAATAGTAAAGGGTGTCACCGTCGCGTCGCGTCGCGGTCGTCGCATACAGTATGACTACATTAGATTGCGAGCGCTCGTCAGCCGCTGGTGTAGTTGTTTGTGCACGCGTTACTTCACAATGGACAATCACGCACATGTCACATTACACTAATAGTAAAGGGTGTCACCGTCGCGTCGCGTCGCGGTCGTCGCATACAGTATGACTACATTAGATTGCGAGCGCTCGTCAGCCGCTGGTGTAGTTGTTTGTGCACGCGTTACTTCACAATGGACAATCACGCACATGTCACATTACACTAATAGTAAAGGGTGTCACCGTCGCGTCGCGTCGCGGTCGTCGCATACAGTATGACTACATTAGATTGCGAGCGCTCGTCAGCCGCTGGTGTAGTTGTTTGTGCACGCGTTACTTCACAATGGACAATCACGCACATGTCACATTACACTAATAGTAAAGGGTGTCACCGTCGCGTCGCGTCGCGGTCGTCGCATACAGTATGACTACATTAGATTGCGAGCGCTCGTCAGCCGCTGGTGTAGTTGTTTGTGCACGCGTTACTTCACAATGGACAATCACGCACATGTCACATTACACTAATAGTAAAGGGTGTCACCGTCGCGTCGCGTCGCGGTCGTCGCATACAGTATGACTACATTAGATTGCGAGCGCTCGTCAGCCGCTGGTGTAGTTGTTTGTGCACGCGTTACTTCACAATGGACAATCACGCACATGTCACATTACACTAATAGTAAAGGGTGTCACCGTCGCGTCGCGTCGCGGTCGTCGCATACAGTATGACTACATTAGATTGCGAGCGCTCGTCAGCCGCTGGTGTAGTTGTTTGTGCACGCGTTACTTCACAATGGACAATCACGCACATGTCACATTACACTAATAGTAAAGGGTGTCACCGTCGCGTCGCGTCGCGGTCGTCGCATACAGTATGACTACATTAGATTGCGAGCGCTCGTCAGCCGCTGGTGTAGTTGTTTGTGCACGCGTTACTTCACAATGGACAATCACGCACATGTCACATTACACTAATAGTAAAGGGTGTCACCGTCGCGTCGCGTCGCGGTCGTCGCATACAGTATGACTACATTAGATTGCGAGCGCTCGTCAGCCGCTGGTGTAGTTGTTTGTGCACGCGTTACTTCACAATGGACAATCACGCACATGTCACATTACACTAATAGTAAAGGGTGTCACCGTCGCGTCGCGTCGCGGTCGTCGCATACAGTATGACTACATTAGATTGCGAGCGCTCGTCAGCCGCTGGTGTAGTTGTTTGTGCACGCGTTACTTCACAATGGACAATCACGCACATGTCACATTACACTAATAGTAAAGGGTGTCACCGTCGCGTCGCGTCGCGGTCGTCGCATACAGTATGACTACATTAGATTGCGAGCGCTCGTCAGCCGCTGGTGTAGTTGTTTGTGCACGCGTTACTTCACAATGGACAATCACGCACATGTCACATTACACTAATAGTAAAGGGTGTCACCGTCGCGTCGCGTCGCGGTCGTCGCATACAGTATGACTACATTAGATTGCGAGCGCTCGTCAGCCGCTGGTGTAGTTGTTTGTGCACGCGTTACTTCACAATGGACAATCACGCACATGTCACATTACACTAATAGTAAAGGGTGTCACCGTCGCGTCGCGTCGCGGTCGTCGCATACAGTATGACTACATTAGATTGCGAGCGCTCGTCAGCCGCTGGTGTAGTTGTTTGTGCACGCGTTACTTCACAATGGACAATCACGCACATGTCACATTACACTAATAGTAAAGGGTGTCACCGTCGCGTCGCGTCGCGGTCGTCGCATACAGTATGACTACATTAGATTGCGAGCGCTCGTCAGCCGCTGGTGTAGTTGTTTGTGCACGCGTTACTTCACAATGGACAATCACGCACATGTCACATTACACTAATAGTAAAGGGTGTCACCGTCGCGTCGCGTCGCGGTCGTCGCATACAGTATGACTACATTAGATTGCGAGCGCTCGTCAGCCGCTGGTGTAGTTGTTTGTGCACGCGTTACTTCACAATGGACAATCACGCACATGTCACATTACACTAATAGTAAAGGGTGTCACCGTCGCGTCGCGTCGCGGTCGTCGCATACAGTATGACTACATTAGATTGCGAGCGCTCGTCAGCCGCTGGTGTAGTTGTTTGTGCACGCGTTACTTCACAATGGACAATCACGCACATGTCACATTACACTAATAGTAAAGGGTGTCACCGCACTATGGAAAATATAGGTCGGTATCGGATCAAAAATCTGTAACTTCATGAATTTTTGTCGTATCATGATGAAATTTGGCACAAATATGCAGTAAGGTTTGGAGATTCGAATGATGTGTAGTTTATAGTGTTTTCTTGTATATCGATGTATGTTTTTTTGCATAGAATGAAAGAAATGGGAAAAAATCACGAAAAAAAATAGTTAAAAATTTATTTAAAGTAGAATACAAGTTTATAATGACTAAAAAGATTAAACCATGGTTAATTACAACAAGCAAAGTAAAATATATATATATATATATGAAAACAATTTACTAAATTAAAATCATGTTACTAATAGGTACATCCTATACTCTGGCTTCAGGAAATGATGTAGCTAGGTAAATATAAGTAATAACTATATATAAATATTATTTTTAACTTATACCACTTCAGGATCAGGGTTAGTAAATGTGGGTTCCCTTTCAGGTGCCACGTTTAAAAGACTTAGTGCCTCTTCTTCAAGTTCTTTCACATTTCTTACGTACGGTTTTCTCAAACTTGTTATATATGGATCTGACGTGTATAAAAGCGTCTTAAAGACATCTTCATTTGTAGCAGATCGGGAACATTTTCTGGCATGATGAAGTCGTATGTTTCTCTAGTCTTTGTTGCGAGACTCTTGTGCGTCTTCCGATAGCTGTCCAATAGGAAGCACCGCAAAATGTTTGATAACGTTTTCTCCGTGTATGAGTATTTTATGAACGGAGGATGGCATATAATACCAATCGTAACTACTTACATAGATTCTTGCAGTTTCCATTGCATATTCCCCAAATTTTTCAGGGTCGATCATCATTCCAGAAGAAAGAACTTGCAAGATAATGTATAGGCGTTTAATCAATGCCTCATCTACACCTGTTATTTCCGATGAGCAAGTGCTATTATAGAAGAATCTTCGTGCGGTATTGCCATCGTTCGTATTCCCGCTAACTTGCCGAGGTTTGTCGACGATTAATCCCAACTCCTCCCTGAAACGTTTTTGAACAAGTTCTTTCTTTTCTTTTTTTAATCTCTTATTTTCCTCTGTTGAAGCAGCCCAAGTCTTAAACGAAAGATTATAGGAAATATGCAATATCATTTCCATGCAGCGAATCCAGGCGTGTAAGGTGGACAATCCGTATTGGTAGGCGTTTTCGTTTTCAGGTCTGGCAGTTACTTTCGATAGGTCATTCATTAGCCGTGGAGTAGCCCCACATATCGTGCATGTGGAACCAGATGGAGTATCTGTAAGGACCAGAGCCACCTTTCCATCGATCATCGTTAGAAATAGTTCATGCTTCACATTTACTGCAATACCATCTTTGTTTATAAGTGATGCTTGTGCAGCCCTAATTTGATTTTTAATATCATCGACAACTGCCTTGGTTTTTTCTGGAGTTTCCTTACAAAACTCAATAGAAATGGGTCTGCAAAAACGGACAGATGAAGGTACCGGATTTTGCCAAACAACGGATCCCGATTGCACATCAACTAATCTGATGGGGACTAATGAAGTGATGAACAAATTGGCATCTGAAATTGTTTCCGACTCTTCTGCAAGTATTTGCTTGTATTGGCTTTGACCAGATGAACCATCACATCCCCATTTACAATAAAGGATCAATGTTCTATATTGTTCTTGGAAAACAGAATCGATTTTTAAAATTCTAGCAGCAGTATGATCCAATAAATCTTGGATATTAATCACTTTAGCATAAGTATTCGTGATTTCGATTGTAGAAGATGGTGGATAACAGGATCTTTTTATTTCTTGTATTTTGTAGTAAGGCGGGAATATACAACACTTTCGTTCGTTGGTTAAGTTTTTCAGGTACATATATTGTGCTTTTGTTAGATCCAAATCTATAAAAGCACTCAATGCTTCCGTATCGGAAAGAATCTTTATCTGCTCTAAGTCGTTCCACTTACTTGAGATATCTAATTTCTTTTGAGTGTCAGCGGTTCTTAATTCTTCGACAAAATGAGCTTCTGTGTACTCACGTAAAGCCCGTAGTCCCTGCACATAGGCGTTTTTTATCTGCTCGAAGCCATATTCTTGGAGTAGAAGAGTGTTTTTCCTCTTCTTGGTAGATTCTGAGGAGTCTCCATAAGCCACGCATGCTCTTCCTCGTTGGCCTGATGTTGATGGCGTAGAATATTATTCAGAATCCGGTAAATTTAACGAATACGTTGAGTCCAACCAAGTACAATTTATTATTCTTCTGTAAAAATGTTTCTTTTTTCCGAGATGCCAGGGCCCAGCGCTTGTTGAAAATAGGAAGAATGTGCCTTTGTATGTCACTAATTATAAAACACAAGTTGTTTTCAGAAACACTGAGCTTTTCCACTAAAACTTTGGATAATGATTCCATGGTCTTGCCACCCTCGATATAGGGGATTATGAAGTCTCGTTTGGTACAGCTGAAGGAAGACATTTTAACACTTCACAATCTGCAGAAATAATAGGCGTAGATGAGATTTGCTTCACTTGAAGTTACACTGATGTAGATGGTTCGAATAGTTTTTGCTTCCCTTTATATACTCATTTTACAATATCGAATTGGTACCTACATTATCATTATCTTGTAATTTCCCATGCAAACCGAGTGCAAATTTGATAAGGTCCCCTTGTTATCACGAAATAATGAAGAAAATATCCAAAAAGTTCCATATTGTTCATGTGAATGGTGTCAGTGGTAAACCGCAAAAGATACCAATATCGGGTACTGACTTTTATCAGTTTTTTTCTCATATCTTCTAAAACCGCAAATATCCGCAGCTGATTTTTTTTGCATTCTATTTATGAATAGTTAGACTACTAGTCAACACAAAAAGTAGCGGTTGGGCAAACGTGGGTAACATTGAAAACCTTCGACGAAAAAAAATATAAGTGAAAAATAAGGTATGTCACTTTTTAAGTAATTACTGAATTATTTTTCTTTACTTTTAAAATCATTAAGCTGTATCGCAAAAAGCATAAAATAACCTTTCTAAAAATGTAAAATACTGCATATCTGTACCAAGTATTTTTTCACAATATGGTATTGAAACATGTATACGCAAAGACTTGAGTTTGGCACTTCTGTCTTCTATGTATTTCTATCTATGAAAAAAATAATAATTTCGCGTATTAAGTGAAAAAATCCTAATGAATGTTATAATTTAACTATTAGAGAACCTAATAAAATAGCCATATTATCCAAATTATGATATTCGTAAAAAGCATTTTTGATATGCGCTTGTTCTACCATTTTCCATAGTGCACCGTCGCGTCGCGTCGCGGTCGTCGCATACAGTATGACTACATTAGATTGCGAGCGCTCGTCAGCCGCTGGTGTAGTTGTTTGTGCACGCGTTACTTCACAATGGACCATCACGCACATGTCACATTACACTAATAGTAAAGGGTGTCACCGTCGCGTCGCGTCGCGGTCGTCGCATACAGTATGACTACATTAGATTGCGAGCGCTCGTCAGCCGCTGGTGTAGTTGTTTGTGCACGCGTTACTTCACAATGGACAATCACGCACATGTCACATTACACTAATAGTAAAGGGTGTCACCGTCGCGTCGCGTCGCGGTCGTCGCATACAGTATGACTACATTAGATTGCGAGCGCTCGTCAGCCGCTGGTGTAGTTGTTTGTGCACGCGTTACTTCACAATGGACAATCACGCACATGTCACATTACACTAATAGTAAAGGGTGTCACCGTCGCGTCGCGTCGCGGTCGTCGCATACAGTATGACTACATTAGATTGCGAGCGCTCGTCAGCCGCTGGTGTAGTTGTTTGTGCACGCGTTACTTCACAATGGACAATCACGCACATGTCACATTACACTAATAGTAAAGGGTGTCACCGTCGCGTCGCGTCGCGGTCGTCGCATACAGTATGACTACATTAGATTGCGAGCGCTCGTCAGCCGCTGGTGTAGTTGTTTGTGCACGCGTTACTTCACAATGGACAATCACGCACATGTCACATTACACTAATAGTAAAGGGTGTCACCGTCGCGTCGCGTCGCGGTCGTCGCATACAGTATGACTACATTAGATTGCGAGCGCTCGTCAGCCGCTGGTGTAGTTGTTTGTGCACGCGTTACTTCACAATGGACAATCACGCACATGTCACATTACACTAATAGTAAAGGGTGTCACCGTCGCGTCGCGTCGCGGTCGTCGCATACAGTATGACTACATTAGATTGCGAGCGCTCGTCAGCCGCTGGTGTAGTTGTTTGTGCACGCGTTACTTCACAATGGACAATCACGCACATGTCACATTACACTAATAGTAAAGGGTGTCACCGTCGCGTCGCGTCGCGGTCGTCGCATACAGTATGACTACATTAGATTGCGAGCGCTCGTCAGCCGCTGGTGTAGTTGTTTGTGCACGCGTTACTTCACAATGGACAATCACGCACATGTCACATTACACTAATAGTAAAGGGTGTCACCGTCGCGTCGCGTCGCGGTCGTCGCATACAGTATGACTACATTAGATTGCGAGCGCTCGTCAGCCGCTGGTGTAGTTGTTTGTGCACGCGTTACTTCACAATGGACAATCACGCACATGTCACATTACACTAATAGTAAAGGGTGTCACCGTCGCGTCGCGTCGCGGTCGTCGCATACAGTATGACTACATTAGATTGCGAGCGCTCGTCAGCCGCTGGTGTAGTTGTTTGTGCACGCGTTACTTCACAATGGACAATCACGCACATGTCACATTACACTAATAGTAAAGGGTGTCACCGTCGCGTCGCGTCGCGGTCGTCGCATACAGTATGACTACATTAGATTGCGAGCGCTCGTCAGCCGCCTGGTGTAGTTGTTTGTGCACGCGTTACTTCACAATGGACAATCACGCACATGTCACATTACACTAATAGTAAAGGGTGTCACCGTCGCGTCGCGTCGCGGTCGTCGCATACAGTATGACTACATTAGATTGCGAGCGCTCGTCAGCCGCTGGTGTAGTTGTTTGTGCACGCGTTACTTCACAATGGACAATCACGCACATGTCACATTACACTAATAGTAAAGGGTGTCACCGTCGCGTCGCGTCGCGGTCGTCGCATACAGTATGACTACATTAGATTGCGAGCGCTCGTCAGCCGCTGGTGTAGTTGTTTGTGCACGCGTTACTTCACAATGGACAATCACGCACATGTCACATTACACTAATAGTAAAGGGTGTCACCGTCGCGTCGCGTCGCGGTCGTCGCATACAGTATGACTACATTAGATTGCGAGCGCTCGTCAGCCGCTGGTGTAGTTGTTTGTGCACGCGTTACTTCACAATGGACAATCACGCACATGTCACATTACACTAATAGTAAAGGGTGTCACCGTCGCGTCGCGTCGCGGTCGTCGCATACAGTATGACTACATTAGATTGCGAGCGCTCGTCAGCCGCTGGTGTAGTTGTTTGTGCACGCGTTACTTCACAATGGACAATCACGCACATGTCACATTACACTAATTTGTGCTAAAGTACACATTCGTTTATCTCTAATTGTATGATTATTCTATGTCATGCATGTCTATTTGTCGATGCCTTTTTTCTGCAAAACAATAAATGTCCTTTGGGTCTAGTCAAGCCGCTAGCCGTGACTAATACACGGTAAGATTATTTAGTACGAGGAGACCATACTAAATAATCTTCGCTCGTACCTGAAATGTGATCAGAATCAATAACTTAATTATAATGTATTGACATTTCTGTTCCTAGAAGAGATTACCACGTGATGTTAGAAACACTGACACTTCCGTGAGCGAAGTCGCTAACGCGAACGTTCGCCTGTGACAGGTCGGTTTATCTACACACACGAGTCACAAGTCACAGGTCACGTCCTTCTCCAAATGTCTCCGGCTCATCAGCATTCTGCTGACTGCGGCTAAATGTCACGCGTCTCGCGATTGATCGCATGCTATTTACAAGTCACAGGTCACGTCCTTCTCCAAATGTCTCCGGCTCATCAGCATTCTGCTGACTGCGGCTAAATGTCCCGCGTCTCGCGATTGATCGCATGCCATTTACAAGTCACAGGTCACGTCCTTCTCCAAATGTCTCCGGCTCATCAGCATTCTGCTGACTGCGGCTAAATATCCCGCGTCTCGCGATTGATCGCATGCTATTTACAAGTCACAGGTCACGTCCTTCTCCAAATGTCTCCGGCTCATCAGCATTCTGCTGACTGCGGCTAAATGTCACGCGTCTCGCGATTGATCGCATGCTATTTACAAGTCACAGGTCACGTCCTTCTCCAAATGTCTCCGGCTCATCAGCATTCTGCTGACTGCGGCTAAATGTCCCGCGTCTCGCGATTAATCGCATGCTATTTACAAGTCACAGGTCACGTCCTTCTCCAAATGACTCCGGCTCTTCAGCATTCTGCTGACTGCGGCTAAATGTCCCCCGTCTCGCGATTGATCGCATGCTATTTACAAGTCACAGGTCACGTCCTTCTCCAAATGACTCCGGCTCATCAGCATTCTGCTGACTGCGGCTAAATGTCCCGCGTCTCGCGATTGATCGCATGCCATTCACAAGTCAATGCGGCTCCATCACCAACACGTTAACTGCTACTTGTGATTGGGTCCGGCGCGCTGATTGGTTGTTGGTTACGTCAGCGCTGATAAGATAATGGACGTGGTTGGTTGACGACTCGGCGCTGCAGCGAGCGGTGGTCGGTGATCAAGTATTCGTCAGTGGTCGCTGCGGATAGTTGGGATGCATCGCGCGCCAGCAGAATGTCGCTAAGACCATCGACGTTGGAAGCTATACATAGTACGTGCGTGTAGTGTCTTTGTTTCATAATTACCTATATCTAATTGGTTTACTTACATTGCTCACAGATACCCAACGGTGGATGGAAAACCCAACGGAGAATTAAAATAACCCTTCAAGTCGTGTGGTTAAGTGGCCTTTTACGACACTCACAGAAAAACTGCGGTAAGAGGTAAGAGTTTAGTCGCGCATAAACTCAAACTCAAAGCACTTATTTCGATTAAACCTTACATGTACAATACAGACATTTTTGAATTGTGAAGTGGTCGGTCAGTCAGAAATATGAAGCTAGCTGCCCATTCCAAAGCGTAGTAGGTACCTATGGAGAAGAACGGGCCAGAAACTCCATGGATACTCTTTTAAATTATTTGGTATGGACATAAAGATCAGTAAGACATGACCTTTGGGATAAGCACTCGTATGCAGCAGCGTAGTTCCGTCGCAAATGATCTTCATCCGTGAATAGCTTCTAAGAATAAATCCACCGCTGACAGTAATTGGCCGTGGTTGCACGCAGCGCACTGCGCATAGCTCCTTAATCCCTGCACTGGCTGGATCGCGACGATTTCATTGTCCAATCTAGTTCACTCCCGGGATACATATAGCGCGGCTGGAATGAGCTACTCGGACGCGACCTTCGCAGGCTCCAGGCTCCTGCGCGCCTGATAGTGGTAACGAGGAATGAGCTACTCGGACGCGACCTTCGCAGGCTCCAGGCTCCTGCGCGCCTGATAGTGGTAACGAGGAATGAGCTACTCGGACGCGACCTTCGCAGGCTCCAGGCTCCTGCGCGCCTGATAGTGGTAACGAGGAATGAGCTACTCGGACGCGACCTTCGCAGGCTCCAGGCTCCTGCGCGCCTGATAGTGGTAACGAGGAATGAGCTACTCGGACGCGACCTTCGCAGGCTCCAGGCTCCTGCGCGCCTGATAGTGGTAACGAGGAATGAGCTACTCGGACGCGACCTTCGCAGGCTCCAGGCTCCTGCGCGCCTGCGCGCCTGATAGTGGTAACGAGGAATGAGCTACTCGGACGCGACCTTCGCAGGCTCCAGGCTCCTGCGCGCCTGATAGTGGTAACGAGGAATGAGCTACTCGGACGCGACCTTCGCAGGCTCCAGGCTCCTGCGCGCCTGCGCGCCTGATAGTGGTAACGAGGAATGAGCTACTCGGACGCGACCTTCGCAGGCTCCAGGCTCCTGCGCGCCTGATAGTGGTAACGAGGAATGAGCTACTCGGACGCGACCTTCGCAGGCTCCAGGCTCCTGCGCGCCTGCGCGCCTGATAGTGGTAACGAGGAATGAGCTACTCGGACGCGACCTTCGCAGGCTCCAGGCTCCTGCGCGCCTGATAGTGGTAACGAGGAATGAGCTACTCGGACGCGACCTTCGCAGGCTCCAGGCTCCTGCGCGCCTGCGCGCCTGATAGTGGTAACGAGGAATGAGCTACTCGGACGCGACCTTCGCAGGCTCCAGGCTCCTGCGCGCCTGCGCGCCTGATAGTGGTAACGAGGAGCGTGGCGTGTAGAGGCACGTAACGGTTAGAATAACACCAAAAAAAAAAAAAAACATAAGCCTACATACAAAAATAAAATAAAAATAAAAACCAAATTACATTATGGTTGCCATTTTGTGCAACTATTCAAACAATCGAAAGTCGCAGATGTTTACTTATTATAAAGAGCAGAATGTTCACTATCGATGATCACTCTGCGCTTTATATTAACAAAATGTGTTAGAGCAATAAATTAATAACTATCAAGTGTTATCATTGAATGTGGTCGGTTCGATCAATATTCTAATTGCATGAACTACGATGATGTAATCAAAATATTTAATAGCAAACGTACATAAAACTTAATTGTTTGAATAATTCGTTTTTCTGCAGCAGACGGGCAGTGTACTTCAGTGTGTAGTGCGACGCGACGACGCAAGGAAGAGATGCGCACTCACCGCTATTGCACGCACTCGCGGCGCGCAGGCGCACTGCCGCCGCACGCGCCGCCGCACCGCGCCGCCGCGCGCCGTCGCTCGTGTGCGGCACTAAACTTGTAGGTTGTGGTCGTAGTGTCACGACGTTTGCGGAACCTGAACATGTGGAGAGAGAAGACAACGAAACACTCTTAGGGCTCACCTTTACTACAGTGGTCCACATATTGTTACATTTTCTTCGCCTAAGAACGTCATAGCATCGAGCAAGCTTGTACGTGGAGCAGCAACTTGAGTTATAAAATAATGAGAAATCGTGAATAATACAAATGTTGCACAATCCGCTAAATGTTCTAATCCAGGCGAGCGCCGCGCTGTTGACGCGGCGGCGGCGCGGCGCGAGGCACGGCGACGGCGGCACGGCGGCGGCGGCACGGCGCGGCGGCGGCGCGTCGGTAACTGGTGCACGCAACTATTTGTGTAGGTACTGTAGTGTAGTCATTTTGTGACGAGTCTCCAAATAATTGGAGTATACAGGGTTAAGTATTCACTAAGATAATTCATAATGGACATTTATGGTATGGATACTTACCTACATTTGAAACCACGGATATCGAGTGATATGGCTTGGCAGGCCAGTTTGGTTGCACGCAGGCGACATGTGCCACGCCGCACATGTGGCCTCCATGCAACCAAACTGGCCTTAAATACGCGCGGCGGCGGCGGCGGCGGCGGGCGCGGCGATGAGCACCGTCTTCCCCTGGCTGGAGACTTTGAGTTCTCTCAAAGGTACCGCAGGAAAGACCGGTTATGAGTCACGGCCTCTCAAGGGCAACAGCGATAAGCCACAAAAAAAAAGAGCACCGTTTAGTGTTATGTTTGCATCGGAACGGTGTCATTTCGTATTTTTACAAAATACCGAATTGTTCGTCCTTATTTGCAAAAATAGAACATTTACAACCAAAGACATTAAATTATTTGCTATCAATTTAATCTCTTTGTTTACAACAAACCTTAGGACAACTGGCGTGTAGGACTTTTAACTTTTAGGTACTTAAAAAGTCACTGCAATAATATTGTGAAATATTTTTGACATTATTTTTGACTGACGCAAGTCAAAATGATATTAGTGGTGCGCAGCGCTGAGATATGGATATCGATAATTGTTAGTTGTTCTAAATAAGAAATTATTTTATGAACCTGTTTCACGAGAATTAAATTACTTACATTTTTTAAACTAAAAATAAATGGATAGATGCAACAGGCAGGGAAAATAATTGATTTTTCTCAAACCAAATTGTAATTTGTGCTTCCTACTTTCAAGAGGATTATTTTATGATACTCTCGATGACGAACTCTTTTTTTTCTATTTTATTATGGAATTTTTATACATAAAGCACATGTCAATTCCATTACCCTAACTTAAACACATCTACTTACAAAGTTATGGCACACTCTCGATGACGAACTCTTGGATACCGTCTTGAACACATCTACTTACAAAGTTATGGCACACTCTCGATGACGAACTCTTGGATACCGTCTTGAACACATCTACTTACAAAGTTATGGCACACTCTCGATGACGAACTCTTGGATACCGTCTTGAACACATCTACTTACAAAGTTATGGCACACTCTCGATGACGAACTCTTGGATACCGTCTTGAACACATCTACTTACAAAGTTATGGCACACTCTCGATGACGAACTCTTGGATACCGTCTTGAACACATCTACTTACAAAGTTATGGCACACTCTCGATGACGAACTCTTGGATACCGTCTTGAACACATCTACTTACAAAGTTATGGCACACTCTCGATGACGAACTCTTGGATACCGTCTTGAACACATCTACTTACAAAGTTATGGCACACTCTCGATGACGAACTCTTGGATACCGTCTTGAACACATCTACTTACAAAGTTATGGCACACTCTCGATGACGAACTCTTGGATACCGTCTTGAACACATCTACTTACAAAGTTATGGCACACTCTCGATGACGAACTCTTGGATACCGTCTTGAACACATCTACTTACAAAGTTATGGCACACTCTCGATGACGAACTCTTGGATACCGTCTTGAACACATCTACTTACAAAGTTATGGCACACTCTCGATGACGAACTCTTGGATACCGTCTTGAACACATCTACTTACAAAGTTATGGCACACTCTCGATGACGAACTCTTGGATACCGTCTTGACTTGCCCTATCAAGAGAAGAGCGATTGAACGATCAATTTCGACAAAAAATAGAACAAAATCCTCCAACTGACTATCTATCATATCGACTAAGAAAGACTATTTCGATCTATCCCCATTAGAGTTCAGAGACGCACTTGCACTACCTTACCACAGATTACCAGTATCTATGCCAAAATCATATGATGGCTGAGTCTGCGATGAGTTCAATGTTGATGACGAACTGAGAAGACGTCCGCAATAAAATAGCACAAAAGTGTTGCGTACTTATATTATGTTGTGCGCGTGCGAAGAAAGCATCATGTGTGCCATAACTATTTCGTTTGTTTTTGTGTGAGTTTCAGGAGTGGGGAAACTGTCGAGATGGCGACACTTGAACTTTAACAAATATATAGTAAAGGCATATCTCTCGGATATCTATGTTTGAAACTGTTTGAGGAAAATAAAGTTCTAAGAACTCACGTCGTCCATTTTAGAGTGAAGAAAAACTGCATTGCTTGCTAGTTTATTTATAAACAGAGAGCGCTGTGTGCGGCCCGATCGACTGCAAGGCGCTGACGACGACGCAGAGACGCGCGGTGAGACGCGGTTTCTCGTGACAACGCGTGAAAATATAAATATTTGGGTCGTCGCCCCGCGTCGCGGCGTGGGCGTCGCCTGCTCTAATAATACAATAAATTAACTATTTGGGTCGCAGTCACCTCCCATTCACAACGTCATGTTGGCAAAATATAGATCTTTTCTTTGTTAGTTACAATTAGTTGAACATGAACGCAAAGAGTCTACGATGTTCGTACACGTACCTAATAGGTTAGGAAGCACGCGAGGAAGTGTATGACCAGCGGGTATCAACAATCAACAATCTATACATAATAATATATGTACAGATTGTTGGATAAACAGACATCAAAAGCGACTTTTAAAAAAGAACGAACTTTTCCCCGACCTAATATGTATAGTATATTTATATAATGATATTATTGTTATTAAAGTCACTCTTCGTGTCTGTCTGTGCGTTGTTTTTCTGAACTGCGCAATGGATGTTGAAATTATAATTAAATTATTTGTGCGCTGTTGACGGCAAGACATAGGGCTCATTTGATTAATATTGACATCTGTACTTTTTTGTTTACCTGCGTCCTACAAATAAAAATATTTGAATTTGACATGTGCTATGCAATAAAATTATACAATAGGTACTAATATATTGAATTTATAGAATGCAAACATAGTTTGAAAAATCTTCATCAGTTCCAACAGTTTAGTCAAATGCTAATCAATTAGTTTATTTGCTCTTGTGCGATGTAATCCCCAACGTACGAGGACAAGCAAGATAAAGTTCATTTCATTCTTGTAACATTTTGAACAGTAGGTACTCCATGAAAGATGAGTCTACTTTAGCCAGCCTGAAACCTGGTTGAACTAATTGATGCACTTTATGACTGTAACGGGGGACACAGGCGTCGAAGACTGAGTTGATCGCCTTTAAAACTAAAAGAAATAAGCGTGAATTATTCGGTTTGAAAATAATGTCAATTTCACACTTGACGCGATATCTATTTATATAACAGTTGCTAGGACGTTACTCTGTAGTTACACGAACACGTAACAGTATTTTGATAGCTCAACAGTAAGAGGCTCTGAACTGTTATCACGTTTATAGCACCACCAATAAGTTAAACAAACAGAACAAAGTGGAGGCGGGCTGGCGGGCTGGAGGGCTGGCGGCCAGCCGCCTGCAGCTGCTGGCGGCTAACATTCACTAGCACCACCAATAAGTTAAACAAACAGAACAAAGTGGAGGCGGGCTGGCGGGCTGGCGGGCTGGCGGCCAGCCGCCTGGAGCTGCTGGCGGCTAACATTCACTAGCACCACCAATAAGTTAAACAAACAGAACAAAGTGGAGGCGGGCTGGCGGCCAGCCGCCTGGAGCTGCTGGCGGCTAACATTCACTAGCACCACCAATAAGTTAAACAAACAGAACAAAGTGGAGGCGGGCTGGCGGCCAGCCGCCTGGAGCTGCTGGCGGCTAACATTCACTAGCACCACCAATAAGTTAAACAAACAGAACAAAGTGGTGGCGAGCTGGCGGGCTGGCGGCCAGCCGCCTGGAGCTGCTGGCGGCTAACATTCACTAGCACCACCAATAAGTTAAACAAACAGAAAAAAGTGGAGGCGGGCTGGCGGGCTGGCGGCCAGCCGCCTGGAGCTGCTGGCGGCTAACATTCACTAGCACCACCAATAAGTTAAACAAACAGAACAAAGTGGAGGCGGGCTGGCGGGCTGGCGGCCAGCCGCCTGGAGCTGCTGGCGGCTAACATTCACTAGCACCACCAATAAGTTAAACAAACAGAACAAAGTGGAGGCGGGCTGGCGGGCTGGCGGCCAGCCGCCTGGAGCTGCTGGCGGCTAACATTCACTAGCACCACCAATAAGTTAAACAAACAGAACAAAGTGGAGGCGGGCTGGCGGGCTGGCGGGCAGCCGCCTGGAGCTGCTGGCGGCTAACATTCACTAGCACCACCAATAAGTTAAACAAACAGAACAAAGTGGAGGCGGGCTGGCGGGCTGGCGGGCTGGCCGCCAGCCGCCTGGAGCTGCTGGCGGCTAACATTCACTAGCACCACCAATAAGTTAAACAAACAGAACAAAGTGGAGGCGGGCTGGCGGGCTGGCGGGCTGGCGGGCAGCCGCCTGGAGCTGCTGGCGGCTAACATTCACTAGCACCACCAATAAGTTAAACAAACAGAACAAAGTGGAGGCGGGCTGACGGGCTGGCGGCCAGCCGCCTGGAGCTGCTGGCGGCTAACATTCACTAGTTTCTAGTAAAATCAACACATTTGGTGTTGGTATAACGGGCCAATGTCCGCAACTTTGTGAATTCGGCTGGGTGCATATTTAGCGTCCGAGTGGGGCTTATTCAATCTATCCCAGTTGGGATTGAGGAGTTCCTCTAAAAAGGCCGGCGCGTACTTAACGCTACTGGCGAAGTCTCTGAGAGTTTATGTGTCACCGAGTACTTAACGCTACTGGCGAAGTCTCAGAGAGTTTATGTGTCACCGAGTACTTAACGCTACTGGCGAAGTCTCAGAGAATTTATGTGTCACCGAGTACTTAACGCTACTGGCGAAGTCTCAGAGAGTTTATGTGTCACCGAGTACTTAACGCTACTGGCGAAGTCTCAGAGAGTTTATGTGTCACCGAGTACTTAACGCTACTGGCGAAGTCTCAGAGAGTTTATGTGTCACCGAGTACTTAACGCTACTGGCGAAGTCTCTGAGAGTTTATGTGTCACCGAGTACTTAACGCTACTGGCGAAGTCTCAGAGAGTTTATGTGTCACCGAGTACTTAACGCTACTGGCGAAGTCTCAGAGAGTTTATGTGTCACCGAGTACTTAACGCTACTGGCGAAGTCTCAGAGAGTTTATGTGTCACCGAGTACTTAACGCTACTGGCGAAGTCTCAGAGAGTTTATGTGTCACCGAGTACTTAACGCTACTGGCGAAGTCTCAGAGAGTTTATGTGTCACCGAGTACTTAACGCTACTGGCGAAGTCTCAGAGAGTTTATGTGTCACCGAGTACTTAACGCTACTGGCGAAGTCTCTGAGAGTTTATGTGTCACCGAGTACTTAACGCTACTGGCGAAGTCTCAGAGAGTTTATGTGTCACCGAGTACTTAACGCTACTGGCGAAGTCTCAGAGAGTTCATGTGTCACCGAGTACTTAACGCTACTGGCGAAGTCTCAGAGAGTTTATGTGTCACCGAGTACTTAACGCTACTGGCGAAGTCTTAGAGAGTTTATGTGTCACCGAGTACTTAACGCTACTGGCGAAGTCTTAGAGAGTTTATGTGTCACCGAGTACTTAACGCTACTGGCGACGTCTCAGAGAGTTTATGTGTCACCGAGTACTTAACGCTACTGGCGAAGTCTCAGAGAGTTTATGTGTCACCGAGTACTTAACGCTACTGGCGAAGTCTTAGAGAGTTTATGTGTCACCGAGTACTTAACGCTACTGGCGAAGTCTCAGAGAGTTTATGTGTCACCGAGTACTTAACGCTACTGGCGAAGTCTCAGAGAGTTTATGTGTCACCGAGTACTTAACGCTACTGGCGAAGTCTTAGAGAGTTTATGTGTCACCGAGTACTTAACGCTACTGGCGAAGTCTCTGAGAGTTTATGTGTCACCGAGTACTTAACGCTACTGGCGAAGTCTCAGAGAGTTTATGTGTCACCGAGTACTTAACGCTACTGGCGAAGTCTCAGAGAGTTCATGTGTCACCGAGTACTTAACGCTACTGGCGAAGTCTCAGAGAGTTTATGTGTCACCGAGTACTTAACGCTACTGGCGAAGTCTTAGAGAGTTTATGTGTCACCGAGTACTTAACGCTACTGGCGAAGTCTCAGAGAGTTTATGTGTCACCGAGTACTTAACGCTACTGGCGAAGTCTTAGAGAGTTTATGTGTCACCGAGTACTTAACGCTACTGGCGAAGTCTCAGAGAGTTTATGTGTCACCGAGTACTTAACGCTACTGGCGAAGTCTTAGAGAGTTTATGTGTCACCGAGTACTTAACGCTACTGGCGAAGTCTCAGAGAGTTTATGTGTCACCGAGTACTTAACGCTACTGGCGAAGTCTTAGAGAGTTTATGTGTCACCGAGTACTTAACGCTACTGGCGAAGTCTCAGAGAGTTTATGTGTCACCGAGTACTTAACGCTACTGGCGAAGTCTCTGAGAGTTTATGTGTCACCGAGTACTTAACGCTACTGGCGAAGTCTCAGAGAGTTTATGTGTCACCGAGTACTTAACGCTACTGGCGAAGTCTCAGAGAGTTTATGTGTCACCGAGTATTTTGCCCTGTATGTGGCTACTACGGGGCACATGAGTTGCCGCCTCATCCCATTCAAGCAAGCTCTGCATAATCTATTCAATTCAATTGATTCATTCATTCAGTAACAAACAATACACATTACGTTCGAATATAATCCAGCATGAAACACATGGATCAATTAAACTCATGGACCATCTGAAACCGATGGATTCAGCTAAAGGTTGTCGAACTAATAATTTCGAAGTGTAAACGCTCTGCCTTCATTGGCACCGCACTCATATCTGTGTCCCGACTGGCCATGTACTGTTGTGGGTTCGAATCCCCGAGTGGCTCTCTCCCCGTACGTACACACGTACTGCCATAGTGGAGGTGCTAGGACGCACAAGCGATTATGTTCAAGGAAGCACATGCGACTACGTTTTTTGTTTGCCCTGAGTGCATATGAAAAAAAAAATACATATCTCCTAAAATATAAAACATTAGCTAGTGAAAGTACAGTCTAATAATTAGCAAATGACCTCCTCTATATGCGAATTTGCTATGGCGGGCAAATCCAGTCACCCTGTATAATAAAATTAATAAATAATTAAGATCTATCTTATGATGACTAATAAAGACTGCAAAAAGGCAATGTTCAATGGCTAAAACTGAAGACCTATGATGACATTGAATTATTGCTGCAAGCATCGTCAATGAGTTGAAATGATACACACACACACACACACACACACACACACACACACACACACACACACACACACACACACGCTATTTTAGGTTATATCTTTAAGTTTCTTTCTCTTTTTCCTTTTTTACTTTTAGTTCAAGTCTTCTTGTTTAGTTTGAGATATTATTTGTAATTTATTGTTTAATTTCTGTTATTTTTGTACACCACTTTTACCATTTCATAATTTGTCATTGAAGAGCGGTATCTCCTAGCACAGGTATTATATCTTTTACTTAAAAGGAGGTCCCTATGTATGCCTTACTGTAAATGTTCTACAAGTTTCTGCAATTACCTACTTATACCTTTTGTTTTTCTTTTTTAATGCGAGACAATTGAAACACGATTTCTTTATATTCGAAGAGACAGCTTTCAAAAGCTCTTCATTGTGTGAAGCAAATGTATAAAAATCTTTTATCTTAACATGAAAGAAAGAAAGAAAGAAAAATAGATTTATTTGTCACAGTACTTTAATTGTATGGTTTGTTATTTTTATGACATTGGTTTACATTCTGTGACTACTTTAACTCACACACTGACATATTAATTGGTTACATAATTTGGGAAATCAAATACTTTTACAATGTTTGTAAATATGTGAACACCATGTATCTATCATTTAATTAACTTATTTATCATTGCTACGTTTATTAAATTCTTTTTACCTATTTTGGTAGGGTAATTTTTATTAAAGGTGCATCGTCTTCACATATAATTATATAATTAATGTATACAAAGTATTGTAACACATTTTAAAAGAGTAACGATGGAGTTTCTTGCCCATTCTTCTCCATACGAAACTACCTTTTGGAAGGGGCGACTAGAATCAATTCTATTTAAATGTAAATGTTGACGTTCAAAAGTGCCTTTTATGTGCCTATTTGAAATAAATGCTTTGACTTTGACAGAAACCCGTGCATACAAAAAGATAATTAGCTCTAATAATTAAGAAAAAAGTAAAAATAACAAAGAGATCTCTAATCACGAGCACAAAACAGTAATCGTCGACAGCTGCACGTCATGACTGTGACAAGAAGGCTTCCACTCAGCATGATGATGTGCTATGGGGGACCCACAGCACAGCGCTGATTTTCAGTGGTTGCCCGAAAAGGACGTACGGAAACCAAGTCAGGTTCACTGATTGGTACTACTTATACTATACTTAACAAAATGAAATAAAACAAACAGAACACACTTAGAATACAAAGCAAGTACGAGTACATAAACAACCAATTATTTGAACAAATATTATTTGATAACATCAAAATGTATTATTAATCCGCAGGTATTACCGTGTGCGCACAAATAATGCATGAAGCTTCGCCTGCCCTCTACAGAATCACTATAATATGTATAGTCGGTTTCGGCTATCCGTCCACGCATCGCCGCACATGGAAAATATTCTTTGTACTGGAGCATTTGAAGCTGGAATTGATAAAACCAGCTGTCACTATTTCTGTAAGTAGGTAGGTACCTAAACACAACAATGCAAAAATATTCACTGCGATCTTCTATTAACAAGTAAGCAAGTAATGAGTCACTAATATGATACAAACACATTAGATTATTAAGACCAGGCACTCTAAAATAATTTCCACGCAAGCTCCGCCTCCATGCACCCCGCCACTCCGCTCACTCACGCTCACTCACGCTCGGGTCGGTTGCGGGGCTTGAAGCGCAGCCCCGCAACCGACCCGAGCGTCAACGTAAAATTTTAACTTTATTTATTTTGATTGTAGAATAGCGAACATAGAAGGAACGGAGACACCTTTATTTATTTTATGAAATAAAATATTTTTTGCAATTATGATAATTATGTTATTTAACACTAACTACTAAATACTATATACAATATGTAACAAAAACCCTGTTGTTCCTTTTACCTACGTTTTAAGAATCGGTGTACATACGTAATAAAGCAAGTCATTTATAAAAAACACATGAAAAAAATAATTAAAGTAAATATTTAATTATTAATATTTTTAATGTTTAACTGATTTCTTACCTCTGCAATTCTGCATGAAGCGATGACGCGAAACCAGAAAAAAATTGAATGTTTCCGCCCACTCTTTTTGATCGGTGCCGCGCTGCCGCCAGCCGGTACACCGCCGCCACTTACCTACATAATTATTTTGCTACAAAAGTTCGTGACCTTGTCAGCTGTTGTTTTTCACTTTAACGAATGAATGTTTGAAAATGTTGGTTTACACGGTATTTTGCATAATTAATAATTGTTAAAACTACATTTAACACTTCACTACATTAAAAAAAAACAAAGTCGCCGTGTCTGTCACTTAAAACCTTATGTTTATTTGAATGCATTAATTAATTATGATTTATGATGTCTTTGACGCCTACGTACGCTCCGCAGATCGGAGGTATCGGACTTGATGTGGTCAAAATGCTGCTACTATCTGTGAACGCATTTTGAACTCCGTATCGCACGTTTTTTTGAACAGCTGTTGCTTTACACTGCCCCAGAGGAAAGATCTAAAGGCGTCAGATCAGGTGATCTTGCAAGTCCAACACTTGCTCCTCGGTGTCAATGTCTGGAGTCCTCGGTCTGCCTGCGTCAGCTCGATGGTCTCGTCCGTGCACACTTCCGGTATTGTACGTACGTGCAAACGTTAGAATGCAATCGCCGATGGTAATGGTAGACTCGCTAAACGTTCTTGGTAGAGTCTGCGTGCACATCAGCATATTAAAATATTCTAAGTTAAAATAGGACATGGTAAATAAACTACGTAAACAAATCACAAGTCACTCACTACGTAGGTCAACAATAACATCCGTTCAAAACTGAGGTGCGCGGGAGACTACGAAGTGATTCACAGGGCGGCGGGTGGCGGGGTAAAGGGGGGGGGGGGGGGGGGGGGAGGTAAGCACGTGGTACCGACACGGGGCCGGTAGCGGCATCTTCTATCTCTTCAAAGAAAGTCGCCGAACTCGTAGGCTATTTAGCGAAACAAACATGTACTTGTAAAATCAGATACTCTAAACATTTTTTTGAATGTGCCGATTTTAATACTTATTTGTTATTGACCTCTCGACTGGCCAATACTCATTTTTTTTAAATTATAATTTCATCAATGTTGTTCTTGTAGGTAAATGTATACGTCCCTAAAAGGAACAATAGTGTTTTTGTTACATATTGTATATGTATAGCCAGATACTACAGCTTGGCCATAAAATGTAGAAATTAAAAAAATATGAACTAATTTTTATCTCCACATGGCAACTCTAAAGAAATGTCAAAATCTTTCAAACTACCAAAATAAAAAAAGAGTTTTGTGAATTTTTGTGATTTTCGGTAGATTAATAGTTTTAGTCAGTGAATTGTTATTGAAAATGGGCAAGACGATAAAAAGTGGTGCCAGGGAAGTTATTTACAATGTTTTTAAGAGATGTTTGGCGGAATATCATGCCGGGAAACTTCTAACAGAATTGGATAACCTCTACAAACGAGTTGCTGATATGACAGGTATTTATTCACTCTAATTTTATACAATATACATACTTCACGATATAAGTTACAGTTATCGTCAGTTAGGTCTTTAAAAAATGCCACATTATGACGTTTTCTACGTATTTAATATAACTTTAGAGGTTATGTTTACATAAGGAAAGTACTTTGACAAGTGACTTCGTATAGAGCGACTGCATAAATTTTGATCATCACGCATGTCATTCTAAATTAATGTTTTATTTTGATTTTAGGAAAATCAGAAAGTACTGTCCGACGCATAATCAACGAAGGCAATAAAAACGAAGGCAAATTTACAACACCAGCCAAGCATAGAAAAGACCGTCCAAAAATAGAGTTAGATGACTTTAGTCTCTGTGCGATTCGGCAGAAAATTCAATTTTCTTACACCGTACAGAAAGTAGCACCAACTTTGCGAAAGTTGTTGGCCGTGGCAAAAGAAGAATTAGAATATCAAGGAGGCCGTGAGAAATTAAGGCAAATATTACATGCCCTAGGTTTTTCATACAAAAAATGTTCTACAAATAGAGAATCGCTAATAGAAAAACCTAATATAGCGGCAAAGAGAGAAAAATATTTGGAAATTATAAAACGAAATAGGGATTTGCCTGTGGAGTTACAAAAACAAATTGTTTACTTGGATGAAAGTTATATCCATAGTTCGTATAAATTGAGAAAGTGCTGGCAATCCATTAAAATCAAAGGCATAAAGCATGATATTTCGAAGGGAAAACGTTGGATTATTGTCCATGCTGGAACTGCCGATGGATTTGTACCCAATGCATTACTAATATTTAGTGGGACCAACAAAATGGAAGATTATCATTCAGAAATGAATTCTCACAATTTTACCAAGTGGGTGACAGAAAAACTGACCCCAAACCTTAATGAGGCCTCTATAATTATCATGGATAATGCGCCTTATCACAGTGTGGTGCAGAACAAAGCTCCAACATCAGCTTCCCGAGTAGATGAAATAAAATTGTGGCTTTTAGAAAATAACATCCCGTTCGAGCCATGTACAAGAAAGCCAGCATTATTAATGCTTGTTAAAAAACACAAGCCGGAACCAGTGTACGAAATAGATGAGTTGTTGGGGGAACATGGTCACGAAGTAGTAAGGCTGCCAGCATACCACTGTGACCTAAACCCTATAGAGCTCATCTGGGGCATAGCAAAGCAAAAAGTTGCTTCATGTAACATACGAGCAATTGACATAAAAAAAGCAACCGAGGAAGCTTTTAATAGCATTGGTCCTGAAACGTGGAGTAATTGTGTTGAACACATAAAGAAAATAGAACAAGATTACTATGACAGGGGAAGAACACTCTATGAAGATATAGACAGACTGGTAATTCGTGTTGGAGAGGACAGCAGTGACAGCAGCTCAGATTCTGAAGATGATCAAGAGCTTGGATCGGACATGTCAGGTGTAGAATATTTAGATAATGATTAGAAAATATATTGTAATTAAAATATAAATAAAGATTTTTTAACTGTCCTGGGCTTGTTTATTTTCCAATTAGTAAAAGAATTTAGTAATTATATTATAATTTGATTTTATAAAGATCTTCCCTATTCTGATTTATCTTTAAAAATACTTCAAGTATCAAATTCCTTTAAGTTATAGTACAAATAATACCATATAAACGATAGTAGCGCCCTCAATTTTTTTCTACTCTTTATGGCCAAGCTGTACACGCACACACTATAATGTATGTATATACAGGGTGTAAAAAGACACATCACAAAGCCGTCAACTACGCATACTGTACACCTAACTAAGTAGCTTTGCGCAAAAATTATTGCTGAGAACCGACTTTTATTTTAAGGTATAAAAAAAAGAATTTTTTTATTGCGCGCAATGTAACGCGAAACGAAGCAAATGGCCTCAGTGCTGTTGTGTGAGTTAAGCCCCGCCCCTTTGCTCTTACTTACTTACTTGTCGTTTATCGTTGATAAATGTACAACTAAATACCTACGATTTTCTTCAATTAAAACTCGTAAAAACCCTAGTTTTTAGATAGCCTGTGAAGGTACGTGGGTACTTACCTGCTGTCCATCGTTGTCATCATCAAACATCGTTGGCCTGGCCTCTCGACACTCACGAGCTGCGGTTCAAACTCCCAAGCGGAGACAGACACGCGCCCTAGTCAGCGTATTTTGATGAACCCGCTCCAGGATTCCTTCTCGCTCTGACCGCTGCTTGAGTTGTTCAAAAACAACAACAGTGGCATGCCATCCAGCGTGTCGGTCAGGTAACCATTAATGAGGTCGAGGCAGGCAGGTCCGTTCATTCTGGGTGGCATGAAAATTGGGCCCAGGATCTGGTCTCCCACAATGCCTGCCAGCACATTATGTTTCCACCGTGTCTGGAAGCCTGTTTCCTGGGTTTCATTTGGGTTCACGGAGCACCAATAGTGTGCATTTCGTCGGTTCAACATGCCATTATTTGTGAAGGTACTTTCGTCCGTGAAAATAATATTGTTCACAAATCCTCGGTCCTGCCTTAGCAGCCACCTGCAGCACTCCATACGGCGGGTTGTGTTGCCCGGCACGAGCGCTTGAACGCGGTGAATGTATTTTTGTATAGCCGTTGCCTATCCCTTCTCAGTACTTTGTGCACAGTGGAATGAGACAGGGACAACACCTAGGTACCTAGCGCGATGGCCGTCTCCGCAATATTTTTTCCGCTGTACGCACACCCAAAGGTGGGTTTTCCCGCACCACGGATAGGATCGCCATTTCTGCCGCCGCACCAGTATCATTTGCCTGCCGCCTCCCTGAGGAGCCGGCACGATCGGCTGGTTGTCTAACAACCGTTACAATGCCCGAGTGAAAATACGAGAATCTGCGGGCTGAAACGCGGTAGGATGTTTAATACCGTGAAGTCGTAGGGCTTCGGCAGCATTTCCATGGGTCATACCGTAGCAGTACACCATGTTAACATACTCGCGCGCAGAATAATCACGAAACGGCATCTTCGCAACTAAAACACAAGTAACACAAAGGCAACAAAAAACTAGTACGCAGTCACAGTATCTACACTAATTAAACACGTAATGTTTTTCGGAAAATAAAACACAAGCACATTCGATATAGTAAGAAACCGAACTAATAAACTAATAATACTCAAAACTTATAAACTTTACGTTTTGTTGGAGGGGGCTAGGAGCGGCGGCTTTCTTTGATCTATGCGAAGTGCTCGCAATCGGAGAATTAGGTATTTTAAATCGATGTTTTACGTAAGTACAATTAATTTAAAAAATACCCAATTGGCAGTATGGCTTCGTGTGAATAAAGTGGTATGAATTTAAACATGGTAGGTATCTTTTGAGAAGTGGTGGTCCAGTGGTAACGACCGCGACTTACGAGTTGTTGGTCGTAGGTTTGAAACCTGACAGGCGCTTTATTTTGTGTAAATTATTTATTTAAATGTAATTGTAGTAATACTATAACAATTAGAAGGGTTCGGCACTGTCACTCCTTAATACAGGCTATTTCATAGCCTAGCAAGGGGAGCAGCACTTCACCCACTTGATTGCCAGAGACTGAATGCTACCCTTAAATGTCACATGTACTGCAATCTGTTTTATATAAATAAAGATATTATTATTTCCTTTATTTCATTAACATACATATAAATTACATTTTTAAATATTTTTATAAATAAAAAGATACCAAAAACATTTAAAAATATAAAAAATAGTAGCCCACCGGTATCGGGAACAGGGTCCAAGCTACCGGCGGTCAGGGCTCCAGAGAGAGAAACTTCCTAACAATGCGGGCCGTGTCCAGAAGTACCGCTTTCTGAATCAAGCCCTTGATCCAGCTGCCTAACGAGAGCCTCCTTAGGTGTTGGTCGAGGCTCTTGGGTATTAGCCCATTGGCTGTCACGACTATCGGCACAATGACCGCTGAGCCCACATCCCAAATGTCGACAACCTCGTGAGCCAAGTCAAGATACTTGATTTGTTTATCTTTCTCGGCTTTCACGAGGTTCTCATCATGCGGGATGGTTATGTCAACAATCATTGCGCGTCGCTCCAATCGATCCACCACCACTATATCAGGCTTATTGGCAACAATAGTCCTGTCAGTGATGATGGATCGATCCCAGTACAATGTGATATTACCATTTTCGAGAACTGGGTCGGGCACATACCTGTAGTACGGTACCTCCGATTCCACAAGGTTGTATTTCAGAGCAAGCTGCTGATGGATTATCCTGGCTACAAGGTTGTGTCTATGCAAGTACTCTCCGTTAGCTAGACGAGAACACCCGGAGATGATATGCCTGATTGATTCTCCCGGCCGGTGGCATGCCCGACAGATGTCAACCGTGCCGTCTTTCACAATAAATCTCCGGTAATTGTTCGTCATCATAACTTCGTCCATAATTGCACAGACAAAACCTTCGGTTTCTCCAAAGAGGTCACCGAAACGCAGCCAGGCAACGGACGCAAGTAGATCTACATCCGGTCCATGTAGGGCCCGGAAAAAGCGTCCGTGGAGCTCCTTACTCTGCCATACCTCCATGCGATCATTAGTGTCAAGCACTACAGGTTTGCGCCAGTTCTCTTTAGCCAAGGAGAGCGGGGTGAGGCCCTTGTCCACCGTGACTACATCTCGATGCATACCCACGTCGGTTTCTAGGAAATATTCCCTGAGACTGCATATCTCGCGATTGTGGAGGGTCTTAGCGTTTAAAAAGCCTCGACCTCCACACTTTCGCGGGATATACAGCCTCATTACCGATGATCGTGGGTGATGCATTCGATTTGCAGTCAGCAGCGTACGGACCCTCCTATCCAGGGCGTCGAGTTCGGTCTGAGTCCATTTGAGTATGCCGAAAGAGTACATCAAAACCGGCATGACCCAACCGTTGAAGGCGCGCACCTTGTTTCCGCCTGATAGAAGACTATTAAGTACTTTTTTCAGGCGGCCAAAGAAGCGTTCCTTCAACGATTGCTTCATGTCAGTAACATTGATGCCTAACGTTTCCGACATACCCAAATACTTATAGGTTTCGGATGCGGAGAGGGTTCTAAGGTTTGTGGAATCCGAGAGTTGGGTTCCCACGGATTCAACAATCTCCCCTCGCTTTACATGCATGACCGCACATTTGTCCACACCAAATTCCATCCTGATGGCGCTACTGAAAGTTTGAGTTACTTTCAGTAGCTCCATCAGTTGCAAATTGTTGGGGGCAAAGAGTTTTAGGTCATCCATGTAGAGGAGGTGCGATATAACCTGACCACCTCTCCTCAACCGATAGCCTAGACCTGAATCCTCCAGCAGTGTGCTTAGAGGATTCAAGGCTAAGCAGAACCAAAGCGGACTCAAACTATCGCCCTGAAATATGCCTCGCTCGATCCTTATCGGTTCGCTATTCCCATGAATATTTCGACATCCTGGATAGTGAAGGACCGTCCTCCATTGCCGCATACATGACATTAGGAAGGTGCGAAGAATTGTATCTACTTTATACAACTCTAACACCCTCACGAGCCATGTATGCGGTACCGAGTCATAGGCCTTCTTCTGAAAAAGAGAGAGCATCCGACAGATTGTTTACCCAAATACTTATAGGTTTCGGATGCGGAGAGGGTTCTAAGGTTTGTGGAATCCGAGAGTTGGGTTCCCACGGATTCAAATATTATTATTATTTTCATTATTTGCGAGTATCTTGAATGTAGTAGGTACCTAACTAGTTTAATTTAATTGCAAAAATATCACTGCCGCGCTAATTAGAAGTGCAGTGAGGAGATTATACGAAAAACCTTACTGCACTTCTAATTAGCGCGGCAGGTCACGAATGAGGACAAACTTCGTCAACATTTTTAATTTAATCTGCAAGAAGTTTAGAAATCAGATTTGTATTTTCACAAGGACGTGCTCTTCGACATCACATTACATACAACGGACTTGCCTACAACTCATAAATCAACGTATTTGAAATCTGCAACAATGTAGGGCCAAGAAACGATCAGCTGTTACAAACACGGGTCGTCGTAACATTCAAGGCTGCCGGACTAGCTTATACCGTGTGACACTGTATCGTGCGCTTATTGTTGTGTAGGCAATCGTGACGCAGTAGTGTGCGTTTGATATTCATTGCGTTTTTGTAACTTCAAATGCGTAATTTGTTAAGAAAAACCGAAAATTCAGGTAATGTTTGTATGGAAAAAAGTTTAGTAATAACACTATGAATCTGTTTTTGCAAAAAATTATAAAAATAAAATGCGACTTCAATCTTCAATAACTCCTAAACCAGCGGACTCCCAG
This sequence comes from Brachylomia viminalis, assembly GCA_937001585.2. NCBI lineage: Eukaryota > Metazoa > Arthropoda > Insecta > Lepidoptera > Noctuidae > Brachylomia > Brachylomia viminalis. Next base: position 24,916,259 of record OW443314.2, read on the forward strand.
GTATGGTCTAGTGGAAAAAAATTATCTAAATAACGGGTAGAATATGTGGCTTTCGGCTTCGGAAAGGGTCTTTATACACGCGATATAATTATTTTTCAACATAGACAAAGATGTTCATAATGATGAGTACATTGACCCCTTTGGATCTTCCAAAGGGGTCATTGTAAAACGATCAAAATGTAACGGTATACAATATGTAACAAAAACCCTGTTGTTCCTTTTAGGGACGTATACATTTACCTACAAGCACAACATTGATGAAATTATAATTAAAAAAAAATTAGTATTGGCCAGTCGAGAGGTCAATATCAAATAACTATTAAAATCGGCACATTCAAAAAATGTTTAGAGTATCTGATTTTACAAGTACATCTTTATTTCGCTAAATAGCCTACGAGATCGGCGGCTTTCTTTAAGTCGACAGAAGATGCCGCCAAAAGCTACCGCGGCGCACGGGCCCCGTGCCGCTCGCCACCCGCCGCCCGGCGAATCACTTCCTTAGTCTCCCGCGTAACTTAGTTTTGAACGGATGTTATTGTTGACCTACGTAGTGAGTGACTTGTGATTTGTTTACGTAGTTAAATATTTACCATGTCCTATTCTAACGTAGAATATTTTAATATGTTGATGTGTACGCTGAATCACGCAGACTCTACCAAGAACGTTTTGCGAGTCTACCATTACCATCGGCGATTGCATTCTAACGTTTGCACGTACGTACAATACCGGAAGTGTGCACGGACGAGACCAACATCGAGCTGACGCAGGCAGACCGAGGACTCGAGACATTGACACCGAGGAGCAAGTGTTGGACTTGCAAGATCACCTGATCTGACGCCTTTAGATTTTTTCCTCTGGGACAGTGTAAAGCAACAGGTGTAGAAAAATACGTGCGATACGGAGTTCAAAATGCGTTCGCAGATAGTAGCAGCATTTGACCACATCAAGTCCGATACCTCCGTTCTGCGGAGCGTACGTAGGCATTGCAACAAATGTGTCGAGATACAAGGTGGTCATATCGAACAGCATCTCCGTGGCCGTCAAATAGACATCATAATAAATGAATGCATTCAAATAAACATAAGGTTTTATGTGACAGACGCGGCGACTTTTTTTTTTATGTAGTTATAAAAATTACCAATTGTGCATAAAAATACCATGTAAACCAACATTTTCAAACATTCATTCGTTAAAGTGAAAAACAACAGCTGACAAGGTCACGAACTTTTGTAGCAAAATATGTAGGTAAGTGGCGGCGGTGTACCGACCGGCGGCACCGATCAAAGAGAGTGGGCGGGATCGTTCTATTTTTTTCTGGTTCGCGTCATCGCTTCATGCAGAATAGCAGAGGTAAGAAATCAGTTAAACATTACAAATATTAATTATTCTTTTCATGTGTTTTTTATAAATGACTTGTATAACGCCCGCGCTTCCAGCCGTTCTAGTTTCGCGCGCATATGACGTTTAGACGCTCTCGTCCAATACTCGTACGCGTCGCAGATGGCTGGCACCCGCGCGGCCCGCCGCTTCGCGCCGCCCCGCGCGTCTTCAGTAGTTCGAGAGAGTTCGCACAGCGCGTCGTACCGAGCTAACTAAATTCGTTTGCTTCCATGGCCCTTGGATCTATTGTTCAATTGTTGTGCCCTACTGACTGTATAATTGTATTCGTTTTAATGTTTGTGTAATAAAAGTACTACAACCATTATACTTGCTTTATTACTTATGTATACCGATTCTTAAAATGTAGGTAAAAGGAACAACAGGGTTTTTGTTACATATTGTATATACGCGGTGACATTTGAATCACAGTTTTGCTAGAACAAACGTTGTTTAGACCATGGTCTACTACCATTCTATAGAATCCAACGTTGTGTCAAAATATCAAAGCAATTGTTAAAGAACTTTTTTTAAGCGATTTAAGATTTTGAAGCAACGAACATATATTTTAATTTATAATTTAGGTTTTAATTTAAAATTTACTACAAATCTAGCCTCCTTGACGTTTATACTAGCGCATCTGATAAAATTGCAGTTTTTAAGCTGTTCTCATTTTGCACTGTTCGTTTTATAACATATTCAGGATCTCGTATCATTATTTTTTCAGATAATATAGTGGATCTACCAACTCAAGCAGCAGACAATCCTAAAAATAAACTAGTTTATTAAACACGCGGTACATTGCCAGTCATCCGAAAGTAATCTTGAAGTTTAAGAAAAATTTTCTTCTTAATTTCGGGCAAGTCGACAGCAACGGTGAATTGTTTTAACTGAGCATGACCACCTTCACTTGCCAGTATTACAACTACAGCGTCTTTATTGATGTTTTATTCCGTTGCCTCTATTTTTTTTTTTATTGCACATCATGCTCCGCAAGTTTAGTCGAGAAACAAGTCCATTTTGTTCAAGAACCAATTGAATCGAGCTTAATCCACAGTTGAAAAGAGATTTATGATCAGTAACTATATTCAGTTTATCAAAAAAATCTGTATATCAATAATACGTCTTCCAGTTAGTACATTACATACCTGAAATTACAGTATAATCATAAATACTTATGATAAACAATAAGAATCTATTTAGTCCAAATACTGTTCAGAAGTAAAAGTAAAACGTCTATGAATTGAGTTTAAACTTACATTTTCACCGAAACTTTGTACCTCATAAAGACAATTTCCATTTCTATACAAATATTTTTTTTCATTTAAATTTAAATTTTGACATAAATGTAAAATCAGTTATCTAAACTATTCAAATAGGCAATTTCTGACGATAAGCATGTCGAGCTGGCAACGAATACTTCTGTATCTAGTATGAGCCATATTCTTACATCGGTATTTGATAATGAAGGTACATGCACGAAGCTGGACGACAGCGAAGAACTCGTATGCCTGTTTTCATTGTTCGAACTTTCATTGTTATTGCTACGACCAGACAATAAAAAAAGATAAAATCATTGCCATCATCATTATCATTATCATAATAATTTGACACTAAAAAAATATTAAATATTACACATTAATAAAATGAACTTCAATGACGTTTGAGACACGATCTACGACATAACACGAATGAAAAGCAGTTAGTATGAGCAAACTTATAATATCCCTTTGACCGCGCGTGTCGCATATATGCGACAAATATTTTCGTGTCCCTATCGCGCGTGTCGTATTTCTGCGACAGAAAACATGCATGATTTTTTCGTTCTATTTTCGTCCTAATAACTGTGTGGTATGTACCTACAACTAAAACGAAAAAAATTTTTGTTTTCGATTTGTAGCCGCGCGCTAGGGGCACGGCCATTGATATTTAGCCACGCGCTTAAAGGGATATATTATTATAAATAAATAAATAGTTAATTTAAAACGAGTTAGAAGTGCTTACTTATCTTTCAAATTCGCTGGAACAGAGACTAGATTATGTCATTGATTATAATTGATTTTGTGATTGTCTCCAATAACTTTTCCTGTTCCGGAAGACATTCGAATTCGAGAAATTTATCTTCCTTTTTTTTTCCTAAGAATGTATATAATTATGAGTCATTGTTCGGATAAAACATCTTCAACAATTTAATAAATATATTTAATTAAATGCAAAAAAATATAAGCTAAAATATGATACACAATTACTGATAAACACTGTGCTACATAATATGTTATAATAATCTTAAAAAATATATATTTTTATAATAATCAAATCTACTCCATAGCTTTCTATGTTCTCACAATCGCCGACGCAACTGTAATACGCTGGCCTTGAAGCCACGCGCTAAGTTGCAGTTGCATGCAATAATTAGCGGTAGGTATGATCTAGGGCGGCTGCAATCAAATCAAATTTATCTGAACATAGAAGCATCTCGAAGTATGTATGTCAATTGTGGTAATTTTTGGGTATTTGACGTAAATTTGGTATTGGATGTTTCGTCAAAATAATATCTATGTACCTATGAAAAGTATTAAAAATAAATACGTAAAAAATACTTAGGTACTGCTTTGCTTCTCCTGTGATTGGCAATACGTTTTAATATGAATATTATGACGACACGGTTGGCGCAGTGGTTAAGCAATTGACTGCTGCGTTACGTGTCGCGGGTTCGATCCCCGCACGGAACAAATAGTTGTATGACGTGCAAGTAGTTGTTCCGGGTCTGGCTGTTTGTGTATGTGAATTGAAATGTTTGTAAAACGCACCCACGATACAGGAGAAATTCTTAGTGTGGGGCAACGTTTCAAAAAAAAAATTGATTAACTCGCAAATAAAGTACCTATTTTCCGGCGCTCGAGCGATACAGACAGCGAGCGCGACACACAGACTACAAATAGTATTGGCGCGACATATGCGACACTAAGAAACCGGTTAGGCCGTTGTGTGCTAAACGCTAAAGCATCAGTAATAAAGTTGAATACCGCGTGCGCTTTTTGATCGTGTTCGACCACGAAACTAAAGGGCGCGCGTAAGTCTCAATTCTTATTTCGTTTGTAGCAAAATTAATAATAATTTAGAGAAAAACTGTGGTGTGGCTGGATAATAAACTATATTGTCTTACTGCAAGTATTTATTTTAGACATAAAAGCCGAGCCATCTTGTTTTTATTTTCGAATAAAAAAAGAATCGAGCGAAAATTGTACAATTACGTAACTGTCTTGTAATGGAAAGAAAAAGATCCAATAAATCATATACTAAAGCTCCATTTTGATTGTACGTGTAACTGTTTCAGAATATTAATCCAAATTGACATACCCACAATCTAAGGAGCCGCCTCTTAAATTCACTAGAATACTAGACTACAATCAATTCTATTTAAATGTAAATGTTGACGTTCAAAAGTGCCTTTTATGTGACTATTTGAAATAAATGCTTTGACTTTTGACTTTGAATTAACCAAACAACACAATTTTTTGTAATTGCTTTATTAGGATATTTGTTTTTTTTTACTTTATAAAGTAATTGGTGGATTGGAAGCGTTCGTAAGTATGAGTTCAGAGAATTGGTACAGAGAAGATGGAGGGGCCCCGGCCGCGTAGCGCCACGCGACAGGGGACACGCCGCCGCGCCGCCGCGCCGCCGCCGCGCTGGCGCGAGTTGCACATCTTTCTTGAGATCAGCCGCTAAACTGACTGTGAGGCACATTGGTAATCAACACACAAATCACCAAACTAAGTACTCAACAAACAATTTTCCCAGAACAGGTTGCACGATGCTGAGCTTTAATAGGGACTGTGCTGGAGTCACCGAGTGGTGGGTTCCATTGACCGCCAGGCGACGCCGCGTCAGATTAGGAGATGATGGCGGTTGAGTTTGAAGTATATCGAAACCACCGACCCGAATCACCAGAGAACAGAAGTAGGTGGCAACGGCAAAGGGGACTTTACGCTTCATTGGGATGATACAAACTACTTAGACAGAGGCTGGACGCCGCGTTGGCGCGGCGCACGCGCGTAGTTTCAAGTTGCCAGGAATTAGGTCGGGCGGAGCAATGCTCTACTTACACACGACTGGCGCGCGAGTCGCGACCTCACCTCGCGATCAGCCGGCTCTACGCGCTGACAAACGCACTACAGAGCGTCTCTCTAATAATAATTGTATAGCAGATACCCTTCTCGATTATTTTAACACTCGAGGTAGGTAGGTATACAAAACTACGAATTACAACACACAGTAAGCGAAAAGAAAATTACCTACTTAAAGCTCTTAAGCTCATGGATCCGAAGCTTTGGCCATTTATAATAAGATGCAAAATCATCGTTACCCCAACTCACTGCTGTGATGTCAGCGGTGAGCGGAGCACAAAGTTGTGCTCGTTCTAGAAGAGCCTCTTGTTCGCCTGGTCGCTTGTGTGGCTCGCGTGAGCAAGTACTTCCAGGGTGGTGCAATGTTCCGTAGGAAAGTGAAACAGAGCCGGGTAGCCACTGCCATCAACCGAGCACTAATGTAATGCAGGCTCCGGGCTGCTAATAAGAAACAGAGCCGGATAGCCACTGCCATCAACCGAGCACTAATGTAATGCAGACTCCGGGCTGCTAATAAGAAACAGAGCCGGGTAGCCACTGCCATCAACCGAGCACTAATGTAATGCAGACTCCGGGCTGCTAATAAGAAACAGATCCGGGTAGCCACTGCCATCAACCGAGCACTAATGTAATGCAGACTCCGGGCTGCTAATAAGAAACAGAGCCGGGTAGCCACTGCCATCAACCGAGCACTAATGTAATGCAGACTCCGGGCTGCTAATAAGAAACAGAGCCGGGTAGCCACTGCCATCAACCAAGCACTAATGTAATGCAGACTCCGGGCTGCTAATAAGAAACAGAGCCGGGTAGCCACTGCCATCAACCGAGCACTAATGTAATGCAGACTCCGGGCTGCTAATAAGAAACAGAGCCGGGTAGCCACTGCCATCAACCGAGCACTAATGTAATGCAGACTCCGGGCTGCTAATAAGAAACAGAGCCGGGTAGCCACTGCCATCAACCGAGCACTAATGTAATGCAGACTCCGGGCTGCTAATAAGAAACAGAGCCGGGTAGCCACTGCCATCAACCGAGCACTAATGTAATGCAGACTCCGGGCTGCTAATAAGAAACTCTTGATGGAGTAAAACCCCAGTAACACTTTGCCCGACCTGGAGACCGAGCCTTAGGTCATAGGGTCTGTTGTGCTAGTTGTGTATTGGTGCTGAGCACAACTACACAAACAACGACGAGCTATTTATAATTAAACTAACTAAACTCGGGGCAGGACGCACCCGACGCACGCGACGCGCGACGCACAAACGGACTAGCTAGTGGACAGGTCCTCGTACGTAACTGTACATCTAAGATAATTATTACGGAAATATACATAGCTTGCTTCTGCCAGCGACTTCGTTAGCGTGGAAGTCGTAAGACACAACAATACACTAAACAAACGGGCCGCCCGCGCTAATTATTACTTCAACGCTTTCGCATGTTGCGCTTTCTGACATTTTTCTTTTTGGTGGGCTCCTAAGGGTCGAACCGTGATGTTAATTAGCCTATGGCCTTCCACAAGAATTGGAGGCAAATGCAAAAAGATGTTTTAAACACGATTGGTACCTAGTTTAAACACGACTGGTAGTTTCAGAGATTAGCGCGTTCAAATAAACTCTTCAGCTTTAGTTTTAGTAAGATAAGATTAGTATACATATGCGTACAAGTGCGTACATATCAGTATAGATATACGTACATATCATTACAGTATCTATAGACTAACGAACACCACTCGAATTGACATCAGAGGACCATATTGACGTCAAATCTACGAGCGAGGGGAGGCGCCTGCGCGGTGTCATGCTGCACTCACAGTGTCCTCGACTCGCGGCGGCGCAGCGGGCGGCGCGGCGGCGCGCGGCGGTGCGCGGCGTGTCCTTCACCCACTCGGCGGCGCGGCGTGCCAAACACTGATAGATTGTAGTAACTACAGTTCAGAGAAACCGTGATGTCGTATAGTTTGGCCAAAAACTGTCTGGAACTTCGTTCTTTCAAAGTAATGGTTGCTTTTGGGTTAAAAAAAAAACAGGAAGAATGTTTTTAACAGCGTGTCTAGGAAATAGTGGCAGTAAAATAAAAGCCACACGGCGCGAGCGATCAAGGTTAAGTAAAGCTTTCCGAGGTCGCGGTCGGTCCGACCGGTCCGACGTCCGACTTATGTTGGATAGTGGGAAAAGACTAGGCAGATAAGATGTCTGGGAAATTAATAAATAATAACCCTTTCACAAAATTAATAAATAATAACCCTTTCACAAAATTAATAACTAATAACCCTTTCACAAAATACTATTTCACCATCAGGTCTGATATTGAATGTTTTAAATCTTAGCACACTACTCAATCGTAAGTACGAAAGTATCGAAATGTGGCTCCTTCGCCGAATCTTGCCAACACAATATTATAATAAAACGTTTGTTCTAATTTAATCAAGACGGCCAAATAAGATCTTATATTCAGGCAGTGGATACTTTCAAATAAATCGACCGTGACATTTATTTGCGTCAGTTTTGTCGCACTTTCGGTACCTACCAAATACTTTACTCGACAGGTTACGATCTTCTACCGAAACTGTGTCTTTAGACTATTCAATATTATTGCTCGGATGCGTAACTATTATAACAGATATTTATTTATTTATTTATTTATTTATTTATTATCTATGGAAGACTTACAGCTAAGATAAACAGATTAAAAAAAACAGTATGTGAGACTGACAGCCAATTAAAAGTCCTCACTTCTAAAAACAGATTATAAAAGAGAACAACACAAATAACACAATACAGCCACAAGAAAAATAAAATAAAATACAGGATAACATTCAAACTTAAACTAAGTCCACACTATTCATACTACATACAATTCAATACCTAATAAAAAAACTGAAAAAACAAAATCCTAATTAAAAAATATTACAAGAACATGTTACGTATATGTTATTTGGAGTTCCCAATTCCACACAAACCCTGCCCTGGGATAGGTAGACCAGGTAGGTACATTATAGTTATAGCTCAGGACCTGGGGTAGGTACATTATAGTTATAGCTCGATAGGTACATTATAGTTATAGCTCGATAGGTACATTATAGTTATAGCTCGATAGGTACATTATAGTTATAGCTCAGGACCTGGGATAAGTACATTATAGTTATAGCTCGACAGGTACATTATAGTTATAGCTCGATAGGTACATTATAGTTATAGCTCGATAGGTACATTATAGTTATAGCTCAGGACCTGGGATAGGTACATTATAGTTATAGCTCGATAGGTACATTATAGTTATAGCTCGATAGGTACATTATAGTTATAGCTCGATAGGTACATTATAGTTATAGCTCAGGACCTGGGATAAGTACATTATAGTTATAGCTCGACAGGTACATTATAGTTATAGCTCGATAGGTACATTATAGTTAGAGCTCAGGACCTGGGATAAGTACATTATAGTTATAGCTCGACAGGTACATTATAGTTATAGCTCGATAGGTACATTATAGTTATAGCTCAGGACCTGGGATAGGTACATTATAGTTATAGCTCGATAGGTACATTATAGTTATAGCTCGATAGGTACATTATAGTTATAGCTCGATAGGTACATTATAGTTATAGCTCAGGACCTGGGATAAGTACAATATAGTTATAGCTCGATAGGTACATTATAGTTATAGCTCAGGACCTGGGATAGGTACATTATAGTTATAGCTCGATAGGTACATTATAGTTATAGCTCGATAGGTACATTATAGTTATAGCTCAGGACCTGGGATAAGTACAATATAGTTATAGCTCGATAGGTACATTATAGTTATAGCTCAGGACCTGGGATAGGTACATTATAGTTATAGCTCAGGACCTGGGATAGGTAGATATAAGGCGAGGAATGGAAGACACTAAAGTTACGGTTCTAGTGTTGATCGATTTTTCAAATGCTTTTAATACCGTCAGTCACGAAGTCCTTTTATCCATCCTCTCCTATCGCATGGTCTCTCCCGAGTGTTTGGAATGGTTTTCTTCCTATCTTCGGGGGCGTCAGCAATCAGTTCTTGCTGGTGACTCTAACTCCAGCTGGTGCGATCTGGAAACTGGCGTCCCTCAAGGCGGCATTTTATCTCCAATTTTGTTCTCTATCTTTATAGGTCTCATAACTTCCCTGCTTCAGTGTGCGTATCATCTCTACGCTGATGACTTACAGCTTTACTGTCAAGTCAGACTTAAGTGTCAGGCTATCATTGTGGGGAGCCCCTATAGCTTGAGGAGGCTGCACGGTTTAACGGTGCCACCTGTTACTTTTGATGGCACAGTGATTCCGTTTAGCTCTGACGTCAAGGATCTGGGTTTGCATGTTGACACTTGCCTCGACTGGCGTAAGCAGGTCGCGATTGTGAACAAGAAGGTCACTGGAACGTTGCGGTCGCTCTATCGGTTAAAAAATATTCTCCCATCACACATTAAGGCAATGCTTGTACAGTCCCTAATCTTCCCCATAATTGACTATGGTGATGTGTGCTACTATGACCTGAATGCAGATCTCCTCAATAAACTTGACCGACTTCATAATAGCTGCATTCGATTCGTTTTCAATCTCCGCAAGTACGATCATGTATCCGCACATCGATCGCTTTTAAAGTGGTTACCCATCCGCCAGCGCAGAGCGTTGAGGGCTTTGACAACCCTGTTTGCTATCCTTCACAAACCCACTTCTCCTTCTTATCTGACCTCTCTCTGTCAATATTTATGCTCTGCACATAGCAAGAATCTTCGGTCTGATAATAATCGTCTTCTTCGTTGTCCTTCTCATCGCTCTGGTTTTATAAAGTCTTCTTTCTTTGTCCAGGCGGTTTTCCTTTGGAATGCGCTCCCTCAGAATATCAGGACGGTAACCAATCTGTTCACATTTAAAGTGAAAGTTCGAGAACACATACGCAAGAAGTTGGCAGATTCGTCTCAGGATTAAGTTGTTGTTGGTTTTCTCTCATAATGTTTTTAATTTTATTTTTTTGTTGTATGTATGTATATATGTATTTATTCTTATTATTATTATTTTTTTAGTTATAAATATTTTCTAAGTTATTTTTGCACCTACTATGTATTGTCTCTGCATCACCCTAAGGTAGACTGGTAGAAAATGCCCAAGGCATTAAGTCCGCCTTTGTACAGTTTTTACTTGTGCATAAAGTTTTAATAAATAAATAAATAGGTACATTATAGTTATAGCTCAGGACCTGGGATAGGTACATTATACTTATAGCTCGATAGGTACATTATAGTTATACCTCAGGACCTGGGATACCTTATAATTCAAGGAATTCATACATTCTGGAGTCGTCTCAATATTTTAATCTTAAAAACGGTACCTATTAAGTGAGTTATTTTGAAGTTAACCCTACAAGGCACCCGGTTCCATATGTGGAACACCGAATTTAATCGTTCATACAGCTATAAAACTATTAGTAGCGATATCTCTTGACATCTTGATAGAAGCTACTGACATTTAGCAATGTAGTAAAACTAAAACGAATCTATATCTAAAGATGTCGTTCGTGTTTTTGTTATAGTGCACTCAGTGTGAAATTTGAATGAAAGTGATACGTTAGCCGTTTGTCTATTAGGTTGGGGAAAAAGTCTTTTCGCATTATAGTATGTATGAACTTGTAATAAAATCTCTTTGGCTATACTATTTGTATCTGGCTGGTTTTGGTAGCATTGAAAGTTTAAATTTTAAAGAACATAATTCCAAATTCAAATTAGGAAAATGGTGATTTTCATTGGTTTTTGGTACCGTCAAGATGAGTGAATCTAATGAAGAAATTCGATACATTTTAAAATTTTACTACAAAAAAGGCAAAAATGCAACGCAAGCCGCGAAAAAAATTTGCGATGTTTATGGACCTAATGCAGTGTCTGTGAGAGTAGCACAATTTGGTTTAAACGTTTTCAATCCGGAAATTTTGATGTCAAATATGCACGTCGCTCTGGTCGCCCTAAAACAGATAAAATGGATGCCATTTTTGAAAAAGTAGAGCAAGATCGGCATATCAGTAGTTACGACGTAGCTGAAGAACTGGGAATTGACCACAAAACAGTTTTGGCGCATTTGAAAAAAACTGGGTACACAAAAAAGTTCGATATTTGGGTACCTCACGAGCTCACTGAAAGAAACTTAATGAACCGTGTACTCATTAGTCATTCTTTATTACGACGTAATGAAACCGAACCATTTTTGAAGAAGCTGATAACTGGTGATGAAAAGTGGATCACGTACGACTAGAACCTGCGAAAAAGGTCGTGGTCAAAAGCCGGTCAGGCTTCACAGACTGTGGCGAAACCCGGGTTAACTCGCAACAAGGTGATGTTGTGTGTGTGGTGGGATTGCAAGGGCATTATTCATTATGAGCTGTTACCACCAGGCAGGACTATCGATTCTGAACTTTACTGCGAACAACTGATGAGATTAAAGCAAGAAGTTGAGAGAAAGCGGCCGGAATTAATCAACAGAAGGGGTGTGGTTTTTCATCATGATAACGCTAGACCTCACACATCTTTAGCCACTCAGCAAAAATTAAGAGAGTTTGGCTGGGAGGTGTTAATGCATCCGCCGTATAGTCATGTTCTTGCACCTTCCACCTGTTTCGGTCTCTTCAGAATTCTTTAGGCAGTGTCAGGTTAACATCACGAGAGGACTGCCAAAACCACTTGTCGCGGTATTTTGATCAGAAGTCCCAAAATTTCTATAGCAATGGGATCATGTCCCTACCTACAAGATGGCAAAAAGTTATAGAACAAAATGGTACCTACATACTTTAGTTAAATGTAAATAAACTATATTAAAAAATGTTTTGAATTTTCTTAAAAAATGCGAAGATACTTTTTCCCCAACCTATTATAATAAAAAAATAATAAAGGATACCTAGTTATTGAACAGTATTGACTCGAAAAAAATACTGTGTGTAACGAAGTGTATATTTTGCAGAGGTCAATAGTTTTATATATTACTTACAATAGTAAACGTATTAAAAAATCATATTTTTATGTACGTTCGACATACGGTACGTTGAGCTTTAGTGTCCGTGTTTACTTATACGTACTTACGATCACTTTCCTTATGAATACTTACTTTGATTTTATTGCAGTTTGCGTGATGAATTTATTGGGGGTTTCTAGAATATTCCTTCTGGGAGTGAAGATATTGGGGGTTTCTAGAATATTCCTTCTGGGAGTGAAGATGAACAAGATTGTTCTGTCGCTGAAAGTGATGATGACATCGAAAAAATTCAGTCCATCCAAAACTTAGCGACGTGGAAAATTCCTTATCTCCGCAGGGACATCAGTGTTCGACTGTTCGTCTCCCGTCAACGAGGTTGTTACGAATATTGAAAATCGTCAGCCAGAAATATCAGACCCTCAGCCTAGTACATCAGGAATGACTTCAGGGACTACTACAGGTACCATTACACAATCTCGGGCACCTAGACGATCATCGACGATGAGTAACGCAATCGGTCTTAGATCTAGAATCCCCGGCTTTGTGACTGTCACCCAATGAAAAAAGAGAAGATTTATTTGTAAGAATTTTTTGTGGGTCAAGAGCCATTAGAAACAGCAAGAAGATACAGCAAAAAAATTGAGCCTTGTAGGGTTACTTATTTGGACCAATCTATGATCTGTGCGACTTTCTGCTGGAAACTGTTAGTAGATGTATTTAGTGTTGGTAGTGTAAGTACCCTGAAGAATATGTTTCGTGCAACTGCATCTTGCAATAGAGGCAATGACTCTATTGTATGGGGAAGGATTACGACATTCAGCATCATTCACAATAATGTTCGTGCACCTACCACCTACCTAGTCGGTAACTATTTGGACTCCCTTATTCCATCCGCATCGTGTAGAGGACTTGTCATATCTTCGTCATTAGTATCGCTACATACTTCATGCTCGCATTCGTCAGCGACAATCTGATGATCGTTTACAATTAGGTTGTAATTGGTAAACTCGAAGAGAGCTCCGTCCGACACTTCGTCAAAACAAGCAAGCTCGGACCAACATTACCGCTATCAGATAGCAACAAAAACAAATTGCAATCATGATCTAACGGTAATGACTTTCGCCTGCTTGAGTGTCGGTAGCCTGCGGACACCATCACCCGCAAAGGAGCAATGGTGCGGATGCGCCGGCGCAGAAGGCGCGCGGGGGGCACGGGGGGGGCACGGCACGGCAGGGGGCGGTCAAGGCCGCCGGCGCACGCGGCGCCCAGGCCCCAGCGCCGAGCGCCGCGCCGGTTCAGTTCGCCCCGCAGTCCCTCAGCCAACAGTCGCGATTCGCGCGCAGTCACTAGTCGCGGAGTGAAGTGTGTGTGTGTGTGTGTGTGTCTGTCTTGTACAGTTACGTGCCGTGGCGCAGCAGCAGGTCGTCGACCGTGCGAGTATGAGCTCGCACCCGCTCCGGCCGCCGCTCCGCCTCTCCTCTGATCAGTGATCGGGATCGGCACAGCTCACGTCCACAAGGTGAGCCCCCGATGCACTTCCTGCCCCCGACCGACGACAACGACGCGGACGGCCCGAACCGAGCGATGCTAACCGGTTGTACGCTCTCTGCAGCCGACAGAGCTCTCGGAGCAAACGTGAACACACTGCGCTGTGCGCTGATAAATTGTACATAATTTGCATCTGGGCAGGCCACTGAAGGCTTTCGACTCGATCAACTGTGAAGTTGATTGTATCGAACAAGCTGTGATGGTATTGATAAAACATTTTAATTAACCTTGCAGTGCGACACACGTTTAGACGAAGCGCGACGCTGTCAATTCAGCTAATTGTGATGTGCTCATTTGGGTAGGTAACGATAACGGTTGTATTGTACTTACAATGTAAACTTCGAAGTGCCGCGGCCGTACCAGTCTAAAGCTTGTAAGTTTCGGCCAATAGTCGGATCATTCTAAAAGTACTTGTTTGTTAGTGGTGCTCCATTGTATCCGCGAGACGTTTAGAAACTGTGAGCTTGGTTTAAAACCACCAGTTGCGGTAATGGTGTCAAGATGTACGTTTTTCAAACACGGCTGACATATTTGTCTCACTTATTAACATTATAAGTGTATCAAACGCTGCTAGGTACTGATCACTCATCCATCACTGTATTCGATTTGCCGGAACGACCAGGAATGAGCCTGTTCATTGTTAACACAATGGGTGCAACGTCCCGACTCCTATAATATTAGGTAGCAAGTCTTAGTAACTCAGGACGGGCAGGCGCGACCCTATACTATATTGTAGTCACAAAATTCTCTAAACTAGACTAAAAATCACCAAAATTTAGTTTATTCCTGTCAAACGACGATTTCCCATTCTGAAATTGACTAAACTGACACAACTTAACTAGGTATAAGTATTTTAGTTTGACAGCACTAAGATGGCACTGAGATAATAATTTAGTGAAAATAGCAATTTCACTATTCTGAATTTGACGTTTTTCACCAAAATTTTTGATTGTCTAACTAAAATCTGACTATTTTTATTCGTGATTAAAAAGGTGTGGAATAAAATTTCGGATTTTATTTTGCAGAATAGCTTTAAGATTCTCATACCCAAAAGTAAGGAATTTTAATGATAGTCTAGTTCGGTGTACAAGAGAATCGGCACCAGTGTCTCCACACTGATTAATTGTTCAGTGCCGTAGACCGAGGATATGAAAGCCGGTAAAGTAACAGTAGAAATACACGTTTATTATTATTTTTTATTATTACGATAATAATAAAAAATAAGCCGTGTCAGCTAAGAGATCATCAGTGTCAACCTGTCAACTGAGTGTTAGTAAGTTAGGATACGAGTTTAGATGAGTACACTATCGCATTAGGTTACCCTGTGATGATATTGTGTAAGTTGGAACATAAATAAATAAATAATCTGACAGCGCCTGTTCACAAACATGACGCAGGGATCACACAGAGAGCTCCCACACATTTATTTTAGTACATGCAGGACTTACAGCTAATAAAAACAGACAAAAAAAGGGCACCATAGTCACCAGCAAGCCAATTACAAATCCTCACGTATAGAGTTATAATAATAATTTATGGGTGAGCACAAAAACAAAAAACACATCGCCTTAATAAACAATATAATTTCTTGGTTTACGATAATAGAGAAAATAATAAAAACTAAAAAAACAAATAATATAACCTACCGCTACTTGAAAAAATTGAGGCTTAAGCACCTTCTGGCCGAATTCACAATAATAGTGAATGGATCAAAATTATAACTGCGAATTCGCAACACATCGCAAATATCTGCGAGCTTGCTAACCTACTCATCAAGCGCCAAGCTCACAGATTGTTACGATGCGACGTCGCATCGTAGTTTTGTGTTTTGGCCATCAGCTCAACTATGTATTTTGAAGGGGACTGATCCCACACACGCGGCAGCATCAGCGGGGAATTTGAGTCAGCGGAACATACTGTTCATGTCAATCAATATAAACATAAAGTCCAGCACCGGCGATGTTTTGAGACTAAAACGATACCGAGTAATCCACGAAGCTGAAACGTTACCAAGTAGTTTTACCTTTTACCTTTAATGCTGCCTGACGTCTTTATATGAATGCTCCTTGTGACTTCTGCAGAAGTTGTTGCGCGCTTTGTTATGTGTCACAGAGAACTTCATGCAATCAACACTTCCTGGTGATACTCCACCTCTTGTTCTTGGTAGTAATTGCCATCTATTTAGTAATCACAAATCGCTCCGCAATTAACATCTCAGCTAGTGGTCACTAAGTACAGCCATAATATCAGCGTAGCGTTCCCAATGTCCGGCCAACTTTCGTTTAACTTGATTCCCATTGTTATGGGATTTTGTCATTTCTATTCGGTAGATAGATTTTTACTAGTTCCTCGTAGCCGCTTACTATACCAGTGTTTACACGATATTTTTTTTTGTTAAAGATTTGGTATGATTTCCAAATGTGGATTTTTTCACATGTTGAAACACGTATTTTAGACGCGGTCCGTGCGCATTCCCTTGAGGTTATCCTTCTTCCAAAAATAAACAAAGATAGTTACGTTCTCAACTGCTTAGATATGATATAATAATTAATAAGCGGATAAATAGGTATTATATTGTTATTTTTTGTTTTTGGGTAAACCCAAAAAGAATTAATAATAATAATATAAACCTAAATATCTCGTGAAGTTCCTTTGTATTCGTTCCAATCTGTTTAGTAATGTTTAGGCAATAGCACCTTGTTTTTTTTTTTAAATTCTTTATTTGTTTTGTAATTGGCAATGTATGCCCCGGCATACAACACATTTACCCAATGTTTTTATCTGCAATTAATTAATAACTTATATTTGTTATTTTTTTATAATTATTATTTATGTAGACATAACAAAATGTGGTTTAGTTTAGATTTCAGAGCTTTTAAGACCTTTGTGCAAGACTCGAAAGATTGTGTCAAATCTGGGCATTAAGATTATGAGATTGTTTTAACGATAGAATAACTTAATTACTACAAAACTAATGAGTAGATGGACATGTGACATACGGTGAACTAATTCAATAACGTTATGGAAAAATATTAATTTGATTGTTCTTTCTTGCTTATAGGTAGTTGCTTTAGAATTTTGAGAATAACATTTACAGATTAATTTATTGAATATCAAGGATACTGAAGTGTGTATGTTAGGGTGGCTACGGTTTACACACCATAGCTCAACGTTCAGCAGCCGGCGCGGCGCGCTCCGCCACCACCGTGCTCATTTTAAACAAAAGCGATTTGCAACGTTCCTGACCTGGCTTTGGCGTGTAGACTGCTTACGTGATATTTGAACTGACACAGTGACACCTACCACCCACAATTATTGTAACAATCTCTAATTTAGGCATTATGTTGTATAGACCACTCTTAATAGAAAAATAATTATAACAAACGTAGAATGTAAAAACCGACAGAATAAACGAACTGAAGTTTAGTTAAGGTAGACCAATACAAAGTAAGGGAAAATATCTATTTTCTTTATTTAAATGATCTTTTTAGGTATGATAAGGCATCTGAGAGTTAGTAAATTGGATTTAAATGAACTTTTCAAGTATAATTACGCATATGAAAGTTAGTAAATTGGAGCATATTCAGAGTGGTACTTCAAAGGCTACAAAACAGATATAAACAAAATGAATGTGATGAACTGATGAATATAAAATATTTGTGGCAAATAATATCAAAATAGCGCACGTCCGGGATGCGGTGATACGTTGTATCTCGTTTTATCTATGTAGTGGAGTCGTATGCCGTCGAGCGGGCACCTGCTCAACTTGCACAGTTACATAGCTACGTTGTATCGATAGTGGAGTGCCGTCGAGCGGGCACCTGCTCAACTTGCACAGTTACATAGCTACGTTGTATCGATAGTGGAGTGCCGTCGAGCGGGCACCTGCTCAACTTGCACAGTTACATAGCTACGTTGTATCGATAGTGGAGTGCCGTCGAGCGGGCACCTGCTCAACTTGCACAGTTACATAGCTACGTTGTATCGATAGTGGAGTGCCGTCGAGCGGGCACCTGCTCAACTTGCACAGTTAGATAGCTACGTTGTATCGATAGTGGAGTGCCGTCGAGCGGGCACCTGCTCAACTTGCACAGTTACATAGCTACGTTGTATCGATAGTGGAGTGCCGTCGAGCGGGCACCTGCTCAACTTGCACAGTTAGATAGCTACGTTGTATCGATAGTGGAGTGCCGTCGAGCGGGCACCTGCTCAACTTGCACAGTTACATAGCTACGTTGTATCGATAGTGGAGTGCCGTCGAGCGGGCACCTGCTCAACTTGCACAGTTAGATAGCTACGTTGTATCGATAGTGGAGTGCCGTCGAGCGGGCACCTGCTCAACTTGCACAGTTACATAGCTACGTTGTATCGATAGTGGAGTGCCGTCGAGCGGGCACCTGCTCAACTTGCACAGTTACATAGCTACGTTGTATCGATAGTGGAGTGCCGTCGAGCGGGCACCTGCTCAACTTGCACAGTTACATAGCTACGTTGTATCGATAGTGGAGTGCCGTCGAGCGGGCACCTGCTCAACTTGCACAGTTAGATAGCTACGTTGTATCGATAGTGGAGTGCCGTCGAGCGGGCACCTGCTCAACTTGCACAGTTACATAGCTACGTTGTATCGATAGTGGAGTGCCGTCGAGCGGGCACCTGCTCAACTTGCACAGTTACATAGATACGTGTAGAACATCTACTGGTATAACTAATCGCAGAGCCATTAATTCTCACATTTACAATACGATGTTAGAATACGCCAAACAAACCTGTCCTATTGCTTGCAGTAGATTCTGCCAGCCGTGGTAAGAGGTTGTTAGGAGCAAGCCTTCGACGCCTCATCTCGTTGTAGCTGCACTGTGCAGTCTGCAGTGATGCAACAGTGTCGCGATCGTTTGTTAGGAGCAAGCCTTCGGGGCCTCATCCTCGTTGTAGCTGCACTGTGCAGTCTACAGTGATGCAACAACGTCGCGAGCGTATGCCACATATTCCGTAAATCTTCCTCCGTTGAGGCGGACATTTATAACGAATATGTTTGCATTTTCTATTTTCGTCGACCTCGTTTTGTACGCCTCTGGCATCGCATCTTATTTCTCTTTAGAATAAGGTCTTTACCTGTGATATTGCCGTTTAGTATACCTACAGAAAGATAAAATATTTATTATTTTTTTCTTTTATCAGTTAAATTATGTACCTATCTCTGCCAGCGCAGTGGTAATTTTTCAATGCCCTTGAAGAAGTCAGGTGTACGGGAGCCAACAAACTCTTCAAAGGCATTTTGTACTGCTTCTCGGGTATTTATTTCTTTTCCTGCCAAGAAGTTGTGCACATTTTGGAAAAAATAGAAGTCTGTCGGCGCAAGGTCTGGTGAGTACGGTGGATGACGCAAAACTTCCAACCCTAGCTCTTGTATCTTAGAGACCGTCTGTTGTGCCGAATGAGGTCAAGCGTTGTCGTGTAGGAGCAGCGGGGACGAGCGATTAACCAAGGCTGGCCGGAGATTTGCGAACTTCTCCATCATTACGTTTTCCAAAAACTGTAAAATAAAATTACGTCCAGATCCTCACAGTGCACGTCATGTACATACTACACACTGGTGCCATTTCGTAAGAAGCTGTGATGAATTATACCTGCACTAGACCACCAAACAGTGACCATGACTTTTTAGGTGTAAGTTTTCGTTTGGGGCAATGCCTACGCGCTGAACCAGGGTCTATCTAACATGATGACCGCTTACGATTATCAAAAAGAATCCACTTTTAACCGCAAGTGACAATGCGGTTCAAAATCCCTTCGTTAGTTTCTGTGTCTGTTAAGTAACGCAAGGCATACCTCAACGCGTTTGTCGCGCTGGGGATCGTTCAGTTCGTGCGGCACACCTTGCCAATTTGACGCAAATGGACCAATATCGTTTTTGATGGTAACGTTGAAAGCTGCTGCTAACTCAGCTGCAGATTGAGTATCGTCAGCTACCACTATCGCGCTTTAATTCGTCGTTGTTGACTTTGGTTTTCGGGCGACCACGAGGTTCAATTTTTAGATCAAAATACCCATGTTGGGTTCAAACCAATAACGAGTCGTACGTTCGTTTGTAGTGTTCACTCCGTACACGCAATAAATTAATGTTGCGAGCCGTTTGTGCGGCATTGCTACCGCGACGGTACTCGTATTCCATAATTACTCGTATTTTTATCGTGTCCATATTGATGAAAAATATACAAATGTAGTGATAACAAAACTCTAATCTATAAACATTATGATTGAATTTCAAAATAGATTTCCATATTTTTTTAATAAAATTCATTTTAATTTAGAATTTATTGCCAGCCATACATAAATTACGTTTCATATGGCCAGTATTTTGTAAAACGGCAACTCATAGGTACAAGCTTTGTCAATAAACATTAACGGTCTTATTACAAAACAAGGTTTTTCTTTGGACATGGTTTAAACCATCGAGCCTGTTTTTGAAATAAGAACCTAACAGAAATCGAAACACAGTTCCTTTTACAAAACTGACAACTTAGTCCGGTCTTAGGTTGTCAATTTTGTATTAAGAACTTTATTAAAGTCGGCATAAAGTTCCAAATACAAAAACTGAGTCGAAGGTTTAGGCTCGGGCTAAAGTTAGAACGTATTTTGTAATAACACGGTAAGAGTTCAATTGTTTAATATAGAGGACCTTAAGCATTTCGCAGCGTTGTACGTTGCTGCAAACAGATTAATAGTAATCTGATTGCAGCAACGTACAACGCTGCTATGTAATGTCCTATGGCATTGATGCGCCATCTTTAGTATATATTATATAGGCTCAGTGAGCAGATTCATGCAACTAACTACTTAGTTTCAGTATCATCATTCTCATGACGTTGTCACTGTAAGATAAATATTAGCCTGTCGAGGATAGGAGACGCGTGCTGTCGTTGATATACTGATGACTTCGACGACTCGATGTACGGTACTGGTTGTGTGCTCTGCGGCTTCGTGGTAATATCGGTCGGGAAGCACTCGGCACTCAGCAGTGCTGACTTGCTGAGTGCAAGCAATTCTATATCGGTACCTACTCTATTCGAGTGCGCACTTGAACCCTCGAGTGTGTACTAGTCCATGCAGGTAGATAATGAGTAATGGATGAACGAATGGATACAGTATCCTACAAACTACACTAGCGAACAACGCAATGAATTCCGTATCTTGTATTATTATTTTTCACAAAGAGTGCCAACGGAACCCAGTCTATCAGTCCGTCAGTCTGTATCTTTTCACAAAGAGTGCCAACGGAACCCAGTCTATCAGTCCGTCAGTCTGTATCTTTTCACAAAGAGTGCCAACGGGACCCTGTCTATCAGTCCGTCAGGCTGTATCTTTTCACAAAGAGTGCCAACGGAACCCAGTCTATCAGTCCGTCAGTCTGTATCTTTTCACAAAGAGTGCCAACGGGACCCTGTCTATCAGTCCGTCAGGCTGTATCTTTTCGCAAAGAGTGCCAACGGAACCCTGTCTATCAGTCCGTCAGTCTGTATCTTTTCACAAAGAGTGCCAACGGGACCCTGTCTATCAGTCCGTCAGTCTGTATCTTTTCACAAAGAGTGCCAACGGGACCCTGTCTATCAGTCCGTCAGGCTGTATCTTTTCGCAAAGAGTGCCAACGGAACCCTGTCTATCAGTCCGTCAGTCTGTATCTTTTCACAAAGAGTGCCAACGGGACCCTGTCTATCAGTCCGTCAGTCTGTATCTTTTCGCAAAGAGTGCCAACGGAACCCTGTCTATCAGTCCGTCAGTCTGTATCTTTTCACAAAGAGTGCCAACGGAACCCAGTCTATCAGTCCGTCAGTCTGTATCTTTTCACAAAGAGTGCCAACGGGACCCTGTCTATCAGTCCGTCAGTCTGTATCTTTTCGCAAAGAGTGCCAACGGAACTCAGTCTATCAGTCCGTCAGTCTGTATCTTTTCACAAAGAGTGCCAACGGGACCCTGTCTATCAGTCCGTCAGGCTGTATCTTTTCGCAAAGAGTGCCAACGGAACCCTGTCTATCAGTCCGTCAGTCTGTATCTTTTCACAAAGAGTGCCAACGGAACCCAGTCTATCAGTCCGTCAGTCTGTATCTTTTCACAAAGAGTGCCAACGGGACCCTGTCTATCAGTCCGTCAGTCTGTATCTTTTCGCAAAGAGTGCCAACGGAACCCAGTCTATCAGTCCGTCAGTCTGTATCTTTTCACAAAGAGTGCCAACGGGACCCTGTCTATCAGTCCGTCAGTCTGTATTTTTTCACAAAGAGTGCCAACGGAACCCAGTCTATCAGTCCGTCAGTCTGTATCTTTTCACAAAGAGTGCCAACGGGACCCTGTCTATCAGTCCGTCAGTCTGTATCTTTTCGCAAAGAGTGCCAACGGAACCCAGTCTATCAGTCCGTCAGGCTGTATATGTTAACACTAACAGGTAGCCTGTTGCTCTCTTACGCAACTTAGGACTGGACTCAACTTATACGTGCTGCCAGCACGCGGCGACACTACGAATAAATAAATATTTAAATAAGAAACATTTACCTATTAAAAGACACGAAGATAGCTGCAAGAGTAAAATACTGTGGCGCGGCTATCAACGCCCAACACAAAATACATTTAAGTATGTGGTTCCAGACTTTCACATTTTTAGGACGTCTCGTGCTCAGTTGCATCGAAAAAAAATGACAGACTGGCGTAAGTCCATGTTTTTTTTTCTCAGTAAATTCCTTGTTAAAGGGTAGACTTTGATTCACCTATTGATATTATTATAAAGCTTAGATCAAATGTGGTTGAAGTGGCGACTTAAGGTGTTCACTGTTTGTATAACGAACAGCTGTCTTACTACAAGAACCTCACAAAGTGAATATAATTCAGTAGTCGGAAATCGAATAGGTTTCTTCGCAAGTACTTTTAGCAATCACTAATCTCAGTGTAATGATTCAGGCTTCCTTCCCTCTCTCCGAGCTCCCCATCTCCCTCCGTAGTGTCTGTGTAAGCGTGGTCCATTAGACACACTCACGAGCATCCGTACATAAGCTGAAACATTGATTTAAGTACACGGACACGTTCCAATCTGATAACGTTTGCAGAGTCAACATGGCCCGAGACCGCACAACACAGTGACGTTTGGAAGGAAAAAGGGGAGACCTTTACCCAGCTGTGGGAAACAATATAGGCTAACAAAAAAAAAACGGACTCGTGCCGAGGGGTGTTCAGAATAGTCAGCTCGGTCCCACTGACCGTGCGTGTCGTGGTGTCGTGCGGCGAGTCGGCGACGTCAGGAACAGGCAGTGCCACACAGTGAAACGTGCTAGTTTCTCCACGCGGTGAAACTAGGGGCCGCGCGCCGCCACCGCACCGCCCGCGCCGGCGCCGCCAACGCCGCGCCGCGCCGCGCCCGCCCGCCACCGCCGCCGCACCGCGCCGCCACAATAGCCGAGCTGGGAGCCTTCGCACGTTGATCATAACATGACGATTAAATAATCAACTGCTGCCCGACACTGCATAATTATAAACATCAGCACGGTACGAGCGGGGGCGCGGGACGGGCAGGGGGGAGAGTCTGCCACCATTGTCTGTGTTATCTGCCATCAGCTGAGCGGCACCGCGGCCGCGGGGCGCAGGCGGACGCTCGCTTGTACTATTTATTCTGTACTCGGGGCTCCACACTCTCGTCGAGGCAACGCAAGGCGACGCGGGACTAGTTCGTCGCCAGTTAAACGTAGACTATGCTTGGAGTATGGCTCGTCGTTGTTTGACGCGCGGTGTCTCAGTCCTGGTTTCGCGATATAGCAGTCCGAGATAGCCTCACAGGAATTCAGTTCGCTACCCCAGCGCGGCGCGTCGCCGTTCGCCGGCCGCCGCTGCGCGCTTTGTCGAATACCTACTGAAGGAAGTTGCGCAATGTGTCATGATCTAACAATCACTAGTGCGAGGTCTAACTGTAACCGAACGAAAGCTGCGTGAGATCAACTGCGTTATTATTTACGGACATACCTCGTAAGGGATAATAGTGTTAGACACCCACTCAATCGCAGCTGAGCGCTGTGAACTGTGGTCACGATCACACGCCGTCTATAGTCACGCGGGCGAGACATCAGCCTGTGACACACGGGTAGACAGCTCGATGAAACCAACACTCGTGTCGAAACTGTTCTTTGACTGAATGAACGTCAGAAAGTCCTTGTTGTTAGAAAGTAAACATTACAGTAGTTTACAGCTACGAGTATTACGGCTCAGTTCGTTATGTTCGTCGGTAAACATTTGTGAAGTTTGGTTATCTGCCAGTGACGTCGTAGCACTCGCAGCCACTCGCGCCGTGCTGCACGCCCGAACAGATGTAGAGATGTGGACATTAACTAGGTACGGCTTCACCTTTACAAGTCTATCTCGAAACATTATCAGTATCACACTAATACGGCATTACGTGTTATCACTTCTATTTTGTATGACATGTTTAGAGAAACTATAATGAACCAGGTTTCTATATTAAACTAGCTGACCCCGATAACCTCGTACCGCCTAACATTTTTTTTCTTTTTCTCTCCAAATGAACCATCCTCGTACTTCAAGGAATATTCTAAAAAAAGAAATATCAAAATCGGTCCATCCGTTCTAGAGTTATAAAATTACAACGAAAAGTGGCATTGATTTTTAAAGATATAGGTTATGTGGTTCACCATCATCAGCAGCCTTGTTCCACCCATTGCTGAGTGTAGCCCCTCCCCCCGCCCTTCTATGGCATGCTTCCTAGTTAGTCCTCAACTCCTTAATAATGTCACAGTTATTCAATTTATTGGTAGAAACATTAAGATCAGATAACCGTTTGATGTTACGATGTAGTTTGTTCAACTTATTTGTAGAAACAAAGAGTTGATATACTACTATATCAACTGGTAACATTCACTAGGATGCGAGTGTTTGTACATCTACTTGTGACGTAAACGATCACTAGTTTGCGATACTAGTACCAGTTCAGTAGCGTTGATTCTAGTGAGTGTCATGACATGACTCAGCAACTCCGATGGTGGCTGGATCACAAATGACTAATTTGTGTCTCTCAGATTGGAGATTTATTTATTTATTTAACACTTTAAGCATAGATGTACAGAGGCGGACTTAATGCCATATAGGCATTTTCTACCAGTCAACTTTTTGGAGATCGGATCCAGATTGATTTTCTTGCACATCACAGCACAGTGGGCGATATCTGAGAGGCTGTGTGAGCGTTACCTGCGTGGCCATCTCCCCCGTGCGGCTCGCGACACACTTTCTAACGAGCATCTATTCCGTGCCCGCTCTACAGCACTAGAACGCTCACTGAAATACAGACAGCGCATGTGAGACGAACGTATAATTATGCAGAACGAATGTCTTATGTAAGTGTTCATAAAACTTTTGGAATGGTGTTAGGAGCTCGGTGTGCGAATTGTATGACCACTGAGCGTGACCGCATGCGGCCGCAGCGCCTGCGGAGACTAGCACCGTTGTATGACCACTGAGCGTGACCGCATGCGGCCGCAGCGCCTGCGGAGACTAGCACCGTTGTATGACCACTGAGCGTGACCGCATGCGGCCGCAGCGCCTGCGGAGACTAGCACCGTTGTATGACCACTGAGCGTGACCGCATGCGGCCGCAGCGCCTGCGGAGACTAGCACCGTTGTATGACCACTGAGCGTGACCGCATGCGGCCGCAGCGCCTGCGGAGACTAGCACCGTTGTATGACCACTGAGCGTGACCGCATGCGGCCGCAGCGCCTGCGGAGACTAGCACCGTTGTATGACCACTGAGCGTGACCGCATGCGGCCGCAGCGCCTGCGGAGACTAGCACCGTTGTATGACCACTGAGCGTGACCGCATGCGGCCGCAGCGCCTGCGGAGACTAGCACCGTTGTATGACCACTGATCGTGACCGCATGCGGCCGCAGCGCCTGCGGAGACTAGCACCGTTGTATGACCACTGAGCGTGACCGCATGCGGCCGCAGCGCCTGCGGAGACTAGCACCGTTGTATGACCACTGAGCGTGACCGCATGCGGCCGCAGCGCCTGCGGAGACTAGCACCGTTGTATGACCACTGAGCGTGACCGCATGCGGCCGCAGCGCCTGCGGAGACTAGCACCGTTGTATGACCACTGATCGTGACCGCATGCGGCCGCAGCGCCTGCGGAGACTAGCACCGTTGTATGACCACTGAGCGTGACCGCATGCGGCCGCAGCGCCTGCGGAGACTAGCACCGTTGTATGACCACTGAGCGTGACCGCATGCGGCCGCAGCGCCTGCGGAGACTAGCACCGTTGTATGACCACTGAGCGTGACCGCATGCGGCCGCAGCGCCTGCGGAGACTAGCACCGTTGTATGACCACTGAGCGTGACCGCATGCGGCCGCAGCGCCTGCGGAGACTAGCACCGTTGTATGACCACTGAGCGTGACCGCATGCGGCCGCAGCGCCTGCGGAGACTAGCACCGTTGCATGAGGACGACAGACTCAAAGAAAGCACAAGAAAGCTTCGAAGAAGGCACTCCAGGCACCATTGTATCACCAATCTTTGGCCGTCCGTCTGCTTTCGGCGTATGACGCGGTGACTCTAGTCTGCTTGCTCGATTTCTGTTACTTGAACTTGAACATTTCGCAAAGTACAGATGGTTCGCACCAAGCGCACTGGACTCTCACGCTGGGTCTTTACCGGTCGGTGCACGGTGGTGCAGGCTCAAGCTCAAGTGAGCCGCTAGTGCGCCACTGACGGGCTCCTATCACACTATTACAATAAGTCGAGGTGCTGTACGAAACTGCCGAGAACGAACTGCTGCTGGCTGTGGCGTAACCTAACTAACATAACCTACCTAACTACATTAGTTAGGTTCGTCGAGTCGTTCCTACTCATAACTCAAATAAATCAATAAAATCAAGATAGTTTAGAAACCGCGTGCGACATAATCGCGCTACATACCGCACATTAGAATATTCATCAGTACGTCCGGCGCGGCGGCGCGGCGGTGCGGCGGTGGCGCGGCTGGGCGGCGGCGGCGCATCTCCGCGCTTTCTCTCCGCGTGCAGCGCCCACCGCCGCCGCCGCCGCGCCGTCCTCTCACGACGTACCCTTTGACATTATCATGTGACATCACGACGGCAGCCTTACGTGTGCAGTGACTCACTTCCGATGCGACTCATTATTAGTAAGTGGCGTGACTGAGGCTACAATATTGCCGTAATATTCAACTTTCAGGGTGATTGACCCTTCCCCGGCCGCTTGTCGGTCGGTCTTTAATATTTGTAATTACGCCAAGTAAGTACATTCTGATATTGGGTACCTACCGAATACCGGGGGCTGTACTCTTTGCTTCATGTTATGTAGTGAACAGAGGACTAACTTCCTCAGGATCAGATGGCAGAGGTGTTTGTAATGCAAGTTCAATTTGTTCAGTGAATATTTATGAACAAGAAGTTAGCCGAGCCTTGGATATGAGCTACGTTCTGCTCATTACTGCCAGACTCGCGGGTCACCCAACTGATGAACTGACCTACTTGTACTCTGTGTTATAATTCCTCAACTAACAACACTCCCGGCACCACTGGGGTGTGTTCTTCTCTCTATTATGCAAACCAACCTTAAAGATTAATTTTCCTGTCCAATTACGTTTCTCTCTATCTACAATAACGTATCACCTGTTTAGATAAATCCCTTAAGTAGGTCTTCGTCTATAGAGCACTCCGGTCTGCCGGTGTCCCGTGTTGCTCTATGTCTTCGTCCTATCAACATGTTGTGTGTTGCCCCTAGCTGATAACAACATGTTGAATGTTGACCCTTGCTGATAACAAAGGATTGCATTTGATAAGCGATGGTGGAGATAAGGCGCGTTAGATATGTAGATATCGCGGCGCGGTGACTGCTCAGCAGTGCGCGCGCGTCGCCCTCGCGCACCTGACGACCTGACACCAGCGATACGAGCGTCACGACTGGCGTCAGTGATACCAGCTATACGAGCGGCGGCAGTGGCAGTGCTATAGTGATCCAATGTTTTGCGGGCGCCATGAGGTAAGCGACGACGTGGCGATATTTGTAATTTTGTACTCACGTGAGTGGTGTGCGCATCTGAATCTGGACAGTCACCCCAAATGCTTTCTGCTGTGTATGCCTAGCTAATGTGTATGGTGCATCGTGAGGTGAGGCGGGCTGCAGAATACTGCTGAGGTTATTGCACATGCAACTGCTGAAGGATCAGTCTGGTCGCTGCAACAAGAAGCCGGGGTTTACCTGATAAACG
Organism: Brachylomia viminalis; assembly: GCA_937001585.2. Classification (NCBI taxonomy): domain Eukaryota; kingdom Metazoa; phylum Arthropoda; class Insecta; order Lepidoptera; family Noctuidae; genus Brachylomia; species Brachylomia viminalis. The sequence continues at coordinate 24,944,567 of OW443314.2, forward strand.
CTCCGGGCCGTGCCACCAGCATTTAAGCAAAGCCCAAGAGCATAATTTCAGATGCAGATACACAAAAACCTCTGTAATGCCGACAGAGGATACAAGCGCAGTGATGGACACTCGTCAACACGACTTTAAATAGACGCGAGTGTGAGCGCACTCGCGCACCTCGCAAGTCTTAGTACAGACGCTATTCATCCAGCGGTGTCGCACCTCGCAAGTCTTAGTACAGACGCTATGTATTCAGCGGTGTCGCACCTCGCAAGTCTTAGTACAGACGCTATTCATCCAGCGGTGTCGCACCTCGCAAGTCTTAGTACAGACGCTATTCATCCAGCGGTGTCGCACCTCGCAAGTCTTAGTACAGACGCTATGTATTCTGCGGTGTCGCACCTCGCAAGTCTTAGTACAGACGCTATTCATCCAGCGGTGTCGCACCTCGCAAGTCTTAGTACAGACGCTATGTATTCTGCGGTGTCGCACCTCGCAAGTCTTAGTACAGACGCTATTCATCCAGCGGTGTCGCACCTCGCAAGTCTTAGTACAGACGCTATGTATTCTGCGGTGTCGCACCTCGCAAGTCTTAGTACAGACGCTATTCATCCAGCGGTGTCGCACCTCGCAAGTCTTAGTACAGACGCTATGTATTCTGCGGTGTCGCACCTCGCAAGTCTTAGTACAGACGCTATTCATCCAGCGGTGTCGCACCTCGCAAGTCTTAGTACAGACGCTATTCATCCAGCGGTGTCGCACCTCGCAAGTCTTAGTACAGACGCTATGTATTCAGCGGTGTCGCACCTCGCAAGTCTTAGTACAGACGCTATTCATCCAGCGGTGTCGCACCTCGCAAGTCTTAGTACAGACGCTATTCATCCAGCGGTGTCGCACCTCGCAAGTCTTAGTACAGACGCTATGTATTCTGCGGTGTCGCACCTCGCAAGTCTTAGTACAGACGCTATTCATCCAGCGGTGTCGCACCTCGCAAGTCTTAGTACAGACGCTATTCATCCAGCGGTGTCGCACCTCGCAAGTCTTAGTACAGACGCTATGTATTCAGCGGTGTCGCACCTCGCAAGTCTTAGTACAGACGCTATTCATCCAGCGGTGTCGCACCTCGCAAGTCTTAGTACAGACGCTATGTATTCAGCGGTGTCGCACCTCGCAAGTCTTAGTACAGACGCTATTCATCCAGCGGTGTCGCACCTCGCAAGTCTTAGTACAGACGCTATTCATCCAGCGGTGTCGCACCTCGCAAGTCTTAGTACAGACGCTATTCATCCAGCGGTGTCGCACCTCGCAAGTCTTAGTACAGACGCTATTCATCCAGCGGTGTCGCACCTCGCAAGTCTTAGTACGGACGCTATTCATCCAGCGGTGTCGCACCTCGCAAGTCTTACTCTAAGACGCTATGTATTCTGCGGTGTCGCACCTCGCAAGTTTTATTTTCAGACGCTATTTATTCAGCGGTGTCGCACCTCGCAAGTTTTATTTTCAGACGCTATTTATTCTGCGGTGTCGCACCTCGCAAGTCTTACTCTAAGACGCTATGTATTCAGCGGTGTCGCACCTCGCAAGTTTTATTTTCAGACGCTATTTATTCAGCGGTGTCGCACCTCGCAAGTTTTATTTTCAGACGCTATTTATTCTGCGGTGTCGCACCTCGCAAGTCTTACTCTAAGACGCTATGTATTCTGCGGTGTCGCACCTCGCAAGTTTTATTTTCAGACGCTATTTATTCAGCGGTGTCGCACCTCGCAAGTTTTATTTTCAGACGCTATTTATTCTGCGGTGTCGCACCTCGCAAGTCTTACTCTAAGACGCTATGTATTCTGCGGTGTCGCACCTCGCAAGTTTTATTTTCAGACGCTATTTATTCTGCGGTGTCGCACCTCGCAAGTCTTACTCTAAGACGCTATGTATTCTGCGGTGTCGCACCTCGCAAGTTTTATTTTCAGACGCTATTTATTCTGCGGTGTCGCACCTCGCAAGTCTTACTCTAAGACGCTATGTATTCTGCGGTGTCGCACCTCGCAAGTTTTATTTTCAGACGCTATTTATTCTGCGGTGTCGCACCTCGCAAGTCTTACTCTAAGACGCTATGTATTCTGCGGTGTCGCACCTCGCAAGTCTTAGTACAGACGCTATGTATTCAGCGGTGTCGCACCTCGCAAGTCTTAGTACGGACGCTATTCATCCAGCGGTGTCGCACCTCGCAAGTCTTACTCTAAGACGCTATGTATTCTGCGGTGTCGCACCTCGCAAGTTTTATTTTCAGACGCTATTTATTCAGCGGTGTCGCACCTCGCAAGTTTTATTTTCAGACGCTATTTATTCTGCGGTGTCGCACCTCGCAAGTCTTACTCTAAGACGCTATGTATTCTGCGGTGTCGCACCTCGCAAGTCTTACTCTAAGACGCTATTTATTCTGCGGTGTCGCACCTCGCAAGTCTTACTCTAAGACGCTATTTATTCTGCGGTGTCGCACCTCGCAAGTCTTACTCTAAGACGCTATGTATTCTGCGGTGTCGCACCTCGCAAGTCTTACTCTAAGACGCTATGTATTCTGCGGTGTCGCACCTCGCAAGTTTTATTTTCAGACGCTATTTATTCTGCGGTGTCGCACCTCGCAAGTTTTATTTTCAGACGCTATTTATTCTGCGGTGTCGCACCTCGCAAGTCTTACTCTAAGACGCTATGTATTCTGCGGTGTCGCACCTCGCAAGTTTTATTTTCAGACGCTATTTATTCAGCGGTGTCGCACCTCGCAAGTTTTATTTTCAGACGCTATTTATTCTGCGGTGTCGCACCTCGCAAGTCTTACTCTAAGACGCTATGTATTCTGCGGTGTCGCACCTCGCAAGTCTTACTCTAAGACGCTATGTATTCTGCGGTGTCGCACCTCGCAAGTCTTACTCTAAGACGCTATTTATTCTGCGGTGTCGCACCTCGCAAGTCTTACTCTAAGACGCTATTTATTCTGCGGTGTCGCACCTCGCAAGTCTTACTCTAAGACGCTATGTATTCTGCGGTGTCGCACCTCGCAAGTTTTATTTTCAGACGCTATTTATTCAGCGGTGTCGCACCTCGCAAGTTTTATTTTCAGACGCTATTTATTCTGCGGTGTCGCACCTCGCAAGTCTTACTCTAAGACGCTATGTATTCTGCGGTGTCGCACCTCGCAAGTTTTATTTTCAGACGCTATTTATTCTGCGGTGTCGCACCTCGCAAGTTTTATTTTCAGACGCTATTTATTCTGCGGTGTCGCACTTCACAGCTCTTAGTACAGACGCTATTTATTCTGCGGTGTCGCCCTCGACACCCGGCGATCGCTTATGCCCGCTAGTCTAACTATTCAAGTGTCTCGTGTATATATACAGCGATACAATATGTGGGAGCTACCTCTCGTGGAATCAGACGCCAACTTCTGCGAATGCGACGTGAAGGAAGGAATCCGTCCCGTCGTAGTGACGTCTCCGCACACGAGTAAAAAGACTGGAAGTGCTATTAGTGTGCGTCGGGACACCGACGTGTGATGCAGCGATCGTTTTTGTAATTACTGTATTAGTTATACAGAGTGGAAAACATATAGTCAACGGGGGCCAACAAGTTGCAATAATGTCTTTCTCAGAAGAGACACGGGTTGGAGAACCAACCGTAGGCAAATATTCGATAGACCGTCTGGCGGAGCGAACTGGAGTGTTGTCGTAGTGGAGGAGGATCCTGCTTCTTGGGCGCTGCTGTCTAACATTTTCCAACACAACTGGTAAACAATGACTGGCATACCTACCAATCTGCAGTAACAGTATTTTTATCTTCTAAGACAATTGTTGCCAAATGACCCGTCCGTCCAAAGAATGAGGCAATCATCTTTTGCACCTTGACTTCTGCACTTCTTTACTTTTGTCGGCAAATCTTCGAATGGAAACATCCATTGCGCAGATTGTCTTTTGGTTTCGGGTTCGTAACAATAATGATGTCCAGCTCTCATCACATGGAACGATGTATATACAGCATTCGAGTCACCTCCGTCATACTTTTCAAACATTGAGCGGCACCAACCCAAACGACGGCGTTTTTGTTCTTCCGTCAAATTATGAGGTATCCATATAGTACAGAGCTTGTTGACACCTATAGGTTCATGTAACACTTTTTGTATTTGACTCATACCAATGCTTAAAGCTGCCCGAATCTGTTGATATGTCACCCTTCTATCATTAGCCGCACGGCACTCACGGCTTATATAAAACACTTAATGTACAAACTGACGGTACTTTCAGTAGTCGCCGTAGAATGATGTCCTTCTCGCGAATCATCAGTGAGTTTGCTTCGACCACGTTTAAGCTCATTAAACCAGTTGTAAGCAATGGCACGGGATGGGGCTTCGTCATGAAATGCTAATCGAAGTCTATCGTAACATTGTTATTAAGTAAGACCGCAACGAAAGTCGTAATAAATCATTGAACAAAAATGTTCTCTTGTCAATTTCATTTCAACGCGCGACAGACACTTTTGAAATTGCCGCCAATTTGTAAAAACAAATAACATATGAATTCATTACACATCTAAAGATTCCCAAATAGTTCCTAACACGAAATTTAAATACATTTTTAATTGGGTGTTTTTCTTACTGGCTATTCTAAAAACATTCAGTGTGACCCCCGTATTCTGCCATGACTTATGATGCCAGCAGCGCCAAGCAGGCAGGAGCTCAGGCCTGTCCCGTGTGTCCGTCTCGTCAGACACGCTGCACGCTCCGCCATACCATGTAACGAGTCTTCACCT